>CM065435.1:32992500-35492500 GCA_033030585.1 Hippophae rhamnoides | reverse complement strand
TTAAGAGGGAAGGCTTCTACCTGACTATCCTAGTAAGGGATGGTAATAGGTTTTAATGGAGAATGTTCAGCTTCGACTGAACCATCTGGAGTTTCCCATGTGGGTAACTTCTTTTTTGTTTTGATCATGTTAACTTGGTTAACTAGATCATCCGTTTCTTCTAAAAACCTATCGAAGTCATCTAATGTTATTTTGCTAGGTTTAATTTCTGAAAAGGTTTTAATTTGTGAAGTCAAGACTACTAAACCTGTAGATAATGGCTCTATTGGTTCCTCTAAAAGCATATCAAAGTCAGATTCTGTGACATCCGAGACATTGATTGAAGGGAATAATTGATATTGTAGAACTATAGCTATAGGTTCTATGGCTATTGATTCTACAGTAATTTTGACTGGTTTAAGGTCAATGCGAACTATAGGTTTGACTATTGGTTCTGTTTTTGGATCTTGAATAGTAACTTGTAGGTTTCCTATTAAGACTGTTGATGGTTTGACTAAGTCAACTGGTTCTACTATTTTATCTGACTCAAGGTCAACTGGTGATAATTTGTTAACCTGTTCTGGGTTAGGTACTAATGAGGGTTTAACTATGCTATCCTGGGTAAGGGTAACAATGTGATCTGGTAATGTTTCTACAGATTTAGGGTTTATCCTATCTGTATGTTTTGATTGATGTACGAATGGAGAGTCTAATCCTTTGGTTGCCTTATAGATTTCTAACCATTTGAAAAACTTAATATTTTTATTGTGTTCTTTAACATAACGTTCATGTTTCCTAAAGCAGCTAGCCCTAGAATGTCCTGAATGTGTTTTAAAGAACCAATGTCTAATTCTTTTATTTTGTGGTAGGTTTAGATCTGTTCTAAGGCTTTTCTTCTTCTCAAGATTCTTCATTATCTATCGTTAATACATTTAACTCATGTATCCTAGGCTCCTGGCTGGGTGCTAGGGATTGAGTTGGTGAAAAAGGAAATATAGGTGATAACTGAGGTGATTTGCTCATCTCAGTGTCAATAGTGTAAACTGGTCTGGGTACTTATGTACTACAGTCTACTCCTTTGAGTTTTGTTTTCCTAAGTAAATCAGAGGTTCATAACCTAGGTTTTGATTTGAATGGCAATTCCATTGTTGAGAAATCTAAGGTATTCGAAGAGTATCTCATTAATGAAGATCTATTGAATCCTAATTCAGTATTTTCATTTTTATATTTAATTATTTCAGAAAGTTCTATGTTTTGAACAACTTCTTCTAGTCGATGGGTTTCAGATGTTGGCTGGGAAATTCCTTTTAAAAGCCACATATCTGGGTATACTACCTTATCCCAACTTATTGGTCTAGGGATTGTAATATTTGATCTATATAGGTTTGTCTGTAATAATAATGTTTCTCCTTTAGTTGAGTTATGGATGTTCTTAATGTCCTAAGTGGATGTCATAATCTTGTAATGAACTTTATATAATAAGGCTACCATAATTGTTCATGGTAAAACATTAGTATTATGAGTTTGGATTTGAAGTGTTAACGTTTTTAATATTTGGGGATCTGTGATGGATACCACTATGTCTGGAAAGCAGGTAAAGGATATAGGTCCTAAACCTAAACCTGTTTCTACCGTTCCTAATAAAGATTCCTTGAAATCTATTAATCTAGCATCTCTTAAGACTGCTAGAATTGATGAACTTAACCCTAGTCGGGTTAAAGGTCTTAATCTAATATGGACTAGGTCTATATGAACATACTTGAATTTTTTATCAAAATGTTTTTGTAATGATTCTTTTGAAAGAAGTTGGATTGATTCACAAGGTAATGAAAGTTGAAGATCTCTTTCTTCAATTTTGATAATGTAATTTGTTTTGAAAAGATTCATCATCTTTGTTTGATAAATTTGATTTTTATTGATCTTTGGAACCTTCCAACGATCAATTGATTTTTCAAAGTTTTCAATAGTAACTTTGTTACTATTGGTAATATAAGACTTCTTTTTAGAAGATGATGAAGTTTGGTTTAATAAAGGTGATGATGCTGAAAAGCTTTTATAAGACATGTTTTAGTTAAAACAAAATTTAAATTTATACTGTAAACAATATGGAAAACTAATCATCAATATAACATGTATTGCATGGTAAATAAGATTCTTAACAAATAAATTGCATTCTATTAATAACAAGCAAGATACAGAGTATAAGTTGTGAAATTTGAGTCATGGAATTATTTTAAATAAATTATACATGGAACATTTAACATTTAAGTTCTTGTTCTATCTCTTATAAGAATACTTATGACTTATAACACTTACCTAATAGAATTGGTCGTTTGCTAAACCACCGGTATTTATAAGGTATTAATGCCCTGAATGCCATTACCTCGGCTTAAGCGGGACTTACAACCCTTCACCCAGATCTATGCATTACTACAGCAACCTTACCTCTTCTATTAGAGTGAATAGCTAAGTCATATGTATTAGTACAAGCTAGTACTGAAAGGAGAGATGAATGTTTTGAAAACACAGAGAACAATACTAATGAATATTAACTAATGCATGTATATTCTATGTAAATTAACCCCTTGGCTCTGATACCATAATGTCTACCTAGGATCTGGGGTGTTATTAATAGAGGCAATCATACTTTAAACCAAGAACACATGCTTAACAAACATGCATATTATATTGATAATTAGGCGGCTTAGCTAGCCATATTGATGTTACAAATAAAATACAAAATAAATTAAACTTAAAACAATTAAAGAACCTTGCCAAGCTAATATATATATATATATATATATATATATATATATATTTATATATATCAAAACCTATCAGCCTTCTTTGATCTTTATATGTATATCTATATTTACATATATCAAAACCTATCAACCTTCCTTGCTCTTTATATATATAATACAAAAAAAAAACATTCCGAAAGCATTCTTCATATATATATATATATATATATATATATATATATATATATATATAAAAGAAAAGAAACACACTGATATATTTGAATTTTTTGTTTGTTATATATATATATATATCTTAATTTAAATTTAAAAGTCCTTAGATGATATGTTTCTAAAATTTTGGATCTTCATTATCTTCAAATCTGTAATAAAATTTAAATAATAATAAAATCTAAATTAATAAAAATAAATAAAATTAGGCTAAAGTTAAAGTTAAAATTGAGAAGTGATAAATTATGTCATATTATGCAAGTCATAAATCATCTCATGATTTATATGTGTTTGCACTTAGTTGTACAATGTTTTGCCACGGAAAGCCAAAGGGGAAGAAAGTAAGTTATGTAGACCTTTGAGTATTCTTGGCATTCTTATATGCAAAACATAGAGTTTGTTTATTTTACTAAGTATATATGTCTTCCTTTGAGTAAGGTTGTTTACTGTTAAGTAGTAATGCACACACTAACATAGTTAGATACATTCTGTATGTAAGCATGTTATACGCAATCCACAAGATTGGTTTTCTTAGTATACATGCTAGATTGAGTGTTGCAATTTTTTTATTATTGCGTTTATAGATATTTATGAAAAATTACTCCATAAGTTTTAAAATGAAAAAATTGAATTTTTGTGTTCCTCAACAAGTTTCTTGCCATGCCCCTCCTCGGACCTCTCAATAGGTGGTAGGTGAAGCCTTCGTAAGGGTGGTCGACGAAGCCTCGATGAGGTACTCTGTATGGTTGAATTTTCTCTATAAATACCCTCACTTAAATGCATTAATAATTAGAAATTTCTAGTGAAACTCTACCAAAAATTTTCTAGCGATTCTAATTCTGTTTTCAATAACCATCTTGAGTGTATTTCGGTAATTATGATACATATATGAGAGAGTAAAATAGTTTTCTTAAGTTATGAGTGTTTAATACTATTTCACTTATGAGGTGTAAGCGATATTGTGCTTTTAGGATTGTTGAGAGTTCCCAAGACCATGATTATTGGTGATCATGGTTCAAATGTTTCCCATGTTATTGATACACTTTCTTATTCACGTTACTGATCAATGGTTTCTAATCACACTACTAAGTGTAATGTTGGCTCAGGAGGAGAGTTGGATCCATTTATCGGATAAGTAGTTATGAAGACAATATGATCCTGACTGATAGAGGTATTTAAGTTTATATTTCTATCAGAATGTATATATTTATTGTTTAGTAGATTGTTTGCTGCCAAGTGATTGTAATAACAAACTCGAGAATTTTACACATAAATAAGGATTCTATGTGGATTTATCTAATTATATGATTGTGTTTGTATGATCTACTTTGTTGTGAGAACAATCTATGTCTTAATCATGTATATTTCAACATATAAGCTTTGAGCTATAACCGGAAAACTTTTTACTTTCGGTATAGCATGCTTTATTTCTTGACTAATTAGCCTATTTATTGTTTCTTACTTGTAGGGAGTGAGTTATTAAAGAGTCAGTATCTCCTTACCTTATTCGTATATTAGGTTCATGACTCTTTCAATTTATATATTAGGTTCATCATCTTTGAAAACATAGTTCAATTAAAAATAAATTATATTATTTTAATATTTTTTATTAAATATATTTTTTTCTATCAAGTTAGAGCAATAAAGCACAAGCTATACCCAAGTAAAATTGAAATTTAGTATAAAATTATTTATAAAAAAATCAACACTAATAATATTCTAATATAAAATTATTTAAATATATTATTTTATTTTTTAAAATAATTAATAAATTATTAAAATAAAAATTATGACTATCAAAAAATCATAAAAAATTTATATTAGTGGTCACTTTGGTATTGTTAAAAGATTAATTTTTAATCATTTAGCAAAAAAATAATATTATTTGATATTGGTCTTTTATTAAAAATAAGAGCTAAAAAACACATTTTACAATCTATGAGAAAACTTAATGATAACTTCACCCAATGATAATGACACTAAATTGTAATTAAGTGACACTTAAATATATTTTTTTAAAAAAATGATACTTAAATATAATACTTATTTTTATGTTAATTTAGTATTATTATTAAAAAGTGACTCTATAATAATAAATGACAATTTTTTATTTTTATTTAATTTTCCTTCACTTATTTAAGTTACAGTTTATTTAAGTTAAAACAATCTCTATCTAATACAGTTAAAAAAATAAAAAATTAATTTTGTTTTTATACGTTAATTTTTCTTAATAATAAAATTAAATTATCACAATAAGTATTTTATCAAAATATCATTTTAGAAATAAGTAAGAAACTTTAACTATATTTTTCTCTTAATAATAATTTTTTTTTATACTTTTGCGTGATAATAATAAAAAATAATTTATAAATATCATAACCAAAAAGCCCAATAATTAGCTAGAGATAAAATAAAAGCTTAAAGCACTGAGACTAAGATTAAAAACACAATAAAAATAGTCAAATAATCCAGCTCAAGCTAATAAGAACAGTTCAAATCGAATTGATTTATACTCATAAATAAATCAGTTTAATTTTCATTTTTCACGTAACAATTAAAATTGAGTTGGTTAGGTTTTTATACCAGCAATCCAACAGAAGGTTTGCTGACACCTAAGGTATAGAATTACTTAGTTCACTCGTAGAGGAAAATAATTGCAATTTAAGTTTTAAAGTGGGTAGCACTTTTAAGTCTTTGGTATGTTTTTCCAAACAATGATGTTGAAAAGGGAATCGTGCATACGCTAAATAGCTTCTTCTTCTTTTTTCTTTTTCGCGCGCGCGCATATATATATATATATATAATTTAAATATTGGATATATAGTAGAAAATTAAAACTTAAATATTTAATCAAAAATATCATAATCTTACTAATTGAACTATCAAATCCTAACACTTAATAGTTATTCTAACAAACATTTACACCTATATGATCGTATCGTGCTAAGGCTTTATATATATATATATATATTAGCTTTTCTTTTTCACGTGAACTTAAAATGTTGAATAACACCTATAATCTTTTAATATTATCATATTATATTATAAAAAAAATTATTTTTTTTAATATTATCGAACACAAATTATGTATAATGAATACGCAAATATACGTATCATCAAAAATAACATAATAATAAAAAATATCATTTACATGAATATTATGTTATTAGAAACTAATTTTTAAAACAAAAAAAAATCATTTTTTTGTATTTTTATGTTTCAAGAAAACAAAATTAAAACAACTAAAAATAAATAGTAATAATTAATTAAATCAGATTTAACTGCTAAGAAGAGATATATAAGAAAATATCTATGAATACTTAATTCTTTAATTATCCAAATATATGAAATACTAAAATCTCTCAATATAATTGTCAATCAATTACATGATCAATTAAATCTAACCTAGCATGTATTATTCTATCAAGTAAACTACACATCATATAGTAATTAATCTGCTCATTCTCATATCAATTAAACTGTATACTACTCATTAAGTTCATCAATTACGGATCATATACATAAGAATCATACATCTCTGCCTAAAACATATACATGTTATTTAATCAAGACAAACTATTAAATAAATCTCTCAAAACTAGTTAATTACGTCTATAGATCAATTGTTGGCTAAATAATTAATAGTATAAAAATTAAATTAAAAATTATAATTAAATTAAAATCATAATTGGGATAAAATATTAGATTATCACATGTAAAAAATTGAGTTCATAAGATCCCTAGATTATTAAATTAGGTAGACATAATTTTGTTCGTAAACTCATATTTTTCATAAAGAAAGACATAAAAATTGATAAAAAATAGAGAAGAAAAAAAAATACAATCAATTTCTTGAATTATAGTACCAATCTCTTCTTAAATCTCCACTAAAATTGTATCTCCTTTTGAATTTTTTAATATTTTTTCTTCTTGGATCCAAAAATTGATAAATAAAAAAACATGTAATTTTTGGCTTATTAAGATTTATAAGAAAATTATGGGTTAAATTAAGCTCATGTGGAATCTAGATCATCATATCAGCTTCAAATCAAGGACTAAGATAAAAAGGAAAAGTTAACATTGTTGGCCAATACGGTGCTAACACGTGGCATGTGGGATTTACTAGGCAAATTAGCGGGCAACATATGGCAGAATGTCCTGGTCTTAGTCAACGCACACTCATTCATCACTACACGGCATGCTATGATTCACGACTATGGATTGCGTGATTCCCTGGTTGGAAGAATGGATGAATCAGGTGACAACATGTGGCACGCCCATTAACCACATGGTGAAACTTAGAATGAATGTTGTGTTGACATGTGGCATGGCATGTGTTACCTTGAACATGCGGCATTATGTGATTGGCCCTTTCTGCTAGTGCGGTGACCACGTGGCATAGCTGGTTAGCTCCCATACTTATGTGGCATCCACATGGCATCTTCTGATTGATCATAGATGAAAACTTCATAAAAAAATCCAAAACAACTCTAAAAAGTTTAAGAAAATTTTTTAAAATTATATTTTCACTCCTTTTCATTAAAAAAATTCTATTTTAATATTTTTAATACCAAAAGTACTACTTATAGAATAAAATGAGTAAATATTAAGAAGAAAAGTGTAATGATGACTCTACTTTCATAGAGTCATCACACCCCTAAACTTAACTCTTTGCTTGTCCTCAAGTAAAACCAAGTCTAACTAGATAAAATAACATAGGTAGTATAATCATAAATATATATCTATTAATAAATGTATATTTAACAAAAATTATCCCCCTAAAAAAATATTCATATATTCATCAATCAACGTTTCATCAATACAAGGATATGCAAGGTTTTTGATGAATTGATATGTGTGTGTGTTGCACATGATATCATCCAATGCACTCATGAAAGTAACCTATATGAGCATGCTAATCAATTCAATTTTAAAACAAGTCTCATAAGTCTATTTTTCACACCCCTCTACACTAATATAAATACGCACCTAGCTAAAGATCAATAAGGACTTTATATTCTTCTAATATAAGGCTTAGGAAGGGGTCGATAAATGGAGAAACTTAGGCTCTTTTTATATCGTAGCTTTCTTTTTATTCATCATGCATTTTTTAACTACAATTGAGCTTTAAATTGATATTTTAGTGCATCCTATTGTATAATTCTTTTCATATTATTTTATTTCACATCTCCTTTTGTAACTTCACAACACCCTCAAACTTATTTTAAATTTTATTTTCTTTTTCTTTAGAGGGATAATTGTGTTGTGAGTTTTTAATTTTCTTATTTTATTTCTCTTTCTTTTTTTATAGCGTGCATTACATTTCATCTTACTCTATAGCATAACACATGATTGTATTTTTTTCATTTAGTACAAGCTAAAGGTGCAAAGGTCAATATATTGCTTATTGGTTAGGCATAAAATGTGGCTTAAATATATAAAAGATTCTTTGTTAGGCTCAAATGGGTGACTACGGATATTAACAATAGTTAGCTTGAATGATTCAATCTATCCAAAAATGGCCTAAACCATTTCTCTTGCTAAATACTATTTAGAATTTTTCCTTAAATGATGATCAAATAGATTCTAAAATATAATAGATCTCATCAACTCGCATAACTCACCACAAATATTTTTCAATAAGAACATCAAAATTAATCATGAACATGTGCATAAAATTTTGAATCAATCTAATTAAAACTAGCAATCATATCACATGATTAATATAAGTATCTTAATGAGCATGTCACATTCCTTATCCTATTCATGAAAACCATTTTTTATCATCAAGTTCATATGTTTCATACCAAGCATGCATACATTTAGTTTACATATAATTATCAATTTCTACCAAAATCAAGATAAAAATCATACTAAAAATAAAACAATTTCCTTAAAGTTGAAAATTTGTACTAAATAATAAAGTAGATAATGAAGTTCCCTCCCCAAAAATTAAATTGCATGTCCTTACTAATGTGCACATATAAAAATGATAAATGTAAAAGGAAAGAAACTTTCTTAGTCCTAGCACACCATATCTGTCGTTTAATTGCTCAATCTTGTTGCACCATTATTCTCCACATTTATTCACCTACAAAACAAAAACAATGAAAATATAAGTAAAATAATGTTGGGTTGCCTCCTAACCAATGTCACGTTTAACATCCTTGACTAGATGGTCATATCAAGTGCTAAGGTACATCCCTCTATGTCCATTTACTTTTGAGTTTGCCTGAAAACAGTTTGAGTCTTGATTTGTTCAATAATACTTTATGTTTTGGTTTAAAAACACGATGCTCAATTCTCTTATCATTCCATATTTTTGTTTTCTTTTTGTACTTTTTGGCATTCTTATAAGCTTTCCTACGTAGCTTATCTAATTTATTTACTTCTAGCATCTTTTTCACCCATATGTTGGACTCTTATGCTTACTCACTTAATTGGGGATAGTAGGGTAAAAGTGTGAGGTCTAAACTTATTTGACCTTCAATATAATGTTTGAGCTTAGATCCTATCTCAAAATTCTCCACAACAATGCTAGGTATACACATAGGAGGTGTAGCTTCCAAATAGTTCACATAATCAACAATATCAATCATAGATTCCATACTTTCAAAATTAAAATAGGTTGAGTTATTTGTTGGTGAGTTTAGTTTATTGATCACAACAACATGTGTAATACTCTTAAGTGTGGGCAAATCAAAATATTTGTATAAGTTATCATCACAATTAGTAACATTTATCCTAAAGCATTCATTAGCATAAGCAATATCAGGAGGTTCGCATGCTTTAAAAACTTTAATGTTACTTGTTCATCTTTCATTCTCATTGTAAGCTCACTTTTTTTACATCAATAAGTACTCTTTCGGTTGCTAAGAATGGACGACCAAGTATTATAGGAATGTTATGGTCCTCTTCCATGTCTAGTACAATGAAATCTTCCAAAAAGATGAACTTGTATACTTTTACTAACATATCTTCTACCATACCCCAAAGTCACTTAATTGATCTATCTACCATATTTGTATTGTTACTGAAGTGGGTTTGGATTTACCAACTCTCAATCTCTTAAAGATCGATAATGGCATAAGGTTAATACTCGTTCACATAGTGCCTTGTCAAAACAGATGTTCCTAATATTACAAAGGATATCAAAGCTACCTATATCTTTCAATTTTATTGATATTTTTATGCCAAGGATGGAACTATAACCTTCAGTCAAGTTTATTATTTCATTACCTCCAAGCCTTCTTTTTTAAGATAAGATATCCTTCATACATTTGGCATAAGAAGATATATGTTCAAGTGCATTTGCAAATGGTGTTTTTATATACAGCTTCTTAAAGACATCCAGAAATTTTGAAAACTACGTATCTAATTTTTGCTTTTGCAGTCTTTAAGGAAAAGGAATGGTGTATTAGTAAAGGTTCTTTTCTTTAGTTGAATTATTTCCTTTTCGGGGCTCTCTTTATTCACTAGTTCCTCCTCATCCTTGTTAATTTTCTATTTCTTCTCATCCTTTCGAGTTTCATGTTCCTCCTCTAAAGTTTTACCACTCCTCAAGGATATAGTGTTGCAATGCATCTTACCTTCTCTACTTAGGTTCATAATTTTGTCACTTTGAAGGTTAACTTGAGGCCTTTGACTTATGGTTTGGGCAAGTTTACCCATTTGAGTCTCTAAATTCCAAATTGAAGCCTTTTGAGTGGACATTTTTGTATTTATTGACTAGATGAATTCCTTCATCATTCCCATTAAAGCGTTTTTATTATCCTCAGTAGGTGGTTTTTTCTCTTAGGCTTGTGATTGTTGTTGTTATATAAAATCACATGGTGGAAATAATTGACAGCTGAATTAATTACCACCTTGATTGTTGTTATTCCTCTAAGAGAAATTTAGATGTTATCTCCATCTTGGATTATATTTATTTGAATATAGATTATTGTCTTAGTTTATATTACCCATATAGAATGCTTATTTAGTATTATTTGGACAATTGTCAAACAAATGAGCTCCATCACAAAGAACACAGGAGACCCTTGAATCTTGGACCTAGTTTATATTCACTGACGAGTTTTGAGCCTTCAAAAAATTCACCAAAGATGACACTTGAGTTGTAAGTGATGTGATATCATTTTCCTCATACACTTTGGCTACTCTTCTTGTGGCTATCATTCTGTCCATTGACCATTGATAATTATTGCTAGCCATTTTCTTAAGTAACTCATAATCTTGATTGCAAGATTTGGCTACCAGAGCTCAATTAGCGGATGCATCAATAATGGTTCTTGTTTTAGAATTGAGACCATCATAGAAAGTCTCTATTTGGATCCAATGAGAGATACCATGGTGAGGATACATCCTTAGCCATTCTTTGAATATTTTCCATACTTCATATAAAGATATTGGTAGGAGGTAATGTCATTCCTAAACTTAGCATTCTTTATTGGTGGAAAGTATTTCATCAAGAATTTCTCCGCCAAATCATTCCAAATTGTAATGGAATCAAGTGGCAAAGAGTTTAACCAAGCTTAAGCATGGTCTCTCAAAGAGTAAAGGAATAATCTAAGCCTATATTCCTCTTTGATTACACCACTAAATTTGAATGAATCTCTAACTTCAATAAACAATCTAAGATGTATATAAGAATCCTCTGTTGGGAATCCGCTAAATTTTTCAACTATTTGTAACATCTGAAACATTATTGGCTTTAATTCAAACTAATTAGCTTAATTTTTTGTTTTGTAATACTTAGATTCAGCCATTTCAACATAGATATTGCATATTTATTCATAACTCTATCTCTATCATCCATTAAAGGTATCTGGTGTTCAAATTAAGCTCATTATTGTTTATTTTTAATGGATAACCATTTTTCCACTTGGATGACAACTTATTCTTTTTTTATTGATCTCAAAGTGTACTCGATTTTAGGATCTAAAGGAATTTCTCCCTTATTGACTCTACTCATGCAACAAACTCAACTATGTTTCTAATAGCACTAAAAGAGATTTCTAATTATAAATAAATAACTAAATTAATTAATTAAAATTGTAATAAATAAATAAAATAAAATAAAATAAAAAATTAATTTTTAATGTTTATAATCCCCAAAAACGGCGTCTAAAACTTAATCGAACACGAGTTGTGTCCAATGAATGCGCAACTATATCGTAACAAGTAATATAATGATAAGAAAATATTATTTCACAGAGATTATATTATTAAAAATTAATTTTGTCAAAAAATTAAAATCAATTTTTTTGTGTTTTTATGTTTTAAGAAAGAAAAATTAAAAGAACTAAAAAAATATCAATAATTAATTAAATCAGATTTGGTTGCTAAGAAGATATATGAGAAAATATCTAGGAATACTTAATCCCTTGATTTTCTAAACATGTGTATCACTAAAATCCCCCTAATGTTATTGTCAATCAATTACTTGCTCACGTATTCCTTTCTCAAGTAAACTACACATCATATAGTAATTAATCTAATCATATTCTCATGTCAATTAAATTACATATTACTCATTAAATTTATCAATTATTGATCATATACATAAGAATCATACATCTTTGCATAGAAACTTTACAAGTTATTTAATCAAGAAAAATAATTAAATAATTTTTCAAATCTATTTAATTTCCTCAATAGATCAATTATTGACCAAATAATTAATAGCATAAAAATTAGATTAAATAATATAATTAAATTGAAATCATAATTGAGATCATATTTGAGCATCGCTCGCACATGTCAGGATATACGCGTGGGTCCTAACCTTGGTTGACACGCATTTTTTTCGTTCTTTCTAACTCTCGAACACTATACCTAACCTTTAAGTACCTTATTAAGAAGAAAGTTGGTACCATCTGGACTACTAGTCCATATGGTACCACCTTTCTTCCCTGAGGCTAGCTAAGGGCTAGGTACCGGGTTCTAGAGCTGGGGAGAGCAAAAAAATGCATGTTAGCCAAGGATGGCCCCACGTGTATATCCTAACATGTGAGAGCTATGCTCAAACATTAAAAGGCACCCTTTTTACCTATATAGCCCCCCCTCCGAAGCTTATTGTGGGTTCACGCATTTCTTTTGCCTTTCTCACCTCTCGAACTCAAAACCTGCCCCTTAGCTAGCCTCAGGGAAGTAAGGTGGTACCATCTGGACTACTTTAATATTTGAGCATGGCTCACACATGTCAAGATATATGTGTGGGGCCTAGCCTTGGCTGACACACATTTCATTCACTCTACCCAACTCTCAAACCTGGTACTTAGCCTTTAAGTACCTTATTAGGAAGCAAGTTGGTACCATCTAGACTACTAGTCCAAATGGTACCACCTTGCTTCCTTGAGGTTAGTTAAGAGCTAGGTACCAGGTTTGAGAGCTGGAGAGAGCAAAAGAAATGTGTGTCAGCCAAAGCTAGGCCACATGCATTTATCCTAACATGTGTGAGCCATGCTCGAACATTAAAAGGTGCACTTTTTACCTACAACTAGTACAAGATTTGATATATCTATATGGGGGCCCCAGGAGTGTATCGAAGGTTCACGCATTTATTTTGCTCTCTCCAACTCTCAAACCCAAGACCAGGCCCTTAGTTAGTTAAGGGCCAAGTATCAGAACTTGATAGCTAGGGAGAGCGAAAGAAATGCATATCAGCCAAGGCTAGGCCCTACGTGTATACCTTGACATGTACAAGCCATGCTCAAATAGATAAAATATTATATTATCACATGTAAAAAAACTAGGTTCATAAGACCCCTAAATTAATAAATTAGCTATACATAAATTTTTATTCATAAAGCTCATATTTTTCATAAAGAATAAAAATTCATAAGGAAAGGAAAAGAAGAAGAAATACAATCAATCTCTTCTTGAATCTCTACTAAAATTGTATATCTTTTTGATTTTTTTTATATTTTTCTCTCTTCCTAGCTCTAACAACTGATAAAAATAGATCATTTTTGACTCATTAAGGTTTATGGGACAATTAAAGGGTTAAATTAAACTTAGGTGGAATCTGACTATCAAATCACCTTCAGATCAAGGGTTGAGATGAAAAATGAAAAAATAATAACACTAAAAAATACAAATTGAGTCAGCACCACATAACGCACTATGATTTGTAGTTACAAATTATGTGGCATCTAGGTGGGAAGAATGAACGAATCAAGTGACGACGAATGGCATACCCATTGACCACATAGTGAAACTTGACATGAATGTTGTGTTGACATGTGGCACAGTATGCATCACTTGAAACACATGGCATTGCAAGATTGGCCTTCTTAGCTTATGTGGCATCCATGTGGCTTACATAATCAGCACACTACTTGTATGGCATACATGTGGCATCTTCTGATTGGTCTCGCATTAAAAAATTTAAAAAATTCCATAAATTTTTCTACTTTCATAGAGTTATCACAATCTTTTCAATTTTAAAAAATTAGGTTTAAAGTGCCCCATAACAATCAGAATTAACGTGTTAAAATATTTTCTTGTGATTTCATCCCTTGAATTTTCAGTTTTGACATATTTAGTTATGTTTGGACAAAATTTGTTAAAATTAAAAAATTAGGAACAAAATATTACAAAAAAAAATTAAAAAACTAAAAATATAAAATTGGTAAAGTTAAGGTATCGAGTGTTTAACAAAGCTAAAATGTATTTTCTATTTAGCTTATCATTAAAGAATTCCAATTTCTTATATTAAATGTGGTTTGAATTTGTTCCAAGTAAAAGTGAGCAATACATTTGTATTATATTCATTCTTGATTGTATTGACTCCGTGAAAGATACTTGTTCTATTATTGGTAACTCCTAAATTACCTCTCTCGTTTATAACATGATCTCGAAAATTTTCCTAGTGGACTTTTAACATTCATATTCGAATCTGAGACATTTACTTCATACCAGAGTAGCATATGCCATTAGGCTAAAAGGTTATTGACTAATCTAATCTCAATTATGAAATAATATCTAACACATTTTAATAAATAAAAAAATTGGGGGAGGTCTCATTCACTATATCATTTGGTGAAATACTACACTATATTCATAAACTACAAGTTACGAAAAAAAATGAGCATCATTATTGATCATTTTGTTAAACTCATTTCCATATTTTTGTATGAGAAATTATTCATTATTCATAAACATACATTATTATATAATATGTGATGACATGATACTCCATGCCAATGAAATTCAAGATTAATGAAAAAATTTGGGAAAAAATAAGTACCCGATACTTAATAGAGAGAGAAAGCAATGTGATTGGGTATTTGATGACTTACAAAATGAGTTATTTTATGGTAAATGCAGGGTATTTGCTGAGCTCTTTATTTGAATTTATATTTTTTCTATGCAACCAGATGCATTTTTAAGATGAATAAATGAGTTACAGTATAAAGAATATGTCATTTTTATGGCTTCAAAGTTATACTTTTATCCTAAGATATAGATAACTCTTCAAAGGATAAGGAGAGAAATGCTACACCAACTTCAGCTTAGGACCGGAAAATTTAGAAAAAAAAAGGATCATCATCCCTAAACCTATTTGAGACCTTGCAGTACCACAAGTGGATGGAGTTCAATCATATATCATTATACCTTCAATCTATGCAAACAACTTTGAGCTAAACCTATTGTTATCTAAATGATACAATCTAATCAAGAATAGCACTACAACCTTCCGTCAAGTTATGGTTTCATAGTCACCAAATTTTCTTTTTCTTAAGAGAATATATCTCATAAATTTGGCATAGAAGAGCATTTGCTCAAGTACATTTGCAAATGGTATTTTAATGTGTAGATTTTTGAAGATATCCAAAAAATTTGAAAATTGATTGTTTACCTTTTGTTTTTTCAACCTTTGAAAAAATGATATATTTCGAGTGTAGACATTAACTTTCTTGAGAGGATTGACTTCATCATTAGCTTTTTCCTCTTTTAAGTCCTTTGGTTGGGATGCTTCCTCGTTTTATTTTTCTTCCACTATCTTACCACTTCTAAGAGCTATGGCTTTACAATGTTCCTTACCCTCCCTCTTAGATTTTATTTCAACATCACTAGGAGAGTACCTTGGGGTATTTGATTCATAGCTTAGGCTAGTTACCCTATTTCAATTTCTAAATTTTGAAGAGATGTTCATGAGTGGTTTGAAGACTATTTACTTTGGTGTTCATAGATTGCATAAAGTCTTCATAATTCCAATCAAAGCAACTATATTATCCTCAGTAATATGTTTATTTTCTTGATTCTGGTGATATTGTTATGGTTTTTGTTGGAAACTTGGTGGTATAAATGGTTGATAATTAAATTATTCTTACTCATTGCGGAAAGCCTATCCACAAGCCATTGATAGTTATTAGGGGTAATTTCATCAAGTAAAATCTTCCTCTTTAATCTTACTCATTAAAGCACCTCTTGCTACAATATATACTATGGTCCTTGGTTGTCTCATTAACCCATCGTAAAATCTTTACACTTATAGCCAAGTAGGAAGACCATGATGTTGGAACTTCCTTAATAGCTCCGTAAACCTTTATCATGCCTCATATAATGATTCGCCATCAAATTGTTGAAAGAAGGTGATGCCATTACTCAGTTTAGCTATCTTTAAAGATGGAAAATACTTTTTCAAAAAAATTTGAGCTAGTTGCTCCCAAGTAATAGGATAATGTTGTTAATGATTGTAACCATATCTTAGCTTAATCCCTCAATGATAAAGGGAAAAAACAAAGTTTTATTGCATTGTCTAAAACACCATTCATTTTGAAGGTATCAAAGATTTCCAAGAATGTATCTAGATAAGAGTTAAGATCATCATTAACTAGTCCCCCAAAATGATTTTCCTATACCATTTGAATGACACCAAGTTTGAGTTCAAAACTAGCATCGATGCTTGGCCTACTTATAGATGACTAGGCCCCATCCACTTGTGGGACAAGGAAATCCCTAAGAGATATAGGGACTCCAACTACCTATTGATCTTCTTTTTCCCATTATTCCTTGTTGATATTGTGGTAGTTTATCTCTTCTTAACCTATGTAGAGTTATTTCTATCTTAGGATCAAATTGTACAAGATTATCACATGTCAACCTGGACATATAATAGAAATAGTAAAATTAAAATTAAAATATCGAAACAAGTGTAGTAACATTTGTTATTGATATCCTTCACAAAGTGATTAAAACTCCCCGATAATGGCTCAAAAAACTTGACATGCTAACCATAAGTGCACGAATCATGCAATTAATATAGTGTACTTGAAGTACGGATATCGATCACAAGAAGAATTTAATTACTTTGTAATAAATTACTAATTTGAATATCACTAGTATTATTCGAACCGTGGGAAATAATAAGCAAAAATTATTAAACTAATAGTTAACTAAATTAATGAGTTATACAAATATCAGAGAAAGATCTAAGAATATTAATCCTTCAATTTCTTACATATATGAATGACTAATTTTTTCCATATAATTTCTATATTGATCATAAAATCAATAGCATCTACACTAGCGCGTAATTCCTCTCTCTCTCGAGCAAACTATGTTCCATATAATAAATAGTCGAATTTCACTCTCGTACCAAGATAAAAAGGAAAAAGAAAAAATAATTACACTCTCATACTAATATAATCACATACTACTCATTAAGTTCGCAATTATCGATCTCATGCACATGAATCTTACATCTCTACCTAGAAACAACATGCATGTTATTTATTCTTGACAAGAAATTAGATAACTCTCTCGAATCCATCTAATCACATAGATAGATCAATTTTTGATCAAATAATTCTAGTATGAAATTCATATTAAATAATATGAACTTTATATACGAATCATGTAGGTTCAAAATAATTAATTATAGAAAATTTGGTTCATAAGACTTATAGACAATAAAATCTAAGCTCTACCCATTATGATCAACGTAATAAATTCAATATATAAGATCATAGAAATTATTAAAAGATAAAAGAAAGAATCGAATACAATCAATCTCTTGACTTGTACTGACTTCTTCTTCAATATCCCCTAATCTTCTTCTCCTATTTGCTTTTGATCATATAGTTCTTCTATTTGCTATGAAGATTGTGTTTTTCTCTGTATTTTGTATTGATTTTGTTAATTATATCAATTATCTCTTGAATTATGACATCTAGTATTATTTAAATATGTTGAAATAGGTTCTAATCAATATAAGAATCATATTAGATTTGATCCAATGCTGAGATTGAAAATTGGACTAAAAAATAGGGTTGATGTGTCAATTTTTTCTCCACTCGATGGATCCTTAAATACCATTGTTTAAGCCAAAAGCGCTCGATCAATCTATCCATTCTCGATCGATCAAGGTCCTTTTTGATTGATCTAACTTTGCTTGTCACTCCTCAACATAGATGCCCTACTTCCTCAATTGATCGAGTCTTCTATCAATCTATCGAGATATGGCTCGATCTATCAAGTTTTTTATCTCAATTTGTCTCGATTTGCTCCTTTTAGCTTCATTTGATATCATTTCACCAATATTAACATATTTAAACATAATATATGCATTTTTAACAATATTTATAACAAAACAAGACAATTAGCTTGCTTCCAGTGACTTAATAATGCTACTTTCTTAGAGTTCTTAAATCTACAAAAAAAATTAAAAGTTTATAAAAAAATCTTTGAAACTTATAACTCTTTAAAAATTTATCAAATTCTAATTGAATACACCTTCATAAGATAATTACAAGAGTAATAATTATGCTTAAAGACTTTTAAACTATCACAAATATTTAAAAATTATATTTATCTTTTATAATATTGTAGGCTTTTCAAGTGGTTGTGGTATGCATAATATTTTTTTATAATTTTGAATTAGACTACATCGAATTATAAAATCTTTCCATCCTAATTCATACAGATACTATATTTTCTAATCTAAATTCAAATCAACCATACCTTCAATATCTATCATATTAAATAAATTATTTGGAATTATGTAATTGAAAAAATTATTTAATCACCTCTAAATTAGGTTATGTAACTTACCTTTTCAATTAAGGGCATATTTGGTTAACAGTAAAATGAATTATTCATGGTATTTTTGTGTTTGATTTGACTGCTAATATGGAATAGAAAGTAAAGTATTCCAATAGCATCAAGAATACTAATTCCTCCTACTTCTCAAAATATGTTGAAATGCTATATTTTTTTCATACATATGTATAATCATTTATTATTATTTTTTATTTTATCTCATTTAAAAATAAATACTTCTATTTTTAATTTTGTTTCATTTATAACTTTATAAATTATTATATAAAATTCCTTGATTTAGGTGATAGATAAAATTATTTACTCAACTCTAATTTAGGTTATGTAACTTATTCTCTCAATTAAGGGCATGTTTGGTTAATAGTAATAGGAATAATTCAATGTAATTTTGTATTTGGTTAAACTGTTAATCTGAAATATAATGTAAAATATTCCAATAGCATCAGGAATGTTCATTCCTTCCACACTCTTCAAAATAAACTGAAATTCTATATTTTCTCAAACATATGTATAATCATTTATTAATTTTTTATTTTATTTCATTTAAAAATAAAAAAACTTCTAGTTTTTAATTTTACTTCATTTATAACTTTATATATTTATTATTATTATTATTTTAGTGTTTAAATAAGTATAACAATAATAATATTTTTATTAAGATTCATTCATAATATTGTTAACATTTTAATAACTAAACATGACTTTAATTGCTAATAGTTTCCCTTAAAATTTTGTGCCAAAGGATTCTATCGAAACTTCTCACTACATACTTATTAATAAGTAATAAGGATTTAAGTCAAACGTAGCTTTTAGATTTGTTGATATCACAAAATTCTTTTGAGATTTGAAAATGATAAGTGTTTGGACATATGAATCGTCTTGGTGCCCAACCCATTTAACAGCTCGAGCCTAGAAGATAGCCCGGGCCAATGGACAAGTCATCTCAAAGGAATTTCCTTAGACCATACCTATAACACGCTTATAAGAGAGACCTGTCCGAGCCACCTTTTGTATCTATAGGGTTGACCATCGGTCTGAGTTGTAAGGTGGTTGACCCCGATCTATGAATATTATTTTTATCTTTTTTTCCTTCCTAACACACTTATATGTGTATATCCTATGTAACTGATACTTGTACATATAAAATTGTATATATACAATGACACACTAAGAGATCCATACATTTAATCAATTTCTTTTACTTCTATCTAAGTTCTCTCTCTGTAAATCGGACCAATCTCAACATTTTGGTGCCCACAATGGGGCTTAGATTCTAAGGTCGAGCTTTAGCTTCTAACCTTATATTTTCTAGGATTCACCCCGAATTCTAAGAGAGATTTAAGAGACCAAACACTTGTTCCACTTACTAGTTACCTCCATAATCATGATCACCTACTCCTTATCACAATGGTTGCAACGCATATTGAAGGACGATTAAGACTAGCAAATGAGGAGGTAGTGGTAGTGATGAAACAAGATCGGCATGCAATGCCAATCTTGCAAAATACTTTGGTTTTATATTTGTAAAACTCATGCAAGTGCACGAATCATTTTATAGAAAATGACAAGTATATTCTCAAGGTTGATATAAGAAAGGAATATATATGGTTATTAATTTATTATTTAAACTTTTAAAAATGAAATTAAATCTTAAACATCATGTCATGATATTTTGGTTTGTTTGGTTCCTAACCTGATAAAATAAAAACTAAACATAGATATGGATTCAATAAACAATTATGCAATTTTTTATCATTCATAACAATGGAGTATATAAGGATATAATAATTAAATTAATTATGCTTGCTCATATTATTTAGGTTATTAAATATATAAATTGATATTTATTGATTCTTTATTTTATATATGAATACCACCTTTGATGGGGTTAGACATTTTAAACTTTATTCAAGGTATCCAAATTAAACCTACGAATTTAATTATTCATGTTCTAACTTTCAAGTTTTAAAACCATTACTGAAAATATGTTGTTGATACATTTTAAAAAAAATAGTTCTTATAAAATATTTTGAAATAGAGCTTCACTCTAACTACCGGGCAATTGTACCAACAAATAAAAGAGCACTACTCTAAATCAAACTAGATAATTAAACCTTAAAATTTAATTTTTAGATTTAAGTTTGTAATGAAAAATAATATATTTATCTCTAACATCCTTAATATTAAGTTTTGAATAAAAACAAAATCAATTTATTTTATGTAAATGTTTTATCTATTTAATATTTCGCAAGCATAACAACGTTATTATTATATCATATTTACAAACAGTCAGTCATGTTAAATTTAATTACAGACAAATTAAACATAACCTATAAGAATAAATCATAAAAAATAATGTAAAGAATTCATTTTAAAATTATACCTCAAAAAAATCCTTACAAAACTTTGATGCTAATTTTGTTGCTACAAAACCTCCAAACGAATTTGTATTTTCATTTATCGAATCAAAAACTAAAAATTTATAAAAGCATAGCTAGTTATTCAAAAAAATAGAAAAACTTTAAAACTAAAAACTAAAAAAAACTAAGAACACTTTCTGGAGAGAGAAAGTGCTAAGAAAATTGTATGTTTTACAATGGGGGAGAGAGTCATTTTATAAGTGAGGAAAAGGGAAAACAATGGGGAAAAATATTTCAAAAATTGATTTTGGAAGCGTTTGGATAGATTGTCAGGCATGTGAGGCACAAAAATTTGTGATAGACGGTATTTGGTGCATACGGGACACAGTACAATCTTGTGCTGGCGTGTGTGGCACATGGCACGGGTGTATGCTAGCATGTGCTGCGCATACATGGGCATGTGTTGGGAGTGTGCTAGCTACGTGCATGCAGGTGAGTGCAAGGTGTATGTCAGCTACGTTTGGGTATGTATTGAGGTATATGGCTATGTGCGTGCACCGAAATCAGCATGAATGGGTGATTGCGCCTAAGATTTCAGCCTTTGTGACATTTTTCATCGTTTTGACCCATTTTTTCCAATTTTTCCATCTTTTTTACTTTTCCTCATTTTGTTTCTCAACATATTTGTGATGTATTAAAACCAGTATTTTTGTTCGAGTCTTTAAGTTATTTTTGAACAAAAATACCTGAAAAATAATAAAAATACCCATGATTCCGAAAAGGTAAATTTATATAAAAATATGATAAAATTATACAAATATAAATCTATTTAATCAATTAAATTACATTAATTTTAGTGCTTTTTAAGCATTCATCACAACCCCCAACTAGCTTCTTGCTAGTCCCTTTAGCAAGAGAAGCGATAAAATTAAAATAAAAACTAAAATTAAACTATCCTATATTACTTCTGTGGATTGACACGATTGAATTTAGCGTAAGCAACAAGCCTTTAGATCCTTAGATTGCCCTAGTGGATGAGGTTAAATCTTGCGAGGGTTTTCAATAATGATACCCGCAAACATTAAAAGAATGAAAACAAAATAAAACAAATAAAACAAGAAGTTAACTAAAATTTAAAATAAAGTAAAAGGACTAAAATAAAATAAAGAAATGAAATATAAATATATATCATACTTATAATAGCTTTTTAATTTCATAATTAAAATCTTAAGTATAGATTATTTCAACTTCCTAAACATTCATGATTTGTTATAATAATTAGTTGAAAATTATTTTCATATTTCATATCAAAAATGTATCAATTTGATTTCACCTAAACTTAGTGTCATAAATCTGAATTTGCTTCAACTCTATTCCTCACAAATCAATACTCTCAAAAACACTGAATCATATAGGTTCAAACACGTATACTACTTTATATGTGAAAGAGTAAATGTATAGAAATGAACTAATATGTTCACATATGTATATAAAAGAAAGGCTCAAAGTGTTATGTTAACATTGATCTCATGAAAGGAATCAAATGTAAGGATTTATAAAATATTATACATTACTTTCATGCATCAATCAAATTCATCAAATAAAAATATCAAGGAATATGCTTTTAGAAAATGTAGGAAAAAACAATGATTTCTTAGGGAATTACTTCCTATATTTTCTTTTGCATTAAACCATTTCTCACAACTCTTTAGGCTTTTTGGGTCATAGTATATAGATTATACTATTCATTTTCCTCTCTTTCTTTCTTTCTCCTATATTCTTTTTTATAAGATAATCCATTTTTTTATAAAGCGGACTCATATATAGATTGTATATTTTTATATGGTAAGGTGAGTTGTTAATATTTGGCTTTTATGTTTGTATTTGTATAGATAACCCTAGATATATCTCTTTTTTAATAGAAGCAATGCATTAATGATGAAAAGCATACACTATCCATTTCTACTTAAATCATTTAATCTAAGCAAATAAAAAATAAATATATAACACTTCATCAAGATGTAAAAATCTAGACATTCAATGCTAAGTCCCATAGAGATCATAAAATAATTTGAAGAAATAAGAAATGTGTTTAGAGTAGAAAAAATATATTTCACTCATAATAAAGAAAATTAGGGTCAAATTATATCTCACAAGGGTAGTCTCCACTATTTGATTCCTAAACGCTGATTTTGGGTTTAATATAATTTCTACACCTTATCAAGAAATACTAGTCATGACAAAAACTAACTAATTATCATATACTCCATGATATATTTTCAAAAATTAATCTAACAGTGTAAAAGACTTAACTATTTACTAAAATTTGATTTAAAGAAATGAAAAATTTTTGTGAGAAAGTTTTTAAAAACTAATCCTAAAATTCTAAAAATTACTAAACCACATAAATAAAATCAAACCAATAAGAATGAAAATGTGAACATAAAAATTTTAAAATTGTTAAAATTTTTGAAATTAAGCATGGTAACTTTTCACCACCCCTAGCCTAGAACGTATATTGTCCTCAATGTAACAATTATAAATTAAAGATAAAGATAAAAGAAAAGAAAAGTTACCTATTTTTTTAGAATGTGCAAGTAGTATGGAGAAATATAGGTGCATCCATCATGTTTATCATTAATGTTCACAATGGCATATCGCTGTTAACTTCTAATATCTCAACAAATATTTTTAGTTTTAACAATTCTAAAATTATTAACATGCAATTAAACTAAAATATAAAAAAAGAAATTAAATATATAACTAAAAGAAAATTACCTAAAATGATGGGTTGCCTCCTATCCAGTGCTTAGTTTAACGTCTTAGTAAGACATAACTAGGAGGATTTCATTTTAAGTAAACTCAATGTTCCCACATCAGTGAGTCAATCAAACCTACAGGTGAGACAAGGTTGTCTACTTATACTTTTTCAATCATACCCTATGGATTTTCAAAATTTTCTTTACTTAAAACTAGGGACATGATTGTGGGTTTTAGATAACCCACTTCTAGGTGCAAGTCAAATAACTAAGGCATCAAAATACATATGTACCTAGATTTAATAAAGAAACTACCTCCTTTTATCACTGATTGTAATTAAAAACTTTGAAATTTTGGGAGATAGCTTCAACATTTTTTTATTTTTTATTTTATTATAATCTCTAAGTTAAATAACATAATTAATATTAACCAATAG
The DNA here is from genome assembly GCA_033030585.1 of Hippophae rhamnoides. Taxonomy (NCBI): domain Eukaryota; kingdom Viridiplantae; phylum Streptophyta; class Magnoliopsida; order Rosales; family Elaeagnaceae; genus Hippophae; species Hippophae rhamnoides. The sequence continues at coordinate 35,467,928 of CM065435.1, read as the reverse complement.
TGCTCCCAGGAAAGAATGTTAGGGTAATGGCTCCTTAAAAACCATCCTCCTAGATAGAACAATGTTTCCAGGAAAGACTAGTGGCACAAAGCCTTCCAAGAACTAGTATCCTTGACAGAATTCCCTTAGATCTTTACTTTTCATGCTATTAAAATCTAAGTTAATTAAGTTAATAAATTAACTTAAGTGAAAATCAAAGTTAATTAAGTCAATAAATTAGGTTAAGTGAAAATCTAAGTTAATTAAGTTAAGTGAAAATCTAAGAGTGAAAATCTAAGTTAATTAAGTTAATAAATTAAATTTTTTTACATTAAAATTAAAATTAAAAGTTAAAATATTTTTGTTGTAAATTTTTTTGTTTTTTTTTTAATTTTAATTTTTTTAACACAAAATAAATAAAAAAATCACAATTATTTACAACACAAAATATTTTCAAAATTTTGATAAATAACATAAAAATGATATTTTTTCCCCGATAATAGTGCCAAAAACTTGAAACAAGATCGAAATGCAATGACGATCTTGCAAAATACTTTGATTTTATATTTGTAAAATTCTAGCAAGTGCAAAAATTATTTTATAGAAAATTACAAGAATACTCCAAATGTCGATATAAGAAAGGAATATACATGATTATTAATTTATTATTCAAACTTTTAAAAATGAAATTAAATCCTAAGTATCCTGTAACGATATTTTGGTTTGTTTGGTTCCTAATCCAATAACATAAATACGAATTCAATAAACAATTATGCAAATTTTTTTCATTCATAATAGTGTATTATTTAAGGATATAATAATTAAATTAATTATACTTTCTCATATTATTTAGATTATTAAATATATAAGTTGATATTTATTGATTCTTTCTTTTATATATGAATACCATCTTTGGTGTGGTTAGATATTTTTTGTTAATTAAACAATCAATTAACACCTATGAGTGGGGTCGATAATTAATTTGGTTAACTAAGTTAATCTTTTTTCTAAGAGATTGAAAATGAACCATTTAAATGCCACATTTAATGGGGTTAGACGTTTTAAACTTTATTCAATATGTCCAAATTAAATCTAAGAATTTAATTATTCCAGTTCTAACTTTCAATTTTTTAAAACTATTAATGAAAATATGTTGTCAATATATTTTTGAATAATAGTTCTTATAAAAACTTTTGAAATAGAGTTTCACTCTAATTACACGACGATTGTACCAACAAATAAAATAACACTATTTTAAATCAGATTAGATAATTAAACCTTAAAATCTAATTTTCATATTTAAGTTTGTTATCAAAAATAATATATTTCTCTCTAACATCCTTAATATAAAATATTAAATAAAAACAAAATCAATTTATTTTATGGAAATGTTTTACCTGTTTAATATTTCGTAAGCATAATAACGTTATTATTATATCATATTTACAAATAGTTAGGCATGTTATATTTAATTACAGATATATTAAACAAAACATAAAAAATAATTGTAAAGAATTCATTTTAAAATTATATCTTAAAAGAATCCTTATAAAACTTTTATGCTAATTTTTTTATTGGAAAACCTCCAAACAGGAATTTTTATTTATTGAATCAAAAACTAAAAATATATAAAAGTATAGCTAGTTCTTCTCAGAAAGAGAAGAACTTTAAAACTATAAACTATAAAAAACTAAGAAAACTTTATAGAGAGAGAAATCTAGAGATAGAAAGAGTTGAGAATATTGTGTGTTTTACGATGGGAGGAGAGGGTCATTTTATAGGTGAGAAAAAGGTCAAAAAAAGGTGGGAACATATTTCAAAAATTTATTTTGGATGCGTTTGGATGGGCTGGCATAAGTGTGGGGTGTGAAACAAACTAGAGTGTATCATGCTTAAGCCTAATTAGGGTGAAGAGGAAGCTAAAGGGAACCTCTTTTCCAGGTTGACGAGATTTAGCAACAAGCTATTGATACAGGAAAGAAAAAAAATGGGAAGATCGATTTCATGCATTGGAAGAAGCTAACAAAAAGAAAGACTAGGCCTTGACAGTATCCAATGAAAGGCATGAAAAAAAAGGCCCCCTATGATATGGATAGGGACTGTAAGCAACTATGTGTCTCCCCATTCTATGATGAGATAGAGAATGATGAACCACCATCCAAGTTCAATGCTCTCAAGATGGTCATGGCCCCTATGAGCCTTACACAAGTTAAAATAGATGGCATGATGTGAAAATTGTTCGCTATTACCCTCTATGATGGTGCCCAAAAGTGGTTCAACAACCTTGCACCGTACACCATAACCTCTTTCTCACAGTTTTCCAGGTTGTTCATCAATAACTATGCCTATAATAAGCACCTAAGAAAGGAGTTACACCATCTCTTCTCAATTGTTCAAGAGAGAAGTAAGTCTATCGAGGAGTATATGAAACGATTCAGGGAAGAAAAGTTAGAAATCTCTGACTGTCCAAGCTTTATCGTTATAAAATCCTTTAGGCGAGGTCTCCTAAATAATTCTTACTTGTTCGTAGAGCTAACCAAAAAAGTCCCTGATGAGTGCTCAAAAAGCACTAAAATAACCATGATTTTATGCACATTAATTGATTAAAAATATATATATTTATATGTTTTATCATATATTTATATAAATTTGTCTTTTTCGGAATCACGGGTATTTTTATTGTTTTAATAAATTTTGGCCTAAAAACGCAATGTAAAGACTCAAAGAAGAATACTTAAAGCAAATTTGTACATCACAAATATAATTTCAAATAAAAGAGATATTAATTGCAATTTAGAAAAGTTGAAAACATGGAATTTAAATTGGACAAAATGGGTCGAAAAGGTCAAAAATGTCAAAAGATGGAAAATCGCGCGCCAGCCCCTGGCCACCAAGGCCGCTGGCGCCACGCGCGCTAACGCCAGAGCCGCGCCGCGCGCGTTGATGCTTCGCGCGCGCCGCTGTTCACGCTGCGCAGCCGCCCGGCCGCGGCGGCATCGGCCAGCCGCCCAACGCGTTTTTGACCCATTTTTCACGTGGCCGCCCCATGACGTCATCTTGGCGTCATTGATGACCTCGGCAGGTCCATTACACGTTTTTTATTTTTTAATATTTTTTTAACATTTTTTTAATCATTTTTTCTCTCCATCCTCACCTATAAATACCCCTTCCATTCACTTCAAAACACACCTCAAAACCTCACTTCTCTCTTCTTTCTTTCTCTCATTTCTTAGTTTTTGAGTTTTCTTTAGTTTCTTTCTTAGTTTCTAAGCTTTTCTTAGTTTTTCTCTTAGTTTTTAGTTCAATTGTCTTAGGTTTAGAGTTCTTCTCTTTTTGAGAGGAACTTGTAATGTTTTTGTAATAATTTAGATTTTTGATTCAATAAATGGAAGTGCAAATTCCGCTTGGAGGTTTTCTAGCAACGGAATAGCGTCAATCTTGTAAGGATTTTTTTAGAGTTATTTTTATGCTTTATTCTTACATGTTATATTTAATTTGTCTGTGATTAAATTTAACCGTGCTAGCTGTTTATAATCATGATATAATAATAACGTTGTTATGCTTGCGAAATATTAAATAGGTGAAAATTTCTAAAATGAATTGATTTTATTTTTATTCAAGATTTTATATTAAGGATGTTAGAGAGAAATATATTATTTTTCATTACAAACTTAAATCTGAAGATTAGACTTTAAGGTTTAGTTATCCGGTCTAATTTAGAGTAGTGCTCTTTTATTTGTTGGTACAATCGCCCGGTAGTTAGAGTGAAGCTCTATTTCAAAAGTTTTTATAAGAATTATTATGTGGAAATGTATTGACAACATGTTTTCAATAGTGGTTTTAAAACTTGAAAGTTAGTACTCGGATAACTAAATTCTTAAGTTTAATTTGGACACCTTGAATGAAGTTTAAACTGTCTAACCCCACCAAAGGTGGCATTTAAATGGTTCATTTTCAATCTCTTAGAAAAAGGAATTAATTTAATTAACCAAATTAGTTATCAACCCCACCCATAGGTGTTAATTGATTTGTTTAGTTAACAAAGAGTATCTAACCCCACCAAAGGTGGTATTCATACAAAAAGAGAGAATCAATAAAATATCAATTTATATCTTTAATAACCTAGATAATATGAGCAAGCATAATTAACTTAGTTATTATATCCATAAATACTCCACTAATATAAATGATAAAATTTGCATGAATATTTATTGAATCTGTATTTATATTTATTTATTGAATTTGTATCTATGTTTATTCTTTTTAGATTATATTTAATTAATCTGTATATATGTTTATTTTATGTTATTAGATTAGGAACACAAAAACCAAAACTATCGTGACAGGATGTTTAGGATTTAATTTCGTTTTTAAAAGTTTGAATAATAAATTAAAAACCACATACATTCCTTCCTTAGATCGACCTTGGGAGTTTACTTATCATTTTCTACGAAATGATTCGTGCACTTGCGAGAGTTTTACAAATATTAAAACCAAAGTATTTGCGAGAATTGGCGATGCCGGTTTTCGTTCATCAGTCCCTCGTACTTTGGAGGAAGCATATAAAGAGGTGAGAAATTCATCAATCTTGAAAGAGAGTTCGGTTTGGTTAAGTGACATTGGGTCGATGTAGAAGTTGTGCTAGAGAATGAAAAAATGAGGGTATGTCTTGATAGGGTAAACCAGAACAGTAGGGTCAATAGAAACAAGCTTTCACGCCAAACAACAAGGCAAGTAGACAATGGTCAGGGAATAAGAGACCTTGGTGGAGGTCACACTCTCCTTTTAAAGGGCTTCCCTTGAGAGTAAATTTGGCTAAATCCATACCAAGGATGGAGGAAGAGCCAAATGTCAAACGACCTCCAAAAATGAAGTCTCTACTTATAGACACGTCTAAATGGAGTGCCTTCCGCAAGGATGTTGGTCATGAGACAAGAGGCTATAGGCACCTCAAAAAGGAAATATAGGAGTTTTTGGCTAGAAGTATTTGAACGACATCGTAGGTAGTAATAATGATAAAGGAGCTTGTCAGAATAGGCTAGAAGTGCCAAAACCGTCCACTCCATCGAATAGCAAGAGAGACCTCTATAATGAGCCCAACATCAGAACTATCCATACCATACATGGAATACCTGAAACCAACGGGATCTCAAAAAACTCACGCAATAGGTTTGATAGAGAGCTACGCAATGCCTCGCATGTGTATACCATGGAAAAGGTGAGGTCCTCTATGAAGATTATTTTCACTAAAAAGGACAAGACCTCGTCCCATCATGAAGACCCCTTAGTGATTACTTTGAGAATTGAATCCTATGATGTTTTTCGGATCATGGTTGACATGGGAGGCTCAGTGGATCTTCTTTTTCTATCTACCACAAGAGCCCTAGGAGTAAATTAAATTGACATTGTAAGAATAGAGCTACCATTAATGGGATTTAATAGTAACACCACCTATATAGTAGGGACCGTGGTATTGCCTATCATGGAAAAAGGGTTAATAATGATGACTAATTTTGTGGTCATTGATGTCCCAACTCACTACAACACCATCTTGGGTAAGCCATAGATACACAAGATGAACGCAGTCCTATCCACCTTCCACCAAGTGATCAAATTCCCAACTGACGAGGGCATAGAGGAGATAAGGGGAGACCAAGGGAAAGCCAAAAGCTATTACAATGCCACCATGAAAAAGGTCACCTTAAGTAGCAATCATAGTAGGGTCTCTCCAAAAGAAGGCTGAAGGGTAAAAGTCTGGAGAGGTTTGTCAATCTAAGTGAGATACAAGACTTGTCAATAGGACATAAGGGTAAGAACCATTCTTTTAAGCTGAGTATGGATCTGACAATAAAGGTGAATAAGCAATTTTCATACTTTCTCAAAATGAATTCTAATGCCTTTGCATGGACCTTGGAAGACATGTCTGGGATTGACCTATAAGTCATAACTCAAAGATCAAATGTCAATTGATGAACGAAAACCGGCATCGCCAATTCTTGCAAATACTTTGGTTTTAATATTTGTAAAACTCTCGCAAGTGCACGAATCATTTCGTAGAAAATGATAAGTAAACTCCCAAGGTCGATCTAAGGAAGGAATGTATGTGGTTTTTAATTTATTATTCAAACTTTTAAAAACGAAATTAAATCCTAAACATCCTGTCACGATAGTTTTGGTTTTGTGTTCTAATCTAATAACATAAAATAAACATATATCTGATTAATTAAATATAATCTAAAAAGAATAAAAACGTAGATACAAATTCAATAAATAAATATAAATACTGATTGATAAATATTCATGCAAATTTTATCATTTATATTAGTGGAGTATTTATGGATATAATAACTAAGTTAATTATGCTTGCTCATATTATCTAGGTTATTAAAGATATAAATTGATATTTTATTGATTCTCTCTTTTTGTATGAATACCACGCTTTGGTGAGGTTAGATACTCTTTGTTAACTAAACAAATCAATTAACACCTATGGGTGGGGTTGATAACTAATTTGGTTAATTAAATTAATTCCTTTTTCTAAGAGATTGAAAATGAACCATTTAAATGCCACCTTTGGTGAGGTTAGACGATTTAAACTTCATTCAAGGTGTCCAAATTAAACTTAAGAATTTAGTTATCCGTACTAACTTTCAAGTTTTAAAACCACTATTGAAAACATGTTGTCAATACATTTCCACATAATAATTCTTATAAAAACTTTTGAAATAGAGCTTCACTCTAACTAGAGGCGATTGTACCAACAAATAAAAGAGCACTACTCTAAATTAGGCAGGATAACTAAACCTTAAAGTCTAATCTTGATTTAAGTTTGTAATGAAAAATAATATATTTCTCTAACATCCTTAATATAAAATCTTGAATAAAAATAAAATCAATTCATTTTAGAAATTTTCACCTATTTAATATTTAGCAAGCATAACAACGTTATTATTATATCATGATTATAAACTAGCACAGTTAAATTTAATCACGGACAAATTAAATATAACATGTAAGAATAAAGCATAAAAATAGCTAAAAAAAAAATCCTACGATACTTCGGCCATATTCAGATTGCTAGAAAACCTCCAAGCGGAATTTGCACTTCCATTTATTGAATCAAAAATCTAAATTATTACAAAAACATTACAAGTTCCTCTCGAAAAAGAAGAACTCTAAACCTAAGACAATTGAACTAAAAACTAAGAGAAAAACTAAGAAAAGCTTAGAAACTAAGAAAGAAACTAAAGAAAACTCAAAAACTAAGAAATGAGAGAAAGAAAGAAGAGAGAAGTGAGGTTTTGAGGTGTGTTTTGAAGTGAATGGAAGGGGTATTTATAGGTGAGGATGGAGAGAAAAATGATTAAAAAATGTTAAAAAAATATTAAAAAAATAAAAAGCGTGTAATGGACTCTTTGAGGTCATCAATGGCAATCGACATGGCGTCATGAGAGCGGCTGCCGTGAAAAATGGGTCAAAGCAGCGTTGGCGGCCCAATTTCTTGGTAACGGTTTCAGCCTTCAGCGTGAGCGATGCCAGCGGCTGTGATCGAGCGAACATCAACCTTGTATGGTATCTGGCCTTGTATGTAATTTGGAAATGTAAGGAAATTTGAAGTCTGTGTAGCGATTTTACGTCTTTTGACATTTTGACCTTTCGAAACCCATTTTGTCCAATTTTTCCATGTTTGTTGACCTTTTTCCACTTATTTATGAATTTATTTGTGATGTATTGCTTCAAGTATTCTTTTTGAGTCTTTACATTGCGTTTTTAGGCCAAAATTCTGTAAAACAATAAAAATACGTGATTCGAAAAAAGACAAATTTATATAAATATATGATAAAACATATAAATATATATATATTTTTAATCAATTAATGTGCATAAAATCATGGTTATTTTAGTGCTTTTGCACTTCATCACTGACTGACCAGGCTTAGCTTGCTAGTCCCTTAGCAAGAGAAGCGATAAAAAACTAAAAATTAAACTATCCTAAATCACTTCCGTGGATTGACACGGTTGCATTTAGCCTATGCAACAAGCCTTTAAACCACAGGTTGCCCTGGTGGACGAGTTTGAGTCGTGAGGGTTTTGATAATGATACCCAAAACATTGTACTAAATGTAAAAACAAAAGAAACAATAAAAACAAACAACTTAAAAATTAAATTTACAACAAAATCACAAATTAACAACATCTCAAAAAATGTCTCGTACTATTTAATCTCCTTTAAGATCATAATTAAAATCTCAAGCATAAGTTATCTTAATCTCTTTAAACAATCATGATTTATTATAATAATTAGTCGAAAATCATTTTCATATTTCATATCAAAAATGTATCAATTTAATTTCACCCAATTTGATGTCATGAATCGAAATTCGCTTTGACTCTATTCCTCACAAGTCAATACTCTCCAAACACTTGAATCCTATGGGTTCAAACACTAAATACTAATTTATATGCGAAAGAGTTGATGTATAGAAATGAACTAATATGTTCGCGTATGTATAAAGAATAAAGGCTCAAACTGTTATTTTAACATTGATCTCATGAAAGGAATCAAATGCATAAATTATAAAGATATCATATATAAAAACTTTTTTCATGCATAAATCTAACTCATTAAGAAAGAACTTCAAGATATATACCTTTTACAAATGAAGAAATTGCAATGACTTTTGGGAATTACTTCTTATATCTTTCTTTTGTAATTAGCCTTTACTCACAACTTTGTAGGCAATGCGGGTTATAGTATGTAGATGATACTATTTTTATCTCTCTCTCTTTTTTAGATATTTTTCAATATGTGTATTTTTTTTAGAGAGTCGACCCATTAATCGGATTGTACATTTTTTTGGATTTTTGGTGAGTGGTTAATTTTGTGACTTTTAATTTGATCTTGGTTTAGGTAACCCGGATATGTCTTTTGTTTTTGTAGTAGTCATGCATAAATGAGATATAGCATATACTATCAACTTCACTCAAATCATTTAATCTAAGCAAAAATAATAATCAAAAATATATGATACTATTAAGATGAAAAAAAAATTCATACATTCAATGCTAATACCTATAGAGATCATCTAAAAATTTGAAGAAATAAGAAATGTGTTTGGAGTAGAAAAAATATATATTTCACTCTGGATAAAGGAAATTAGGCTCAAATTATATCTCACAAAGGTAGTCTCCACTAAAAAAAACTCATAAACACCGATTTTGGGTTTAATATAATTTCTACATCTTATCAAGAAATACTAATTATGACAAAAACTAACTAATTATCAAAAATAATTACAAAATATTTCATGATATGTTTTCAAAAATTAATCTAACAGTACAAAAGACTTAACTATTTACTTAAATTTGATTTAAAGAAATGATAAATTTTTGTGAGAAAAATTTTTTTTATTATTTTTTTTTTAATTAAGTATGGTAACTTTTCACCACCCCCAACCTAGAACTTACATTGTCCTCAATGTAACAACTGTAAATTAAAGATAAAGAGAGAAGAGAAGAAAGATTACCTATTTCCTGAGAATGTGAAAGTAGTAATGGAAAATGCAGGTGCATCCATCATATTCATCATTAAAGTGTATACAGACAGATCGTTGTAAACTTCTAACATCTCAACAAATATTTTTAGTTTTAACAATTTAATGATTATTCACATGTAATTAAAATGAAATAAACAATAAAATTAAGTAAATAAAACAAATAACAAACAAAAAATTTTTTATTTTTTTATTATTTTTTTATTTTTTACTTTTTTTTTATTGTTTTTTTTTTATTATTTTTTTTACCTAAAATGATGGGTTGCCTCCCATCCAGCGCTTAGTTTAACGTCTTAGCAAGACGTATCTTTTTGGTGCTAAGGGTTACTCAGCCAAATGCAATCCATTTCAGCAATGTTGTTTGGTTCTTCTAAATAAGGCTTGACACGATGGCCATTGACTTTGAACGTTTTTTGTGTCTTGGAGTCCAATAGTTCCACTACTCCATGTTCAAATACTTGAACTATTTTGAATGGTCCATCCCATCTTGATCTCACTTTCACGGAAACAATCTCAAACGAGAGTTAAATAAAAGAACTTTCATTCCAGGGTGAAGAGTCTTAGGAACTAGCCTCTTGTCATGATAGCGCTTAGTACGCTCCTTTATAATTTGGCATTCTCATAGGCTTCATTCCTAATTTCTTCCAACTCGAAGTCAAGTAATCGTTTTTCACCGCTTTATCTAAATCCATGTTTAACTCTTTAATTGCCCAATAAGCTTTGTGTTCAAGTTCAACCGGAAGGTGGCACGCTTTCCTAAAGATTAATCGGTAAGGGCTCATCCCAATAGGTGTTTTGTAAGCGGTGCGGTATGCCCATAGGGCATCATTTAGCTTAAATGCCCAATCCTTCCTCGACGGACGCACGCGTTCCAAGATTCCCTTAATTTGCCTATTGCTCACTTCCACTAAACCAAGTTTGAGGATGATATGGAGTAGCTTACTTTATGTGTGATGTTGTACTTGTTTAGTACTCCATCAAAGAGTTTGTTACAAAAATGGCTACCTCCATCACTTATTATAGCTCTAGGCGTTAGAACCTCGAATATGAAATCTTTCAAGAATTTCACAACAACATTAGCATCATTGGTTTTGGTGGGGATAGCTTCACCCACTTGGACACATAATCCACAAAGAACCAAAATGTATTGAAAACCATTAGATGGGGGAAAAGGACCCGTAAGTCAATCCCCATACATCAAAAGAGTTCAACAACTAAATTAGATGTCAAAGGCATTTCATCTCTTTTGCTTATGTTTCTGTTCTTTGACATCTATCACATTGTGCCTGAAAACATATGAGCATCTTTAAAAGAGTGGGCCAAAAAGAATCCAATCGTAATATCTTACAATTTTGTCTTTTCCACTCAAAAATGACCACATGATGAAGTTCATGACAAAAGTCGAATCTTTCTTATGTTCTTCTTCAGTACACATCTCAGGATGACTTGATCTTGACGATCTTGTATAAATAAGGGTCGTCAGAAATAGTCCTTAATAGTTTTAAAAAACCTTTTCTTGTCTGATATGAAGTGTTAGGTCATGAAAACACCGATGGCAAGATAGTTTACAATATCGGCAATACCATGGGTTCGGACTTTATGAAAAATAGCTGTTCATCGAGGAAAGGTTTGAACTATATCATCATTACTCTCATCTTTAAGAGAAATTGAAGTCAGAAATCAACCTAGACAAATGGTCGGCTACTAAGTTTTCCTTTGCCTTTCTTATCCTTGATTTCTAGGTCAAATTCTTGTAAGAGTAAGACCCACGATTAATCTTGGCTTGGCATTTGGTTTACTTAATAGGTATCTTAAAGCGGCGTGATCAGAATGTCTGATCACTTTAGATCCTACTAAATAAGACCGAAATTTGTCTAAAGAGAATACTATAGCCAAGAATTCCTTTTCGGTGGTGGTGTAATTCATTTGGGCATCATTGAGTGTTTTGCTAGCATAGTAGATGACATGTAGCGAACATCCACTTCTTTGTCCCAGGCTTGCTCTATTGCATAATCGGAAGCATCGCACGTTATCTCAAAAGGTAAAGACAGGTTTGGTGCCATTATAACGAGGGTAGATGTTAGTTTTTCTTTCAAGGTATTAAAGGAAATAAAGAGTCATTGTTGAAGTCAAATTCCAGCATCTTTGGATAATAAGTTACATAAGGGCGACTTATTTTAGAGAAATCTTTAATAAATGCGTACTGTAAAATCTGCATGTCTCGAGAAGCTTAACTTATCCCTTCTGAGGATGTAGAGGAGGTAGTTGGATATCAATTCAACTTTTGCCTTATCAACTTCAATACCACTTGTTTGAAATTATATGTCCTAAAACTATCCCTTGTTGAACCATAAAATGACTTTTCTCCCTGACTAAGGTTGGGTGCATTCAATGCATCTTTCTAAAACCAAAGTCAATTTATGTAAGCAATCATCAAATGAGTTCCCGAAGGCAGAGAAATCGTCCATGAAAATTTCAATGAACCTGCACCATGTCGAGAAAATGGATATCATGCATCTACGGAAAGTGGCGAGCATTACATAACCCAATGGCATTACTGCGAAAAGCAAATGTCCCGAAAGGACATGTAAATGTGGTGCTTTTCACGATCTTCTAGTGCTTATGGGTACTTGATAATATCCAGGCAGTCCATCAAAACAGGTAAAATTAGGTACTTGACTAATCTTTCCAACATTTGATCAATGAATGGAAAAGGAAAGTGATCCTTTTAGTATATAAATTTAGTTTCCTAAAATCTATACACATTCTAAATCCAGGTGATTATTCTAGTGGGCACTAATTCACTTTTATCATTTTTAACAAGTTGTTATCCCGATTTCTTTGGTACCACGTACCTTTGGACTAACCCTTACTATCCATGATAGGATAGATAATCCTTTCTCCTAACAATTTAAGGATTTCCTTTTTAACTACCTCTTTGCGTGTTTGGGTTTAGTCTTAACTTTGGGCCTACCGTGCGAGGTTTAGCACCATCCTCCAAGTTGATCTTGTGCATACACATTGTTGGACTAATGCCTCTTTATATCCCTATACTCCAACCTATAGATTTCTTAAGCTGTTTAAGCAACTTTGATGAGTTCGCTTTTCTTGTGGTTTGGTCAAAGTTGAAGAAATTATCCTTTGGAATATGTTTCTCCTTCTCCCAAAAACACATATTTTAAGTGCTTTCGGGTAAGTCTTTGAGTTCAAGTTCGAGGTGGATTGGCCTCTTTAATAGATGAAGAAGCGGGTAGATTTAAAAGTGCACTAGATTTTGTCATCACTTCATTATTGTCTAGTTGTTCAAGGTACCCTTGAATTTCTTCATCTAAATCTTAACTTCAACCTTTTCAAGTGTAAGAACGGTTTCAAGCTTGTCTTCTATTCTGGTTTGGAAAAAGGTGTTTTGGACAAGATTATCCAAAGGATCAACTTGAATATTTCATCGATGGCGAAATAGAAGGGAAAGGTGAAGAATCAAAAACTTTGAAATGAACAGTCTCCTAAGTCATTGTCAAATTTCCATCTTGGACATCAATAATAGTTTTAGTAGTTGCCATAAATGGTCTACCAAGCAATATTGTATGCTCTCTGTCCAATCTTGGGATTTTCTTGCATATCCGGAACCACAAAGTCAACGATTATTATCGGTTTGTCTACGTACCAAAACATCCTCAACTATTCCCTACGGATATTTAAGAGATCTATCGCAAGTTGCGGGGGACATAGTTGTGGGTTTTAAATCCCCTAGATTGAATTTGTGAGAATATAGAGTAGGGCATCAAATTTATACTAGCACCTAAATCAAGCATTGCTTTAGAAACCTTCCTATCCCCCATAGTTATGTTTATAATAAAACTTCGGGGTCTTTCAACTTAGGGGTAATTTGTCTTTGAAATCATGCTAGAAATTTCGACACTACTACTCGTTCATTCGGTTCATACCTCCTTTTCTTAGTGTTCAACTCTTTGAAAAACTTGGCATATGAGGCACATTCATGATCACTTCTAATAATGGTAAATTGATTTTTATTTTAGAGAGCATATTAAAAAGATCATTGAATTGCTTATCTTGTTTGGACTCTTTCAATAGGTGGGAAAAGGTACTTGCATACGGTGTGGTTCTGTTGTCTTTTGAATTTTGGGAGTGTCGGATGACCCCCATGAGTTTTTCGAAAGCTTGTGAAGTTTAACACTTGTTTCTCCTTTTGCGATATTAGAATGTCGCCTTCTTTGTTAGAGATTTTAGGTACACCGGTATTGACTACCTTACCACTTGAAGGGTTCTAACATCTTTTGCTTGTTGGTAGGGCAACTTTCCTGGTTCTTTCTTTTGCATTTGTTCGGCCGGTTGCCCAACTTTATATTCAATTCTTTTAACCGAAGCCTCCATGGTATTCAACCTTTGATTAGTCATCAGTTGGTTGTCACGACTAACTTGAATAAAAGCATTCAAGCTATCTTCTAAGGTTGGTTTAAAAGATTGGCTTGGTGGGTAAGGATGGTTGTAGGTTGGGTGATTATAGGTGTTTGGATGATACTTTTGAAAATATTGGACTTCCTCTATGGCATTGACACTAGAATCACAAGTATTTGAACAATTATGAGTACCATGCCCAATTGAACAACACACTTCACATACCTCTTGATTTGAAATTTGGTGAGGCGTGAGGAATTTCACTTGTTTAGTCAATTGACAAGTTGCAAGGTTATCTCATCATCAAAGCCGACCTCATTGACCTTTGCTTTCCTTCTACCACCTCTTTGTTGGGAATTAGAACCCAATAGCTCATAGAGATTATAGGCTTCCTCTGCTTTGTCTTTTCTCCTCTGACACCTCCAATGACATTATCAACCATGTATTGACTCGTAGTGTCAATCCATCGTAAAAGAATTGGTTTTGTAGGCTGTAGTGGAAAGCTATGATTTTGACATTGAATGAAAAGGAGTTTGAATCGGATTCCCAAGCTTAAATGAAAGGGCTCTTCATTCATTTGAGAAAATGTTGCTATCTTTGTTCTTAGATCAACGGTCTTTTGATGGGAATAGAACCTACCCATAAAAATTTCATGAAGCCTCCCAAGTTTTAAGAGAACATTTGTAGAGAGTAATGAACCATGACCAAGCTTTATCTTTGAGAGTGTAAGGAAAACACCTCGTCCTAAGTTGATCTTCACTAATTGCATGTAGTGGAAAGGTTTGGACAATAGCATAGAATTCTCGAATGAAATGCAAAGGATCTTCATTAGGGATACCGTAAAAGGAAGGCAACAAAGAATAATGAATCTTTTTCAATTCATAATTCCTTGACCTCTTGCAATTGGATGCTTAGGAAGTTACATTGCCAATGATTGGCATTGTATAGTCTTTCATCTTTTTCCGCCTATCTTGACATCTCCCATGTTTATTTGTAGTTGAAAATGATCCTGCTCTATTGTGAATCAACATTTTGCTCTTAAAAATAATAGTAGATATCTAAAAAAAATGCAAGGAACCTAAAAATTTTTTTTTTTTAACGAAGGGACACAATTTTTGAAGCAAACAAATTTATTTCATTTGAATTTTTTTTTTTTTTTTTACCAAAACTAAAACAAAGGAAAATACAATAATGGGTGACCTCCATGTAGGACTAAAATTTATCGTCTTGGTAAGGCGTTGCTTGGAGAGATTGCGAGAATGAAAAAACTTCGATGTCTCACTCTTCATTTGAATTCATTTAAGTTTCAATTTTGCCTTTACACCAAATGTATCAACTAAGCTTCATTCAACTTGAACTTCCACCTTTTTGATAGAAGCTTCCCTGAGAGTCCAAGTTGATTGGTTTTGATTGATTGTCCTACAAACTTGAATAAAAAGAATTCAAGTTGTCCTCCGGGGGTTGGTTTATTTGGAATGCTTCGTGGAATAGGTGGGTGGAATTCTTGGCACTGCTGGTTTGAGCTTTGAGGGAAAGGAGGGTTATTTTGCCTCGAGAAATTTGGATGACTCTCCACCCAGGATTATAGGTATTTGAATTGGGATCAAACCTTGGTCTTTGTTGATATGCATAAACCACGTTAACTGCCTTTCGGAGTCAGGTTGTATCTCCTTGATATGGACGAGCAGTACCTTGTCCCGTATTCTTTGTCTGAAACCATATTGTTCATTATTTGTGTTGGTTTGTGTAAGCGAGAAAGGCAACAACTTGCTTAGTCAGTTGAACAAGTTGTTGTTGAACTTCATTACTTGGAGTCAATCTCATGAACATGACTTTTCTCTGGAGCTTTTCGTTGAGATTAGAATTGGAAACATCTCGAAGAGATTATACGTTTCGATGGAGTCTTTTCTCCTGTGCTCCTCACTGCAGCGTTATCGACAATGAGCCCGACATTGTTGTGTAAGTCCATCGTAAAAGAATTGGTTACGCAGCGCGGGGAAAGCTATGATGGGGACGTTGAGTGAGAAACATTTTGAACCTATCTGAGCTTCGTGGAATGGATTCTTCCATACGAGAGAAAGTAGCAATCTTTCCTCTCGGTACTCGATGTTTTTGATGGGAATAGAATTTTCCACATTGAATTTATTGTAAATTTGACCCCGTGTCATCGAGAGAACACAGGGGAAGTGACATCGACCAAGCTTTGGCCTTATCTTTACACAAGGTGTACGGAAAACATCTCATTCTGGTGATCCTCGTTTAGAATCTTGAGAGAATGTTTGGACCGTGGCATAGAAATCTCGTAAAGGAAAGAGAATCTTCATTAGGTAGCCCACGTAGAAGGAAGGAAGCGTAGAAAAATGAATATTTTTAAGGTCGTAATTCTAGCGACCTCTCCCATTTGGATAGCGGCGATTCTTAGTACGAATCATAGGTCTTATGAAACTCCTTCATCGTGGTTTCCACCAACATGTTGGTTTTCCTCCATTTCTTTTGGTTCTAGTAAAGGATTAAGACGTGGTTCTATGTTTGGCTCAAAATCGGGTTGATGGGTAGGATCAGGTGTTGTTGACTTGTTTAAATTTATGAATATTATTTACGTATGGTGTTAGGGGGGTTTCACAGGATCTCAACGCGTAAACTATTTTAAAACGTAAATTTAAAACTCCTGTCAACAAAAATAAAAAAATTAGAGAAAATTTCCATGGCATTTAATACAAAACACTAGACAATTTTTTTTTTTTTACGAACGGTAATTTTATTTTACTATTCACGCTATCTTATTTCTTATTAACTTAAAATTTTAAAAATTTTAATTTTTTTTTTTTACGAACGGTAATTTTATTCTACTATTCACGCTATCTTATTTTTTTATTAACTTAAAATTTAAAAAAAAATTTAAATTTTTTTTTTTTTTTTTTAACGGTAAAAACTTTTTTACTTCAAATTTCAAATTTCTAAATTATTTACTTTTTATGTTATAATAAAAAAAAAATTTATTATTATTATTTTTTTTTTATTTATTTTTTATTTATTTTTTATGAAATTTGAAATTTGATTAAATTTTATTTTATTTTATTTTATTTTATTTATTATTATTATTATTATTATTATTTTTTTTTTTTTTTTTTTTTAAAAAAATATCACAATTATTTACAACACAAAAATATTTTTAAAATTTTGATAAATAAATTAAAAACGCTATTCCTTACGTACGTGTGAAAACTTGATGAGCAATAGAAATACTTGATGCATAAAATACTTTGGTTTTAATATTTGTAAAACTACCATGAAGTCTGCAGTCGTTTAAGTAGAAAATGATAAGTAAACTCCGAGTCGTCTAAGGAAGGAATGTATGTGGTTTTAATTTATTATTCAAACTTTTAAAAGCGAAATTAAATCACAAGCGTCGCATCCGATAGTTTTGGTTTTTGTGTTATAATCTAATAACGTAAAATAAGCGTATATCTGATTAATTAAATATAATCTAAAAAGAATAAACGTAGATACAAATTCATAAATAAATATAATCTGATTGATAAATATTCATGTACAAATTTTATCATTTATATTAGTGGAGTATTTATGGATATAATAAGCCAAGTTAATTATCTTCTGCGTATTATAGGTTATTAAAGATATAAATTGATATTTTATTGATTCTCTTTTTTTGTATGAATCTCGCGCTTTGGTGAGTTAGATCTTCTTTGTTAGCCCAAACAAATCCAATTAACCTTTATGGGTGGGGTTGATATTAATTTGGTTAATTAAATTAATTAAACACCAGAGATTGAAAATGAAATGATTTAAATGCGCTTTGGTGAGGTTAGGCAGATTTAAAGCTTCGTTGAGGTGTCAAATTAAACTTAAGAATTTAGTTATCAAGTACTAAGCTTTCGAGTTTTAAAAGCATTATTGAAAGCGTATTTGTCAATCGTTTAGCGTAATAATTAACATAAAAACTTTTGAAATAGAGCAGCTCTGCTAGGGCGATTGTCACCAAAATGAAATAAAAAGCCTACTCTAAATTAGGCCAGGATAACTAAACCTTAAAAGTCTAATCTTGATTTAAGTTTGTAATGAAAAATAATATATTTCTCTCTAACATGTAATATAAAATCTTGAATAAAAATAAAATCAATTCATTTTAGAAATTTTCACTGTTAATATTTACATGGCGTAACAGCGTTATTATTATATCATGATTATAAGCAATTGCTTGTGATTAAATTTAATCAGGATAATTAAATATAACATGTAAGAATAAAACATAAAAATAAGCTGTAAAAAAATCATACGCTTCTGATCTTGACCTTTATTAAGATTTGCTAGAAAACCTCACAGCGGAATTTGCGCTTCCATTTATTGAATCAAAAATCTAAATTATTACAAAAACATTCTGAAGTTCCTCCGAAAAGAAGAACTACAAACCTTCAAGACAATTGAACTAAAAACTAAGAGAAAAAACTAAGAAAAAGCTTAGAAGCCCAAGAAAGAAGGTAAAGCACACTCAAAACCTAAGAAATGAGAGAAAGAAAGAAGAGAGAAGTGAGGTTTTGAGGTGTGTTTTGAAGTGAATGGAAGGGGGGTATTTATAGGTGAGGATGGAGAGAAAAAATGATTAAAAAAATGTTAAAAAAAATATAAAAAAAATAAAAAAGCGTGTAATGGACTGCTAAGGTCATCGATAAACGTCGGCATGACGTCGTGGAAGCAGTACCGCATTGAAAAATGGGTCAACAGCGTTGGTAATTTCTTTGGGGCCCTAACATGCCTATGTGATAGTGAAGCGGTACTGCGTGAAAAATGGGTCAAAAGAGACATATGGGTCACCCCGCATGTGTGTGGCCTTTCATGAGATCAATGTTAAAGTAACACTTTGAGCCTTTATTCTTTATACATATGCGAACATATTAGTTCATTTCTATACATCAACTCTTTCGCATATAAATTAGTATAAGTGTTTGAACCCATAGGATTCAGTGTTTTGAGAGTATTGACTTGTGAGGAATAGAGTTGAAGCAAATTCTGATTCATGACACTGAAATTGGGTAAAATTAAATTGATACATTTTTGATAGGAAATTTGAAAATGATTTTCGACTAATTATTATAATAAAATCATGATTGTTTAAAGATATTAAAATAACTTATGCTTGAGATTTTAATTATGATCTTAAAAGAGATTAAAAAAATATGAGACATTTTTGTGATATGTTGTTTTCTTTTATTCTTATATTAATTTTTGATTTTGTTGTAATTTTAGTTTTTGATTTGATTGTTTTTATTTTTACATTTAGTTCAATGTTTGTGGGTATCATTACTGAAAACCCTCATGAGACTCAAACTCGTCCACTAGGGCAACCTAGGGGTTTAAAGGCTTGTTTCATAGGCTAAATGCAACCGTTTCAATCCACGAAAGTGATTTAGGATAGTTTAATTTTTAGTTCTTATCGCTTCTCTTGCTAAGGGACTAGCAAGAACCTGGTTGGGGGTTGTTATGAGTGCTCAAAAAGCACTAAAATAATCATGATTTTATGCACATTAATTGATTAAAAATATATATATTTATATGTTTTATCATATATTTATATAAATTTGTCTTTTTCGAAATCACTGGTATTTTTATTGTTTTTTAAGTATTTTGGCTTAAAAATGCAACTTAAAGACTCAAAGAGGAATACTGGAAGCAATACATCACAAATATATTAATAAATAAATGAGGAAAGGTCAACAAATATGGAAAAATTGGACAAAATGGGTCAAAAAGGTCCAAAAGGAAAAAATCGTGCCGCTGCGCCGCCTAGCCGCCGCGCCGCCCAACCGCCGCGCCCCAGCACCCAGCCGCACGCGTTGCTACTGTTCATCTGCGCAAAGCTGCACGCGCTAGTACTGTTCATCCGCCCCAAGCTACACGTGTTGGTACTGTTCATCTGCGCAAGCTGCTCGCGCTGGTATTGTTCATCCGTGCGCGCCCAGCTGCCTCCGTGCGTGCCCACGCCTGTTTTGCCCAATTTTTCACGTGCAGCCACCCCCCGTCATGCTGACATCATCAAATGACGTCAGCAATCACTAATCCGCATTTTTACATTTTTTTTTACATTTTTTTCTCTACTTTTTCTCTCCATCCTCACCTATAAATACCCCACTTCTCTTCACTTCTAACCACATCTCAAAACACACTTCTCTCTTCTTTCTTTCTCTCCATTTCTTAGTTTTTAGTTTTTTTAAGTTTTTCTTATTTTTTAGTTAGTTTCTCTTAGTTTTAGAGTTCTTCCCTTTTTGGGAAAAACTAGTTATGTTTTTGTAATTTATTTGCTTTTGATTCAATAAATGGGAGTGCAAATTCCACTTGGAGGTTTTCTAGCTACGGGAATAGCATCGAAGTACTGTAAGGATTTTATTTTCTTTCCAGTTATTTTTTATGCTTTATTCTTACATGTTATATTTAATTTGTCTGTGATTAAATTTAACTATGCTGGCTGTTTGTAAACATGATATAATAATAACGTTGTTATGCTTGCGAAATATTAAATAGGTAAAAATCTCTAAAATGAATTGATTTTATTTTTATTCAAGATTTTATATTAAGAATGTTAGAGAGAAATATATTATTTTTCATTACAAACTTAAATCTGAAAATTAGATTTTAAGGTTTAGTTATCCGGTCTAATTTAGAGTAGTGCTCTTTTATTTATTGGTATAATCGCCCGGTAGTTAGAGTGAAGCTATATTTCAAAAGTTTTTATAAGAATTATTATCTAAAAATGTATTGACAACATGTTTTCAGTAGTAGTTTTAAAACTTGAAAGTTAGTACTCGGATAATTAAATTCTTAGGTTTAATTTGGACACCTTGAATAAAGTTTAAACTGTCTAACCCCACCAAATGTGACATTTAAATGGTTCTTTTTCAATCTCTTAGAAAAAGGAATTAATTTAATTAACCAAATTAGTTATCAACCCCACCCATAGGTGTTAATTGATTTGTTTAGTTAACAAAGAATATCTAACCCCACCAAAGGTGGTATTCATACAAAAAATGGAGAATCAATAAATATCAATTCATATCTTTAATAACCTAAATAATACGAGCAAGCATAATTAACTTAGTTATTATATCCATAAATACTCCACTATTTATAAAAGATAAAATTTGCATAAATGTTTATTGAATCTATGTTTATTTTTATGTAAGTAGATTAAAACACAAAAAACCCAAAATATCGTGATAGGATGTTTAGGATTTAATTTCGTTTTTAAAAGTTTGAATAATAAATTAAAAACCACATACATTCCTTCCTTAGATCGACCTTGGGAGTATACTTATCATTTTCTATGAAATTATTCGTGCACTTGCGAGAGTTTTATAAATATAAAACCAAAGTATTGGCAGAATCGGCGATGCCGGTTTTTTCTCATCAAGTTTTTGGCGCCGTTGCCGGGAATGACATCAAAGTTTTTGGCAATCCCGATTTTTCTCATCAATACATCACAAATATATTGAGAAAATAAATGAGAAAAAGTAGAAAAGATGGGAAAAAATTGGACAAAATATGTCAAAACAGTCAAACATGTCAAAATGGTCAAAATCGCGTGCATACTAGCCCATCGCTCCCAGTCTAATGCACGCAGCCGCACATCACGTTGATTTCTGCATGCACCATTCCATCCGTGCTGAGTTTTGAGTGCACCAGTGTGCGTACCAGTCCATCCATGTTGAGTCCCATGCTCAGCATCCCGCCTATGCCATACCGCGTGGGCGCTAGCACACTCCTTACTCGGTTTCGTGCGTGCCAACCGCCGTCTTTCGCGCCAACTACTTGTCTATCAAGAGTTTTGCACCCCAAAAGCTTCCCAACATGTCCAAACGTGTCCAAATTCAAATTTTGAAATATTTTCCCCCATTTTTTGGCCTTTTCTTCACCTATAAACGAACCATTTTCCCCTATTGTAAATCACACAATTTTCTAAGCTCTTTCTCTCTATAGAAATTTTTCTTTTTTACTTTTTTTTTAAGTTCTTCTCTTTTTAAGAGAAACTAGTTAAGTTTTTATAATTTTTTAGTTTTTGATTCAATAAGCATATATGCAAATCCGTTTGGTGGTTTTCCAACAATAGAATTAACATCAAACTATTGTAAGGATTCTTTTAAAGTATTATTTTAATGGATTTTTTATAGTTATCTTTTTTATGTTTTATTTTTATATGTTATATTTAATTTATCTGTGATTAAATTTAACATGATTGGCTATTTGTAAATATGATATAATTATAACGTTATTATGCTTGCGAAATATTAAATAGGTAAAATATTTCCATAAAATAAATTGATTTTGTTTTGATTCAAGATTTTATATTAATGATGTTAGAGAGAAATACATTATTTTTTATTACAAACTTAAATCTAAAAATTAGATTTTAAGGTTTAATTATCCCGTCTGATTTAAAGTAATATTCTTTTATTTGTTGGTACAACCACCCTGTAGTTAGAGTAAAACTTTATTTCAAAAGTTTTTTTATAAAATTATTATTCGAAAATATATTGACGACATATTTTTAGTAATGGGTTTAAAACTTGAAAGTTAGTACTTGGATAATTAAATTCCTGGGTTTAATTTGAAAACCTTAAATAAAATCTAATTATTTGACTCCGCCCAAAGTTGTGATTAGATGGTTTGCTATTTTTCTTAAAAATAAAGCTGAAATTTAATATTTACTTAATTAATAGGTCACGCCTAAAAAAATTAGTTAATATTAAACAAAAGAATTCGGATCCTGCCTAAGAACACTTTCATACAAAAAAGAGAAATCAACAAATATCAATTTATATCTTTAATAACCTAAATAATATAAGTAAGCATAATTAACTTAATTATTATATCCTTAAATATTCCATTGTTATGAATGATAAAATTTGCATTATTGTTTATTTAATCTATATCTATGTTTATGTTTATTTATATTTTATTAGATAAGGAAACAAACAAACCAAAATATCGTGACATTATGTTTAGTATTTAATTTTGTTTTTAAGATTTTGAATAATAAATTAAAAACCTCATATATTCCTTCCTTAGATCGACCTTAGGAATATACTTATCATTTTCTATAAAATTATTCATGCACTTGCGAGAGTTTTAAAAAATATAAAACAAAAAGGATATTTTCGCAAGATCGGTATTTGCATTACCAATCTTATGATTCATCATCAGAAAGCGATGGCTGAGTTTGTGGCCGAATTTAGTGACACACTGAAAGTCATCAATGATGAGAGGTAGAAAGAGGTGTGTACGGTGGATCAAAAGGAAGGGCCAACCTAGAAAGTATTCATTGACAAAGCGCACAACTTCAATGGTGTTGGGCTAGAGGAGGTCATATTGATTAGGATGAAAATTGTTTAAAGTATATCATCAATCTTGATTTCCAAGAAAATAATAATATCATAGAGTACGAGGTGGATATATTTAGGGCCATGACGTCAAAGAAACTCAGGGTGTATAGGATCACCTTGCATAGTGATTCTTGACTAGTGGTCAGCCAGTTCTTGGGGACGATTGAAGCTAGGGATGGAAAGATGAAGGGGGGTCTAGAGAGGCTAAAATAAGAGTTCTCAAAATTTTCTAAGTTTAAGATCAAACAAATAGTTAGAAATGAGAATGGTCATGCTGATGGTTTTGCTATACTAGCATCTATACGATAGGCCAACCACGTTTAAGTGGTATCAGTAACAATCTTAGTAAAAGAAAGTTTTGAAAGGCCAAAAGAATATTTGGGTATGTGAATCCTTCTACCAACCCATGGTTTACCCCAATCTTTAACTTCCTAAAAAGGGAAGACCTACCAAGGATTTCAAGCTTGCAAATGAAATCAAGGCCAAGGCAAGTTGATACACGATTAAAGCAAGTAAGATATATAGAAGAACCACACTTGGTAAAGGCTCTTGTGCATAGCCAAGGAGGGAGCTGAAAGACTAATGTTTGAAACACATGAAGGGGAGTGCGATTCTCATTTAGGTGGAAGAAGGAAATCCTAATGAATTATGAGGCAAGGATACTATTGGACCACTATGCTGGCAGATTGTACAAAATACACTCAGCAATGTGACTTATGCCAAAGATTTTCCCCATTGTCACACATGCCTCCAAACACTATGACAAAGGTGGTAAGTCCTTGGCCTTTCTACAAATGAGAGCTTGACATAGTAGGACCTCTACCTCTAGGAAAGGGTCAAAAGTAGTTTCTACTAATGGCCACTGATTACTTTTCTAAATGGATTGAAGTGGAACCTTTGGGAAGAATATGGGAGGAAGAGGTGATTTGATTTATCTATTAAGTTTACCCAAGGAGCTCGTTTCTGACAACGGGGAAAATTTATAGGCCATAACATTAAGGAGTTCACCATTAAATACAACATCAAGATATGTCACTCAATGCCATATTGTCCCCAAGCCAATGGTCAAGCGGAATCTTCCAACAAATTAATCATCAACTAGTAAAGAAAATATTGGAAAGTGCAAAAGGAAAATGGGTTGAAAAG
Organism: Hippophae rhamnoides; assembly: GCA_033030585.1. Taxonomy (NCBI): domain Eukaryota; kingdom Viridiplantae; phylum Streptophyta; class Magnoliopsida; order Rosales; family Elaeagnaceae; genus Hippophae; species Hippophae rhamnoides. The sequence goes on along the minus strand of CM065435.1, from coordinate 35,443,441 downwards.
CTACCTGGGGAATTGTGGGGTGTTAGGACTAGCCCTTAGATGAGCACTAATGAGACCCCATTTTCGATGGTCTATAGGACTGAAGCAGTAATACCAACTAAAGTTATGGTAACCATTACCATGTCAACCCTAATAGAAGAACAAAATGATGCGAGTAAAGAAATCGAACTAACCCTTGCCGAGGAAAAAAAGGATGAAGCTTTGAGGAAGATAATTAAGTAGAAAAGAAAAGTATCAGATTATTAAAACAAGGTTATGTGTTTTAAAGTGTTCTCCATAGGTGATTAGGTTCTCAAAAGAGTTTTCCCTAGCAAGAAGGAAGGGATGGCCAGAAAATGGGTGCAAATTGAGACAACACCAACAGGGGCCTACTTGTTGAGAAGAATTGAAGAAGTTGAGGATATCACAAGCTGGAATGCCAGACAATTAAAAAAAATACTACTTCTGATATATCTTAATTTACTACTTTCATGTACCATCATTATATGTATATGTATGAAGTAGTTTCCTTAAACAATTGGTTCTCTCCCAAAATTCTTCTACTATTAAATGTTACAAGCTAATCACCTCAGTTAGAAACCAGGTAGAGTACCCTGACACTTACAAAATTCATGAGTTGATCACCTCGGTTAGGAATCAGGTTGGCACTCTAACAGTGAAGGGAGAGCTGAGTACCTTGGTCAGGACCCAAGTAGAGCTCCATTTTCCACTATTATATGTCATAGGTTGATCACTTCGATTAAGAACCAGGTAAAGCACCTTGACACTTACAAAAGTCCACGGCTTGTCCACCTCTATCACGAACCTAAAAATGGAAATATATATTGGCCTGGTATAGCAAGAGCATTTTTTGAAAAAACAAATTAATTGCTCAAGCTTACAACGCTCTTAAAAATTTATTAATACATATCCCGGTCCCAAAAAATTAAAAACCCTTAGATGCTTAAACACACGATTGGTGTGCAGGTCATTTGTTTCCTCAACAAAAGGCAACAGCTCAGCCTATTTTAGGAAGGACAAACCTCAATACAAGCACAACACGCTCTAATTCTTCAAAGACCTACATCACCTTGAGGAACACCTCTTTAGATCGCTTCATATAGAAGGTCGCCTAATAGGACTCCTTATCCACGAGGGTGGCCATTTTAGTTAGGGTCCTCCTCTCTCGAGCTTGAATTTGGGATAACTGCTATTTAGAAGAAGCGAGCTCACCTTTGGTCTCCTCAAAAGGTCTTAACTTGCTCTCGAGTTTGAACACCTCAAATTCTAGTTCTATAACCTTGCTTTCAAGCCTACCATTTTCCACTTTCAAAGCTCAAACTAAATGATTATTTGCTCGATCAAAATCTATAAATTTTGACCAAAAAAGTTGGAGAAGGAGTTGGTAACTACTTTTATTTCCTGGACTTAACAAGTGTCCCTAACCCTCTTTTATAGGGGATGATGTTAAGAAAATGACTGGTGACATATGTCCCATAAACAGGTGGGTAGGTTAACATCATAAATATACAATACAAATGATATAAATGCACAATTGGGTAAACAAATTGATTTTTCATTTAATAGAATTTGGCTTGCAAGAAAGGTTAGAGCCCTAAGAATATGCTACAATAGTTTGCTCAAGCCATAAACATCAATGGTCCCCATCCCTACCTTCTGAACATGTCTCCTCGGCTTCATCATCACTCTCACTTGAGTTCAAACCCTCTTCCCCGTCCCTCTCTTGAAATTTCGTATGCATATATTGGGGAGTGACCACGATATCTAGAATACAATAGTAGTAATCCTCTAGGTCCCTTATCTTGGCCTCCATTTTAAAGGATTCCATGGCCAACTCATACCCAATCTCGACACTTTAGGTAAGCTTCTTGGGCATCGCATCAAGCTTAACCTTTTCCTTCTCTTCAAACTCGGACACTATACGGCTATAGGCCTTAGTCAGTTTTTCCTCTTTATCTATAGCCTCATCCTCCCACTTATTAGTCCTCACCAGTAGCACTGTGTACGTGGCTCGAGTAGAGGTATGGATTTATTTTTCTTGTGCCACCTCATGCTTTAAATTCCCTATACTTCAAGCCTTATCAAACCTATAAAGAAGCTACAACTAAAAGAAAGAAAAGAGAGTGCGAGGTCAAAAAATATGTTATGGGGTCAAACTTGAACATAAATTATTATTATAAACATAAGAAACAAGGTAGGATTAACATACCTAGTACATGTGGCAACGGATGACAACCATATAGCTTGTCTCCTCACATATAGCCTCGAGCTGCTTCTCATGAGCTTCGATAGGAAGATGACTCACATAATGATTGATCTACTCTGGCACCAAGCCCTGATATAAAGCCACCATATCCACATCGGTAGTAAGATCATTGATGACCCCTTCCTCTTCCTTGAATCCGGTATAGGGTGGTCGATTCTTAACAACCTAGGTTGGGAGGTGGTGAAATATGTTGGTCTTGCAACATGGATAAAGGCTCGAAGACATTCAATGGTTCCAAGCTAAGCGTAGGCTCATTAAAGGTCAATTTTCTCTTCCTTTTAGAGGGGATAGAGAAAGCTTCTTGCCTAGAAAACTTACTCCTCTTCTTACCTTTGGAGGAGATGCTCCTAGAAATGGGAGGTGTACATTTTGAGAACTCTCCTTTGAGGAAGCGACTTTACTCTTTAGTTGAGTCAAGAGAACGATGGTATCAAACTTTATAGTATTTGCAAAACAAGGTTAAGAAGATGGTATTATCATAAGGTAGCATAAAAAAAAGATGAAGAAAAAGTTGAAGTCTCAAGGCTAGTTCATCATCATCAACAAGGGTCTGGCACTTTGGAGGAGGACGAGGTTTACGAATAATCCTATGCGGGGCTCTATCGAACCCTGCCTCATCAGCCCATACCCAACAAAGTGTAAGCTATTTAACAAATGCCTCTATAGGGTTTTCTTAAGGAGATAGTTCTGAATATCATCTAGTTATTGCTTCACATCCAAACTCAAGGTTATGATGAAAGAGCCCATATTTCTTATCACAACCTTAGTGTCATTCTAGATACTCCTTATCAACCTCATGTAACTAGTGGAAGAGTCCCACCGGCTTGAGACATAGAAGAAATATTCCTTCTAATTCTTCTCTTTCTCAAGGAGAGCCACATTTATACACCAATCCTATTTTATGAACATGTATACCCTCCTTGAGTTTATTGGGTTTTGCTTCAAAATGTAGGCCTCATTAAACTCAAGCATCTCTAAATCCATCTTAAGCTCTTAGCATATCACTATAAGGTAGATCAAGTACCTCTACCCATTAGGCATCAGCTAACCCAATGTGAGCACCAAAAATTTCCTTATGAGAGGATATAGGAGAAACCTCACCCCTAACCACAATGCTTTCTTGTGAAAGACCGTCCATCCAGTTTGAGGTTAGTCACTATCACGGGCCCTCACTAATGGAATCATTATTTGAACCAAGGATGGGATGTTGTATGTTTTCCTCAACCTCTCCTCATCTTGAGGTGATAGACCATTGGTCTTGATTTTGGCCAACCAACCCTTTGTACAGCCTGTAGGTTCCTCAAATTCTTCCTCCACGTCTTAGCCACTGATATTTGAGTCTAAGACACATTCAACCTAATGGTTGGAATCTCCTGAGGATGAGTTATAGAGGTAGAAGGCTAAAGCTGAGATTGACCATCTTTGCTTGAAGAGATTATCTTAGAATATCTCGAGTCATCACTTGTATTGGGGTATTGTGGGATCTTCTAAGAGCTCTATCCCGAGGTCTCTTCTCTATGCATTGTCTACAAAATATCACAAAACATAAAAAATGGGAGTAAGGGATTACTTAGGGTCGAATTTGAAAATAAAGGGAAATGATTCTTTAAAATCAACCTAAAAAGAAAGCAAAAAAGTGTTAGACTCATGAAGCTTGTACTCTAAAACCAGAGCAAACAAGTTATATGCTTAGTCAAATTCTTACCACCAAACTGAAAACTCTTTTACGGCATGAATTTTGGCAATAGAGACTTTTTTCTCTTTACTTTTTCCTAATGTGTATGAAATGATGAAAAGGCTCAACCCATGCACCTACTTATATAAAAACCCACATATTCTCTCTCCAATTAACTAACATGCATTTATTAGGGGAGCTGAATGGTTTAGAATCACTACCCTAGTATTACTCTTCTACCTCAACTTAAAGCTCAAGCTGAAAGAGTAAAGGGAATGGATTTTTGGATATATGGATCAACCTAGAGCTCGGTATGCCTAACAACCAGAGCCTAGAAGACAACCCAAGCCAATGGACTATTCATTTCAAAGAAGCTTCCTTAGACCGAGCCCATAACACACTCGTAGGAAATACTTGTTCGAGCCAACTTTTGTATCTAAAAGTTCAACTACCAGTCCGAGCTGTAGGGTGGTCGACCTCAATCTATGAATATTTTTTTATCTTTTTATCCTTCCTAACACACTTATATGTGTATACCCTTAGTAACTGACAATTGTACGTGTAAAACTTTATATATACATAGAATCTCTAAGAGATCCACACATTCAATCAATTACTCTAACTTCCCTTTAAGTTCTCTCTCTACAAATTAGATGAATCTCAACAATAAGAAAAATCATTTGGTTATACTTTAGAGTTCAATATAATGAAAAGGAATGACATAATTTTATATATTTAAGTTTATCATAATTTTTTTTTTTTTTTGCAATTAAAATATTTTATTTTAAAATTTTAAAGTATATTTTTTATATGAGAACGAGCCCCCTTACTCTTGAAAATATCAAAAATATCCCCAAGTTTTGAGATATTTTCAAAAATATCTCTAAAGTTTTAAAAAATTAAAAAATACCCCCAAACATTACAGAAGTTAAATTTAATAGAAGTGGATAGTAACATTTCATAATAAAAATAGAAAAAATAGGGAACCAAGAAATAATAAAAAATCAAAGAATAATAACATTGAAAATGGAAGACATCTCTAGATTCTTTTCACATTAAATTGTAATAAGTAAAAAGAAATTTGAAGAAATTGAAAAAACAAAATTAAATCTTAAAGAAATAGATGGATTTAAAGACCCATCATTTTCATCTTTAAAAAAATTTTTCCAAACAAAAGATAATTTATTATTGAATAAATAATAAAAAATGAGGATTAATATCACGGATGCAAAAGGAATGCATAATATACCATTAATTAATAAAGAAACTATATTGAATAAACAATCCAAAATTATAAAGAAAATTGTATATATTCATCTAGGACGAATCCAAATATTAATACAAACTTATTTCAAAGAAGGAATAAATATACCCATAAAAATAGCATGGTTAGATAATATAATAATAAATAGGAAATATGTTTTACTAGGAATGATACATGATAATTTAGCATACTAAAAATTAAAATTTATAACATATATTAAGTTTGCTATTAATATCCATGATAAAAACTTAAACCAAGTATTAAATCTAGCTTATGAATTTGAAAGAAGATATTTAATGAAAAAAGGAATTTATCCATGTTCAATACACTACTTAGTAGAATATTTATTAACAAACAGTCATAATAGTTTCATATATGAACAGAATGAACTTATAGAAATAGATTAAACCTTTTAGAAACCCAGACAAATAATAAAACTAGAAATACTAACGGATTTTGACATATCGAAGGAAAGATACTTAGATATCGAGAAAAAACCTCTAATACCAGAAAAAAAGAGTAAATGGTTAAAAATAATAATATAACAAGATTTACTTTTATAGACCGTGAAGGAGAAACCTCTAACAAAAAAGAAGTTAAAAAAAACTAAAAGATGAAGTTCAAGTAATGAAAGCATTAGTTCATCATATTAGGAAGACAATAATGTTTAAAGAAAAATTAAAAAACATACAGTTATAAATAAATGGAAACCTAGTAAGCGTAGCAAAAAAATCAAGCAACATTAATGAATGCTTTGAGACTTCTAACAGAGAAAATGGATTTAGTCCAAGAATCAAACACGAAATACCTATAAGGTATAATCAAAACATAAAAAGAATTATTAAAAGAAATAAAGAAATGTGGTTATAATAAACTACAATAAGATATACATAGGGAATTCACAGAACTAAGAAAATATGTATATAACATACATAAAAATAATGATATTATAGGTCATAAATATAATCCCTTAGAAGGATTAAAAATAGAACCACATAGAAGATCAAATACCTTAATTGCTAAAATGAGAGAAGAAAAAATGGTGAAAATCTAACGAAAAAGATATAATTCCAATTTAACGGAATATAGGAAAGAATTAGAAGAACAATTCATAAACCCCAAAAATAGGGATATAAAAAAATTAATTAGTTTGTTAATGCTAACTAGTTAAGAATTAGAAGAACATTATAATGAAAAACTTTGTACCAATAAAGAGGAAGATGATATAATAATAATCAATGAGATTGATTATGAACTAGAAATTATGACCCGAAAAGGTCATATGAAACTAATTTCATTACCAGTTTCTTACCAAGAAGGAACATATGACCACATAGGGAAGAAATAAATAGGCAAAGGTCAGGAGATATTGACACTACCAATAGAAGAAGACAACCACCCAAAATGGAAGAAGGGTTGCATTGGGAAACTAGAGGTAGTATCCCACCAGAATTCAGGCTCCATGATAATTATAAGTCTTACTTTTAGATCTAGATTGTATAAGAGATAGGAAAAAATCTTTAGATGAATGGGCTAGTAGTATGAGTATACTCAGATAAACCTCTCAAACTACATAAACAAACCCTTCAATGTGTAGGGTATTAGTAGCTCATAAAATGACAGGAAATGTTAAAGTTTGGTTATCAAATTAAATTGACTAACAATATTTATTAATGCAAGGGAATGCTCCCACAAGAAGAGAATATTTAGATATAGTAATAAATGAAATATACAAAGAATTTATTGGAGAATATAAAGGAAGAACTATCACTAAATCCAATGAAAATGAAATCAATGAAACTAAATGGCATCTAACAAATATGGAAATTTATAACATGTATTACATAGATTCTATTATTTGTGAATATGAAATATATTACCATAAATTACCACCTATTATGTAAACAACTTATAAGAAAATATTTTTCCAAAAATTACCTGAAACATTACATAAGACCTTAAAAAAGTTGGAATCAAAGCAATAGGAAAACTATACCACACACCCTAGGAGAAAGAATAAGAAACCTTAAAAGCTGGATAATTATTAGGTGCCAAGAAAAAAATATAAACAAATAAGAGGAAATAATAAAATTTGTTGTGATACAAGAGATTTTAGAATATCGGGAAAATATGAATGTAACATAAAACCTTATAAACAAAAATATAAAAAATACAAGCGATTTGAAAAATATAAATTTAGAAAACCAAATTTTCAAAAATATAAAAGAAGATTTAATAGTGAAACTTATAAGAAAAGATATTTTAGAAGAAAGATGTATAAATCTTCTAAAACAAGACTATAGTCCTTTTAAGGAAGAAAAAATGTAGATGTTGGATCTGTAATGAAGAAGAACATTATGTCAACAAATGTCCGAGTAGGCTTCAACATAGGAAGGAATTTCCATAGAAAGTAAGAATCATAGAATAAGCTTTTAAGATGGAATTAGAACCAATTGATGAATCAAATATATATGATACTTATAGTATTTAACTATTAGAGGAAATTGAGGAGGAGATAATCGACTCAGAATATGAACACTCAGAATATGGGTATTCTTCATCAGAATATGAATGATTTGTATAGTACAAATCCAAATAGCACCTACATAAAGGTAGGACTTAAATTTAAAGGTGATGCTAGCTATCATTTACATGCATTTATAAATACAAGAACTAGTATGTGTGTAGCAAGTAAATGTGTGTTTCTAAAAGAACACTAAAAACAGGCACCAAAAGATTTAATTGTAAGAATTGCTAATAATACTACAATAAATCTTAATAAAGTTTTAAATGATATAGTTATATTGATATGAGGAGAAAAGTTTCATATTCCTACTATATACCAATAGAAAACAAGGGTTGATTTATTAATAGGAAATAATTTCCTAAACTTACATCAACCTTTTACACAATATTTAGACCAAATAAGTCTAACAACATTAAAATAGTGATATCATGTATGTATCAAAAATAAGAAAAGTTTTGACTGTATCAAACTCAATTTTTATGCAATAATATAAAAAACCAAAACATAGTGAGATAGAGTAGCAATTACCTTATTTAGAAAATATTTCATTAGATATAAAAGATAAACAAAACTCTTTTCTTAATGAAATACGGAAAGATAAAGCCCTAGTATGTATCAGAAAACTATTAAAAAGAATAAGCTCATAAAATCCTTTGGATCCAAAAATAAATAAATCTAAGACAATTGTCAATATAAAATTAAGAGACCCTAATAAGGTTATTAAAGTAAAACCAATGATTTATACTCCAGAAGATATAATTGAATTTGGAAAAAAAATTCAAGAACTTTTGGAACTAAAAGCCATAATACCAAGTAATTCATTTCACTCTAATCCAGCATTTTTTGTCGAAAAGGAAGTTGAAAAAAAGAGAGGAAAAAAGAGAATGGTAATAAACTTCAAATAATTGAATAAAGAAACCATTGATGATTGATATTTTATTCTAAAGAAAAAATAATTATTATCATTAATAAAAGGAAAGAAATATTTCTAAAGTCTTGATTACAAAAATGGATTTTGAAAAATAAGATTGGATGAAGAATCATAAAAATAACAGCATTTAGTTGCCCCCAAGGACAATTCCAATGGATTGTTGTACCATTTAGCTTAAAATAAACACTAGGCATCTTTCAAAGATATATAGATAAGATCTTTAAAAAATTACAAAATATTTACTATATGTATATAGATAATATTTTAGTTTTCAGTAATGAATTAAATAAGCATTACTTGCATAATATTAATATTTTGAACAATGCAAGAAATAAGGCATTGCACTTGCTGAAATGAAAGTAGTATTTGCTCAACAAAAAATTAAGTATTTAAGGTTGAAAATTAAAGATAAAATATGTAATCTACAACCCCATATATTAAATAACATTCAAAGTTTCCCTAGTAAATTAAAAGACAGAAACCAATTACAAAGATTTCTAGGATGTCTCACATATGCAGAAGCATATATCAAGAAACTTGCAAAAATACGAAAACCTTTACAAGAAAAATTGAAAAAAGACCATATCTAGAAATGAACATAACAAGATACTTTGTATATGGATAAAGTAAAAGTAAAGGTAACAAATTTACCAACATTATACTATCCAGGATTAGATTATAAAATGTTAATTGAAATAGATGCTTCACAAGAATATTAGGGAATAGTTTTGAAAGAAAAAGTATATCACAAAAATGAATATCTTTATAAATATACATAAAAATCTTTCCCAGGTCCAAAGTTACATGATCATAGTAATAAAAAAGAATATCCAACTGTTAAAAGAGCCATTAAGAAATTTGCAAAATATGTCATAAGTTCTAAATTCATTGTTAGAACTGATAACAAGAATTTTGGTTGTTTCTTAAGAACTAATATTGCAAGTGATTACAAATAAGAAAGATTAGTCAGATGGAAATAGTGATTCAACCACTATAATTTTGATGTCAACCATCTCCTAGGAAATGAGAATAGCTTAGAAAATGCTCTTACTAGAGAATTAGCATGTTTAACTATTTTTATGCTTACAGGAATATAATATATTGATATCAATATTACGATAAAGGAAAAAGAGATAAAAATCCTATAGGAACAACTCTAGCTGTTATACCTCGAGAAGTCTCTTATGGAGGTAGGAAATAAACAGGAAGAACTTGATTGTTCAAAACAACTCTTAGGGTTCAAAATCTCAAAAAAGGAATCTTCATCAAAAATTCAACCTAAATTAGATAAAACTTCTAAAGAAAGAATTCAAGATGAAAAGGAATAGCCTAATAGTTCAAATGAGAGTAACATCTTTGAAATAAGAAAACTCAATTGGGTGATGAAGTAGAAAAAGAGAAACATAAAAATACTTATGTGGTCTATAGTGACCCAGAACCAAGAATCTATAACAATTGGGCAAAAGCCAATAAATATATTCTATGGTTTAGTGGAGTAACTCATAGAGCCTTTACCAATAGAATGAAGGTTGAAGGTAGTTATGCAATTACAAAATACCAAAACTAATAACTCTAAAGAAGATAGTAAGAAATTACTCTACAGTATCACAACAATAACTTGTAGCACCAAGCAAGTTAACAAATCTTGGGAAAATAATAAGGCATCTAGTATTGTTTAGAGAAGCATCTCTCCCAAAGACAGTAAAGCATTCAGTGCTATTTAGGAAAACATCCCCCAGAAATTCATCACCAATATATAGAAACCTCACCAAATCGCAATGGTTAAGTCTCTATAACTTAGCCAGAAAATTTCCTTAGGAACACATAAAAGATATAAAGTTCTACAACACACAAAATGAATTCCCTACTGACATTAAATTCAACATTTAATGTTTTTTTACAAAGCTTTCCATGCAGGACTAATAGAAAACATATATCCAAGAATTACTTTAAGTGAACTAAATTATTCCCAAAAAAATTCAAAAAAGCAATCAAGAAATTTAGAAAAAAAGATAAAAGCATATGACAAACCTATTTATCTTAGATCTTTCAATTCATTGATGGATTAGAATGAGAAAGTATGTATCATTCCCTACCACTTCATCAAGATAGGGATTTCTAACACAAATAGAGAAGTTCTTAAACCAAGGGTGCTTCCAGAAAAGGAATTCAACACAGAAGAACTTTGTGTATTAAGAGGTCAAATGTTAGGCCAAATTTACTATGAACTCAGAAAAATTAATAAATGTACTGAGATCAAAGTAAATTACTCAACTAGTAAAGTCATTATGATTTCTCATAGTAGCATAGCTCTTTCAGAGGAGGATGGTGAAAAAATTACCAAATATGAAACAAATTTTTACAACAACAACCTGAAAATAGGTCAAGAAACAAGGAAGATATTCTACTTCTATGTCAGAAAAGCCACCAAATATTACAGATGCTTTTATTGCATCACAGATCGAGAAAAAAAAATGCATCATCATCAACATCATCAAAAGGACTTTGGTTAAAAAATGACAAGGAAGAATAAAGAGGAGGAAGTATCGGTAGAAGACAATAAGAAAAATAAATATGTAGACCGTCGATAGTAGGTGACAAGGAAAAAAACAATGGATGATATTTAAAGTAGGAAAATAATTTTTGTCTTGTAAATAGGGATTCCTTATGCTATAAAAGGAACATTTATTTTCATTTCGAAGAGACAAAAAAAATAGCACATACCTCTAAAAAACACATAATCTCTAGCATAGAAATCCTTTCTATTTAGAAATCCCTAAGAATTCCTTCAAAGTTCTTAGTTGGCCTTAAATTTGTAATTATTTTTATATTATGAATAAAATGGAGATTAGTTAATTTTTTTTAGTAAGTCAAAATTAGATACCATCTATGTACCGATACAGAAGGCTCACCATTACCAAAAGGGTGTTAAGGTTTAAGCAAAACTGAGGTATAACCGATGTAATAAGAAGAGATGAACATATTGGAAGACTGTGGTGGATCCATTAAGTTCAGGATAATAATTATAATTTTTAAGCCAATTAAGGATCTTGAATGTTTAGATATTTTCTTACATCAAGTAATAATATTGATATACATAAAGATGAAGATAGAAATATCACAATATTATGATAAGAGATTAATTATAGAAATTAACAACTAACATTAAACAGCTCCCACTTTGAAAAAATTTAAGATGAAAGACAAAAATCTAATTTTATTAGAAAAGTTTGATAAAGGCTATCTATTATCCTTAAATGATTATTTTAAATATGAGAATTATGAAACTTATCTTGAAAATTTTAGAAGGTTCAACACCTTATATATATATATATATATAATAGATCATCCTGTTTCAAGAATATTGAAAGACCATTGTAGTCAAAAACAAGTCTTCTTAGAAGAAGAAGATGATAAAAAAAGGAAATTTAGTAACCTTATGTTTATTTATTATCTTTTCGAAGATTATAGATACATTATTTGTACATAAACAAGTAGTTATATGAATTTATAATTACAAGATCAAACTTATTTAAGGTATGAACAGGCTTATTTAGAGCATGTAATTAGATGTGATATTTTAGAAGAAGGTCAAGTTGGCTAAAATTCCACCATTGGGCCAATCAACGATCGAAACCCACAAATTGGTATTAAAGCCATAGAAATATTAATATAATATGGATAGAAAAGTTAACATCATTAGTTTTAAGGACATTAATGGTATTAACCATAAAGTCTATGGGGATTATAACATTTTATAAATATATATTGAATCAATCAGTATTAACTTAATACAAATTTTATAGAAAAATTAGTAGTTCAAGTCTATTAATTTTAACGAAAGTGTATTTTTATCCTTACTTATTAGATAGGGTAGTACAAATCTGCTATATTCATAAAATGATTACAAAAGTTCATTTTGTAAAGTCGCAAAAAATATGACAAGACATAAGTCAATTACCTTTACGAAATAGATTTCTAAATTTTTTTTGTAAAAATAGATAATTTATGTTATCTCATCTAATAAATATATGTCCAAAATACACTTTCATTAAAGATAACAAACTTGGGATATCATTAAGTCCTAATTTTATAACACCATAAAATCTATAACATATCTTTTATAACATATTATATCTAAAAATATATTTATGACTTGATAAAAATGCAAAAGTTTAACAATGACATTGAAATTTACCCTATCTAATAATATGATGTAGGGGAAAATAATTGCTAAGCTTGTGTCATCAAATTAAGTAAGTGGTATTTATTAAAAAAATTTCCTATCAAGTATGTATCATCTATTATTATTTTGTGTTAAAAATTTAAAGATTTTTTTAAATTTTAATAAAATTTAATCAATAATAAATAATAATTCAATACCCTTTATGTGTTAGAGTAACATTCATATGTCATAAATATAATAATTATTAGTAGTTTAATGAAATTCAATCACAACCTATCCATTTAAATAAAATTTGGTGTCCGATGGTATTATATAAAATTTCCCCAAAACTAAATACATATGTCACAATTAGTGTTGTCAAATTCCCTCATGGGTGAAAAAACATGAAAAAACCTTAAATTTTCGCAAATAAAAAATCCAATAAAGAAATACATTTTTGAGATGAATAAAGGGATTACATTTCCTGTCTTATCGAATCTTTTAACCCATTGTTTTAAAAAATTTAAAATAAAATTATTATATATTTAATTATGAATTTAATTATTTTTACTAAATAAAGTATTTCATTAAAAAAAATTATTTTAATTATTTAATGAACATCAAACCAAACAATTTAATTATATTAATAATTATTTAACTAATTTTAAACTATTAAACATAATTATAAAATATTTTTATTTTTAAAATATAATTTGTTAATTTAATACATAAATTTTATAATTAAATAACAATTTTTAGTTTTGAGAATATTAATACTCACAAATTATATGAAATTCCAATAAAGAATACCTAATCCACCCCGGTAAATATTTAGCTTGGGATGTGAATGTCAATGTTGTTCACACTCCATAGTATTAATAAAATTACTCATAATAATTGAAAATAATACTCAAAATATTTATTTTTTAATAAAATTATTTGAAGATAAGGCTTACCATAACAACAATAAGCCTTGATTAAGAGTGATTTTGGTAAAAAAAAAATTAAAATTCATAGTAAAGTATTGGTCTAATGTGCTAAAGCATTTGTTCAGTATGGAAGGACTTACCACTGACATCCAGTGTCGTGATAAGATTTAACATAACAAAATAATGTATTATGATAATAGTGGTCAAACTTATCTCAGAACGATTTCAATAAAAAAATAGAATTTGTGGTAAGATATTAGCCTGGAAGATGTTGATTCAATGTGAGAAGACTTATCACTGGCATTTAGTATCGTAGTAAAACTTACTGTAAGATAATGTCTTACTACAATAGTGATAACCCTTATTTTGGACTGATTTTGATAAAAGAAAAATATAATGTAACACATATGTTCTACTAGTTTGATAAGTCATTCCACAAAACCACAATACTTAAAACTAATAGAGAAATCTCAGGGAGACACAAATTTGTATCTAAATTATTTAAATTTTTGATAAGTACTTAAACGTGTCATATTGCTTAGGAAGCTAAGTATTGATGTACTTATAAAGGATGTATATTTTTTAAATGATACGACGCGTTTTGAGATTTTTTTCTAAAAAAAGTTATGAAATTCTATTGAACTATCAAGTTATGATCGTAGGACAAATGAACTTGTGATTATTGATCAAAACAGACAATCTCGTGTCACGTAGAATGAGTTTCGTCCTAATGTAAGCGGACAAATTAACCGTTCTGTATCAAATTAAAAAAATTGATTTTTTTTAATTTTTATAATAATTATGATACATAACAAAATATAAAAAAAATACAAAATTAAATAACATAAATATTTATCAAAATCTCATACAAATTTGTAATGGCTAAATGTGAATGAACTATGCATTTGTATTTTGTTTAACACGAATTCGAAGTCGTGATAATAAATCTATATAGCAACTTTTTTTATTTTTATGCACATTTTCAATTTTTTAATGAAAAAAATAGATTCATAGATTCTACGTATCCTATCGTGTCTTCGTATTATGTAAGTTTTCCCCATAATTAAGCTAACGTGTATTTTACTTTAGGAAACATTTTTTTCTTGACCTCATGTCATAAAATTCAAAATACTGAGAAATTATGTATTAATTGTGGATTATTATTTATATGGTCTTTTAATATAATAATATATAAATTAGATAGAGTAATTTTTATTAAAATATAAAATTATTTGTTATTTTTTAAAAAACAACCGTAAATATATATATATATAACACATAATCTATTTATAAATAGATGAATAAATTTTTCAAATTTTATCTGTCAAAACATAATTTCACCCCCTTAAATAAACCAAACAAATAGGGGTAAATTCGTCTATAAAAGGTGGCGTGCTTCAACGGCATAAAAGCTTCCCCTTTTAAGTCTGCCACCCTGTAAACACAGTGAACCTCCTCTGCCTAGTCTTTTGCTACCTCTTTGTTCAAAACAACCTTGAATAGTACACACTACCAACTAGACTGGCCTCCATTAACATATAACACAACATCACTTTCTATTCTCTTAATTTCATTTTCCTTTTTCTGCAAACACTAGTTCTATTGTAAAGAGCATGAGGGGACAGATTTGTCAGTCTTAGCGATCAGATATTATCACGAAAAAAATACAGAGAGAGAGAAACAAATAAGAAGATTCATTGAGATTTGCGCTCTAAAATTAAATAAAAAGAAAAATATCTTCAGCCGATCAGAGTGATTTAAAGCAAAGGCGGCTACTATGAAAGCTTCTTAGAGAGAGAAACTGAATTACTTCTCTTTTTCTTTCCTTTTCTTCCAAAAAAAAAAAAACGTATGTATATTTTCCGTCCTTCCAAGGAAATTTGGTTTCTTCCGATTAAAAGAAACAAATAAGCAAATTTATTTGGTAAAGGGTGAAATTGAGATTTCGTTTATCTATATAATAAGAGTCATCAATGTCATCATAAAAGCTAGAAAGGAAATTTATGGTAACAACGCGAAAACCAAAAAGATTGTATAAGGGAAAAGCAGAGATTGTCTGGGTCCAATGTTGAGTGTTTTGGCCTTAGGTTATGGTCGTGGGTTTTAAAAGGGAAAATTAAGAGAAGAAGAGATTGAGAGACTATGAAGAACCGCCATTTTTTGTTATTGGATTTTTGTTTTTTTTTCCTAAGTTTTGCTTGGCTTTGTGCGGTTTGAGTTGCTGGGGTAGAAAGAGACAACCCTGAGAAACTGCCATTTTAAAGAGAGAGAAAGTTGGAATAAGCAGCAGCTTCTGTGGAAAAAGAGGCCTGCTTAGTTTAGTCTTTATCTGAAAGTTATTTTGGGTAGTATTTAGTGCTTCAAAGGGGTATTTTCGGGTAGGTAAAAATGAAGTTTATGAAGTTGGGGTCGAAGCCTGATGTGTTTCAAGCTGATGGGAAAACAACCAGGCAAGCAAGATTTACTTTTTGTTTTTTCTGTTCATTAGAGTTTCAATGGTCCAGTTTTCCTATGAAATTTGAGTTTTTATTTATAAACTACATTTTTTATAATGTGATATGAGTTACTATTAGATATAAAAATGAATTGTTTTTTTTTTTTATTTTTAAAATTTGTCAGGAGGTGTTAAGACCTGTGTAAAATTGAATGCAAATTTGTGTTATATGAGTTTTTCTTTTCTTTTCTCATTTCTTTTTTTTATTCTGTGTTGTTTATGCTAAAGTTTACAGGAGATACAGTTCGTTTGCTTCGCTTTTTATATCATCGATGTTTATGTTTGCACTGAGCTTTTTATGTCTTTGGCTTGAGGTCCCTTTCTTTTCTTCGAAATTGATTTTAAAAGTTCATTCACGTCTGCTTCGTCAACTTTTTTGTGAAAACATGCAGATAAAATAACATTTATGCATGTAGACCACTTTGTCACGTTGATGGAATCCAAACTTAGTGTATGAGTAGTGTAGTTATTTTAAAAACAAAATCAACCTTAACTTGTAACTGGTGCCGGTTAGACCGGTTCAAATGAACTCTGTTATTTGAGGTAATTTTCTAAAAACAGGGAAGAGGGATTTGGTTATAAGCTGATTAAATAGTTTAAAGGATAATGACACCGCCAAAGGTAATATAAAGATTTGTTGTGTTGGTTTTTAAGATCTTTCAGGAGGTGGTCCAATGTTGGCCTTGGAATTTTCTTATTTTTAATGAGTTTGTGGTTCAAATATGGTAAAGTTATGTGGAGGACCACAGATCTGTAATCAAAATGACAATACTTCCAACAACCATATATATTTACCTGCTATAATCAAGGGTCTTTGGTGGTGATTATACAGTATGAAAAGTTGGCTAGGTGGCCTTTGTTCTTTTTGATACTAAAAGTTCAATTTTTTTGCTTTTTATTTTTAACCAACAACACACGTGGGGAATGTGAGGCTTGAAACAGAGTAGAGTTAATGATTAAGTAATTTGGAGATTAGTAGTTTTGAGTGTATATCGGTAAGAGAGGTTTGTAGCTTTATTGTAACTTGGAATCTTAAAACTTCGTAAGGTTTAAACGCTCATTTTTCTCTCTTCTTTTTTTTTATTTTTTATTTATTTCTACCAAATAGGGTTACAATTTGGTGCCACACGTTTCACATCACTAAAAATGAAGTCAATATTGCTGTGGGTTTTGGACATTTCAGTTTTTGCAACTTTGTAATGTTCAACGCTGTTAAATATTGCTGTGGACTGGCGCGCGCGCATATATATATATATATATTAACTAGTAGCAGGAAAGGGGTATAACCCAAAAGTTAATTGTTTTTAGATGTAATTGAAGTCTATTAAAATTTACGACTGATATGCTTCTGAGTTTTGTTCTAAAGAGAGAACACTCATCTAGCTTTTGAGCATTTCTTTCATTAATAGTAGTTCGCTGTTATTGTTTCTTGTAATTGTTTTACAATAGAAAGGCTTGTTTTTGGACTTTGGGTCCCACGTTTTCATTTAACTATGATAATGTCAGAGATTACATGAGGTAGCGTTTTATTGATAATCTATACTTTACTTTTCACCATGTGTGAATTAATTATGCATATAAGAAGTAATTATGGTTTGATCTTTGTCAAATATTATTTCATTGTTTAAGTAATTAGAGAATAAAATTGGTTTCTTATTTCAAGGAGTTTATTAATGTTACATGTATAAAAAAGCTGAACAGTTATTTCAGTGATGTATCCTGCATAATTTTTCCCTAAAAGCTTCAATACTCAATAGTGTTATATACGTGTTATGATTGTTTTATAGATCTAGTATACATTTACTTTCTCCCTGGCCGACCTGTATTTTGAGTTCAAGTTTATTATGACAACATACCGCTGTGTCTAAGCTCATTATTACAATAAAAAGTTCAATTCAAATCCAACTACAATTGGGAGGAGGGGCTCTTCTATTGTATGGGGACGACTCAGACATTCTAGGATACTTAAAGTTGTAAATTTTTTGGATACGCATCATATGTTCATTTTTCTAAATTTTATATAATTATTCATCAAATTGGAGTGTCCGAATATGCACAATTATTATGTCGCTTTAATAAGTACGTTCTCTTTGAAAAATGAAGTCAAGTAACAAACTAACAATAACCAAAACATATGCTCTTTGTGTTTCTCTGCGTGTTTGACCTTTTTATATTCTCTTATAATTATAATAATAAATCAATTAATCAATTAATCATGCAGGTATGTCTCATCTGAATTGGCAACAGATGTCATCATAAATGTTGGTGAACTCAAGTTTTACCTTCACAAGGTATGTTCTCCTAATATTTTCTTCCTAAAAGGACAAGACTTTCAACTGCTTATTAACCCACTGGGTCTGTATATAGCCAATTTGTAGTAAAAAGAGACCTTCATGATTTTCAAAATTATTATGGCAGTAATTTGTTCAAGCATTAGAAGAAAATTCGTAGTGAAAGATTCCTATAATATCCTTTTATATTTAAAGATCAATAAGCTTTAGAACTATACTAGTTTTTGGCCAGTGCATACGAGCGGTTTGGTGATTAAAATTTGATTTGTCTATTATAGTTGGAAAAAATTCTTGAAATTGTTGTTGATTGTTGACCTCCATGATTTCAAGTGAAGTCTGCACATCAAATTGTGATACTACAAAAACATATTAAATAGTCTAGTTTTTGGTTTTAGCTTCAAAGCACGACTCTAGGTTGATGTCCTTCCATCAATTTGGTGATACATTAGGGTTCATCAAACAAGCCTCCAAGATACAATAAAGTCTCTAAATCTATAGTATTTAGAACACTAATTTTATTTATATATAAATGTTGGTGAGAAATGTTAAGAGAACATTCATTATTCTTTCAAGTTTTTCATTGTTATTCTCTCTGACTTCATTTATAAATGACTTTAACAAAAATGTGTATTTATAGATTGTTATGCAATTCTAACAAAAAAAAAATTTGCTTAAAAATAATTCATATTAGCTAACTTTTTTTTAATTGATATGAGATATAATATAATCTCGACACGAAAATAAATAGTTCAACATAAATATCTAATACTCATAAATGAATTAATCGTACTTGATAGGCTCATTTAATGGGTAATTATGAATAGTATGAATTGTTACTATTAATGTGATTAAATTAATTATATTATTTACGATATCAAAAAGTAAAAATAATGTATATTAATTGAGTATATTTTATTAATTAATATTAGATATAATATAATCTCGACACGACAATGATTAGTTTAACTACAATATGATTGGATCATAAATGAATTGATCGTACTAATGCACTCATTATATATGTAAACATGAACCATATGAATTTTCACCCATAATGTGATATTTCATTATATACAATATAAATGCCTAAATAATTATTCATAGAAAATGTATTTATTATAGAGATATTTTGATATATATTAGCGTATAAGAAAAAAAATTAAAGAAAATGGTCAATGATCAAACTTTCATGTCTAAAATACCAAAATAACTATTCAAAAAGAGTGTACTTATAATATAAACATTTTGATATTTATTAAGTAAAACCAACTTAAAATAAAATTAAAAATAATTTATATTTTATAATTATTTTTAATTGATACGAGATATGATATAATCTCAAATCTCGTTCAATATAAATAAGATTCGACCATAAATGAATTAATCTTATTTGATTTGATCATCAAATAAGTAATCATGAATCTTATGAATTTTTGGAATTAGAATAATTACTTTATAAACAATTAAGATACCTAAATAATTATTCATAAATAATTTATTTAATAATGTAAGAAAATAAAAAAATAAAAATGGAGAAAATGGTCGACAACCAATCAAGTAAAACCAACGAAAAAAGTAAAAAGTAAAAATAATTTATTGCACCGTATTCCTTTACTTATTGTAAAATGACAAAATAAGAAAGAAAGGAAAGAAAAAAAGGGCAAAGTGGTCTAAGATCAAACTTCCATGCTTTTTTAATAGAAAATTATTTATTATATAAATATTTTGATATATATATATATATAAAGACAAACTTTCATGCTTTTTATATATTAAGATAAGAAATGGCTGAAAGCAAATTACAGGCACGTTAGATTCTATCAATATACTACTTTATAATGACAAATAGTACAGGTAAAGTGGAAGTGTTTAAGAGTTTACTTTGTTTTGTATAAAAAAATCATGGTGTACTACTGCTTCAGTTGTTTAATTTGCTCTGATCTTTGGTCCTATAGTTTCCTCTGTTGTCAAAGAGTAACCGCTTGCAAAAGCTGGTGTCAGAAATCAGTGAGGAGGATTCTGATGAAATCGAAATAGTTGATTTCCCTGGTGGACCGAAAGCCTTTGAAATTTGTGCAAAATTTTGCTATGGAATGACAGTTACTCTCAACGCATACAATGTTGTGGCTACTCGCTGCGCAGCTGAGTATCTAGAGATGACTGAGGATGTTGATCGAGGTAACCTGATATTTAAAGTTGAAGTATTTCTTAACTCTAGTATCTTTCATAACTGGAAAGATTCAATCATTGTTCTCCAAACCACAAAATCTCTTATTTCATGGTCTGAAGATCTGAGGATTGTTGAAAGATGCATAGATTCCATCGCTTCTAAAATATATGTGGACCCTGCCAAAGTTAGTTGGTCGTATACACATAATCGGAAATTGGCAGAGTCAGACAAAATTGTAGAAGATGGCATGGAGTTCCGGGGAAAAGCAGAGTCTGTTCCAAAGGATTGGTGGGTTGAAGATGTATGTGACCTGGATATTGATCTATACAAAAGGGTCATGGTTGCTGTTAAATCTAAGGGAAGTATGGATGGTACTATAATAGGGGAGGCATTGAAAACTTACGCAGTTAGATGGTTGCCAGATACTGTTGATGCACTTATTTCCGAAGCTCATACCTGGATGTACAAATCTCTTGTAGAAACAATCATATATTTGTTGCCAAGTGAAAAAAGTAATGGTTTATGCAGTTTCTTGCTTAAGTTGTTGAAAGTTTCTACTTTGGTTGGAGCAGATGAGTCACTGAATGAAGTTTTGTTGAAATTAATCGGCCTAAAGTTGCATGAAGCCCGTGTTATTGATTTATTGATTCGAGCACAATCTCCCCAAAGTACCATATATGATATTGAACTGGTTCAGTCCCTTGTAGATCAATATATGATGCAGGTGAAATTTAAATGGGATTTGGATTCTGCTGGTAAGAATGTGAATGAGGATGGAAATGATAACGTTATGCTAGGGCATGGATCCCTGTTGGTTGTTGGGAAACTGATTGATGGTTATCTTGCTGAAATTGCGGGCGACCCGAATCTTTGTCACTCCAGTTTCATTGCATTGTCCAAGTCTATCCCTGATTCAGCTAGACCAACTCATGATGGGTTGTACAAAGCCATTGACATCTATTTGAAGGTAAGCATAGTTTATTCTTTTCCTCCACTTTTCTTTTAGCGGGTCTTCCAAATTCAGAAATGGGTTTTGAAGAAGCAAATGTATTAAAATCCTAATTGACTAATGTGAGTATTCATTTCTTAATATCTTCAGGAGCACTCTAATTTGACAAAAGCTGAGAAGAAACAGATATGTGGATTAATGGATGTGAGGAAGCTGACATTGGATGCATCTGTACATGCTGCGCAAAATGAGCTGCTTCCGCTCAGAGTTGTAGTCCAAGTTCTGTTCTTTGAGCAAATTAGAACCCAAGCGACTGCACAAGCTGCTAATGATCATAACCGTGTTGCATCAAATTCTGCAACAAATACAGATGAAGAATATGAAAATCCAGCTGCAGTAGTAGACTGTAAAACTGTCAATAACGAGATGAGCAAGATGAAACTAAACGAGGAATATGCAAAAAGTGAAAAATTGGCCAAGAAGAGCAAAAACAGCAGAAGTGGAGCTCAACTGCTGCCATCTAGATCAAGGAGGATGTTTGATAAGCTATGGAGAATGGGTAAAGGGCAAGGAGAAACAAAGAGCTCAGAGACTTCAGGGAGTTCTCAAAGTCCAACTTCATTGGCTCCTGGGGACACAAAGTCCTCCAGTTCATCCTCAAGACAAAGAAGGCATTCCATATCTTAGCGACTTTGTTTACTATTTTGGGATCTGATAAAAGAGCTGGGGGATATTTTCAGCTGCCCAAGTGTTTATTATGTGGAAAGTGCATTGATAGATTGTTTACTCGTTCACTGTAGTAAATATATACTAATTTCCATTATTGTTGCGTAATATCAGCCGGGTTCAATTTCCATTAGTAAATGCATCTTCTGCTTCATTATTTAAAGATGTATGCGTCTTTGTTCAATTGTTCACACTGCAATCATGTCGTCCACATAAACAGAATTTTTGGTTCATTTTAAGAACAAACATGAACCGACTCTGTGATGGTTGATTTGGTCATGCTTACGAGTCTTTTATCTTTAATTTGTAGCAAATTTGTGGTGTAAAGGTGGTAACGATTCGGTTTCATAATCGAATACGACTACGAGGATTTTGATGGAAGAATCTTTATAAAGATATTAGGTCTTTCACTACTTAGATAATTATTGACATACACCATTAAACACAAAAAATAAGTATGATAAATAATTAGAGCATCAAATCAAAACCCATTGAAATTTTAGTAAATTAGTGAAATTTGATAAATGTTAGAAGGTATTTTTTTAATCTATTTTAACTTCTGTTGTGTTTAAACTTGTGTTCATATTATTTTTTGAATGTTTTTGAATCGAATTATGATTCAACATTTGGTATCAGTTGTTTTAAGAACATCCGTATTTTGTGATGTTTATGGAGGAATTGAGAAATTGAGTTTTTTTATTTTGTTTGTTTTTTATGTATATAGAAATTATAAATTATTTTATAATAATTATGTGAATTGAAACTTGAAAAATAATGTAGAAAATCAATCCAATTTGACATTCGTGTTCATTAGAATGTATTAAATTAACTTTTTATTTAAAATGATGTTTTTTATTTAAATTGAGACCATAAATCACTTGAAAATTAAATTTTGAGAATTTTGATAAAAAACGTCTATTTTTGTCATTGAAATAGTGATATACGGTCGGGTATTCAATCGAATAGTAAAAAATTTGTTTCAGTTGGGAATCGAACTCGAATTACATTGTTGTGTTTGTAGTGTCGTGCCTACTCGACCACAAGACACCATATGTTATTATATGTACTAGACTTATTTTATATACATTCAGAAATCTTAAAAAATGTTTTAGCTCGGAATTGAACCCAGATTACGTTGCTATGTATGAAGTGTGTTGTCCATGATGGATGAATCCCAAGACCGACATTGCAAATACCGATCTTACGAAAATACTCTTTTATGGTTTTATTATTTATAAAACTCTCCCAAGTACATGAAATCATTTTATAGAAAATAATAAATATACTCCCAAGGTCGATCTAAAGAAGAAATTTATGTGGTTTTTAATTTATTATTCAAAATTTTAAAAACAAAATTAAATCCTAAATATCCTGTCAAGATATTTTGGTTTGTTTGTTTCCTAATCTAATAATATAAAAATAAACATAAACATAGATATAATTCAATAAATAATAATGCAAATTTTATCATTCATAACAGTAGAGTATTTAAAGATATAATATTAAGTTAATTATGCTTCATCATATTATTTAGATTATTAAAAATATAAATTAATATTTGTTGATTTTTTCTTTTTAGTATGAAAGTGTCCTTAGGTCAAACTCAAATTCTTTTGTTTAATATTAACTAACTAATATCCTTATGCAAAGCCTATTAATTAATTAAATATTAAATTTTAGCTTTATTTCTAAGAAAATAGCAAATCATTTAATCACAGCTTTAGGCGGAGTCAAATAATTAGACTTTATTCAAGGTGTCCAAATTAAACCAAGAATTTAACTATCTAAGTACTAACTTTCAAGTTTTAAAACCAATACTGAAAATATGCCGTTAATACATTTTCGAAGAATAGTTCTTATAAAAAAACTTTTGAAATAAAGTTTCGTTCTAACTACCAAGCGATTGAACTAACAAATAAAAGAGCACCACTCTAAATTAGACCGAATAATTAAACCTTAAAATCTAATTTTCAAATTTAAATTTGTAATGAAAAATAATGTATTTCTCTCTAACATCCTTAATTTAAAATCTTGAATAAAAATAAAATCAATTTATTTTATAAAAATGTTTTACTTATTTAATATTTTGCAAGCATAACAACGTTATAATTATATCATATTTACAAACAACTAGTCATGTTAAATTTAATCACAGACAAATTAAATATAACATATAAGAATAAAACATAAAATGATAACCGTAAAGAATTCATTAAAATAATACCTTAAAAGAATTTTTACAACAGTTTGATGTTAATTCTCTTACTAGAAAACCTACAAACGGATTTGCATATCTACTTATTGAATCAAAAACTAAAAATTTATAAAAATATAACTAGTTCCTTTCAAAAGAGAAGAACTTTAAAAATAAAAATAAAAAACTTTCTAGAGAGAGAAAGAGCTCAGAAAATTTGTGTGTGTTTTGGAATGGGGGAAGATGATCCTTTTATAGATGAGAAAAAGGCCAAAAGGGGGGGAAATATTCCAAAATTTGAATTTGGACGCGTTTGGATGGGTTGGCGTGCGTATGGGGCGCGAAAATCTTGGCAGACTGGCGATTGTCGCGTGGGACCGATGCGGATCGAATGGTGTGTGCTGGAATCGGCACGGATGGGTGCATCACGCGTGTTTCTCGGCGCGACTGAGTGGCTGTGCGCGCGATTTTGACCCATTTTTTCCATCTTTTTGACTTTTTCTTGTTTACTTTCTCAATATATTTGTGATGTTTGCATCTAGTATTTTTTTCTTCGAATCTTTAAGTTATTTTTTAACTAAAATACCTGAAAAATATGATAAAATCATACAAATATAAATCTATTTAATAAATTAAAGTTCATTAAATCATAGTAATTTTAGTAATTTTAGTGCATACAACAAGCCTTTAAACCCCTAAGTTGTCCTAGTGGACGAGTTTAAGTCTCATGGGGGTTTTCAGTAATGATACCCATAAACATTAACAATAAAAAAATGAAAACAAAATAAAACAATAAAATAAGAAATTAACTAAAATTTAAAATAAATTAAAAAGACTAACATAAAATAAAGAAGTGAAATACAAAAATATATCATGCTTATAATCTCTTTTAAACTTCATAATTAAAATCTTAAGCATAGATTATTTTAACTTCCTAAACATTCACGATTTATTATAATAATTAGTTGAAAATCATTTTCATATTCCATATCAAAAATGTATCAATTTAATTTTACCCAAACTTAGTGTCAAGAATCCGAATTTGCTTTGACTCTATTTCTCACAAGTCAATACTCTTAAAAACACTGAATCATATGGGTTCAAACACTCATACTAATTTATATGCAAAAGAGTTGATGTATAGAAATGAACTAATATGTTCACATATGTCTAAAGAAGAAAGGTTCAAAATGTTATTTTAACATTGATGTCATGAAAAGAATCAAATGTAAGGATTTATAAAATATTATACATTACTTTCATGCATTAATCAAATTCATCAAATAAAAATATAAGTAATATACCTTTTAGAAAATGTAGGAAAATGTAATGACTTCTTAGGAAATTACTTCCTATATTTTCTTTTGCATTAAACCATTTCTCATAACTATTTAGGATTTTTGGGTCGTAATATATAGATTATACTATTCATTTTTCTTTTCTCTCTTTCTTTCTATTTTTTTCCTTTCTCTTATATTCTTCTCTTTTTTTTAGAGAATACAATTTTTTTAGAGGATGGATTGATGAGCAGAATCGTGATCGCCAAATACTTTGATGAACGAAAACTTGATGAGCGAAAATCGGCATCGCCGATCCTGCCAATACTTTGGTTTTATATTTATAAAACTCTCGCAAGTGCACGAATCATTTCGTAGAAAATGATAAGTATACTCCCAAGGTCGATCTAAGGAAGGAATGTATGTGGTTTTTAATTTATTATTCAAACTTTTAAAAACGAAATTAAATCCTAAACATCCTGTCACGATATTTTGGGTTTTGTGTTTTTAATCTAATTACAGAAAATTAAACATAGATTCAATAAACATTCATGCAAATTTTATCTTTTATAAATAGTGGAGTATTTATGGATATAATAACTAAGTTAATTATGCTTGCTCGTATTATTTAGGTTATTAAAGATATGAATTGATATTTATTGATTCTCCCTTTTTTGTATGAATACCACCTTGGGTGGGGTTAGATATTCTTTGTTAACTAAACAAATCAATTAACACCTATGGGTGGGGTTGATAACTAATTTGGTTAATTAAATTAATTCTTTTTTCTAAGAGATTGAAAATGAACCATTTAAATGACACCTTTGGTGGGGTTAGACAGTTTAAACTTTATTCAAGGTGTCCAAATTAAACCTAAGAATTTAGTTATTCAAGTACTAACTTTTAAGTTTTAAAACCACTATTGAAAACATGTTGTCAATACATTTTCAGATAATAATTCTTATAAATAATTTTGAAATAGAGCTTCACTCTACCTATCGGGCGATTGTACCAATAAATAAAAGAACACTATTCTAAATTCGATTGGATAACTAAACCTTGAAATCTAATTTTCAGATTTAAGTTTGTAATGAAAAATAATATATTTCTCTCTAACATTCTAAATATAAAATCTTGAATAAAAACAAATCAATTCATTTTAGAGATTTTTATCTATTTAATATTTCGCAAGCATAACAACGTTATTATTATATCATGATTACAAGCATTAAAATTTAATCACAGACAAATTAAATATAACATGTAAGAATAAAGCATAAAAATAACTGTAAAGAAAATAAAATCCTTACAGAACTTCGACGCTATTCCCGTTGCTAGAAAACCTCCAAGCGGAATTTGCACTTCCATTTATTGAATCAAAAATCTAAATTATTACAAAAACATTACAAGTTCCTCTCAAAAAGAGAAGAACTCTAAAACTAAGAGAATTGAACTAAAACATAAGAAAAACTAGCTAAAACATAAGAAAAACTAAGAAAAACTAAAAACTAAGAAATGAGAGAAAGAAAGAAGAGAGAAGTGTGGTTTTGAGGTGTTTTGAAGGTGTGTTTTGAAGTGAATGGAAGGGGGGTATTTATAGGTGAGGATGGAGAGAAAAAATGAGTAAACAAATGTTAAAAAAATATTAAAAAATTAAAAAACGTGTAGTGGACATGCTGAGGTCATCAATGACGTCAACATGACGTCATGTGGTCGCACGTGAAAAATGGGGTGAAATGCGTTGGGCGCGCGGAGGCGGCGGCGGCGCTGCGCACGCCGCGCTGTCGCTGCGCTCGTGAACAGAACCGCGCTGATGCTGCGCATGAACGATACCCTCGCTGTGATCTTTGCGCGCATGAACAAGACGCGCTGATTGTGAGGAGCGAGTCTTTGGTAGCGGCGCGTTTTTCTCCTTTTTGACCTTTTTGACCCATTTTGTCCAGTTTTTCCATATTTGTTGACCTTTCCCCATTTATTTATTGATATTTTTGTGATGTATTGCTTCAAGTATTCCTATTTGAGTCTTTAAATTGCGTTTTTAAGCCAAAATACCTGAAAAATAATAAAAATACGCGTGATTCCGTACAAGACAAACTATATAAATATATCCCAAAACATATAAATATATATATTCTTAATCAATTAATGAGCATAAAATCATGGTAATTTTAGTGCTTTTTGAGCACTCATCACAACCGACCAATTCTTGCTAGTCCCTTAGCAAGAGAAGCGATAAAAACTAAAAATTAAACTATCCTAAATCACTTTCGTGGATTGAAACGGTTGCATTTAGCCTATGCAACAAGCCTTTAAACCCCTAGGTTGCCCTAGTGGACGAGTTTGAGTCTCGTGAGGGTTTTCAGTAATGATACCCACAAACATTGAACTAAATGTAAAAATCAAAAGAAACAATAAAAACAAACAAATTAAAAATTAAATTTACAACAAAATCACAAATTAATTTTTTTTTTTTGAATAAGAGAAAACAACATATCACAAAAATGTCTCATACTTTTTAATCTCCTTTAAGATCATAATTAAAATCTTAAGCATAAGTTATTTTAATCTCTTCAAACAATCATGATTTATTATAATAATTAGTCGAAAATCATTTTCATATTTCATGTCAAAAATGTATCAATTTAATTTCACCCAATTTCAGTGTCATGAATCAGTCGCTTCGACTCTATTCCTCACAAGTCAATACTCTCGAAACACGAATCCTATGGTTCAAACACTCATACTATTTTATATGCGAAAGAGTTTATGTATAGAAATGAACTAATATGTTCGCATATGTATAAAGAATAAAGGCTCAAAGTGTTATTTTAACATTGATCTCATGAAAGGAATCAAATGTATAAATTATAAAGATATCATATATAAAAATTATTTTCATGCATAAATCAAACTCATTAAGAAAGAATTTCAAGATATATGCTTTTTACAAAAGAAGAAATTGCAATGACTTTTTAGAATTACTTCCTATCTCTTTCTTTTGTAATTAGCATGTACTCACAACTTTGTAGGCAACGTGGGTCATAGTATATAGATGATACTATTTTTTATCTCTCTATTTTTTTTTCTGTAGATATTTTTCAATATGTGTATTTTTTAGAGAGTCAACCCATGTACAGATTGTACATTTTTTTTTTTGGATTTTGGTGAGTGGTTAATTTTGTGGCTTTTGTTTGATCTTGGTTTAGGTAACCCAGGATATGTCTTTTTTTTTTGTAGTAGTCATGCATAAATGAGATATAAGCATATACTATCAATTTCTACTCAAATCATTTAATCTAAGCAAAAATAATAATCAAAAATATATGATACTCTATTAAGATGAGAAAAAATTCATACATTCAATGCTAATACCTATAGAGATCATCTAAAAATTTGAAGAAATAAGAAATGTGTTTGGAGTAGAAAAAATATATATTTCACTCTGAATAAAGGAAATTAGGCTCAAATTATATCTCACAAAGGTAGTCTCCACTAAAAAAAATTCATAAACACCGATTTTGGGTTTAATATAATTTCTACATCTTATCAAGAAATACTAGTTATGACAAAAACTAACTAATTATCAAAAATAATTACAAAATATTTCATGATATGTTTTCAAAAATTAATCGAACAGTACAAAAGACTTAACTATTTACTTAAATTTGATTTAAAGAAATGATAAATTTTTGTGAAAAAGTTTTTTTTTTCAAAAATTACTAAATCACACAAAATAGAAATAAAACCAAACACACAAAAAATGAAAAAGTATATTTTTTTTATTTTTAAATTTTCTTTTTATTTTTAAATTGTTAAAACTTTTTTTAATTAAGCATGGTAACTTTTCACCACCCCCAACCTAGACCTTACATTGTCCTCAATATAACAACTGTAAATTAAAGATAAAGAGAAAAGAGAAGAAAGATTACCTATTTCTTGAGAAAGTGCAAGTAGTAATGGAAAATGCAGGTGCATCCATCATATTCATCATTAAAGTGTATACAGACAGATCGCTGTGAACTTCTAACATCTCAACAAATATTTTTAGTTTTAACAATTTAAAAATTATTCACATGTAATTAAAATGAAATAATAAAAGAAATAAAAGAAAATTACCTAAAATGATGGGTTGCCTCCCATCCAGTACTTAGTTTAACGTCTTAGCAAGACGTAACTTGGGGATTGCATTTTAAGTAAACTCAATGTCCCCTCATCATTGAGTCAATCAAACCTTCAGGTAAGACAAGGTTGTCTACCTATACTTTTTCATACGCCTATTGATTTTCAAATTTCTTTTTGTACTTAAAACTAGAGGCATACTTTGAGTTTTAGATAACCCACATCTAGGTGCAAATCAAATAATTAAGTCATTAAAACATAATTGTACCTAGATCAAACAAAGCAACTAACTCCTTAGATTATAATTAAAACTTTAAAATTTTGGAGATAGTTCAGAAATTTTTTTTTGTTTTTGTTTTTAAGAAAAAAAAAATAACATAATCCGTATTAACCAAGAGTGCTCCCAGGAAAGAATGGTGGTGCAAAGGCTCCTTAAAAACCATCCTCCTAGACAGAACAACGTTCCCAGGAAAGACTAGTGGCCTGAGGCTTCCAAGAACTAGTCTCCTAGACAGAACTCCCTTAGATCTTTACTTTTCATGCTATTAAGTTAATTAAATTAAGTTAAGTAAAAATCTAAGTTAATGAAAATCTAAGTTAAAAAAAAAGGTTAATTAAGTTAAGTGAAGTAAAACAAATCTAAGTTAATTAAGTTAAGTTAAAAAAAACAAAATCTAAGATAATTAAGTTAAGTTAAAAAAAATCTAAGTTAATTAAGTTAAGTTAAAAAATCTAAGTTAATTAAGTTAAGTTAAAAAAAATCTAAGTTAATTAAGTTAGTAAAAAAAATTAATTAATCTAAGTGAAGTAAAAAATCTAAGTTAATTAAGTTAAGTGAAAAAAAAGTTAATTAAGTTAAGTAAAAAAATCTAAGTTAATTAAGTTAAGTGAAGTAAAAAAAATAAGTTAATTAAGTTAATGAAAATGTAAGTAAAAACCTAAGTTAATGTTAAAAACAAATCTAAGTTAATTAAGTTAGTAAAAAAAAACTAAGTTAAGTAAGTTAAATAAAAATCAAGAAGAAAAAAAAATAGCTAAAGAAAGAAAAATAAAAAATAATATAAAAATTGAAAAAGGTAAAAGAAAAAGAAAAAGAAAAATTAAAATTATGATTTAAAATAAATAAAAAAATAGTAAAAATTAAACTCAAAAAATTAAAATTTTGTTTTTTTTATTTTTTATTTATTTTTTTAATTTTTTTTAATTTGTTTTAATTTGTTTTAATTTTTAATTTTTTTAATTTTTTTTAATTTTTTTTAATTTTTTTAATTTTTTAATTTTTTTAATTTTTTTTATATTTTTTTATTTTTATTTAAAATTTATTAAAAAAAATTTTATTTTTTTATTTTTTATTATTTCTTATGAAATTTAAAATTTGAATTTTTTTTATTTTTATTTTTTTACAAAAACAAAAAAAAATCACAATTATTTACAGCACAAAAATATTTTTAAAATTTTGATAAATAAATTAAAAACGCTATTCCTTCAAGACCAGCCAAAAACTTGATGCCATCCTAATGGCGCAAAAACTTGATGAAGCGAATCGTGATCGCCAAATACTTTGATGAGCAACCCAGATCGCTGATCCTCGCCAATACTTTGGTTTTATATTTATAAAACTCTCATAGTCACACGAATCATTTCGTAGAAAATGATAAGTATACTCAAGGTCAATCTAAGGAAGGAATGTATGTGGTTTTTAATTTATTATTCAAACTTTTAAAAACGAAATTAAATCCTAAACATCCGTCACGATATTTTGGGTTTTGTGTTTTTAATCTAATTACTGAGAAAATTATACTTAGATTCAATAAACATTCATGCAAATTTTATCTTTTATAATAGTGGAGTATTTATGGATATAATAACTAAGTTAATTATGCTTGCTCGTATTATTTAGGTTATTAAAGATATGAATTGATATTTATTGATTCTCCCTTTTTTGTATGAATACCACCTTTGGTGGGGTTAGATATTCTTTGTTAACTAAACAAATCAATTAACACCTATCGGTGGTGTTGATAACTAATTTGGTTAATTAAATTAATTCTTTTTTCTAAGAGATTGAAAATGAACCATTTAAATGCCACATTTGGTGGGGTTAGACAGTTTAAACTTTATTCAAGGTGTCCAAATTAAACCTAAGAATTTAGTTATCCGAGTACTAACTTTCAAGTTTTAAAACCACTACTGAAAACATGTTGTCAATACATTTTCAGATAATAATTCTTATAAAAACTTTTGAAATAGAGCTTTACTCTAACTACCGGGCGATTGTACCATCAAATAAAAGAGCACTACTCTAAATCGATCGATAACTAAACCTTAAAATCTAATTTTGATTTAAGTTTGTAAAGAAAAATAATATATTTCTCTCTAACATTCTTAATATAAAATCTTGAATAAAAATAAAATCAATTCATTTTAGAGATTTTTACCTATTTAATATTTCGCAAGCATAACAACGTTATTATTATATCATGATTACAAGCATTAAATTTAATCACAGACAAATTAAATATAACATGTAAGAATAAAGCATAAAAATAGCGTAAAGAAAATAAAATCCTTACGAACTCGACGCTATTCCCGTTGCTAGAAAACCTCCAAGCGGAATTTGCACTTCCATTTATTGAATCAAAAATCTAAATTATTACAAAAACATTACAAGTTCCTCTCAAAAAGAGAAGAACTCTAAAACTAAGAGAATTGAACTAAAACATAAGAAAAACTAGCTAAAACATAAGAAAAACTAAGAAAAACTAAAAACTAAGAAATGAGAGAAAGAAAGAAAGAGAGAAGTGTGGTTTTGAGGTGTTTTGAAGGTGTGATTTGAAGTGAATGGAAGGGGGTATTTATAGGTGAGGATGGAGAGAAAAAATGAGTAAACAAATGTTAAAAAAATATTAAAAAATTAAAAACGTGTAGTGGACATCTTTGAGGTCATCAATGACGTCGGCGATGACGTCATAGCTGCTGCACGTGAAAAATGGGGTGAAAATGCGTTAGGCGCCTGGTAGCTAGCGTTAAATGAGTCAAGGCGCGTTTTTTTCTCCTTTTTGTCCTTTTTGACCCATTTTGTCCAGTTTTTCCATATTTGTTGACCTTTCCCCATTTATTTATTGATATTTTTGTGATGTATTGCTTCAAGTATTCCTATTTGAGTCTTTAAATTGCATTTTTAAGCCAAAATACCTGAAAAACAATAAAAATACCCGTGATTCCGAAAAAGACAAATTATATAAATATATGATAAAACATATAAATATATATATTCTTAATCAATTAATGAGCATAAAATCATGGTAATTTTAGTGCTTTTTGAGAACTCATCATGGACCCATGTACAGACTGTATATTTTTTATATGATAAGGTGAGTGATTAATATTTGGCTTTTCTGTTTGTATTTGTATAAGTAACCATAGATATATCTCTTTTTTAATAGAAATCGTGCATGAATGAAGAAAGACATACACTATTAATTTTTACTTAAATCATTTAATCTAAGCAAATGAGAAATAAATATATAAGACTTCATTAAAATGTAAAAATTCACACATTCAATGCTAAGTTCTATAGAGATCATATAATAATTTGAAGAAATAAGAAATGAGAAATGTGTTTGGAGTAGAAACAATATATTTTACTCAGAATAAAAAAATTAAGCTCAAATTATATCTTACAATGATAGTCTCCATTATTTGATGCCTAAATACCAATTTTGAATTTAATATATATTTAATTAATTAAAATAAATTAAATCATGATAATTTTAATATTTTTTAAGCATTCATCAGTCCATTGGACCAGGATGCACTTTGTGTTAGATTTCGTACTAGACTTATTTTTATATACATTTGGAATTTAGTTTTTATTACAAAAAATTTCGAATATAATTTTAATGTGATTAATTATTTAACTTAGGTTTATCATGTGTAGAATATTTATTATACATGTGACATTTATTTAAATAATTTTTGGACATATTAAAATTTATTTAAATACATTATGCTTAAATTATTTGTTTTGGTATATGTATGTATAAATTTTGTAATTAATTATACATATAAAAATTTGGTTAAATAATTTATGCATAATGAAATTAATTGTTAATGACTCTTTATGAATTTAATTAATGCTTATATTATTTATTTTTGCTTGTATAATTTATTATCATACATGCAATCTTAAAATAGATAATATTTGCACATTTGGAATTAAATTAATATTATTTATGATTTTATGCAATAATTAAGCCTAAGGATTTAACTAATATTTAAGTGATTCATATAGTTTAATTAATTAAAGGGTAGCCACAGCATCTTTAATTAATTAAAACTATAATAAGGTTTATTTAGGATCACATTTATAAAATAAATATTAATTATAGTTAATCATATGTGTTATAATAAATTTTATTCCACATAAATTTTTATTATATTTTTATGTGATTAATTATGATAAAATATCAAATTATATTTTCTAATTTACCCACAAGGATTAGGAAAAGGAATATAATTTGATAGTTTTATCGTAAAATTAAGGTGAGTTTAATTGAATTAGAATTTTAGTACCCACAAACAAGTTTTATTTCACTAGATTCATATTTTTCATGATTTACATTAGTAAAGAATGACTTTAATTTAGGTCTCAAATTTTAATAAGCATATAATCTTTAATTGCAGCTTCTCAACCTATAAATTTCTCTTATATCCGTTGTGACATTTCCGATTTAAAAAAGGGATAATTATAAAGTATAGAAAGAAAGAATTCTCCTTCATCTAGGGTGGATGGATATTGACTATGCTATTAGGAAAAACGAACTACATAATATTATTGAAATCAACACTCTAGAGAATATCATACTTTATGAACAATAGGAGCGAGCTAATTGCCTTAGCGTTATGTTTATTAAGACTAAGATCTCTACTGGTATTCGTGGTTCTGTTGATCAGCATAACAATGTTCAAGACTTGCTAAAAGCCATTGATGTTCAGTTTGTCACTTCAGATAAGGCTTTAGCAAGCACCCTTATTATGAAGTTTTCTTCCTTAAGACTCACCAGTTTGAAAGGTGTGCGTGAGCACATTATGCAAACGAGGGACATTGCATCTCAACTTAAGAATCTCGAGGTTGAGATGTTAGAATCCTTCCTTGTGCACTATATCCTTAACACTCTTCCACATCAATACGAGCCATTCAAAATCCTGTACAATACACATAAGGATGAATAGTCAATCAATGAACTAAAGACTTTGTGTGTTCAAGAGGAAAGGAGGCTTGTTATGGAATTTGGTAAAAGTGCAATGTTGGCTACAATGTACGGGAAATGAAAATCTCAATACAAATAGAAAGGAAAAGAGATAATTCCACCTTAGGCTAATATTAAGAAAGAAGCCAAGTGTTTCTTCTATAAAAAGAAGGGACACATGAAGAAGGAATGTATCAAATTCCAAAAATGGCTTGAGAATAAAGGTAATCCAACCTCGTTTGTTTGTTATGAATCTAATATGGTTAATGTTAATATTAACACCCGGTGGTTTGATTCTGGATCTATAATCAATGTTGAAAACTCCTTACAAGGTATGAAAAATCTAAGGAAACCAGTGGGAAGTGAGCAATAAATCTTATCTGGTAACAAGATGGGCTCATATGTAGAGGCTATAGGGACATGCAATTTGATTTTAAGTAGTGATTTTATTTTAGAATTAGAAAAGACCTTTTATGTTCCAAGTTTCTCTAGAAATATGATTTCGATTTCAAGACTTGTACCTGTTGGTTATTCCTTTCACTTTTCAGAAATATCTTTCAGTCTATTTAATAAATCTGATTGTGTTGAGAATGGTATTCTGTCTGATGGTCTTTATTGAATTAATTTATAAAATAATGCCACTCATAACACTATGCATGTTCAAGCTGGCACTAAAAGGTGTATTATTGACGATGACTCTTCTACATTATGCCATAGGAGATTAAGACATATCTCCACAGAAAGAGTTAAAATATTAGTGAAAGATGGGGTACTTAATACCCTAGATTTTACTAATTTTGAGACATATGTAGATGTTGTGGTGGTTTGCAACACACAGAAATCGTGCAAGTATACACGGTCACAAGTAATAAAGATTTGTAAGTAGAATATCGTTCCCACGAGGATTTGTTAATATAGTTTGTTGAGTACTAAAATTGTATCTCTCTAATTTTATCCAAAATAATCGTTGATATGGAAAAATGTAACAAAAAAATAAGAGAACTCTAGGATTGCAATTTTTCACCAAACTAATCCACTCCAATCATATTATTTTCTTTGGATTTATATTTTTTAGTACATTTAATTTGTCAACCGAAAACTTCTTTTTTTTTATTCATACATCTCTTCCGAGCTCCGTACAAATACACCTCGTTAAATTAATTCACTATATCTCTATGAGAATTAAATTCACCAAGATTCATTAAGTTCTAAGTTTTCAAATGGCCACACATACAATTAGGGTATATTCCTATCCTCCATCATACATGTCATTCTATTTACGAGCAATATACACAAAAATGCCTTTCTCAAGTTTATTTTTATGCCACAAATCGTTTTGATAAAATTCGTAAATAATCAAAAAAGCATTAAGCACAAAATAGAATGAACAAATCGAACGTCTTCTAAATCTTTCAAAAAATAGTTAAAATCAAAGCTTCATAAATTTAGATCAAATGCAACCCTAGAAAAATTAAATTACTTCATTAATTAAAAATTAAAATTACAACAAATGCAGAAAAATTAGAAGAACAAGAAGAAAAATTAAAACATCAAGTAACAAAAATATTTGGCACACGCAGAACACAACAAAAGCCAAAAATTGGCTTCTACGTGTTCTGTCGTCCAAAACCAAGCAACACAGAATTTCTAAACCAAAAAAAACTTTCAACTCTATCATAATATCACCTATTTATAGCTAAAAAAATACATCTAAAATATTACATTTTTATTTTATTTTTTTATAAAAAACGCGTAATAATTTTTATCGAAAAACAAAAATCACGCGTATCGATTTTCGTATCGAAAAATGTTATTTAATTCACGCGTGAGACAGGGGCGCCAATTCTGCATATTTTTAATTCTTTATGCATGCCACGTGTCAGCGTCTGATTCGCTGAAACAAATAGTGGGACACGTGGCCGCATCTCATTCGTTGAAAGGAACGGGCGCACGCAAAAACTGAAGCACGGGATTGGGGCGCCGAGAAAGTGAGGCAACGGCTGGAACGAGGACTTGATACTGTGCATTCGCTTTCATTGTAAATAGCCACGTGTCAGACTTTGATTTGCTTAAATATTAGTGGGACACATGGTAGATTCTTATTCTGTAAAAACTGAGGATGCACGCTACTTCCATAACCCGCGTCACACACGATTGTTACACGAACGGTTCAGTGCGTGACAGCTTGGTTCCATGCGCTTCAATCTGGACCGTTCAAGAGATCCAACGGTCAGCGATGCGCCTCGGGAAATCGCGGCCGGCGTGGGTCCCACCGACGCCGCGCGGTAGGTGGGCCCCACTGGCACGCCGAGCCGCGCGAAGGAAGATCTCTGAGCCCACTCTCCTTGGTCGGGCTTGATGAACACGCGCGAATCTGATCCGTTGATCCTTTGATCGGACGGTCCACGTTTCGCATTTGGAATAGGGCGCGTGGCCTTCTTCTCTCCTACACAGAATTTAAACTTTTATTAATTATATTTTCACCCACAAATATATTTCAATTTACATTTTCAACTTTGTTTAATTTCAATACATCCCTAACCATCGAACAAATCATACAATGCCATGTTTCTTGAATATTCCTGCAGTTAATCCGAAGTGGACACGTGGCATGTATTGGGTTAAACAAAAGCGTGGTTCCAACTATTTATGTGGGACCCACGTGTCTTGCATGCCATTATCCCGTGTGGGGAAACCACGTGCAAGCTCTCCCTCCCACCAATTAAAGGATGCCATATGTCCCATTATTTCTTTCAGCCAGTCAAATGCTGACACGTGGCACACATTTTGAATTAAAAAGAAATCAGAAATGGCGCACATTATCTACTATTTTGCACGATAAATTTCTTTTACATGTATATGCAAAAAGAATATTTCTTGTTTTTCCACTCCAAATATTTTTAATATTTTATTAGAGTTATAAATATGTGATACATAGAGAAATATGGAGGTTCGATTTTGAGGTTCATTGATAACTGTATTTTATATAGTTGTTTTCATCAATTTTAGTAATGATAATTGCTATGTTCTTTTAATATTTAGTTATTTTTTGTTAAATAAATTAATATTTTCCTTTTATGTGCTAAAAATATATTTTTAATATAATTAAATAATTTGTATCGATAATGTACTTAATTTCATATTTCTGTCCACAAATATAATTTCAGATAATATAGTTTCTTAATTACAATTTATAAAAATCGAAAATATAATTTAAATTAAATTTGGGCTTAATTATAATTATTAAAAGTTTAAAAATTTAATTTAAAATTAGCAAAGGGCTTAACTGTAATTTAAGAAAGTGCAAAATGTAATTTGGATTAAATTTGTGGGTCAAAATACAATTAATGGAAGTTTTAAATTCTACGCAGGTGAGAAGAAGCCACGCGCTATTATTCAAGCGCGCAACCCGGACCGTCCGATCAGAAAATAAACGGCTAAGATGCGCGCGTCCAGATCAAGCCCGACCAAATCGCGTGTGCGCAGATTCCTTTACGCGGTTCGGCGTGTCAGTGGGGCCCACCTGCCGCGCAGGCCGGCGTGCAGAGTGGGACCCACGTGTCGGCTGCGCAGATTTCCCCCGAGGCGCATCGCTGACCGTTGGATCTCTTGAACGGTCCAGATTGAAGCGCGTGGAACCAAGCTGTCGCGCACTGAACCGTTCGTGTAACAATCTTGTGTGACGCGGGTTATGGAAGCAGCGTGCATCCTCAGTTTTTACAGAATAAGAATCTGCCACGTGTCCCACTAATATTTAAGCAAATAATATGCCGACACGTGGCATGTTATCATGAGCGCGAGAGCGCAGGATTACGCCCACGTTTCAGCGTTGTCTCCCGTGCGACAATCCTTCGCACGCCCGTTTCCCACAGCCAATGAAATTCTGCCACGTGTCTGCATTAAATCCTCACAGCGAATCAGACGCTGACACGTGGCATGCACTTTGAATTTTAAAAAAATCAGAACGGCGGCCCTGTTTCACGCATAAATTAAAATACGAAATTCTATTTTCGCGTGGACACCGATTTAAGGGAAAATGTCGGGTTTTGTTTTCGATATAATTTTTTTACGCGTTTAAAATAATGTATTATTTTTTATGTATTTTTTTAGCTATAAATAGGTGATATTATGATAGAGTTAAGAAGTTTTTTTTTTGTGGATAATTTCTGTGTTGCTCGGTTTTGGACGGCAGAACACACAGAAGCCATTTTTTGGCTTTTGTTGTGTTCTGCGTGTGCCAAATATTTTCGTTACTTGATGTTTTAATTTTTCTTCTTGTTCTTCTAATTTTTCTGCATCTGTTGTAATTTTAATTTTTAATTAATGAAGTAATTTAATTTTTCTAGGGTTGCATTTGATCTAAATTTATGAAACTGTGATTTTAACTATTTTTTGAAAGATTTATAAGACGTTCGATTTGTTCATTCTATTTTGTGCTTAATGCTTTTTGATTATTTACGAATTTTATCAAAACGATTTGTGGCATAAAAATAAACTTGAGAAAGGAATTTTTGTGTATATTGCTCGTAAATAGAATGACATGTATGATGAAGGATATGAATATACCCTAATTGTATGTGTGACCATTTGAGAACTTAGAACTTAATGAATCTTATTAAATTTAATTCTCATAGAGATATAGTGAATTAATTTAACGAGGTGTGTTTATACAGAGCTCGGAAGAGATGTATGAATAAAAATAGAAGTTTTCGGTTGACAAATTAAATGTACTAAAAAAATATAAATCAAAAGAAAATAATATGATTAGAGTGAAATAATTTGGTGAAAATTTGCAATCTTAGATTTCTTTTATTTTATTTTTAAACATTTTCCATATCAACGATTATTTTGGATAAAATCAGAGAGATACAATTTTAGTACTCAACAAACTATAGTAACAAATCCTCGTGGGAACGATATTCTACTTACAAATCTTTATTACTTGTGACCGTGTATACTTGCACGATTTCTGTGTGTTGCAAAACACACAACATTCATTTTAGGGAGTTGGAGACTTGGACTATGGAACATGCAGAAGCCATTTTTGGCTTCTGTTGTGTTGTGCGTGTGCCATAAAAATTTATAGAGCAAAAATGTTTTCATTTTCTTTGTGTTCTGTAACTGATATTCCTTAAATGTTGTAATTTTAATTTTTATTTATGAAGTAATTTAATTTTTCTAGGGTTGCATTTTAACTAAATTTATGAAGCTTGGGTTTAATTATTTTTGAAAGATTTATGAGACTTTTAATTTGTTTATTCTATTTGTGCTTAATGCTTTTGATTATTGGAAAATTTATCAATTGATTTGTGACGCTTAAATAAAATTGGAAGAGGCATTTTTGTGTATATTGCTCATGGATAGAATAACATGTATATATGAAGGATAGGAATATATCTTTATTTTACGTGTGCCCATTTGAGAACTTAGAACGTAATGAATCTTAGTGAATTTAATTCTCATAGAAATATAGTGAATTATTTTAGCAAGGTGTGTCTATACGGAGCTCAGAAGAGATGTATGGATAAAATTAGAAGTTCTTGGTTGACAAATTAAATTTACAAAAAAAAAAATCAAGACGGAATAATATGATTCGAGTGGATTAATTTGGTGAAAACTACAATCCTAGAATTTTCTTTTATTTTGTTATAAAACTTTTAGTTAGTTAAAACATCTTCAAACTTTCGCTTGTTTTGGATAAAATCATATTGAAATAATTTTAGTACTCCACAAACTGTAGTAGCAAATCTTCATGGGAATGATAATTTACTTATCAATTTTTATTACTTGTGACCGTGTATACTTGCACTTTTTCATGTTCTCCTAAAAGAGACAACAAGAAACAATGCAGAAAGCAAATAACGGTTGTGAGATCAAATAGAGGTGGTGAATATTATGGTAGATACACTGAGAATGGACAAGTGCCTGGTCCGTTTGCTAAGTTTCTTTAAGAACATGGGATAGTTACTGAATACACTATGCCTGGTTCACTATACCAGAATGGTGTAGTAGAAAGGAGAAACCAAACATTATTAGACATGGTGCGGAGTATGCTTAGCAACTCCAATCTTCCTACATCTTTATGGATTGAAGCTTTAAAGACAGTTGTGTATATATTAAACCCAGTTCCAACAAAAGCTATCTCAAAGATGCTATTTGAATTATGGAAAGGTTGCAAACTGAGTTTACGACATATGCACATTTGGGGATGCCCGTCTAAAGTGAGGATTTATAATCCACAAGAGAAGGAGCTAGACCTAAGGACCATTAATGGGTATTTCATTGGATATGTCGAATGGTCTAAGGGTTACAGAATTTACTGTCCATCTCACAACACTAGGTTTATCGAATCAAGAAATGCAAATTTTCTTGAATATGACCTGATTAGTGGGAGTTATAAAATTAGGAACATAGTTTCTAATACTGATAACCTAGAGTCTCAACCTTCTACTTCAAGAGATAGATTGATTATTGTTCATAACACCCTTCAACTAAAAGTTGGTTTTGAACAACCAATCATTGGAATTCCACAAGATGTTGACAATATTCCAATAGATCATGTTGTTCAGGAGATAACTGAAACTTTTGAACAACAAGTTGAACCTCATACTTCCCAGGAAGATGGTGATGCGATATTAAGAAGATCTACTAGAACTAAAAGGTCAGCAATTCCTACTGATTTATGTTATGTATCTATAAGAATCTGATTGTAACATTGGAGTTGTGGACGATCCTGAATTGTTTTCACAAGCCATGAGTTCTAAGGTTTCAAACTTATGGTACAATGCCATGAAAGAAAAGATGGAATCTATAGTGTCTAACCGAGTTTGGGATCTCGTCAAGTTTCCTGATGGTGTTAAAGCAATTTTATGCAAATGATTCTTTAAGACAAAGAAAGACTCACAGGGCAACATTTAGAGACATAAGGCAAGACTCGTTGCCAAAGGATTCACTCAAAGGGAGGGAAAAGACTACACAGAGACATTCTCTCATGTATATTAGAAAGACTCCCTT
The DNA here is from genome assembly GCA_033030585.1 of Hippophae rhamnoides. Taxonomy (NCBI): domain Eukaryota; kingdom Viridiplantae; phylum Streptophyta; class Magnoliopsida; order Rosales; family Elaeagnaceae; genus Hippophae; species Hippophae rhamnoides. Next base: position 35,401,198 of record CM065435.1, on the reverse strand, counting down.
CTTGTGATCATGGAATTGGTTGCCCATTTTGATTTGGATTTGCATCAAATGGATGTGAAAACATCTTTCCTTAATGATAACCTAGAGGAAGAGTTTATATGAAACAACCTGAAGGATTCTTCTCTAGTGATGGTGAGCATTTGGTTTGTAAGTTTAATAAATCCATATATGGATTAAAACAAGCTTTCCGTCAATTGTATTTGAAATTCCATAACATCATCACTTCATTTGGTTTTGAAGAGAACGTCATGGATCAATGTATATACCATAGGGTTAGTAAGAGTAAGATTTGTTTTTTGGTGTTATATGTGGATAATATTTTATGTGCAGCCAATGATAAGGGTTTGCTACATGTGGTAAAACAATTCCTCTCTAAAAATTTTGATATAAAGGATATGGGTGAGGCATCTTATGTCATTAGCATTAAGATCCATAAAGATAGACTTCAAGGCATCTTGGGTTTATCTCAGGAAACCTATATCAATAAAGTTTTAGAGAGATCTCGAATGAAAGATTGTTCACCAAGTATTGCTCCCATTGTGAAGAGCGATAAGTTCAATTTGGACCAATGCCCAAAGAATGATTTTGAAAGAGAATAGATGAAAACCATTCCATATGCTTCAGCCATTGGAAGCCTGATATATGCTCAAGTATACACCATATCTGACATTGCATTTGTTGTTGGGATGCTAGGGAGATATCAGAGTAACCTAGGTGTTGACCACTAGAAAGCTGCAAAGAAAGTGATGAGGTACCTACAAGGAACCAAGGACTATATGCTCATGTATAGATGAACTGACGATATGGAAGTAATTGGCTACTTCGATGCAGAATTTGATGGCTATATTGATTCACGAAAATCAACATCTGGTTACATTTTCATGCTTACTAGTGGAGCCGTGTCTTGGAGGAGTACGAAGCAATCCTTGACTGCTACTGCTACTTCTACTATGGAGGCCAAGTTCATGTCATGTTTTGAGACCACATCACATGGTGTATGGTTGAAGAGTTTCATTTCTGGGCTTAGAGTAGTTGACTCTATTTCTAGGCTATTAATATTGTAATATGACAACTCATCTTCTATGTTTATGGCTAAGAATAACAATCGTGGTAGTCGTGGTAAGCACATCGACATTAAATACTTGACCATAAGAGAAAGTGTTAAGGAAAAGAAAGCGATCATTGAGCATGTTAGCACTGAGTTGATGATTGCTAATCCTTTGACTAAAGGCATGCCACCATTGAAATTTAAGGATCATGTAGAGAAAATGGGAATTTGTTCCACTTTGTAAATGTATATATATATACAATTTATTAATGAAACTCATATATTTTGATATTTTCTCATATTCATATGCACCTTAATTTATTTGAGAAAATATATATTTTATTGAACCAAGAATAAATATAGGATTTATTCATTAAGTTTCGTTACCACATAAAGTATAATACTTGAGAAACTAAATACATTGTAATACATGGAAGATAATACTTGCTCTTAGAGGACCTATCACCATGATTCATGTAATTTGTTACTCAAGAGAATTTAGCTTAACGTTTGCACCAAGTGGGAGAATGTAACATTTTTATAGTGCAACGGTGGTAACAGTTTGGTTTCGTAACCATACGTTGGTTACGAAATCATATGTGGTTCTTGATAGGAGAACCTTTATAAAGGCATCAGGTCCTCTCACTACTCACTGATAATTATTGACATACACCATCAAACACACAGAGTAAGTGTGAAAAACAATTAGAGCATCAAACCAAAACCCATTGGAATTCCCATGAAGTGGTGAAATTTGATCAATGGCAAGAGGTATGTTTTTAATCTATTTTTGCTTCCATTGTGTTTAAACTTGTATTCATATGATTTTCTGAACGTTTCTAGATCGAATTATGATCCAACATTCTTTTTTTTTTTTGGTGAATCTTACAAGTCCTGTATATATTGTATAAATGTGTGTGCCCGAGTAGAAACTTTATATCATCATAAATTAAAAATGGTAAAATGGCAAGTTTGAAAGTTAGTAGACAACTGTATGGAGAGGTTTGTATTTGAAAGTTCACAATAAGATGAAATAACTTTAGTAGGAGTGAATGGATTATTTTAAATTTTATTAAAGTATAATTGTTTAACATAAATAAAGTGGTTAAACAAGTGATCATTTGTAAATAGTAAAGTGTGTAAAATAAAAATAATTTGATATTTTTAGGTGAAAATAATTTAAGTTACAACCATGATTTAAGATGAAAACTAATCAACTAATTTTCTAGTATTTGGATTTTTCTTTTTTTGCATGCCAAGTATATTTTTTATAAACATAGTCATTTTGTACACAATCTTTTAATTTATTTTTTTCACATGCGCGAGCCATAACACATAGCATGATAACTTTCACACTAGTTGTGAGGTAGCCTCTCGCTCATTGCAGAAGCTTCACACATCACAGTAGGTAGCACTCTCAATACTAGATGCCTCCTTATTGTAAAATTTTGGAAAACAAGAAATAACACTCAACACAATTTTGCAATCAAGATTAATTAAGTCCTAGAATCTTTCAAGAGAAATCATAAACTTCAAGCATAACATACATATGTGTTGTGACTGTATGAATAAGTTCATATCAACATTGATGATCAAATGTAAAACTATATATGTGCACAAGTCAAAATCGTAAAATCATTTATATGATAAAAATTAAAACGAATTGAGTCACTAAAGATAAGATCGTATGTGTGAAAGTGTTATTTAAGATCATTACCTTATTGGCCAAAAAAAGATTATACTCATTTTTTTATTTTTTAAAAATTTAAGAAAGATAAATAAATAAAATAAATGCAGTATTAGAAAATTGCTCATCTTTGATCATTTAAGCACTCAAATAAAAGTATCTAGATGAACAATAAACTACGATTAATTGACCAAAAAAAGATAATCTTTTCTAACCTAAATTTTCTTCAATTTTGATTTCTCTATATCTAGGTTTGGACTCAAATACTTTTGGCTTCATAAGCATATTCTTAGACTTAGCATTACTTTTTATATTCATCCTAAAAGAAGATACAACATGTATAGTAGGATGATGATAATGAATCCTAGAATTAAATGTATTGAATTTTGCTTGCCTTTTTGAATATACAATTTCATACTTTCTAGTATAATTATTGGACATACTATGTATAGATGGATGGATTGGGCATACTATGCATAGATGGATGATAATAATGATCCTTATAACTAGAAGCATGTAAGGTACTATTAGAATGGGTAGCTATCAATAAGAACCTACAATTGGGACTAATATGAAATTTTCTACAAGAATAATGACAAGTAGGTACAAAATTAACATTTTTTACTATTAGAAGAGTAATGGTTATTTATGTATAGTTAGTAATAGTATGAGTATAATTAGAAGGTCTTACAAATGTGTTCTTTTATGTTGTAATTATGGAACTCTAATCCTTATAACCAAGACCATATGTAACATCATGTAACTTACCAATGCTTAAAATTTTATCTAAGCATGGAGCTCCGATGATAAGTCTCTCTACTACTTCACATTATTCTTTGAGTTCTTACACCATTTTTTTTATTATTTGCATCAAACTTATTAATTTCTTCCCTTAACACTATAATATTAGAATTCAACATAATATTTTTTTCTTACAAAATATTTTTCTCTTCTTTTAATTTATTAGAAAAGCTTTCCTGTGTCTCAAGTTGTTCATTTAACTTTCATATTTTTACATGTAAACTAGTATTCTCTTTTATGGTTCTAGGATATTTAGAAAATAATTCATTAAACATTTTAACATTATATTTAGAGAGAAAATAATATTTAATAAAATAATCCATAATAAAAATATCAACAACAACACTAATTGCATCTTGTATTTGCTCTAATGTCAAACAAAAGTTCACAATTGGATGAAATAAACATTGGATAAATAGGTTATTTTAAATTTTAATAAATTATAATTTTGTAATCTAAATAAAACGGTTAGACATCAATCGCTTATAAATAATAAAGTACAAAAAATAAAAACAACCTAATATTTTAAGTAAAAATAATCTAGACCATAATCATGATATAAAAAAAATTATAACTAATTTTTTATTAAGTAAATTAAATATACAAATATAAATAAGATATACTAGATATATAAATCAATCTCAGTATCTATCTCGAATAACTTATTGACAAATCATTAATGCCAATCATCTTGTTTGACCATGTATATTATTACCTTAGCTGCCGCCACTCCTTTCTTTTGTTTCTTTTTTTTTTTTTGTTTTTTTAGCCAGAATGCCGATGAAAAAAATATATATATGTTATTAAATACTTTCGGCTACATTTACGTTAGGATACTGATCTAGTAACGTAATATTATGATTAAATTTTTTAAGTTTAATTATACAAAGTATATTAAAAATCCTAATAAAATAACAAGTTAATTTTAAAATATATCTTAAAAACATTAAAACACATTTACGAAAAGGTTAATGATAGTTTCATAAGTTTATTTGAATTTAAATAAATATTTTAATATAAAAAATAAATTCAAATGTTACAAACATTTACTATTGAATGCATAAGTAAAATATTATGTGATAATTATTACAGATATATTAAAATTATGATTATTCAAAATTTGAACATTTTAATTTTTATAGATAGACTTGATAACAAATTTAAAAATAACTTTATAAGCAAACATTTTATCCATGAAAGTACCTAATATTCATAGTCTTATTAATGCACAAGAATTTCAAATGTAAATAGAATATATGAAATAAAAATAAAACTAAAAACCACCGTTTTTAAATGAAATAAATTAAAAGAATGGAAGAATATGCAATATAAGTCAAAATAAAGAGTATGTCTTTCCTTAAGGAAAAACTGATTCTTTCAAAAATTTAAATTATTATAAGAAGTGTTATGTATCATTTCCTTAAAAGTATTAGTTATATGCATCATGTATGTCAAACACTTATGATTAAACAATTGGAGTTAGTGAGTTTTTAACACAAAATATTTAACTTTGATATCATATTAAAAATTATTGAAAAATTAACTATCTCAATGCTTAAAGTACCAGGAGAATAATAATATTGCTTTTGTATTTTTATCAATGCCTCTAACATCTTTTCTTTTTTAATGAAATCCAAGGAAAATTTGGTAAAGACCAAAATCAACCCTAAAGCAAAAATTTCATTTTCTTCTTACTTTTTTCTTGAAAATTAAAAATATCATGTTTTCATAACAATTTTATAATTTCTAAAACATCCCAAAATATTATTCAAAATTACATTTGAAATCACATTAACAACAAATTATAATTGATTTGCGGAAAATTCTTACTTTTAGTTACTCTACCACCATCCAAGTTTGTTGGGTGGTTATTTAAATACAATTTATTCTTAGAATAAAATATAACAATTAAGATAAACTTAACCAAATCTAATGGCTCTTAATGATTTGATGTGCATAACATAGTCTATTATCTTACGAAACCTATGGCCAAAACAATATTACATTAGTTCGGTGGGGAATTACCCAAATTCCATTAATATGTCCAATACATTTTTTAAAATATTCAATAAAATAATAATTAAAATTAAAATGAACATATGAGGTGATAAATTAGGTTTTGTTTTTTTAGAATTTCCTGGCAGAAAAAATATGTGCTCTATTTAGAGGACTTACCATGGCCCAATTCCTATAGGCCCAGACTGTTTTGACCCAATTTCTTAGGCTTAGAAACAATCCGACCAGAAAAGAACGTGGAGTTCAGGATTTATGATGAACATTAAAATATAAAGATATATTTGATAAAATAAAAATACGAATTCTTTAATATATTAATCTAAATTTTTAAAAAGTAACTAGTAAAATTTAGATTATGGTAGCAATTGTTGGAATCGTGATATAATATTTTCAAATTATACTACTTATTTTATATAATATATATATATATTTCAAATTATACTACTTATTTTATATAATATATATATATATTTCAAATTATACTACTTATTTTATATAATATATATATATATATAATTTATCTGTAATCAATGAATAAAAATAATGAAAATAATACAATGATCACCTAATTTTAAATTGATGTATATTATTAATTTCATTTATATAAAAAAATTTGCATGATAGATAATAAATGGGTTAACATAGATTGATATTTGAAACAAATAATGATTTATCTATATGCATGGATTAGGTTAATGTCGTATTAGTCACTTGTATTTATCTTGAGTCATGTAACAATATACATTATTTTTGTTTAAAAATAAATGCATTATTTAACTATTTTTTATGACATTTTTTGTAAATTAGTAATTATTAATGTATAAAAAACTTAAAATGTACAACCAAATCTCATGTAGACTTTTTATATATAAGATGTAGGGTTTTTTATATTCAATAGTAAAAAAAAAGATAAAAATAATACTTTTAGTAATTAAAATTGAATAATACCTCAAATGTTTTTAAGATTTGATATATCTTCACTTATATCCTTGAGGTTTATAAAATATCAAAAATATCTTTAGATTTTAATGGTGTTAATTTTTCATCCATGACTATTTAGAATACTATTTCTTAGCTTTGATACCAATTTTTGCAGATCGATACAATTTTTAATCAAAGGTTAATATTAACCTAATTGATAATCTTTGTCTATTTACGGAAAATAATAATTTGTCTAAAAAGCTTATTATTTTTTGGTATAAATCTAAGTTTTTTCTATATTCGTTACAATTGCATAGTAAATTATGTTCTTCATTATGTTGGTTACTTAATTATAATCCTAAATCTATTAATTGTCTTTTAAAATTAAAAATTATTCTTTCATTTTTTAAATCTAATAGTTTTAATTTATGTACTAATGATTTGATGTTCATAGAGTATTATCTTGATAAACCATGTGTGTTGAATGTATATTGTTTTGTCATATTCGTAGTATATAAACACGTTTTTATTATGTGTGTTGAATGTATATTGTTTTGTCATATTCGTAGTATACAAACACGTTTTTCTTATGTACATACAATGTATTCATAATCTTCAAAGAAGTAGGATCCAAACATTAAGTTTTTGAATTCCTCTTCCTCTATTTTACATATCTTTGACTAAAATAGTCTTTTAATGTCCTTGAAATAGGATGGTCTATGATGCTTGTGATAACTTTAATATAATTTGTATAGATATCTAATAAGGTGTTAAATCTCTTAAAATTTTCAAGACAAATTTCATAATCCTCATCTTTAAAGTATTCATTTAAATGATAGAGATAACATTTATCAAATGTTTTTTATAGAATTAGATTTTTATCTTTGATTTTATTTGGAATTATTAGTTGTTTATTTCTAAAAACAGTTTACATTTTCCTGTTTTAGTAGTATTATTTTTGTTGTAAGCAAATATGTAAGCATTCAAGATTCTTAACTGGCTTAAATCTATAATTATTATACATGAATTTGATGGGCCCACCACAATCTTCCCATCTATTTGTCTTCTTTTATTACACCTATTATGCCTCAGCTTTGCTCAAACCTCAATGTCTTCTTGATAATGGTGAGCCTTCTATATCCGTACATAAATGGTGTCCAATAGTTGACTTACTAGAGAAGAGTAATTGAACTTCATTTTATTCATAGGATAATAATTATTACAAATTAAGGTCAACTAAGAACCTTAAAAAGGTAGTTAGCCATTCATAATTAATGGATATAACATTATTGGTTTTGAAATTTCTAGATTTAAGGGTTTTCTCTACTAGAGTTTTTTAGGTGTTTCAGAGTAGAGAGCTCTGGATTTGTGTATTTGTATGTCTCTTGAAATGAGAATAATGGTTCCTTTTATAACACAAGGAATCCCTGTTTACAAGACTAAAATTATTATTTTACCCTTGCTTTAATAATTTTTCTATTTTTTTACTTTAAAGGATAGCCACTGCTTTTTTTCCTCGGCACATGTTACCGACTGAGATATAGGATCTACATCTCTATTTCTTTTATCGTCTTTTGTCGACAACTTATTTCTTTATTTTTCTTTGTCACTTTTTACTGACGATTCTTTTGATGATGTTGATGATAACACATCTTCATCTTCTCTATATTTGATGCAGAGAATGCATCTATGGTCTTTGGTGACTTTTCTGGCATAGAAGCATAATACCTTCCTTGTTTCTTGACCAATTTCTAGGTTGTTGCAATTAAAGTTGGTTTTGTATTTGGTAATTTTTTCACCATCTTCTTATGTCAGAGCTATGCTATTGTGGGAAATGATGATGACTTTATTAGTTGAATAATTTACTTTAATTTTAGTAGAATTGTCAATCTTCTTGAGTTCATAGTAAATTTGGCCTAGCATTTGACCTCTTAGTACACAGAGTTCTTCTATGTTCAATTCCTTTTCTAGAAGTGCCCTTGGTTTGGGAACTTCTCTATTTGTGTTGGAAATTCCTATCTTGATAAAATGGTAAGGACTAATACATCCTTCCTCATTCTAGTCCATTAATGAACTAAAAACTCTAAGATAAATAGGTTTATCACCTGCTTTAATCTTCCTTTTGAAGTTCTTCATTGTTCTTTTAAAATTCTTTGGGAAATAATTTAACTCACTTAAATTAATTCCTAGACAAATATTTTTTATTAGTCCTACATAGAAGGCTTTATACACAAATATTGGATCAGCTCCTTCCAAGATATTGAATTTACTTCCTACAGGAAATTTCATGTGTGTAGTATAGAACTTCATATCTTCAATATGTTCTTGGGTAGACTTTCTGGCCAAGTTATAGAGACTCAACCATTGTGGTTTGTTGAGGTTTCTATATTGGTCTTTCTCATCTTGAATGATTGGAGTATTTCTAAGGAATATGTCCCTGAATAATACTGAATGATTTACTATTTTTTATGTCTCTAGAGGAGATGCTTCTCTAAATAGCACTGGAGGCCTTGCTATCTTTACAAAAAATTTCAATCTACTTGGAGTTGTTAGTTGTTATTGTAATACTACAAAATAATTTCTTACTATCTCATCTAGAGTTATTATTTTTTGTGTTTTATAGTTGGCATAACTACCTTCAGCTTCTATTCTGTTTGTGAAGGCACTATAAGTTACTCTACTAATTCCTAAAATAGATTTACTGGCTTCTGCCCAATTGTTATGAATTCCTAGTTTTGGCCTATTATAGGCCACATAAAATTTTTTATGTTCTTCTTTTTCTACTTCATCTGCCCAATTGAGCTTTATGGTTTCAAAAGTTTTTTGTGAACTGTTAGGTTCTTCCTTTTTATCTTTGGAAGTATCACTTTGAACTTTTAATGAAGATTCTTCTTTTAAGCTTTTGCTATCTAGAGGTTATTTTGAAAAAGTAAGTTCTTCATGTTTCTTTTATGTCTGCATAAGAGATTTCTCAAGATATAACTTGTAATTGTAAGATTTTTATCTCTTTTTCCTTTATCTTGATTTTGATATCAATATGTTCCATTATTGAAAGCATAAAAATAGTAATATGTGCTAATTCTCTAGTAAGAGCATTTGCTAAGTTATTTTTATGGACTGGAAGATGTTCAACATCAAAATTATAACAATTGAACCATTGTCACAATCTTACTAATCTTCCTTGTTTGTAATCATCTGCAATATTAGTTCTTAAGAAATAACCAAAATTATTGTTATTTGTTCTAACAATAAATCTGAAGCTTATAACATATATTGCAAATTTCCTAATGGTTTTTTTGACAGCTAAATATTCTTTTTCATTACTATGATAATTTAATTCTAGACCTTAGAAAGATCCGGATGTATATCTACAAAGATATTCATCTTTGTCATATACTCTTGCTTTAAGAACTGCTCTCCAATATTCTTGTGAAACATCTATCTCAATTATCATCTTATCATATGGCTCTATATGGTATAAAGTTGGTAAATTTTTTACCTTTGCTTTTACTCTATCCATATATAGAGTATCTTCTTCGGTCCATTTCCAGATATGATCTTTTGTTCAATTTTGCTTCTAATGGTTTTCTCATTTTAGCAAGTTTCTTGATGTATGCTTCTGTATATGTTAAACATCCTAAAAACCTTTGTAATTGGTTTTTGTCTTTTAATTTACTAGGAAAACCTTGAATATTATTTAGTATATGGGATCGTAGATTATGTTTTCCATCTTCAATTTTCAACCTTAAATATTTAATTTTTTTGTCGAGCAAGTATTGCTTTCTTTTTAGAGAGTACAATGCCTTTTTCTACATTCTTGTAGAATATTGATAATATTCAAATAATGTTTATTTAATTCATTATTGAAAACCAAAATATCATTTATGTAAACATAACAAATATTGTAATTTCTTGAAAATGTTATCCATGTATCTTTGAAAAATACCTGGAACTTGTTTTAATCCAAATGGTATAACTGTCCATTGAAATTGTTCTTGAGGACAACTAAAAGTAGTTAGTTTTGGGGATTCTTCATCCAATCTTATTTTCCAAAATTCACTTTTGCAATCAAAACTTGAGAAGTATTTCTTTCCTTTTATTAATGATAGTAGTTCTTCCTTTTTTGAAATGAAGTATCCATCATCAATGGTTTCTTTATTCAGTGCTTTAAAGTTTATTACCATTCTCGTTTTTCCTCTTCTATTCTTAGCTTCTTTTTCAACTAAGAATGATAGTCTAAAGTGAGGTGAATTACTTGGTATTATATCTTTTAATTCCAAAAGTTCTTGAATTTGTTTTCAATTTTGTCTTCTAGAGTATAAATCATTGGTTTTACTCTTATGATCTTGTTAGGATCTCTTAATTTTATGTTGACTATTGTTTTAGATTTATTAATTTTTGGATCCAAAGGATTTTCTAAACTATTTGTTTTCAATAATTTTCTAATTCCTGTTAGGACTTTGTCTTCTTGTATTTCATTGAGAAAAGAGTTTTATTTCTCTTGTATATCTAATGAAATATTTTCTAAATAAAGTTTTTCCTGGTCTTCTATCTCACAACGTTTTCACTTTTTATGTTGTTGCATAAAAGTTGGGTTTTGAGACACTTAAAGAATTTCCTATTTTTTAGACATAGATGGTATCTCTTTCTAAAGTTGTGAGACTTATTTTATCGAAATATTGTGTGAAAGATTGATATAAGTTCAGGAAATTATTTTTTATTAACAAATCAACTCGTGTTTCCTGTTAATATATGGTAGGAATGTAAAACTTTTCTCCTCCTATCATTATATCAGTATCTTTTAATACCTTATTAAGTTTTATTGTAGTATTATTAGCAATTCTTACAATTAAATCTTTTGGCTCTTTTTCCAATTGTCTTATGGAAATATGTATTTATTGGCTACACACATACTAGCTCTTGTATCTATATATGCATGTAAATGATAAGTGTTATAGCATTTAAATTTTAGTCCTACTTTAATGTAAGTACTATTTGGATTTTAATAGTATACAAAGCATCCATCTTCTGATGAAGAATATCCATAATTTGAGGGTTCATATTCTAAGTCAGTTATTTCTTCATCAGTTTCTTCCACTAGATAGATACTATAAGTATCATTTATATCAAATTCCTCGATTGGTTCTAATTCCATTTTGAAAGCTTTTTCCAATTTTTTTGCTTTTTGTGGAAATTCCTTTTTACGTTGAAGTCTACTTGGACATTCATTGGCATAATGTCCTTCTTCATTATAGATCCAATATCTGCATTTTTTTTCTTTCCTGAAGGGTAATAATTCCTTTTTTCAGAAGGTTTATAGTTCTTTCTTCTAAAATATATTTTCCTATAGATTTCTATATTAAATCTCTTTTTATATTTTTGGAAATTTTGTTTTCTGAATTTATATTTTTTATATTTATATTTTTGTTTATAAGATTTTATATTACATTAATATTTTCCTGGTATTCTAAAATCTTTTATATCACAACAGATTTTGTCATTTCCTCTTATCTGTTTATATTCTTTTCTTTCTTGGAATTTAATAATATTCCAATTTTTAAGACTTCTTATTCTTCCTCCTAGATAATCTGGTATAGTTTCTATATTCCTTTGTTCCCAACTTTATGTTAAGGTCTTATGTAGTGTTCCAGATAATTTTTGTAAAAACATTTCTTTATAAGTTGTTTGCATAAAAGGTAGTAATTTATGGTAATACATTTCATATTCACAAATAAAAGAATATATGTAACACTGTTACAAATTTCCATATTTGTTAGATGCCATTTAGCTTCATTGATTTCATTTGCATTGGATTCAGTGATAGTTCTTCCTTTATCTTCTCCAATAAATTCTTTGTATATTTCATTTATTATTATATCCAAGTATTCCCTTTCTATTGAAGCATTTCCTTGCATTAACAAATGTTATTGATCTGTTAAGTTTGAAAACCAAACTTTAACATTTTCTGTCATTTTATGTGATAAGTACCCTATAGATTAAAGGAATTGTTTGGGTAGTTTGAGAAGTTTGTATGAGCATACTTATACAGTCTAAGGCTTTCTTCTTAACTCTTATACAGTCTAAATCTAGAAGATCAGACTTATAATTATCGTGGAGTTTGAATTATGGTGGAATACTATCTCTAGTTCCTCAATACAACCCTTCCTCCATTTTAGGTGGTTGTCTTCTTCTATCTAAGGTATCAGGTTGTTCTATTCTTTGCCTATTCTTTCTCCTCTATGTGGGTCAGATGTTCCTTCTTGATAAGGGACTAGTAATGAAATTGGTTTCATATGACTTTTTGGTGTCATGTTTTCTAGTTCAAAATTACTCTCACTGATTATTGTCATATTATCCTCTTCTTTGTTAGTACAAAGTTTTTCATTATAATGTTTTTTTATTTCTTCATTGGTTAGTGTCAATAAACTAAATAATTTTTCTATATCCCTATTTTTATGGTTCATTAATTTTCTTTCTAATTCTTTTCTATATTTCATTAAATTGAAATTATCTCTTTGTTCTGAGATTGTTCTTCATTTTTTCTTTTCTCAATTTTAGAAATAAGGGAATCTGATATCCTAGGTGTTTCTTCTTTTATTCCTTCAAAGAGATCATATTTATGACCTATTATTTTATTATTTCTATATATGTTGTATACATCTTTTCTTAATTTTGAAAATTCCTTGTGTATATCATGTTGTAGTTTATTATAACCACATCCTTTTATTTCCTTTAGTAATTCTTTTTGTGCATTTATTATTTGCTGTAAATATTTTGTATTTGATTATTGGACTAAATCTATTTCCTCCGTTAATAATTGTACAATTTTAAATAATGTTGCTTGATTTTTTGTGACGCCTACTAGGCTTCCATTTACTTCCAAATGCATATTTTTTTATTTTATCTCTAAACATTATTATTTATTTTCTAATATACAGTTATGAACCAATGAATTCATTATTTTAACTTCATTTTCTAGTTTTTTAATTTCTTCTTAATTAGAAGTTTCTCCTTCATATTCTATAAAAGTAAACCTTGACATGTTATTTTTTCTAACAACATTACTTTTTCTTCCTGTTATCAAGGGTTTTCCTTTTATATCTAATTTCTATTCTTCTAGTATTTCAAACTCTATTAGTATTTCTGGTTTTATTATTTGTTCAAGTTTCTTAAAAGTTTTGCCTATTTCTATAAATTCATTTTGTCCGCATATCAAGCTATTATGACTATTTGTTAAAGAATATACTACTAGATAATGTATTGAAAATAGATGATTTCTTTCTTTCATTAATTCTCCTCTTTTAAATTCATAAGCTACACTTAATCCTTGATTTAGATTTTTATCATTTATATTAATAGCAAATCTAGGATATACTGTAAATTTTAACTTTTTGTATCCTAAATTTATTAGTGTATCTATTATTTCTCTAAAATGAGCTTTTATTAATATTTGAATTCCTTCTAAATGGATGTATCCAATATTTTCTTTATTTTTATGAAGAATTTTTGATAACTTGTTTAATATAATTTTTTTATCAATTAATGGTATATTATACCTTGCTATTGCATCTGTAATCTTAATACTCATTTCTTTATTACTTATTCCATAATAAATTATGTTTTTCCTAGAAAATAATTTTTTTTAATAAAAATGATTGGTCTTTAAATCCATCTCATTCTTTAAAATTTAGTTTAGTTTTTTGAATTTTTTCAAATTTCTTTTTACTTATTACCATTTTCTGTTAAAAACATCCTAAAATGTCTTCTGTTTGTATGTCTATTATTTCTTGGTTTATTTTTTTTCTTCCATTTTAAGAATATTACTATTCACTTATGTTAGATTTAACTTCCGTTATATTTCAACAATATTTTTGAATTTTTTGAAGTCTTAGAGATATTTTTAAAGATTCCTTAAAGTTTGGGGGTATCTATGATATTAATCCAATTAAAATAATACATTTAAAAGAAAAGAAAACATTGTTTACCAAGAATACCTTTACTCTAAACTAGGGTTGTTAATCATTTAAAATACAACTTGCTGATTCAATTTTCATTTAAAACAAACACCAACCGTTGAATCTGAGACCTTTATGGAGTTGAAGTCGGCCACACTATTGTAGTTTCATCCATAACAACCACCATATTCATCCAAAAGCAACTCCAAAAGTTAAGGCAGATAAAAGGAACAAAATTTTCATACAAATAGCAAGAAGAGCGAATGTCATTTCCGTTTGAAAGGGAATACATCCACGACCATTGTTGTATAGAATTGATAAAGAATGGATATGGAAACAAACACTAGACTATCCACACCAAGTAAGAATTCAAAAAATTTGGTAAATGCTAATTGATTACATGTTTCTTGGATATGTGAATGGGTATTTTCCAACTTTTGTAAATGAGTTCTAAATGTCTTAATATTTTCATGATTCTTTTAATTGTTTGTTATTCATTCTCTTTCATTTTTAATATAAAGTGTTCACTATCCTATATGAACAAGTCTTTCATTCTTCTCAATTTTAGTGACTAAAATTTGATAGAGTTAAGTATAAATATATAATATATTATCTATGAATTATCTTTATTTCCTACCAATAATCTCAAAATCTTAGAAAAAAGTCAATTGATTATATGTTTCTTGAATATGTGAATGGATAAATCTAAGATTTAATTTATTTCATGCTAAAAACATGAGCTTATTTTATATTATGCATTGTTTTGCAATTTTACCATCCAACAAGCATTATCAAGTAACTATATAATAGAATTAACACAAACTTCTGTATACATTATAGAAAAATTAAAACAATTTTGTACATGGTACATAAAAATCCTATAAATTATAATAAATAAGTTCAAAATGTCTTAATTTTATTCTTAATTTTTTAATTGATTGTTATTCAATCTCTTTCATTTTTAATATTAATTGTATTTTTCTATATAAATAAATCTTATATTATTCTCTATTTTACTTACGAGGATTTGAATAAGTATCTGAATCTCTTTGAATCAATGGGATCAAGTAATGGCAATGGAGTATTCACGATGATTTGTGTGAATCTCAAATGATATTAATGTCAAAATTTGGCATATCATCTTTCCTTTCACCATGCACTTTTGGTGATTCCTTATTCTTAGCATCAACAAGAGTATGAATCAAACAAGTAGAGACTTTATGTTTAGAATTCATTGATTTCAAGTAATCTTTACCCTACAAAATAAGAATTTGATCATAATAACAATGGAATTACATAAGTCATGAGAACAAAAGATTGCAATAAGAATTAGACATAAGTTGAATTAACTTAAAATAATTTTATCAAATATGAATGTAAAAATAATAACTACTTAAATATTACTTTTGTTTATATTAGTCATTTGTGTCCTTACTAAAATAATAGTCCTTTAAAATTTCAATACACTAAAAGTTCCTAATATGTACTACTAATTCATTAATACATATTGAAAATCCTTAAGATATATATACCTTATACATAAAATTGAGAAGATTTATGTAATCATACAAAAAGTGCTAAACATGTATGTACCATATACATATGTTTGAGAAGACAATCTTTTATACGTAAATAAAATTCTTAAGAGACATGCACCATTTATTCTTAAATTATGTGTACACTGTACATAATATTGAAATTTTTTTGTAATACATATAGTAAATTGTTAACATGTATGTACTATGTAAATAATTTGTAATTTGTAAAGAAACATGAAAAATATTACATACATGATGCAGAAAATTCATATATATAATAAATATGTAAATAGTATAAAATTAACATATATTTATGTAACGTGTATATAATTTTTGATGTGAAATAAATGAAAGAGCTCACCCATTTCTTTGCAAATGATGACAACAACTTTGTGTTATATGTAGTACGGTCAATTTTACTAATGCTAATGAAAAAAATATCATAAATGATATCATTCAATTTCTATACAAGGTACATAAATATTCTAAATGTATTAATTTCGCTCATAATTCTTTTAACTGTTTGCTATCCAATATATTTCATTTTTATTATAAATTGTTCATTTTTCTATATGAATAAGGCTTCTCTTCTTCTCTATTTTATTTAAGAGGAATTGAATAAATATCTGAATCAATCAGGTCAAATGATGGAGATGTAGTCTTCATGATGATTTGTGTGAATCCTAAATCAATACCAAGGTCAAGATTCAACATATCATCTTTCCTTTTACCTTTGGTGATTCATTATTCTTAGCATTAACATGGGTATGAATCAAACAAGTTGAAATCACTTCATTTTTTCAAAAATCATTGGTTTCAAGTAATCTTCACCCTACAAATAAGAATGTGATCATAATAATAATGAAATTACATAAGCCATGAAAACAAAAGATTGTAACAAGCATTAGACATGAGTTGAATTAACTTGAAAATGTTTTATCAAATATGAATGTAAACACAATGTGAATATAAAAGTAATCACTATTGACATATTGTTTTTGTTTGTATTAGTCATTTTTGTCTTCCTTAAAATAAAACCCCTTTAACAATTTTAATACAGTATAAGTCTCTAATATGTATAACTAAGATATATGCACCTTGTACGTAAAATGGAGAAGATTTTTGTGGTACATACAAAAAGTGCTAAACATTTATAAACCCTATACATATGTTCAAGAAGAAAATCTGTTATACATACTTAAAATTCTCAAAAAATGTGTACCATTTATTCTTAACTTATGTATAAGTTGTACATAATATTAAGAATTTATTTTGTAATACATAAAGTAAATTGTTAAGATACATGTATCATGTACATAATTCATTCTAAGATTTCTATAAAATTTACATAAAGTTAAAAAAAAGTTAATGTAATTTGCACTAAAACATGAAAAATATTATGTACATGATACAAAAAGTTCATATATATCATAAATATGTAAATAGTACAAAATTAATGCATATTTATGTAATATGCATAGAATTTTCGATGTGAAATAAATGGAAGAAACCAGACCCATTTCTTTGCAAATAGTGACAACAACTTTATAATATTATATGTAATATAGTCAGTTTTACTAATGCAAACGAAAAAAATGTCATAAATGATATTATTCAATTCTTGAAATGGGTACATAAATATATTATAAACTATAATAAACAAATTCTAAATGTCTTAATTTTGTTCATGATTCTTCTAACTATTTGGTATCCAGTCTCATTTATTTTTATTATAAAATCTTTATTTTTCTATATGAATAAGGTTTCTATTCTTCTCTATTTTATTTACAAGGACTTAAATAAGTCTCTGAATCAATCCGATCATGTGATGGCGATGTAGTCTTTATGATAATTTTTATGGACCCAAATCAATGCCAAGGTCAAGGTTTGACATATCATCTTTCCTTTCCACATGCACATTTGGTGATTCATTATTATTAGCATCAATATGAGTATGAATCAAACGAGCCAACATGACTTCATTGTAGAAGTCATTGGTTTCGAGTAATGATGAGTGCTCAAAAAGCACTAAAATTACCATGATTTTATGCACATTAATTGATTAAAAATATATATATTTATATGTTTTATCATATATTTATATAAATTTGTCTTTTTCGGAATCAGGGGTATTTTTATTGTTTTTCAGGTATTTTCGCTTAAAAACGTCACTTAAAGACTAAAAAAGGAATACTTGAAGCAATACATCACAAATATATTAATAAATAAATGGGGAAAGGTCAACAAATATGGAAAAATTGGACAAAATGGGTCGAAAATGTCAAAAATGTCAAAAAGGAGAAAATCGCGCCGAGCGGCCCGAAATCCCGCTAGCGCGGCTCCAGTAGCGCCGAAACGCGCGCCTGCCCTTCCGGTTCCGCGAACATACTTGTTCACCGCGCGCGGCTGCGCTGCCTTCCGCGCAGCGCCGACGGCATTCGTCCATTATTCACGTGCATCCGCCCCGTAGCGTCATGTTGGCGTCATCAATGACCTCACCATTTGCATGCAGCGTTTTCACCATTTTTTAACATTTTTTCACCCACTTTTTCTCTCATTCTCACCTATAAATACCCCTTCTCTTCTTACTTACCACACCTAAAAACACATTCTCTTCTCTTTCTTTCTCTCATTTCTTAGTTTTTTTAGTTTTTTTTTCTTAGTTTTCTTAGTTTTTAGCTTTTTCTTAGTTAGTTTTGCTTAGTTTTTAGAGTTCTTCCCTTTTTGGGAAGAACTACTTATGTTTTTGTAATTTATTTGCTTTTTGATTCAATAAATGGGAGTACAAATTTGCAGGTTTTCTAGCAACGGGAATGGCATCAATCTTGTAAGGATTTTATTTTCTTTGTAGTTATTTTTTATGCTTTATTCTTACATGTTATATTTAATTTGTACGTGATTAAATTTAAGCTGTATTTGTACGTAAACATGATATAATAATAATGTTGTTATGCTTGAAATATTAAATAGGTGAAAATCTCTAAAATGAATTGATTTTATTTTTATTAAAATTTTATATTGAGAATGTTAGAGAGAAATATATTATTTTTCATTACAAACTTAAATCTGAAAATTAGATTTTAAGGTTTAGTTATCCGGTCTAATTTAGAGTAGTGCTCTTTTTATTTGTTAATGCAATCGCTAGTTAGAGTGAAGCTCCATTTCAAAAGTTTTTATAAGAATTATTATCTGAAAATGTATTGACAACATGTTTTCAGTAGTAGTTTTAAAACTTGAAAGTTAGTACTCGGATAATTAAATTCTTAGGTTTAATTTGGACACCTTGAATAAAGTTTAAACTGTTTAACCCCACCAAATGTGGCATTTAAATGGTACATTTTCAATCTCTTAGAAAAAGGAATTAATTTAATTAACCAAATTAGTTATCAACCCCACCCATAAGTGTTAATTGATTTGTTTAGTTAACAAAGAATATCTAACCCCACCATAAATATCAATTCATATCTTTAATAACCTAGATAATATGAGCAAGCATAATTAACTTAGTTATTATATCCATAAATACTCCACCATTATAAAAGATAAAATTTGCACAAATGTTTATTGAATCTATGTTTATTTTTATGTTATTAGATTAAAAACACAAAACTAAAAATATCGTGACAGGATGTTTTAGGATTTAATTTCATTTTTAAAAGTTTGAATAATAAATTAAAAACCCACGTACATTCCTTCCTTAGATCGGCGTTGGGAGTATCTTATCATTTTACGAAATGATTAGATTGCATTGAGAGAGTTTTATAAATATAAAACCAAAGTATTAGCGAGGATCGGCGTCTTGGGATTTTAGCCAAATCAAGTTTTTGGCGCCGTTGCCGGGGATGGCATCAAGTTTTTGGCATCGTTGGTGGGGAAGGAATAGCATTTTTAATTTATTTATCAAAATTTTAAAAATATTTGTGTGTTGTAAATAATTGTGATTTTCTGTTTTTGTAAAAAAATAAAAAAAAATAAAAAATTTAATCAAATTTCAAATTTCAAATTTAATAAGAAATAATAAAAAAATTAAAAAATTAAAAAAAATTAAAAATTAAAAATAATAATAAAATAATTTAGAAATTTGAAATTTGAAATAAAAAAAATTTTACCGTTCATTAATTGTAAAAACAAATATTTAAAGAAAAAATAAAAAAAATTATAGCTTAATAGTAAAATAATTTTGAAATTTAAAATTAAAAAAAAAACTTAAATAAATTTTAAATAAAAAAATAATAATAAATTAATTTTTTTTAAAATAAAATAATAAAAAAATTTCAAATTTCTTAATAAATAAATAAATAAATTTAATTTAAAAAAAATAAATTAAATTAAAGAAAAAAAATAAAAAAAATGAAAACAAAAAAAATAAAAAAAAATAAAAACTTAATTTTTAATTTTCATTTAATTTTAAGTTTTTTTTATTTTATTTATTAGAATCTTAATTTTATTTTTTTTTGTTTTTTTTTATAAAAAAATTTTATTTTATTTTCTTTTACCTTTTTCAATTTTATTTTATTATTTTAATTTTAATTTTTTTTTCTCTATTTAACTTTTTTTTCTTTCTTAATTTTCATTTAACTTAATTAACTTAGGTTTTTACTAACTTAATTAATTTAGATTTTTAATTAACTTAAATTAACTTAATTAACTTAACTTTTTAATTTACTTAGACTTTCATTAACTTAATTAACTTAGTTTTTTTTAATTCACTTAACTTAATTAACTTATTTTTTTTAATTAACTTAGATTTTCATTAACTTAATTAACTTAGATTTTTACTTAAATTAACTTAATTAAGTTAGCTTTTTAATTAACTTAATTAACTTAGATTTTTTACTTCATTTAACTTAATTAGATTTTCATTAACTTAAATTTTTTACTTAACTTAACTTAATTAACATAATTTTAATAGCATGAAAAGTAAATATCTAAAGAGTTAAATGCAGGAGACTAGTTCTTGGAAGCCTTTGTGCCACTAGTCTTTACTGGGAACGTTGTTCTGTCTAAGAGGATGGTTTTTAAGGAGCCTTTGCACCACCATTCTTTCCTGGGAGCACTCTTGGTTAATACTGATTATGTTATTATTTTTTTTTGTTAAAAAAAACATAAATTCTGAAACTACCTCCAAAATTTTAAAGTTTTAATTATAATCTAAGGAGTTAGTTTCTTTGTTTAATCTAGGTACAATTGTGTTTTTATGCTTAATTATTTGATTTGTACCTAGATGTGTGTTATCTAAAACTCAAAGTATGCCTCTAGTTTTAAGTACAGAAAGAAATCTGAAAATCAATAGGGCATGACTGAAAAAGTATAGGTAGACAACCTTGTCTTACCTGAAGGTTTGATTGACTCAATGATGAGGGGACATTGAGTTTACTTAAAATTCAATCCCCAAGTTACGTCTTGCTAAGACGTTAAACTAAGCACTAGATGGGACGCAACCCATCATTTTAGGTAATTTTCTTTTATTTATTTTATTTACTTAATTATTTCATTTTAATTACATGTGAATAATTTTTAAATTGTTAAAACTAAAAATATTTGTTGAGATGTTAGAAGTTCACGATTTTATTACGTATACACTTTAATGATGAATATGATGGATGCACCTGCATTTTCCATTACTACTTGCACATTCTCAGGAAATAGGTAATCTTTCTTCTCTTTTCTCTTTATCTTTAATTTACAGTTGTTACATTAAGGACAATGTAAGTTCTAGGTTGGGGTGGTGAAAAGTTACCATGCTTAATTAAAAAAAATTTTAACAATTTAAAAATAAAAAAAATAAAAAATATACTTTTTTCATTTTTTGTGTGTTTGGTTTTATTTCTATTTTGTGTGATTTAGTAATTTTTGAAAGAAAAAAATTCTCACAAAAATTATCATTTCTTTAAATCAAATTTAAGTAAATAGTTAAGTCTAGCATCTTTGTTAGATTAATTTTTGAAAACATATCATGAAATATTTTGTAATTATTTTTTATAATTAGTTAGTTTTTGTCATAACTAGTATTTCTTGATAAGACACGAAATTATATTAAACCCAAAATCGGTGTTTATGAATTTTTTTAGTGGAGACTACACTTTGTGAGATATAATTTGAGCCTAATTTCCTTTATTGAGTCAATATATATTTTTCTACTCCAAACACACTTCTTATTTCTTGGAATTTTTAGATGATCTCATAGGTATTAGCATTGAATGTATGAATTTTTTTTTCTCATCTTAATAGAGTATCATATATTTTTATTATTTTGCTTAGATTAAATGATTTGAGTAGAAATTGATAGTATATGCTTATATCTGGATTAAATGCATGTTCTTTACAAAAAAAAAGACATATCTAAGGTTACCTAAACCAAGATCAAGCAGAAAAGCCACAAAATTAACCACTCACCAAAATCCAAAAAAAATGCAATCTGTATATGGGTTGACTCTCTAAAATGTATATATTGAGAAATATCTTGAGAAAAAAAAATAGAGAGATAAAGAATATATAGTATAATCTACATACTATAACCCACATTGCCTACAAAGTTGTGAGTAAAAGTTAATTACAAAAGAAAGATATAGGAAATAATTCCCTAAAAAGTCATTGCACTCTCTTCATTTGTAAAAGGCATATATCTTGAAATTCTTTCTTAATGATTTTGATTTATGCATGAAAATAATTTTTATATATGATATCTTTATAATTTATACATTTGATTCCTTTCATGAGATCAATGTTAAAATAACACTTTGAGCCTTTATTTTTTATACATATGCGAACATATTAGTTCATTTCTATACATTAACTCTTTCGCATATAAAATAGTATGAGTGTTTGAACCCATAGGATTCAGTGTTTCGAGAGTATTGACTTGTGAGAATTAGAGTCGAAGCGAATTCTGATTCATGACACTGAAATTGGGTTAAATTAAATTGATACATTTTTTACATGAAATATGAAAATGATTTTCGACTAATTATTATAATAAATCATGATTGTTTAAAGAGATTAAAAAGTATGACACATTTTTTGTGATATGTTGTTTACTCTTATTCTTAAAAATTAAATATTGATTTTGTTGTAATTTTAGTTTTTGAGTTGATTGTTTTTATTGTTTTTTTTTTTTACATTTAGTTCAATGTTTGTGGGTATCATTACTGAAAACCCTCACGAGACTCAAACACGTCCACTAGGGCAACCTAGAGGTTTAAAGGCTTGTTGCATAGGCTAAATGCAATCGTGTCAATCCACGGAAGTGAATTAGGATAGTTTAATTTTTAGTTTTTATCGCTTCTCTTGCTAAGGGACTAGCAAGAAGCTGGTTGGGGGTTGTGATGAGTGCTCAAAAAGCACTAAAATTACCATGATTTTATGCACATTAATTGATTATATATATATATATATATATATATTTATATGTTTTATCATATATTTATATAAATTTTTCTTTTTCGGAATCACGGATATTTTTATTGTTTTTCATGTATTTTCGTTTAAAAACGTCACTTAAAGACTAAAAAAGGAATACTGGAAGCAATACATCACAAATATATTAATAAATAAATGGGGAAAGGTCAACAAATATGGAAAAATTGGACAAAATGGGTCGAAAAGGTCAAAAATGTCAAAAAGGAGAATATCGCGCCGAAGCGACCCGTCATGCAGGTTCACCACGCCGGCCGTGCGCGCTTCCTCGATTCGTGCAACGCGGCGTCATCGTTCACGCGGCACCGCTGCCGCTTCCGTGCGCGCTTCGCCTTGCCCTCGCGCCGACACCATTTCGCCCCATTTTTCACGTTCATCCGCCCACATGACGTCATGATGACGTCACCAATGACCTCACCATTTGCACTACGCGTTTTCACCATTTTTTAACATTTTTTCACCCACTTTTTCTCTCCATTCTCACCTATAAATACCCCCCTTCTCTTCACTTCATACCACACCTAAAAACACATTCTCTTCTCTCTTTCTTTCTCTCATTTCTTAGTTTTTTTAGTTTTTTTTCTTAGTTTTCTTAGTTTTTAGCTTTTCTTAGTTAGTTTTGCTTAGTTTTAGAGTTCTTCCCTTTTTGGGAAGAACTACTTATGTTTTTGTAATTTATTTGCTTTTTGATTCAATAAATGGGAGTGCAAATTCCGCTTGGAGGTTTTCTAGCAACGGGAATGGCATCGAAGTACTGTAAGGATTTTATTTTCTTTGTAGTTATTTTTTATGCTTTATTCTTACATGTTATATTTAATTTGTCTGTGATTAAATTTAACTGTGCTGGTTGTTCGTAAACATGATATAATAATAATGTTGTTATGCTTGCGAAATATTAAATAGGTGCAAATCTCTAAAATGAATTGATTTTATTTTTATTAAAATTTTATATTAAGAATGTTAGAGAGAAATATATTATTTTTCATTACAAACTTAAATCTGAAAATTAGATTTTAAGGTTTAGTTATCCGGTCTAATTTAGAGTAGTGCTCTTTTATTTGATGGTACAATCGCCCGGTAGTTAGAGTGAAGCTCTATTTCAAAAGTTTTTATAAGAATTATTATCTGAAAATGTATTGACAACATGTTTTCAGTAGTGGTTTTAAAACTTGAAAGTTAGTACTCGGATAATTAAATTCTTAGGTTTAATTTGGACACCTTGAATAAAGTTTAAACTGTCTAACCTCACCAAAGGTGGCATTTAAATGGTTCATTTTCAATCTCTTAGAAAAAGGAATTAATTTAATTAACCAAATTAGTTATCAACCCCACCCATAGGTGTTAATTGATTTGTTTAGTTAACAAAGAATATCTAACCCCACCAAAGGTGGTATTCATACAAAAAAGGGAGAATCAATAAATATCAATTCATATCTTTAATAACCTATATAATATGAGAAAGCATAATTAACTTAGTTATTATATCCATAAATATTCCACCATTATAAAAGATAAAATTTGCACAAATGTTTATTGAATCTATGTTTATTTTTATGTTATTAGATTAAAAACACAAAACCCCAAAATATCGTGACAGGATGTTTAGGATTTAATTTCATTTTTAAAAGTTTGAATAATAAATTAAAAACCACATACATTCCTTCCTTAGATCGACATTGGGAGTATACTTATCATTTTTTACGAAATGATTCGTGCACTTGCGAGAGTTTTATAAATATAAAACCAAAGTATTGGCAGGATCGGCGATGCCGGTTTTCGCTCATCAAGTAATCTTCACCCCACAAATTAAGAATAAGATCATAATAATAATGAAACTACATAAGCCATTAGAATAGAAGATTGCAACAAGCATTAGACATGAGTTGAATTAACTTAAAAGGGTTTTATTAAATATGAATGTAAACATGATGTAAATGTAGAAGTAATGACTATTGAAATATTGTTTTTGTTTGTAATAGTCATTTATACAGTATGACTATTATATATATGTGCACCTTATACATAAAATTGAGAAGATTTCTATGGCACGTACAAAAAGTGCTAAAAATTTATTTACCTTATACATATGTTCGAGAAGATAATCTGTTATACATACATAAAATTCTCAAGAGATGTGTACCATTTATTCTTAAATTATGTGTAAACTGTATATAATATTAAGAATATTTTTTGTAATACGTACAATAAACTATTAATATATATGTACCATGTACACAATTCATTCCTTATTTCTATGAAACTTACATAAATTTAAAAAATGTTATTGTAATTTGCACGAAAATATGAAAAATATTATGTATATGGTACAAAAAGTTCGTATATATCATAAATATGTAAATAGTACAAAATTGGCGTATACTTATATAACATATGCAGATTTTTCAAAGTTAAATAAATGGAAGAAAGCTCACTCATTTCTTAGCAATGGTAACAACTTTCTATTATATGTAATATGCTCAGTTTACTAACGCAAATGAAAGAAATGTCATAAATGATATCATTCAGTTTCTGTATAGGTATATAAATATCCTAGAAATTATAATAAATAAGTTTTAAATGTCTTAATTTTATTCATGATTATTCTAATTGTTTGTTATTTAATCTCTTTCATTTTTATTATTTCTTTTTCTTTATGAATAAATCTTTTATTCTTTTCTAAATTTTTACAATGATTTGAATAAGTCTTTGAATCAATCGGATCAGGTGATGGTGATAAATTCTTCATGATGATTTGTGTGGATCCCAATCAATGCCAAGTTCAAAATTTGGCATATCATATTTCCTTTTAGAAAGCACCTTAGGTGATTCATTATTCTTAGCATCAAATGGAGTATGAATCAAACGAGTCAAAAATGACTTCATTTTCAAAGTTTATTAGTTTTGAATCATCTTTACCTTACAAAATAAGAATGTGATCATAATAATAATGGAATTACATAAGTTATGAGAACAGAAGAATGCAACAAGCATTAGACCTGAGTTAAATTAACTTGAAAGGATTTTATCAAATATGAATATGAAAATGATGTGAATATAAAAGTAATAAGTAGTGAAATAACTCATTTGCATCCTCGCTAAAGTAAGAATCATTTAACAATTTCATTATAGTAAAATTCCCTAATATGTACGACTAATTAAGTAATACATACATAAAATCCTTAAGACATGTGTACCTCGTACATAAAAGATGTATTTAATAATTAGAAAAGGAAAAATAAAGAAAAGTAATAACTCAATTTTTCATGTTTACTTGACAAAAAATGTATAGAAGAGGGAAAGTGAATGATTCTAAAATCCTTCTCTCATTCTCAAATCCCTAAAAATTTCATTCCTAACCCCTAACATTCATTTTGTTTCCAAATTTTTCTTTTTACAAATGTTGGGACAATTTTATCCTCTAACAATTAAAATATTTCAAAAAAATCCTTAAGGTAAGAAATGGCACAAGTACTCAACACCTCTCTTCAACTCAACATTAGCCTCCATCTCTTCACCTCATCTCTCATTTTTCAAATTTTGTCTTCATCACAAAATAGGTAAGAAAAGCAACCCAATCGACTTGTATTTTGATTAATTTATTGTGAGTTTTATTCTTTATGTTTTTTCCTCATTTAATCATTCAAGTTGTCTTCCCTTTCTGTTTATACGATTCAATTTTTTTAGTTAAACGATCATCTTTGCTTTCTCTTAGTTGGTATTTTGTTTCAAGTTGGCTTCCCTTTAGGCCTTTCTATTTCTATGATTCACTTTTTTTTTTGCTAAACAACCATCTTCGCATTTTTCCCATTCCCTTAGTTTTTTTTAAAGAGAAGTTTATGACATAGAGGTAGAAACAATCTCAGATCTTCCTATTTAACCTGAATGGCTGGATGTTAAAAAGAGAGGTAAAACAAGCATAAGCTATATAAAAACAGTGTTGGGGTAATCTAAATTGCATAAACGATCATCACTATGAATGACAAATCTCACACATCAATCCATCTACCTAAGTTTAGACTAAACAACTCTCTACTAACTCAAGTACACAACTATCTATCTTCCTCTCTAAAAAAAGTTTCCCATGTCAACTTAGAAGTTGTATGAGATACTTACAACATGGATGAAAATTGATTTCTTATCAAACTTGCTAGTTGCCTATTCCATTAGTTATATATATACATACATACATACATACATACATACATACATATATATATATATATATGGGATAATATCAACAATATCCCTCAAGTTTTAAAGTAATATTACAAAATATCTTTTAAATTATAAAAATATCACAAACATCTTTCAACTTAATAAAAGTTAAAGTTAACAAAAATTAATAGTAATTTTCATACATAAAATGACATAAATAATAGAAAATAAAGAAATAATATAAAATATAGAAATATAGAAATAGAAGCACAAGATATCTCATGAAGTTTTTCACAAGATGGTAATTAGCAAAAAGAAATTTGAAAAAAAAATACTAAAAACTAAGATTAAGTCTTAAGGAATGAAATTGATTCAAAAATTTACTATTCTTAAAATTAAGAAAAATATTTCCAAGAACACATATAATTTATTATGGAATATGTAGTAAAAAAATGAACATTAATATTACAGATGCAAAAAGAAGGTATAACATACCATTAATTGACAAAGAAATCATTATGGATAAACTATATAAAACTCCCCAAAAAGATAAAAGAAAGATTAAATACATCTATTTAGGTGGAAACCAAATGTTAATAAAACATATTTTAGATAAACCAATGAAACTCGCATTGCTAGATTATAGAATAATAAATACGAAAGATGTTTTATTAGGAATGATCCATAAAAACTTAGGTTATCAAAAATTAAAATTCACAACATATCCTAGGTTTTACATTAACATTAATGATAAAAACTTAAACCAAGTATTAAGTTGAGCTTATGAGTTTATAAGAAGAGATTTAATAAAAGAAGAAAATAATCAATTTTTAGTAAACTATATAATAAGATATTCATTAACAAATAGTTATAACAGTTCAATATATGGACAAAATAAATTCATAGAAATAGATAAAACTTTTTAAGAAATTAGACAAATAATAATTGATTATTAACAGACTTCGAAATACCTGAATATTGGAACTTAGATGTTAAAGAAAAACCTATGATACAAGGGAAAAAAGTAATGTAATAAGAAATAATAATGCATCAAGATTTACTTTTATAGATCCTGAAGAAGAAACCTCTAACAAAGTAAGAGATGTTACAGATCTAAAACAAGAAGTTAAAATAATGAAAGGATTAGTCCATGACGTAATATTATGAAGAAAATGATATCATTATTATCACACTAATGTTCAAAAAAATTATAGAATATAGAATTTGATTTTAATAGAAACTTAATAGGCATATCAAAAGGCTAAATAACAATGATTAAAGCTTTAATTATTTTAGTAGAAGAATTGGATATAATACAAGTATAAAGTATCAAATTCGTAAAAGATATAAATGAAACACAAAAAGAACTTCTAAAAGAAATAAAAAAAAATATGATTATAATAAAAAAATTACAATAAGACATACATAAGTAATTTACAAAGATAAGAAGGGATGTAAATAACTTACCCAATTACAATGAAATCATAGGTTACAAATTTAATCCATTTATAGGATTGGAAGAAGAACTACCTAGGAGTTCAAGTGCATTGATACCTAGGAATGAGAAAAGAAAGAATGAAGAAAACCCAAAGATAAAGAGGAAGCAATGATCCTAGTTTAATATAATGTAGAAAAGACTTAGAACATAAGTTTGTGGATATTGAAAATAGGGATATAAAAATTTAGTTAGTTTATAAACCCTAATAGATGAAGAATTAGTAAGATATTTTGATGAAAAACTTTGTATAAACAAACAATATGATAATATGACAATAACTAGTGAAACTAACTCTGAATCAGAAAATATGATCCCAAAAATTCATATGAAACCAATTTCATTTTCAGTTCCTTATTAAAAAGGAACATTTGACCCACATAGGCAAGATGTAGTATCCCAATAAAGTTCATTGGGGAACCTATCTTCTTTATAGAAGAAAACAACAACTCAAAATGAAAGAATGATTACATTGAGGAATCAAAGGTAGTATCCCAATAAAATTCAAACTTCATGAAAATTATAGATTTGATCTCTTAAATTTAGATTTTATAAGAGACAGAAAAAAAGTTTTAGATGAATGACCTAATGGTATAAGTATAATCATATGATAACTCTATCAAAATAGAGTCATCGGTGCACTTTTCTACTTAATATTTGTTTTTTTATTCAATAAGTAGTACATTTGTGGATAAAAATATTAAAATATGAAATTTATAGTGAAAGTGGATGAAAATATATATTTTTGATTATTTTTTGGAATATTTTGAAATTTTTATAAATTTTTTAATACATAACCAATTAGAATAGGACACGTGGATGCCACCCGAGCAAGGGGAGCCAATTAGACCACATTGCACGTACAAATGACCAATCATTGCCACATGGATGCCACACAAGAAAAGAGGAGCCAATCAAAGTGCACTACATGTACTAGCTTTATTAGGCGTTGCCATGTGTTTACATGACATTCATTCCAAATTTTGGCCCGCAGTCAACGAGCGTGACATATATCATTACAGGATTCATCTGTTCCTTCCATCAGGGCACCACACAATTTAGATCAATGAATCATAGTGCACCATGTATCACTAACTCAATAAGCGTTGACAAGCACCATTCTACCCTGCCAGGCATCGCGCACTGATTCGAACAATATTATTATTTTCTTTTGCATATTTTCTTTAAATTGATTTTATTTTAAATTTCAATTACAACAACCTTAGTTATTTCTCTAGATAAAATTAAGATTATTATAATTTTGGTATTAGTCAAAAATAAGTTACCAATCCTTGAGGACGATACTTTTCTTATCATTTTATTATAAAACTACGATATTGTGCACTTGCAGTTTTGCATCGATCAAGTTTTTGGCCCCGTTTTTGGGGATTGATTTTTCTTATTTTTGCCAATATTGATACAAAGTAATCTTGGTTTTAATTTAGAATTATATTTTATTTATGTCCTTAAATGATATGCTTCTAAAATTTTGAATCATCATTATCTTCAAATCTACAATGAAATTTAAATAATAATAATATAGTCTAAAATCAATAAAAATAAATAAAATTAGACTAAAGTTAAAGTTGAGAAGTGATAAATTATGTCAAATTATGTAAGTCATCACGCGTTGATTCGTCCCATGTTTATCCCTTGCTACATATCACAATCCCATTGGCCAAATTTTCCTTTTTTCATCTCAGCCTTTGAACTAAAGCTGATATGATGGTCTAGATTCCATTTGATTCTAATTTAACCCCCTAATTGCACCAAAAACTCGAGATAGTTGAATTTTATTAATTTTTTATCAGTTTTTAGAGCAAAAAAGAGAGAGAAATTGAAGAACATATATAATTTCAATGGAGATTTAAGAGGAGATTGATGCTATAATTCAAGAGAATGATTGTATTTATTCTTCTTTTCATTTCTTTATTAATTTGTATGTCTTTCTTATTGAAAAATATGAAATTTATGAAAAAAAATCATGTCTTGCCAATTTATTAATCTAGGGGTCTAATGAACCCAATTTTTTACATGTAATAATCTAATATTTCATCCCAATTATGATTTCAATTTAATTACAATATTTAATCTAATTTTTATGATATTAATTATTTAACCATGTACAATTGATCTATAGATGCAATTAAATTGATTTAAGAGAATTATTTAATTATTTGTTTTAATTAAATAACATGTATAGTTTCTAGATAGAGATATGTAATTCTTATATATGTAATCCATAATTGTTGAACTTAATGAGTAGTATGCAATTTAATTAACATGAAAGTGTAATTAGGTAATTACTATATGATGTGTAGTTTACTTGAGAGAATAATACATGATATGTTAGATTCAATTGTTCATGTAATTGATTGGTAATTATATTGGAGTGATTTTAGTGATTCACATATTTAGAAAATTGGAAAATTAATTATTCTTAGATATTTTCTCATAAATTATCGTAGTTGTTAATCTTGAGTTAATTAATTACTGTTATTTATTTTTTAGTTATTTTAATTTTGCTTTTTCAAAACACATAAAATAGATATTTACGTTTTAGCTTTAAAAATTAATTTCTAATAATATAATTTACGTAAAAATGATTGTTTCTTATCATTATATTACTTGTTTGCGATACATATACTTGTGTATCCATTGCACATAATTCTTATTGATCATCATACAAACCTCTCTCTAACCACACAATCAAATGCTTCAACTTGTAAATTTTTAATAGTTCACAAAATGACAAGAAATGTTAAAATTTAGTTTACAAATTTAATATAACACTATTTACACATGCATGAGAAT
The DNA here is from genome assembly GCA_033030585.1 of Hippophae rhamnoides. Classification (NCBI taxonomy): domain Eukaryota; kingdom Viridiplantae; phylum Streptophyta; class Magnoliopsida; order Rosales; family Elaeagnaceae; genus Hippophae; species Hippophae rhamnoides. The sequence goes on along the minus strand of CM065435.1, from coordinate 35,369,352 downwards.
GCTCTTACAGGTAAATAGTATTTATTTACTCTAGTAAATGACATATACAAGAAATTTATCGAAGAATATAAAGGAAAATATATCACTGAATCTAATGAAAATGAAATTGAGGAAGCCAAATGACATTTAACAAATATAAAAATATGCAACATATGTTATATAAAGTCATTTATTAGTAAATATGAAATATATTATCATAAGTTACCACTCTCAATGCGAGAAACTTATAAGAAATTTTTTTTATAGAAATTAACAAGAATATTACATAAAACTATAACAGAAGAATAGAATAAAAGGAATAGAGAAAGTATACCAGATATCTTAAGAGGAAAAATACAAGTCTTAAAAATTAGATAATCATTAAATGTGAAGAAAGACGGGAATATAAACAAATAAGAGAAAACAATAAAATTTGTTGTGATACAAGAGATTTTAAAATGCTAGAAAAATATGGATATAACATAAAATCTTACAGTAAAAGTATAAAAAATAAAAAAAATACCAAACATTCATAATATATAAATATAGAAAATAGGAGTTTCAAAAATATAAGATAATATATAACAAATAACCTTATAGAAAAATATATAAGCCATCAAAAAACAAAAATTATTGCCCATAAGGGAAAAAAATATAAATGTTGGATCTGTGTCCACCTGAATCCATTCCTGAAATCAGAAATTGGCACGTGTCCCACTCTATTTTTCAGCCAATCATGTGATGACACGTGGCATGTTATCATGAGCGCGAAAGCGCAGGATCAAGCCCGTGTGTAGCCGTTGCTCCGTGCTCTGATGTTTCCTGCGCACGTTCCCAGAAGCCAATCAGAAGCTGCCACGTGTCCGCATTAATTCCTTTCAGCGAATCAGACGCTGACACGTGGCATGCATAAAGAATTTAAAAAATGCAGAATCGGCGCCCCTAGTTCACGCGTGATTTAATTAATAAAATCGATACGCGTGATTTTTGTTTTTCGATACAAATTATTACGCGTTTTTTATAAAAAAATAAAATAAAAAATGTAATATTTTAGATGTATTTTTTTAGCTATAAATAGGTGATATTATGATAGAGTTTAGAAGTTTTTTTTATAGTTTAGTTTTAGAATTTTTGTGTTGTTCGGTTCTGGACGGTGGAACACGCAGAAACCATTTTTGGCTTCTGTTGTGTTCTACATGTACCAAATATTTACGATCCGAAATGTTTTAATTTTCTTTCTTCTTCTTCTAATTTTTCTACATCTATTGTAATTTTTATTTTAATTTAATGAAGTAATTTAATTTTTCTAGGGTTGCATTTGATCTGAATTTATGAAACTTTGATTTTAATTATTTTTTTGATAGATTTATAAGACGTTCGATTTGTTCATTCTATTTTGTGCTTAATGCTTTTTGATTATTTACGAATCTTATCAAAATGATCCGTGGCACATAAATAAACTTGGAAGAGGCATTTGTGTGTGTATTGCTCGTAAATAGAATGACATGTATAATGAAGGATAGGAATATACCCTAATTGTATGTGTGACCATTTGAAAACTTAGAACGTAATGAATCTTGGTGAATTTAATTCTCATAGAGGTATAGTGAATTAATTTAACGAGGTGTGTCTATACGGAGCTCGGAAGAGATGTATGGATAAAAAAGAAGTTTTCGGTTAACAAATTAAATGTACTAAAAAAATATAAATCAAGAGAAAATAATATGATTGGAGTGGAATAATTTGGTGAAAAACTGCAATCCTAGATTTCTTTTATTTTATTTTTAAGCTTTTTCTTAATCTACGATTATTTTGCATAAAATCAGAGAGATACAATTTTAGTAATCAACAAACTATAGTAACAAATCTCCATGGGAATGATCTTTACTTACAAATCTTACTACTTGTGACCGTGTATACTTGCACGATTTCTGTGTGTTGCAAAACACACAACAAGTTTTTGGCGCCGTTGCCGGGGATTTGTTTTACTATTTTCATTGTTGATATTAATACCAATCAATCTGATTTTAATTCAAAAAAAATTTATTGTTACGTTTTTAATTTATTTTTCAATTTTCTCGTGGGTTGAGATTTTGTTTGACACGCAAATCTTATCTCACAAAGAAAAATAAATTTGTTTTTGTTTGCTTATTGCTTATTGTTTGTTGTTTTTTTTTATTTTTTAATTTTCTCGTGGGTTGAGATTTTGTTTGACACACAAATCTTAATTTACAAAAGAAAAAAATAAAAAAATAAAAAATAAAAAAATAAAAAAATTTTATGGTTATTGTTTCTTAATTTATTTTTCAATTTTCTCGTAAGTTGAGATTTTGTTTGACACACAAATCTTAACTTATAAAAAGAAAAACAAATTGAGAAGTCAAGCTGAAGACTATAAATCAAGCGCTTCTTGGGAGGCAACCCATGTGTTTTATATTTATTTTTTATTTTTCGCATGTATTAGTTTTTATATTTTGTTATGTTTTTTTTCCTTTCGTAGGTGCAAAGTGGAGGTAATGAAGCAATTTTGGCTTAACTAATCAAGCAAACCAGGAAGTTTCTTTAAACCCATCTCATATGTTCTTTAACTTTCACACATTGAGGACAATGTGTATATTAAGTTTGGGGGTGGTGTATATACTGAACCAAGTTGAAATACTTTCTGGATGTTATTTCTTGTGAATTTTTTTTTGTTTGTTTGGTTGATTGAAGATATTTTGCTATGAATAGTGATTTATTTTTATTTCTTCGATTTAAATGATGCATAATTATTTGAAAAATTTGAATAATGTGTAAGTGATAAACAATTTTTACGTATGTTTCATTTTTACAAGAATAATTATTCATGAACACTAGTCTTGATTTTTGATTTGCTATGATAATTTAGAGAAGGTTTATATGAGTATGGAATTCGATTGATATTTGTGGTGTCACAATTCTTAGAATTTGTTTGATTTTCTCTCGAGGCGAAATTATAGATAACATTTAACTAAGAAAATGATTTAGGTCATCTTTGGATCGTTTGAGCCTTTCTATCTACCTTCACATACATTATCCATAGTATACCCTTTTTGAGATTCAAAGTTTATATATATATATATTTATCTCATTTCAAAAGCCTACCTTAAAAATATATATATATGTATGTTGTGGATATATCTATTTTTCCTATCTCACTAACATTTACAGTTAGTAAATAATTAAAGATATATCATGAAAAACAAAAGAGGTGACTAAAAAAAAGAAAAAATAGCAGAAAAGAAGAAGAAAAAAAACAGTTTCTGAAAAAAAAAGAAAAAAAAATGAGAAAAGAAACAAAAAAAACAGATTCTGAAAAAAAAGATCAGAAATAAAAAAAGAGGATGGTATGTGATGATAAATCCCAAATTGGGAAGTAATTATTGTGATGATAGAAGTTATCTTTTTCAATTCTAAAATGTTATGCTTTGGAAAAGTTTTTAAGCTAAATATTATCCTTTATCTTACCTTTACCTAAGCCATACATTACAAGCTTAATAAAGTCCTATTGATTTTGTGTTTTGTGTTTGTCTACATTAGTGGAGAGAGAAATGCAAAACAGACTATGAGATTTGTGATTTCATGATTTGTTTGATTTTATTTGTATAAACTGATCCGGATTGCATGTGATGAAATTTGAAAAGACTTCACACACACACCTAAAATTCATTGTGAAAATGTAATATACTTTTAAATTGATTTTGATACTTAGATGAAATTCTTTTATTTCTTTGAGTTATGTTATTTGGAATGTTTAAAAAGAAATATTTTGAAAATTCTTTTATGTTCTTTTATTTTGTAATATATCTTTGTTTTAATTCTTCCTTTTGCTCGAGGACTAGCAAAAACTTAAGTTTAGGGGTGTCAAAAACTTGTTGTGTGTTTTGCAACACACAGAAATCGTGCAAGTATACACGGTCACAAGTAGTAAGATTTGTAAGTAAAGATCGTTCCCACAGAGATTTGTTACTATAGTTTGTTGATTACTAAAATTGTATCTCTCTGATTTTATCCAAAATAATCGTAGATTAAGAAAAAGTTTAAAAATAAAATAAAAGAAATCTAGGATTGCAGTTTTTCACCAAATTATTCCACTCCAATCATATTATTTTCTCTTGATTTATATTTTTTTAGTACATTTAATTTGTCAACCGAAAACTTCTTTTTTATCCATACATCTCTTCCGAGCTCCGTATAGACACACCTCGTTAAATTAATTCACTATACCTCTATGAGAATTAAATTCACCAAGATTCATTACGTTCTAAGTTTTCAAAAGGTCACACATACAATTAGGGTATATTCCTATCCTTCATCATACATGTCATTCTATTTACGAGCAATACACACACAAATGCCTCTTCCAAGTTTATTTATGTGCCACGGATCGTTTTGATAAGATTCGTAAATAATCAAAAAGCATTAAGCACAAAATAGAATGAACAAATCGAACGTCTTATAAATCTATCAAAAAAATAATTAAAATCAAAGTTTCATAAATTCAGATCAAATGCAACCCTAGAAAAATTAAATTACTTCATTAAATTAAAATAAAAATTACAATAGATGCAGAAAAATTAGAAGAAGAAGAAAGAAAATTAAAACATTTCGGATCGTAAATATTTGGCACATGTAGAACACAACAGAAGCCAAAAATGGCTTCTGCGTGTTCCACCTTCCAGAACCGAACAACACAAAAATTCTAAAACTAAACTCTCCAAAAAAAACTTCCAAACTCTATCATAATATCACCTATTTATAGCTAAAAAATAATACATCTAAAATATTACATTTTTTATTTTAATTTTTTTATAAAAAACGCGTAATAATTTGTATCGAAAAACAAAAATCACGCGTATCGATTTTATTAATTAAATCATGCGTGAACTAGGGGCATCGATTCTGCATTTTTTCAATTCTTTATGCATGCCACGTGTGAGCGTCTGATTCGCTAAAAGTAATTAATGCGGACACGTGGCAGCTTCTGATTGGCTACTGGGAACGTGCGTAGGAAACATCAGAGCACGGAGCAACGGTTACACACGGGCTTGATGCTGCGCTTTCGTGCTCATGATAACATGCCACGTGTCATCACATGATGGGTTGAAAAATAGAGTGGGACACGTGCCAATTTCTAATTTCAGGAATGGATTCAGGTGGACACGTGGCATCTTCTGATTCGCTGAAACTCCGGTTGCACGAAGAGATCAACGCACGGGATCAGAGCGTACGTGGGGGACAACGGCTGGATGTGTCAGACACGTGGGTCCCACGCTGCACTCCGGCCTGCGCGGTAGGTGGGCCCCACTCGGCATACCGAGCCGTGTGAAAAATTGAGACCTGCACCCACTCTCTTTGGTTAGGTGTGATAAGGACGCGCGAATCTCAGCCGTGTCTTATCTGATCGGACGGTCCATGTTGCGCGAGTGTGATCTTGCGCGTGGACTTCATATCTCCTGCGCAAAAATTAAACTTCCATTAATTGTATTTTGACTCACAAATTTAATCCAAATTACATTTTGAACTTTCTTAAATTACAGTTAAGTCTTTTGCTAATTTTAAATTAAATTTTTAAACTTTTAATATAATTAAGCCCAAATTTAATTTAAATTATATTTTCGATTTTTATAAATTGTAATTAAGAACTATATTATTTGAAATTATATTTGTGGACAAAAAAATATGAAATTAAGTACATTTTCGATACAAATTATTTAATTTTATTAAAAATTTATTTTTAGCATATAACAGGAAAATATTAATTTATTTAACAAAAATTAACTAAATATGAAAATAACATGGCAATTATCATTACTAAAATTGATGAAAATAACTATATAAAATACAGTTATCAATCTGCAATAAAAAATGACATTATATTAATGAATATCCTAACTGGCTTCATAATAAAAAAAGAATTTAAAAATAAATTTCCATAGAAAGCAAAAATCCTATAAGAAGCTTTAAATATGGAATTAGAACCAATAGGGTAATCAAATATAGATAATACTTGTAGTATTTATCTATTAAAAAAATTGAGAAAGAAATAAATGATCAAAATATGAATACTTTTCATTAGAAGATGGATAATTTGTACAATATTATAAATCTAAAAAGTATTTATATTAAGGTAGAATTGAAAATTAAAGACTATATAAATTACCATTTACATACATATATAGATACAAAAACTAATATGCATGTAACTAGTAAAATGTGTTTCCATAAGAACTTTTGAAATAAGCACTAAAAAATTTAATTGTAAAAATTACTAATAATATTATAACTAAAAGATATAAATATAATGATAAGAAGAGAGAAATTTCATATCCTACCATATATCAATAAGAAACAAGAGTTCATTAATTAATAGGAAATTTTTTTTTAAACTTATATCAATATTAGACAAAATAAGACTATCAACACTAAATAATGAAACCATTTATGTGTCAAAATAAGAAATTTGTTGGTTGTATCAACCCCAATTTTTATGCAACATAAAAAGCGAAAACGTGGTGAAATAGACATAAAATAACAACAAAAAACTTATTTGAAAAATATTTTATTAGATATAAAAGATAAACAAAACTTTTTTCTTAATAAAATCTGGGAAGACAAAGCCTTAACAGGTATCAAAATATTATTAAAAATAGTAAGCTCACAAAATCATTTAGATCCAAAAATAAACAAATCTAAAATGATTGCTAACATAAAATTAATAAACCCTAAAAATGTCATTAGAGTAAAACCTATTATTTATACTCTAGAAGACAAGACTGAATTTGAAAAACAAATTCATGAATTTTTGAAATTAAAAGTTATAATACCAAGTAATTAACCGTACTCTAAGTCAAAAAAGAAGCTAAAAAAAGAAGAGGAAAAAAGAGAATCTTTAAAGCAATGAATAAAGAAACCATTGATGATAAAAATAATAATTTTAATCATTAATAAAAGGAAAGAAATATTTCTCAAATTTTGATTAAAAAGGTAAATTTTCACAAATAAGAGTGGATGAGGAATCTTATAAACTAACATTATTTAATTTCCTTAAGTACAATTCCAATGGACTATTGTACCATTCGAATTAAAATAAGCTCTACGTATTTTCCAAATGTATATGGATATCTTTAAGAAATTACTAAATATTTGTTATGTTTACATAAATAATATTTTGGTTTTCAATAATGAATTAAATAAACATTATTTGAATATTATTCATATTCTACAAGAATGTAGAAAAAGAAGGCATTGTACTTTTTAAGAAGAAATCAGTAATTGCTTAACAAAAAAAATAAGTATTTAGAGTTAGAAATTGAATATGTAAAACATAATCTACAGCCACATATACTAAATAACATTCAAGGATTCCCTAATAAATTAATAGATAAAAATCAATTATAAAGATTCTTAAGATTTTTAATGTATGCTAAAAACATACATAAAAAAACTTGTAAAAATGCGAAAATATTTACAAACAAAATTGAAAAATGATCATATTTGAAAATGGAAAAAACAAAATACTTTGTACATAAATATGGTAAAAGCATAGGTACCATCCATTTTCAGATGATAAAATGATAATTCAAATAGATGTTTCACATGAATATTGAGAAACAATTTTAAAAGTAAAAGTAAATGACAAAGATGAATATTTTTATAGATATACATCAGAGTCTTTTCATGGCCCCGAATTAAATTATTACATTAATGAAAATGAATACTTAGCTATCAAAATATCTATTAAGAAATTTGTAATATATGTAATAAGTTTCAAATTCATTATTAGGACTGATAATAAGACTTTTGGTTATTTTTTAATGACTAATATTACAGGTAATTATAAACAAAGAAGATTAGTGAGATGACAACATTGGTTTAACCACTATAATTTTGATGTCGAACATCTTTCAGGAAACCAAAATAGTTTAGAATATGTCTTTATAAGTGCATTAGCACATTTAACTATTTTTGTTCTTGTAGGAATGAAAAATCTTGATATCAAGATCAAGATAAAAGGAAAAGGAGAAAATAATCTTTCATGAACAACTCGAAGTTTTATAACTAAAAAAGTCTCTTTTGGAGATAGTAATTAAATAAGAAGATTTTAACAGTTCAAAACGACCATTAGAGTTCGAAAAATCTAAAGAGAAATCCCTATTAGAGATTCATTCTAAAGAAGGTATAACTTCTAAAGAATGAATTCAAAATGAGAAGGAAGAACCTAACAATTCATAAGAGAGTTAAATTTCTGAAAAGAGAAAACAAAAGCTCAACTTGGTTGTGAAGTAGAAAAAGAAGACCAGAAAAAGACTTATATGGGCTATAATGACCCAAAACCATGAATTTATAACAATTTACCTGAAGCAAGCAAAATTATTATCAAATTTAGTGAAATAACTCACAGAGCTTTCACTAATAGAATAGAAGTTGAAAGCAATTATGCCAATTACAGAATACCAAAATTAATAACTTAAGAAGATATAGTTAACAATTACTCTGTAACATTACAACAATAACCATCATCACCAAGTAAGTTGAAGACCTTAGGAAAGATAGTATGGCTACCAGTACTATTCAAGAAAATGCCTCTCACAAAAACAATAAAAATAGTACGACCACCGATATTATTTAAGGAAACATTCTCCAAGAATACATTGGGCATTGAAGATGAAAAAGATCAATACAAGAATTTAAATAAACCACAATGGTTGAGTCTATATAATTTAGCTAAAAAGTCTACCCATAAACATATCGAATATATGAAGTTTTACATCATAGAAAAAGAATTTCCTACAGTGAGTAAATTTAATATTCTTAAACGAACTGATCTAATTTTTGTATATAAATATTTTCATGCAATTTCAATTGAAAACCTATACATAGGAAAATAATTTAATGGGAAATAATTTAAATTGAATTAAATTATTTAAAAAAAATTCAAGAAGGTTATCAAGAACTTCTGGAAAAAGATCAAGCCAGTGACCAACATGTCTATCTTAAATTTTTTAGTTCACTTATGAACTGGAATGAAGAAGGTTGTGTTAGTCCTTATAATTTTATTAAATTAGGGATTTTTAATACTAACATAGAAGTTCCAAAACTAACGACGCTTCTAGAAAATATATTCAATACATATGAACTCTATATTTTGAGAGGACAAATTCAAAAAAAAATTCTTCTGAAATCAAAGTAAATTATTTGACTAGTAAAGTCATAATGACTTTTTATAGCAATATGGTCCTTATTGAAGAAAACACTGAGAAAATCAATAAGCTTAAGGTAAATTTTAATAGTAATAACCTAGTCAAGAAATAAGAAAAATGTTTTATTTTTACACCAAGAAAGTCACTAAAGATCACAAATACATTTATTGCATTAGAGATTGAGAAGATGAAGATGCATCATCATATACGTTATCAAAAGGACTGTCGGTAGAAAACGATGAATATAAATAAAGATGTAGAACCCACATGTTCAATTGGCAGGTAATGCCAAAGAAATGAAATGCTTAAATTCAAAGGGCAAAAGCAAAATGTTATGTGAATTATTAAAGTATGAGTAAAATAGTGATTTTTCACTATTGTAAACATCATGAATTTTTTTCCTTATAAAAGAAACACTTATTTTCATTAGTTAGATACAACTTTAGTAATAGTAACCTCTCTATTTTAAAAGTTATTCATCTAGCAACTATGTATGTAGAAACTATGAGCAGCTATAAATCTATTCAAGGTTCTTAATTGACTTTTAAAATTATAATATTCATTAATATTATGAATAAAATGGAGTGCAATCACTCTTTTTCTATCTTCTAATAAGTTTAATTTGGATTTACATATGGGTGCAAAAGCTTCATTATTACCATGATGGTATAAAGGTTTGAGCAAGTAGAGACATATGAGGTATAACAAAAGAAGACAACCAAAAGAAGGGAAGATAAGTAGACACATTAAATTCAGGTACGATAATTGTAATTTTAAGTCAATTAATGATCTTAAATGATTAAATATTTGTTTATAATATTTATAAAATTAATAAACAATAAAATGAATACAAAGAAACAAGCATAAATCTATATGAATATAAACATAAGGAAATTATAAAAATAAAACAATGTTTTAATAAAAACCTTAAAGGTTTGAATTTAAATAATAATACGTAGGAAGTAACAACTAACGTTATAAAATAGTTAGTCTCAATTTTGTATAAAAATTATAGAAAAAAACATAATTGGATGAAAAGTTTACATCGTTAACTATTTAAGAGCATTAATAAGATTAACTCAAAGTAAAGAGAAATAATGGAAGCAAAATAAAACCTAAAATGTATGATTAATATAAGGGAAAAAACACAAGATGGGTTATAATAATTACCATATATATATATATATGTATGTTTAAAGATTGATTTGTAAATTGCATACGATAAATGCTGAAATTTTCGTTAAAAGAGCGTGAGTAGTTAAAATCTGGAAATAGCTTTCAACAAAATATAAAAAAGGACGAGAGATGTGGTACCTTTTCATGAAAACGATTGAGCAAAATCATCAAGCGTGAAGGGAAAGATATCAACATCAACAGAACACGTATATATGAAATGGGAAACCTGTATAAGGAAAGAGTGTTTAATTTGACAATATCAACGAAATAAATTTGACTGAAAATCACAGAAAAAACTTATTCCAATTCCAACTGTCAAAAGAGGGATGAGGAAAAAGTGTGAAGAAAAAAATAACACGTTCAATTTTTATTTTTTGTAAATTGCATCTATAATATGCAAATGTTGCGTAAGAAAACTGCTTTATTGTTATAGTTTAAAATAATATACAAAGAAAATATCCTTGTTGTCTTCATTTATATTCAATAATCAGTTGATCCAATAAAAACTATGCATCTTGAACCTGCGTGAAAACTAAAAACTAAGTAACAAGATATTCCATTGTCTACAAACCCTAAACAATTCCTTGACAATCTCTGGATAGTTCGTTTTTGTTTTTGTTTTTACTTATTTGGCATATGGATTTGTTATTATTAGGGATTGATCTGATTTTCAGAGAGATAATTTAGAGAGAAATTAGAGTAATTGGTTGAAAAAATGTGTGGATTCTATAAGAGGTCCATCTATTTATAGAATATTATATGTACAGATATCGATTACATAGGATGTACACATACATGGAATGTCAGAGGGGTACAAAGGGTAAAAAGTAATACATTTTATGGTTTAAGGTCGACTATAACTCGAGCTAGTGGTCGATCTTATAGGTAGCATGGTTCCCTCGGACGTCTCTCTCTTTTGCTGGTGCATTGCGAGCACGGGGTCAAGTAGATCATTTGGGGTAAGTCGTCTTACGGATCGGGTTGTTGATTAGATTTGGGTTGTTAACTAAACTCAGTCTATTAGATAGGTTGGGTTTCTGATCTATCCATATGTCTAAATGATTATAAGATGGATAATGTATTGTTTTCATTTCTATTAGACATTAACATAGTACATTTTCTTAAATTAATATTAATATTATTATGTATTTGGTTGTGTACTCTATTTAGACCATCAAATGATTTTCCTTGAAAAAACTTAGGGTGTATGCAGGGACGGATAATATGATATTTAGGTGGACATGTGCCTTTCTTCACTTGATCAAATATGTAATTTTACACGTAAATTTTTGTGAAAGTTAGATCATATTTAACATGTAATGCCTCCTCTCAACTTAAATTTTATGCTCATATTTTAAGTTTAAATTTTATGTATAAACTCATTTACTTTTTAAGCAATATTATAACAAACCCTACATTTTGATATGCATTTCTTCAAAAAAAATCATTTTGAAATTTTTAAATCTAATGTTTAATTTATATTTTAATTTGTAAATTATTTATGCAAACTTTCTATTATTCATTATTGATTAGTGTCCCTCTGAATTCGAGAGCTACATCCATCATAGAGTGTCTAATTTATATTTTCCATTTTTTTGGTTAATGAGTTTTATTGATGTAAGATGAAAGCCTATGTAGGCATTAGGGATATTCTAGTTATGTAACATAAGGGTAGAGTAACAACAATACATACACCACCATTATTTTCTTTCTTTTTAATGTTTTTGTTTGAGGTTTGATTTTATTCTTCGTAGGTTCACATATCAAAGATTAGGAAAGGGCTTCTTATGTAAGCTCTACCTAATGAAATTGATTTTAAATAAAAGCATCATCACCACTTTTTGCTTCATATATAATGGAAAACGTACCACTGAAACAACAGAAAATAACTAATACAAAACCTAATAACGTAAAAACCTATCCACGAATTAAAAAAAAATTATACACATATCATGAGGTTAGTTTTCATAGTATGTATGCTATGTTGAGTGTATTCTCAAAGTTGACATTGTCACTCGTGATTTTTGGTTCAATTCAAGTATTGATATTTATGAAAATTACTCGATAATTTTTGGATCGAAAAAATGTGTATTTTTGGAACTTCATCACACCCTTCGATAAGGGGCTTCGCCACACCCTTGATGAGGATTGTGACAAGGTAGTTCGACTATTAGGTAACTTCTTTAAATATCTTCTTATTTCATATCTAAAAAATATGTAGTGGAGCTATGTCAAATTGACATCTCATTTTCTATTTTTGGATCACTATTACTTTGAGGGTTGTTTGATATTAGTGATTCATGACTGTGTGAGCCTTGTGTAGGCTGGCAGTTTCCCTCATGCAACTTTTTCTTATGTGAGGAACTTGTGTGGCTCTGAGCCGTGTGTTGGTTGGTTAGTTGTTGAGTGTTCATGATTGAAAGTAGTCATCAAGGTTGATTTTTCACATTACACAGTACTAATTTATGGTAGTTGATCGTACTACATCGAGTAGTGCTGGATTTTGAGGAAAGTTGGGTTCATATGCTTGCTGAACCAAGTAGTTGCAGAGGTAGCAAGCGAATGTAGGAATACGTAGTTCAGGCAGCGGTCTCAATTGATAGAGGTAATGAGTATTTTATTTCTATTAGGGTTATAATTGTTTTATTACTTAGTGAATTGTTTGTTATCAAATGAATTCCATAAGCAATAGAAATTAAACAGTTAATTAATTTGTTATTTTTAGTATGAACAAATATATAATATTAACTATTATATAAGCAATAGAAATCAAATACAATATAAACGTGAGTAATTTACCAATATATTGACAATAATTATATAAATTTATTTAATAAATAAGTCAAATATAATATTTAACAACATAAATTTATTCAATTAATATTATTAGTCTCTAATATGTTAATTATATATGAATAATAGACATGACTTGATTGAATTTAATAAGCATTTTTTGTTTAAAAATAATTTAAATTAACTAACTATTTTTTTTAATTTATAAGAAATATGATATGGTCTAAACATGAAAATTATTAGTTAAACAAAAATATGATATGTTCGTAAGTGAATTGATCAAACACTTATTAAATACGTAATCATAAATAGTATGAATTGTTACCTTAATGTAATAAGAACAATTTCATTATATAAAATATTTATTCATAAAAAATGTATTTATTATATAAACATTTTGGTATAAAAAAGCATAAAAAAATATATTTATTATATAAACCTTTTTTATATTTATTGGTGTAAAAAACAAAAATATAATATTATCATAAGTGAATTAAATGAATACTTATTAAAAATTATAAACTGTATAAATTGTGATCCTTAATATAATAAAAATATTTATATTTTATAAAATAAATATTCATAAAAAATATTTATTATATGAATATTTTGGTATTTATTGGTGTAAAAAACTAACAAATGTAAAAAAAAGAGTATTGTTCGATCGTCAACCCAACATTACCTCTTTTTATATATATAAAGATGAATTAATCGAATACTTATTAAATGAGTAATTATAAACTATATGAATTGACATCTTAACGTAATAAAAATAATTATATTCTACAAAATAACTATTGATAACAAATATTTATTATATTAACATTTTTGTATTTATTGATATAAAAAATAATAAAAAATAAAAGAGGCAGTGTTCGATCGTCGATCGAATATTGCCTCTTTTTATATATAATAACTAGTTTCATACTCGTGAAAAATTTAAATTTGATAAGTATATATTAGTAATAATTAAATTATTATTATTATTATTATTATTATAAAATTATTTATTTTAAAAAATAAAATAAAATAAAATCTTTAAATATAATTTTTCTTTAGGTTACTATTACTATGAAAAAGATGAAAAATTAATTTAATTTTTTATATATATAAGTTTGAAAAAAATAGTTAATTTATTTATTACTTTATGAAGAATAAATACATAACAATAATTATTTTATTAGTAAATAATTAATTAATTTATTACAATAGTAAAAAATATATCCACAATAATTATTATTTTATGATCAATAGATATGATATCTTATGACAGTGCTACATAATCTAAATATGAGTGATATTTAATTTAATAAATAAATTAAATATAACATAATAACACATATAAACTTAGACAAAATTTGATCAAATTTAATTAGTATTTTTATGAACTTTTATTTTGCTTAGAAGTAATATAGGTTAATTGACTATTTTTAATTGATATTAGGTGTAACATAATCTTTTACATCAAAAAATCATTAGTTCAACACCATTAAGTCTTTCTAAAATAATAATTCAAGGTTTATAAAATATAAAGTCAATACAAATAAAATAATCAAATATAAATTATATAATTGTTATCTATCGTAAAGATGTTTTGATATTTATCGGTGTGAAATAGATAAGAAAGAAGTAAAGTTAAAGCTTAAAAAAAGAATGAGATATATAGAAAGGAGAACAAGCAAAAAAAAAAAAACTTCCAAAATAATAATTCAAGGTTCATAAAATGTAAAGTCAATATAAATAAAATTATGCAAATATTATTTATTATAAAAATGTTTTGATATTTATTGGTGTGCAATGGAGAAAAAAGAAGTAAAATTAATGCTTAAAAAGGAAATAAAAAAAAGAGATATATAGAAAGCAAGAAGAATAAAAAAATCGTCAAGGTTTTGATAATTTAAATTTAATAAATATATAATAATATTAATTATTGAAAAATAATTATTATTGTTTTAAATTCTTTATTTTAGAAAATAAAATAAAAAAGTAAGTTTTTGAATATAAATTTTTAAGTTTTTTTATTATAATTATAAAATTTTATGTTAAATTTTTTTATAAAGTGATTTGAAGAAATACTCTTAAAACAAATAGTTAATTAATTTATTATTTTATTGATAAATAAATATATAATATTAACTATTTTATGCGTAATACAATCCAAATACAATATAAATATGAGTGATATACCAAGATATTTACGATAATTATATAATTTTATTTAATAAATAAGTCAAATATAATATAACAATATATGAACTTATTTAATTAATATTTTTATTATCTAAGAAGTTAATCATACATGATTGATTGAATTTAATAAACTTCTTAAAAACTAATTTATATTAATTATCTATTCTTTTTTTAATTGACATGAAACATGATATGTTATCGACATAAAAATTATTAGTTTAATAAAAATATAATATGCTTATAAATAAATTGATGAAACTCTCAATAAATCGATATTCATTAATTATATGAATTGTCATCCTTAATGTAATAAAAGTAATTATATTATACAAAATAACTATCCATAAAAATATATTTATTATATAGATATTTTGATATTTATCGAGGTAAAAATAACAAAAAAATGAAAGTGGTATTCAATCACACATTCACACTTTTTATATATAAAGAAAATGTATTTATTATACAGATATTTTAGTATTTATTTATCATTAAAAAAAGGAGGTGCTCATTGACTACAAATTCTCACTTTTTATATACAAAGAATATAAAGATAAAGATAGTTCAATAAGAAAAATCTATCAACCTCATTTTCTCTCTTTTTAGAAAAAATAATCGCCTATTATTTTCGTTTCTCACTGAAGGGAAAGTCTCTTATTGTAGGAGCTATTTTTACGATAGTTCTTCAAATTTTTTTAGTTTATTTAAATAAATATATATTATAATATGTGCATTATACCTACATTTCGATCTAGTGTGGGGTTTTCACCTAAATTTCGATACAATGATAATTTTAGGTAGGGGTGAGCACTGGATCAAAATTGCCTATTTTTGGTCAATCTGAATCCAATCCGATCCGAACGGATTTTAAGATTTTCAATCCAAATTCTATCTAATGATATAATTAATCTGAACCAATTTGAATCTGAACATATCGGATTTTTTCAGATCGTATAGGAGTATACTGATATTGAAATTTATTTATAAATTATTTTCATATATAAAATACGACATATATAAATTTAAAAATTTGTAATAAATATTATTATTTATAGTCACAATTAAAAAAAATCAAAAGAATAAAAAATATGTTTATACAATTATTAAATTATTATAAACATTTATATTTACTTTTTAGCTACAATAATAATATAATATAATTATGGTATGCATAATATTTAAATATAACATAATATAAAATAAAATATGTATTTATTTATTTATAATTTAATAGTAATTCAATCTAGATAGGATACAACAGATATAAAATCTATCAATTCGAATCCGATCAAAATTCAAACGGACTATATAATTTTCAATCAGAATATGATCCGACTATAAAATTTATTAATACAATCTTATCTGAATTCGACAGACCAAATCAAAATTTTCAATTTAAATAGATTAATTGGATTATTTGCTCACCCCTAATTTTAGGTATGTTTTGTTTCTATATTTAGATCTAAATAATTTTATTTAAGTATTTATGCAATTCAAAACATAAATATCTCAAGATATGAATGATCAAGTTAGATTTAAGATTTATCATCTTATTAACGTGAAAAGTCATAAATGTTTCAAGAATTGAAAGAGCTAAAGAAGAAATCTCAAATTGTGCAACAAATGATTTTATTGATTCGATAATATGATATATTTTAATTTTATTATTTTATTGAACACTCATTATAATGTTTTATTTATTACATTAACAATATTAATTGTCATTTTAATATAATAAAAATTATTGTAATAAGATATATTTATTGTATGGATATTTTGATATTTATTGATGTAAAAGATTAATAAAAATAAAAATTATGTATTTATTATATAAATATTTTGGTATTTAAAGAGGAAAGAAAAAACAACTATAGACATGGACCAAAAGATTTATTAGGCTCGTTTAACTTAGGATGGATTTTTTTAATTAACGGTATATATTATGGGAAGTAGGGGTGAGCAAAATATCCGATCAAATCCGAAAAAAAATGAGTGGTTTCGATCCGAAGTCGGATCGGATTTGGATTGGATTTTATCAATCCGCTCGGATTTGGATTCGGATTCGGATTGAAAATATTCAAATCCTAATAATCCAATCCGATCCGATACATTTATATCTTATTTTAAAATAAATATATAATAATTAATAAACCTAATTATCTAACCTAACTTATTAAACCTAATTAAACCTAGCCGTCAATCTCTTAAGAAACCTAATAATTTTTACAGCTTCATCTTTCTCTTTGCCTCCATCCTAATATTTTTTCCAGCTGCTTCCATCTTTCTCTCTATCTCCATTGCTGGTTTCAAGTTCTATTGCTTTCTGTTCTACTGCTCTCTGCATTCTGCACTCTGCTCGCTGCTCGCTGCTCGCTCTTGTCACTTTTCATTGTTCTTCATCATCCTACACAGTAGGTTATATTTGTTTGAACTTTTTTCTTTTTCTGAATTTTGATTTCAAATATAATATTCAAATGCTTTGTTTTGTTTGTTATTGATGGTTATTACTTTTGTTTCAAATTGATGTGTGAAGTAAGAAGCTATCTAGAACATATTGTGTGATTTACTGTTTTTTTATAGTAATTTTTAAAAGCTATGAGATGAAATTACGAGTCTGAGTGGAAATGTGATGGTATTGTAGAACAAAAATTGGGTAACATTATAAGAAAACTTTGAACGGTCATAACTTTGTGCTAGGAGGTCCATTTTAGAAGAATATTTTTTTGATTTCATGTAACTTTTTGATATCTAGGCATGGATGTCCAGAATTTTCTCCAAAAAATGTTGTTTTTCATGTTTTAATTGAGTTAAAAAAAATTAAGATACTTTTAAAATATTGAGGTCTATTAATATTGAACAATCATGTCCAACATCACCCAACATCTATGTGCACATTTTTACAATTATTGATTGTAAATGTCTAATATTTTTTCTACAACTATACAGATGACTTTAGATAAAGATAAGGATACACTTTATGTGATTGAGGAAGTAAATAAGGATGAAAGTGCAACACAACCAACTCAAGAAGAAGATTTTGTAAGTACTCCAATTCCTGACCTTTGCATTGATTCTAAAGAAGAAGGTAAAAAAGTTTCCTCTAGATCTAGTAGTGAAGCATGGACTCATTTTACCATAGAAGGGGTAGGGCAACATCGCAAAGCTATATGCAAATATTGTAAGAAATAATATAAGTATGTGTCAAGCAAATCTGGCACGTCAAATTTGCTTGCACACATTGTCATTGGATGTGATAAGTTTCCCGATAGAGTTCTTAAGAAACAAAAAACTTTAGCTTTCCTTACGGAATGAAGTTTTGTACCTCACAATTTTAATGTTGAAAGATGTAGAAAAAAAATTGGTAAAGATGATAATAAAAGATGAATTTCCATTTATTATCGTAGAAGGTGAAGGATTTAAGGAGTTTATTGAAGAGCTACAACCTTTGTTTAAAATCCCTTCTCGGTGGACTATTGCAAGAGATTGCTTGAATTTGTACGTTACTGAAAGAGTAAAATTGAAAGAGTTGTTGAATAGAACTAGTAAAAGAATATGTCTTACCACTGATACATCGACATCTTGTCAGAATTTATGTTATATATGTTTAACTGCTCATTTTGTTGATAATGGTTGGAATTTACAAAATAGAATCTTGAACTTTTGTCAAGTTCTAAATCATAAAGGTGATATGCTTGGTAGAGCGATTGAAGCATGTTTGTTAGATTGGGGCATTGATAGGATATTATGTATTACGGTTGATAATGCAAGTTCTAATGATATTGCAATTACTTATTTGAAAAAATGTGTTAATGGTTGGGGTAATGCAATTTTAGAATCAAAACACTTGCACATGCGATGTGGTGCACATATTCTAAATTTAATTGTTGAGCAGGGTTTGAAAGAGTATAACATATCAATAAATAGGATTCATGTTGTTGTAAGATACGTGAGCGGATCACCAATTAGACTGCAAAAATTTAAGAGTGCTACTGAAATGGAAAAACTCTCTACTCAAAAACTTGTTTGTTTATATGTTACGACAAGGTGGAATTCAACTTATTTAATATTGGATTCTGCAACTTATTTTCAAAAAGAATTTGAAAGGTTAGAGATCACTGATTTGGGATACTATCAAGAGTTTTGTCGAGATGAAATTAAATAAGCTATGACTATAATGGATTGGGATAATGCTAGATATTTTATCCAATTTTTGAAAGTTTTTTATGAAGCAACATTATTGTTTTCTAGATCTTTGTATGTGACTTCTAATTTCTTCTTGGATCGTATTTGTTTTATTCATGATCAACTGGATATATGGAGTAAATGTAAGGATTACATTATGATGAAGATGGCTAGTGATATGAAGGTAAAGTTTGACAAATATTGGGGAGGAATATCTAAAATGAATATGATGTTATTTGTGGCTGTTTTACTTGATCCTAAGCATAAAAAGTGTTCTTTACATCTAAGTTTGCTAGAATTGTGTAATGGGAGGCATCAATGAGTTCAAAAAGGGTGAAAAAAACTTTGGAAGATATGTACGAGGAGTATCATAAAACTTATTTTCCATCAAACACAGAAGAATCTTCTCAACCTTTAGAAATGGGTACAAAAGGTTTTGGTTTAGAAGCATATGCATTCCAACTTTATGCTTCTCATAAGAGAAAGCATTTAAAAGAAGTTCATACTATGGAAAACAAATTTGAGTTGGAAAAATACTTACAAGAAGCATTGGTTGATATGGATGATGATAAATTTGATCTATTAAGTTGGTGGAATGTTCATTATTCAAGATTTAAGATTTTGTCTTTGATAGCTCGAGATGTATTGGCCATACCAGTATCTACTGTAGCATCTAAATCTGTATTTTCTACTTGTGGTCGTACAATTAGTCCATACAGGAGTTCATTATCTTCTAAAATGGTACAATCTTTGATTTGCACTCAAAATTGGATTTGTTCATCTCCAATCATTAATATCCAAGAATCACTTGATGAAATTGAGGCTCTAGAATCAGGTATATTGCATAAAACTTTCAAATATAGATTTTGAATATATATAGATTTATTTGTTATCAAATATATATTATTATGTTTATTAGATCTTTATTTATGTATATTTTTAAATTTTTAATTTTGATCATGTAGATGTTCTTGATGATATTGATGACTTAAACCTTGAATGATTATTAAAAAGAGTTATTGTTATTATTAATTTTGGAGAGTGAAGTTAATTTATGTAATTGATATTTAATTTTTTAGAGTTAAATTATGTAATTGATATTTAATTTTTTAGAGTTAAATTATGTAATTGATATTTAATTTTTTAGAGTTAAATTATGTAATTGATGTTGAATTTTTTCTTTTTGATTATTTTTGTTGAATTATTTTTAATCATGTTGTCTACTTTTTAATTTGTATGAAAAATATTTTTTTTTAGTTTTTTTTATTTTATGTAATTTTTCATTTTATATGTTGAAATTATATCAGGTTTCGATTTGTTCGGATTGACATTTATAGCGGTTCGGATCATATTGATATTTCATAATTTGCTTATTTATGTAATTTTTTAATAGATTTAAATTAAAATTTTTACCCTATCCGATCGGATTGGAATTTAAAGCGGATTCAGATTGAATAATTTTCGGATTGGATCAGATTCGGATTGACTTAAAATTGACGGATTCGGATTGGCATGTACAACGGATTGAATTCGGATTGGCATTTAAAGCGGATTCGGATTGAATAATTTTTTGATTGAATAATTTTCGAATCGGATCGAATCGATTTAAAATTAGCAGTTTCGGATTTGTTCGAATTGACATGTATAGTGGATCGAATTCGAATTGAATAAAATTTATAATTTACTTTGGATCGGATCGGATTCAAATTGACCTAAAACTTGTGGTTTTGAACCGATGCTCACTTAGTGGGAAGGACAAAACTTTCATTTAAAGCGTTTAGTGGGAAGGACAAAACTTTCATTTAAAGCGTCTATTAGGAAGCCGTAAATTTATTTTATGGCCAAAAAAACAAAAACGTCTTCAGCGAGCCCTCTATATGGAGGTAATTATTCGCAGGGGTTGAAATTAGAAAGATCCGAACTTGAAAGGTGTAGCCCATAACTTCTTAGGGTTTTAGCTGCTGCTTGGGAATTTGGGATTTAACTGAAAGTGACTCTGTTGAGTGGTGAGCAAGTTCTCAGATTCCATTTCAGCAAAAGAGACAGAGAAGATGAAAGCTTTGCTAGAGCTTCGGAGATGTTGGTTTCAGAGACGAAGACTTGGTTCTCTCTCTTATCTCAGAGGTTTCTCTGCTCAACCAAACTATGTTCAACATCATAATCTCGACGACCTGGTCATTTTCTTTCTCTGTTCTTTCTACTTTTCAATATAATGTTCTTGTCTATATCTATGTCATTTGAGTCACACTTCCCTTTTTACTCTAAAAACTAGTACTTTAAGAGTAATAATGAGAACCATTGCGATTCAGGTATTGATTGAAGAAGAACTTTGGAAATTTCTATTCCCTTTATTTTGTTCTTTGTCCGCTTATATTTATCTGGTATATAATTCAGGTATTGGTTGAAGGAAGAGCTAATTCAAGAGCAGCTATTCTCAATAGACCATCGGTTCTGAATGCTCTTAATACCGCAATGGTATGCGTTGCTTGTATCCCTTTGCTGAACTCCCCTACTGCTTATTGATATAACATTTCGTATTTTTTCTTCTTTTTTCTCCTCTTTTTTCCTTTCCTTTTTTTTCCCTCCTTTAGGCAGCTCGGCTGAAGAGACTATATGAATCATGGGAGGAAAATCCAGATATTGGATTTGTCTTGATGAAGGTATTGCTTGTGCTTATGCAATACAAAATTAAAATTAGTGACAGACACAATAATTTATAGTCTTTAGTTGTTGAAAATAATTTAGGACAATTAGATAAATGGTCGCCTCTAAAACTCAAAACAACAAAAGGAGCACCATTCCAATGAATTAGGAGACAGATATGAGCAAGTGGAAGGAGTGTTATTTTTGATATTATAAGTTTTAGTGTCGTTAATTGTGGTTTCACCAAATATTTTTTTTGGCTTAGCCCTACTATAAATTAAAATTCCCCTAATATAAAGTTTCTTTAGTGATTTTTTGTTTCATTTTGAGCATATGGCGTTTCATTAATTACAACTGAAAATGGTAATGATTGCATTACATGACTCTGTAATCTATGATCTTCTAGAACGTGGAGCATTGTAGTTTATAAGTACAGTTTCGTGGAATACTCTTAAAACATAAGTGACCTGGTTCATTTTGCAATAATTTATAAGTGTGAGATCTATTTGAAAGTTTATAAAATACGGACCTAATTAATCTAGAGGGGATCTAATTAACCTAGAGGGGATGAATAGGTTATTTTCAATTTTTATTAATTTATAATTTAATAACCTAAACAAAGCGGCCATGCATACAATCGCATGTAAGAATAAAGTGTAAAAATGAAAGAATAACACATAATATTTTTAGGTGGAAACAACCTAGGCCATAACCATGACATAAGAGGAAAACCACCGGTTCACCGGACCACCTAAGTTTCCACTATGAAAACCAAATGTTCAAATACAAACTCGGTCTTATGTTACTATTCTTAGAATACTGTCCCAATGTACCTTACTTACGAACACCTGCTCTGTTTTCACAGTTTTTAATATTAGCATGAGCGGTATTCAGATCAACGTTGTAATAAGCTTTTTGTTAATCAGATACGTTCACGAATCAATTGCAAAAGGGTTAGCATAAAAGCACAA
This sequence comes from Hippophae rhamnoides, assembly GCA_033030585.1. Classification (NCBI taxonomy): domain Eukaryota; kingdom Viridiplantae; phylum Streptophyta; class Magnoliopsida; order Rosales; family Elaeagnaceae; genus Hippophae; species Hippophae rhamnoides. The sequence goes on along the minus strand of CM065435.1, from coordinate 35,346,197 downwards.
GTATCTGTGTGTGTTCTAGAACAGATTTAATAATAAATAACCCTAAATAAATGATTTAATAACTATATCGGATAAATCCAAATCAACTATCAATTATAGAATAATCAGTTTAAGCACAAGTTTATTAATGATAACTTCTTCAAAGATTAATAATCAAACCAAATAATTCTGTTATGACACACGCAATTATTTGTTACCATTTTGAAACGAACAAGTGAAAAATGTAATGTGTTTATGTAGCTATTGATCAAAAAGCATGTTCTATGTGTTAGGTGGAAGTGAGGTTTATTTGTTTTCAAGTAGGTGCGTAACTCAACGAGAAATTTTCTTAGCAACTAAAAAGTGAAATGCTTTTTCATTATCTCAATTGAAAGAAAAAAATAAAGAAGCTATAAAAACATATGATCAAAGTATCGTAAACTAATTAGGCGTATTAATCAATTAAACCCAACCACCAATGTATGATAGATTAACCAAATAAAGATGCCAAAAGAATTTTGATCTTATATTTGCAAAACAAGAGAGAGATTAAGAAGAAGAGAATAATGGTCTTGTGTGATTGATTAAAACAATGAACAATGAGTTTTATTTATAGGAAAAATTAAAACCCTTAATCCTATGTAATTGATAAATATATTTTCTATTATAAATAGGATTAGTAATACTTATTAATCAAGAAGACACATATTTAAAGAAGAATTTTTTTAAAATAGATTCATTAATCAAGAAGACTCTTATTTAAAGAAGAGTTCATTTTAAAGTAAATTCTAGGCTATCTTTTATTAGGCTAAGATTTAGTCTATAATTTAGATTATATCTTATCTAATATTTTAACACATATCTTATCCTATATTTTAACCTAAAATTTAGTATATATATTTAAAACAATGAAGCACATTAAAGAATAGGCTTAAATGGTAATTATTATAAATTAATTTAAGTTTAAATAAATATTTTAGTAGTAAAAATAATTTTAGATTTATGAACATGTGCTATTAAATACATGAGTGCAATCTTATGTGTCATAGTTATAACAGATATGCTTGAAGTGTGATTATTTGAAATTTTGACGTTTCTTCGACTTTGCTTGATAAACTCGATAGTGAGTTTAAAAACAAGTTTATATGCAAATATTTTTTTCACAAAAATAGACAATACTTATAATCCTTACAAACTTCCCTTTGGTATTTTCGTGTGTCAGATATTCTTTCTTACTACATGACACTTATAGGAATAAGATAAAAATACAATGATATCTTAAACTCCATAATGGAACTATCCTATGGTCCGTTGAATCCATCTTTGCTGTAACTTGACAAGCTTGTAAGTAACTGAAATGATATAGACAAAGCATACGACAACTTGGCTTGAAAGCCTCATTTTACATTAATTCAACTTACATAAATATAAGTGAAGTGTAAAGAATAATCATGCAATCCATGCATTCATACTAATCAAGCTTAACATAAAACAAAATGATGAAAAGTATTCGTACCCTAAATATATTCTCTCCCTATATGCATAACAAAATAAAACATGAAAGTGAAACACACTCTTTCCCTTTTTGACATGTAAGAAGGACAAAACATTGGACAAAGTAATGGGGCTAAACTCTCCCTAAATTCTATGACTTCCTAACTTAAAAAACCAATTTAAAAGTCAATAAATTAGATTTCAATGAATAAAAATATTTTTTTATTTAATTTTCATAAATAACCACATAAGGTATTAAAGCTCGTTTAATCACAAATGAGTATACAACCAATTGAGAACTCGTCATTTTTTTAACTCAAATTTTGATTATCCATTGTATAGATAAGCAAGTAAAGTAGAAGAAACACACATACTTTGCACACATAATGACTTATTGACATTTATTTAAAAGTAATATATATGTTTAAGCTACACAAATGTGCCATTTAAGCTATTTATGATCAATTAAGAAAGAATCAAAAGAAAAAAATATCACTTATCATGTAAAATTATAATTGAGTCTTCAATCTCACAAAATAAAATATATCTACTAAACGAGGACCCAAATTTTTTCTTTATTTTATAAATGAGACATGATTTTTTCTTTATTTTTTATTTTTAACTTCTATTGACCCTTTCTTTTTGTGCGTGCCAAGTACAAGTTTTATAAGCAGTCGTTTTTTGCATGAGCTATAAACTTAGCATGATGACTTTGACATTAGTTGTGAGGTAATCCTATCCGCTCATTGCGGTAACTTCACACATCACAGTAGGTAGCCCTTTTAATACTAAGTGTCTCCATACGGTAAAATTTTAGAAAGCAATAATTTTACGGTCAATGTTAGATGAAGTCTTAGAGTCTTTCAAGAGGATTCATAAACTTCAAGTATAACATAAGTGTGAATAAGTTCATGTCAACATCGATTATCACATGTACAAGAATATGCGTGTGCATAAGTCAAAATTGTTGAATAGTTTATATAATAAATATCAAAATGAGTTAAGTCACTAAAACTAAGGTTATATATATGTAAGTGTTAAATAAGTCCAGTACAGTGTTAGCCAGATAAGAATTCTACTTCTCTCTCTCTTTTTCCTTCTTTTTTGAAATAAAATTTGAACTTCAATTTGAGGAAGAGATTCCCAAGGCACTCCTAAGATACTCAAATCTTTGAGTGTCCATAGCTTTGATGAATATATCAGCTAGTTGGCTCTCAGTAGGTACAAACTCAAGTGTCATTACTTTCTCTTCAACTAATTTTCAAATAAAGTGATGCCTAATGTCAATGCGCTTAGTTCTAGAATGTTGAACTAGGTTCTTAGAAATACATATAGCACTGAGTTATTACAATATAAGAGCATCATATCTTGCGATTAACTGTAGTCCTTGAGCTTGTTTTTCATCTAAAGTATTTGTGTGCAAGAGCTTCCAGTAGCAATGTATCCTGCCTCAGTTGTAGAGAGCGAGATAGTGTTCTATTTTTTATTGTGTCAGGGTAGTAAGTTGTTCCCAATGTATAAGCAACCACATGATGTACTCTTCCTATCATCTTGGTTGCCTGCCCAGTTAGCATCTGTATACTACTTCACAAGTAGTGTTAGTAGTAAAACATAGATCATAATTATTTGTTCCTGAAATATACCTGATGATTCTTTTTACATTTTCTAACTGTGATTCCTTATGTTCAGCTTGATAACGAGCACCTAAACCAATGCTAAAACATATGTCAGGCCTACTTGCAGTGAGATAAAGTAAACTATCTATCATACTCTTATAAAGGGTTTGATCAACACTTTTGCCTTGAGTGTCCTTTGTAATTTTTGTGGTGGTACCTATAGGAATCCTTAATAGCTTGCTAGTTTCAAAGGCCAAACCTTTTAACAAGGTTGTAGGCATAATTGGTTTGAGAAATAAATATATTATTGTGAGATTGTTTGATTTACAAATCACGTACTATGGATATTTTAAATTCATTTGTGATAACATGTACAAAATCATCTATTAATGTACTAGATGTGGATCAAAAGTTACGTCATCTACATAAATTTGAGCAATGAAAATCTCATCACTACTTCTTTTGATGAATAGCATCTTATCAATTCCCATTCAAATAAATCCCTTGTTCAAGAGATAATTTGGAAGTTTCTCATATTACGCTCGAGGAGCTTGTTTTAAACCATAAATAGTTTTGTTGAGTTTGTAAACATGATTTGGAAATTTTGGATCAATAAATCCTTTTGATTATTCCACGTATACCTCCTCATTCAGAAATCCATTTAAAAAGGTAGACTTAATATCTATTTGATATAATTTGAATTTCATGTGACAAGCAATAGCAAGTAAAATCCTGATTGACTCTAACCTATCTACAAGTGTAAATGTTTCATCAAAGTTAACTCCTACTTTCGCGTAGCCTTGAGCTATCAACCTAGTCTTAATTCTAACAACAATGCCATGCTCATCAGATTTATTTTTGAACACCCGTTTAGTTCCATAACATTTTTGTTTTTATGCTTAGGTATTAATATTCACACATGATTTCTTTCAAATTGTGCTAATTCATCTTGCATGACATTTATCCAAAATTCATCCCTAAGAGCTTCATTCACATTTTTTTGGTTCAACCTGAGAAATGTAGTGTAAATGGGTTACCTCATGTATTTGTCCTTTTCTTGTTACTATGCTTGCATTAGGATCTCCAATTATATTCTTAATAGGATGATTTTTTGAAGTGTGGGTTGATTTATCATTGATGAGGTTGATGTTTCTTCTTTTTTTTCTTCTCTTTCCTCAAGCTCATTTTCTTTTGTTCCAATTGTCACTGGTTATTGTTAATTGAGGTACTATGAAATTTACTTCATTATCAACTTCTTCACTTGTAATCTGCTTACCTGCTTTACTATTTAGGGAATAACTAAGAAATATACCTTCATCGCTTCTTGAATCAAACTTACCAAACTGTTCTCGATTCTTAAGTATGTAGTACTTACTTTCGAAAACATGCATGAATTTCAGATTGGCTTTTTTACCTCTCCATATCTCATAGGGAGTTTGGTTTGTACTTGGTTGAAAATATACACGATTTATAATGTGACATGAGGTGTTTATAACTTTAGCCTAAAACATTTTGGAGACTCCTTTGGCGTGCAACATTAATCTTGCCATCTCCTGTAGTATCCCGTTTTTCCTTTCAATTACTCCATTTGGTTGAGGTGTGATGGGAGCAGAGAATTCATGGAAGATACCATGTTCTTTGCAGAAGTTAGCATACTTGGTATTTCAAACTCTTTTCCATGGTCTATTCTCAGTTTCTTGAGGGTTACTATTTTGTCACCTGCTTCAACCTGCACTCTTGTACAATATGAGATGAATAATTTAAAAGCATTTGACTTATCTTTAAGAAAGTCTACCCAAGGGTAGCGAGAAAAGTCATCTATTGCAACTACGATATATTTCTTACTTCCAATACTTTTTGTTCTTATAGAACCCATGAGATCAATATATATCAGTTTCAATACTCTGGATCTTCTTGTGAGCGGTCCTAGTTTATTTACTTAATTGACATGGTCCACGTACAAGTGTTTTAATTTTTGAGAGAACATATAGACCACGCACGGATGCAGATAGAAAGTTGCAATCTGCAATTAATTATTAAAACTAATTTCCCTTTTTATTTTCGGTTATAACAGAATAACAATACACATGGTGGCAGCATGTGTGTGAGTGATGGGTGAGGCACATAGGAGTTAGTAAGGTTGGGTGAGTACATGTAAGTGCATGAAAACGGTTAGGCTCGAGGCCTATAAAATCCATACATGACCACAGCTAAGCATTTATTCAGATTTTACTCAATTCTTATTATTTCTTAATTTGTAATTCACTCCAAGAACAACCGAAGAGTTGCTCTTATTAATCAATACAAATATAATTACCTTTTCTTGTTCTTGTTTTGATTTTTGCACTACATCATGCACAATCTCAATTTTATGTCTAATTAGATCTTTAAAATTCATATGCCTAGCTGTTCGTACCATAAGGTAGTTGAATCATTGCTAGTTAGGTTACATGTTACTTTGAGTGACGTGTCAATGCAATAATAATTGTCATATGATTTAATTCCCTTAATCATACATTCACCCTTTCGATCTGTTACAATGCAATGATTGTTCGTAAATTGCAAATTGAAATCATTATCGCATTTGACTTATGCTAATCAAGTTTGCCTTGAGTCCTTTCACATATAAAACTTCATCAAGCTTAGAAATATCCTCTATTTGAACGAAGTTTTTTCCAACAATTTTAGATGTTTTACCATTACCAAAGGAAACTGTCTGTTCATTACATTCTTCAAAGGTTTTAAACAAAGAAAGAATTCCCAATCATGTGTCTAAAGCATCCATTGTCAAAATGCCAGGCTGTATTTGATTTAACTTTAAACGCTATCTGGGCCACAAAGCAATACAACTTAGACTTCTTAACCCATCCTTTTTTAACTTTGTATTAGTGTTAGAATCATAGGTATAAAGAAATCTACACTTAGGTCTAATATATCATTTCTTACCACAATGATGACAGATGGGAATAAATTGAATTTGCTTAGAGTGATAAGTGTAGAAATTACCTTTCCTGTCATAGCAACGATGGGTTTTATAAATTAAGTTTTGGATGATGAAAAGGTGTTGACTGTTCATCTATGTATCAAAAACCTCTCTAATCTCTATGTGGCTTTCCATAGTCTAGGACTTTGGTCAATTTTTCAAAACCTATGGCCAAATTCTTCACCGTCTCTTTAGCAATACTAAGTTCTTGCCTAAGCTTTTTGTTTTCCTGATAGGTTTCTGCAAGACTCAGATTTAGGGCATTAATATGTTTAGATAATTCATTTTTTTATCTTTATCTAGGCTAGAGGAATTTGTTTTGTGAATATTGATGATATCATTAAGTTTAGTTACTTCAACAAGTAGTTTATCTATCTCTATCCTGGCACTTAGACAATCCATGAATAGTTTGTCATAATTCGATACATTATACTTAGACAGTAAGAGAGAAGAGTTTACTCCCTCATTTTCTTCATTCGAGTAATAGTCGGAGTCATTGTGGTGCGCTTTGGTAGTTGCGGTGAAAGCATAATATTTAGTGTCATCGTTCTTTGAGTTACTAGCATTATCCTATGCATTTTCTGTGTCACTAAGTATAACATTAAAGGCTTTTTCAACTTTCTTTTTATTGTTTGCATATTCTATAGAAATATGACCAATGTCCCCACAAGTAAAGCATCAAGGACTAATGGGTTTAGTTTTCTTACCATCAAAGCTAAGAGGCTTGATTTTCCTTGATCGTCGGTCTCTCGAACGATTGAATTTTCCCTTGTTAGATTGATTATTTTGTTGACTCTTCTTTTTCAGGAACTTCTTAAATTTTCGTGCTAACAAAACTAGTGACTCATCATTTATATCCTCGTCCCTATAAGAGATGTTCTTTTTGGAGCTTTTGAATACCACATCTTTGTTTTTCTTGGGTGGATTAAGAGCAAGCTCATAGGTTTGGATTGACCCGACAAGTTCATCGATGTTTAGTGTGTCTACATTCTTGCTTTTCTTTATCACTGTAACTTTCATCTTGTAGTCTACTGTTAAGGAGCTTAGGAGTTTGCGTACTTGTATAAGTTGTGAAATTTTCTCACCAAGATTAGATCAAGCATTAGTGATATTACAAAAGCGAGCATAGCATTGATCAAAAGTTTCAATGTTGCTTATTTTAAAAGAATTAAACTAAGATGTTAGCAATCTTAATTTTGTTTGTTTCACTTGGGAAGTTCCCTCGTAAGCAAGAGCAAGTGTATTTTATGCATCTTTAGCAGTCTTATAATCGGATATGCGACAGAACTCATCCATCGACACTACAATAAAGATTGAGTTTAGATCTTTTTGGTTTGTCCCACTAAAGGTGCATTCTTCAATGGTCTAGTTTCTTCTTGGCTATATGATTGTTACATCATTTTTTCGTTACTGAAGGTGGTTCCCAACCATCAAGGATAGCATCTAAGATTTTTTCAACTTGTCTGATAAATGCTTGCATGCGAACCTTCCAATAAGGGTAATTATATCTATCAAAAAGTAGGGGTCTAACAGTTGATAGTTTCTTTAAAGATTAATATTCAAATCAAATAATTATGATGTGATACACATAATTATTTGATCTAACAATTCAAAAAAATGGTATGTTGCTACCATTTTGAAATGAACAAGAGCAAAATGTAATGTGTTTATGTAGCTATTATCAAAAAATATCTTCTCTAGCTTAGGTGGAAGTGAGGTTTATTCGTTTTTAAGTAAGTACGTGACTCAACGAAAAATTTCCTTACCAGCTAAAAAGTGAAATGATTTTTCATTATCTCAATTGAAAGAAAAAAATAAGTTATGAGAATATATAATCAAAATATCATAAACTAATTGGGTATATTAATCAATCAAACCCAACCACCTATGTTCGATAGATTAATTAAATAAAGAAGTTTAAAAAATTATGATCTTATATTTGCAAAACAAGAGAGAGATTAAGAAGAAAATAATGGTTTTATGTGGTTGATTGAAACAATAAACAATGAGTTTTATTTATAGGAAAAATTAAAACACTTAATCCTATGTAATTGATAAATATCTTTTTTATTACTAATAGGATTAGTAATACTCATTAATCAAGAAAACTCTTATTTAAAAATGAGTTATTTTAAAATAGACTCATTAATCAAGAAGACTCCTATTTAAACAGTTCTTTTTAAAATAGATTTTATGTTATCTTTCATGCTTAGATTTAGCCTATAATTTAAGCTATATCTTATTTAATATTTTAGCACATCTCTTATTTTATATTTTAGCTTATATCTTATCCTATTTTTTAGCATAAAATTTAAGATAAATATTCAAAACAATAAAACACATTAAAAAATAGATTAAGTAGTAATTTCATAAATTGATTTAAGTTTAAATAAATATTTATGAATAAAAATAATTTCAGATTTATGAATATGTGTTATTAAATACATGAGTGCAATCCTATGTGTCATTGTTATAACTGATATACCTGAAGTACGACTATCTAAAATTTGACGTTTCTTCAACTTTGCTTGATAGACTTGATACCGAGTTTAAAAACAAATTTACATGTATATATTTTGTCAACGAAAATAGTTTTAACACTTAAAATTTTTACACTATCGAATATGGAGTCAAATTTCCCTAATGTTTCAAAATTTATATCTTTCAGTTTCTGAGCTGATATCATGATTTTGTTAAAGAGTAATGGCAGGGCTTTCTGTTCTGGGGGAGATGTTGTTTCCCTTGTTCATCGGGTCGATGAGGGTAGGTTAAACCCTATTTATTTTACTTTTCTGTTAGTTTAAGTTTACTTGCTGTATTTTGCAATTATATCTCTTCATTCAATATATCAACTACCAACTAAACTGTCAACCCAATAATTTGTTCTGTCTATTGAAGTAATTTGATTTTTGAAACTACATTTAAGTCAAACTAATTTCTTCTTAGTGGAGCACATAATAGGACATGTTTTTTTGATGGAAAATCTGCAACTTTTTTGTTTGCTATGCTACTTTTAACTTCTATGACAGCCAAAATATTGTTGTTCTGTTGATTCCTCCCTCCTTCCAGTTTTCTGTTGAAAAGTATGAATATGTGTAAGCATCTCTAATACTTATTTTTAACTTAATGTTATCAAAGGTCTTAATAAACTATTGATGCTTGCTTTGTTTCTGGCACTGGAATCCTGACCTGCTTGGTAAATAACTTCATTTGCAACTTTTCTTTTCATTAATGTCTTATGTCTTAATGAAATGCTTATGTTGTTCTCAGTTCTGCAACTTGAATCTTAAATTTGCTCATCAAAATCCCTAACAGTTGTGAATGGTTTGACCTTAGACCAGATGAAGTCTCTAATTGGGTCTTGGGCCCTTATATATTCTGAATTTGTAAGACTAACCATCTATACCAATGTATGAGATCTATCTCTCTTTTTTCCCTGAAGGAGATTTGTTCACTACTAATGAAACGTTGATCTCTATGCTGAAGTTCATTGTTTATTGCAGAACATTTATCACTTTTGAGTCATACAATATTTTTGTACTTTTGTTCACATTGGTCTCACGGATGTGCAGGACATTTGAAGGATTGTAAAGAGTTCTTTGAGACATTATATAAACTTGTGTATTTGCAAGGAACATACTTAAAGCCTCATGTGAGCCTCTATCCCTTTCAATGCTTTGTATAAAATTAAGGACATTTTTAGATAATGATCCACCTTTCATAAAGTTTAGAATTCAGAGTTGAGTTCTTTTTTGTAGCATCAAGCTACTATATATGGCACTTTAAAAAAATATTTAACCATTTAGACCACGACTTTCTGGATATGTAGAATTGAGTACATTTGAATTATTAAGATAATTTATTATTGTTTTAGAACTATTGACAATTGCACTTATAATAGTTCAAAATATGCACCTGCTCTTCTGTAAGCCTTACATGACAATGGAGGTACTAAGAAAGTCATATTGTGTATTTTCTAAGTAAATGGAAACTTATGCAGGTTGCTATATTGGATGGTATCACTATGGGATGTGGAGCTGGAATTTCACTCCTTGGAATGTTCCGCGTAGTGACTGACAAAACTGTGTGCACTACTGCTATGCCTTGCTTAATATGTTAATTTCACTTTATCTCAGTGATAATATTCTTTATTTGAGTCATTAATGCAAGAATTGGAATATTAGATATTTAATATTATTATAATTAAAATATTAGATAATTATTGACATAATTGAGAACACGCAAGTGTACATAATCGTATACAAGTGATAAATAATTTAAGAATAAGGGATTGGTAACAATTTTCAATCCTAATTACTAGTTTGTTAGTAATTAATTAAATTATTAAAAAGGCTTTTGATTCTTACGAAAACAATAATATAAAACAATAAAGTTGAATTGCATAAGAATATTGAGAGATGTGATTATCAGACTATCCTCATAACTATTTTAGAATTTATTTAAACATATCATGAATGAAAATTAGTTTCTTAAGTTCTAAATCACTTTCATAATTTAAACTCATTCTTGAGTTATTAAATTTAGCTTTTGAAATCTAGGTTTATTTAAGGCTTCTCACATTTTCTTACTATATAATTTATTTAGAATAGTATCATAAATCAATCTAAATTCTGAATAACGTAGAAGTATTCTTATTAAATTTAATTTATTCATTGCATTAGGATCTAAAAAAGCTATTACTAAACTAAGCAATATTAGAATAATTGTTTAACTTTTAACGTAAGCACTTAACCCTACTTATAGTAGCAGCGATAATGTACCATTTTAAATAGGAATATTAGCGATTACATACTAACATGTTTGATTAGATACAAATATATTCATGTAATAAACTATTTGTTCACCCTAATTTATAACATGTATATTTTTTTCATTTAAACATAAAATTTAGCACATCAAGAATAAGAATTGAAACTAAAATTTATCATGACATTAAATTATAGTCTAGGGCTTGGAAATTACCCATAATCATATTAAATATTTAGCTAGATATAGAATTTACCAAATCCATAACAATAACTAAATATTCCATCATAAATAGAGTAGAAAAAAGAATCTGATTTGGATGAATTATTGGAGCCAAAAGAACAAAAATAAAATAAAATCAATCTTTAACTTGTTCTTGAATCTTTCTTGAAAGCTCTTGCAATGTTGTATTGAATCAGAATTTTCTCTAATTTTCCCTCAATTTTCGTGCAATTTTGATACTGATTGTATATTATGAGATGGTATTTAGATATTTTGCATGAGAGAAATTGATCTTTTAAGAGTTGGATTAGGATTAGTATACACACAAATCATGTTGGGAACGGTGTACGCATGGTTGAGGCCAAGAAATTCCGAACGAATAACACGTCGTTTGGCTGGTTATAGAGGAAACAACCAAATGATATGTTGTATGGGGTAGGAGCTAGAATGACATGTCAGGGCTGGCGTTAGGTGAACAACACATGCAATGGATGTTGTATGAACCGGGAAGGCTAAAACGACGCCATTTTAGGTGTCTTATGCTAAGTACATCCATCTACCTGTCAAATAAAAATCATAAAAAATCTTTGAAAAATCCAAAAAATTAATATTTTTTCAATAAATACAAAATAAACAATTTTAACTTTATATAATAATAAAATATACATATATGTAAAGGAATTAATATCTAAAACTTTATATGAAATAATACTTATCAATTATCATTATGTTTTCTTATTAGTTTAGGAGCCTTATTTAGAGTCGTATTAGGATTAGGACTTCATTTTTATTATCCATATAAATATACATGTAATCTTTCAGTATTATAATAGAATGAGAATTAGAACTATTTTCTTTGATTTTTTGGTTCTCTTCTTGACTTATTTCGATTCTTTAATATTTAATTTTGCATAATCCTATTTTATATTCTAAACCTTAATTTCTTTAATAGTTTGTCTCCTTGTAAAATAAAATATGCAAATCAGATTGGTTTTATGGTCAGGTCGTCCTAGTCGAAGTTGTCACTGCTAAACGCAATTTGTCAACCATCGAGATGCTCAGAACTCCAGCACCTCCAGCTATCATCTGCTTTCGTTCCTTTTGCAGTTCAACCTCATTTCGTCTAACTCGATGTTGTCATCTGTAACTAGGTTCTCCTTGTCAACACTGACAATGCCTTCTTTTCCTAGCATTGCCACTGTTTCGAGGGACCCAATTGTCATCAATCCTTGTCTAATGTTGCTGCCATCTGTTAGGTTTTCCGTCGATCATCCATTCTCGATCTGCCATCTTCTGATATGTCAGTATACCCATCCAATGTCGCATGTGTCTGTATGGTCTTTGCGCTGTTGTTTGGCCTGTGCATCCCACAAGCTCTTTGGTCGATGTCGTTTGTTGCATCACTCATTGTGAGTTCGGTTGATGACGTTGTCACTCACTTCAATTTTTAGCCTACTTGATGTTGCATCATCGTCACTACTTTTGATTGATGGAAGATTATTTGGTTATATGTTTCTATCTGCCTAATTTAAGGTTATAATTCTAAACTCGATAAAATTCGAGTTCTACTACTATTGCCTTATGCTAAGGTTCTTTGTTGGAAGATTTTCATACCTCACTATTCAAGTTGGGCATGTTTGATATTTATGTTCAAACTTGAGAAGAAGAGTTAGAGGTCTTTCTTCTACATGTGTCGATAGCAACTTACGTCAATTTTAGTTTGCTTTGGAGTGGTTGCCATCTGCATTGCTACCCCTCAGCCGCATGCACTGCTGACTATCCCAGTTTTCATAAAGCCTTTTTCAATGTGGTTTTGCATTACTTTATTAGCAATATTCCACCACTTGCCTTTCTTGTGTTGTTTTGCTATTGTTTAGCCTATCTGACTACATCCTTTGTTTCTTTCTATGTCTTAGGGATTTTTCTGTTATCTTATACTCTTAGGAACTTTCTGCTTCATGTGGCTTACGACTTAACTCAATGTTAATGTTCTCGACAAAGTGCATGATCTTATATTTTCAGTTGTTTTTGGTTCGTTCAGTAATTACTTTAATAATTAGTTGAACTTTAATAATTTCTATTTTGTTTTTCATAATTTTTAAGTTGAACTTATCTATGTTCATCCTGAGGGGGTGAATTAGAATATTTAATATTTAATATTATTATAATTAAAATATTAGATAATTATCATTATCTTTATTAGTTTAGGAGTCTTATTTTAAATCCTAATAAGATTAGGATTTCAGTCTTATTATTCCTATGAATACACATGTAATCTATCAGTATTATAATAAAATGAGAATTAGAATGACTTTTTTATTTTTTGGTTCTTCTCTCTGCCTATTTCGATTTTTTAATTTTTGTTTCCGGTATTATCTTATTTTATATTTCTACTACAAGTATGAGTGTGTGACTGTTCATATGTGGATACTACATTTATATCATAATTGTATTTTATCATACAGCAGTGTGGATCATATTGACATTGCCAAGGGATCTAGAGCTTATGTTTTAGTGTTTTTATTAACTTAGTTGAATTCTACTTAAGAAGCTACTGAAATCAGAACAAATAAACAAGATTCTTGAGAAGTAATATTTTTTGCTTATTCTTTATGTGTAACGTAGTATGGGTAAAGATGCCTGCTCTAAATTCTAATTGTTGTTTCAAAAGGCATCGTGAGGCAACACGTTACTGGGGGGAAAACAAACCAAAGCTTAACCATCAGGAAAGACTGAGGGGTCATGCTTCCTTGGCTTGAGGTACACCCCTCAAGGTTCAATAGTCAAACGGCTTGTGAGTGATACATTTAATAAACAAGCTATACAAATAATTAAGTCTTACAGTCTTCCACATGATGCGAATACTAAATAATAGGAGTGTGTACTGTTTTCCAATGTCTCAAGTGCTTGAGTTTTTCCAAATTTCATTTGGTTTTGAATACCATCATGAAGAGTTGTGTTTGACTTAATTTGTTTAAGAGTTTTTTTTTTCAAAAAAAAAAAAAAAGAAAAGCTGAGTCCATCTTTAATCAATATTAATTTTTTTGTTTCCCCAGTCTTTGTTACACCAACAAGAGATCTTGCTTGCTGTGCTTATTTTATCGCTCAATGAATCATGTTTCATGGACAGAAAGCTTCAATTAATGTTTTGTTTTTTTTTCTGTGCGCCTGTCTAGGCTAGTTCTTACTTTGCTTCTTTCAAGTTTATGTACTCAAGTTAATATCTACACTTGCACAAAATATTTCAGGTTCTCTCCAATCCAGAGGCTCAGATGGGTTTCCATCCTGATTCGGGAGCTTCTTTTTATCTTTCTCGTCTACCTGGCTACTTGGGTGAGATAAATCTCATGCAGTTCTATTTATTTCTCATATTAAGCAAGAATATATGTCATTTATGGTTGAAAGTTTTTATTGTGTTTTATTATTTATTTTTTTTCTTCGTTCTTTGACATTACACTCCTATAATTTGTTATTACAACTAATTGGCTTAGTATCGCTTGGAGCTATGTGCTTCTTGAGCAGTAATGTTTTGGGTATTTAGTAATGTAGATGAAAGAATTCTCAGGATGTTACAATATTGGAATTGGAATGCATCACTTGAAAGGGTGTGTTTAGAAAGGAGAAGAAGCTGTCTGGTCAGGGAAGAAATATCAACCTAAGATTCTTCTTCCTTGCCATAAGGGTTATCTCAAATAATATGGGGTTCAAAGACTGTTTCAACAAGACTTTTCATGCTCCACAAGTTATTAAGAAAGCCATGGGAACTAATATACCTGATTATTGCTGGCATATTAGTGATTTTACAGAAACTCATGATAGTGAAAGATTATTTGGTTTTATTTTGCATTTTCCACGTCCTTCTAAATGAATTTGTAACACTTAGTTTTGTAGTTCTTTCTTGTTTCCTTGAAACTCGAAAGCACTAGAAAGTGGGAAACAAAAAGGGCAAAAAAAAAATCTAAATCTTTTACATCTTCATTACGATTTTAATTTTTTTGCAGGGGAATACTTAGCTCTTACTGGAGACAAGCTTAATGGGGTGGAAATGATTGCATGTGGCCTTGCAACACATTACATAATAAATGAGGTTTGATACATGTCACTTTTCGGCTTTGTTTTACTTTATTTGTTATTTGTAATAATTTTTATTATCTCAATCAGAGACTTAATTGCATTGAAGAGCGGCTGGGTAAACTGATTACAGATGCTCCATCTGTTATAGAGACATCTCTTGTGCAGTACGGTGACATTGTCTATCCAGACAAAGGAAGTATTCTCTCCAAGTAATGCTCTATAAGTTATATCTTAGTGTCACGTATTTTTATTTATTTTACATTCTGTAATCATTAATTTGATTGAAGTCTTTGTTGTTGTCTACTTGTTTTCATTATTGAAACCGAAGATACTTTGTTATTTATGTTGTTTGAAACATTTGCAAATAAGGGAAAATCTTTTTTTTAAATGCAATGAATCTCTGGTTGGTAGAAGTAACCTTAAAACCTTGAATTCTCTTTAAAACTCTGTTTATCAATGTAATAAATGGATTATGTATGTGTCATAGCCAATGTGGAGGTGGTCCTAATCAATTTTAACCACATCTAAGGTTTAGAAAAAAGAGTAGGCAAGAATCGATTAATGTGTCAGTCGCTAGTATTTAGTTTTTAATTACAAGTGATAGTTGCTTATATGCTCTATGGCTCATATTTGGGATTCTGTTATGTGCTCTTATATTGCAAGACTTTCTCCACCTTCTAATGAAAATTTGGATTCATGGTTTTAGATTCACAATTCAAAGGGTCATTTTGATTCTAAATCTGCGTATAGGAAAATTGTTTCTAATAGATATCCTGCTTCTTATTCCTCTGGAAGAAATTTTGGAAGTTGAAGATTCATGATAGGATCAAAGTATTGTACTGGAGATTTTTTTCAGATTGTCTTCCTGCAAAAGGTAATATCAATCAAAAAGTCAATTACCTGATATCTCTTGTCCATTCTGTCATTCTGCACTGGAAATAACAAACTGTTTTTTCAGTTATTGTCAATTTATTCTCTCTTTTTGGTCTAAATGGTATCACACTGCTAAGTTAGCCACTTCAAATTTCTATTCTTTAGATGATCTTATTCATAAAGTTTTTAAAAGCCAAAACCATCTTGTCCTCCTTGAGCTATCTCATTCGGAATTCATTTTATCTGTTTGTGTCTCCTTTGAACAAATTTGAAAGACTAGAAACAATATCCTCTTTAACTTCATATCTCCAAACCTCAGCCGAATTATTCCCAAATTAGACTCCAAATTTGAAGAGTTTAGATGTGTGTTTAATTCCAAGATGAAATGCAGTTCGAATATCTACAATGACTCGGACAACTCATCACCTCCTTCCTGAAGAAAATCACCTCGAGGAGCTATTAAAATCAATTTTGATACAGCTGTCCTAAACTCTAGTCTTACTGTTGCTGCTGTCATTAGAGATTTCACTGGCCAAATCCATGGATTTTGGAGCAAAATTTATTTTGGAAATTCTGCTAAAGAATGTGAAGCTTGTGCTTTATTATTCTCTCTCGAGTTGACCTTACAAAACAATTTTAAAACTGTTTACTTGGAAAGCGATAACAAGAATGTGATAAGACTTTGATGCATGATGATATCGTCATTTCTTAGGAAGTTCAGAATTATATTAATCAAGCAAAACTTCAGCTAAAAAAGTTCAACATGATTTCTACCTCTTGGATTCCTAAAATTGTAAATAATACTACTCATTTTTTTAGTTATATAGGAATCTCATAGCCTAGTTTAGGGTATCATTCATATTTTTGTTTTACCCCAACAATTCTCTGCTATTATATGTAATAAATCTTAGTTTTTATAAATTTTACCTCAGAGCCAAAAAAAAAGTGACAGTTGCTGATAAAATTAGCCTGATAAGGGAGGAAACTCAAGGGACTCGTTAGTTTTGCTTGGAAATATTGATTTCTGTTTCCTTAATTTCCATTGATTTTGCTGACTTTGTTGCCGTGCAATGTTGGTTGATGTGTAACGTTTCCTGGGCATTGAAAAGAAAGAAATTCTGGCATTAAAAGTTGAGATTGCTACTTATTGGATTGGTTCCCTGCGCTTGACCAGTTTGAAATTTATGCTTCTATTTACTGATGGCCTTTTTTCCATACTAATTTGTACTAATGAATCTTTTCTCATGCAAGTAACAAAGAATTTATGAAACTGATTCAAACAAATAGCCCATGCTGAACTAAACCAAAGAACTTGGTTTTTACGTTACTTGAACTTCAGTTTAGTTTGAATGTTTTAAACAATTATTAGATTCAACTAAACTTAATAATTTGTACATATTCATTGTTTCATTTGTGGTTTACACAAACTTTTTTTCTGGGGGTAATGCTTATATAGGTGATCATACATGATGCCCTTTCTCACCATAAATTAATTATAATTAAATTGAGGCTAAATCATAGCATGTAGGCAATTTTGGGTCTTGCTGCTTTTCTCAGACATAACATTTATCTAATCTATCTAGACTGACAGACCGGACTAGAAAAGCTTCGTGCATGCTTTGAAAACAAGGTTGTTTCTTTGTGGTCAGCTCGGGAATTTTATATTTGATAAAAACTCCAATTTCTCCTGCTAATTTTTCCTGAAACTTTTGGATTGCAATACTAGAAACTGCTGGTAGTCATAAAATATATATGCATCTATTAATTTACGTAAATCTAACTTTTATCAATCTTTCTTTCTTTCTTTTTTTCCTTTTCCAGAATGGAAATTATTGACAAGTGTTTCAGCCAAGACACAGTGGAAGAAATTATTGATTCTCTGGTGAGTATGATTTTATTCTCTTTGTTGGATGATACTTGGTAAAATCAAATCATGCAATGAATGGTTTTTAATTTATCAGGAAGAGGAGGAAGCTGAGTCCTTTGATGAATGGTGCAAGACAGCACTCAGAAAACTAAAAGAAGCGTCCCCTTTGTCCTTAAAAGTTACTCTAAGATCTGTGAGTATCTATCTATCTTCACTAAAAGAAGCGTCCCCTTTGTCCTTAGTGGATCCATGATTGACACCTTTTTGGCCTTCTCCGTTCCTTTAGATACGAGAGGGTAGGTTTCAAAGTCTTGGTCAATGTTTGGCACGTGAATACCGGATGTCCCTCAATGGAATTTCCAAACGAGTGTCTAATGACTTCCATGAGGTCAGACTTTTTCTTATTTGCATGTAAAGATTGTGGTGGGGTTTTTTTTCTTCCCTTTTCTGGATTTTAATCTTCTCTCACCGGCTCTCAGGGTGTACGAGCAAGAATGTTGGATAAGGATTTTGCTCCAAAGGTATCCATTTCATTGTTTTCTCCAAATGTTGCCTCATTGCTCCCCTCATTTCCCTAATAATATTGTTTGACCTAAAAAAATATTTGTTGACTACCCCTATTCTTGTTTTAGTATCTATTTTGATCCTTATTTTCAACTGACATATGAAATATCTATATTTAAGTTACTGATTACATTTTGGTCAATTTTAATAGTAATGGTATTTTTGAGATATCCCAATTTATTAAGATTATTATTAAAATTGATTAAAATATATATCAGTAATTTAAATATAGGTATTTCATGTGTCTTAGTTGAAAATAAGGGTCATAAAAGATATAATAAAGGTAGTCTAAAGGTACCAATTCTTATGAGGATGTATTTTTGGATGCCAACAAATTTGCAGTGGGAGCCTCCTTCCTTAGCAGAAGTATCAAAAGACATGGTGGATTGCTATTTCTCTCCATTGTCTGAACTTGAACCTGAACTAGAGTTGCCTGTGGCATCACGAGAGCCAAACATGTGATTTTGATTGACATGAGTACATTCATGTTCATGGAAAGCTCATTAGCATGGCTAGTCTTAGGGATCGTATAAGCATTTTATGATAAATTTATGTGGTGACCATCGGGGTGTACTGGATGAAGGTCATATCCATTGAAATGTTGACCGAAGGTAGAACGGACATTACCATCAATTGATCAATAACACCTTTTAAAGCGCTTTGGCTGGTTTTGATGTTGAAACTGCTAATTTACTGATCTAGACGAAGATCCTATGTTTTTGTTATTTGAATGATAACGTATTCTTTTCGTTTGGTGAATGGTAGATATTACATTTTGTTCATGAGCTCTTTTTCAGCTCTATCGAATATCGATTCTTCCGAAAATAACCTACCTACTTTATTTTTATCTTTTTAAAGAATTCTACAATTTCATAAACTATTAATCTCTCACCAATTTTCCAGAATTGTTGTGAAACATGATCATAAAACAACGTAGTATTTAAGTATTATTGTTGTATCTTGGGATTCGTAATTCTGTAACATTTACTGTGAGTAGAAAAATTATTTTAGAGATATTGTATTATATCCATCCTTTAATTTATATATATATTTGTATTTTTAATTTTTAATAAAATAATTTTATTCTTAACTTTTTTATTCCTTTGATAAACCCCCTTCTAATTTTTTTTTATTATTGTACTATCTAATTGAAATTTGGAACTTGGATTTTCTATATACCTAAACAGGGCAAATGATGTTGCAACTCACATTTGGAAAGTGTTAAAATGAGTTAAAAAAAAATCATTTTACTTAATCCAAGAACAATTTTGTCATCTAGTCTCCATTAATAGTTATGCCAGTCGTCTTATTTTTTTCAGATATTTAGTCTTATTTGTTTTTTAGTTGAAAAATTGCAATCAATGTCGTGAAAAAAAAACGAAAAAAAAAAACATTTGTTCCTAATAATCGGAGCAAACTACTACTAAAGTACTACATTGTAGAAGGAACGTGCTCTCAAAAAGAAAGCTATAAAGCTAAGCAGCAATCTAGATGCTATCATGGGATACAATCTAATCTAATTTATTTTGAATAGTAGATTAAATGTATTAAATTAAATGTATATCAATAGATATTCATGAAATAATTTAAATTGTTTAAATTTTTTTAAAAAATTAAAATATTATTTGATATGTTAGATTATATATTTTAGACTAATAAATAAATAAATAAAGTATAAATCATATAATTGTATAATTGTAGGAAAAACATTTTGTTACTTTTTTTTAAGAGATTTTTTTATTTATAAAGAATATACTTCAACTTTTACTTCACTTTTTTAGTAATATTATAATCATAAAATTTAAAAAATATTACTATTTTTATAATAAAAAATATTACGTTATTAATTTGATTTCATCTCAAATTTAAAATTTAACATAATTAACACATTTATTTGATAAAACCAATAAGATTGCCTTTCATTTTTAAATCAAAATATAAAATTTGAGTTAATTACTCCACAATTAAAAAATAATATCCTTTAGAATAAATATATGAAAAAAATAAATATTTATAAATATAATGATATTTGAATTTTAGTTTAACAAATTTTAAATAATAATACATAGATATATAAAAATTGTAAGAGAAAATTAGATTTAAAAAAATATAAAAAAAATTAACTTTTTTTAAATAAATAGCTATTAAAATTAAGAAAATATATAAAAAATGTGATTCTTTAATTCTACAATTATAGTTTTATAATGATATATATTTAGATCAATTTACAATAAATTATCTCAATGCTTTAATCTGATCAGTTAATCTTGTATATAAATAATGATTCAATCCAATCCAAAATTCACTTTGATCTGATCGTGCAAAAATATCCGCTGATTGGATTTCCAGATTTATTCCATCAGATCACATGAAATAAATATATGTGGAGATCCAACCCGTAGATCTCCTTTTGCTATCACATTCTCCAATTTCAATTGCACTATACAACACCCGGGGGCACATTGGCCTAAGAAAACGTAACTTAACAACGCAATGGTAGAAGTTATGGACTTAGGGTCTTCTGACCAAAAAACAAAGTTAGGTTTAGGGCCTGCTCAACATTTTTTTTCTCTTTCCCCCTCTCATGGCCTACTCAACATTGGAAAACACACAATATACAAGTAGCAAAGACAAAGAAACACAACTTTTGCCAATTCTAAAGCAATACTTTAAAACTATAGTAGATATTTCAGCGAGACCTACATGAAAAGACCCAGTTGGTCTATAACAAAACAATAAAAGTAGACTGTTGGTTCAAAACTACGACAAACTAACATAAAATAACCACTTCAACATTAGTTAAACTCAGCACAGTTGAGTTTCAAATTTCAGATTGATTCCCATGCTAAAAAGCTCTTGTGTCAAGAGTTTGGCCCCATAAGGAACATTTACCTTCACAATGTTATCTGCAGACTCGCACACTCGACAATATGGGCCTCTAATCTTACGGCCACCAGGCACTGCACGTTGTATCACATTAGCCACATTCTTGCATTTCTGACATATATGCATTTGAGAGGAATCGCTGAGAGTGTAAAGACGTTCATGTAAGTTGGCTGATGCACCATGAGCTACAAGACAGTCCCTCTCCATCTCACCAAACTTTACACCACCAAACCGCTTCCTATCTGCCACTGGTTGACGGGTCAAAGGGTGTACAGGCCCAGTGTTCCTTAATTTGACTTTGTCTTCAGCCATGTGCACCAGACGCTGGTAAAATGTTGGGCCCATAAAAATAAGTGATGGAACCATTTCACCTGTTCGGCCATCGTATACTCTCTCATTTCCCCATCTTGAAAATCCAGCCCTGTTACACAAGTCCACCTATCTCCTTACACCAGGCAGCATACAAAAAAGTTCCTAATAAAGGTACAACTAGCAATATACATGCAACATATAAGACGAGACAAAGCAACTTGAGTGGTCATAAAAGATAACACACAACTAGAAGCTAAATGATGAGTTGATGACACTACATCCCCTGAAGGCACACCAAAAACATTTGAGCATACAGTGTGCAATTGAATCTTGAGGATGATTGAAAATTAAAATTGCATGTCCATATTCCAGGTTTGGCTTTCAAAAGAGTTCAAAAGATGAGCAGGATGAATTAAACTACTTTAAATGTCAAATGAATAATGCACATCACAAGTTAAAGTCAGCTATGATCTTTAAGTTACCCAAGTGTGCCCTCTGCCACAATTGAGGTAGCTAAAGGGAAAGGTGGGCTCGAAAACTCCCCAACATTGTTAATAATCAGAACTAGGTTAGAAGAGTATCAGTTCGGTAATAAAAAGTCTTTAAGATGTTTATAAAACTGAGTTACCTATGAAGCTGGTCTGCAATGTCATCCACAGATATAGTAGAAAAAGGCGTAGCATGTCTCCTCAAACCACCGCAGGCAATGCCCTTTCCTAAAGCAGCCTCAAGAAGTTGACCGGGAGTTTGTCGAGATGGAAATGCATGTGGATTAATGACAATATCGGGAACTATGCCTCGAATTGTAAAGTGAAAGTTTTCTTGATCTTCCAAAAATCCCAAAACACCTTTTTGCCCATGCATGCTTGAAAACTTGTCACCTTCACATGGCACGCGAATCTACATAAAGCCATCTTATAATTATTATAAAAGAGTTTATATTTTCATATGAAAACGAACATCCTGGTTCCAAAGGTGATATGTCAAATGATATGTCAAATTTGATCGGTGAGGTTTACTTTATTTATCAATGTATGTCTTCATATAACTTAATCTAACTATCTATATATTAAATATATCATACCTTTTGACATTCTCTAAAATTCTAATTAATTGTAAAAATGTAATTAGTTATGAGTACACACTCCATGAACTATGTACTATTAAAATTTAATTTATTTATATAATTAATTATTAGTTTAATACTTGCCTAGGAAAACTTAAACAAGAAATTTAAAAGGTTGCCCATTAAAATTATGAGATTAAACTTTCCAAAACTCTTACACTTCTTAAAGGCACAGTCCATGTAAATGTTTTCAATTTTTCTTTTACTAACACTTAAACACTCACACACCCACCTATGCACACAAATATAATGATGGAGCTCAAGTAAACACATTCTCTTGCACCACAAGCCAATTGATATTGACGTTTTGAATTCATGTGTTTTGAATAAAAATATTTTATTTCAATAATGCTTAAAAACCTTCAATTGAAATTTTTTGTTGACCAAATAATAATAATTTCATTTTCTTTTTACCAAACGATATTAGCAAGGTGGGGAGTCAAATATGGTATTTTCGGGAATAATACAAAGCATCAAGACATTATCACAACATTTAATTACAAAATTGATTGTTCATGCAGTAAAACATCTTTGGATTGTATCATTATTTTCTTAAATGCACCCATTCAATGCAAATGGACTAGTAATAGGAATTACGTAACAAATATTTATCTCTCTTGCTCTCCCTTTCTCTATCAAACTAATACAAGGGCTCTTTATTATATATATGAGGTGAAAATGATTGTTTGAATCACTGTTTTTGCCTCATGTGTACAAGAAGTGTGGTCCAATACCAAGTCAAGTTGCCCCATTTGCGGGCATAGCTGCCTAGGGCATAAGGTGAACTATTAATGACACTTTCTAACATATTATCCTTCATATTATCCTCCAATACATACTTATCCTTCATATTATCTTTAATTAAATCATGAATTTTCTTTATTGTTTTTTAATATAATTGATTGGTTAATTATTCTTGAGGTTTTATTTTCCTAAAAATTTAATTGATATGAAAAATGATTGACTTTAGTTACTCTCTTTTTTCCACTTTTTATGGACTATGATATCTTAAATAGTTTAGCATTAATATTTCATCACTTTCTATTATTACATTAATTTGTTTCACACATTTCCACAATGAAAATCAAAGGTGTAAGGTTTTTATCATATCCAATTGATGAAAATTTAAAGTCATTGTCTTTTTGCTGTTATACATAACTTTTCGAGCTCTTTTTCATTGTTCTTAAATCTCTCCCTCAAAGAAAAGCACCATGAATTTCTCATCTTCGTTGGAAGGTATTTTTCCTATTTTCGTATTTTGTTCCATGTTTGAGATGGAAATTTGTCATCCTATTTTCATCTATTGTGGTTTCATTTTTCTTCTTGTTCGATATTTTTTTTAATAATAAATAACATCAACAATTTTAGCAAAACAAAATAGACAATTCTAGCAAAACAAAAGCAACAATTAACCTTGACTTTGCTTGTGATACGCTGTTGTAAGTAACGGTATTTTGGCATTCAAAATAGCTCTCTTAAATATGTTTTTCAAAATGATTCAAGAAAAGGTCGATTTTTGATTATTTGATATATTTATAGTAATGTTACCATGCATGTGAGCTTCTTAGATCCCCTATTTTCTTTGTAGTTGTTTAGGTTATGAGGACAACTTTCTTCCTATCTGATTTATTAAGACCATATGCATTCTATTTCGACTGATGATTTAATTCATGAACACAAATTAACTTTTTATTATGTTTTTCTATGATATCTATATTAACAATTATCTTTATTATCTCAAAAACTAATTCATTTATTCAAAGATAATATTCTAATTATTCTTATGTACAAGAATAATTGCTAAGTTTAACACATCATTGTCATTATTTTTCATATTTAATTTTTTTTTTAAATGTTAAAATTGTTTCACCATAACTATATGACAAATTTTCTTGAAATACGCTAAATTTTGAATTTTTTGGAATCCAACTAATACAATTTTTTCAACACTTGCATAGATTTAGTCAAGCAAATATAGGACCAATTTTTTTTTTCTCTAAAAAATAGAAGCACTCTCTCAATTTTCATAATATATGTTACATACTTTCTCTATGTATTGCACTTAATTATTTTTTTACAATGTAACTTTATGTGATATATGGAGGTGAAACTCAAATATTCAATAAGAATATATAACTAATATCACCAATAAAAATAATTTGCAATGAAGATAAATACATATTATTTGTTTATCGAATTAATATTTTACATGATTCATTTAAAGTGTTGTGGACTCATGGTAGGAATAAATTGTTATGAATTAGAATAATTCACTATTCATTAACATGTGCAACACACGTTTTGATTACTAGTGTGATGATAAAGAGGTCAGATATATTGTCTGATGAAGATAATATCAACAGCAATAACATTTATATGTGGCAGTTAGAGTATTAATTATCAGGCACATGTACAAACAATAAGCATATATAATTATAGCACAATATAAATATGGAAGGACGCAGGAGTACCTGTCTCAAAGATACAACAGCGAAATTTTTTCCTTCGTTATTGGAGGAGAGTACGACTTTTTGAACCATCCCTCTTTCAGTATGTTTCAGTTTAACACTATGATCAGTCCCAGAATCAGCAAACTTCCCTATAACAATATCACCACTCTGCATGTTAGCTCCAATATAAGGAAGACCATCTTCGTCAAGGCTATCAACACGTCCAATTTGACTTTGTGTCTTCCCAAATTTAATGCATTCTTCAGGTTTCCTTCTTTTCTCCATAGATTCGCCGTTGTCAACCTCAGCCTTGTAACTTCTAATATGTTCGGATCTAAACATTCCACGCTCCAAAGAAGCACGGTTCATCACCAATGAGTCTTCTTGATTGTATCCAAAATGAACATTCACGGCCACAATAGCAGCCTGTCCATTGAAGAATTCAGACTTGGAAAGAAGCCCACTATGACCAAAAGGATATTCAGGCTTTCCTAGACAATCCGATGTCATAGTCCGAAATAATGGTCGTTGTGGGTAGAACAACTGGTGGGCCACAGTATCCACTCTGATATTAGGATTCACTGTTGAGAAACCAATCGCTTGCTGAGAGTGCTTCTGGGCCTGATATAGCACCCTCCTTGCATGGTCATGATTTGCAAACGGGATTATTCCACAGCTTAAACCTAACAGAAATGACATGTCAAGTTCACAGTGCGTGTACTTGACTGGCATTTTACCCTTATTTTCCATGAAAAGGTTCTTGATACTCCATGCTGTAAGACAGTCTTCTTCCTCTTCAGCTCCAATAAGCTCCACTATTCCCTTGTCCAGAAGAGATTGGAAGGTGAACTTTCCCCCTTTAAAAGACTTGATCTTATTCAAATTTTCAACAACTAAAAGAGGCCTTAAGATTCTTCCTGCATCAGAAAAAATACGCACTTCTCCTTGTCGCTCATCCCGTTTTATTTCAACCTACAAGATAGGGCGAAATAGTCATCACAAAATAAGTCAATAATAAAAGTAAAAGTAAAAAAAAAAAGATTCAAATAACCGAACAAAAAAACTCATTTTGAAACAGCATAATAATACAAAGAACCACAAGAATTGTTCAGATTTTGAAGGAACAGAACCAGAGAGAAATAATTTGTTCTCCATCTAATAACCAGGGATCCATTTCTTTCTCAACTATAGAACATGTGTTGTACCAAACTCAAGATAATGTGAAACATCAAAAGCTTCTATAAGTAAATTGAGAGAACCTGATTGTGCAACACTTTTCTGCGCCGCTTCCGCCTTAATTTCAAGGAAAATGCTAAGGATTCTTCACAAACTCCAATCCAATTCCCATTCACAAAAACTTTATACTTCCCATGTAGTGGAGTAGAGGTATCATTGACTAACTCCTCCATACCACACTCATACAAGACAGAAACAACTGGTTCCAATGTGAATGTACTAACTACTCCTGTGGTAGCTAAATTTTTCACAAGACCACAGTTTTCACCATCTGTGGTGGATAGAAAGCAAACCTTTCCCCAATGAGAAGGATGACTGCATACAGGAAGTCAAAATAGTTGTTTTATGAGAAACAGCAACATGCATTCCAAAGTGAGAAAAAAAATTATTTGCAATAAAGTCACATATATATATATATATATATATATATATATATATATATATATCAAGACTAAATCATGCCTTATAAACTTTTGGATAAAATTGCCCACATGTTCTAAAATGATGACTACTATTGCCCTTATTTATTGTATAATTTAATAAAGATTATCGTTATAAAAGGCTATTTCAGGCTTAAAAACAAATTCTGAGGTTATAACCTGCGGTGGTAAATTAAGGCATACAGTTTGAGGTTTATGCCTTAAGGCTTTTTTTAAGTTAGTTTATGGGTTATCCATAAAACCTCGGTTTCACAAAATTTAAAAAGGTAGAAAATCATTGATAAAAAACAAAAAGGATAATATCATAATCTCATGACAAACGTAATTAGGATTGCTTCCTTAACATTCTTTGATATTCCTTCATCAATCACAATTCTTTTTCGGTCTCCGACAACCACAAATTTTATCAATCATTAAGTTACAACATTACAAGTCATGTTACCCCACATTACCCCTTTATTTGATTATTTATATTTGTATTTTTATTTGATTATTTATATTTGTATTTTTTCTTCTGCTCCAAACTGATATTTGAACAATATAACCACAACTTATATTATTTACTTTGCGTATTTTATGGTTATTTTCATTATTAATTGCTTAATATTTTAACATTATCTAAACTTAAAGTTTGAGTTACTTTCCATAATATTTATTGCTTAACGGATCAAAACTTGCTTTTATTATATTTTAAAGGTTTTTCAAAATTAAGGTTTGAAGCTTATGCCTCGCACCGCTTGAGGCTTGAGTCTCGCTGCACTTAAGGAAAATACCTCAGTACTTAAAATAGCCTTTTACAATATTGAATTTTAATATTCATATTTTTTTATCAATTAAGTAATAAATTATTAATAGGTAAAATATTGACAATTATATAGATTAAAATTATTGATCTTTTTTATACAATGTTATTTATCTTAAGTAATATAAAAAACTATTTTTTCCATTTAATTATCTTAAGTCATATTTTTTTATCAACAAAGTAATATAAATCAAGTAATAAATTACTAGTAGTTAAATGTTGACAGCTATTTAGATTATAATTATTTATCTTTTTTTATATAAAGTTATTTATTTTATTAACATAAATAATTATCATTTTTTTAGTTATTTATCTTAAGTCTTATTTTTTTATCAATTAAATAATAAATTATTAATAGCTAAAATAAGTTATGTTTTCTTACACAAGGTTTATTTTAAGTAACATAAATAATTTCTTTTGGATTAATTATCTTAAATCTTATTTTTTATCAATTAAATAATAAATTATTAATAGTTAAAATATTGAATATTATCTAGATTAAAATCAATTTTTTTATACAAAGTCATTTATATTAAGTAGCATAAACAAATATCATTTTTTTTTGTTAAGTTTTATTTATTTTTATAATTAAAGTAATATAGATTAAGTAATACATTATTAGTAGTTAAAATATTGATAATTTTTATATTACAATTACTTATCTTCTTTTAAATACAAGATTATTTATCTTAAGTAATATATATAATTATTATTTTTTCTAGTTAATTATCTTCAGTCTAATTTTTTATCAATTAAATAATATAAATTAATGAATTATTAGTAGCTAAATTATTGATAATTATCTAGATTAAAATTATTTATCTTTTTTTATACAATGTTATTTATCTTAATAAAAAAAATTATTTTTTCACTAGTTAATTATTTTAATACTTTTTTTATCAATTAAGTAATAAATTATCAGTACCTAAAATATTAACAATTTTCCCGATTTATTATCTTTTAAGTCTTTTTTTAATCAATTAAGTAATAAATTAACATGTAGGCAAAAGCTCAAAAGTAGAAACAATACATCTACCTAAAAAAGTTGTAGTTATTCTAATACAACAAGATACCAACCAAATAGATAGACTTACACAAACAATATAAGGCCATTAAAAAAGTAGAATCTCTATCTAAATATCCTTGAGTTGAATTCATGTTAACAAGATTTACTTGTTACTTGACCTATCCATGATTTTATGTAGCATCTTAAGAATTAAGAAGTATAGCAAACTAATGGAACATCAACAAATTCATTTCAAGGTAGTAACATGCCTTGAACAAGAAAAGAGCACCAAGAAAGTTAAATGTATTAATGAATTTGAGAAGTCAAATTCACCGCATAGTAGGAATAGTTAAATATAAAATTCTCATTTGCCTCTATTTCTAGCTAGATTATAAAATACGTTATGTGATGAACACGCACTCCAGAGGTGACATGCCACAATTCATCCCTTCCATTTCCCCAAACAGGCATGAATTTTAATAGCCAATAATTATGTGACCAAAAAAAAAGATAAACATTTTTTAGATTGTTCATGACTTTTACATTCCATTAGTTCAAAACAGCCAATCACACACTAAAAAAAGAAGATAACAAAATCACCCCACCCAAAAAATAATGATGACAAATCACAGTTCCTAAGTTTAGTGTTACTCACGGATATCTTGCATCTCCGACCTTCCCTGTGTATTGGACCTGCTGGCGAGTTTTCCTCATATCCACCATTGTTTGCAAAGGATTTGTTCGCCCAACATTAGCCACTACACCTGAAATCCTCTCCATCTTCTTCTGAGGATGAGACCATGCTCCAGTTGAAAATGCCCGGGAAAGACCATTTGTAATTATCGAAGCATCCAGATAGTGTTCAATTGGATGTATAAGATGCTCTGCATAAAGATCCCTTTGCAAAGCCTTCATCGTACGCTTTCGTGCATGCAAGACATGCACCTTTAGTTCCTGCTCAAGAAGCTCTCCTGCCAATTCTAGCCTCTTATTTCTAAAGTCATCCCTGTTATTGCATCTTCGGCGGTCAGTAAATGCTTCCAAAAGACACTTCACCATGTAGGCAAGAAAACGAGCTTTTTGCTTTGAGTTTCTGAGGTTGGGAAACAAATACAAGCTGATGCACTCTCCAATGCTTTCTCCAGGAGGAAATGACGTGCCCTTTATCTTCATTCCAATAAAAGAAAGAGCGGCCTCACTTCTACGGAAGCCATCACATAACTTATCCGCAATGTGAATAGAGGCAAACAGTACACTAGAAATGCTGGCATCATCAATATCACAATCAATAAGATCTACAGCTTCTCTGTCAGATGATACTCCAAGGGCAAAAAACAGCACCCAGACAGGGATCTCCATTCCCAAGAAATATACACTAAGAAACTTGTGACCACCTATAGTGTCTTCAGTTTCTCCAAGTTTAAGAATCAGCCTTTTCCTTTTTACCTCTGACTGGTAACAAACTCTCAAATACGGACTGTTTGTAATCCAAAGTCTATTTTTACAAATCCTCTCCTGAGCAATAAATGTCTACGAAAGGCACAAGAAACACATTATGAACATTTTGCAAATAAAAATGGTTAGTTAGGTAAATGTGTGTATAATAGCCCGTTCAAAATAAATTTAAGATGAAATCTTAAAAACTGGTAAATTAGGGCAAGAAAAGTAACCAATATCAACATGCATCAATGTTGGTAAGACTTTAAAAATTTAAGTCAATACTTCACTGGAAGTTAAAAAATATAGTTTTGAATGATTTGTGCTAACAAAAGCATGACAAAAACAGTATACTTTTAACACTGTAAGACAAAATGCAGGTACCCTCAGACACACCTTCTCAGCACCCTTGATCACAAAATAGCCTCCATGGTCGAAATCACAATCACTCTTTTCCAGGTCCTTCATCCAACAGAGATCCGACTTCACCATCACAGGAATACTCCCAATTATTATTTCTCTGTTATCATCTTCAATTACATTATTCTCTACATATTTTTCTTTACCTGTTTTGAATTTGTCGCTTCTAACAAGGTTTTTAGTATAAACCTGAGAGATAACATAACAATAAAGCATTACATTCTATACAATTCTAATATGAGAAGAAAGATCCAATGAATAGCAAAGCAATCCGATTGTCAGGAAAGCAACCAAACACCAAGCTGACAGCCATCAAATCGCATAAAATATATTCCATCTAACTATTGTACTTTTCCTTGCTTCATGCATAAAATTATATTAAATAATAAAATTCAGCTTTTAAATTTTATCATTTTTTTTCCTAATAGAATGAAGTATATCAAAAGACAAACATAAAACCACAAATCTAACTGTAGAAAAATAAAGTATATCAAAAGACAAACATAAAAATACAAATCTATCTGTAGAAAAATAAAGTATATCAAAAGACAAACATCACACTACAAAAGTAAATTACAAATGAGTTCCTTCCTACCTGAAAATGTATTTGTACTTTGATCCTAGATGAATAAGTCATGTTCTGAATGCGAGCATGCCTTGGTAACAATTTTAATTCTTTGTCCTGCTCCGAATTTGACCAAAAGGTAGGTCGGTCGACGGTAACCTTTCCGAACGTCACTGATGCATATTTCCACTCATGATCTCCTTTTTTTGATGGGTCATAACCAGGCTCCACCATAATTTGACCAATGGAATCAAAGACTCTCTGTATGCCATTCTTAATAAAGTCATTATATGAGTTTATCTGGTGACCAATGAGGTCATGTTCATTAAAGAAAGCAGTGGCTGCCTCCTTGCAGAATTTCTTCAGGAGATTCTCTCCCAGGTCATGTAATGTAGACAAATCAGTGCATTCATCATCATCATCATCATCATCATCATATATATCCATGTCATCCTCATCTGAAAACTTTCCTTCCTTGCTACTCATACCAATATCATCCTTGGCATCCAGTGAGGCCCCCATTATCAAACTCTATCTTAAAAAAAAAGAGAGGATAAGAAAGTGAAGCTTATATGCTTAATGATACAACCAATATGCCCCGAAAGTGTTTTTGACGATACATAAAAGACTAATAGCACGATGCAAAAACAAAAAGGACATAATAAAATGGCAATATTTTCCTTTCCAATTCGAAAACAGAACAAAATGAGTTATTTTGAAATATAGGTGGGGAGATGAAACATTAATGCCCAAAAAAATTAGATCGCTCAATACATATAGAAGCAAATAAAAAACCCTAACCCTGAACCGAAAAAAACAAAAGCATAAACCCTAACTCAAGGACTCCAAACACCATAACTAAAGAGTATTCAAGGAACATGTTACTTAACGTGACCCTGAAACATTTCTTTCAAATGGGTAAGAATGCCTCAAAAATTATAAAGAGTCAAGAAAATTTCACTAAACCCTTGGATTAACCAAACTTCGTTTGGAAAATAGCAAACAAAAAAAAATTGCATAAACTTTAACCCATTAACCATGCAACAAAATTATAGCCAAGATCTCGTGTTATTTCAGGATTATGAATACACTTTCGCATCTCTCTCAAAAAATTGAACCAAAAAATCGCCAAAAAAAACATTTCATACATCCATTGAGGAAAGAGAAATTAGAAAGAAAAAAACAAGAGTGAAAGTTAAGTAAATAATACAAACGAGAGACTTACAGTGAACTTGAAGCTGAAACGAATAAAACTTGTGATTACGAAAGGCAATGTTCTCCGAACTACAAAATGTGTGAGATTTTCAAAGGTTATTGCGCTCTCCTTCAGTACCCTCAGTGTAGCATTGTTTTCGATATAACTTTCGTCAGTGCTTTTCTGGTTGGGAACGGGGAAATATGAAAATATGGGCCAAGATTAAATCCCAATCAATAATATATAATCAATAATATAAATTGAGTTTTTTTCCTCTTATCCTCTCAATAGCTTCATTTTTTATAAATTATCAAAAAAATTAACTAATAATAACTTATTCTAAAATTTATAATTTTATGATAAATTATATAAAAAATTATTACTTTATAATTTTAATAAAATAAGTTCAAGTTCACATATAACACATCTTTAGAAGTTACTCTTGACAAACTTATCAGAACTCTGATTACCTATGGGTGCTTCGATAGCTATTATCGACAACTACATTGGAACAATAAATATAACATATTACACAAAAAGATACATATGTATACAAAATGTGACATTAGGTGGGTTATAAAATTACAGTGAATATAACAAGTTACATATAAAAAAACACATGGATGTAACATATTGCATATGATGGGTCATCAAAATTATGATAGATGCAATATGTTACATACAAATATATATGTGAATATAACATGTTACATATGGTGGGTTGTTGAAAATACGGTGGATGTAACACATTTCATACATACATGCATACATACATATATATATATATAACATGTTGCATACAAAAATAAATATAATATATCATATTACATATAAAACTAAATATTGATATAATATATTACATACAAAAATAAATATATATATATATATAACACATTAAATACATATTATCCATTATTTTTATAATCGGAGTCAAATGACAAACTTCATTCTGTTATGAATTTATTATCACATGAATAACATAATCAGAAGAGAACAATTATGGAAAGAGTTTTGAGTCAAATAAATATCCTATTAACATATTTTAATGAACATTGATTATTGCTCAGCAACATTTGAATTGCTTTTAGAACCTAATATCCTTATTAAATTTTTAGCTTTAATTTTATAAGTCTATACCCATGTATGACTTCCCAATTTATTATTGTATATTAATTCATAATATAATTATAAGCTAACTTAAACCCTAAATAACATAGATGTCTACTTATTATATTTAATTCATTTATTGTATTAAGATTAAAAAATATGATACTAAACAAGGTAAAATTAAAATTATTGATAACCTTTAACGTAACCATCCAATCTTACTTATAACAGCAACTATAATGTAACACTTTAAATAAAAATATTTGCGATTACATGCTAATATATTATATTAAAATAAATATATTCATGCAATAAATTAATTAAATCATAATCTATAGTTTAAAAATTGTCCATAATCATATTATATATTTAACTAGATATAGAAATTATTAAATTAATAACAATAACTAAATATTTCATTATAAATAAAAAAGTAGAGAAAAAAATTTGATTTTAGTGAATTACTAGAGTCAAAGGAACTAAAATATCAATCTCCAACTTGTTCTTCAATCATTCTTCAAGGATCATTAAAAAATACAAAAAGATAGATTTTTTCTTAATTTTTCTCTTAATTTTTGTGTAATTATGATAATGTATGTATTTTATGGGGTGTTATTTGTATATGTATATGAGAAAAATTATGTTTTAATGATCCATACGAGGACAGGATTAGCTGAGCGAGGTGTAGCATGATGATTTTCAAAAAAGACATGTGATAATCAGTAAAAAGCATAATTAGTGTGCGTGAGCTGGAGAACTTGACTAGTGGCAATCAATGGAAAGTGGAATGGTATTAGGATGCTTTACTAAGTACACCCAAAAGCTTTTTTAAGTTAATCCACTTGATCCAAAAAATTTCAAAAAATAAAAAAAGTTAATATCTTCTCAATAAATATAAAATAAATCTTGTAGCTCATTATAATAATAAAATATATGTAAATATAAATAAATTTATATTTAAAAATGTGTATAAAATAACTCTAGATGGAAAACAAGGGCACATGTCCACAAGTGAAGATCACCTAAACATCTAACTATAAGACATCCAACTAAATGGATGCACAGTTCGTAAGAAAAATCGCCACCTGATTAGACAAGGTGCGACCAAATAAGATGTGGTTGAACAAACAAGAGAGTGTTCATACAAACATATGGCCGACTAAACAAGCTTGAGCTATAGGTCAAGAAATTGTGCCCTATTCTTTATGCATTATCTCACCTTGGATTCCCAACCTACGCTTCGTCCTCTACTAGTGCATCCTTACATCCCTATGTACTAACTCATTATACTACAATAATGTGGGATTGACTTAGAAAAGGCCCATAATTTTATGGATAGATGATACCATAGTTAGACTTAGCGATAAAATCACAAGTCAAAAGTAAAATGTGAGAAGATCACAAATAAAAGTTGTAAGTCATGTAGTCCTTTATGCTATTGTTGGCTTCTTGTGTGAAAAATACAAAGTCTATTTATTTTACTTAGTCCATTTATCTTCCTCTGTATAAGGTTGGTCACTAACGATCAGTAATGCACACACACACACATAGTTATGTACAATTTGTACGCAAGTATGTTTATACACATCATGAGGTTGGTTTTCGTAGTGTACATGTGATGAGTGCCCAAAAAGTACTAAAATTACCATGATTTTATGCACATTAATTGATTAAAAATATATATATTTATATGTTTTATCATATATTTATATAAATTTGTCTTTTTTCGGAATCACGGGTATTTTTATTATTTTTTAGGTATTTTCGCTTAAAAACGTAACTTAAAGACTCAAAAAGGAATACTAGAAGCAATACATCACAAATATATTAATAAATAAATGAGGAAAGGTCAACAAATATGGAAAAATTGAACAAAAAGGGTCAAAAAGGAGGAAATCGCGCTGCCCTGCCATGCGCCCAACCGTGCGCGCCCACGCCCACGCTCGAGCGCACCAACCCCCACGCCCACGTCCACGCACGCTACTACCATTTCGCCTCATTTTCGCACGCAGCCACCCCCATGACGTCATCAATGACGTCAACAATCACCACTCCTCGTTTTCACCATTTTTTACATTTTTTCACCCACTTTTTCTCTCCATCCTCACCTATAAATACCCCATCATTCTCTTCACTTCATACCACACCTCAAAACACATCTTATCTTCTCTTTCTTTCTCTTATTTCTTAGTTTTTCTTAGTTTTTATGTTTTTTCTTAGTTTTTAGCTTTTCTTAGTTAGTTTTTCTTAGTTTTAGAGTTCTTCTCTTTTTGAGAAGAACTAGTTATGTTTTTGTAATTTATTTGCTTTTTGATTCAATAAATGGGAGTGCAAATTCCGCTTGGAGGTTTTTCAGCTACGGGAATAGCATCGAAGTTCTGTAAGGATTTTATTTTCTTTGCAGTTATTTTTTATGCTTTATTCTTACATATTATATTTAATTTGTCTGTGATTAAATTTAACTGTGCTGGCTGTTTGTAAACATGATATAATAATAACGTTGTTATGCTCGCGAAATATTAAATAGGTGAAAATCTCTAAAATGAATTGATTTTATTTTTATTCGAGATTTTATATTAAGAATGTTAGAGAGAAATATATTATTTTTCATTACAAACTTAAATCTGAAAATTAGATTCTAAGGTTTAATTATCCAGTCTGATTTAGAGTAGTACTCTTTTATTTATTGGTACAATCGCCCGATAGTTAGAGTGAAGCTCTATTTCAAAAGTTTTTATAAGAATTATTATCTATAAATGTATTGACAACATGTTTTCAGCAGTGGTTTTAAAACTTGAAAGTTAGTACACGGATAATTAAATTCTTAGGTTTAATTTGGACACCTTGAATAAAGTTTAAACTGTCTAACTCCACCAAATGTGGCATTTAAATGGTTCATTTTCAATCTCTTAGAAAAAGAAATTAATTTAATTAACCAAATTAGTTATCAGCCCCACCCATAGGTGTTAATTGATTTGTTTAGTTAACAAAGAATATCTAACCCCACCAAATGTGGTATTCATACAAAAAAGGGAGAATCAATAAGTATCAATTCATATATTTAATAACCTAAATAATATGAGCAAGCATAATTAACTTAGTTATTATATCCATAAACACTCCACAATTTTTAATTGATAAAATTTGCATAAATGTTTATTGAATCCATATCTATGTTTATTTTTACGTTCTTAGATTAAAAAATACCAAAAAACCCAAATATCTTGACAAGATGTTTAGGATTTAATTTCGTTTTTAAAAGTTTGAATAATAAATTAAAAACCACATACATTCCTTCCTTAGATCGATCTTGGGAGTATACTTATCATTTTCTATGAAATGATTCATGCACTTGCGAGAGTTTTATAAATATAAAACCAAAGTATTGGTAAGAATCGGCGATACCGGTTTTCGCTCATCAACATGCTAGGTTAAGCATTGTTATTTTTGACGAGCGAGCTGACATTATCGCTCAAATTTTTGTTTCATTTTGAGTATGAGTATTTATGAAAATTACTAGGTAATTTTGGGAACAAAAAATGAGATTTTTTTTAGTACTTCAATAAGACCTTCATTGGACCCCTCGTCAAACCCTTAGAAAAGTGGTTGACGAGGTTGGTTGTGTGTTCGAATGATTTCTATAAGTACCCTTCTCTTTGTGAGTCATGTGTCAGCTGGTAGTTTCCTTCGTGCAACTTTTTCTTATGTGAGGAGCCTATGTGGTTGTGAGCCGTGTATTGACTGGTTGTTGCTACGATGCAACTTTTTATTGTGTAAGAACTACACTGTGATAGTAAGTTGGGTAGAATTGATTAATTTATCATATTGTTGATTGTATACGGTAAATGGTTGATTTTGTGTCCACAAAGACAATTTGTAATTCATGGTTGAAAATGGTTCCCACGGTGGTTATTGGGTGTTCTTTATTGAATGTAGTCATCACGTTTGATTCTTCCCTTTACATTACTGATCTAAGGTTATTGATCACAACACATCAAGTAGTGTTAGCTTTAGATGATAGCTAGATTCATGTGTCGGATTAGGTTGTTATGGAGGCACGAACGAGGGTAGTAATAGATTATTCAAATAAAGATCTTGACTGATAGAGGTAATGGTGGTTTCATTTCTATTAGGGTTGTAATTTTTTTATTACTTAATGGATTTGTTTACTGTCAAGTGGTTTCCATATGCAACCCAAGGATGTTACCATATAGGCAAAGGCTCTATATGGGTTTACCTCATTATATCTAGTGTTTATGTATGCTTTAATGTTTAGCTAGTATAGTAAGAGTTTAAATCATGTATGTCTTTACATACTGAAGTTTAAACTCTAATTAAAATGTTTTTGTTGCTTATTACTTACTTTCTAAATTCCATATAATTTATCTATTGCTTATTTATGGTTGTTTATGATTAGTGCATTCATTACTTTTTGTCAAGTGCTTTTCTTCTATTGTTTGAGTGTTTGGGATGAGTTCTTAAGTAGTCAATATTTCCTTAACTTGATTGTGTATCAGGTCTTGAACTTTTTCAATATACTTTTGCATGATCAGATTGTGTGTTAGTATAATCTAAGTTTCTATTGAATATGTACTAACATACTAGATGTAGACTC
Source organism: Hippophae rhamnoides (assembly GCA_033030585.1). Lineage (NCBI taxonomy): Eukaryota > Viridiplantae > Streptophyta > Magnoliopsida > Rosales > Elaeagnaceae > Hippophae > Hippophae rhamnoides. The sequence continues at coordinate 35,308,161 of CM065435.1, read as the reverse complement.
TGATTAGAAATTATATACTGTCATATGCTTTCTTTCCTTTCTATATTGCATGCCTAAAGATTTCTATTCATTGCTTTTGTTGTATTAAATTAATCTGTATACTTTTTGAATAATTTATATTACCTATGCCTTTTAACTGCATGTGAGTTTAGTCTGATTTTTTAAGGAGTCAATATCTATTTATTCTAGTTGTGTAAGAGATGTTGAACTCTTTCTCTAGATAAGATGTGTTTTGTTTGATTGCATACTGTCATAGTACAATCATTATTTATCAAATATGTTCTCAATATGAGATCTTGAAGTGCTTGAAAATCCTTTACAACTTTTCTATATGTACAATTGTTTTGCATGCTATATGATGTTTACTATGTTTATATATACTACTGACTTGGATAGAAGCCTGTGAGGCACACCATTACTAGTATGTTTATCGTAGTTTGTTATTCCTTACTATTGAAAGTTTTTGTTGTATGTTGAATTGGGCATGTTGTTTTGTACTTATGTTGTGCTATTTGTTTAATTCACATTTGTTAAGCTGACTTAGCATAATTGGTATAGAGTTCGCAAAAAGATTCCATGAGTTGGTGTCTCCATCCCTTATCTAGGTCCAAGTTACCTATTTGAGTCAAAATAATAATTAACCTTTTGTATAATTGTTCCTACATATGGAAATCTCAAAAGTATAAAAAGTGCTAAGTCATCTCCAGGTTCTAAGGCCAACCCATGGTACACTAACAAATCTTGTCACTTAGGGTAGAACTCCTTGGCTAGAAATATGTTGGCTCAAAGTGCTCCTAATAGGGACAAGCCTAGTAAAGGGTACCAGACAGAGGGGTGTCAGCTAGATCATCGCCGATAGGGATATACCGACTGGACCATCATTGTCCAAGCTCTTGTCGGATGAGACTTTATACACATTCACATATTATCTAACTTCTCTTGCATAATAGAGAACAATAGCCATAACACTCTTTCCTATTCATCACAAAGCGAAACCTAGATCTCCTCTATTTTCTAAAATCTTATTATTGACTTAAACATCAGAAGACAAAAGGCCACTGTTGTGTGTTTTTGCAACACACAGAAATCGTGCAAGTATACACGGTCACAAGTAATAAAGATTTGTAAGTAGAGTATCGTTCCCACGAGGATTTGTTACTATAGTTTGTTGAGTACTAAAATTGTATCTTTCTGATTTTATCCAAAACAATCGTTGATTTAACAAAAAGGTTTAAAAATAAAATAAGAGAACTCTAGGATTGCAATTTTTTTCACTAAACTAATCCCCTCCAATCATATTATTTTCTTTGGATTTATATGTTTTAGTACATTTAATTTATCAACCGAAAACTTCTTTTTTATTCATACATCTCTTCCGAGCTCCGTACAAACACACCTCGTTAAATTAATTCACTATATCTCTATGAGAATTAAATTTAATAAGATTCATTAAGTTCTAAGTTTTCAATGGCCACACATACAATTAGGGTATATTCCTATCCTTCATCGTACATGTCATTCTATTTACGAGCAATATACACAAAATGCCTTTCTCAAGTTTATTTTTATGCCAAATCATTTTAATAAAATTGTAAATAATCAAAAAGCATTAAGCACAAAATAGAACGAACAAATCGAACGTCTTATAAATCTATCAAAAATAATTAAAATCAAAACTTCATAAATTTAGATCAAAATGCAACCACAGAAAAAATTAAATTACTTCATTAAATAACAATTAAAATTACAATAGATTCAGAAAAATTAGAAGAACAAGAAGGAAAATTAAAACATCAAGTAACGAAAATATTTGGCACACGTAGAACACAACAAAAGCCAAAAAAGGGCTTACGCGTGTCTCAGGTCCCAAAACCGAACACCACAAAATTTCTAAACTAAAAAAAACTCTCCAACTCTATCATAACATCACCTATTTATAGCTAAAAAAATACATCCAAAAATAATACATTTTTTTTAATTACGCAGGCATGCATATTATATTTGTATCTAAAATAACAATAAAACGCGTGAGGGACAAATCGTTCATTTAATAAAAATATTATTTTAAACTCGAAATGAGACACCTACAAGTGTGGCTTCTGATTTTGCTTTCAATATGCTCTGCCACGTGTCGCGATCTCATTTGTTGAAAAATGTAGTAGGCCACGTGGCAGCATATCATTCGCTGAAAGAAACGGGCGCACGCAGTAACGTAAGACCTGATCGTGGCGCCGTAGAAAAAGCGGCAACTACCGGTGGAAACGAGGCGTGATCCAGGCGGTCATGGCGCGATTGTGTAAATACCACGTGTCGGAATATTATTTGCTTAAATATTAGTGGGACACATGGCAGATTCTTATTATGTGAAAACTGAGGATGCACGCGGCTACCATAACCCGCGTCACACACGATTGTGACACTAACGGTCGGTGCGCGGCCAGCTGATCCACGCAACTGTCCAATCCGGGACCGTTTAAGAGATCTAACGGTCAGCGATGGCCTCGGGGAAATCTGCGCAGCCGACATGTGGGTCCCACTCTGACGCCGGCCTACGCGACAGGTGGGGTCCACTGGCACGCCGAGCCGCACGAAGGTTTACACGCGATTTTGCCTCGTATGGTTCCACTCTCCAAATCTGGACCGTTGATCCTTCGATCGGACGGTGGGTGATGAAAGTCGCGATTTGTGCGAGTGCGATTCCTTTCTTGCGTAGAAAATTCAAACTTTTATTAATTATATTTTGACCCACAAATTTAATCCAAATTACATTTTGCACTTTCTTAAATTACAGTTAAGCCCTTTGCTAATTTTAAATTAAATTTTTAAACTTTTAATAATTATAATTAAGCCCAAATTTAATTTAAATTATATTTTCGATTTTTATAAATTGTAATTAAGAAACTATATTATCATAAATTATATTTCAGGGACGTAAATAAGAAATTAAGTACATATTCGATACAAATTATTTAATTTTATTAAAAATGTATTTTTAGCACATAAAAGGAAAATATTAATTTATTTAACAAAAATTAACTAAATATTAATAGAACATAGCAATTATTATTACTGAAATTGATGAAAATAACTATATAAAATATAGTTATCAGCCACCACCATCCATAGTGTCCAAGATCTTAACGAGTTTCTTTGTCTCACATACATTACGTACGTTGACAAAAATTGATATCAATAAATAATATGTTTAATATCTAGCTTTGACCTATAATAAAAATAAATATGTAACTTTAGATGACTTAGGGTCCATGTTCTTATTTTCTCACTTACATTTGTTGCATTTTGGCTTTCCTTCTAACTATTCTATTTTCTTTGTACAAACATTACATGATTCATATATTAGATTGTCTATATTTTGTATTCTATCATACAAAAACCCCGATAAAAAACGTTCATAACAAATAAAAAGGTAAAATAACAAGTACATTTTACTACTTGCTTTGAACTTAATGAACCAATTAAGATATCATGAATAGTTATTTGGGGTTGAAATGTTGGTAGTAGTCTTGAAAGAAAAGCTTCAAATTTTTACATATGATAGTTTTTGGTTAACATGAAAGAAAAATTATGATAGGACAAGAAAAATGATAAATGTGCCATTGTTTTAGCTTTTAAACTTCTGGTATGTATGGATTAACATAATTTATTGATTTGAATTTTGATTGTATTTGGTGTATCCCTTGACATAAAGAAAAAAAAGTAAGCCATATGTACATGTTAATAATTTTTTTAAAGGAGAAAAGAGTAAACTTCTACAATTCTCTAATGTAAAATTTGATAATGCATTAAGTAATTAATGGTTCATGATGCATGCTTCCATGGATGTTTTCAAGCATGGATCTTCATCTTTTGTCATCTTGTGCCATAGTATCACTTTAGATGTCAAATTTTTATAAGTAATGCATTGTTTAAATAGTTAGTTAATTAAAGATGGGTTAGATATTTTGTATTTAAAAATAAATGAAGATTTTATCAATCATTTATCATAGTCAAGTCATGCCTTTTGCATTTAGAAGTAACCGCCAATTATTTCACACAAGTAATATATCCATTTTCATCTGAAATTTATTTATTGAATGTTCAAATCAATTTTTACACTCTTTGTGCTCACCACTAAGCTGTTGATCTTGATCCTAAAATAGATGAACAAACACTTAGAAGAATATCAAGAATGTTAAATTCACTCTAATGCTTAAGTTAGTACTCTAAGAGAGTTTTAACTAAAATAGTTTAGAGATAAAAAAAACTTAGAGTTGCATACCTCATAACTATATGGAAAGACCATTTATAGGGAATGAACTAATACATATAAGCTCTAAGGAGATATATTTAAATCCCTTACTATATAATAATATTTAATTATTAATTATATAATTATCTTATAGAGGGAATATAGTTTGGATATGCATTATGTTCAAATTCAAATAAGCTCTAAGGAGATATATTTAAATCCCTTACTATATAATAATATTTAATTATTAATTATATAATTATCTTATAGAGGGAATATAGTTTAGATATGCATTATGTTCAAATTCAAATAAACTCTAAGGAGATATATTTAAATCCCTTACTATATAATAATATTTAATTATTAATTATATAATTATCTTATAGAGGGAATATAGTTTGGATATACATTATGTTCAAATTCAAACTTACTTACTAACTGTGCAACCTGACCATGACGTACTTGTACCCCTTTTAACCAATCAAAGATGACGTGAACCATTCAAAGGGTGCCATATGTACCTAGTTAAATTTCTCCTAACATTAGCCTCTAGGCCTCCTTGGTCGTCTTTGTCGAGCTAGATGATCTAGCTACTTCACCTGGGTATGACAACATAATTACATCATATTAGGAATGTCTTAATTATATATGCAGTTAGTATCTCTAATATCTTTACACAGTTGCATTCTTGACATCTTAAGTTTTCCAACAATTGTTGAAAGAGTACACGACCTGGTATACGACTTAGGTAAGGAGATAAAGACTCATAAATGACTTATTCCTAAATCGCAAGGAATAGAACAATACAACACTTATACAGTTCAAACAGTAGAAGAACAAACAATATAATATCAAAAGCATTAAAATTTAAAATAGATATTATATTCAAAAAGAAAGTAGGTAAATAACAAATGCTATCTAATAAAAGTTTATGCTAATAGTATGTTGAAATATATACACCTTAAACTTAGATTGTACTAACACAAAATCAAATTATGCATAATAATCAATATAATGAGGTAAATCCATATAGGGGTCATATCTATATGGTGACATCCTCAAGTTGCTTAAGGCAACCACTTAACAAAAAATAATTCACTAAATAATAAACAAGTCACGATACTAATAGACAATAAAACTACTATTATCTTTATTAATTAGGACCTCTATCCAAACTGCCTACTGTTACTCTTCATTTGCTACTTCCGCAAATGTTTGGTTCGACACTCAAACCCAGTTGTCCTCCACAACCAACACCACCCAATGTGATGTGATTGGAAACCAGTGATCAGTAACAGTAAGTGTTTCAACTCATAACCTTACGAGACACACAGTTCATTACTAATATCCAATAATGTATGAGAGACACATAGTCAAAACACATACTCACACAAATTATGATTTAATTACTAAACTCACAAAAATGACATATTCTCAAATATAAGCTCTTCAAAATAATTTCAAAATCATATATAAATCTCAGGGTGTATTTTGGTAGAATTTCAACTCTTGAATAAGGGATAACAAATAAGAGCAATGAGTGAGGTATTTATAGGGCTCAATTCTACCATCTCGTCCGCCATTTTGCCAACCACGATAGCAAGGGTGGTGGCAAGCTTGTTTGCAAGGTGCTAAAAAGTTAGATTTTTTCCTTTCACAAGGTGTGTGTAAACATGCTTGCATACAAAATGTATCTAACTATGTATGTATGAATTACCAATCCATAATAACTATCTTTACACAAAGGAAGAAAAAACACTAAGTAAAATAACAGATACCATATATTGTACACGGGAAGCCAACACACAGATATAAGTTCAAAGGGACTTGCATTCCTCCTCTTTGGCTTTCTGTGTCAAAATACTGCACAACTAGATACATAAACTTATCAAGCATGGGATGATCATGAAGATGTCCATTAGTAATTTGTTCCTATGAATAACACAATGATACACACCAAAACCCAAAAACATACCTATTCCATGTGCATCCATCTTGAGTGCTCCATCCATCTCCATGAATTAACTCATCTAGTTCTTTGTCACTCAAAAACACGAGGAACTCATCACCAATACACATAGCTCATCCGAAGCTCGAAGATTTCACTTTTGCACTTGTAACCTGAACATATGAAATAAACACATACCTTGTGAACGTATCATGTAAAAACATGTAGTCAAACCATACGTGTTACTCATACATAGGTATACTCTGATAAACAATTAAACAAGAAAAGTAAACAATTTTCCCTAACTTCATGCAAAACTCCTCCTTAATGCATGCAAGTTAGACAATAATATTAGTGTAATCTTACGCTCATAACCCATGCAATAACAACATGGAAACAAAAATATAGTTGTGTTTAACTTCTCCCCCTTTTTCGACATATAAAAGTCAAGAGAACACTCCCATATGAAGGAGAGATGGCATAAAAATATGCTATAATCCTAACATTAATGCAACGCATCACGTAAGATTAAAGCAAAGATAATAAAAAGTACCACATATTTATAGGGAAACAAACACTAGTAGGGTAGGAGCATATAATATGCAATAAACTAAATACACGAGCAACCAAAGATAAGTACATGTACAAAATATTTCAATCTACCTAAGAAAACATATGACAAGAGAGAAGCATGTAAGAAGAAAGTAGAAGCAGAGAAACACAGAGGCAAACATATGAAACAAGATATTGCATACAATGCATGCAAAATGTCATACTAACAGGCCTATTTATGCATAGTTCATATAAAGTGATGACAACAAAGATACGGAAGCATCATATGAATGTACATCATAATAAATTAAAACTCATAAATAGGACAAATAATAGGAAGTAAAACGAACATAAAGCTCTCCCCCTAAAAGTATACATATGATACAATAAACATGTTATGAATTCTACTCGCAAACACCCTTAACACAAAAACATCTACACATTGTAGGCAACAAAACATAGAATGAGGGAAGCAAACAAAGCATGTTCAACAAATGAGAAGGTCCATAAAGAATAAACAATACATTCAACACAAATATCCATATGTCTATCAATTCATAATGCATTCATGTAAAGGTATGACTAAAATTTTTATGACATGCATTGTGTGTTATATGTAAAATTTGTTTACTTCATATCCTATCATGATATGCTTATGCAAACCAAGCAAATCAAAAATATAGATTCAAGTTGAACCGAGCTTCATATGTCCCTCATTAGTCTCTCTATACTAATTGAAGTACCAGCCAAAAAGAAATCAATAGGTCATTGTACATACATGCTAATGTAAGAGTAAGGGAGTAAAGACATTTAGGCTTTAACACACATTTATTGATCCAACCAAATAGATAAGTTCATATATATGACACTTAAACCCTCAAACATGGGTTCTTTTCTCTTTACTTCTTAAATTTTAACCAATGAAAGTGAGAGAACAATACACAAAAAATAGATGTTAATACAACACTACCTCAACATACTCATCATCTTTTCACTTTTTCTTTTTTTATCCTTCCTTTTGTTTACACAAACAAATCTCAAGACTTTCTTTTCTTTTTTTCCTTTCTTCATCTTTCCATTTTTTTTGTTTTAAATTCATTAATCAAATTTCAATCTATTTTATTTTTTTTATTCCCCCTTTAATTAGAAACCAAGAAGGAGAAATTAACAACCCAGAATAAACAAGCTTAATAAAAGGTGGAAGAGGTAAGTGGGAAAGAATATTTGGGCTAAGCTAGTATTTAGGTGTAGAGAAATAAACAGATAATATAAAGGCTCAAAGAAGGGAGACTAAGGATATGAGAGCAATGGTGGCAAGAAGGGAACACATGATTCAAGGATGGCTTAAATAATTGTTCTAACCAAGCAGCATCAAGAATTTTTCCTTGAGAGACACTAAAGGTGGATTTTAGAGCTTGTTAGAGAAATACAAATCATCAAAGCATGAGATTCACAAAAACTTCTCAAAATAACCATACAAATTCACAAAGATATAGCATGTGCAAAGGAAATATGTATTTCTAATAAACAAATAAGATAAATTTAGCCATTCATGCTCTCAAGGAATACATATGTCAAAACATCGCAATTCAATTTAGGCCAAATGTATGCCAAACATATAACAAAACTATTCTTCTAAAATTTTACATAAAATAGAATAGAATAAAGAAGACCCATCAGTCTCGAGGAATGCAAAAATGATAACTATCAAGAGAGAAGACAAGGAAGATCTTAAGGCAAAACAATGCCCAAGAAGAGAGAAAAAGTGCCTTAAAAGAGAAAACAAAACTCACATCATTGCTAGTTAGAAAAATGGAAGGAGTTGACTAACTAGTGAATATCACAAGTAACATCCCTAAGAGAAGGAAGAAGTAGGATAAGTTACTAAACTACATAATAAGCAAGAAAGACACAGGTTCCAATATAAAAGCAAGAAAAATGCTTAGATAGAGACAACAATGATGAGTGCTCAAAAAGCACTTAAATTACCATGATTTATGCTCATTAATTGATTAAAAATATATATATTTATATGTTTTATCATATATTTATATAAATTTATCTTTTTCGGAATCACGGGTATTTTTATTATTTTTCAGGTATTTTTGCTTAAAAACGTAACTTAAAGACTCAAAGAGGAATACTGGAAGCAATACATCACAATTATATTACTAAATAAATGGGGAAAGGTCAACAAATATGGAAAAATTGGACAAAATGGGTCGAAAAAGGTCAAAAATGTCAACAAGGAGAAAATCGTGCCGGGCTTATCTCCGTGGCGCCAGTAGCGCGGCGTCTTGGTACTATTCATCCACGTAGAAAGCTGGCTGGATGCGTTCATCGCGCACAGCGCGCGCTACCTCCGTGCGCGACGCCATTTCACCCCATTTTTCACGTCGGTCCCGATGACGTCACGCCTTGACGTCACCAATGACCTCACCATGCCTTCTGGCGTTTTCACCATTTTTTAACATTTTTTTACCCACTTTTTCTCTCCATTCTCACCTATAAATACCCCCGTTCCCTTCACTTCATACACACCTCAAAACACACTTCTCTCTTCTTTCTTTCTCTCCATTTCTTAGTTTTTAGGTTTTTTTTAGTTTTTCTTATGTTTTAGCTAGTTTCTCTTAGTTTTAGAGTTCTTCCCTTTTTGGAAAGAACTAGTTATGTTTTTTGTAATTTATTAGCTTTTTGATTCAATAAATGGGAGTGCAAATTCCGTTTGGAGGTTTTCTAGCAACGGGAATGGCATCGAAGTACTGTAAGGATTTTATTTTCTTTGTAGTTATTTTTTATGCTTTATTCTTACATGTTATATTTAATTTGTCTGTGATTAAATTTAACTGTGCTAGCTATTTGTAAACATGATGTAATAATAACGTTGTTATGCTTGCGAAATATTAAATAGGTAAAAATCTCTAAAATGAATTGATTTTATTTTTATTCAAGATTTTATATTAAGAATGTTAGAGAGAAATATATTATTTTTCATTACAAACTTAAATCTGAAAATTAGATTTTAAGGTTTAGTTATCCTATTCGATTTAGAGTAGTGCTCTTTTATTTGTTGGTACAATCGCCCGGTAGTTAGAGTGAAGCTCTATTTCAAAAGTTTTTATAAGAATTATTATCTAAAAATGTATTGACAACACGTTTTCAGTAGTAGTTTTAAAACTTGAAAGTTAGTACTTGGATAATTAAATTCTTAGGTTTAATTTGGACACCTTGAATAAAGTCTAAACTGTCTAACCCCACCAAAGGTGGCATTTAAATGGTTCATTTTCAATCTCTTAGAAAAAGGAATTAATTTAATTAACCAAATTAGTTATCAACCCCACCCATAGGTGTTAATTGATTTGTTTAGTTAACAAAGAATATCTAACCCCACCAAAGGTGGTATTCATACAAAAAAGGGAGAATCAATAAATATCAATTCATATCTTTAATAACCTAGATAATATGAGCAAGCATAATTAACTTAGTTATTATATCCATAAATACTCCACTATTATAAATATAAAATTTGCAGAAATATTTATTGAATCTATGTTTATTTTTATGTTATTAGATTAAAAACACAAAACCCAAAATATCGTGACAGGATGTTTAGGATTTAATTTCGTTTTTAAAAGTTTGAATAATAAATTAAAAACCACATACATTCCTTCCTTAGATCGACCTTGGGAGTATACTTATCATTTTCTACGAAATGATTCGTGCACTTGCGAGAGTTTTATAAATATAAAACCAAAGTATTGGCAGGATCGGCGATGCCGGTTTTCGCTCATCAAGTTTTTGGCGCCGTTGCTGGGGATGACTCCATTGCGGGGATGGCATCAATGTTTTTGGCAATCCCGATTCTGCTCATCAAACAACACAAATAACATGAGTGTTACCAAACACATAAGATAAACATGATATTGCAAGCATGTCAAAAGTCCTAATGATAGGTATAAAGTCTAAATGATATACAGATGCACATGGCAAGCAAGAGTAAGTATACAAAATTGAAACACTCATGAATATATGTTGTAAAATCATCATAGTTAACTTCAAATAAAACAACTACAACATAGTAGAAGGAAAAAAGATAAAAGAGGAATATAAGCTAATAAAAGACAAACAAGAAAACAACATACAACATTCTAGGTGTAGGAATGAAGAACCTAGTAAAATAGATGAGATACATACTATATAACATGGCATATGCATGATAAGAGAGCAAAAAGTATAATCATAATACTTTGACTATATGAAGAACATGTGACATGATGCATATATAAAAAGCCATAGAAAAAAAGGCAGGCAGTATAAATAGCAAATGCATATAAGGGACATGCTAAAGGAACTAGTATATGAGTGTTATATAAGCCTAAGGCCTAACTCAACCCAATAAGATCTCATTGAGTTAGGGGTTGCCCATATTTATAAACTGCACTACAGCTGAACGCCTAGTCGATGTGGGACATAATCGTTCAACACCCCTCACATCGTAAGAGGCAACGAAGGCCACAAACCATGATGAACTCAGGGCCTAGCTCTGATACCATGTAAAACTTAGAATTCACTCTCTTATTTCTCATTCAAAGACACTACCTATTTATATACAAAGTTAGAGACAATCTTAGGTGATATACACCTAATACACAACTAAGACACCTAATACATAACTAATATATTCACCTAGTGTTAGACACCTAATACACACACAACTAATCATCTTTAACACTCCCTCACAATTTGGATCATAGATATTAATCATGCCCAACTTGTTACAAAGATAATCAAGCTGAACTCCACTTAAAGCTTTCGTGAAGATATCTTCTAGTTGTTCTCCAGTCTTCGTATATCCTATAGAAATCAAACCTTGTTGAATTTTCTCGTGAACAAAATGACAATCAATTTCAATGTGTTTAGTTCGCTCATGAAACACAGGGTTAGAAGCAATATGAAGAGCAGCTTGGTTATCACACCACAATTTCACTGGTACCGAAGTTTTAGGACCTACTTCATCCAAGAGTTGATATATCCATATTATCTCATACGCAGATTGTGTCATAGTCCTATATTCTGACTCTACACTCGATCGTGATACAACATTTTGCTTCTTACTTTTCCATGAGACCAAATTTCCTCCAATGAAAATACAATAGCCTGATGTGCATCTTCTATCCACTTTGGAACCTGCCCAATCTGCATCTGAAAAACATTCAATATGAGTATATCCATGATTTGCATACAAGATGCCACGTCCAGGTACTCCTTTCAAATAACACAAAATTTGCTCTAACACTGCCCAATGATGAACTGTTGGGGATGACAAAAATTGGCTAACAACACTGACTGAATATGCAATATCTGGACAAGTCACGGTAAGGTAATTTAGCTTTCCAACCACCCTTCGATATCTCTCAGAATCTTTAAAGAGTTCTCCATCTCCTGTAAGGTGGATGTTCGAAGTCATTGGAGCACTACAAGGTTTTGCTCCTAATTTTCCTGTCTCAGTTAATAAGTCTAGGACATATTTTCTTTGAGATAAAAAGATACATTTTTTACTCCTTATAACTTCAACACCCAAGAAATACTTTAGCATCCCCAAATCCTTCGTGTGAAACTGAGTATGTAGGAAAGACTTAAGAGATGAAATTCCCGTAGTATCACTTCCAGTAATAACAATATCATCTACATACACAACTAAAAGAATGATACCAGCTTCTGATTGTTTGTAGAACACAGAATGGTCAGACTTGCTTTTCATCATACCAAACGTTTCTTCATACCATGTCTTCCATGAAGGTAACATCAATTGAGACAAGATATTTGTTAAGACTAGGACAATAACATCTATAACCTATTTGGAGACGAGAATAACCAAGGAAGATACACTTTAAAGACTTGGCATCTAATTTAGTAACATGCGGACAAACATCCCGAACAAAATAAGTGCTACCAAAATATTTTAGGGTCAATCGAAAATAGTGACTTATTAGGAAACAAAATTTTGTAAGGAATCTCACCATGAAGAACAGATAAGGGCATGCGATTAATAAGAAAGCATGTTGTTGAAACTGCATCGGCCCAAAAAGGTTTAGAAACATTCATTTGAAATAATAAGGCACATGCAATTTCAAGAAGATGTTTGTTCTTACGTTCGGCCACTCCATTTTGAGATGGAGTATCAACACACGAAGTTTCATGAAGCATGCCATTTTGAACCATATAAGATTGAAACAAAGCTGATGTATATTCTTTGGCATTATCACTTCGCAAAGTACGAATTGAAACATTAAATTGAGTTTTAATCTCAACACAAATGTGCAAAAAATAGAAAACAATTCAAAACGACTCTTCATTAAATATAACCAAGTTACACGAGAATAATCATCCACAAAAGTAACAAAATACTTAAATCCTGGTTTAGACAAAATAGGACAAGGACCCCAAACATCAGAATGAACTAATTCAAAAGGAACACTAGCATGTTTATTAACTCTTGGATTTGAACTAAGATGATGATGTTTTGCAAATTGACAAGACTCACAATCTAATGAAGACACCTTACTAAACTGAAGAAAAAGTTTCTTCAGTAAAGGAAGAGATGGATGACCCAGTCTACAATGTGCCTCGAAGGGAGAGGTTACACTAGAGCAAGTGATAGATTTTGGTATTGGTGTGTCAAGAATATAGAGGCCTTCAGACTTATGTCCTTTACCAATAGTCTTCTTCATCATAAGATCTTAAAATAAGCAACAATCATGAAAAAATGAGATGCAACATTTAAGATTGCGAGTAAGCTGACTTACAGAGATCAAATTAAAGGATAAGCTAGGTAAATGTAAGACAGAAAACAAAGGAAGCAAAGGAGTGAGAGTAATTGTGCCAGACCCAAGAACACGAGATGGTGACCCATCGGCTAAGGTAACAGTAGAGGTAGAAGTGTGTGACTGAAGAGTAAAAAAGAGACTAGAATTACTTGTCATATGATCTGTGGCACCAGAATCAATAACCCATTTGGAAGATGAGGAAATGAGACACACATTTAATTTACCTAAATCGGCAATAGCAGTGACAGAAAGTGATGAAGACCTTAGTGATTCTTGATACTGTGAGAACTTGGTAAATTCATCTACAAAGATAAGAACTGATTTTTCAGAAGTATCAAAAGTGGATGAAATATGAGTCGAGTGACCTTTCTGATGCTTGTACTGAAGCTTTCTACAGTCATGTTTCGTATGTCCTGGTTTGTGACAATAGTGACATACAATACCTCCTAGGTCCTATGGTCGAGTTTCAAACCCATGCGAGCCACCTCCTTTGTTTCTGTTCATATAAGTTGATCATCCATGCTCATAATTATTACTTCAACTGACCAAAGCACCATTTAATTGAGCAGGTGGAGATGGAGTGCCTTTTGTACGAAGTACTCGACTAAACACCTCTTGTAAAGAGGAGATCTCAGAACCAGAAAGAACCTAGGACTTATCAGTCTAAAAAGTAAAAGGAAGACCGGTAAGAAAACTCATGACCTCCATTTGTTCCCGTTGGCTTTGTTGAACCTTTACATCAGGGTTAAAAGGCATCAAACTATTGAGCTCGTCATAAGTCCTTTTAAATTCCATAAAATAATTTGTGAATGACTGATCTTGTTTGTTTGCACGGTAAAATGCTTTGCATACCTCATATATGCGAGAAAGATTTCCTTTACCAGAATATAAGAAATCCAAATAATCCATCAATTCCTTAACGAATTCACAATGATTGATCAAGTCCATTACATTGCTTTCAATAGAATTCTGAATCTGCAGAAATAAGCAAGCATCGTCTCTAAGCCATGTCTACTTTGAATCATCTTTAGGAGGATCATTAGTCAAATAAGTATCTTTGTCGATACTTCTCAAATAAATTTGAATGGTCTTACTCCAAGCCAAATAATTCGAGCCATTGAGCTTATGGTCTGTGATTTTAGACATCATAAACACCATATCCATTACAACATTAGATTTCTTTTCAGCCATAACTCTTACAAATAACAAGCAGTGAGCAAACGAACAAACAAAATCCAACAACAACAGTGACGAAACATGCAGCGAATAAGAACACAAAATTGGAAGAACTTAAACCTGAATAATCACAAGCGATGAGTCCCAAGCCACCACAGATGACACATGGGAACGGCGGAGAGCGACACGAGGTTGACCAAAGAAGAATTCTGCACGGATGTGTTGTCACATGTTGGCGCGTGGAAAGATGATAGAAATTTGCGATGGCGCATGTGGCTCACTCGCGGCTCGTTTGGTGACCAGACTTTGGGGTTTGGCCAGTCGGCGGCTGTTCTTCCTCCCTGTGCCGGCAGTGAGACATGTGAAAATTTGACAGAAAAGTCGCGGTGGCACGTGTGGCTCACTCGTGGCTTGTCTGGTGACCGGACTTCAGGATTTGGCTAGTCGGCGGCTAGTCTTCCTCCTTGTGCCGACGGTGAGAAAAAATGTGCACTACAAAAGGGTGTTCCGAGTTAGAACTCAAAAATGCACCAAATCCTAATATGTGTTTACCCAAAAATGAACCCCCAATTTGAATAGAAAAAAAATTCCCAAATTTTGTAACCCAAATGCTATGATACCAAGTTATATAAGCCTAAGGCCTAACTCAACCCAATAAGATCTCATTGAGTTAAGGGTTTCCCACACTTATAAACTGCACTACAGCTGAACGCCTAGTCGATGTGGGATATAATCCTTCAACAATGAGAAAGCTAGTAGACTATCAAACAAATAGGTAAGACAAAAAATATGACAATTGATATATTATGCATTCCAAGGAAACAATAAGAGAGAGTCTGGAAGAAGTATCAAACAAATGAACACAAACAAAAGACATATATTCACATATAGAAAAATGATAAACAAAAAGGAAAAAAAATAAGCAACTCAACCCCAACAGGTCACCTAAAAATAGTGATCAAACTGCATCTGTTTAAAGAATTTGTGAGGGAAAATAAAGCTAGGAGATAATCTATGAATGATGCGAGCATGAGGTGTATATAGAACTCGTGATCTATTTAGGTTATAGTTTTTAGAAAATTCGATCGAGTCATTCATATAAATCCGGTAAGACAAACTTCTTCAGGTAGATTTATTTCTTTCTGCTTTGTGTCTTAGGTCCATAATGCAACCTACAAGAACATGCTCGAATGAGCCACAATAGCTACATCCAATTGAAGGAGATAGGTAAGAGCATTATGAAGAGTTTTGAGACGTACTCCTCACTTATCTAAGATATTACCTAGCAATGCCTCAACAATAACAAGTATGAACTATGAAGTTGGGAAAATGGAGTCCCTGACTCTGAAGAGTAATGCACAGAGGAAAAGAAGAAGCACTCACACTAACTTTTCACACAGGGATGAGAAGTTAATTTCTCACAATATGGTCTCAAATGCCCAAGTTTGCCACAGTGATGGCAAATGGGAATGATAGTAGGTAAAGGTAGTTGACTATCACTGAAGCAACGGGAAGTGCTAGTCTTAGGTTAAGGGTTCACCTTGCTAGAGGAATCTGGTTGGGACCATGCAATAAATTTATCTCTAAGGTTGGTAATAGTAGACTTTAACTTTGGTTCTTGAATTGAAGCATTGACAAACTTGTTAGGACCCACCATAGAAGTTGAAACCCCCTTACTATAACCAATGTCATACTTGTTACTAGAGAACTTGATATTGATGGTCATATCATTTAAACATTTTTGAACTCTTCATTTTGTTGATAGCAATGGTCGAATGAAACAGTTTCTTCTATTGAATATTGAGTTTTTCTTTTAAGTGTCGCAACCAAGTCTTCATTTTCTCTGAGGAAGGATTCAAGATAAGAGGTCAAATTATTAAGAATCTTGACACTCTTATGTAGTTGTTCAATCGCAACATCATTTTCGATAAGAGAGTCAGTCAAATGATCCTTTGAACCCTCAATAATAATTATTTGCCTTTTAATTGTTCAATTTCATTCTTCAAATTAGGAGCAATCACATAACTAACTAAAGATTGAGAGCTTTACCACAAGTAGAAACCATTAACTATTCCATAAGCTTTTTAACTTTCTCATGATTTGCATTAAACTTTTCTAGTAAATCATTATACATTTTTTGAATGACCTTACCCCTGCTTATGAGGTCAAGTTATTATTCATCAATAGATGACTTTTTTTTCCTCTAGAGTTTTCTTCAATGCCTGACCTTGCGTTCTTTTTCCTTAAGGCTTTCCATAGCCTTTCTCTTATCATTTTCAGACCGAATATGCTCCAAAAGTAAAACATTGTAAGAATCGAGTAATTCACCTTTTTCATCTTTGAATTCATCATCTTCAAGAATCTCTTCTTGAATATCTGAGGTAGTAGTCGAAGGATCAATGATACTACTAGAGGCAATGAAGGCCATAAATTTAGTATCATCCTCATCATCACTACTCATACTATCCGAAATAGTGACCTTAACTTTCTTTGTGCATTTGTCTGTGCAATTTAATCTCTAAAAGCACTGAGCAAGAATGTGTCCTTGCTTTCCATATTCAAAGTACCTTATTTTATTTAAGTAACCTTTACTTGGTTTCTCAAAACCATTTTCTGAGTCTTCATCATCTCTAGTTGATTTTGAGGTTTTGGAATTAGAAGTATCTTTTCCAATAGTCTCAAAATAGGGTTTCTTCTTCCTAAAAAACTGGTAAATCTCTGAGTAAGGAATGTCATTTCCTCCTCATTAGGGTCAAAATCATCATTATCACAACGCATGTTACACACATTGTTGATCGGTTCACTTCCCTTAGTAGTCTTGAAGGCTAAGTTTTTTCCTCTTTCAGAAGCAATCTGTTATTGTCTTAGTAAAAGGTGATGCAATTCAAAGACTTGCAAGTTACCAACTAACTCATTAACAGTAAGTTCACCTAGCTTGTACATGGAATCAAGCATAGTAAATTTGGTGTGAAACTGATAGCATAGGCTAGCAATGATTTTCTTAATATTCTTTTCCTTACTAATAAGTTTACCCAAGTTGTAGGAATAATTAACATTGTTGAAAAAACGAGCATAGAATTTGTCAAAGGTTTCATCCTTTTGCATGATAAAGAATTCAAAATCTCTATTTACCTTTAAAATTTTGGACCTTCTTAAGGCTAAAGTATCTTCATGAATGGTCCCTAAGATGTCCCATGCTTCTTTTAAACAAGTATAACTTCAAATTTTTTGGTATTCATCTTGCAAAATAGCCTTGAAGATTACATAAAGGCCATTACTATTTGATCGGTGCAAAACTATAATTGAACAATATCGTAGTTTTATAATAAAGTGATAAGAAGAGTATCATTCTCAAGGTTTGATAACTTATTTTTGACAAATATCAAAATTATGTTAATCTCAATTTTATTTAGACAAGTCACTAAAGTTATTATAATTGGAATTTAAAATAAAATAAATTTAAAGAAAATGCGCAAAAGAAAAGAAAGATATTGTTTAAAGATCAAATTAATGGGAAGAAAACTTCTAGGAAATTGATTTCACCTAATCCCTTAGTATAATTTATTCATCTAGCTAATTGAATAGAAAATCAAGCATAGTTTTGAATTAAATTACATCGTTTTCCTAGAATAAAGAAAAATTAGTTCATGCTAAAAATTAAATTTAACATAAATGAAATCACTAAAATTTTTATGAGAGAAATTGAAAGAAAAATGTATTGCAAAAAGAATCTATTTTTGCGTTTTCCTATTATGCTATAATATATTTTTCTCTGATCTGCGTCTTTCTTCTTGATTAGTTCTTGTTTTTACCTAGCCTTTTTTTCTTTCTCTTCTATTTTTTCCCTTTGGTGACTCCTTTTTTTCAGTTATGCGCAGTCTTTAGCAGCTGTTTCTGTTCTCCTCCTTAGTTTTTCTTCTACACTGTCTCTTTGATATATATATATATATATATATATATATATATATAAATTAGAGGAATCTAATTTAAAACGTTTTTTTTGCTAACCTCCTTTTCTTATATATATATTTTAGAGAAATTTTAATTTTAATTTTTTTCCCATTGCCCTAGTTCTTTTATTATATATATATTTTAGAGAAATCCAATTTAAGTTTGATTTAAATAAATCTTCATTTAAATTTGAAAGTACTTAGATGATATGCTTCTAAAACTTTGGATCTTCGTTTTCTTCAAATTTGCAATAAAATTTATTTCATATTATACAAGTCATCACTATTCCATTTAGATTCTTTACTCTCATCTATGTTTCACTCAATCATGTGTTTAATAATCATAATGTTTTAAGGTAGGGTTTTGGTTTGATATGTCCATCCATTCTCAATAAGGAATGGTCACTTTGAGACCACAAAAGACCTTCATTTGTGACTTCTACTAGGCATAGTTCAGCTAATTGAAAAATAGAGGTCTACCTAGATTACCTCCTTCTCCTGGCTCCATCAAAGAGAATGTATGTGTGAAAATGAAAGTTAACACGATCAATACCAGAGTAATTAAGCCCAAAAGGGTGCACTAGCTCTGAACAGTTGTTGAAAGAGTCAACGATCCGATATATGACTAGGGTAAGGAGATATAGACTTCTAAAGGATTCATCCCTAACTTGAAAGGAACAAAACAATATAACACTTATACAATTCACACAATAGAAGCACAAAAATATAATATCAAAAGCATAAAACTTTAATAATAGATATTATATGTCAATAAGAAAGCAAGTAAATAACAAATGCTTTCTAATCAAATTTTAAGCTAATAGTATGTTGAAACATACACACCTTAAACTTGGATTGTGCTAACATAAAATCAGATCATACATAACAATCGATATAATGAGATAAACCCATATAGAGACTTTATATATACGGTAGCATCCTCAGGTTACAACAACTCAGTAGTAAATAGTTTACTAAACAATAAATAGGTCACTACTATAAAAAGGGGTATTTAAGTCGATATGTAAAGTCAATTTTTGAAAAAAAAACAACTTTAAATGAATTTAAAGTCAGTTCGGTGTAGAATTGACGTTATCCACATAGGACATATCGTCGATTGATGTGTTGAACTGATGCTACATGTGGACGTAGCTATTATCTTTATGAATTAGGACTTCTGTCTAAACTACCTACAGTTGCTTCCACAATTGTTTGGTTCAACATTCGAACCCAGCTATCCTTCACAGCCAATACCCCCTAATATGATATAATTGAAAACTAATTATTAGTAACCATATGTGTTTCAACTCATAACTTTACAAAAAAATAGTCTAATACTAACATCAAATCATGTACATGAGACACACACATACTCATAAAAAATATGATTTGATTACTAAAATCACAAAAATGACCCACTCTCAAATATAAGTTCTCCAAAATAGTTTCAAAATAAATAAAAATCTCAGTGTGTATTTTGGTAGAATTTCAACTTTTGAACAATAGGTAATAAATAAGAGAAATGTGTTAGGTATTTATAAGGCTCAATTATGCCACCTTACCAACCACCTCGCCAAGGGTGATGACAATGATGGTGAGGGTAGTGGTAAGCTTGGTGGCAATCTTGGTAGTGAGATGCTAAAGAGTTGCATAAATACCAAGTACTATCCATAAATACCTGGACCCAAAACACACCAAAAACCACAAGTAAAAACATTATGCACACTATGAAAATGAATCTCGTGGTATATGTAAACTTGCTTACATATAAAGTGTACCTAATTATGTGTGTGTGTGAATTACTGATCTGTAGTAACCAACCTTATATAGAGGAAGATAAAAACACTAAGTAAAATAAGTGACACCATGTTTTATATATGAAAAAGACAACACACAGACATAATTACAAAGGGACTTACAGTTGTTTTTATGCATCAAATAGAACCATCATTAAAAAGTTACTGTTGGTCAAAGTTTCTAGTAGAAAAACTAGCAAGATTCCTATGAATTTTGACTTTAAAATCTGATTGATATCTGATTAGATTATCAAATATCTCTATTTTGAACCCTTGGATCATCAGTTAAATGGATGGTTGAGATTGAGCTTATGAATCTATAGATCAAGCTTCTATCCATTTCATTCATTCATATATCCATTCAATGAATCAATTGGGAGATAATATCTTTACAACAACCTTGTCCTTTTCAACACTTTGGAAAGTAGATAAAAAATCCCTTATCTTATTTTTTCTCTACTTCAATTCTTCTTGAATTTTGTAAGAACAACTAGAACACGAAAAAATATAGAAAAAATTACCACACTTGTGGAACTCCATTTGGTAGGCTATGAAATTTTCTAAAGGGTGTGCTTCTCATAGGTGCAATGTCTCGCTGCCATAAGTTTGATGATTTATCTCGTAGGCACTCCACACCTAGTAATGAATATCATAGTTCTAACAGAAAACATAGAGATATATCTCTTAAAAATCCTATGATAGAAATTAGACATGTAGAGGATCCATTCATAGAGATGGATATAGAGAGAGACTAGGTGAGAAGGGACCATCATATGGAGGTTTCAACAATAAGGGCTTACACAGATAGGAGGTAAATCGATTGACTAGCCACCAATTGACTAGACCTAAAAAATTATCAATCAGTTGACTAGAGAAGCTTAGCAATCGACCAAACGGGCTAATTAAAACCTCAAAATGACCATCTAACCAGTAGCTTAGTTTGACCAATAGACCAACCGATAAGGCATGCTGACCAACGAAGCAGATGAAGCTCTTAAGTGATGTGTCATTCGACCAATTGTTATCATCTATCTAAAAAGGCATGTCCGACTATTTTTTGGTAAATATTCCCTTATATAGTGGTGGCGATTTTGATGGTCCTTGATCTTGGTTGTTCTTTGTTATGATCCTGCCACTTTTATTGGCACTTCTAACTTTAGTACTATTTATATGGCTATTCCGATAAACGATCTTGAATCAAGTTGGGATATAAAATTGACTCTTTGGTCCCAATTTTGATTGAGTCTGTTGTCAAGAAACTGAGATATATTTTGAAATTTTTTAAAATATCGACATTCTTCTACCTAATGTAACTTAGTTCCTAGTAATCCTCTCATTGGAGGGATTTTGCTAATGAATTGTGATGAGACAAGACTGTCAATGCCAATCTTGTGGATACTTTTGTTTTATATTTGTAAAAATCTCGCAAGTGCATGAATCATTTTATAGAAAATGATAAGTGTACTCCCAAGGTCAATCTAAGGAAGGAATTTATGTGGTTTTTAATTTATTATTCAAACTTTTAAAAAAGAAATTAAATCCTAAACATCCTGTCATGATATTTTGATTTTTGTTTCCTAATCTAATAACAAAAAAAAAACATAGATATAGATTCAATAAACAATAATACACATTTTTACCATTCATAACAATGGAGTATTTAATGATATAATAATTAAGTTAATTATGTTTGCTCATATTATTTAGGTTATTAAAGATATAAATTGATATTTGTTGATTTTCTTCTTTTGATATGAAAGTGTCATTCGGTGGAGCCCAAATTCTTTTGTTTAATATTAATTAACTAATATCCTTAGGCGGGGCCTATTAATTAATTAAGTATTAAATTTTATCTTTATTTCTAAGAAAATAGCAAACCATATAATTATAGCTTTAGGTAAAGTTAGTTAATTAGACTTTATTCAAAGTGTCTAAATTAAACCTAAGAATTTAATTATCCAAGTATTAACTTTCAAGTTTTAAAACCATTACTAAAAATATATTGTCAATTCATTTTCGAATAATAGTTCTTATAAAACATTTGTGTACACAACATGTTTTTTGTTGCACGGGCTAGTAATTATAGTTTTCATTTCATCTTTGCTGCTTAATACACATGGACTAAAAGGGAGTGTAGCATGTATTTAGGGGGAGTTACATTATTTGTGTAGCATGTTTGATTGTACTTAGCCTATAATAATTTACTAGTGTAGGGGTTATTGGATAGTATATGGGTGAACTGCATATATTTTTACTTATTGCTTTTCAAAAGTATGTGTTGTTTTGTTTTTGTAATAAATACAAGAGTAGTTATAGACTTGGAGCTTAGTTAGAGTTTGTTGTAATATACAAAGATGCAGTTTGGCATGGATCAACAAGATGGTTGATGGACCATCAAGATGGATAGAGCACAACAAGATGAATGCACTAGAGTCTAGTGTATTGGGGTGTCTACATTACATGTCTTAGTTCATTCATGGCAATGACTCTTTAGGTACATCTTGCATGAATTTATTGTGTTTAAATGTCATGTTTATATTAGAGTTATGTAATGTTTTACGACGGAATGGCAAAGGAGTAGATTGTAAGGTCCTTGTGATTTGTATTGGTATTCCTATATGCAAAATATGGAATTTTTATTTTACTTGATGTTTCTATTAGTCCCTATGTAAGGTTGATATATGATCATTCAATATCACACACACATAGGACATAACTAATTTGATTGCATGAGACACACACTTATGTTTTTAAGATTTGTATGTAGTATGCATGTTTAGGGTATGTTTGCATGAAATGATTAGCAAAATATTTGCCAAACAATACTTATCATTTTTGAAATAAAAAATGAATTTTTGTGAAACTTTCCAAGTTCTTGCTAAGACTTCAATGAGGGATCACTGAACCTATTGGCGTGAGTCACATGGATTAGTTGAGGTCGTCAACAAAGGGTAGTGAGGATTTTAAAGGTTTGCTCAAGGATGTCCTTCCTTGATCACTTAGTGAGGGTTGTTGAATAGTCATTGAGACCTTGCAGACCACTTAGTGACGGTACTCGATGAGGTGCCAAATGGTTGAAATATTTTTATAAATATCCCTTCTAATTTAACGTTTTGGTGAAAATTATGTGGAAACAATAGTAATTTTCAAAATTTGTTTTTATAATTGTTTTCAAATCAAGTGGTATCAATGATAAACTTTAAATGATTTTGTGAATTTTTGTTTTGGTTTAATTAAAAATAATTAAAACCAAGACATAGTCGTGTAACTAGGCTCATCTTCATGAGAGTTACCCTAACTTAGGTTATTTTTCTTACTATACTAAATCATTGGTGATATACAAGATCACGTAGTGGTAGAGCTCTGGGGGCAAGCTAGATTTACTTTGATCGAGTGTTGTGTTAATAGCATTCGGTAGCTTAGATGCACTTGATCATTTTATATTTCTATAGGTTGTGCATTATTGATTCATAATGAATTGCGTGCTATCGATGTTTGCTATTACAACCTGAGATGTTACCACATAGGTGATGGATCCTATATGGGTATATCATTGATAAGTGCTTTAATATAACATGATTTTATGAACTTTAAATGATACAATAAATTTGTATATGCATAGTTCTATTATCTTTTAAAGCAAATTTATCTTTTCGGAATCATGGATATGTATTGTTGTTTTTAAGGTAGTTTAGCTTCAAAAATTAGTTAACTAATCAACACTCGAAGAAAAAGAACCTGAGAGAACTCTATTACAACATTGAAGCATAACATATTAATATACATATAAAGCTTACATATGTCCAAACCATTGAAAATGGTGTAAAAGGAAATAGAGTTCCAAAAGTTTAAGGAGATGCGTGCCACGGCATAGTATTATGTGTGTCATGGCACGACAGTAGTGGATCGAGTAATTCATTGTGTACAAGATGTATTATGCAATGATGCATAATCAATGTGTTCCATAACATCTAACCATTTGATCCACTTTTCATCTCTTTTATATCATTTTTTAAAGCTATATAAAGGACCTCTCATTTCTTGTACAAATTATCATTTTCATCCCTCTGCTCTCTTCTAGCTGATTTCTTAGTTTCTCTCTACTTTTTATTTTTTTAGTTTTAAAGTTCTTCTCTCAATTTGAGAGTTGAACATAATTTATGTAGTATTTTTACTTTTAATTAAAAAAAACAGCATCGACGATTCTATTTAGAGTTTTTTCAGAAACAAAACCATACTAAGATTTTGTAATGATACACTTGATGTATAATTTAAAAGTATTATTTTCATATTACCTTTATGTGTTATTTTACATGTTATATTGAATTTATTGATTATTTATTAAATTAAGCATTCTGATTGAAAATACTATGGGATATTAGTAACTTTATTATACCGATGAAATATTAAAGTAGGCAAACATTTTTATAAAATAAATTAAGTTCTATTTATTCTTCAAGATTTAAATAAAGTTTAAAAAAGAAAAATATATTAACGAAATATTTTTCATCATAAATATTATAGTTATATTTAAGATTTAATTATCTAAATCTGATTTCAAGTCAACTCTTCGATTTTGGATTTGATTATTTGGATCTTTAGATAACTCTATTTCAAAAACATTTATAAGAATTATTATTTAAAAAATATGTTGACAACATATTTTTCGTATTATTTGTAAAATCTAAAAGTTAATTTTTAGATACTTAAATTATAAACATAACTTTGACATCTTGATAAGAGTTTAAATTGTTAGACCCGACCGAATGTGGTAATTGATTGATTTATTAATTCCTTTTTAAAAAACATAATTTAATTAAAATTAATTGTTAGACCTGACCGAAAGCGATAAATGATTTTAATTAATAACAAATTGTAGACATAATTAGTCTCCTATTTGTGTTTATAAGAGAGAATCAATAATCTTAATTTATATCTTTAATAACCTAATTAATGTTGAACAAATATGGTTAAATAACTAATCTATCTAATAAATTCTCTAATGAATGTAAATATTTATTTGCTTTATAATTGTTGAATCTATTTTTACTTCTGTCTTAAACCCAAATTTATGACATAATGTTTAGATGTAATTTTTATTTTTAAAAATTTGTTAAATTTTTTAAAAATTATGTGATTCATCTTTAGACCAACTTTGAAAGTATAATTATTATTTCTTACAAAGTGATTGTTACACTCACAAGTTATTTATAAAAATATATAAAATTTCTACACTAAGTTTTGACACATCAAGTTTTTAGTGCACTTAGCGAGAAGTTGTTAATAGCATCAAAAACTCGCTAAATTTTGTACCATCAAATTCTTAAATGCTTTTTTATTGTAAATATTGTGATGTTTATTTAAAATTTTAAAATATTTAGGTTATTAATTAATTTTAGATATTTTAAATATTTTATTGTCTAAAAAAAATAAAATATTTTTGTAAATTTCTATTATTTTATTTTTAGTTTAAAAAATAAAAATAAAAATATTTTTTAACTTCTTTTTTATTTTTAATTTAAAATAATAATAATAATTTATTTATTTATTTTTATTTAAAGCAATTCTATTTCTTTATTTTCCATTTAAAATTTCTTTTCTTTTATTTATTTACTAAACCTTTTATTATTATTTTATTTCTTTTACTTTATGTCTAGTATTTTGTATTGTAAATTAATCTTGTATAATTTATTTTCTTTTACTAACTTGTATAATATTATATTATTTTAATTACTATTATTTAGTATTTCTACATACAAACATGTAATGCAATATGCTTGTATATTTATTTATCTTTTTATTTTTCTATTTAATAGGTGATTTTTTTAATTTATGTTTTCATAAATTTATGCGAGGTAGAAGGTATTTAGGGTATCATCTTACACCTTACAAAAATAATATAAATAGACCTAAAAGATTATTATGAAGGTTGGACTTTGAGGTCTCACTGTTTTTAGTTGAACAAATTTTTGAACCTCACCTTGACCCTACACTAGAACTAACAAATATGGCAGAAAATCCACCACTTAAGAAAATAACTATAAATGATATGCAAGTCCAGCAATGGACACTGCTACTACCTCAATCCAGTTGGGTGAAGCTGCTTGGAATTATGAATTGAAAAACATTCATTTTTCCATTCTACTTAACAGTCCAAACATTTCCCTTCGAAGCACTCACCAAAGACCAACTTAAAACATGGTGTTCCCCTATACTCTAAAAGATAGGGCCAAGGGATGGCCAATGTCACTTCCCCCAAATTATTTGATAACTTGGGAGGATGTTTACAATAAGTTTATGGGAAAATTTTATTCACACAAAAAAAGAGTTGAAAGCAAAGATTGCTACTTTTTCTAAGATGGATAGAGAACCTCTCTACAAAGCTTGGGATAGTTCAAACTCTTTCTCACCCAATTCCCCCATCACAACTATCATTTATAATTATAGAACCAATTTTTCTATGATGGGTTGACACAACAATATCATTTCATCATTGACAACACTATTGGAGGAGTGATGGTAGGAAAAAATTGCCTTAGATTCTTACAATCTCTTTGAGATGTTAGGTACTAATTCCCATCAAAAAGCTCCAGAGTGATGAGAGTCGGAGTCCATAAAATTGACTCCAATATTGAAGTTCAAATGAAGCTTGCATAATTGACCAAGCAAGTTGTGCTACTTACCACACATACCACAACCAATAAAGAACATGTGGCTTGTGTTTGGGACATAGTGTTGATTCCTATCCCTATCATGAAAAAGAAAATACCTACAACTGGGGGTGAAGGAATCATCCAAATTTCTCCTTAAGGCAGAATAATCCTACATTTGCCCAAGGCTCAAACCAATAGGGCCAATAATTCCACCAATAATTTCCCAAAAATCCTTCCAACAAATTAACTCTGGAGGATAACTTGAATGCATTCATTCAAGCAAGCAGAGAAAACCAATCACAAATAAATCAAAGGTTAGAATATGTGGAGTTTTCCATTAAAAAAGTCAAAGTAGAGTTGGAACAACTAATTGAATAATTGCAAAAACAAGGCAAAGAATGGTTGTCGAGTGAGAAAAACAACAAAACTCAATAATGTAGGGATATTGACTTTACAAAATGATAAAATCCCCCAAGCAATGTCTTACTAAAGACAATAAAAATAGTTCTAGATCGACGGTAACCCATTATTTTATTTTATTATTTCTTCAATTTAATTTAAATTCTTGGATAATATTTTTATTATTTTATTATTTTTATTTTAGATATAGATTTTTGTGATAATTTTAATTTTAAAATAATATTAAAAAAGAGAAGAGTAATGTAAAACTTAGCATGAAGAAAATAATGTTTCGCACTACGACATAGGTGTTTTTGATTAACTTGAATTGAAGTTCATAGCGTGCCTTTAGTTTGTGCCACGGTATACATACTAATTCTAGCCAGAAATAGAACCCTTGTGCAAAAACACACCATTTTTCTCATTTTCTCTCATTTTCTTCACACATCCTAATTTTTCCCCACTGAATACCTCTAAACCCTCAAAAATCACATATTTCTTCAATAATCTTTCAAACCTTTTACAAAAGCTCACTTTCCTAGTCATTACCTACCCATTCCTTAAAAACAAATTTCAAAAACCATTAATAATACCAAGAAATCTTCAAATTCAAAAAGAGGTGTTCTTCATTTTCTTCGATCCACAATTACACAAGTAAGTATTCATAAATTTTTAGAATTTAAGTCTTTGAAATAATTTTTTTGAAAATTTATGGATTATTTGTGTATTTTTAAGAGTTTCAAATCCAAACAAGGACTATGAGGGGTAAGGAAAATATTGGAATAATTTGTTTTGTGTTATTTTCTAGAATATTTGTGAACCTAGAAATTTTATATATTATTGAATTTTTGAAATTGAACCTAAAATAGGGCCAAGTTTTCAAGTCATAATGCCAAATTACGTTTTGAAAAAGATGCATAAGTCAACAAATGTTTCATACATGAAAAAGTGAAGGATTTTGATTTGGGCGTAATGTCTAATTTGAGGAAATTATTGATGTCATTGTAGTTTTAGGATGAAAAATGTTCGTAAAGGAACTTGATACTGCTATTAAATCTATTGTTTGGAAATTCTATGCAAACGTTCCCAATGTTATTGATAATATAGCTAAGGTACGGGATGTGCTAGTCTCTTTTGGACCAAATGATATAAATGCACATTATTATTTAGTGAATATCAGGCAAAGTGAGTATAAAACATATTTAAATAATGTCGATTATACTACAGTACTTGAAACCTTGATTTTAGAATGGACTGAATTGAATTATGTTGGTAGAAAACATAAGGGCTTTGAAGCCAAGTACTTGGATAAGGTTTCCCGCATTTGGAAATACTTTTGTGTTTAAGATTAATGCCCACCAGGAATTACAATTCTATTGATAAAGAAAGGGCAATTTTACAATATGCTATTACATCCAGGATGTCTATGGATGTAGGTAATATAATTCACTATAGGATCAAGCTATCTACAAATAGTCACCGTTTGACTTACTTTTTCCTCCAATTAGTCACTGCTTTATGTAAGAAAGTGAGGGGTATTTATTCAAAAGATGAAATTATAATTCAACCTAGTGAATTATTAAATACAACCTATTTTAATGAACTCATCTCTGGTACCAATATTACCTAAAGGGAAAGAAGGGAAATTCCTTCATCAAATTTGACTATGAAAGAAGAAATTCATAAGTTTGGTGAATGAATAAGCTACATAGAAGATTACCATCAAGCCTACACAACCCATCATAATGTACTTTTCAATCAACAACATTGTGATCAGGTCGATCATAACTGATTAATGTATGAAATGAACCGTTTACAACTCAATCATCTCAGGATAGATACAAGTAATTTAGTAACACCTAAATATCAATACTATGATTTTACCTTTATTCCTCCTGAAAGATCACGAAAACAACCTGAAGAACAAAATATGGATGACATGGAAGATGAACTCTAAATTTGTTCCATAGTTTTATGAGTTTCTATGTATTTTGTTTTTTTATTTTATTTTGAAAACTTTAGTTTTATTGCTTTTTAATATTTTTTGTTTTATGTTAATTATTTTTTTATTTTATTTTACTATCATGTGAATATTATTTAGAATTGTTAATTTTATTACTATTTGTTGAAATTTATAAGAAGTACACAATTTTTCTATGTAAATTAAAAATGTTTGAAATTATGAATACACATACAATTCCACACAAATACTTGAGTAGATTTAATAAATGAATAACTTTTCTATTTTTTACTCTTTTTCTTTAACTTACAATTATTACATTGAGGGCAATGTAAGTGCTAAGTTAGGGGTAAAAAAGTTACATATTTATAAAATTGAGGTAATTTCAAAATCTTATTAAACATATGTTCTCATTTTTATATTTTTATTTATTTTATGATTTTATTTATTTTTATTGGTTTAAGAATTTTAGTTTGATTTTAAAATATTTCACAAAATTATTGTCTTTTATTTAATTTTAAATAAATAATTAAGTTTTCACAATATTAGATTAATTTATTGAACATATCATGGAATAATTTGATAACTTGTTAGTCTTTGTCATAATTTATATTTAATGATAAAATATTGAAATTACGATAAATCCAAAATTGATGTTTAGAAATCAAATAATAGAGACTATTTTGTGAGAATATTTTGAGCCATTATCTTCCTATTCTGAGTGATAATATATTTTTTACTCTTTAAACACTATTCAAATTGTTAGATGTTCTATATAGGGTTTGCTTTTAATGCTAAGATTTTTACATTTAATAAAGTGTCATATATTTATTTTCATGGCTTAAATTGAATAACTTAAGCAGAAATTAAAAGTCTATGCCTTTCTCTTCATTCATGCATGACTTCAAAAAAGAAACATATAAGGGTTAACTAAGCCAATAAAAAAAAGTCAAAAATTATCCGCTTACCCAAATCATATAAAAATATGTATAAATTATACATAGGTCATCTCTCTCTAAAAAGAAAGAAAGCAAAAACATAGGAAATATATCCCCAATAAGTCATTCCATTTTCTTAATCTCTTAAATGCATATAACTTAAAAAATTTATTTGACTATTTTAATTGATGTATGAGAATAATATGTGATTTCTACATAAATATTTCTATTCAATTCTTTTCACGATATAAATATTATGCATTACTTTGAGCCTTTTTCTAATTTAAGATATGCAAAATTATTAATTCATTTCTTTACATAAACTCTATTTGCATATACCTTTGAATGAGTGTTTGAATCAATAGGATCAGTGTTGTTGAGAGTATTCCTTGGAAGGTTAGAGTCGAAATGAATTCGGATTCTTACATTGAAACTAAGGTAATTAATATTAATACATTTTTCATATGAATTTGAATATGATTTTCAACTAACCATTATAGTAAACTATGAATGTTTAGAATTATAAAATAACTTATGTTTTGGATTTTAGTCATGATCTTAAAAGAAAATTAAAAACATGAGAAGTTTTGCTATTCTTTTTACTATGTTATTTTTAATTTTTTTTGTTTAAAATTTAGTTTATTATCGGTTTATGTGTTATTTGTTATTTATTTTTAATTTTTTAATTTTTAATTTGATATTTGGGGGTATCATCTCTGAAAGTCCTTATAAGACTTAAACTCCTCTTCTTGAGAAATTTAGGGATTTAAATGTTTGTTATATAGGCTAAACGTAACTGTGTCAATCTATGAAAATAATTGAAGGTAGTTTAATTTTATTCTAGTTTTTATTTTTAGTTTTTCTCATTTCTTGCTAAGAGACTAGTAAGAAGCTGGTTAGAGGTTATAATGAGTGCTTAAAAGCACTTAATATAATATGATTTTATGTACTTTAATTAATAAACTATATTTATATTTGCATAGTTTTATTATCTTTTAAAGCAAATCTATCTTTTTTAGAATCATGGGTATGTTTTGTTATTTGTTTTTGATATTTTAGCTTCGAAAATGATTTAACTAATTAACACTTGAAGAATTGAACTTGAAAGTACTATATTATAACATTAAACCACAAAATATTAACATATGTTCCAAACCTTTGAAAATGGTGTAAAAAATAGAGTTCCAAAAGTTCAAGGAAACACATGCCATGACATGGCATTATGTGCCACAGCTCGACAGCCGTGGATCGTCCAATTCAATGCTTACAAGCTCTCATGCCACAGTGCATAATCAATGTGTGCCACGACACTCGACCATATATTCCACTTCTCCTCTCTTTTGTAGCATTTTTTAAAGCTATATAGAGGACCTCTCCTTCATTATAAAAATCATAATTTTCATCCTTCAGCTCTCTTCTACTCGATTTCTAGTTTCTCTTTATTTTTTATTCTCTTATTTTAAAGTTCATCTCTCAATTTGAGATTTGAATATAGTTTATGTAGAAGTTTTACTCTTAAGTCAATAAACAATATTAGCAATTTTGTTTGAAGGTTTTCCAAAAACAGAAACAATACTGAGATTCTGTAAAGATACACTTGAGATATAATTTAAATGTATTCTTTTTATATTACATGTATGTGCTGTTTAACATGCCATATTTAATTTATTGATCATTTATTAAATTAAGCATGTATGGCTAAAAATACTATGGGATATTAGTAATGTTGTTGTGCTTATGAAATATTAAAATAAGTAAACATTTTTATAAAATGAATAAAATTTTATTTCTTTATCAAGATTTAAACAAAATTTATAAAAAAATGTATTAAATAAGTATTTTTCATCATAAACATGAGAATTAGACTTAGGATTTAATTATATGAATCCGATTTTGAGTCAACTCTTCGATTTTAGATATGATTATTTGAATTTTTAGATAACTCTATTTCAAATATTTTTATAATAATTATTATTGAAAATATTATTGTCGACATATTTTTCACATTATTTTTAAAATATGAAAGTTAGTTTTCAGATAACAAATGTTAAGTGATTTTAATTAATAACAAATAGTAGACCTAATTACTCTCCTATTTGTATTTATAAGATAGAATCAATAATCTTAATTCATATCTTTAATAACCAAATTAATATTCATCAAATATGATTAAATAAATAATCTATTCAATAAATTATCCACCCAATGTAAATGTTTATTTGCCTAATGTTTGTTTAATCTTACATTTATATCATTAGATAAGATTTCTAAAACCCAAATTTTATGATAGAATGTTTAGATTTAATTTTTATTTTTAAGAATTTGTTAAATTATTTAACAACCAAGTGATTCATCTTTATATTGACCTTTGAAGTATATTTATCATTTCTTACAAAGTAATTCATACACTTACGAGCTATTTATAAAAATATAAAAGATTTATACACCAAATTTTGGCACATCAAGTTTTTGGCACCGTTGTCAAATAATTGGTAATAGCATCAAAAACTTCCTAAATTTGTATCATCAATTGATTGGACTCGAATTGTGTTCAATGAATATACAAGTATGAGTATCGCAACTAGTAATATAATGATAATAAAATATCATTCTCACATAATTATGTTATCAGAAACTAATTTTTAAAACTAAAAAAAAATCATTTTTTTGTATTTTTATTTTTTAAGAAAGCAAAATATAAAGAACTAAAAATAAATAACAATAATTAATTAAATTAGATTTGATAGCTAAAAAGATATATAAGAAAATATCTAAGAGTACTTAATTCTCCAATTTTCTAAATATGTGAATCTATAAAATCCCCCAATATAATTATTAATCAATTACACGATCAATTGAATCTAACCTAGTATGTATTCATCTCTTAAATAAATTACACACTATATAGTAATTAACCTAATCAAACTATCATGCCAATTAAATTGTATACTACTCATTAAGTTCATCAATTATAGATCACATACATAAAAATCATACATCTCTGCCTAAAAACTTTGCATGTTATTTAATCAAAACAAACAATTAAATATTTCTCTCAAATCTATAAATATTTCTCTCAAATCTATTTAATTGTCTCTATATATCAAAATTCTCAATTTTGTTGCACCATTACTCTCCACATTAATTCCCTTGCAAAACAAAAAGAATAAAAATACAAGCAAAATAACATTAGGTTGCCTCCCAACCAGCATCACTTTTAACGTCCTTGACTAGATGGTCATGCCAAGCCCATAAAGTACATCCTTTTATGTCGATTTACTTTTGAGTTTGCCCAAAAATAGTTTGAGTCTTGATTTGTTCAATAATACTTTGTATTTCGGTTTTAAAAACAAGGTGCTCAATTATCTTATAATGCCATATTTTTGTTTTTTATACTTTTTGGCATTTTTATAAGCACTATACCATAACTCATCTAATTTATGTATTTCCAACATCTTTTTACCCTCTTTATTTGACTCAATCGCTTGCCTACTTGATTGAGGATGGTAGGATAAAGGTATAAGGTCTAAAATTGCTGCCCTTCAATAGATGTTTAAGCCTTGAGCTTATCTCAAAATATTCCTCAAATTCATTTGATACACACATGAGAGGCATGTCCTCCAAAAAGTTCACATAGTTAATAATCGTTACACACAAAGTGTGTGCAATAAATATGCAAGTATATGTATTGCAACAATTAATATAATGATAATTAAAGATCATTCCCATGGAGCTTATTTTATTAAAAACTAATTTTTAAAACTTAAAAAAAATAAAAATAATTTGTTGTGTTTTTATATTTTAAGGAAGAAAAATTAAAATAACTAAAAGTAAATAGCAATAATTAATTAAACAGATTTGGTTACTAAAAAGATATATGAGAAAATATCTAGGAATACTTAATCTCCCAATTTTCTAAACATGTGAATCGCTAAAATCCTCCCAAAATAATTACCAATTAATTACATGATCAATTTAATCTAACCTAGCATGTATTCCTCTCTCAAGTAAAATACACATCATATAGTAATTAATTTAATCACACTCTCATACAAATTAGATTGCATACTACTCATTAAGTTCATCAATTATGGATCACATACATAAAAATCATACATCTCTACCTAGAAACTATACATGTTATTTAATCAAGACAAACAATTAAATAATTCTCTCAAATCTATTTAATTGCCTAAATTGTTGGCCAAACAATTAATAGCATACAAATCAGATTAAATAGTATAAATAAATTAAAATTATAATTGGGGTAAAATATTAGATCTTTACATGGTGAAAATTGGGTTTATAAGATCCCTAGATTAATAAATTAACTACACATAATTGTGTTCCTAAAGCTCATGTTTTTCATAAAGAAAGACATAAAAATTGATAAAGAAAAGAGTAGAAAAAGAAATACAATCAATATCTTGATTTGTAGTGTTAATCTCCTATTTAACCTCCATCAAAATTGTGTCTGCTCTAGAATTTTTCTGTATTTTTTTCACTTTTTATCTCCAAAAACTAACCAAAATTATGCTAATGGAGGGCACTTAGGGTTTATAGAGTGATTAGGGGCTTAAAAATAGCTCAAGTGAGATTTGGATCTTCAGATCAGCTTCAGATCAAGGGCTATAATCAAAATAAGCAAAATTGACAATACCAGCCAATCACAGTGCGACATGTGGCAAGGGAAATTAATTGGGCAAATCAAAGAGAAATGCATGACAGGGGAGACCGATCAGAGTCAACGCTCGCTGAGTCAGTGCCACGCTCTGCGACATGATTCACTGAAACGAATGACATGGCGCACGGGTGGAATGTGATGTGCAATTGGATGGTGATATGTGGCAACGAAGTTTGACTGCACTCTAAACTTGGATTGAATGCCTACTAACATGTGGCACGTATTTTTTCCTCCTCACATGTGGCGTAATGTGGTTCGTCTTCGTGCTTACGTGGTGTTCAAGTGGTTTTCCCAATCAGCTCTTGATTGATCCTACGTTAAAAATTCATAAAAAATCCCCAAAAATTTTAAAAATTATATTTTCACCCTTTTTATCAAAAAAAGTCTATATTTTAATATTTTAGCCATAAAAATATTTTTTATTGAATAAAACAAGTAAATATTAAGTAAAAAAATACACTAATGACTCTACTTTCATAAAGTCATCACACCCGTAAACTTAACTCTTTGCTTGTCCTCATGTAAAGCTAAGTATAACTAAATAAAATAACATGGGCAGTATATTCATAAAAATACTTCTATTAGTACATGCATATTTCAAGAAAACTATTATTCTTAAAAGTCGTACAATCCTATGATAAAGAGGTTCACATATTCATTATTTAGCGTTTCATCAATACAAGGATATGCAAGGTTTTTGACAAATTCATTCGTATGTGTGTGTTGCACATGATATCATGTAATGCACTCATAAAATTAGCCTATATGAGCATTCTAATCAATTCAATCTTAGAACAAGTCTCATAAGTCTATTTTTCATATCCCTCTCCACTAATATAAATATGCACTTAGCTCAAGATCAATAAGGACTTTACATGGTTGTAATGTAAGACTTAGGTGGGGGTGGGGTCGATAAATGAAGATATATAGGCTGTTTCCACACCTTAGCTTCTTCTTTTTTCATCACGAGCTTTTTAACTACAATTAAGCTTTTACTTGATATTTCAGTGCACCCTCTTTTGACATTCTTTTCATATTATTTTTTCCACATTTTTTATAGCTTCACAACACCCCCAAACCTATTTTCAATTCTATTTTTTTCTTTAGAGGGATATTTGTGTTGTGATTTTTTTTATAAGGTTCATTACATTTCACCTTACACTATAGCATAACATATGATTGCATTTTTTTCTTTTCATATAAGCTAAAGGTGCAAGGGTAAAGGCAATACTTATTAGTTAAGCAATAAATGTAGCTTAAAGATATGAAAGGTTCTTTGTTAGGCTCAAATGGATGACTAAAGATATTAACAACGGTTAGCTTGAAAGGCTTAATCGATCCAAATAAGGCATAAATCATTTCTCTTGTTAAATACTATTTAGGATTTTGTCTCAAAGGATGATCAAATAGATTCTAAAACTTGGAAGATCTCATCAACTCGCATAAATCACTACAAATTTTCTCTCAATAAACACACCAAAATCAAGCATGAACATGTGAATAAAAATTCCAATCAATCCAATCAAAAATAGCAAGCATATCATATGATTAATGTAAATATCTTAACAAATATGTTACATTCCTTATTATTGTCATGACAACCAATTTTTATCATTGAGTTCATGTGTTTCATATCAAGCATGCATGCATTTAGTTTCCACGTATTTATCAATTTCTACCCAAATCATGATTAAAAACAACCTAAAAATTAAAAAAAATTCCAAAAAAAATTAAAATGCATACTAAATACTAATGTAGAGAATGAAGTTTCCTCCACCAAACTAAAATTACACGTTGTCCCCAATGTTCACATATAAATATGAAAAGGTAAAAGAAAAGAAAACTCACTTAATCATGGCACACCACATCTGTCACCGAAATGCTCATTCTTTTTACGCCATTGCTCTCCACATTTATTCATTTACAAAATAAAAACAATGAAAATATAAGTAAAATAGCGTTAGGTTTCCTCCCAACCAAGCTCACATTTAACATCCTTGATTATACAGTTATATCAAGTCCTAAGGAACATCCCTTTGTATCCATTTATTTTTGAGTTTGCCTGGAAATAATGTGAGTCTTGATTTGTTCAATAATACTTTATGTTCTGGCTTCCAAACACGGTGCTCAATTATCTTCTCATACCATATTTTTGTTTTCTTTTTAAAACATTTGGCATTATTATAAGCATTCCACCATAACTAATCCAATTTATATATTTCTAATAGATGTTTCACCTCTCCATTGGACTCTTTCACTTTTATACTTGACTGGGGATAGGAGAGTGAAAGTGTAGGGTCCAAACTTAGTGGCTCTTTAATTTATGTTTTGAGCTTTAATCTTATCTCAAAATTCTCCATAATTGGTAGAGTTATCACGTGGCCTAGCGTATCCTCCAAAAATTTCACATAGTCTACAATGTCAACTTTCGATGCCATTCTTTCAAAGTTAAAACATGTTGAGTTGTTTTTTGGTGAGTTTATGTCCTTGTTTATAGCATCACGTGTAATAGTCTTAAGTGTGAAAGACTCAACAAATTATTTTAAGTTGTCCCCATATTTAGTAACATTTATCCTTAAGCATTCATTTGTACTATCAATGTCGAGGGGTTTAGATGCTTTAGAAAATTTAAACATTACTTTTTCATCTTGTACTCTTATTGTAAATTCATCTTTTTTTACGCCAATGAGTGCTCTTCCGATTACTAAGAATGGATGACCAAGTATGATAGTAATGTCATGATCCTCTTCCATGTCTAGCACAATGAAGTCTGCCGAAAAGATGAATTTTTCTACTTTTACTAACAAATTTTTGACCATATCCTGAGGTCTCTTAATTGATCTATCTGCCATTTGTAATGTTACTAAAATAGGTTTGGCTTTACCAACCCCCAATCTTTTGAAGACTGATAATGGCTTAAGGTTAATGCTAAAACCTAAGTCATATAATGCTTTCTCAAAATGGATGTTCCCAATTATACAAGGAATGTCAAAACTACCTAGTTCTTTCAACTTTTGGGGTAATTTTCTAGCAAGGATGGCACTACAACCTTCAATTAAGGTTATTATTTCATTATCTCCAAGCCTCCTTTTCTTAGACAATATGTCCTTCATAAATTTGGCATAAGTAGGAATATGTTCAAGTGCATCTACGAATGATGTTTATGTGCAACTTCTTGAAGACTTCTAGAAATTTTGAAAACTACATATCTAACTTTTTTTTTTGCAATCTTTGAGGGAAAGAAATAGTGGGTTTATAGATGTTGCTCTTTTTTGGACAAATTATTTCCTTTTTAATGCTCTCTTTATCCACTACTTTCTCTTTATCCTTGTTAATTTCTTGTTTCTCCTAATCCTTTTCTATCTTATGTTCATGTTCTACAATTTTACCAATACTCAAGGCTATGGCATTGCACTGGTCCTTACCTTCTATTCTTGGGTTTACAAGTGTGTCATGTGGAAGGTTACCTTGAGGCCTTTAACTTATAGCTTGAGTAAGTTGCCCCATTTGGTTCTCCAAATTTCGAATCGAAGACTCTTGAGTGGACACTTTTGTATTTACTGATTGGATGAAGTCTTTCATCATCCCCATTAAGGCATTTGTATTGTCCTTAGTAAGTGGCTTCTTATCTTGGGCTTGTGATTGATGTGGTTATTGAAAAATAGGTGTTTGAAATGATTGATGGTTGAACTGATTACCACTTTGATTGTTGTTACTCCAAGAGAAATTTGGATGTTGTCTCCATCCTGGGTCATATGTGTTTAAGTATGAATTATTGTTTCAATTCACATTACCTATATAGAAGATTGATTCAAGATTATGTGGATAATTATCAAACAAACGGGCTCCATCATAAAGCACACAAGACACTCTAGCACCTTGAACCTGGTTTATACTCGTTGGAGAGTTTTGAACCATCAAAAGATTTACCAAAAAGGATGCTTGAGTTGTAACCGCCATGATATCATTTACCTCATGCATTCCACCTACTCTTCTTGTGGTTATCATTCTGTTGATATACTATGGATAATTATTACTAGCCATTTTCTACTATATGCTTGTAATAACACTAAAGAATGTGTCTAAATTAAAAATAAATAAAAATTAAAAAAAAACTAAATAAATAATTTAAAGTTAAAAATAAATAAATTAAATTAAATAAATAAATAAGTCAGTAAAATAAAATAAGTAAATTAAAGTAAAAAATAAATTAAGATAAATAACTAAAATAAAAATAAAATATAATAAAAAAATTATTAATTTATAATATTTGTAATCGGAGACAATGGCACCAAAAACGTGATCGTCACACACGAAGTGTGTGCAATGAATAAACAAGTATATGTATCGCAACATGTAATATAATGATAAGAAAATATCATTCCCACAAAGATTATTTTATTAGAAACTAATTTTTAAAACTTAAAAAAAAATAAAAATAATTTGTATGGTGTTTTTATAATTTAAGGAAGAAAAATTAAAATAACTAAAAGTAAATAGCAATAATTAATTAAATCATATTTGATAACTAAAACGATATATGAGAAAATATCTAGGAATACTTAATCCCCCAATTTTCTAAACATGTGAATCGCTAAAATCCCCCAAAAATAATTATCAATTAATTACATGATCAATTTAATCTAACCTAGCATGTATTTATCTCTCAAGTAAACTACACGCCATATAATAATTAATTTAATCACACTTTCATGCCAATTAAATTGCATACTACTCATTAAGTTCATCAATTATGGATCATATACATAAGAATCATACATCTCTGCTTAGAAACTACACATGTTATTTAATCAAGACAAAAAATTAAATAATTCTATCAAATATATTTAATTGCCTTTATAGATAAATTGTTGCCCAAATAATTAGTAGCATACAAATCACATTAAATAATATAAATAAATTAAAATTATAATTGGGGTAAAATATTAGATCTTCACATAGTGAAAATTGGGTTCATAAAATCCCTAGATTAATAAATTAATTACACATATTGTGTCATAAAGCTCATGTTTTTCATGAATAAAGACATAAAAATTGATAAAGAAAAGAGTAGAAAAATAAATACAATCAATCTCTTGATTTGTAATGTTAATCTCCTCTTAAATCTCCACCAAAATTGTGTCATCTCTTGAATTTTTTTGTATTTGTTTTCCGTTTTTAGCTCTAAAAATTGACCAAAATTATGCTAATGGAAGCCACTTAGGGTTTATAGAGTGATTGGGAGCTTAAATATAGCTCAGGTGTGATCTGGATCGTCATAAAAGTTTCAAATCAAGGGCTACGATCAAAATAAAAAAAATTGATAACACCAACCAATCACAACGCGACACATGGCAGGGGAAATTAATTGGGAAAATTAGACAGCGAAGCATGGTAGGGGAGATTGGTCATAGTCAAAAGAGTTTTTTAAGTTGTCATCACAATGAGTAACATTCATTCTTAATCATTCATTTATAGTATCAATATCTAGGGTTTTAGATGCTTTAAAAACTTGAAATGTTACTTGTTCATCTTGCACTCTTATTGTAAGCTCACATTTTTTTACATCAATGAGTGTTGTGCCTGTTGTTGATAATGGAAAACCAAGTATGATAGGAATATTACGGTCTTCTTCCATGTTTAGTACAATGAAATCCACCAGAAGGATGAAATTGTCTACTTTTATAAAATATCTTCTACTATACCCCAAGGTTACTTAATTGATCTATCAACCATTTGTAATGTTATTGAAGTGGGTTTGTCTTTACCAACCCCCAATCTCTTAAAAATCAA
Source organism: Hippophae rhamnoides (assembly GCA_033030585.1). Lineage (NCBI taxonomy): Eukaryota > Viridiplantae > Streptophyta > Magnoliopsida > Rosales > Elaeagnaceae > Hippophae > Hippophae rhamnoides. Next base: position 35,267,236 of record CM065435.1, on the reverse strand, counting down.
TAATGACACAAGGTTAATGCTAGAACCCAAGTCACCTAGCGCTTTCTCAAAATTGATGTTCCCAGTAGTGCAAGGGATGTCAAAGCTACCTAGTTCTTTCAATTTTTGGGGTAGTTTTCTAGCAAGGATGGCACTACAACCTTCAATCAAGGTTATTGTTTCATGATCTATAAGATGGCATATGTTCAACTGCATTTACAAATGATATATTTATGTGTATCTTCTTAAAGACATCTAGCAATTATGAAAACTATGTATCTAACTTTTTCTTTTGCAATTTTTAGGGAAAATGAATAGTGGGATTATAGAGGTTTCTCCTTTTTGGCTAAATTATTTCATTTCCATTGCTCTCTTTATCCACTAATTCTAGGCTTTCTTTATCTACTAATTTATCCTCATCTTTGTTTGTTTTTGGTTCTTCCTTATCCTTTTTTTTATCTTATCTTCCTCCTCTAGAGTTTTACCACTCCTAAAGGCTATAACGTTGTAATGGTTCTTACCTTCTCTTATTGGGTTTACAATTGTGGCACTTTGAAGGTTCCTTGAGGCCTTTGGCTTATATCTTGGGAAGTTTCCCTATTTGAGTCTCTAAATTTCAAATTGAAGCCTCCTGAGTGGACACTTTTGTATTTACTGATTGGTTAAAGTATTTCATTATCCCCATTAAAGAATTTGTATTGTCCTCAATAGGTGACTTCTTCTCTTGAGCTTGTGATTGTTGTGGTTATTGAAAACCTAATGGTGGATATGAATGACAGTTGAATTAATTATCACCTTGATTGTTGTTATTCCAAAAGAAATTAGGATATTGTCTCCATATTGGGTTATATGTGTTTGAGTATGAATTATTGTTTTGGTTCACACTACCTATAGAGAATTCTGATTCAAGATTATCTGCATAATTATCAAAAAAATGGGCTCCACCACAAAACATATAAGACACTCTTGAATCTTGGACTTGGTTTATACTTGCTAGCAAGTTTTGAGCCTTCAAAAGATTAACCAAAGATGAAAATTAAGCTATAAGTATCGTGATATCATTTACCTCATACAGTACAAGTACTCTTCTTGTGGCTGTCATTTTTCCCATTGGCCATTGATAATTATAGCTAGCTATTTTCTCAAGTAAATCATAAGCTTAATTGTAAAATTTAGCTAGTAGAGCCCCATTAGTGGATGCATCAACAACGGTTCTTGTTTGAATATTAAAACCATTGTAGAAAGTCTCCATTTGGATCCAATGAAGGATACCATGGTGAGGACACTACCTTAGAAATTCTTTAAATCTTTCCCATGGTTCGTATAAAGATTCTCCTTTATATTATTGATAAGAGGTAATGTCATTCCTAAGCTTGGCATTCTTTTTTAGTAGGAAATATTTAATTAAGAATTTTTCCACCAAATCATTCCAAGTTGTAATAGACTCAGGTGGCAAAGAGTTTAGCCAAGTTCGAGCATCATCTCGCAAAGTGTAAGGAAATCATATAAGCCTAAATGCCTCTTCATTCACACCATTAAATTTAAATGAATCTCTAACTTTAATAAACAATCTGAGATGAAGATGAGGATCCTTTGTTGGTAATCCACTAAATTGTCTAACTGTCTATAGCATTTGAAACATTACTTGTTTTAGTTCAAATTGTTTAACTTGAATGTTTAGCCTTTTAATACTTGGATTTAGCCCTTCCAACATAGATAATGCATATTCATTTATAGTTATATCTCCATCATCTATCAAAGGTATCTGGTTGTTCAAATTTTACTCATTATTGTTTATTTCTAATAGATTAGTCATTTCTTCCACTTGGGTGAAAACTTGTTGTTTTCTTATTAATCTTAAAGTACACTCAATTTTGGGATCTAAAAGCAAAATTTCTCCCTTATGGACTTTCCTCATAAAATAGAGCAAACTATATTTCTAATAACACTAAAAGAGATGTCAAAATTGAAAATAAATAACTAAATAAATAAATTAAAATTATGAAAAATAAATAAAGAAAATAGATAAAATAAAAAAATTAATTTCTAATATTTATAATCCCTAAAACGGTGCCAAAAACTTGATCGAACACGAATTGTGTTAAATGAATATGCAAGTATACATATTGTAATAAGTAATATAATGATAAAAAAATCAATTTTTTGTGTTTTTATGTTTTAAGAAATCAAAATTAAAAGAATTAAAAACAAATAATAATAATTAATTAAATCATATTTGACCGCTAAGAAGATATATGAAAAAATATCTAAGAATACTTAATCCCCTAATTTTCTAAACATATGAATTACTAAAATCCCCCAATATAATTATTAATCAATTGAATCTAACTTAGTATGTATTCCTCTCTTAAGTAAACTACACATCATTTAGTAATTAACCTAATCACACTTTTATGTCAATTAAATTGCATACTACTCATTAAGTTCATTGATTATGGATCACATACATAAGAATAATACCCCTTTGCCTAGAAACTGTGGATGTTATTTAATAAAGACAAACAATTAAATAATTATCTCATTAATTACCTTTATAGATCAATTGTTGACCAAACAATTGATAGCGTAAAAATCATATTAAATAATATAATTAAGTTGAAATCATAATTGAGATAAAATATTAGATCAATACATGTAGAAAATTGGGTTTATAAGATCCCAAGATTAATAAATTAACTAAGCATAATTTTGTTCATAAAGACCATATTTTTCATAAAGAAAGACATAAAAATTGATAAAGAAAGGAAAAGAAGAATAAATACAATCAATCTATTGAATTGTAGTACCGATCTCCTTTTGAATCTCCACAAAAATTGCATCTCTTTTTGAATTTTTTTATGTTTTTCTCTCTACTTGGATCCAAAAACTGATAAACATTATGTTAATTTTAGCTCCTTAGGGAAATTAGTGGTTAAATTTAACTAAGGTGGAATTTGGACCTTCAACTCATCTTCACATTAAGAGTTGAGATGAAAAAAGGAAAAATTAACAATGCCATCCAATAGGAGCGTGTCGTATGTCTTAGAGAAAATGTGGAACCAATCAACGCGTGACGCGTGCCTCATGTGATTAGTCTCGGTCAACTTACGCTGATTCAAAGCCATATGGCAATCTGTGATTCATGGTTAAGGCTTGCGTGGTTCACAGGTTGAAGGAATGGACTAATCAGGTGGTGACATATGGCGAGCGCATTGACCAAGTGACAAACTCGAAACGAATGCCATGTAGACACGTGGCAAGGTGATGAGTAAAACCAGCATTGTTGATCCTACCAATACTTTGGTTTTATATTTATAAAACTCTCGCAAGTGCACGAATTATTTCATAGAAAATAATAAGTATACTCCCATGGTCGATCAAAGGAAGTAATATATGTGGTTTTTAATTTATTATTCAAACTTTTAAAAACGAAATTAAATCCTAAACATCCTGTCATGATATTTTGGGTTTTTGTGTTTCTAATCTAATAACATAAAAATAAACATAGATACAGATTCAATAAATTTTATGCAAATTTTATCATTTATAATACTGGAATATTTATGGATATAATAACTAATTTAATTATGCATTCTTATATTATTTAGGTTATTAAAGATATAAATTGATATTTATTGATTCTCTCCTTTTTATATGAATACGACCTTTGGTGGGGTTAGATATTCTTTGTTAACTAAACAAAGCAATTAACGCATATGGGTGGGGTTGATAACTAATTTGGTTAATTAAATTAATTCTTTTTTTCTAAGAGATTGAAAATGAACCATTTAAATGCCACCTTTGGTGGGGTTAGACAGTTTAGACTTTATTCAAGGTGTCCAAATTAAACCTAAGAATTTAGTTATCCGAGTACTAACTTTCAAGTTTTAAAACTACTACTGAAAACGTGTTGTCAATACATTTTTAGATAATAATTCTTATAAAAACTTTTGAAATAGAGCTTCACTCTAACTACCGGGCGATTGTACCAACAAATAAAAGAGCACTACTCTAAATCAGATCGGATAACTAAACCTTAAAATCTAATTTTCAGATTTAAGTTTGCAATGAAAAATAATATATTTCTCTCTAACATTCTTAATATAAAATCTTGAATAAAAATAAAATCAATTCATTTTAGAGATTTTTACCTATTTAATATTTTGCAAGCATAACAACGTTATTATTATATCATGTTTACAAACAACCAGCAAACTTAAATTTAATCACAAACAAATTAAATATAACATATAAGAATAAAACATAAAAAATAACTGTAAAGAAAATAAAATCCTTACAGTACTTTGATGTTATTCCTGTTGTTGAAAAATCTCCAAACAGAATTTTCATTTTCGTTTATTGAATAAAAAAGCAAATAAATTACAAAGACATAATTAGTTATTCTCAAAAAGAGAAGAACTCTAAACTAAGAAAAACTAAAAACTAAGAAATGGAGAGAAAGAAAGAGAGAAGAAGATGATTTTAGATGTGTTTTGGTGTGGAGAGAATGGGGGTATTTATAGGTAAGTAGAGGAAGAAAAATTGGGAGAAAAAAGGTAAAAAATGTAGCAAACGAATGTTAGGTAAATGATGATGTCATCGTTGACGTCATTGGTAGGTGGGGCGCGGCGATGCACGTGGAATGGGTGCAAATGGGCGCGTGGAATGGGAGAGAGGTGCGTAGATGGGTATGTGGCTTCGGCGTGGTTTAGGCGATGCGCACGCATTGCTCGGCGTGGCTGTGCATTACGACGCGTGTTGTGCGCATTTATAGGCGTGGTTGGGCATTGTGGCATATGTTGCTCGACGCTGGTAAGTGGCTATGCACGTTGGCCGGCGTTGTTGGGCAGCTGCGTGCGCAATTTCATCATTTTTGACATTTTTGACCATTTTGATCCATTTTATCCAATTTTTCCATCATTGTTGACTTTTCCTCAATTAATTTATCAATATATTTGGATGTATTGCCTTTAGTATTTTTCTTTGAGTCGTAAAGTTACTTTTTTTAAGCAAAAATACCTGAAAAACAATAAAAATACCTGTGATTCTGAAAAAACAGATTTATATAAAAATATGATAAAATCATATAAATATATATATTTTAATCAATTAAAATTCATAAAATCATAGTAATTTTAGTGCTTTTAGTGCTTTTAGTGCTTTTTGTGCACTCATCACAACCCCTAACCAGCTTCTTGCTAGTCTCTTAGCAAGAAAAGCGATAAAAACTAAAAATTAAACTATCATAAATCACTTCCGTGGATTGACCCTATTGCATTTAGGGTATGCAACAAGTCTTTAAACCCCTATGTTGCCCTAGTGGACGAGTTTGAGTCTCATGAGGGTTTTCAGTAATGATACTCACAAATATTGAGCTAAATGTAAAAATTAATAAAAATTACAACTTAAAAACTAAAATTGCAACAAAATCAAAAATTAACTTTTAAGAATAAAATAAGAGAAAACAGCATGAAACATAACACAAAAATGTCTCATACTTTTTAATCTCCTTTAAGATCATAATTAAAATCTAAAACATAAGTTATTTTAATCTTCTTAAACAATCATGATTTATTATAATAATTAGTCGAAAATCATTGTCATATTTCATATAAAAAATGTATCAATTTAATTTTACCTAATTTCAGTGTCTGGAATCTGAATTTGCTTCGACTTTATTCCTCACTAGTCAATACTCTCAAAACACTGATGATTGTATGGCATCCATGTGGTAGCTTTTGGTTGGTCCTACGTTCAAAATTCATAAAAAATCCAAAACAATTTGAAATATTATATTTGTTTTCCCCTTTATATTTGAAAGTTTATATTTTAATATTTTTAAACCAAAAATACTACTTATTGAATAAAATGAGTAAATATTAAGTAGAAAAGTGTCCTAATGATTCTATTTTCCTAGAGTCATTATCAATCACATTATATTATTATGTTTTTATGATCACTTGTTGAGTTAGTACCATCACTTAATTACCGAATACATTTACATATACGAGGTTTTTATATGATTGGAACACGTTCTTTCTTTTTGTATACTTCTTTATACTATTGTATTTTCTTTATGTTGTTATGTTTGCTTATGATTTAATTCTATTGTGAACTAGTTGTTTCTATTTTTGCTACAAGCGAGAAGCTGTTAGTGATGATTGTTTCGCTCCTTCTTTGTCTTCAAGTACCTAGAATGGACTTTCACTTTTTTCTTTATGTCAAATTCATACGTAACATAACCTATGAGTGTTTTTAAATATTTACACATAACACTTCGAGGGATGCTAGACAAATATACCTCAAATTCAAACAAACAACTAAATGTAGGGTACTCTCAGTTACCACATAATGCTAGGTTTAAGGGGTAAAAACACAATTGACTTAGGAAATATTAAAATTAATTTGAGAATATCATTAAGCCATAAAAGTTTGTGAATTTTTTTCAGAGTTCTTTCTAACCACATCTTTAATTATCATTTGATAAAAGAAATTATCATTTATTCCAACCTTCAAAACAACTTTGTGGTGTAGTATTGGAAAATTAAGCATTTTAGTCCTTTAGGTTTTCTATACTGACTTAGATGATTATTAGGTTAGTAAAATATGACTTAGAAGTCAAGTGGTTTGATTATCTTTAAATTTTGGAATGTATGTTGAGGTACAACGATATTTGTGGAATTGGGAATCTTTTGTCAATTGGAGTCTAGAGAAGAGGAAGGAAGGAAACATATGAATGAGAGAGAGAGAGAGAAGGTTTGTATAATTCTGCTTATCTTTATTGAATTCATTGAGGGCTATATATATCCTTACATTTCAATGATTGAAAAGGAGAAAACGCATTAAGGAGGTGCGCTAATGTGCTAACTAATTTTGAAATTTTAACCGATTAGTAGTGGTTCCCTCATGCATCCATCTTTTCATGTTCTACACATAGATGTGCCAATCATGTGCCCCCGATATGCCCCTCATGCGTTGCAGCTACGTGTGCAGATGCACCCAACGTCGCCCAAGTCAATTATGTTTGTATCATTCCTTCCTCTCTTTTAGAATCCTTGTCTACAATAATGAACTCCGGGTAGGTCTTAGAGAAACGCCATTCATTTTTGCAGGTAGCTACTATGGTTGGGGATCCAACCTATTTGATCAAAATCTCTACTTTTGGTCGGTACTTGCCTTTCTGAATCACTCGATGATCTAAGATGACTTCAGGTTGAGGCATGATCATTGAATTATTTGAAATGGGAGGTGGTTGAGGGATGGTTAGGGTAATGGTTCCAATGTGTTTCCATAACAGACTGATGTGAAACACATAATGTATCTGAGAGTCAGAAGGAAGTGCTAATCTGTAGGCCATTGGACCAATTTTTTGCATAATTTTGTAAGGTCTAAAGAAGCGTGGAGCTAGCTTTATAGATGAGGGAAATTCCATAAAGGTATGCCTGTATAGCTGTAGCTTTAGGTAAACATAGTCTCCTTTAAGGAAAGTGAGCTCCCTCCTATACTGATTGGCTTAACACTTCATTCGATTTTGGGCTTGTAGAATGTTGTGATGTAATTATCAAAGGATGGTGTCACAATCACGCAAGTATTCATCCACAGTTTCTACATTTGAGGTTCCTAGAATGTAAGCTATAAGATGTTGATGTGGAACTCCATATATGGCTTCAAATGGGGTGACTTTGGTGGAAGAGTGTATTGAAGTGTTGTAGCTAAATTTAGCCCAAGGTATCCACTCAACCTACTATTTTGGTTAATCTCCAGCAAAACAACGTAGGTACTGTTCCAAAATTTTATTAACCACCTCAGTCTGGCCATCTGTTTGTGGATGATAACTGGAACTCATGCACAATTGTGTACCCTACAAAAATGCCCTAAACAAAACTGATGAAGACCTTATCAAGATCACTTACTATGGAAGTTGGGATGCCATGTAGCCGCACTACATTAGCCACAAATACCTTGGCCATAACCAGTGTAGTAAAAGGATGTTTCATAGCAATAAAGTGAGCATACTTTGTCAGTGATCCACTACTACCATAATCACGGTGTTTCCCTTGGAAGGTGGAAGCCACTCAATAAAATCCATTGATATTTCAGCCCATATCTTGGTAGGAATAGGTAAGGGTTGTAGCAATCCTGTAGGTTTCATACAATCAGTCTTGAACCATTAGCATATGCCATACTAACATATGAATGCTTTTACTTTCTGGTGCATATTTGGCCAACAAAAATTCTGCAAAATCCTAGATAGTGTTTTTTGAAATCCAAAGTGCCCTCCAATGGGTGATGAATGGAATTCTACCAAAAAAAATTGGTACTAAGGAAGATTTGGAGCTTAGGTAAACCTTGTGCATTTTGAGCCATACCACATGACGATGGCTAATCTGAGGAACATCTACAGAGGAAGTCATATTCCTCAACTTCTCATAAAAGGGATCTTGTTAGACTTCTTGTTGGAGTGTTGGCCACCAAGCTACTTAGGGTTGGGAGACAAATAGGAGTTGGAATTATACCACTTTGGACCACCTTGATTATCATAACCCTTTTTATATTCAATCTCATAGCCCATAAGTTTAGCCAACCAATGTGCTTGTGCTGGGGTGGTTATTCTTTGCTTAAGTAAATATTTAAAACTTCTTTGATTTATTCGCATGGTGAAGGGCCTTCCCAATAGATAGGGGTGCCATATCCTAATAGTATAATCATAGCTAACATTTCCTTCTTATAGGTAAATAAGGCTAGGGTTGATCATTTGAGTGAAGTGCTGAAATAAGCTATTGGCCTATTTTCTTGACTGAGAACTGTCCCAAGGCCAATGCCACTGGCATCGCATTCAATCATGAAATTTTGTGTGAAATCAGGTAAACATAGGATAGCAAAATATGTGAGAGCCTTTTTTAACTACTAGAAGGCCATTTTAGTAACCTCATTCCAATAGAAACCCTTATTACCCAATAGTTGAGTTAAAGGAGCTGTTACTTCTATAAAATGTCAAATGAATTTTCTATAGTAGCTTGCCAACCCTAAGAACCCTCAAATTCCTTTAGCTGTGGTTGGTATTGGCCATTCTATGACAGCACAATTTTTTGCTGGATCAATTGAGAACCCTTGTTCTGAGATAAGGTGACCTAGGTACTCTACATATAATACATTGAATTAACACTTATATTTTTTTTGCAAATAATTGGTTAGCAATTAGCAACTGAAGGACATATTGTAGCTGTAAGATATGATCCTCCTATGAGCTGGAATACACTAGTATGTCATCAAAAAAGACCAAGACAAATTTCCTAAGGAAAGGTTGGAGCATTGGTGAGGCAAAATGGCATTACTATGAATTCATAGGGACCTTATGTGTCCTGAATGCTGTTTTGTGGGTATCCTCCTCATGAACTCTTATCTGGTGGTATCCTGAACAAAGATCTAGCTTGGAATAAACCTTGGCCCTATGTAGTTCATCCAACAACTCATCAATGATAGGTATAGGGTATTTTTTTACAGTAATGGCATTTAGAGCTCGATAATCCACACAAAATCTACAGGTGCCATCTGTTTTCTTAACTAGTAAAATAGATGAGGAAAATGGGCTATTACTAGGCTTTATCAATTGGGTTTGTAAGAGTTCATGTACCATCTTTTTATCCTAGTTTTTTGATAGTGTGGATAACGATAGGGTCTAACATTCACTGGTCTAGTGCTACATTGTATGGGTATTTTGTGGTCATGTACCCGTGCAGGAGGTAAGTTTATATTTGATTCAAAGATTTTAGGAAATTGAGTCATTAGCTTACTTATCTTAGGAGAGTATGTCTGAGGAGGGTTCTGGTGGTTATTTGTGGGCCTTATTTGGAGGAGAAACCCCATACCTTATAAACTATTACATTCCTTATGGGTTAAGGCTGTCATATTGGCTCTACCCAAACCTTGGAAGGTGTGAGAGTTCCCTTCTGTATTGAAACTTAGGGTAAGTTTCTTGTAGTCCATTTGAATAGGCCCAAGGGTTTCCAACCATTGAACCCCTAGGACCAGTTGGAATGTTTCTATTGGAATCACGTAATAATCAGCCTCTACTAGATACCCTTGAATGATGAGAGTGAGGTTACAACATTATCCAACACATTCTAATTTCTCATAGTTAGAAACCATCACTTCCATTTTCTTTCCTTTAGCTATAGGTAAATCGAAGGAGATTTCAGGTAGTATTTCTTGATGATCTTGTCCTAATGTAGGTTCTTCACACTCATTTGCATCATTCTGATTCAAATATTCTATCATAAAGAGTTGTGGTCATGCACAATGATGGCCAACAATAAATTTATCATCATAGTAGTAGCATAATCCCTTCTCTTACTGCTTTCATGCCTCTTGGTTAGTCAGCCTTCGAAATGCTACTGGTTGGGTTGAACTAGTGTGTTAAGCAAGTGCTGGTCCTAACAACCCAGTGGTGGTGTTAGTTGTTTGTTGGGTTTGGTTGACAAGTAGTTGATAACGTGAGTTGGTCATGGATCTCTTTTGTAAGATATTTCTTTCCTTAATTAACCTTGCCACACCAATGGCATCAGCTAGAGATCTTGATTGCTTGATTTTAACGTCAATTCGAATGTCATCTCTTAACCTTGTGATGAAGCAACCAATGAGGAATTCCTGAGGTAATCCATCCACACAATAAGAGAGTTTTTTGAAGGATTCTTGGTAAACTACCACACTTATGGTATGTCTCAGATGAGACAATGCTTCTAAGGGGTCCTCATAATCCATGGGTCCAAACCTCAGTTGTGTAGCTTTGGTGAATTCCTCCCAGGTGAGTGGTAATTGAAATTTTGTGAGCCACTGGTGCCACTACATCGCAATGCCTTACAGATGAAAGGAGGTGAGTTGCACTTTATGGTCAATAGTTATATTAGTGAATTCAAAGTACTACTCGACTTTATAAATCCACCCTATAGGATCCTCTCCAACAAACCTTGGAAATGACAACTTCAGGTGGCGGTGAGGGTTCTCAGCAGCTGATCGCGATGTATGGGGATGTAATTGTATGGTTTCATCCCTAGAAATAGGATTATCCTTAAGTAAATTTTGAGCTACGCATAACGATTGCAACTCAGTAAGAAATGTCTGCATAGTGGTTCCAACTCGGTTGAATTCGATGTCATGACGTGCGAGAGTCTCCATTACATCATTTTGAAACTCAACATTAGATTTTCCTTGAGTATACATACTCATAACCGACTCTGATACCACTGTTAAAGACAGTAACAGAGAAGGCAGGGAGCGAGAGAGAAGAGGAAGGAAGGAAGTAGAAGAATGATGGAGATAAGGTTTGTATAATTATTCTTATCTTTATTGAATTCATTAAGGGCTATATATAGCCTTACATTTCAATGATTGAAAAGGAGAAAACGCGTGAAAGAGGTGCGCAAAAGTACTAACTAATTCTGACATTTTAACCAAATTGGCAGTGGTCCCCTCGTTCATCCATCCTCGCAGGTTCTGTGCCTAGCTGCACCAATCATATGCCCTCGATGCGCCCCTCATGCGCTGCAACTACGCGCACATATGCGCCCTATGTTGCCTTCCAGAGTCGATTATGTTTGTATAAAAAACGCATACATAATAAAGCCTTTTTTTCATGAAAATATTTCCAACACACCAATATCTTTGTCATTGGTTATGTATTTCAAGAGTCAAAGCCGAACAAACCACCAAATGAATCTTTAAGGTCATACTTTGTTAACCTAATAAACATATCTGTACTAAAAATAATTAATAAACTAAGATACCAAACTTGACTATTTTTTCCAACAACTTTAAGTTTTTATAAAAAAAACATTAATTTGACATTCACTGCTACAATAAAGGGCAACTAAGTCTGCATTTAAAGTTAGTTTTTGCCCAAGACCGACTTATAACAAATTTTAGGTTGGTATGCTGATAGATCGACTTAAAAAATTATAAAAATTAGGAAGTGTGACACATTTAAGACATACAAATCAAGTATCTCATGGAAAATCTATGTCTAGTGGACAATCATCGCATACTAAGTCATTCAAGAAGAAGCCATGGAAAAAGTATAGTTATGAATATGCTTTAAACTTTAGTAGAAATCTTGACTTTTTGATGACTATTTTTGCAAGCAAGACTAGCATAAATGATGGATGGATTATTCCACTACCTAGATAAATTTTTGGCATAGACACTCAGCAAACATATATATCGATCGAATGCATATTACAACTGTTTGAATTTCAAATGATCGATTTAAGTATAATTCAAGTGTGGACAAGGTGAGTCCTCCATCAATAAACAACTTTCATTTATGTAGAACATATAATTATGTAATTATTTATATATATTTATTTTATATAAGACATGTTATTATCGACTTCAAGCTAATCACCTATCATATTTAGCAATGTTCTATGATTCATCATTTTTCAATCAATATCAAGAGCATGATGTTAGCATCACAGTTAAACAATTATGTGATAGGGTCTTAATACTTCATAGAAATCAGAAGTCGATAATCCCTTGGCCACTAAAGTTTGAACAAGGCCAAGATTATTAGATATTGATAAACCATGAACTATATGGAAATTATGTTTGGTATGTGACTCAACTTCCATAGAATTGAATAAAGACACAAAAGTAGTTGTTGAAATGTAAGAGTTATAGTTATCTATTTTTCTTTGTAATATTTAACAAAGAACTAATTGTTTTAAACTTTGGTAGGGCATGTAAGTTGTGGACAAGAGTAGGGGAATTACCCTTAAAAAACCACATAAACTTATATGAGACAAAGTTATGTTATTACAAGCGAATATTAATAATTTAATGAATCTTACTATTGAATAATAAATATGTTCGAATATTAAAAACTATGTACACTTTTTTTTGTAGGTTGCACAAAAAAATGATGAAGTCATGTGTGGTTACTTTGTCATGAAATTTATGAGTGAAATCATCTCAAATATCAACATTCCAATTAAAGATGTGGTAATCTCTTTTTACTAATATACTTTTTTAACATATATAAGTTATTTTTTGTGAATTGATGATATTACATTCTTATTTTGAATTTAAATACATGTAGTTTTTTGGTTGGAAAAACTCTAGCTATGATATACAAATTTTTGATGATTTACGAGAAAAATGAGCAGAACCATGCTTCAAATTATAACATCACAAAAAGAATTAGGAGAATAATCTAATGATATTGAATAGCATAAGACAACACCATGGTAATTTTTTTAATGCTTAATTTCTCTATTCCAGTGTCTCTGATTGGGGCTTGTTGGATGGATATTTAAGGGAATGAATTGTTGCATGGACCTAATTTCTATCCATACTCCATCCCATCTCATTGGAGATTTCCCTGTTGGTGATTCTAAGCAACAAACCAAGCTTCCTCTCCTTGAAATAAAGTGGAAATATCAAAAAATCCATAACAAAAGAGGCTCTTCACTTTATTTGTAATTTAAGTTAAATATATATATATATATATTATTTTTTGTAATAAATTTAATTCTAAAGTAATTAATTAATATTTAATTTTTTAATTATCAATAGTATTTAAAAACTCTTTCAAACATATTTTGGTTTTTTCTGCTATTATGTGATCGAAAATAGGTAGGAAGGATAGTAGAAAATTAGCAAAATATGTTAAAAAAATATAGAACTTGAAGTTGGTTCATGGTTTGAACCAACTTTAAATTTAAAGTCCACTCGTTTTAAATCGGTTCACCTAACCAACTTAAAAGATCCTTATTATAGTAGTGATTATGAAGCTTTCTAAAAATACACTTAAAGGTCATTTATTTTTAAGTGGTACATCATAGATGTTACAGCTTTTCAAAATGTACAATAAGTTCAGTTTATCAGGACAAAATTAAAAATTGGCAATTTTTTTATACATGTTAATTATATGACTTTTTTATTGGGATTGATCTGATTTATAGAGAAGAAACTAGAGAAAAGTCAGAGAATTGTGTAAGAATGTGTGGCTTTTTTATGAAACCTAGGTATATATAGAGTATTACATATACACATGTCAATTACATAAGGCATACACATCACAACATGTGAGAGGGGTATAAAAGTAAAAGAAAATACATTTACAACTTGAGGTCGACCACCCCATAGCTTAGGCTGCTGATCTACCTTCCAATACCAAAGCTCGCATGCATATATGGGACTCTTCTACGAGTATGGTTGTAGGCACGGGCATGGGCACATGAAATTCCTTTCTAACGGCTCAGACTATTAGTTGGATCGGTTCAGGGTCAATCTATATGTCCAAACATCTAGTCCTCTTACTTTTTCAGCTTGGTTCTTGATTAGGGGTAGAAGAGTAGCAACTGAGCAATAAATTTGGAACGTTCAACTTGCCCTAATAAATGCTTGTTAGTTGATTGGAGAGAGAAAACATCCACCTCTATATAAGGAAGAGCTGGGGCCTCTCATCATTTCATCATTTGCTACATATCTCAAAAATAATTCACAAAAGAAAAAGCTCTATCATCTCAGTTTGAGCCATAAAAATTTTAAACTAGGTGGTTGATGAGCAGAATTGGGATTGCCAAAAACTTTGATGCCATCCCCGGCAACGGCGCCAAAAACTTGATAAGCAAAAAATGGCATCACCGATTCTTGCCAATACTTTGGTTTTATATTTATAAAACTCTCGCAAGTGCACGAATCATTTCATAGAAAATGATAAGTAAACTCCCAAGGTCGATCTAATGAAGGAATGTATGTGGTTTTTAATTTATTATTCAAACTTTTAAAAACGAAATTAAATCCTAAACATCCCGTCACGATATTTTGGGTTTTGTGTTTTTAATCTACTAACATAAAAATAAATATAGATTCATTCAATAAATATTTATGCAAATTTTATCATTTATAATGGTGGAGTATTTATGGATATAATAACTAATTTAATTATGCTTGCTCATATTATTTAGATTATTAAAGATATGAATTAATTTTATTGATTCTCCCTTTTTTGTATGAATACCACCTTTGGTAGGGTTAGATATTCTATATTAACTAAACAAATCAATTAACACCTATGGGTGGGGTTGATAACTAATTTGGTTAATTAAATTAATTCCCTTTTCTAAGAGTGAAAATGAACCATTTAAATGCCACCTTTGGTGGGGTTAGACAGTTTAAACTTTATTCAAGGTGTCCAAATTAAACCTAAGAATTTAATTATCCGAGTACTAACTTTCAAGTTTTAAAACCACTACTGAAAACATGTTATCAATACATTTTCAGATAATAATTCTTATAAAAACTTTTGAAATAGAGCTTCACTCTAACTACCGGGCAATTGTACCAACAAATAAAATAGCACTACTCTAAATCAGACTGGATAACTAAACCTTAAAATCTAATTTTTAGATTTAAGTTTGTAATGAAAAATAATATATTTCTCTCTAATATTCTTAATATAAAATCTTGAATAAAAATAAAATCAATTCATTTTAGAGATTTTTACCTATTTAATATTTCCCAAGCATAACAACGTTATTATTACATCATGTTTACTAACAGCCAGCAGAGTTAAATTTAATCACAGACAAATTAAATATAACATGTAAGAATAAAGCATAAAAAATAACTATAAAGAAAATAAAATCCTTACAGAACTTCGATGCTATTCCAATAGCTGGAAATCCTCTAAGCGGAATTTGCACTCCCATTTATTGAATCGAAAAGCAAATAAATTACAAAAACATAACTAGTTCTTCCCAAAAAGGGAAGAATTCTAAAACTAAGAGAAATTAACTAAAATCTAAGAAAAACTAAAAAAAACTAAAAACTAAGAAATGAGAGAAAGAAATAGAGAAGAGAATGTGTTTTGAGGTGTGGTATGAAGTGAAGAGAAGGGGGGGTATTTATAGGTGAGGATGGGTAGAAAAAGTGAGTGAAAAAATGTTAAAAAATTGTGAAAATGCGGAGTACAATTGCTGAGGTCATTGATGACATCATCATGATGTCGTGGGGGTGGTTGCGCGCGAAAATGGGGCAAAATGGCAGCGACGCGTGCGGAGGGCAGCTGGGGCGCGCATAGGCTCGCGCAGAAGACAGGCGTAGCACGCGTGGGTGCGCACGGGAATAGTAACAGCGCGCGCGGATCTAGAGCAAGGTACGCACTGATGCGCACGGCTCGGCACTCGCGTCGCGATTTTCTCCTGTTTGACATTGTTGACCCATTTTGTCCAATTTTTCCATATTTGTTGACCTTTCCCTATTTATTTATTAATATATTTGTGATGTATTGCTTCCAGTATTTCTCTTTGAGTCTTTAAGTTACGTTTTTAAGCGAAAATACCTGAAAACAATAAAAATACACGTCATTCCGAAAAAGACAAATTTATATAAATATATAATAAAACATATAAATATATATATATTTAATTAATTAATGTGCATAAAATCATGTTAATTTTAGCGCTTTTTGAGCACTCATCACAACCCCCAACCAGCTTCTTGCTAGTCCCTTAGCAAGAGAAACGATAAAAACTAAAATTTAAACTATCCTAAATCATATTCGTGGATTGACACGGTTGCATTTAGCCTATGCAACAAGCCTTTAAACCCCTAGGTTGCCCTAGTGGACGAGTTTGAGTCTCGTGAGGGTGTTTAGTAATGATACCCACAAACATTGAACTAATTGTAAAAATCAAAAGAAACAATAAAAACAATCAACTCAAAAACTAAAATTACAACAAAATCAAAAATTAATTTTTAAGAATAAGAGAAAACAACATATCACAAAAATGTCTCATACTTTTTAATCTCCTTTAAGATCATAATTAAAATCTCAAGCATAAGTTATTTTAATCTCTTTAAACAATCATGATTTATTATAATAATTAGTCGAAAATCATTTTCATATTTCATGTCAAAAATGTATCAATTTAATTTCACCCAATTTCAGTGTCATGAATCAGAATTTGCTTCGACTCTATTCCTCACAAGTCAATACTCTCAAAACACTCATACTAATTTATATGCAAAAGAGTTGATGTATAGAAATGAACTAATATGTTTGTATATGTATAAAGAATAAAGGCTCAAAGTGTTATTTTAACATTGATCTCATGAAAGGAATCAAATGTATAAATTATAAAGATATCATATATAAAAATTATTTTCAAGCATAAATCAAACTCATTAAGAAAGAATTTCAAGATATATGCCTTTTACAAATGAAGAGAGTGCAATGACTTTTTAAGGAATTATTTCCTATATCCTTCTTTTGTAAGTAGCCTTTACTCACAACTTTGTAGGCAATATGGGTTATAGTATGTAGATTATACTATATATTCTTTATCTCTCTATTTTTTCTGAAGATATTTCTCAATATATATATTTTAGAGAGTCAACCCATGTACAGATTGTACATTTTTGTTTTTTGGATTTTGGTGAGTGGTTAATTTTTGTGGCTTTTCTATTTGATCTTGGTTTAGGTAACCCCAGATATGTCTTCTTTTTTTGTAGCAGTCATGCATGAATGAGATATAAGCATATACTATCAATTTCTACTCAAATCATTTAATCTAAGAAAAAATAATAATAAAAAATATACGATACTCTATTAAGATGAGAAAAAATTCATACATTCAATGTTAATACCTATAGAGATCATCTAAATATTTGAAGAAATAAGAAACGTGTTTGGAGTAGAAAAAATATATATTTCACTCTGAATAAAGGAAATTAGACTCAAATTATATCTCACAAAGGTAGTCTCCATTAAAGTAAATTCAAAAACACCGATTTTGGGTTTAATATAATTTCTACATCTTATCAAGAAATACTAGTTATGACAAAAACTAACTAATTATCAAAAACTAATTACAAAATATTTCATGATATGGTTTCAAAAATTAATCTAACAGTACAAGAGACTTAACTATTTACTTAAATTTGATTTAAAGAAATGATAATTTCACGGATCTAGAGCAAGGCACGCTACTGATCAAGACATTGGTATTGTGACAAGGCGATTTTCTTCTTTTTGAAATTTTTGACATTTTTGTCTAATTTTTCCATATTTGTTGACCTTTTCCCATTTATTTATTAATATATTTGTGATGTATTGCTTCCAGTATTCCTCTTTGAGTCTTTAAGTTACGTTTTTAAGCGAAAATACTTGAAAAACAATAAAAATACCCGTGATTCCGAAAAAGACAAATTTATATAAATATATGATAAAACATATAAATATATATATTTTTAATCAATTAATGTGCATAAAATCATGGTAATTTTAGTACTTTTTGAGCACTCATCAGTGGTAAGTAATTAGCTTGGCACCTAGCTTACTTGCTCAGGTTTTAGAAAAAGCTTCTCGAGTCTAAAAGTTTTATACTTTCTTTTCATATCAGTTTAAAGAATCATTACCTTTTTATTTCAAACTCGATTCTAAGTAATTTCTACTTCTAGTGCTTTACCTTTTTCATGTTTCATGATTTTTTGTAAATAGAAACCATACACAAAGAAAGTACCTCAAGCTCGGCCTCTTAGAAAAGCCCATAATATCTCACTTTCTTGGGCTAGCCCAAAAGTGATGACATGGGGTCCTCTAATGAGATAAGCACATCGAGTGAGGGGGATCTATCCCAGCCTCAACCCTCTATCTCCACCTCTCACCCACAGGCCATCCCTACAATTATGTTGAATGTGCCTTAGACTCATATATCAATCCCAAGGTTATGAAGGAAGAAAATAAAGAACAAAGGGACTGGGGAGCTTATAAGTTGTACCAAAGGTTGGGCAGCCAAGGTCAAGACCAGTGGGTTGTCACCTAAGGAAGAAGAGAGGATAAGGAGGACATACGACATACCTTCCTCAGTTCAAATAATAATTCTTATGTTGGGGGCTCATGATAGTAACCCATATCCAACTGGATGGATAGTCTTCCATGAGAAGCATTTATGTTTGGGGGTCAGATTTCCTCTGTTGCCCTTTATAAGGATATTTTTGGCTAGGACTCAACTCATATGAAGTCAATTTATGCCTATTAAATAGAGGTACCTTCTCTACCTCACACTGATATGTAAAGAGCTCTAGGGGGAGTTGGAAATGCTTGAGTTCAATGAGGACTATATGTTAAAGTATAACCCTACTGACCCAGAGAAGCATGAGTAACTCAGGATTGGGGCATAAACATGGCCCTTCCTAAGAACTAAAAGAATTGAAAGGAATATTTCATTTACGTGTCAAGTCAGTGGGAAACTCCAAATAGTGATGTGAGGCTAATAAATAGGACTTGGGTTGATACCAAGGTCTTGATAAGGAATATAGGCTACTTCATCATAACCTTGAGTGAAGAGGCAAAGCAACGATTAGCTCATATCTAGAACTATCTACCTGAGAAAACTCGTAGAGGTAATTATTGAACCCTGCGTTCTTTGTTGCGTGTGTATTGATGAGGTAGGGCTCAATGGAGCCCTCTCATAGGATAATTTATAAAATCCAAGCATCCTCTAAGTGTCAAACCCCTCCCATAGACTATAGGGCAAGTTCAAAGTAATCGCTAACATTGGTAAACTAGCCTTGAGACTTAACATTTTTTTGCTCGACTTCTTAAAATTGACACATCCTTGCCCTTGTCTTTATAGATACCATGGGGTTCAATTATGATGATCTGTTGGCATAGCTTAAAATTAAGATCACTCCTCATAGGGAGAGCTCCTAAAAAGCTACACCTCCCTCACAAGGGATGGGCTCTTCAAAGAGGAAGAAGAGGAGTAAGTCCTTGAGGTAGAAGCGTCTCCCAACCACGTTTAAAAGGAAAATGAAGGTGAGCATTGGTGAGCCTGTGCTTAGGCTAATGCCTTTGAATGTCGCCGAGCCTTCACCAACGTCCCCAGGTTGACACATTTTCCTACCTTCAAGTTTGGGTCCATAAGCGCCTACTCGCGCTGTTAGGGATTTTAGGAAGGGGAAGGGTGTGATTAATGACTTCACCATAGACGTTGATAGGGAGGCTCTGTACAAGGGTATGGCTCTAGAGAAGCTGGATCACTATGTGTGCCACCTTCCCTTTTATAGCACACAAGAGGCAGCTTCATGCCATGTGCAAGAATGTGGGATCTAAGGTCATGATTAGTCACCTTTTGTGCTAGATGTATCAATCCAACTCTCTTTGTTTCTTTGTTTCTTTTTTCTCTTTTTTTAACCTCGCATTTCTAGCTTGTTTCCAAGTACATCTTCTTAAAGGACTAAATAGGGCTCGAGGTGTAGAGATTTTAAAATGTGAGTTCATACTGGAAAATGAGAGCCATGCTTTGACTTGAGCCAAATACGCAATGATATTAGCAAAGGCTAACAAGTGGAAGAGCAATGCCATTGACAAAGAGGAGAAGGTTTCCAAGGCCATTATTGAGCTGAATGATAACCCGAGGTGCTTCGTGGAGCTCGAGAAGGCCTAAAGAAAGGCCGAGGTAGAGTTTGAGAAGACCTAGAGAAATTTTGAGGCTAAGGTAGAAGCCGATAGCAATATGCTAGTTGAAATAGAAGAGAAGGCGAAGAACGAGCTTGATTCGATGACCAAACAACTCTCCTCGTGCGTTAAGATAGGATATAGGCTAGCCATGGAATCTTTCAAGAAAGAGGCAGAGAAGAAGGACCTAGGGGAATAATACTATTGGATTTTGGATATCTTGATCACTCCCTAGTATTTTCTCACTTAATCCCAAGACAGTGGCAAGGAAGAGAGCTTTGCCTCTTCTAAAAGTAGTGACGAACCTGAAGTGACAGAGAAGGTAGGATTAGAGACCTTTGATATTGGCATTGGCTCGAAACTCCTCATCAAGTAGACTCGAAGCCCTATATGTCTCTTCCACATCCTTTAAGCACGACACCACTCCTAATTATATAGTCGCGGGCCCACCTATGTAACCTTCTATTATCAATGAAAATCAGTTGGCTTTGAGAACAACCTTTATTGCATGCATAATTTTGTATTTATATCATTTACAATATTTATTTATGATGTTAATCTATCTCACTACTTTTGGGACATAGGCCACTAAACTTTCCTTAATATGATCCCCTATAAAAGGGGGTTAGGGACACTTGTAAAATTTAGACATACTCTTTTGTTTGAAATAGTTTCCAACTCTTTCCCTATCTTTCTTGTTTGAATCTTATGGATTTTGACCAGGAAAAAGACATTCAACTTGAGCTTTAAAATTAGAGAATAGTAAGCTCAATACTATGGCAAGGAAATTAAAAATCGAGTTGTCTAGGCTCACCTCTTACAAGAAGCAACTATCCGAAGCTCGAGCTTGAGAGAGAAGGATCATGACTAAAATGGCCACCCTTGTGGACAGGGAGTCCCATTGGGAAAACTTCTATATGAAGTGGTCTAAAGGGATCTTCCTCAAGGTAATGGGTATTTTTGAGGACTTGGAATATTCCGTGTTGACGTCGAGTTTGACTTCCACTTAAACACTAGCTAGTGTTCATAAGAAAATCATCAAGACTCAAGCTAAATTGTTGCCCTTAGGAGAGGAGATAGATGACCAGAACATCAGTCGTGTGTCTAAGAATCTTACGAACTTTTAACTCTTAGGGAGATTGGACAATATATTAATAAACTTTAAAAGTGTTGTAAGCTCAATCAATAAAAATATTTTTAATAGAATGTACTTGTGATGCCAAACCCATGTATTTTTCCTATTGTGTTTTCCTTGAAAGGATGAACTTTTATGGTTTGGTCGATGAAATAAGTCAATGGCTCTGATAAACTCTCACCTCGGTGTCAAAGCACTCTACTTGGTCTATGAATGAGGTGATCAACTCTCAATTTAGTGTTAGAATGCTTTATCAGGTCTGCAACCGAGGTGATCAACTCTGTCTTAAGTGTCAAAGTACTCTACCTAGTTTATGACCAAGGTGATCAACTTATAACATGCAGTTTTGAGGGAGAATATTCTATCTAGTCTATGACCTACGTGATCAACTCTTACTTTAGTATCAGAGTGCTCCACTTGGTTTGTGACCGAGGTGATCAATTTGTGACATGAAATTTTGAGGGAGAGCATTCTACCTGGTCTATGACCTAGATGATGAACTCTCACTTTGGTGTCAGAGCGCTTCACTTGGTCTATGACCAAGGTGATCAACTTATGACATGCAATATTGGGAAAAAGCCATTTCTTGAAATAAATCACTTTATATATGTGTATATATATATACACATAGATGGTACATGAAAATAGTAAATCAAGGTACATCAAAAGTGGTATTTTTTTAAGTGTCGGGCATTCCAACTTGTGTCATCCTCATCTCCCTCAATGCTTCTCAACAAGTAGGACCCTGGCTTCATCTCAACTATTTGATACGGACCTTCCTAATTTGCACTCAACTTGTCGGCCATCAATTCCTTCTTACTAAGGAAAACCCTTTCGAGAACCTAATCACCTATGGTGAAAGCTTTCAAATGCATAGCCTTTTTGTAATAATCCGATACTTTCCTTTTTACTCGGTTATCCTCCTCGAGGCCTTAACCCTTTTTTTCTCTATGAGGGTCAATTCGATTGCTCTACTTATGGCGTTCTACTCCTCCGTTAAGGCTAATCTCATAGTGGACACTGTAATCTCAGTTGGTATCATAGCCTCAACCCTATTTACTAGTGAGAAAGGTGTCTTGTTAAGGCTCCATCGAGGACTAGTCCTAATAGCCCTTAATTCCCCAAGCAGCTCCTTAACCTATCTCCCTTTTGTACCTCCAACCTTTTCTTTAGTAGGTTAATTGTTAATTGTTAGAAGACTCTGTATGACCATTGGATTAGGGATAATATGGCATTAAATGGCACATATTTATGTTATATTTGATGGAGAACTCCTTGATGTTATGACTCATAAACTATCTTTTGTTATCGATGACGAATTCCTTGGGCAAGCTAAAGTGACAAATAATATATTTCCAAATAAATCCCTGCCTCAATCCATTTTGAGAAATAATCGGTGGACACTAATAAAAACTTCTTTTGGCCTCTTGATTGGGGTAGAGGTTCTACTATATCAAGTCCTCACTTGTAGAAGAACCAAGGGCTAACTACCCCTATTATAATGGTTGAAGGTATGTGTGATAAAAGGATAAATCTTTGACACTTATCGCACTCTTGGGTGTACCTTATGCAATCTTCTAGCATAGTAAGCCAATATTACCCCTGCCTCATAATTTTTTGGGATAGCATCCTTCCCCCTAAATGAGCGTCGCACTCTCTTTGTATAATTAATCGCCTTCAATCAGGTATTATTCAGCCTTGGCCTTGATTTCCTTTGCAAGTTTGGGATCCTAAGGTAGGTCTCCCCTTTTCAAGAAGTCAAAGATCGAGGCAAACCATGGGTTGGTAAAAGCATATATCCTCCCGACTATTTTTTTTTGCCTCCTTCAAACTTGCTTTTTCTAGGATCATTATTAACACCACCCAAGTACTGTTGGCTTCTCGCACAGAGGCTAGTGTGACCAAAGCATCAACATTCTTGACTATTTGCCTAGTCTCAAAGTTAGAAAATTTTGAGCACTCTTTTCTTAGCCTCTCCAAATATTTCCTCATCTTTCTATCCTAGCCTTGAACATTCCTAAGTACTGGTTGACCACCAGTAGTGAGTCTTTATACAAGGTGATTTTATCTACTCTAAGCTTCTTTGCCATCATGGCCTCGATTATATCTGCCTTATACCCTACAACTTTATTAGCTGCTTAGAAATCCAACCTGACATCATACTCAAAACAATTTTCATCGTGTTCAACTATGACCACCCCTATCCCAACGCCATCGAAGTTGTGCACGCCATCAATGAATACTTTCCAAGTCAACTTATCTTTTTTATCCATGACACATACTTCTTTGTATGTCTCATCACTAGTGACCTATGGTGTCTCACTGAACTCAGCCGCAAACTCAACCACTGATTGTCCCTTGATGGTGAATATAGCCATGTATTTGATATCGTACTCACCCAACTCTATAGCAATTTGTGCCAATCTTCCTGTGACTTTTGACCTTGTCAATATGTTCTTAAGTGGTTGAAAAGTGAGTACTACCACTATGTGTGAACCAAATTAATGCCTGAACTTCTATGCACTGATTTTCAAGGCAAGGGCCATCTTGTCAATTTTTAGGTACATGCTTTGGACGTTTGTTAAGATTTGGCTGATGTAGAAGACATGGTGTTAGACGTTTTTTCTCTTGGCTAGGAGTATGACACTACAAGTCAGGGGGCCAAGGCCAAATACAAATAAAGCATTTATCGTAGGAAAGGGCTAACCAGGATAGGAGGTTTGCTGAAGTACTGTTTGATTCCTTCAAAGGCTCTATTACAATCCTTATCCTAAAAAACTGACATGTTCTTCCTTAGCATTTTGAAGAATGGTAAACACTTATCGGTGCATTTGGAAATGAACTGTTCAGTGCCATTATTCTTTTGTTCAATTGTTGAATCCTTTTTTGATTGATAGAAGGGTTCATGCTCACAAGGGCTTGTATCTTATATGGTTTGGCCTTAATCCCTCAAACATATACAAGGTATCATAAGAATTTTCTTGAAGCAACTCCAAAGACACATTTCTTAGGATTAATTCTCATACCGTACCTTCAAATTACAGAAAATACATCATACATTCTTTGAAGTGGTTTATTTCCTACGTTGAATTTACTACCATATTTTCCATATATGCCTCCAAGTTTTTTCCAACTGATCTACAAACATTTTATTGATGATATATTGATATGTGGCCACTATATTCTTCAATCCAAATGGCATTATGGTATAGTAGAAGGTCCCTTCCTTGGTGATGAAAGATGTTTTCTTCTCGTCTTTTAGGTGCATTCTGATCTAATGGTAACCAGAATATGCTTTCAGGAAACTCATTAATCCAAGATCGAGGGCAACATTAACTAGTTGATCGTACTAGGGAGGAGGAAACAATCTTTGAGGTATGTCTCGTTTAAGTTTGCAAAGGCCACACACATACGGGTGGTGAACTGGATTTTAATCACCTTATTGTTTTCACCAACACTATATTTGACAACCAAGTAAGGTAGTTCATCTCTCTTATAATCTCTGTCTCCCTAAGGGTGGTGACCTGAATTTTAATCACCTTATTCTTTTCCCTATGAAACTTCCTCTTTCTTTGTTGGACAAGTCTAACATTTGGATCGACATTTAACCTATGGGTTATGATCTCTAGGTCAATCCCAGGCATGTCTGTAGTGGTCCATGCAAAAATGTTAGAGTTTGTCTTTAGGAATTGAGATAGTTTCTTCTTCATCTCTATTGTTAAATCCATACTCAGCTTTAAAGAGTGACTCTCCCCTTTTTCTCCCATTGGTAGGTCTCGTACTTCATTTGAATTGATAGACTGTGCTAGACATTTACCTCCTAGGTTCCTTTGAAAGGGGCCCTACTGTGGTTACTACTTGAGAGTGACCTCTTTCATGGTGGCATTGTAGCAGTTCTTGGCCTTTTCCTTGGTCTCCCCTTATCTCCTTCATACCTTCCTCTATCGGGAATTCGATGACCTGACAAAAGATGGATGGGACCGCCTTCATCTTATTTATCCATGGCCTATCTAGAATGGCATTGTAGTGAGATAGGACATCAATTATCACAAAGTTGGTCATCACTATTGATCATTTGGCCATAATAGGTAGCACCATGGTCCCAACTATATAGGTAGTGCTACTTTTGAATCCTACCAGGGGTAGTTATCTCCTTATAATGTCAACCCCTTTTACGCTTAGGGCTCTTATTGTAGAAAAAAAACCACTGAGCTCCCAGTGTCAACCATGATCTAGAAAACATCGAAGGGCTCTATTCTTAAAGTGATCACTAAGGGATCTTTGTGATCAGACGAGGTCTCGTCCTTCTTAGTGGAAGTGATCTCCACAAGAGGCCTTGTTTTTTTAGATTGTATACATGCGGGGAGCGGTGCAAGTCTCTAGTATACCTTTTGCATGATTTATTGGAGGTCCTACTAATCCCAGGCCCTCTGATATGGATAGTCCTTATGTTAATCTTGTTATGGGAGTCTCTCCTACTACTTGACAAAATGGGTGGCTTCGATGTTTCACATCCAATTTATCACCTTTCTCCTCAATTGTTTCTTCTTATAAGGTCCTTTAAATATCCTTTGGACAACAAATTCTCTATTTCCTTTTTGAGGTGTCTACAATATTTCATCTTGTGGCCCACATCTTTGTAAAAGGCATACTATTTAGATGTCTCCCTAAGGGGAGCCCTCATTTTGGAGGGCCATCTAACATCTAGCTTTTGATTCATTCTTAATACTACTTGGGCCAGACTCACTCTCAATTATGGAAACTAAAGGGAGATAATAACCTTTCCCAGGGTCCCCTATTCTCGAACCATTGGCTACTCGCCCTGTGTATATGGCATGAAATGCTTGTTTTTATTGATCCTTCTATCTTAGTTTGCCTTGAAAGAACTTATCCTTCTTTTTTCTTTTTTTGGTGAAACTTCCGAAACTACCTAGCCGTTATTTAACAGAGGTAGTTCTCTTTCGAGATTGGTGAATTTCCTTACCTCTCCATACACTTTCTCCAAAGTTTAAGGGACTATCTTGGTTATTTCTACGAACAAGTCAAAATCCCTTAAGAGACCCACCTAAAGGCCTCTATTGCAATAGAGCTCAAGTTGTCAAAAATCTCTATCTTTTCTTCTCTAAACCTTTTCATATATTCTTCGGTAGACTCTCCCCATTCCTAAATGATAGAGAAGAGGTGGTATAAATCCTTCCTCAATGGCTTGTTGTAGGCATAATTGGTGATAAACAACCTAGAAAAATATGAGAATGAGGTTATAGTGTAAGGTTCCAATTTATTAAACCACTTCTGGGTGCCATTAAAGAAAGTGGTAGCGAATACCTTGAACATCATGGCATCTCTCCTGCCCTACGTAAGGCTCACAGTGGTCATAGATGTCTTGAAGTGTTGCACGTGAGTTACTAGGTCTTAGCCCCTTGATAGTCTGGGAACTTGGGAGCACTGAACTTGGCTAGTGTCTCATTATTCTCTATTTCATCAAAAAAAGGGAGACATATAGTTGTTCACAGTCCTTATCCATATCATAAAGCACCTTACCTTTTTATTTCCCTTCATTGGCCCTTTTCAAGGTCAAATCATACTTTATGTTACCTTCTTTCAATGCCTGGAATCATGCTTCCAAGCTTTTTCTTTCTTGAAACCATTGCTCATCACTAAGTCCTACTGAACCCCAAAAGGGGTCACCTCAGCTTCATATTCGTCCTGGGTAGGCTTAGGAATAACATGATCTGGTCTGTTTCCACTAACCAAGTTAGCAATTCGACCTTCAGAGTCTCCCAAACCTGATTGTAACCCTAGTGTCCTACTTCCTCCCTTAATCTCCTCAAGTTCTCTTCTTAGTTCAAGAAGTTAACGATCCAGCTCTTGATAGGGGTTGGTTTCTATTATGGCCTCACCACAGGTTGGCAAGATGTTGTCTTATACCACTACTACCTCCTCATTGGATAGTCTCAGTCATCTCTCAGCTCGAGTTCCTATCACAATGATTGTGATTCTGGGGGTAAGTGGAACATATTTTTAGTCTCTTAAGCCTATCTCATAATTTGGGGTGAATCCTTAAAAATATAGGGTCAAAAGCCAAGGTTCAACCTTTGAATCTGACCATGGTAGGCGCTAAAATGTTAGGATTGATTTGATTTACAAAGAGAGAAACTAGAGAGAAGTCAAAGAATTGTGTGAGAATGTGTAGCTCTCTTATAAGGCCCAAGTTTATAGAGTATTACATGTACACTTTTCGATTACATAGGGTATACACATCACAACATGTTAGAAAGGTATAAAAGTAAGAGAAAATATATTTACAATTTGAGGTCGACCACCCCATAGCTCAGGCTGGTGATCCACCTTCCAACACTAAAGCTCGTATGCCTAGTTGGGTCTCTCCTATGAGTGTGGTTGTGGGCACGAGTATAGACAGATACTTTATGACAACTCGATCTGTTAGTTGGATCGAGCTTATGATCGATCTATATGTTTAAATATTTTTAAAGGAATAAATTGGTTGTTTTTTTGTTTAATAAAACAAAAAATATAACTTTTTTTTTCAAAAATTACTCTTATCTCAGATGATAAGATAATTTTCATATAAAATAAACATTATGTGAAATCACTTTTGTCTTGGTGGCCAAAACAATTTTAATTTATAAAAATGGTTTTTTGTTTTTTTAATTCATTTTTATCCGTAAATCACTTTTTTCCATATCACTTAATCTTAGTGGCCAAAAAAATTACATAAAAATAAATAATTTTTTTGTAAAGTCTTTTTATTGTGAAATTATATTTTGTAAAATAAATTTTATCTCACCCTCCAAAAAAATTTATTATAAAATATAAACTTTTTATGAAATCACTTTTATCTCAAAGTCACACTAGGATATGTGATTTCATCCAAATGTCAAGAGAACTATTATTGTTTGATCTATGAAATCAACCAATCATATGGACAGTTGCCAACATTGTTTCTAAACGAGGGATGAAGTTTGAAAGTTTAAAGTATTTGCTTAATAAATCTAAAGGGTAGTGAATAAGTTATTTTTGAGATTCATTAAACAATTAAATTATCATTGATAACCAAGCATAAAATTACATATAAAAGTAAGTACAAAAAATTAAAAGAGATGCATAGTTTTTATATGAAAACAACTCAAGTAAAACATGATCTAACAGAAAATCATTTGTCCACTAGACCAACTATCATATATGCTATTAAGTACAAAAAGGTCTTAGACGATTGATGAGTGCTCAAAAAGCACTAAAATAACCATGATTTATTGCAAATTAATTGATTAAAAATATATATATTTATATGTTTTATCATATATTTATATAAATTTGTCTTTTTTGGAATCACGGGTATTTTTATTGTTTTTCAGGTATTTTGGCTTAAAAATGCAACTTAAAGACTCAAAGAGGAATACTGGAAGCAATACATCACAAATATATTAATAAATAAATGCGTAAAGGTCGACAAATATGGAAAAATTGGACAAAATGGGTCAAAAAGGTCAAAAATGTCAAAAAGGAGAAAAACGCGCCGTCGCGCCCCAGCACCCAGCTCCGTCCCAAACTGCGCGCGGGTTACTGTTCATGCGCGCGGATTATTGTTCATGCGCGCAGCACTACGCGGGTTACTGTTCATCCGCGCGCGCCGACACTCATTTTTCACGTGCAGCCGCCCCATGACGTCATCAATGACGTCAGCATTTCCATTACGCGTTTTTACATTTTTTTAACATTTTTTTACTCATTTTTTCTCTCCATCCTCACCTATAAATACCCCCTTTCCCTTTACTTCAAAACACACCTTCAAAACCTCCAAATACATTCTTTTCTCTCTTTCTTTCTCTCTTTTCTTAGATTTTTAGTTTTTCTTATGTTTTCTTAGTTTTTAGCTTTTCTTAGTTAATTTCTCTTAGTTTTAGAGTTCTTCCCTTTTGGGGAAGAACTAGTTATGTTTTTTTAATATTTTAGCTTTTTGATTCAATAAACGGGAGTGCAAATTCCGCTTGGAGTTTTTCCAAAGAACGGGAATAGCGTCGAAGTTCGTAAGGATTTTATTTTCTTTATAGTTATTTTTATGCTTTATTCTTACATGTTATATTTAATTTGTCCGTGGTTAAATTTAAGGCCGGCTGCTTAGTAAACATGATGTAATAATGACGCTGTTATGCTTGCGAAATATTAAATAGGTAAAAATCTCTAAAATGAATTGATTTTATTTTTATTCATGATTTTATATTAAGAATGTTAGAGAGAAATATATTATTTTTTCATTACAAACTTAAACACGAAAAATTAGATTTTAAGGTTTAGTTATCCGGTCTGATTTAGAGTAGTGCTCTTTTATTTGATGGTACAATCGCCCGGTAGTTAGAGTGAAGCTCTATTTCAAAAGTTTTTATAAGAATTATTAACTGAAAATGTATTGACGACATGTTTTCGGTAGTGATTTTAAAACTTGAAAGTTAGTACTCGGATAACTAAATTCTTAGGTTTAATTTAGACACCTTGAATAAAGTTTAAACTGTCTAACCCCACCAAAGGTGGCATTTAAATGGTTCATTTTCAATCTCTTAGAAAAAGGAATTAATTTAATTAACCAAATTAGTTATCAACCCCACCCATAGGTGTTAATTGATTTGTTTAGTTAACAAAGAATATCTAACCCCACCAAAGGTGGTATTCATACAAAAAAGGGAGAATCAATAAATATCAATTCATATATTTAATAACCTAAATAATACGAGCAAGGATAATTAACTTAGTTATTATATCCATAAATACTCTACTATTTATAAAAGATAAAATTTGCATGAATGTTTATTGAATCTATGTTTAATTTTCTGTAAGTAGATTAAAACACAAAAAACCCAAAATATCGTGACAGGATGTTTAGGATTTAATTTCGTTTTTAAAAGTTTGAATAATAAATTAAAAACCACATACATTCCTTCCTTAGATCGAACTTGGGAGTATACTTATCATTTTCTACGAAATGATTCGTGCACTTGCGAGAGTTTTATAAATATAAAACCAAAGTATTGGCAGGATCGGCGATGCCGGTTTTCGTTCATCAAAGTATTTGGCGATCACGATTCTGCTCATCAACTATTGTTATAGTGGTAATATCTAAATGTACTTTACTTATGAATCATCACTCTATCTTCACAACCTACCAAAGTAGATGTCAGATACAAACAAATATTTTGATCAAGTTGAGCAGAAGCTACTAAACCTGTCCACAAAATAACTTGAAGTGATTAACACAATAGCACATGTTTTATGTGTGTTTTAGATAGATTCAATGGAGCAATCTTAATCCTAAGATTATGCAAATAATCAAGATAAAAGAAGATGAGGAATACTAGAACAAAAGCAAAATCAAGAGCAAATTTTGTTAGGGTAATGAAAATCTTTTTATGATAAAAACCCTTAAATTCAAATGACTTTATATTTATATTATTAAAATTAAAATAAATAAATATATTTAATCATTTACATGTGTTATCCATTAAATAAAATGTTTAAATTATTTGATTTTTGCATAGGTATAAGCTAATTATATTGGGAGTTAACCCATGGTTTCCATTGTGATTTCTTATCCGTAAGAAGTCATGTTTGCTACTAATTCTAATTGAATACCCTCTTGATGATCTACAATATCACAATACCCAAATTGATCTTTCATTTGTGTTCACAAATGATGATGATAGTAGAAAAGTTGTTAGACTTCTCCGTTCCACTCAATATGTCAATATGTTAAATGGTTTAATATAATTTGTGAAAAAATCTCATGTTTATTGTCTAACAATTTAAACAATTTTCAATATAAACTAATTTGTCCATTTAATCCAAACATTCTTTCAATTATAATATTTATAATTAAGTTTGGTCACATAAATGTTTTCGTATTCTACTTCTCTTACTTTAATAACATTAAACTTAGTGCATTGTACATTTTTCATAAAATATTTTTACAAAAATTTAACAATGCATTTACATACATATGGTACATATATTTAATTTAAAACATAATGGGTAGGCACTTATATATTAATGACATGATATATACATTTCAATATTATTAATGTGTCATGAACCATTCATAAACTATAAAAAAATAACATTAAAGAAAAATCAATGTCAAATTATTTATGATCGGGTTCCTTTTTTGGGTTATAAAATAAATGAAACTAAATTAAATTATGTAACTATTACATTTTAATTTATTGAGACATATAACATTTTTTTTGTTGCAATTTGGGTCTAGCTCAAATAAATTTCTGACAAAAAATAATTTTTTATTACGTAGAAATCCAAGCTTCAAAATTAAATTTCATCAAAATGAGACCGAATTGAGATATATATAATAATAGGGAACATCAAACCTGAGCAGGTCCGACAGAGTGTAGCCAAACAGTAGCCGCATAGTGCACAGCTACCGCGTTAGCGGCCAACCAAGACAATGCACATCCTTCTCAACTTGCAAACCAGTATGGAAACACACAACCACCATCCTTGTTTGACTCGTAGATGGTGTTTATGGCTTGGGCAGTGCTGGGAAGCAGAGCTTGGTACTGTTTAGGTAGGACTTGCTATTCTAGCACTATTTTAGAAACAATTGTCAATCCAAACTCGATACATAATCCAAAATACGACACACAAAAGTTTTATAAAATTTAATAAAATCTATGAAATTAAAAAACTAAATTTACAAAATTTGTATAGCCTAGTTGTAGTGTACATAACTTTTCTATTCTAATACAATAATTTGAAAGAACCAAATAATTAACAATCCCATATAATTTCACTCAATGATTGAATAATCCATATAAAAAAAATTACATCTAATGCAATTTTAATATGTACTCTAAATATAAAATACATACATAATTATTAAAATTATCATAACTAGGCTCTCATATCAATTTGAAAACTCTTTTTTAATATAAAAATCAAATTTTATATACAAATTATGTGGAGATATTGGTATAGGTTATTAGCGTATTTACATTGATTGATAAAGATATTAATATAATATTTATAATTAATACAAGAATTACATTCTTTTGGGATTAATTTTTTAGATTTGGATGTCTTATATTACTTATATACTATATAAATTTTACAAGATATCAGAACTTCAATTAATTAATTGACTAACAAAATTTATAGGTCTTTCACACAAAAAAAAATAATGGGTCTTTTACAAAAAAAATATGGACCATGAAAAAGGAAATACAAAATTTTAAATAAAATTAAAATATAATAAAAATATGTTAAAAATACAAGATATTGGATCAAACGAATAATAGTTTGAGGGAGGTGATAATGTATAAAAAGAACATGTTTCACGTTCATTAAGAAATATACTTATATAGTGTATATAATTAGTACTAGACTTACATTATTTTGAAGTTAATCTTTTAAGATTTGATGTCTCATTTTACTTATATAATATACAAAATTTACATAAGAAATAAAAAAATTTCCTAACAAAATCCTTATGATATTAATAATTTAATTACTATACGTAGTTTAGATAGACGAGCATTTTATACATGAGTGTGAAATGTTGTTGTATTTAACATTTGAATAAAAGAAAAAAATATTTTTGTGGTCCTTGAATTTGTGGTTTTATTATATTTTGATTTCTAAATTTTTAGTTGGTATATTTTAATAACCATATTTTAAAAGTTTAGAATATCATATAAAAAAAGTCCTCATATTTTTGTAATATTTTAATCCTTAAATGTAACTTAAATATGACATTTTAATCATTTTTTTTATTACATGTGACTTTAATCCTTATATTTAATTAAAATATAACACTTTAGTTCTTAATATCTTGACTAAAATATATATTTTTTTTAAAAATATGATCTATGAAAATTACTTAAAAATTTAAGAGTTAAAATGTTTTAAAAATACAAATTTAATTACTTAGTTGGTATCCACCCTTAATAAAATGCACCACAAAGAGGAAGAAATATAACCGCAAAGTAGGTCAATTGCATAAAAATTGCACCACAAAATCGCAAATTGCGGTGCTAAAACAACAAATTGTGAAAGTCAAATTAATTTAATTTCCAGATTCTCTTTTTCTAAGAAAATTAAAATGTTAAAACTTTTAAACTTATTTTATGCAACTTTCTTTTCGTACCTAAGAAAGTCATATTTTAATTTCATATTACATTAAACTTATGTATAAAAACATTTTTAAAATATTAAAAATACAGATACCTATGTGATGCGGTGCAATTCAAACGGCATTGCATGATTTCACACTACCAGTGAAATCATGATAAGTAGTACAGTCTGCATATTTTTTATCCACCTCTGGTCAAATATGCTAGTACATTTCGAATTATTAATTATATATTTAGCTTTTCCTTTACTATTTCCAACTTTTTTGTGTCTTCGGCTTTATTACTAAGCTTTTAATTTTAATTGGCTTATAGAATTCAACTTATCCATAAATAGGACCTACGTTGTGTATCTCATCAAAGAAAAAACAATGATAGTGTATTCTTCTGGTCCTTAATTTTTATGGAATTATACCATATTATTATTATTATTATTATATTATAGATAGCAATGCACCTCAAATAGTTTTTGAACCATTTTATCTAAAATTTTAATTTAATTATAAATGTTATCATTAATTTAATTTATCAATTATATTCATATAATTATCCTGATCAATTATCGTAAATATATTTTTATAAATATTATATAAAATAATTATTACTAAAACAAAGTTATATTTTTATTAATATAAAATGTCTAAAGAAGATGTAAAACAAAATCTTTCCTTACCAAACTTTTGACCTGTGACCCATGACAAAACAGGACATAAAGATTAGTTGTAAAACAAAATCTTACTTTTATCCTATAACCATAATATCTTCTTTTCTATAGAACATAAATTTTTTTTTAAAAGTAGTAACATGTTATTAATAAAGTTATATTTTCTTAATTCTCCGGCATGCATATTCATCTATCATCCCGGAAAAATGATAAAGCATTGTTTATAATATTTACGAAGAATAATTATACAAATATATTTAATAAAAATATATTTTAAATCTATATATATTAAGTGGGATAGTACAAAATCGTTATATTTATAAAAATGTTAATAATAGTTCATTTTATAAAGTAACGGAATTATGTTATTTTTATTAACTTCAAAATTAAGATAATATAACTCTATTACTTTACCAAATGGATTTTTATAACTTTTTTTCTTTTATAAAAATAACGAATTTTTGTTGTCTTATCAAATATACAAATGATTAAAATATTTTTTTTATACATAATAGACTTGAATTACCATTTTTTCTTAATCTTAAACAAAACAAAAGATGATATATTACTAAAACTAAATTAGATACTATATTAAATAAATAAATAAATTAGATACTAGATTTTATTATTAAAAAAGAGTTAAATATTATTTTCATAAACTTAAGGTTAAGGGTGACAATATATATTAATTATTTTGTTTTATTTCTTTATTTCTTTATTTATTTAAGTGTTTATTTTAATTTGTTATATTTATATGTACATAAATAATATATGTATCATCATATTAATAATAATATTATTTATATTATATTATTTTTGTAAATTAAATCTTTATTACGGCCAATTCTTTTATTATCATTTATATATTAGAAAATATTTTATTATTCTAACCAAAATTCTAACCTATTTAATTAAAATTGTATGTATTAATATTATATTAAATTAAAAATCAATTATCATTAGAAAATTAAAAATAAATAAATAAAAATAATTTATGTTATATATATTTTTACTGTATAAAATTTATTTTCCTTATTTATTTATTTTCCTTATTTATATATTAAAAATTTTACTTCAATCTCCGACTAAAAGTGGTATTCATCTAAAACTATACTCAATTATGTATCGTTTCTTTTTGTTCTCACAAATAATAAGTTTTGGTATATATAATTTTGTATATCTGATATGACAAGTAAATAATGTTCTCAATCAACAAAAAGTCTTATGCGATAAGCTTAATAAATATTAAGTTATCAAATAAATATGACTGAAAAATTATCTCAATAAAAAGATAAAAACTCAATTTTTATCTCTTAATTGTTTTAAATAGAAAATTAAGAATAGATGTATACCATGTTATAATAAGTCGGTCATATTCCGATAAGAAATCAGGTTAGTTATATGTGTGTGTACACACTCACACATGACTTAGATATGTTATATCACACATAATAGAGAATCACAGCTAAACATTCTCTTTCTTTATAATCACATAACGATATCGTAGATCTCTTATAAACTTCATCATCTTATTATTGACTTAATCATCAAAAGGCCAAAGACTACCCCCACAAGGTGGTCCAAGGTTATAATGATTTGTTCATCTTACAAATCAATGGTGAACAGTCCTACCTGATGTTGACAAAAATTGGTATCAACATCTACATTATAATGATTTGTTCATCTTACAAATCAATGGTAAACAGTCCTACTTGATGTTGACAAAAATTGGTATCAACATCTACGTCATTTGTGGGAAAGAAGTGTGTCATACTTGGCTAAAATAATCATAAAATTGCAGAACTCTTAAAAAGTTCTCCATTTTTCTCATATGTAAAAAATTCAAAACAATATTTGAAAAGAGATTGAGGAGGAGCAAGGTTTTCTAAGAGATAGTCTTATATTCATCTGGTCCATCACTATCACCAACTTGACTCTCTGAACTTTTAAAAAAGTCATGGACTAGTCAACTAGCTTCATCACTTAGACCCTGACTAATAGTCAAGAGGCCCAGCTTGTCAACCAATAGGCCATCCATTTGACATTTCTTTTTGCTCCATCATAGCCTACTAGAAACACAAATGTTGAACCTAGACGTACCTACCCACCCTGGCACATCTAGATGAGGATAGCCTAGGCTAGAGCTCGCCTAGACCTTATGCAAAACACACTCCAAGCCATCTTGGAGCGCCTACCAGAACCATCAGCTACTAGACCTATCATTATGCCAAAAAACGTCCTTACGACATCCTCTAATGCTTAGAGTGCACAAGGTCAGACTCACAGCCATCAAGGACTTGGTTGGCGAGATGATTGTCCATAGTAGGAATACATTCATGTGGCCGGTCAGACTTTGTTTGCTCATACCATTCAAAGCCATCAAACTATGGATGATATAATATAGTCCCACCGATCATCCATCTTGGAATACTTGGGGCCTGATGAGCAAAAACCGGTATCGCCGATCCTGCCAATACTTTGGTTTTATATTTATAAAAGTCTCGTAAGTGCACGAATCATTTCGTATAAAATGATAAGTATACTCCCAAGGTTGATCTAAGGAAGGAATGTATATGGTTTTTAATTTATTATTCAAACTTTTAAAAACAAAATTAAATCCTAAACATCCTGTCACGATAGTTTGGTTTTTGTGTTTTTAATCTACTTACATAAAAATAAACATAGATTCAATAAACATTTATGCAAATTTTATCTTTTATAATAGTGGAGTATTTATGGATATAATAACTAAGTTAATTATGCTTGTTCATATTATTTAGGTTATTAAAGATATGAATTGATATTTATTGATTCTCCCTTTTTTGTATGAATACCACCTTTGGTGGGGTTAGATATTCTTTGTTAACTAAACAAATCAATTAACATCTATGGGTGGGGCTGATAACTAATTTGGTTAATTAAATTAATTCTTTTTTCTAAGAGATTGAAAATGAACCATTTAAATGCCACCTTTGGTGGGGTTAGAAAGTTTAAACTTTATTCAAGATGTCCAAATTAAACCTAAGAATTTAGTTATCCGAGTACTAACTTTCAAGTTTTAAAACCACTACTGAAAACATGTTGTCAATACATTTTCAGATAATAATTTTTATAAAAACTTTTGAAATAGAGCTTCACTCTAACTACCGGGCGATTGTACCAACAAATAAAAGAGCACTACTCTAAATTAGACCGGATAACTAAACCTTAAAATCTAATTTTTAGATTTAAGTTTGTAATGAAAAATAATATATTTCTCTCTAACATTCTTAATATAAAATCTTGAATAAAAATAAAATCAATTCATTTTAGAGATTTTTACCTATTTAATATTTCGCAAGCATAACAACGTTATTATTATATCATTTTTACAAATAGCCAGCACAGTTAAATTTAATCACAGAAAAATTAAATATAACATGTAAGAAATAAGCATAAAAAATAACTGCAAAGAAAATAAAATCCTTACAGTACTTCGATGCTATTCCCGTAGCTGGAAAACCTCCAAACGGAATTTGCACTCCCATTTATTGAATCAAAAAGCTAATAAATTACAAAAACATAACTAGTTCTTCCTAAAGAGGGAAGAACTCTAAAACTAAGAGAAACTAGCTAAAACATAAGAAAAACTAAAAAAAAAACTAAAAACTAAGAAATGAGAGAAAGAAAGAGAGAAGAGAATGTGTTTTGAGGTGTGGTATGAAGTGAAGAGAAGGGGGGTATTTATAGGTGAGGATGGAGAGAAAAAGTGGGTGAAAAAATGTTAAAAAATGGTGAAAATGCGTAGTGCAAATGGTGAGGTCATTGATGACGTCATGGGGGCGGCTGCACGTGAAAAATGGGGCGAAATGGCATCGGCGCGCGTGGAGGGCAACTGGGGCGCGCACAGGTGCGCACGCGCGTGAACAGTGATAGCGCGCTGCGTTGCACGCGGACGCGTGTGCCGTCTGCGCTGGCCGGTGGGCACCGCAGCGTGCGGACGGGTCTTCCGGGCGCGATTTTCTCCTTTTTGACATTTTTGACCTTTTCGACCCATTTTGTCCAATTTTTTCATATTTGTTGACCTTTCCCCATTTATTTATTAATATATTTGTGATGTATTGCTTCCAGTATTCCTTTTTGAGTCTTTAAGTGATGATTTTTAAGCGAAAATATCTGAAAACATTAAAAATACCTGTGATTCCGAAAAAGGCAAATTTATATAAATATATGATAAAACATATAAATATATATATTTTTAATCAATTAATGTGCATAAAATCATGGTTATTTTAGTACTTTTTGAGCACTCATCAGGGCCAACCCAAGAGGCTTTTGTCCATTATGATTTATACAATTATCTCGAGGCCCGTAAGTAGGAACACTTTCACCAAGCCAACCAAGCTGACCAAACAACCTTAGAAATCAATGGTTTCCCCAAGATCATGTATCAAGATGAAAACCAATTATCCTTTATCCAACCATTGATTAGCCTGCTAAATAATTGCAAGAGGTTTTGATAGAGGTTGAACTAAGGTAGACTCTAAGACCTAGTTATTTCTATTGAGTCCTGTGCACCCTAGAGATTATGACTATCCCATTTTCTTACAAGTTCAAGCTACATAACACAAGCACATATGATGGCACTAAAGATCGCTTACACATATGAAAAATTTCAAGGGTTGAATGGACCTTTATGCCTACACTAGTGCAATCAAGTGTCAAGCTTTTTAGCTTATATTAACGGACAAGACCAATTCCAGATGATCTTACAATAGGGAAGGGATAAGTCCCTAAAAGATTTCTTTGATCAATTTAACTTAGAAAAGGTACAAATGAAAGATTTCCCAAACTCTATAGCCATTACGGTCTTACATTAAGCCCTAAGGTAGGAAGAGTTATAGAGAGATATATCCAAAGATTTCCTAACAAAATATTTTGATGTTATTAACTAGTTAACGCTTACATCAATCTAGATGACATGCTTTCCAATAGGAAAAAAATCAAGAGCTTCCTTTTTAGGAGGTTGAGGAGTAGAAGCACGAGGGTAAGGATGAGCCCATATGCCATAACAATAGAAGGTTCAGACCAAAGAAAAAACATAATAAAAAGACTAAGGACATAATTCTCATCCGTCTTGGGTAAGGTTTCCAGACTTTCACTCCTCTAAGTGCAATAAGAGAGGCCTTGCTAATGCAATTTGAAAGCTAACACATTATATGTTGGCCTAAGTAGCAGAACAATTCTAGATGGGATAAGTCCCAATGCTACAAGTTCCATAAAGACACTGACCACTCAATTGAGAACTATTGGAAGCTAAAAGATGAAATTGAGTACCTATCCAAAGAGAGAGACAATATTAAAGTTAGAAAATTCATAGGGTTAGAATCATCAAGAAGGTCCCACTGGGGGTAGTTCCAACAATGCCCATAAAGCATTCATCTAAGAAGCCATCTCTAACCATAACTTATGTAGTTACCTCTACATGCAACCTAGGCAAAGATCCTAAACTTACTGGCCCAAACATAACATTTTCGAAAGAAAAGCTCATAGATTGATCCATCTTTACATAGATGCCTTAGTGGTCACTCTTCTGGTGGCTAACATAACTCTACATATAATACTAATAGATATTGATAGCTTAGCTGATGTTCTAATCTATAAGGTCTAGAAGTAAATGACTTGTTATTACCCTCTCAACCTTGTGACTACCCCTTTGGAAGGAATTTTTGGATGTTCGCTAATCCCAAAAGCCAATGTGACCTTACTAGTCACTATTAGACAAGGTACCAGCACAAGAACAATTATGGTAGGCTCCTTCTTTGTGGACTACATATCCTCACACAATTTCATCCTATGAAGGCGCTTCTTGTATAAGGCCACAGTTGTAGCTTCAACCTACTAGTTTGCCTTAAAGTTCCTAACAAACATGGGACAAGAGTGGTGCTTGGAAAATAAAAACTAGCTAGAGAATGCTACGTTATGGGGATCTAGATGGGGCAAAAGTAAAAGTCTTGTCAGGTCAGGACCAAAAAGTGCTAACTCTATTAGTTTTTTCCTTTAAGTTTTTTTACATTTTCCATTATTACAAGACTTAGTAAAATGAATAGCCTCGATTGTATTTCAATTTCTGTTCTTAGGATATTTTATATTATTTTGTAATTTAAATTTATTGTTATTAATAAATGTATCACTCATCGCCACACGCGAAGTGTGTGCAATGAATACGTAAGTATACGTATCGCAACAACTAATATAATGATAAGAAAAGATCATTTCCATAGAGATTATTTTATTATAAACTAATTTTTAAAACTAAAAATAATAGAAATTAATTTTTTTGGTGTTTTTATATTTTAAGGAAGCAAAATTAAAATAACTAAAAGTAAATAGAAATAATTAATTAAATCAGATTTGGTAACCAAAAAGATATATGAGAAAATATCTAGGAATATTTAATCCTCCAATTTTCTAAACATGCAAATCGCTAAAATCCCCCCAATATAATTATCAATTAATTACATGATCAATTGAATCTAATCTATCATGTATTCATCTCTCAAATAAACTATACACCATATAGTAATTATTTTAATCACACACTCATGTTAATTAAATTGCATACTAC
This sequence comes from Hippophae rhamnoides, assembly GCA_033030585.1. Taxonomy (NCBI): domain Eukaryota; kingdom Viridiplantae; phylum Streptophyta; class Magnoliopsida; order Rosales; family Elaeagnaceae; genus Hippophae; species Hippophae rhamnoides. Next base: position 35,226,238 of record CM065435.1, on the reverse strand, counting down.
TCATTAAGTTCATCAATTATAGATCACATACATAAGAATCATATATCTCTATCTAGAAACTATACATGTTATTTAATTAAGACAAGCAATTAAATAATTCTCTCAAATCTATTTAATTACCTCTATAGATAAATTGTTGGCCAAATAATTAATAGCATTCAATTCAGATTAAATAATATAATTAAATTAAAATTATAATTGGGGTAAAATATTAAATCATTATATGGTGAAAATTGGGTTCATAAGATCTCTAGATTAATAAATTGACTACACATAATTGTGTTCATAAAACTCATATTTTTCATAAACAAATACATAAAAATTGTTAAAGAAAATAGTAAAAAAATAAATACAATCAATCTCTTGAATTGTAGAATTAATCTCCTTTTGAATCTCCACCAAAATTGTATCCTCTCTTGAATTTTTCTATATTTTCTCTATTTTTAGCTCCAAAAATGGACCAAAATTATGCTAATGGAGGCCATTTAGGGTTTATAGGGTAATTAGGGGGTTAAATATTACTCAGGTGTGATCTAGACCATCATATCAACTTTAAATCAAGGGCTACAATCAAAACAAGCAAAATTGACTGCTCCAACCAATCATAGTATGACACATGGCATCATAAATTCACTGGGCGAATCAGGGAGCGACACATGGTAGGGGAGACCAGTCAGAGTCAACGACACGCAACATGACGTGATTTGCGGAAACAAATATCGTGGTGCACGGGTGGATTGCGTGAGCAATGGCGTGGTAACACTTGGCAACGAGGGTTGACCAATTTCCAAACTTAGATTGAATGACGTTCTGACACGTGGCACGTGTTTCGTCCTCTTCACATGCGGCGTAACATGATTCGTTGTCCCTACTTGCGTGGTGTTCACATGGCTTGCCCAGTCAGCTCATCTACTTATATGGTATGACACGTGGCAACTTCTGATTGGTCCTGCATTAAAAATTCATAAAAATTTCAAAAATTATATTTTCACCTATTTTCACTAAAAAAATTATATTTTAATATTTTTGGCCATAAAAATACTATTTATTGAATAAAACAAGTAAATATTAAGTAAAAAATGCGTTAGTGACTTTATTTTCAAAGAGTCATCAATCACTTAGGATATATATCCTTACCTACGGTTATAAGTCTACACTTCAAAAATTTGACATGACAAAAATTATAACATCAAATCAACAAGCGGGTTTGAGCCTTCTCGACTCTAGCAAGTCTAGGGCCCATAGTGTGATATCACTAGGGGCTGAGAGATAAGTGCTTAAAAGCACTAAATATAATATGATTTTATGTAATTTAAATAATAAAATAAATGTGTAAATAAATAGTTTTATTATCTTTTAAAATAAACCTATCTTTTTGGAATCAAGAGTATATTTTGTTGTTTTTTAGATATTTTAGCTTCAAAATGATTTAACTGATCAACACTCAAAAAATAGTACTTGAAAGCACTCTAGTACAATATTGAAGCATAAAAGATTAACATATATAAAGCTTACATATGTTTCAAACCATTGTAAAAGGTGTAATTAAAAATAGGAGTTCTAGTTATTCTAAGAAGCGTTGGTCGTGGTATGGAAATTGTGTGTGTTGTGGTGCAAGGATAACAGAGTGAAATTCACATGTTCCAAAATTGATGCATGCTACAGCGAAGGATTTTTATGTGCCGTGGTATGCATGTAGTGGATCGAGTTTCAACCATTTACAACTTGTATCATGCTACGATGTGGAATTAAAGTATGCCACAACACCTGCATATTTAATTATATTCTTTTTATTCACCTATAAATTAGACCCCAAATTCACTTTTAAAAAGCATTGTGCAACTAAATTTTTAGCTGCATTTCTAGTTTCTCCTTAGTTTTTCTTTTCTTTTAGTATTTTTAAAGTTATTCTCTCAAATTAAGAGCTGAACAATTTTAGTTTATGTAGTAGTTTTCGTTTCGATTCAATAAACATTATTGACAATTCTATGTGGAGGTTTTCCATAAACAGAAACAATATTAAAGTTCTATAAATATGCAATTGAGATATAATTTGAATGTAATATTTTTAGATGACCTTTACGTGTTATTTTAAATATTATGTTTAATTTATTGATCATATTAAATTAAGCATGTATGACTGAGCATACTATGTGATATTAGTAATATCATTATGCTTGTAAAATATTAAAGTAGGCATACAATTTTTTATAAAATGAATTAAATTTTATTTCTTCGTCAAGATTTGAACGAAACTTATAAAAGAAAAATATATTGATGAAGAATTTTTCATGAAAATTAGATTTAGGATTTAATTATCTAAATATGATTTAGAGTCAACTATTCGATTTAGGATTTGATTATTCTGATATTTAGAGAACTTTACTTCAAAGATTTTTATAAGAATTATTATTGAAAAATATATTGATGATATATTTTTCTTAATATTTTTAAAATTTGAAAGTTATTTTCTAAATACTTAAATCATAAACATAATTTTGACACCTTGATAACAGTCTAAATTGTTAGACCCAACTGAAGACAACAATTAAATGGTTTATTAATCTCTTTGAAAAGAAGCATAATTTAATAAAATTAACTAATAAACACAAACGAGGCATTAAGTGATTTTAATTAATAACAAATGGTATACCTAACTAATCTTCTATTTGTATTTATAAGAGATAATCAATAACTTTAATTCATATATTTAATAACATAATTAATATTGAGAAAGTATGATTAACTAACTTATGTATCCGATAAATTCTTCACTGAGTGTAAATATTTATTTGAAAATTATTATTTTTGAATCTGTCTTTATTTTTATGTCATTAGATTAGGTTTTAAAACCCAAACTTTGTGACAGAATGTTTAGGTTTAATTTTTCATTTGTAAGATTTTATTGAATTATTTAAAAACCACGTGATTCCTCTTTAGACCAACCTTGGAAGCATACTTATAATTTTCAATAAGTGATTCATGTACTTACGAGCTATTTAAAAATATAAAAAATTTGTACACAAAGTTTTGGCACATCAAGTTTTTGGCATCATTGTCGAAAAATTGGTAATAGCATAAAAATAGCTAACTTATGTGTCATCAATGAGTTCAATAAAATCCTTAACATCCTGCTAGGGCATGCACCACTACTAAAGTATTGGATATGAAGCATCCCGACAAGTGAGCTTTACGCCTTAGAGTCTAGAAAACTAAACAATCCACAAAAGTTGGGGCATGTTAACTTATAGAAAAGACACACCCTAATCATATGCTCGACAATATAAACTACAAATAAAGTAAAGAATATCTTAACTTGGTCTAATGGCCTCTTAATAGGCCATATACCATGAAAGAAGGCTATGGCTCGAACGTCATACGCCTTGGAATTGAGTTTAATAAAATCCTCAATGCCTTGACAGGGCATGCACCCCTACTAAAGTAATAAATAAAAATCATCATGATAGGTAAACTCTCTACCTTAAGGCCCAAACCACCGAATGATTCACAAAAGCTGAGATACAATAAGTTATAGAGAGTGTGCACTCTAATAATAGGCTCTACTGTCCATACTATAACTAACATGGAAAAAAACTTAACTTTGTCTAATTGCTTTTTAATCATCCATAGACCTTGAAGGGCCATGGCTTAAGAGCTACACCACCTTAGGATTAATAAAACCACCAGTGTGTTGTTAGGGCATCCATCCCTACTAACTTGCCTGATAGTTTCTTCTCACTAGCGATGTTTCTAGATTTCCAATCAGACTTCTAGTTAGGAAGTTATGTTAAAGTTAATGTTTGTACTTGAAAATTCAACTATTTCCATTTTTATGAAGGAAAAATTAAAATTCAAATCCTTGACTTGGAGTTATTAGGCATGGTCAAGTAACTATAACAATTGCAAGAAACCTTAAAGGGGAGGATGATATCACTTCTCTAACTTTTAGATTGCAAATAGTGTAGAATAATTATTTTCTCACTATCCTAACACATTGTACCCCATAACACTTATACCACGCCTTTTTATATAGAAAGTGATATATATCGAATCTATGGATGTATAGGTTCAGGTTTGGTTACCAAGAGTTCATATAGAGGTAGAAGAGGGCTAGTGTGGATAGCATGCATTGGTGGTTGATTAGAGGTTGAGTAGAGGAATGGATATTTAAGATTTAGGCATCAATGGACTTGTCATTGACATCTTGGATGATCTTTTTGCCAAAAATCTCTTAGTCGATAGGCCTCTAACCAACGATGTCCTAGTTGACACTTCCCTGGTGAATGGTTCTTTGATCGACAATCCTTTGTTGAGTAACTCTATGATCGATAATGACTTGGATAATGGTATTTAGGAATTGGTCAACTAGAGCGATGGGCCCAGGCCATCCCAAAAATGTGGTTCCTTTGATTTTGTTTATGGGATGTTCACACACTTGTTCAATGCAAGCTAGGTTTTTAAGTGACGAAGACTTGAGTTTTATTCCAACTGCATTCCCTTGTACCAACTAAGTACTGATTAGAGCAATATCGAGTTCTTTTCAATGAACCGTAATGGCTCTAAAATGATGGATCATTATTTGGATATGATGATGGAGATGATCTGGATCCACGAGTCCATTACTTTAATGCCTCAGGTTTCAGGCATAGTTTGGAGCAAACATCTTCCTGACAAAGTAACTTGTCAACTTATCACTTCTTTTCATGATTGTGACTATCTTTTCTACCTATGGTGTAGAAGTTCTAGGTTGGTGTTGACACAACTTTAGGATAATTTCTTTCTAACTACTATAGGATGTTACTTGGTTGTTGGGTGCTCGGAAAGAAGCATAATATAAAAACTAACAGTAAAGGAGTTCAAGTATTGCAACTACTCATAGCTACATGGATGTAGCAAGGGATGGTTCAATTTTAAGTCCTATGGAAATCGTATCCTAGTTGACAAATTGTTGGATATCAATAAAGGGTGGAAGGATGCCCTCTTTACTATAGTGAGTCAATCATTTGACATTCCTCCCACGCCTACCTTGTTCAAGAGAAATGATAGGATGTATGAGACTTAGTCTTTTATTATGCATTTTATTGTGTCCTAACTTGTTTCTTTTTATTTACAATATGTTGGATGAAGGCAATATCACCCGAAAGTAGGAGGATTTTATTGACCCACTCTATTGCTTCATGTGTTGAGACATCACAATGATCGACTCATCCTTCCTAAATGGATTTCTTATTGGGGCCTAGATCCAATTGTAGTTAATTCAGAGGGTGGTAACCCCCAAACTTGGATAATAAGTTCCTATTATAAATTATTATTTTGTGTTGCTAGTTTTGGGTGATCAAGTCTTTGTACTAACTTTTAATCTTTTGCAAGCATGACTTGCAAACATCCTTCTCGGAAAAAGAGAAGGTTGCATATAGCTGTTCATTCCTTGAAAGAATCTAGCTCAGAGGACGCTTTAAAGAAATCTAAGGTTGTTTGGAAGCCCAAGGCTTCCAAGAGGAAGATAACTCACAATTGATGACCCTATGAAAGTAGAGTCATTAGTGCACTTTTCTACTCAATATTTTCTCATTTTATTCAATAAGGTAGTATTTTTGGGGTTAAAAATATAAAAATATGAACTTTCTAGTGAAAATATAATTTTTGTAATTTTTATGAATTTTTAACGCAAGACCAATCAAAAATTTTCAAGTGGATGCCATGCAAGCAGATGAGCTGATCGAGCAAGCCACATGGATGCTACACAAGCAAAGATAGCGAATAACACAATGCCTACCCAAGATATGATTGCCATAGGGTTTAAAATGGAACCAACCCCTACTACATCCCTATAGGTATGAGTAGTAGTAATACTTGAAATCCTCTACGGTTAGTTCTTTACCGTGCTTCTTTCAAAGCGTCCAACAACCAAGTAACATCCTATAATAGTTGGGCAAAAAATATCTTGAAGCCTCGCCAACATCAACCAAGAAATTTTGCATTATATGTAGAAAAAGGAGTCATAACCATGAAAAGAAGTGATTAGTAGACAAAGTAACCTTGTTAGGAATATTTTTGCTCTAAATTGTGTCCAAAACATGAGACATCAAAGTAATGGACTCGAGAATCTAGAAAATATCTCTCATTATATCCAAATATTGATCCGTCATTTTAGAGCCATAGCGGCTCATAAAAAGGAACTCAACATTGCCTAATTAGTCCTTGATTTCCAAAATGGAATGTGGTCGAAATAAAACTCAAGTCTTCATCACTCAAAGACCTAACTTACGCTGAATGATCGCTTGAATGTCCCATGAACAACACCAGAGGAACTGCGACATCGGGATGGCCTGAGCATATTGCCCCATGTGATCCATTCTTGATGACCACTGCCTATGCCACAACTGATTAGAGAGTTATTGACCAAAGGATTATTGACCAAAGACCCATTGGCCAGATGACGGTTGGTTAGGACATCATCGGCCAAATCATCGATGCCCAAGGCTTTATTGACCACCCCTCCGCTCGACCTCCACTCAGCCACCAATGCACGCAACCCATGATGACCTTCATTTGCCTCGGTATGCACCCTTGATGGCCATACATGGTCATGTACATCCATAGATCCAATATCCGTCACTTCCTATATAGAAAGGTATGGTATAAGTGTTATGGGGGCAAAGTGTTTGGATGGTGAGAAAATAATTATTCTACACTATATGCAATCTAGAGGTTGGAGAAGCAATCTTATCATCCCATTCAAGGCTGCATGAAATGGCTATAATTACTTGGCCAAGCTTAAGGGCTCCAAGTGAAGGATTTGAATTTCAACTTTCCCTCCTGAAAGAGGAAATGGTTGACTTTCCAAGTACAAATGTTGATTTCCCAAGTACAAATGTTGACTTTGACATATCTTCTTAATTAGGAGTCCGATTGGAAATCCGAAAGCATCACCTGTGATAAGACACTATCACACATGTTTAGAGTGGTCAGACATGGCATGAAGTCCTTTGCTTGGACGAGTAGAAAAGCACATGAAAGTGAGCCTAATGCTATTAGCGTGATTGAAAAGGGTCATGAACGCAAGTATCAACAAAAATCACAATTAGACATGCTCCTCCAAGGGCCAAAAAGTCTAAGAGATTGATGTTTGGTGTAATTTTGTACATTTCACGTGACAAGGAAAGAATAATCCTAGTCAACAAATACCCTTATGGGTCATGCCTAATAAGCACTGAGTAACAAATAAGCATTAGTAAGATAATCTCAACAAAGAGATAAAAACCTAATTATTATACTTTAATTATGCTGAAAAGATAATTAATGATAGATGTTTATGATGCTACAACAAGTCAATCATATTCCGATAAAAAATAGTCATAAGGTTAACTATTTTTTCTATATACACTCACATATGTATGCATTCACACAAGTAATAGAGAATCATAATCAAACATTATTTTTCCTCATAATTGCAAAATGAGACCACATATCTCCTATAATCTTCATCATTTTGTTATTAACTTAAGTATTCACACGATGGTGTGAGGTACTAATGATTTATTCATTTTACATAACTATATAAAACAATTCTACTTGATATTAACCAAAATCAACTTCAAGAAATATCTTGATAATTACTAACATATCATTACCATCTTTGAGCATTAATTTTTTTTTTCATTTTAATAAAGAACTATTATTATATTTTCAAATAATTTTATTTCTTTTTGAAGTGTTATATATAATATATTATTTATGTATCACCTAAATTTTATTCATTGTTTTTTTTTTGTCTTTTGAGGATATTATAAAAAATGTTTACAAAATTAAAATAAGAATGGGATTAGTAAGTCCATCTAAAGCATGAACGTACTGTCTAAGCATAAGTGAGTATTTTTAAAATCGACTTATCAAAGCAAATTTTAATACGTGTGTCAATTACGTGTGTCTCTCCGTTTCATATTTAGGATTCAACCCGAAAAAATGTTAAAGATGAGAAATAAAAAAATAAAGCCTAAATCAAAATTGTCCAACAAATTCCACGTGGGACCGCTGCCCTGAAAATCGAATGGTGGATTTGAAGCCCGAAATTTAAATAAAGTTCACACACTGGATTTCATTTTGAGTTTTGACAGTGTTCCAAAGATTATAAAAATATGGATTACAAAGAGTAAAGAGATAGATAAAAAGAACAGAAAAATAAAATCAGCAAAAAGTATATATGAATTTTTTTAAAAGTTATTTAAATTTAAGTTTTTAGAGGTAGGATAAAATTTAATCTCATATTTTATTTTATTTTATGCGAATATTTTCAAATATATGAATTTAAAATGGAGGAAAATATAAATACAATTACGTAAAACTTTTACCCTCCCATTATTTTTTATTTTCTGCGAACATATTACGAAAACTCTCTCTCGCTCGTTCTGTACATCTGTGTAAAAGAAAGCCCTAACTTTCCTTCTCCTAAGATTTATCTTTCTCTATTCAAATTCACATTCCCTTTTCTCTATTCGTGGATTTTGAGTTTCAATAGTTTGAAATTAAGGCTAAAAGTGAAGGACAGTTAAGGATCTAGAGTGGAAGACGAGAAGAAAATCAAAAATGGCGTCGTCGGACAACGAGCTCGAATCACAGCTCATGGAAGGTGGGAGTAAGCTTGTCGACCCTCCTTTGTCAGTTGACGAACTTCTTCCTCTTCTTGATGTAAGCCCTAATTGAATTTCTTTTAGGCTGCCTTTTGAAGTGTGGTGACGTTGTGCTTCACAGAATTACAATGTTTTCGGCTTTATGCATACTTCTCTGGTTCCGTGAATGAAATGATTTATATTCCCGTGATTATCTTCCGTTTATTAGGATGAGTTTTTTTTTTATGTTAAGTCGTGATGGGGCATCGATATGGAGTTTGTGCTATTTTGATGTTTTGCTGCGACTTTAATTTTTTTTTTCCTTTATGGCTCATATGCTCTTCAATTGTATAATTGCCCTTTGGTTAAAGGATACTTAGGGTTCATGCTTCCCAAGAATGTCACTTATTTTTAGCTGCATGAGGGACATAGATGGTTGGTGGTGTTGAGCTTTTCTGCTTTCCTTTTCTTCCATAACCTTTTTCTTATAGTGCGCATAACGTGGGCGTCCATGAATAATATTTGAGTTGTTCACACAAGTATAGCTGCATGCATGATTTTCATGCCACTTCCAACTAATATTTGTTCAAAACCCGGATACCATCACAGTCCTCTTCTCTCTGAATGGGATCTTGGAGACGACTCTTGTAACATAACACCTATGTTGTGCAATTTATTCAATTTTATTAATTAGATAAAAAAGAATCAAAATATAATATTATCGGATGCTCGCCGCTTGTTTTATTAGCACCAAAATATATCACAATTAAGAGCATTAATGGGATGAAAGGAAAGAGTGGTGAAGTCTCTAAGAGATTTTCTTTCTCTTTTACGTAGGTAGGCCTGATATGGATCACATCTGTATCGGCATGGTTTGGATTTTAGTTGTATCTACTATCTAGTTTAGAATTTTCTTCAATTTCCTGTAACCATAAAACATACGAATTACAGTGGAACTATCTTCTTGGTTGTTTTTATTATTTGCACTTGATTACTATTTTCCTCTTTTGTAATCCTAGAAAATCGAGAGCTGTCTGCAGAAGGTCGAGCAGTCACCTACCATGTCAATGCAAAATGCACTTTCTCCATCTCTGAAAGCATTGGTTTCCGAAAAACTATTAAGGCATTCAAATATTGATGTTCAAGTAGTGGTTGCTTCATGTATCAGCGAGATAACAAGAATAACTGCACCTGATGCTCCTTATGACGATGACCTAATGAAGGTAAAATTTAGTGATTTTATCTTTTCATTTTACTAGATTCTTTTCATGAAAATATTTTTTGTTTCTCTGCATGTAGGAGGTCTTTCAGCTTATTGTGTCATCATTTGAAAATATAGATGACAACTTCAGTCGGTCATACGCAAAGAGGGCCTCAATTCTAGAAACCGTTGCAAAAGTCAGGTCATGTGTGGTGATGTTGGATCTTGAATGTGATGCATTGATTGTGCAGATGTTTCAGCATTTCCTTAAAGCAATTAGGTAGGTACTGTTATTATTAAGTGGGTTCACTGTTCTTTGACAATGTCTTGCTTTTGGTTTATGCTTGTTCCAATGCTTAGTTCTTCTCAAATTGGGAGGTGTTTAGTCACGGTTATTTTTGAAGAAATTTCGTTTAGCATGGATGTTATATCTTCTATACAATGATTTTTGGGTGATCTGTGATGGTTGTGTTTTTATTTTTATTTTATTGGATCTAATTTTTTTTTCTTGAGAGTGCGAATCTTGCAAGGGGCCATCTAAAGTCACAATTAAGGTAACACAACAAAGCTAAGGAATAACTGCTCACTTATTGTAAAAGAATTCAAATCTGACTTGATGTACTGTATGGTTAGACACTAACAGTGATAAGGAGAGTGGGAAATCTTGTTCAAAAAGATAAGTAGAGGGCAAACATCTATCCATTTATTTTTTGGAGTGTCAGTTTCTTGTAGGTTTATAGAGTTGGTGGTTTCCCTCTTGTCCCCTTGCAAATGTGGTTTGGGTTGTACCTAATTCAATCTCAGGCTTATTCATGATAGACTTTGGAGGCTTTGGGAGACCTAAGAAAGGAAATTTTTTATGGAGATGTGGAGTCATTACCCTCCTCTGGAGGGTTTTGCTAGAAAGGAATAGAACGATCTTTGACGATAAAGAAGAACATGAGATGATTTGGAAGAGGATTTCAACACTTGTTGGGGGAGCTTTGAGATTTTTCATTCTTTAGAAGTTCCAGAATTTTATTTGTGTTATTTGATTTATGTTAGTCTTAATTTTTTTGGTTGTCTGCTATGTTACTTGGACTCTTCATAGAAGTACCCATCCATGCGATGTGAGATGGACATAGGTGTGAGTACTTGGACACTCTAATTTGGTGTAAATTCATAGAACTTATCCAAAAATTTACGACTCAGTGTCCTAAACGTGTCTGTGTAATATAGGTTTTCTATTTTTTCTTTGTTAACTTTTATATATGAATTTTTATGGTTGTACCCCTGGCCCACATTTGTACCTTTTCCCTTTAATTTTGAATGGAAGTTTTTATTTCCTAAAATAACAGTTGTAAGTGTGTTCTACGTTTAGAGGGCAGAAACACGGTCTATTTCTGTAATGCAATTGCGATATTCTTACCCATACTATTTCTTTTGTGCCTGTATTTCAGAATATAAGTATAATTTTGTATGGCTTTTCTTTGTTGTAGACTTGTAGCATGTAGAACGTCAAGCTAAATGGATTCTGTTAGTTTTTATGTTTTGAAGATTTCTTTTTGTTGTTCTTGAACCAGAAAATTTATCTTATATATTAAAAGCCTCAATGACATAAATAGTGTTTTGGTCGATCTCCCTTTTCTTTCTTTTCATTTTTTTTAATTTTTTATTATTCTTTTTTACACCAATAAATACCAAAGTGTCTATATAATAAATACATTTTTTATAAATAATTATTTTGTATAATGTAATTGTTTTTATTACATTAGGGTGACAATTCATATAGTTTATGATTACCCATTTAATGAGTGTTCGATCAATTTATTTATGAGTAGATTATATTTTTGTTCTTTTTTTACACAAATAAATTCGAAAATATTCATGTAATAAATACATTTTTTTACTTTTTTTATACTAATAAATACCAAAATGTTCATATAATAAATATATTTTTTATGAATAGTTATTTTGTATAATACAATTATTTTTATTACATTAAGAGTGACAATTTATACAGCCAATAAATATCAAAATGTCTATATAATAAATATATTTTTTTATGAATGATTATTTTGTATAATGCAATTGTTTTTTATTACAATAAAGGTGACAATTTATATAGTTCATGACTACCAATTTAACGAGTGTTCGATCAATGCAGATTGTATTTTTTTTTAATTAATAATTTTTACTTCGAGATCATATCATATCTCACATCAATTAAAAAAAGAATATTCAGTTAATATAAATTATTTTTAAGCAAAAAACGTTATTATTCACGTAGGATTAACTTCTTAGATAGTAAAAATATTAATTGAATAAGTTCATATATTGTTATATTATATTTGACTTATTTATTAAAAAAGTTATGAAATTATTGTCAATATTGTGGTAACTAACTCATGTTTATATTTGTATTTGGATTTTATTGCTCATAAAATAGTTATTATTATATGTTTATTCATGTAACAAATTAATTAACTTTTTGTTTTAAGAGTATTTCTACAAACCACTTTATAAAACATTTTGACATCAATTTTTCAATTATAATAAAATTAACTTAAAGATTTATATTTAAAGATTTTTGTTCATTTATTTTATAAAATAAATAATTTGAAACAATAACAATTAACATTACAATATATTTATCAAATTTGAATCAGCTATCCGTGCATGCAACATTTGCATGGGTCCAAAAACTAGTATGATAAAAAGAATAAATAAAGTTAAGGTTCTCTGTGTGGCTTAAATCTTTAATATGCTTAAGCTAGGCATGCTTTGTTTTCTAATTTTGTGGTATTCTCCTTGCCTTTAGGTTTTATGCTCTCTTGTCATCCCATTTGATTTATCTACTTTCATTTTCATTCAAATAATTTTTTTTCCTCCCACTCTCAAATTAGATATAAGGCTGATTTAGGATGCTGACTATCCATTTTTGTATAATGTAATAGCATCTGCATGTGTTTATTTCTCACTGATGTTTCTTATTACCATTCCTCAGGGATCATCACCCGGAGAATATTTTTTCGTCCATGGAGATAATTATGACACTTGTCCTAGAAGAAAGTGAAGACATTTCTCTGGAGTTACTTTCTCTTATATTAGCTACAGTGAAGAAAGACAATAAGGTCTAATTGTTGTCTTCAGTTGTAATTTTATGTTTATATAAATGTTTGATTAATTGTATCTAATTAATTCTTGATAAAAACATTTTTTGTACAGGATGTCTTGCCCATTGCTAGGAAGCTGGGTGAGAGAGTGCTTGTAAGCTGTGCAGCCAAGCTTAAGCCTTATCTTTTGCAGGCTGTAGAAGCAAAGAGCATCTCTTTAAATGATTATAGTAAGGCTCTAGCATCTATATGTCAAGATGCAATTGATAATGGGCACAATGAGGTCCAAGCTACTGGTGAGCATAAGGTAATATTTTATGAGAGACAAATGCACCCAAATTCCCTTATTTATGCCATTTGGAACAATTTAGTCCAATAGTTATTTTCTGTAGCAGCTTAGTTCTTTTGTTATAAAAAAGTGACATGGATAAATGATCAAATTTTAATTTTTTTATCAATTGTGTAGTCATTATTGTTTATGTTAAAGACAATTTGTGAAATTGACATTTCAATAATAGTTGTAAAAAATGAGAAAGAATAATAATAAAATAAAAAAATTGGTCATTTGTCATTGTCCTGTCATTTTTACAAAACAAAAGGACTAAATTGTTAAAAAAAATAACAAAAAGATTAAATTGTTTTTCTTGACATTACTAAAGGATTTGTGCCATCATCCACCCTATTTGTGAATATTTTATACTGAAATCTATGTTAAAGCATTGGTCTAATGCTTCATGTCGCCAATCCACATTGCTAGTCTGCTTTGCTGCATGTAATCAAGTCTACATTAGAATTCCTTGTCATCCATTATTTTTACCATCCATGTAACTCATCATTTTATCATTTGCCATCTTTTGTCTGCTCTTTTTTGCTTTATTCAGAAATTGCATCCTTAATTGTGAGATGAAGGTTTCAGCACTCTGCAGGACCGGTGTCCTAGTTTCATTTGGTTAATTAGAAATTCATCTTTTGTTGCTATGTGATTTTTGCTTGATATATGTTGTGGGATGTAGATCATCTTGATATTATGCACGACCCATTTCTAACTGTATAGTGGTTTTGATTTTTAAACTCATCATGTGGGGTGCCTCTTTTGTGTTTATATGCCTATTCTGAGTTGTGAGTGTTCAGTGTTTTATCTGCTATTATGTGCATGAAATATGTTCTAAACTGAAAGTAGTTTTTATTTTTATTTTTCCTACCTCTCTTGCTTGCCCTTTTTTACCATTTGCCACTGTAATCTCTTTGAAACAGTATCTTGAATTGACGGTGATTCACCGAAGATGACATTTTTCTTCCTAGTTTGTGCATGCTTAGTGTCTGTATTATTCTTATTATTATTATTTTCACTTAACTACATTTGCTATTATCAGGCTGATGAGACCAAAACAGTTGAGGCATCTGGTGGTGAGGGAGACGAGGCATGTCCTTTTTTAAGATTTCTTTATGGTGTTTCTTCTTTTTAATTATTGTTAATACCCTTTCCTTCCAGCTATAGATCTAGATTTCTGAAACTTATTGTTACTAAGTTTAATCATTATTTTCTTAATCAGGAGATTAAAGGGGTAGCCAGTGAAACATCACCTTTAGGAGAAGTTGATCATACTGTTCAGGAATGTCCCCTGCCTGTTGTGGATAACGGTCTGAAACAGACTGGGGAAAACGAGCTTTTGGATGATTCCAAATCCCTGAAGAAGCAAGAAGGTGATCACCCTATTGAGAGCTCTGAAGACTTAAAGTCAAGCAATGTTGAGCCTGATGGTTTGGAAAATGAGAATGCGTCCTATAAAGAACAAGAATCAGAACAATCTATCAAGGGAAGGGGGAAAAAGATTAATGACTCTTTGGATGATTCTAATTCCCTGAAGGAGCAAAACAGTGATCGCCCTATTGAGAACTTTGAAGAATTAAGATCAAGCAAGGCTGAACCTGATGTATTGGAAAAGGAGAATACATCCAATAATGATCAAGAATCTGAGCAATCTACCAAGAGCAGGGGGAAAAAAATAACTGACTCTTTGGATGATTCCGACTCCCTGAAGAAGCAAGACTATGACTACTCTATTGAGAACTCTGAAGACTTAAAGTCAAGCAAGGCTGAAACTGATATTTTGGAAAATGAAAATACATCCAAAAAAGTACAAGAATCAGAGCAGTCTACCAAGAGAGGTGAAGAAAAGATAAATGACACTTGGAACAATTTCAACATTCAGAAGAAGCAAGATGGTGACCACCCTATTGAGAACTCTGAAGACTTAAAGTCAAGCATGGCTGAACCTGATATTTTGGAAAATGAGAACACATCCAATAAAGAACAAGAACCAGAACAATCTACCAAGAGAAGTGGGAAGAAGATAAATGAGTCTTTGGATGATTCCAATTCCCTGAAGCAAGACGGTGACCACCCTATTGGGAAATCTGAAGACTTAAAGTCAAGGAAGGCTGAACCTGGTATTTTGGGAAATGAGAATACATCCAATAGAGATAAAGAATCAGAGCAATCTACCAAGCAAAGGGGAAGAAAGAGTTATGCAAAATCAAGAGCAACTTCAAACAGTTCTCATGCAGTTTATGAGACGGAGAGTGAAAAAGTGCCAGATAAGAAATGCCATGGTGAGGATGATCCTACTTCACATTGTGAGGGCCCATCTGATGAGTTAGTGGTTCTTTCAGAAAACAATGATGAGTCTGATACCAAGCAGTCCTCACCAGAGGCAATGGAGAATGAATCTACTGACATTGCCTCTGCATCCCCAACTAGAAACCATCCAGATGAACTTCATACCAAGAAGGCTGGGCGGCAAAAAAAGAAAGGTTGTTTAGTTAAAGATGATGTACAGACTGCTGATGATGCATCCAAAAAGGTGGCTGATAGAACAGGCAATTCAGAGGTGAAACCATCCAAGCGTTCTGGGAAAAAGTTGCCTTCTGTGAGTTCTAATGATAAAAAAACTTCAACTGTGGGAGATGCATCTGTGATGGAAAATATAATAGTAAGTGATTCAGAGAAAAAGCCATCAAAACAGTCAGCTAAGAAGGTTGGTGCAAGTAACACAAAGAATGATGGATCCTCTTCAAAGCATCATGTGGCTAGGAAAAAGCAGGGTACAGTAAAAGATCTTATGGAGGAAGACACACCAAAAGCTGCAGTAAAAGACATCAAAGTAACTTCTAATGGGCTTCATCACGTTGTACCTGTTATATCAGTATTAGTGATCTTGATTTTTGCATTTTGTGTCTTATTCTTAATTATTTTTCTTAATTACTTTACAGGAAATTATTTCTTCACCAAAACCAGCAAAATCTACCAAAGTTGAAAATCAGTTGGGGGTGACCCCTAAGAAAAGTGCCAAGAGGAAACGTCCTCCAATAAAAGACGTATGTATTTTTTTTTACTCATAATATGATTTGTTGGAGCTGTTGGCAGCGTGGTAATTCATACTTGTAGAATGTATTGCAACATCTATATTTCATCTTTCCTTTTTAATGCCGTCTTGGACTAGTCATAGGCATATTGTGAAGTCATTTTATTCAATATGCAAGGTTGACTAATTATTGCAAATTGTCACTGGACTTAGATGATTGAACGTCCATTCTATGTTTTCTCACATTTTATTGGTTGGAATACTCATGTATTCTTTATAATCATTCTGTTGTCAATCAATATTGTTAGGATCCTGATAACGCAGGCTGTGGTGAGGAGCTGGTTGGTTCAAAAATCAAAGTGTGGTGGCCAGCAGATAAACAGTAATTACTGAACTAATGTTTATTTAGTTTGGGGTTTAGTTTCGTGAAACCAATTGGAGATTTTTTGTTGTGCTTGTTATGGTTATAGCTCAGCTAGATGTATCTGACTAGTGACTACTGTCTGATGAGGTCTCTTTGCTCATCTCTTTTGTTACATGCATGATTGATGATGAGATGATGTGAGTTACTCCTAAGTATTGAATTGCAACATGTGTGCTCACAGATGTATTTTTTCGTATCAATGGTTAAAGATGGAGGTATTTTGCTAACGGATTTCATGATTAATCATTGTTTTTGAGTTGTGCTCTGATGAATATTTTTTTTTATCAAAAAAAGTAGTGTTATGATGAATGGCAAGCTGTGCTTGAATTGTTATTACTGCTCTTTATGACTGCAAAAAAGAGAGGGGGAGAGAGAGAACAAGAGAATTTCTTACTCAACAAAAATTGATTTTGTTTCCTTGGAAGAGAAGTTTTTTTCAATAAATCTAATGAACAAAAGATTTAACTCAGGCATGCTTAGAGTTTTATCTGACCATTGACTTTGATTCTTGAGTCTTGAGTCTTATTAATGTAAATGAAGATTAATTTCCTTTTGTTGAATGACTAGTTGGAACATGAATCTTTAAGAGCATGATTGACCAGTGATGGTGAGGTGTGAGGTTTATGGGTGGAAGGGATTGATGTGAAGATTGAAGTTTGTTAACCATAAAAATGTTTGATAGCCTTTTTATGTTATTATACGCATTTTCATTGTAAACAAGTTTATTTTGGTAGTATTTGTGATAGCATTTGTAAATAGCACTTTATTATTATTATTTTTGCATTGACCTCCCACCTCTATTGACTTTCCTGAAGACATGCGTCTGATTTTGAATTTGGGATCATGAAAAAGCATTACCCTCGTAAAATGTCCCAGTTTCAAAGACAATTTTGTTGACATCATTTTACCATTTGGGTTGTCAATTTTTGTTGGCGACTCCTATTTCTCCGAGTGTGCAAAGGATGGTTGATATAGTTTCATAGCTTCCTTACCCCCACCAAAATTATTTGTTAATTATTCAGGAGGCCTTTGATTTTTACCATTGCTATTAAACGTTCTTGCTCTTACCATTTTGTTTTTGTTCATGTACAAGTTCTACTTTTGGTGCATGGACTCTGACTTCTGAATTTCATAAGTGTGTAGATGCAATTGCTTGGTGTACCGTTTCTGTTGATTCATTTTTACTTTTGCAGGTATTATGATGGTGTAGTTAATTCTTTTGATCCTGTTAAAAGGAGGCATAAGGTGAGATGCCAAGTAAAGAAATGGTCTCTTTTAATATACCCTTGCTTCTCATCAATACTCCCTCTTTTTCTTTTTTTAATCTCGGTCTGTGTGAGATGCTATTCTCTTCCACTAAGTTCTCATGTTATTGAATAAAATTGGGTGATCCAATATAATTAGTTGTGTTTTTTTTTTGCATTGCCATTATTACAGGTTCTATACACTGATGGCGAGCAGGAAGACTTAAATCTCAGAAGGCAAAGATGGGAGATCATTGATCCCTCAGAAGGGGTAAGTGGCTGCTTGATTTGTTTTTTGCTAGCTTGGCCTTTCCAATGTTTAGGGTTTTGCTTAAATCTTCTCTTTACAGGAAGAAGAAACTGGTCGATTAAGTCCTCAAGATTCCAATGAAATGTAAGGATTATGTAATTTTAATATTTTCTTTCCGATTGAGAAACTATGATTTCCTTGATTTGAAGTTTTCATAATTTGTGTTTCATTTTTAGAGATAATAATGACGCCTTATGCTAATGTTTTGAAAGAAGATTAAAAAACTCATCTTGGTTGCATTTCTGCAGTGTTGAATCATCTGGTTTGTGAAGTTTTTGTTAATTGTTGAAACCAATAGGTTGCCGTTGGAAAAGTCTTGGCATTATGCCTATCAGGATTGGCAATCGTGTCATATTTCTGTCATTATCCTGTCATTTTTTTTGTTTGTTTTTGGTGTTGACACATTAGTAAATTTTGGTTACTTTTTTGATCATCTTTTATTTATTTATAAGAGTAAGTAATAGAGGATCTTGTAATGTACAAAAGAGTTGGTGATTAATTCTCACTTTTTGTTGAGTAGTAATTTCAGAAATTGCTTGCTACCCATATAACCAAGTATTTTTCCCCTTATTCTAATTACGATTATTCTCCATATGGAGTAGGCGATTTGGGTGGACCAATTGATTCTCATTTCCCCCCTTCCTCATCAAAATCTGTTGCATGGTTCCAAGATTTAAGTCTAATACGCACAAGTGATTTTCAGAATTTTAGGTTTCACATTGTTCTATTAACCATTTTTTTAAGCTCTTCTCATTGCAAATATTATACTTGTTGATCTTATTAGTAATCTTTTAACTTTATTTGGAGTAAACAGGCCCCTGAAGAAGAAATTGAAAACAAATTCTGATGTCAAAGGAGGAAAATTTGATGCTTCATCCAAAAGGTGAGTAGTTTTTTACTTCCTAGTTTCTGGTAGTTTTTTCATATATTTCTTATCATTCCAAGTGTAAATTTTAGGAGTGAAGGAGCCTCCTCCAGCAAATCCAAGGGTACGACTGGTAAGTCTGGTGGCAAGTCTAAAGAGGGAATTAAAGTGGATGGTAGATCCAAGGATGACTCCAAGTCTGTCAGAAAATCAGAGAATGAGACCAGTGGCAAATCCAAGGACCAGACTTCAAGAAGTGGTACCAATAAATCCGCTAATGTTGATAAAAAAACATTTAGCAAGTCTAAGAAAACCGAAAACCAGGCTTCCAAGGAAATAATATCAAAAGATGAAACAAGAACGCCAGCCAAATCCAAGCAAGACATTGAGAAGGTAGACAAGTCAACGCAAGGCACATCGAAGACACCCTCCATATCCAAGGGAAAATCCCCCAAGAGTGGGGTGAAAACTAACGTTGATGGTACTGGCAAGGTTAAATCTGGTTCGTCAAAGATAAAAGAGAATGAGGAAGTGAAAGAAAACGTGTCTGATTCTGGAAAAATGCAAGAAAGTACAAAAGAAAAATCACCAAAATCACTAACAGGGCAGGGAAGTGAGGCCAAGTTGGGTAAGAAGCGGAAAAAGGGAGTAAAATGTTGAAACTTGTCCTCTACTTGTTGCCCTAGTCTGGCTCTGCCTGTCAAAACACACGAGTTGGTCTTTTCCACATGGTTGCCAGATAGATGGTTCATAATACTGTTATATTAACAATTGGTGTAGTTTGTAGTGATTTTAGGGTTGATGTAGAATTCTTTTGTATGCTTTTAGAAGGAATCAGTGTTTATTTATCCGAAGGAACATGTAGAAAGCAATTGGGTTAACTTTTGCTGGACTGGTAGATCATGTCATAGATGGCAGACCCAATCACTAACCGTACGGTATCATTGTCTAGTCTAGGATTCCTTTTCCTCTTGATCGTGTTCGTAATTTATTTAATTTGCCTTTTTCTCTTGTTTTCAATGGTTAATATAAAACTTGTGAAGCCTCTAGTAATTTCTTCCCCACGAAGTAGTTTTGGAGCAATTGTCTGAATGGACCTATAATGGGTCAAAATGTCACGTTACATTACCAAGTCTTTTTCTCGACCATATTCTTTTTGCTTATTTTTAAATATCAACCTTTAACAAGTTTTCCTTTTTTAATATCAGTTCGATCATTAGCTGTAATTTATTATAATCGGTCAAAAATCTGACTTATATGTCCCAAAGGAATGGCTTCGCTATCCTTTGCCATTTTTAAAGCAAATGTTCGTACTTTTGAGTTCTTTCCGACTACAAGGACATCTTTTTGCCTGAAGCTTGTGTGTTATTTTTTTTTAATAATAAAAAACCTTGTTGGGAGCAAAAGAAATATGAGTACTGGTTGAAAGTTGAAACAGTCGATAATTATCATTCTTTATATACTTTGTTCTTGTAGTTAGCCATTGATTACTGATTTTTTCTTTTTTTTGGTAAATAGTAAGTAGTTACTAACTAGTCACCGAGATTGATGAAATTGCTAAGCTTTTTGTAAAAAAGAAATTAGAAAATTTGTCATCCCACCTTTATTTATAATAGAATGTCCACGTTATATAATGTTGGTTCTATCATTCTTGTAATTCCATTGAATGGCTACCGTTATGAGAAATATGTTTAACATATCATCATAAACATTGGATAATCCAAAACAAGGAGGTGAATGTTATCATATTTTTAAATTTAAATTTAATGAGTAATTCATAAAATTAAGTAAAAAAGAAACATATTTTTAATGTTTTAATATGACTTATTAAGTAGACGTATATATCTTTTGTACTAGGAACGGTGGTTATTTAAACACTACTATTAGACAAGATCTAAAATAAATTTACAAGGAAATAAGCAAAAGCATATTTTTGAAATGTGAAGGTGTAGTTATTTAAAAAGGAAAAAAGAAATGTGAAGGTAGTGAATAATCAATTAGTCAATTTTTTTAAATAAAAAAAAACTATAAAAGGTATAATGTCAATCGAATATGAATTTATAGAGGATTTAATGATATAATGTGAGAAGAATTTTATTGTGAGAAGAATTTTATTTATAAAATCCAGTATAATTGTACTTCCTTACTTTCAAAACCGAGTGGTCCAATATATGCTCATACAAGATAAATATGCCACATCAAGTTTAAAATCCATGTTCATGCTATGGAATCTCCACATTTATTTGTCAACATCGATATATATGGGTTCATGCACGATCAAACTTCGATATGCATTTGAGTTCACCTTCGATCCTATGTATGGTCATATTCCAATATACATATGGCACGTGTATTAGTCAACTTTGAAGTATGGGGGCGACCAATGTCTTCATCATATGGGTGGTTCACTTTGAGACATATAGGAGTCCACCTATGAGGCCCATGTGTGGTCAAACTTTGAGACTCATACATGGAAAAACTTTGGATTTTCCATCTATATTTTCAAATGATGACAAAACATTTGAGGCCCAAGTATGGATAAACTTCGAGATACATGTGAATATAATGTATACTTGTAGTCCATCAAAAAATAGTCTATTGTAACCAGTAGTTTATGGGCATCATGCTCTCCAAGGCATCCACACAAGTATAACACTCCCCACGAAAATTTATTTCATGATGCATGTATAAAATCTCAGATTTCAAGTGTAATGTTTTTAATACTCATTTCATATCAAAATTTCCATGTATGCATATAAAAAAAATGCTTCCAACGAGTATTTTATTATAACAACATTCATTACACTTTTCATAAAAACATGACATCCATTTTTCCATCATTCATTTCATAAAATAATGAGTGAGTAAAAAACTAGAGTTAACCCTTACATGAAAACTTGTCCGTTCACGCTTCTAAATCTACCATTGACTCATTTTCCTTTTTAGTGAAAACTAAACACAAGTAGTATAAATTCGTACGCGATATTCTAAATTAATTTATGTGATGTACATTTAATGCTTCAAGGAAATATTTTATCTTTTCAAGTTTATTGGAATAGAAATTAATAATTTCTCATCGCGACAATTCACCTTTTCAAACTTGAATGCCTGACTAGTTATCCCCGAATCGTACTTAGAAAAGTACCAAAAATCATTGAATAAGTCCAACACTTGGTGAAAAACTAGGATAAGGAGACCAAACTCGCAGGCAGGAAAAAAAAATACAAAAAATAGATAAAAATAGAAGTAGATTAAATCAATCAAAAGGTAGAAAGATTAATTTTATACAATAGGTGGAATAATCAGAATACAATAGACATGTCAAATAAGGAAAAAAAAAAAAGAAAGCATGCAATAACAAAAAGCAAAAAGGCTTTCTAATTAGAGTCAAACTATCATATGTTAGGATATACACAACAACGACTCAAATTGTATTAACACATAAGAAGATCGTGTATAACATAGTGATATAATGAGGTAAACTCACATAAAACCCCTATCTATATGGTAAAATCCTCATGTTGTTTATGGAAACTACTCGACAGTAAACAATCCAATAAAATAGAATAAACAGATATAACTAGATAGAATATTATAAATGCAAATACCTTTATTAGTCGGGACTACTGAAGTTGTATTTTATATACTTATTTTCACCTATTTTATTAATTATAATTGCTATATTCTTAATGTTTTTAGTTAATTTTCGATGAATAAATTAGTATTTACTGTTTTTTATATTTTTTATGAAAAATAAATAATTTGTATCGAAAACGTACTTAATTGCAATTTTTCGTCCAAAAATCTAATTTCAAAATAAATGAGTGCTTAATTGCAATTTATAAATGTTGAAAATATAATTTAAATTAAATTCGGGCTTAATTTTAATTATTAAAAGTTAAAAATTTAATTTAAATTACCAAAAGGGCTATATTGAAATTAAACAAAGTTGAAAATGTAATTTGAAATATATTTGTGGGTGAAAATAAAATTAATAAAAATTGAATTTTCTGCGCAGGAGAACAATGTCACTCTCATCTCACAACGCGCCTATGACCCACCGTTCGATCATCAAATCAATGGTCCAGATTTGGCGAGTGCATTCCAAACGAGACAATCGCGTGCACCGTATATTTCTCACCCGGTTCGGCGTGCCCGTGGGGCCCACTTGCCGCGCAGGCTGGCATGCAGAGTGGGACCCACATGTCGACTACGCAGAAAATCCCCCGTGGTGCATCGCTGACCGTTGGATCAGATGAACGGTCCAGATTGAAGCGCGTGGAACCAAGCTTTCGCACACCGAGCCGTTTGTCTAAAATCGTGTGCGACGCGATTCATCCAAGCGGCGTGCACCATCAAGGTTTCCTGAATAAGAAGAAGCCACGTGTCTACTTTAATTTTAAGTCAATAATATTATGACATGTAGAATTTTACAATGCGCGCGACCGCGCTGGATCACGCCCGTTTTGTAGCCGTTGGCTCCCGTGCGACAAGTTCTACATGCGCCTATTCCCTTCAACGAATGAAATGCCGCCACGTGTCCCACTATTTATTTCAGCGAATCCGATCTCGACACGTGGTAGCGTGTAAGGAAAATAAAAACAGAAATGCGTAGCGTCTCCACTCACATTTTTTTCGATACATTTTTTCCCCCACGCGGTTTAATTTATTATTGGTCCCACACTTGTTTGTCCCCCGCGTGTATTAAATTTTATTATTTTTTGATGTATTTTTTTTTGCTATAAATAGGTGATATTAAGATAGAGTTAAGGAGTTTTTTTTTAGTTTTTGGAGAGTTTTTGGAAGTTTAGAAGTTTTGTGTGTTCGGTTTTGGACTGCAGAACACGCAGAAGCCATTTTTTTGGCTTTTCTTGTGTTCTGCGTGTGCCAAATATTTGTTCTAACTGATGTTTTAATTTTCCTTCTTCTTTATCTTATTTTTTTTATCTGCTGTAATTTTTATTTTAAATTAATGAAGTAATTTAATTTTTCTAGGGTTGCATTTGATCTAAATTTATGAAAATTTGATTTTAATTATTTTTGATAGATTTATAAGACGTTCGATTTGTTCATTCTATTTTGTGCTTAATGATTTTTGATTATTTACGAATCTTATCAAAACGATCCGTGGCACATAAATAAACTTGAGAAAGGCATTTTTGTGTGTATTGCTCGTAAATAGAATGACATGTATGATGAAGGATATGAATATACCCTAATTGTATGTGTGGCCTATTGAAAACTTAGAACTTAATGAATCTTATTAAATTTAATTCTCATAGAGATATAATGAATTAATTTAATGAGGTGTGTTTATATGGAGCTCAGAAGAGATGTATGAATAAAAATAGAAGTTTTCGGTTGACAAATTAAATGTACTAAAAAATATAAATCAAAAGAAAATAATATGATTAGAGTGGAATAATTTGGTGAAAAATTGCAATCTTAGATTTCTTTTATTTTGTTAACTCTTTTCTTTTAACTTTTTTTATAAATCAACGATTGTGACTGTGTATACTTGCACGTTTTTATGTTCTCCTAGAGAGACAACAACTACTATCCTAACTGTTTATGTTACCCTTGCTTGCTACCTCCACATCAACTTGATTTGACACAAATTTTTCTCTCCTCTGGAGCCACACCACACGTAGTAGTGCAATCGATCACTAACGAGCAACAATGTAAACAAATGATGTACCCACCTCAACCAGAACCCACTAGCAACCACCGTCTCAAGTATACATAACTCAAGAACATAGTTTTTCTCTCACAAACAAGATTCACAAATACCAAACTAACACTCAAGGTAATTTTTGAAAGGGTATCAAAAATGTGATAACTTTTGGTAGAGCTTCACTTCAATATTTCTAATTGTCACAATAAAGAAATGAAAGGGTATTTACAAAACAATTTCTCAAATGTTTGAAGCGTCATCAACCTTGAGTTGTTGAAGGTAATAACACTCTTAGTAAGGATAATACCAGTTATAACCTTGCTGGCCAGGGTTTATGAGGGGTTGGCAAGCTCTCTAAAAAGTGATTTTTCATTTTCAAAAACATTTCCAAGTAATCCATAAATACTCGCAAGTAAAATGACATAAAACCACATAAAACACAACCTAGAATGCATATTACAAAAACCATCCCCATTTTATGTGTAAAGATGCTCGCATACAGAGTGTACCTAATTGAGTACGTGTGTGCATTATTGAGCCCTCAGTAACCCACCTTACACAAAGGATGACAATACATTAAGTAAAATAAAACAAACTTCATGTTTTACACATGAGAATACCAATATAGACACAGAGAACTTATAAGACTTATAATCGTAATATTTTAGAGCGCAAAAGCTTTTGAGATAGAAAGAAGGGATGGGATTTTTTGACATGAGAAAATAGGCTGAATTGTGGCTACTTATAGACCAAAAATTGTACTCTCTACCACCCTCATTGGTGGCTCACTGTGCATCATCAAGGAGATCCCTACAAGGTCGATGAATGCACAATTTTAAAATGGATTTGATTTTTCACACAAATTTTTTTGATACATCGCTACAACTTAAAATATTATTAAAAATTGTTTTTATGAAGCTTTTATAATTAATTGATAACTCTTGAGGTGTCATAATCCTACCTCCTTAAAGAAACTTTCATCCTCAAAATTTATAACTCCTTAAAACAAGTAAGCATATTTTGAGAAAATTTCAAACTCTAAGTCCCAAGTTGCATCTTCAATGCTATGATGTCTTCATTGAACTTTTACTAATGGTATTGCTTTCCTTCTCAAGTTCTTGACTATGAAATAAATTATTGCAATCGATTCTTCTTCGTATGATGTATCTTCCTGCAATGGAAATTATATCCAATCCAAAATACTATTTTTATTTCTTTGACATATCCAAAGAGAAAACACATGAAAAATGTGGTGAAATTGTGATAAATTCAGAGATAACTCCAATTGATATGCTATATCGCTATTTTTTGTTTTATAATTCAAAATGCCCCGATGTAGCATGGTGCTAAATTTCCTTTTATTCCAAAATTAGTTATTCCTTTCCAAGATTGAACGTTGAGAAAAATATTATCATCCAATTCAAAGTTTAATGGTCGAATTCCATGATCAACATAACTCTTGTACTAACTTTGAGTTTCACAAAGTTTACCTTGTGTGATGAAAATATTTTTAGTTGTTTCTTGTATAAGATCAATCATCATCATACTTAATTTTTTGCATTCTACCTAGCATGTTGGATGTTTGAACCACGCTAACTCAACGAAGGGCACAAGATATATCGGGATATCCATGTAGGGCCTAGGGGTAGGGCATTGATGCTCAAGCTAGTTCTTGACTAGACAGGGTGGTCCCTTCCTGACACATATTTGTTTCACTCTTCCCAGCTCTCGAACCCAAGACCTAGCCCTTAAGTAGACCTTGGGAAGCAAGCTAGTACCATCTGGACTACTAGTCTAGATGGTAGCAACTTCTAAGAATCTGTGGCTATATGGGGTATATCATAGGTTTGAAGCTAGGAAGGCTCTAAAGAAATACGTGTTTGGCGATGGCTGCCCTATCTAGTCAAGAACTAGCTTGAGCATCAACGCCATCCACCAGGGCCCCCACGTAGATATCTATAGCAAAAAGAGCACCTTTTGATGTTTGTATCGGGCCTAGCTCAACGAAGGGCACAAGGCATCTCAAGATATCCATGTAGGACCCTAGGGTAGGGCATTGATGCTCAAGCTAGTTCTTGACTAGATAGGGTGGCCCCTTCCTAAAACATGTTTGTTTTGCTCTCTCCAGCTCTCGAACCTAAGACCTAGCCCTTAAGTAGACCTTAGGAAGAAAACTGGTACCATCTGGGCTAATCATCAACGCCTTACCCCATGGCTCCACGTAGATATCCTGAGATGCCTTGTGCCCTCCGTTGAGCTAGGCACGGTACAAATATTAAAGATCTATAAGGTCATCCATGAAAGGCTTCATAAGGATCCATTTCAGTGTTGGCTTGATAACTGATGAGTGCTTAAAATGCACTAAAAATATCATGATTTAATATAATTTAATTGATTAAATAGATTCATATTTGTATGATTTTATCATATTTTTATACAAATTTATTTTTTCAAAATAACAGGTATTTTTATTGTTATTCATGTATTTTCTTTCAAAAATAACTTAAAGACTTTAAGAAAAATACTAGAGTCTATCATCATAAATATATTGATAAAAGAAATGAGCAAAAGTAAAAAAGATGGAAAAATTGGTCAAAAATGTCAAAGATGACGAAATCCTACGTGCAACTACACATCTACACCGAGTCCTGTGCCCACCAGCATGCACCCACATGCAGCCAACACATGCTCGAATGCGCGCGGCCAGCGCACGCAGCCAACACATGCCCTGAACATGCCCGCACCATGTCTTGCACGGGTCAAACGCTTGTCTTCTGTAATTTTTGCACCCCACACGTATGTCATCTTGTCCAAATGTGTCCAAATTCAAATTTTGAAATATTTTTCCATCTTTTTTTGCCTTTTTCTCACCTATAGGTGTTAATTGATTTGTTAACAAACCAAAATATTGTGATAGGATGTCTATAATTTAATTTTATTTTTAAGATTTTGAATAATAAATTATAAATCACATATATTTCTTCCTTAGATTGACCTTGAAAGTATACTTATTATTTGCTGTAAAATGATTTGTACACTTATGAGAGTTTTACAAATTATAAAACTAAAGTATTCGCAAGATCGATATTATTATGACGATGTTATGTTAATCAAGTTTTTGGCATCATTGCCAAGGAAGGAATAACGTTTTTAAATTATTTATCAAAATTTTGAAAAATATTTGTGCCGTAAATAAAAAAAGCAATTAACTTTTAACTTTTGCTTTAATTTTAATTTTAATGTAAAAAGACTTAATTTATTAACTTACTTAACTTAGATTTTAACTTAACTTAATTAACTTAGATTTTCACTTGAATTAATTTAATAAATTAATTAACTTAGATTTTCTTTTAATTTAATTTATTAACTTAATTAACTTAGATTTTAATAGTATGAAAAGTAAAGATCTAAAGGAATTATGTCTAGGATATTGGTTCTTGGAAGCCTTTGTGCCACTAGTCTTTCTAGAGAATGTTGCTTTGTCTAGGAGGATGGTTTTTAAGGAGCCTTTGCCCCAACATTCTTTCCTGAGAACACTCTTGGTTAATATTGATTATGTTCTTTAACTTAGAGATTATAATAAAATAAAATAAAAAATTAATGAAGTTATGTCCAAAATATCAAACTTTTTATTTACAAAGGAAGTAGTTTCTTTGTTAGATCTAGGCACAAATGTGTTTTGATGCCTTAATTATTTGACTTGTACCTAGAAGTGGTTATCTAACCCCACAACTATGTCCATATTTTTAAGTAAATAAAATTTTGAGAATCCATAGGTCATGACTTAAAAAGTATAGGTAGATAAACTCATCCTACCTGTAGGTTTGAATGCCTCAATGATGTGAGAACATTGAGTTTAATTAAAATGAAATCCTCATTTACGTCTTGCTAAGACGTTAAACTAAGCGCTAGATGGGAGGAAACCCATCATTTTAGGTAATTTTCTTTTATTTCTTTTATTTATTTAATTTCTTTTGTTATTTTTGTTTAATTGCATATAAATAATTTTAGAATTGTTAAAAATAAAAATATTTGTTGAGATATTAAAAGTTCACAACAATCTTCATGTGTGAACATTAATGATAAACATAATGGATGCACCTGCATTTCTCCATCACTACTTGCATATTCTAAGAAAATACGTAATTTTCTTCTCTTTTTTCTTTATTTTTAATATACAATTGTTACATTGAGGACAATGTAAATTCTAGGTTTAGGGTGATGAAAAGTTACCATGCTTAATTTCAAAAAAAATTAACAATTTAAAAAAAATTATATTCACATTTCATTTTTATTATGTTTGATTTTATTTTCTTTGTATGGTTTAGTAATTTTTAGAATGTTAGGATTAGTTTTTAAAAAATTTCTCACAAAAATTAATCATTTCTTTAAATCAAATTTAAGTAAATAGTTAAGTCTTTTACACTGTTAGATTAATTTTTGAAAACATATCATAAAGTATATGGTAATTAACACAGTTTTTTTTTCATGACTAGTATTTCTTAATGAGGTGTAGAAATTATATTAAACGCAAAATAGGTGTTTAGGAATCAAATAGTGGACACTACCTTTGTGAGAAATATTTTGAGCCCATTATACTTTATTCTGAGTGATAAATATTATTTTTTTAACTCTAAATACTTTTCTTATTTTTTTCAACATTATTAGATGATTTCTATAGGACTTAGCATGGAATGTCTAGATTTTTACATCTTAATGAAGTGTTATATATTTATTTTTCATTTGCTTAGATTAAATTATTTAAGTAGAAGTTGATAGTATATGTTTTTCTTCATTCATACATGACTTATATTAAAAAAAAGATATATCTAGGGTTAGTTATATAAATACAAACAGTAAAGCTAAATATTAACCATTTACCTTACCATATAAAAAAATGTACGCTTTGTAGATGGGTCCACTCTCTAAAAAAAATAGATTCTCTTATAAAAAAAGAATATAAAAGAAAACAAATAGAAAGAAAAAGAGAAAAATGAATAGTATAATCTATATACTATAACCAAAAAAAAACATCCTAAACATTTGTGAGAAATGGTTTAATGCAAAAACAAATATAGGAAGTAATTCCCTAAGAGGTCATTGTATTTTCCTACATTTTCTAAAAGACATATTACTTGATATTTTTATTTGATGAATTTGATTGATGTAGGAAAGTAATGTATAATATTTTATAAATCTTTACATTTTATTCATTTCATGAGATCAACGTTAAAATAACACTTTGAGCCTTTCTTCTTTATACATATGCGAATATATTAGTTCATTTCTATACATCAACTATTTCGCATATAAATTAGTATGAGTATTTAAACCCATACGATTTAGTGTTTTTGATAGTATTGACTTGTGAGGAATAGAGTCGAAACGAATTCAGATTCCTAACACTAAGTTTGGGTGAAATTAATTTGATACATTTTTTATATGAAATATGAAAATCATTTTCAAGTAATTATTATAATAAATTATGAATGTTTAGGAAGTTGAAATAATCTACGCTTAAGGTTTTAATTAAGATATTTAAAAGAGATTATAAGCATGGTATATTTTTTGCATTTCATTTCTTTATTTTATTTTAGTCTTTTTTTTACTTTATTTTAAATTTTAGTTAACTTCTTATTTTATTTGTTTTATTTTGTTTTCATTTTTGGTTAATGTTTGTGGGCATCATTACTAAAAATTCTTATAAGACTTAAACTCGTCCAGTGAGGCAACCTAGGGGTTTAAAGACTTGTTCATACGCTAAATGCAACAATGTCAATCCACAGAAGTGATTTAGGATAGTTTAATTTTTAGTTTCTATCGCTTCTCTTGCTAAGTGACTACCAAGTAGTTGGTTGGGGATAGTGATGAGTGCTTAAAAATAACTAAAATAATCATAATTTAATGTACTTTAATTGATTAAATAGATTCATATTTGTATGATTTTATCATATTTTTATATAAATTTGTCTTTTCAGAAGCACAGGTAATTTTATTTTATTTTCAAGTATTTTTATTTAAAAATAACTTAAAGGCCCGAAGAAAAATATTGTATAAAATACGTCACAAATATATTGAGAAAAGAAATGAAGAAAAGTCTAAAAGATGGAAAAATTGGAAATAATTTGGCCAAAATGGTAAAAAATGTCAAAAAGGCCAAAATCCCATGCACAATTGCCTACCTGCGTCAAGTCTCACGCGCGAATGCGCACTGCCAGCGCATGCAGCCAACACACACCTGGCACACACCGCACCGATTTTCGCATGTGCCAGAATATGCTCGCGTAGTGTCTCGTGAGTGCTCAGGCGCCAAACACTTGTCTACTGTAATTTTTGCATCCCACAAGCGTGCTAGCCTTTCCAAATGCATCCAAATTCAAATTTTGAAATATTTTCACACCTTTTTTGGCCCTTTTCTCACTTATAAAAAGACCTTTTTTCTCATTGTAAAGCACACAATTTTATCAGCTCTTTCTCTCTCTATAAAGTTTTCTTCTTTTTTTTGTTTTTAGTTTTAGAGTTCTTCTCTTTTTGGGAAGAACTAGCTATGATTTTATAGATTTTTAGTTTTTGATTCAGTAAACGGAAATTCAAATCAGTTTGGAGGTCTTCCAGCAACAAAATTAGCATCAAATTGTTGTAAGGATTCTTTTAAGGTATAATTTTAATGGATTCTTTACTGTTATTTTTTTATTGTTTTATTCTTATTTGTTGTATTTAATTTGTCTGTGATTGAATTTAACATGGCTGGCTATTTGTAAATATGATATAATAATAATGTTGTTATGCTTGCGAAATATTAAATAGGTAAAACATTTCTATAAAATAAATTAATTTTTTTAAACAAGATTTTATATTAAGGATGTTAGAGAGAAATATATTATTTTTTGTTACAAACTTAAATCTGAAAATTAGATTTTAATATTTAATTATCGAGTCTGATTTATAGTAGTGCTCTCTTATTTATTGGTACAATCGTCCGATAGTTATAGTGAAGCTCTATTTCAAAAGTTTTTATAAAAATTATTATTCAAGAATGTATTGAAAACATATTTTCAATCATGGTTTTAAAACTTGAAAGTTAGTACTCGGATAATTGAATTCTTAGGTTTAATTTGGACACCTTAAATAAAGTTTAAAATATCTAACCCCACTAAAGGTGACATTTAAAGGGTTCATTTTCAATCTCTTAAAAAAGAAATTAATTTAATTAACCAAATTAGTTATCGACCCTACACATAAGTGTTAATTGATTTTTTTAATTAACAAAAAAATATCTAACCCCACTAAAGGTGGTATTCATATAAAAAAAGAGAATCAATAAATATCAATTTATTTATTTAATAACCTAAATAATAAGAGCAAAAATAATTAACTTAATTATTATATCCTTAAATACTTTACTGTTATGAATGATAAAAATTTGCATGATTGTTTATTGAATCTATATTTATGTTTATTTTTATGTTTTTATATTAGGAAACAAACAAACCAAAATATCGTGACAAGATGTTTATGATTTAATTTCGTTTTTAAGATTTTGAATAACAAATTAAAAACCACATATATTCCTTCCTTAGATCGACCTTGAGATTATACTTATCATTTTTTATAAAATGATTCGTACACTTGGAGAGTTTTACAAATTATAAAACCAAAGTATCCACAAGATTGGTATTATTATGCCAATGTTGTGCTCATCAATAACTACTATTGTAGCCGATGTAACACGACTTCTAATATTTGAATAACCCTTTCATATTGTCCATTTGTTTCAAGATGATAAGCCATGCTATTCTGTATCCAAAGATTCTTTTACACATTTCTATAGGTGCAAGGTAAATTTTGGATCTCAATTTGACACATTTGACTTACCAAGTATCAAGTTTTGATTGGAATGAAATAAGTAGACTTTGTAAGACAACCAATAATTACCCAAATAGAATCATGACCATGAGAAGTATGAAGTAATCCTTGAACAAAGTCCATGGTTATATTTTCCCATTTTTATTTCAGTGCTGAAAGTGCTTGTAGTAGTCAAGTAGCTTTCTTATGCTTCGCCTTGACTTGTTGACTTATCATATAATTTGCTACAAAGTGAGCTAAATCTTTCTTCATCCCTCTTCACTAGTAGGTTCTTTCTAAAGGATAATACATTTTGTGCTTCTTGGATATACCATAAATTTTGACCTATACACTTCTCTTAGGATTTCTTACCTTAGATAATTATCGATAGGTACCGCCATCTTTCCACGAAAATGGAATGCACCATCATTATAAGTCTATCCTTTTACCACCTCTCATTCAGAAATTCTACACCACACTTTATACATTCCAGAATTGTTTGATTGGGCCATTTTAACATTCTCTAACAATGTAGGATTGGATTGAGGTTGTATAAGAATGTTTGTCTCTTCTTATCATTCAAATTCTACTTGTAACCTTTTATCATTTGACTATTTTTCTAGGAATCCAATATCATTTATGCAACAAAACTCAACTTGTGACTTAAAGCACTTACTACTGAGAATTCCATACGTAGAAACAATTAAACAAAGGTGAATTATTCTTCTAACCCAAATAGGTAATCGGGACCTATATGAAAGGTTGAAATGCCAACCCATAGAATCTCGTTATAAGCTCTATTCCAACTCGGCCAAGCAAGCCTCTCAAATGTGAATTAAGTAAATAATATCACGGAAGTGCAAAAAAATATGCACAATTCAACACAACAAAAACAACTAGTTATACATAAAAAACAATGTGCCTCATAGGCTTATGTCGGGGAAAGTAGCATGCAAAAACATAAAAAAAAACATCACATTGCATAAGAAATATCCATACATACTAAAAACTACAAAGGATTTTCAATCACTTCAAGACCTTATATGTGATAACATATTCAATAAATGATGATTGTACTCCCACATCATTCAATTATGCATAATATAACAAATCATAATAACGAGTCTCACACCTCGTACACTAACAACGTAAGGAAATAATAAATTCTTAGAGACTCACTCCAAACTCTCGAGCAAATAAAAGAAAAAGGAATATAAATTACTTAAGAAGTAGGAAAATTAATTTAATACAACAAAATAATAAATAGAAAGGTATAAGTCCTGTAGGCTTTTATATTGTTATTGGCTTCCCTTGTGTAACACATAGAATTTATTTATTTTACTTAGTGTATTTGTCTTGCTCTGTGTAAGGTTGGTTACTATAGATCAATAATGCACACACGTACATTATTAGGTATACTTTGTATGAATGCATGTTTACACACACCACAAGATTGCATGCTAGGTGTAGTGTTAGTTTTGGGAGAGCAAGCATATGAGTGAGCTGACATTGTCACTTATGTTATTGGTTCATTTTGGGTGTGAGTATTTAGAATTTATTTAGTAATTTTTGAAACAAAAAATGAAATTTTTCAGCATCTTACCAACAAGCTTTCGCCACCTTTGGTGATGTTGTTGGTGAGGTGGCAAGTGATGTGGTAATTTGAGTTATATAATACCCCTAATTTCTCTTATTCCTTACCCGTGTTTTTAGTGTCAAAACTTTACCAAAATACATACTAATATTTATATCCATTTTTTGAATTCTTTTTGGAGATCTTAATTTTGAGTATGGTTCATTTAGTGAGTTTATTAATCAAATCGTAGGTTGTGTGCATAGGTGGTTTGATTGTGCATCTCTAGTACATGATTTAATATTAGTGGTTGGTTGTGTGTTCCTTGAGAGTATGAGGAATTACACTTCTTATTAATGATCTGGGTTCATCAATCACACTACATTTGGTGGTGTTGGCTATGGAGGACATTCAAGTTCAAGTGTCGAACCATGTTTATTGTGAAAGTAGCAAGTGAAGAGTAACAATAAGTAGTTTGGACGAAAATCCTAACTGATAAAGGTAATAGTAGTTTTATTATCTACCAAATTTGTAACTATTTTATTGTTTAGTAAATTATTTGTTGTTGAGTGGTTATCTTAAGAAACCTGAGGATGTTACCAGATAGATACCGTCTATGTGAGTTTACCTCGTTATATTACTTGTTATGCATGATCACTTATTGAGCTAGTTTAATATGAGTTTGATGTGTGTATTTCTCAATATATTAAAGCATAAACTCTGATTAGAAAACATTTATAATTTACATGCTTTTAGTTTGTTATATAATATATGTTGTTATAAGCTTTTTTTTATATTATATTGTTTATGCTTATGCTATATGAACTACTTAAGTGTTTAATTTACTTTCTATCCGAGTTAGGACTGAGTCCTTAAGGAGTCTACATATTCTTATCCTAGTAAATACTAGGTCATGGACTCTTTCAATTGGTATCAGAGTGGGTGCACCTTTTGGGCTTAACCGCTCCAGTGTTGATTTTGTTAACTCGCTTTGTTAGGCACACACATTCTCCCTAATGAAGTCAAAAGAAGAAGTAATGTAGGTAAATCTCTACTTTTAAGTAGGCTGATCTATACCTATTAGAAATTACAAATGAGGGTCTTCTTATGGTTCCAAGCAAATCGTGTGTGGTTTCTAGTTGAGAATTACTGGACCTATCTAATAAAAACCTACATGATAATACTATTATACCTAAACCAATGATTGAATGGGTGGAGTAAGAATCCAAGGAGTTTGAATGGATCAATAAATGTTTATATGCTATCATCAGGGCTATGTTGCCTTATAAGTTTAGAGGGATTCAGAACTGAACAACTTTTAAACAAGCTTGGGACATTCTAGAGATAACGTATGAAGGTACTACAATAGTTAAGAGGTCTAGAATGCTAAATAGAGACTTTGAACTGTGCATTATGCAAAAAGATGAGACTTTCAATGATTTTATGCATGGTTTTCCAACATTTTCAATTGCTTATATACCTTGGGTAGACCTATTAGTGAAGAAAAACAAATCAAAAAGATAGTTTCCAGTATACCTTATAGGTTTCATGCCAAAGTTACATTACTTGAATCAATGTACAAACTTGATAAGCTTATAGTAAATGAGCTAGTTGGTGACCTATAAGTCTTCAAATCTCATCACCTTTTTTCCAAGATAAGAGCAATCTGCTTTTGAGGAGGGAAATATTTTTGATCTCATGGTTGCCCAGGGAAGTGGTCCTAGTACTGATAGAAATGCCACTTCTATTAATTATAACTCTAATCCTAATGAGGAAAAATGACTTTCCTTACTAAAAGATTCATAAGATTCTTTAGAAAGAATAATATCTCCTCTTAGAGTATTGGAAAAGGTAGTTCAAGCTCTAAAGGCTTAAAATCTATAAAAATTGATGATGATTCAGATAATGAGTCTGAGAAACCAAGAAAAGGGCACTTAAACAAGATCAAATGCTTTGAATATGGAAAGCCTAGTCACATTACAATAGATTTTCATCAGAAATAAAAAACACATGAATAAGTGTACAATAAAGGCTATGGTTACTATTTCAAGCATTACTAGTAGCAAAGATGAGGATAAAAGTAACTTTCTTGCTGTCTTTACTTCAATCAATGTCATTGATCCTTTGGCTACCACCTTAAAAGTTCAAGAAGGCTGAAATTGATGATGTTGAAGATGAGTAGGGTGAATTGCTTGAATCATACCATGCACTCTTGTTGGAGAATGTCAAATAAAAAAAAGCAAAGAGAAAGACTTTAAGGAGCCTAGAAGAAAAGGTGCACAAAATAAGTGCTCTAAAGAAAACTCTTGAGAAAAGGAAGTCTTCATCCAATGATCTACAACATGATCTCACTAATAGGTGTGAGTTCATTCAAAAGAGACACTTAGATTTGTAAGAAATTTGACACAAATCATGAGAAGATGAAGATACTTGAGGAATAATTGATTGTTCCACCTCTAATAAAGCTACTCATTTTTATGTCAGTCATAATCCCTCAAATGATTAGAAGGATGAAATTGAATAGTTGAAGAAGCATATAATTTTCCTTGAAAGTGCCAAGGAGTATCTAGCTTTTTCTCTCAATGATAAAGAGGCCAAAGTGGAACAATAGAATGAGAGATTTGGGATTCTCAACAACTAGAATCTTTCCTTAAGGAAAAAGAAGATTTGATTATAACCTTAAAGAATAAACTCTATACGAGTGAAAAAGAACCAACTTTGTCTTCCTCTATTGTCAACAAAATGATTTTCAGTTCATAGAAATTAAGTGAAATTATTAGTCACACAAAGCCATTTGGTGATAAACGCAATATAAGGTATAATGAAGGGGTTTATACTTTTACTTCTACTACTCTTAAGTTTGTCAAGTCTATGATCAAGATTCTAAGTTTAAGTTAGTTGCTTCCATCCCCAAAATGAAAGTAACAAGATAAAAATAAACTTGGATTGTACTTCTTCCTCAAAATTGAACCACGAGTTGTCTTATCAAAACTTAATATGGAAGGTAAGTAGGAAAATTGGGTGATTTACTACTAACTTAGTAAGAGTTTACTCTAAGTAATATCATAACAAAATATGATGCATGCTGCATATTAATAAAACTCATGCACTATTTAGAAATAATATCATTAGTACAAGTGATATAATGTAGGGATAATTTTATTTATAAAATCCGATATACCTATACTTCTTCACTTTCGAAACCAATTGGAATGTACTTCTAGGTATCATAATGCATGCTTATACGTGATAAATATGTCATGTCAAGTTTAAAATTCATATGCATGCTATATAATTTCCATATGTATTCGTCAACACTGAAATACATGGGAACATGCACGGTCATTCTTTAAGATGCACATGGGTCCACCTTCGACCAAATGTATGATCATACTCTAAGATACATATGGCATATGTATTGATCAAATTTGAAGTACATAGGTAGAAAATGTTCTCATCATATGGGCAATCCATTCCAAGACACATGGAAGGTCCTCTTTTAAAGCCCATATATGGTCAAACTTTGAGACCCATAGACTGCAAACTCTTAGACCCATGTATGGACAAACTCTTTGATTCATGTGAATGTAATGCGAACCTATAGTCCATTGAAGAATATTTTGTTGCAATCAATAGCCCATGGGTACCATACTCCGAAAGATATTAATATAGGTATAACACTACCCACGAAAACTTATTTCATGATGCATGTATAAAATCTTAGATTCCATGTGTAATGTTTTTAATACTCATTTCATATCAAAATTTCCATGCATACATATAAAATAAAATGTTTCCAATGAGTATTTTATTATAACACTATTCATAATACTTTTCATAAAAACATAGTATCCATTTTTCCTTTATTCATAAATATATGATGTATGACATTTTCATAAAATAATAATGCATGAATTAAAAATTGGAGTAATATCCCCTACTTGAAAACTTTTCCATTCACGCTCCTAAGTCTATTGTTAACTGATGAGTGCTCAAAAAGCACTAAAATAACCATGATTTTATGCACATTAATTGATTAAAAATATATATATTTATATGTTTTATCATATATTTATATAAATTTGTCTTTTTCGGAATCACGGGTATTTTTATTGTTTTTCAGGAATTTTGGCCTAAAAACGCAATGTAAAGACTCAAAGAAGAATACTTGAAGCAATACATCACAAATAAATTAATAAATAAGTGGGAAAAGGTCAACAAACATGGAAAAATTGGACAAAATGGGTCGAAAAGGTCAAAAATGTCAAAAGACGGAAAATCGCGCGCAGCCAGCGCCCGGCCACGCCGGGCGCCCGTTGCCGCGCGCCCGCCACAAGGCCACTCTCCTTCGCGCGCCGCAGCGCGCTGGCACTGCTCACGCGCCAGCTGCGCGCGCGACCCGCCAGCCGCCCGCGCGCCAAACGCGTTTTTGCCCCATTTTCCACGTGCAGGTCGCCCCATGACGTCATCGCCGACGTCATTGATGACCTCTCAGGTCCATTACACGTTTTTAATTTTTTAATATTTTTTTAACATTTTTTACTCATTTTTTCTCTCCATCCTTACCTATAAATACCCCTTCCATTCACTTCAAAGCACACCTCAAAACCACACTTCTCTCTTCTTTCTTTCTCTCATTTCTTAGTTTTTGAGTTTTTCTTAGTTTCTTTCTTAGTTTCTAAGCTTTTCTTAGTTTTTCTCTTAGTTTTTAGTTCAATTCTCTTAGGTTTAGAGTTCTTCTCTTTTTGAGAGGAACTTGTAATGTTTTTGTAATAATTTAGATTTTTGATTCAATAAATGGAAGTGCAAATTCCGCTTGGAGGTTTTCTAGCAACGGGAATAGCGTCGAAGTTGTGTAAGGATTTTATTTTCTTTACAGTTATTTTTATGCTTTATTCTTGCATGTTATATTTAATTTATGCGTGATTAAATTTAAGCGTGCTTATTGTTTATAATCATGATATAATAATATCGTTGTTATGCTTGCGAAATATTAAATAGGTGAAAATTTCCAAAATGAATTGATTTTATTTTTATTCAAGATTTTATATTAAGGATGTTAGAGAGAAATATATTATTTTTCATTACAAACTTAAATCTGAAAATTAGATTTTAAGGTTTAGCTATCGGGTCTAATTTAGAGTAGTGCTCTTTTATTTGTTGGTACAATCGATAGGTAGTTAGAGTGAAGCTCTATTTCAAAAGTTTTTATAAGAATTATTATGTGAAAATGTATTGACAACATGTTTTCAATAGTGGTTTTAAAACTTGAAAGTTAGTACTCGGATAACTAAATTCTTGGGTTTAATTTGGACACCTTGGATAAAGTTTAAACTGTCTAACCCCACCAAAGGTGGCATTTAAATGGTTCATTTTCAATCTCTTAGAAAAATGAATTAATTTAATTAACCAAATTAGTTATCAACCCCACCCATAGGTGTTAATTGATTTGTTTAGTTAACAAAGAGTATCTAACCCCACCAAAGGTGGTATTCATACAAAAAAGAGAGAATCAATAAAATATCAATTTATATCTTTAATAACCTAGATAATATGAGCAAGCATAATTAATTTAGTTATTATATCCATAAATACTCCACTAATATAAATGATAATTTTTTTTTTTTTAAATAACATAATCAGTATTAACCAAGAGTGTTCCCAGGAAAGAATGGTGGTGCAATGGCTCCTTAAAAACCATTCTCCTAGCCAGAACAAAGTTCCCAGGAAAGACTAGTGGCACAAAAGCTTCCAAGAACTAGTCTTCTAGACAGAACTCCCTTAGATTTTTACTTTTCATGCCTTTTAGTTTTTTTTTTTTTTTTTTTTACGAACGGTAATTTTATTTTACTATTCACGCTATCTTATTTCTTATTAACTTAAAATTTTAAATTTTTTTTTACTATTCATTAACTGTAAAAACTTTTTATTTCAAATTTCAAATTTCTAAATTTTACTATTTATGCTATAGTTAATTTTTTTTATTTATTTTTATTTATTTTTATTTATTTTTTTATTATTTCTTATGAAATTTGAAATTTGATTAAATTTTTTTATTTATTATTTTTTTTTTAAATCACAATTATTTACAACACAAAAATATTTTTAAAATTTTGATAAATAAATTAAAAACGCTATTCCTTCACGGCAAGACGCGCCAAAACTTGATGAAATAAAACCTAAGATCGCCGATTCTCGCAAATACTTTGGTTTTAATTTTTGTAAAACTCTCGCAAGTGCACGAATCATTTCGTAGAAAATGATAAGTATACTCCCAAGGTCGATCTAAGGAAGGAATGTATGTGGTTCTTAATTTATTATTCAAACTTTTAAAAACGAAATTAAATCCTAAACATCCTGTCACGATAGTTTGGTTTTTGTGTTCCTAATCTAATAACATAAAATAAACATATATACAGATTAATTAAATATAATCTAAAAACGTAAAAATAAACATAGATATAAATTCAATAAATATTTATCTAAAAATAAATATAAATACAGATTCAATAAATATTCATGCAAATTTTATCATTTATATTAGTGGAGTATTTATGGATATAATAACTAAATTAATTATGCTTGCTCATATTATCTAGGTTATTAAAGATATCAATTTATATTTTATTGATTCTCTCTTTTTTGTATGAATACCACCTTTGGTGGGGTTAGATATTCTTTGTTAACTAAACAAATCAATTAACACCTATGGGTGGGGTTGATAACTAATTTGGTTAATTAAATTAATTCCTTTTTCTAAGAGATTGAAAATGAACCGTTTAAATGCCACCTTTGGTGGGGTTAGACAGTTTAAACTTTATTCAAGGTGTCCAAATTAAACTTAAGAATTTAGTTATCCGAGTACTAACTTTCAAGTTTTAAAACCACTATTGAAAACATGTTGTCAATACATTTTCACATAATAATTCTTATAAAAACTTTTGAAATAGAGTTTCACTCTAACTACCGGGCGATTGTACCAACAAATAAAAGAGCACTACTCTAAATTAGACCGGATAACTAAACCTTAAAATCTAATTTTCAGATTTAAGTTTGTAATGAAAAATAATATATTTCTCTCTAACATCCTTAATATAAAATCTTGAATAAAAATAAAATCAATTCATTTTAGAAATTTTCACCTATTTAATATTTCATAAGCATAACAACGTTATTATTATATCATGATTATAAACAGCTAGCACAGTTAAATTTAATCACAGACAAATTAAATATAACATGTAAGAACAAAGCATAAAAATAACTGTAAAGAAAATAAAATCCTTACAGAACTTCGACGCTATTCCCGTTGCTAGAAAACCTCCAAGCGGAATTTGCACTTCCATTTATTGAATCAAAAATCTAAATTATTACAAAAACATTACAAGTTCCTCTCAAAAAGAGAAGAACTCTAAACCTAAGAGAATTGAACTAAAAACTAAGAGAAAAACTAAGAAAAGCTTAGAAACTAAGAAAGAAACTAAGAAAAACTCAAAAACTAAGAAATGAGAGAAAGAAAGAAGAGAGAAGTGTGGTTTTGAGGTGTGCTTTGAAGTGAATGGAAGGGGGGTATTTATAGGTAAGGATGGAGAGAAAAAATGAGTAAAAAAATGTATCAATTTAATTTCACCCAATTTCAGTGTCATGAATCAGAATTCGCTTCGAATCTATTCCTCACAAGTCAATACTCTCAAAACACTGAATCCTATGGGTTCAAACACTCATACTAATTTATATGCGAAAGAGTTGATGTATAGAAATGAACTAATATGTTCGCATATGTATAAAGAATAAAGGCTCAAAGTGTTATTTTAACATTGATCTCATGAAAGGAATCAAATGTATAAATTATAAAGATATCATATATAAAAATTATTTTCATGCATAAATCAAACTCATTAAGAAAGAATTTCAAGATATATGCCTTTTACAAATGAAGAGAGTGCAATGACTTTTTAGGGAATTATTTCCTATATCCTTCTTTAGCCTTTACTCACAACTTTGTAGGCAATGTGGGTTATAGTATGTAGATTATACTATATATTCTTTATCTCTCTATTTTTTTTGAAGATATTTCTCAATATATGTATTTTAGAGAGTCAACCCATGTACAGATTGTACATATTTTGGATTTTGGTGAGTGGTTAATTTTGTGGCTTTTCTGTTTGATCTTGGTTTAGGTAACCCCAGATATGTCTTTTTGTTTTTGTAGTAGTCATGCATAAATGAGATATAAGCATATACTATCAACTTCTACTCAAATCATTTAATCTAAGCAAAAATAATAATCAAAAATATATGATACTCTATTAAGATGAGAAAAAAAAATTCATACATTCAATGCTAATACCTATAGAGATCATCTAAAAATTTGAAGAAATAAGAAATGTGTTTGGAGTAGAAAAAATATATATTTCACTCTGAATAAAGGAAATTAGGCTCAAATTATATCTCACAAAGGTAGTCTCCACTAAAAAAACTCATAAACACCGATTTTGGGTTTAATATAATTTCTACATCTTATCAAGAAATACTAATTATGACAAAAACTAACTAATTATCAAAAATAATTACAAAATATTTCATGATATGTTTTCAAAAATTAATCTAACAGTACAAAAGACTTAACTATTTACTTAAATTTGATTTAAAGAAATGATAAATTTTTGTGAGAAAAGTTTTTTTTTTATTTATTTTTAAATTGTCAATTTTTTTAATTAAGTATGGTAACTTTTCACCACCCCCAACCTAGAACTTACATTGTCCTCAATGTAACAACTGTAAATTAAAGATAAAGAGAGAAGAGAAGAAAGATTACCTATTTCCTGAGAATGTGCAAGTAGTAA
This sequence comes from Hippophae rhamnoides, assembly GCA_033030585.1. Lineage (NCBI taxonomy): Eukaryota > Viridiplantae > Streptophyta > Magnoliopsida > Rosales > Elaeagnaceae > Hippophae > Hippophae rhamnoides. The sequence goes on along the minus strand of CM065435.1, from coordinate 35,183,187 downwards.
TGGAAAATGCAGGTGCATCCATCATATTCATCATTAAAGTGTATACAGACAGATCGCTCTAAACTTCTAACATCTCAACAAATATTTTTAGTTTTAACAATTTAAAAATTATTCACATGTAATTAAAATGAAATAAACAATAAAATTAAGTAAATAAAACAAATAACAAACAAAATTGTTTTTTTGTTTTTTTTTTGTTTTTTTTTTTGTTTTTTTTTAAATGATGGGTTGCCTCCCATCCAGCGCTTAGTTTAACGTCTTAGCAAGACGTATCTTTTTGGTGCTAAGGGTTACTCAGCCAAATGCAATCCATTTCAGCAATGTTGTTTGGTTCTTCTAAATAAGGCTTGACACGATGGCCATTGACTTTGAACGTTTTTTGTGTCTTGGAGTCCAATAGTTCCACTACTCCATGTTCAAATACTTGAACTATTTTGAATGGTCCATCCCATCTTGATCTCAACTTTCCTGGAAACAATCTCAAACGAGAGTTAAATAAAAGAACTTTCATTCCAAGGTGAAGAGTCTTAGGAACTAGCTTCTTGTCATGATAGCGCTTAGTACGCTCCTTGTATAATTTGGCATTCTCATAGGCTTCATTCCTAATTTCTTCCAACTCATGAAGCTGGAGTAATCGTTTTTCACCTGCTTTATCTAAATCCATGTTTAACTCTTTAATTGCCCAATAAGCTTTGTGTTCAAGTTCAACTGGAAGGTGGCACGCTTTCCCAAAGATTAACCGGTAAGGGCTCATCCCAATAGGTGTTTTGTAAGCGGTGCGGTATGCCCATAAGGCATCATTTAGCTTAAATGCCCAATCCTTCCTTGACGGACGCACAGTGCATTCAAGTATTCCCTTAATTTGCCTATTACTCACTTCCACTAAACCGGAAGTTTGAGGATGATATGGAGTAGCTACTTTATGTGTGATGTTGTACTTGTTTAGTACTCCATCAAAGAGTTTGTTACAAAAATGGCTACCTCCATCACTTATTATAGCTCTAGGCGTTCCGAACCTACTGAATATGAAATCTTTCAAGAATTTCACAACAACATTAGCATCATTGGTTTTGGTGGGGATAGCTTCTACCCACTTGGACACATAATCCACAAAGAACCAAAATGTATTGAAAACCATTAGATGGGGAAAAGGGCCCGTGAAGTCAATCCCCATACATCAAAGAGTTCAACAACTAAATTAGATGTCAAAGGCATTTCATCTCTTTTGCTTATGTTTCCTGTTCTTTGACATCTATCACATTGTGCACAAAACATATGAGCATCTTTAAAAAGAGTGGGCCAAAAGAATCCAGATTGTAATATCTTACGGGCTGTCTTTTCACCTCCAAAATGACCCCCACAATGAAGTTCATGACAAAAAGTCAGAATGCTCTTATGTTCTTCTTCTGGTACACATCTCCGGATGACTTGATCTTGACCAATCTTGTATAAATAAGGGTCATCCCAGAAATAGTCCTTAATATCCCAAAAGGACATGCAAAATGTGGTCTTTTCTTGATCTTCTGGTGCTATGGGTACTTGATAATATCCAGACAGTCCATCCAAAAACAAGAAAATTAGGTACTTGACTAATCTTTCCAACATTTGATCAATGAATGGAAGAGGAAAGTGATCCTTTTTCGTATATAAATTTAGTTTCCTAAAATCTATACACATTCTCCATCCAGTGATTATTCTAGTGGGCACTAATTCACTTTTATCATTTTTAACAACTGTTATCCCGCATTTCTTTGGTACCACGTACCTTTGGACTAACCTACTTACTATCCGCAATAGGATAGATAATCCCTTCTTCTAATAATTTAAGGATTTCCTTTTTAACTACCTCTTGCATGTTTGGGTTTAGTCTTCTTTGGGCCTGCAAATGCGGGTTTAGCACCATCCTCCAAGTTGATCTTGTGCATACACATTGTTGGACTAATGCCTCTTATATCCCCTATACTCCAACCTATAGATTTCTTAAACTGTTTAAGCACTTTGATGAGTTCTTTTTCTTTTGATTTGGTCAAGGTTGAAGAAATTATCCTTTGGATATGTTTCTCCTTCTCCCAAAAACACATATTTTAAGTGCTCGGGTAAGTCTTTGAGTTCAAGTTCGGGTGGATTGGCCTCTTTAACAGATGAAGAACTGGGTAGATTTAAAAGTGTACTAGATTTTGTCATCACTTCATTATTGTCTAGTTGTTCAAGGTACCCCTTAATTTCTTCATCTAAATCTTCTTCAACCTTTTCAAGTGTAAGAACGGTTTCAAGCTTGTCTTTTATTCTGGTTTGGAAAAAGGTGTTTTGGACAAGATTATCCAAAGGATCAACTTCGAATATTTCATCGATGGCAGAAATAGAAGGGAAAGGTGAAGAATCAAAAACTTTGAAATGAACAGTCTCTCCTAAGACTGTCATTGTCAAATTTCCATCTTGGACATCAATAATAGTTTTAGTAGTTGCCATAAATGGTCTACCAAGCAATATTGTATGCTCTCTGTCCAATGCCGGGATTTTCTTGCATATCCGGAACCACAAAGTCAACAGGTATTATCGGTTTGTCTACTGTACCAAAACATCCTCAACTATTCCCTCCGGATATTTAAGAGATCTATCCGCAAGTTGCGGGGACATAGTTGTGGGTTTTAAATCCCCAGATTGAAATTTGTGAGAATATAGAGTAGGGCATCAAATTTATACTAGCACCTAAATCAAGCATTGCTTTAGCAACCTTCCTATCCCCCATAGTTATGTTTATAATAAAACTTCCAGGGTCTTTCAACTTAGGGGTAATTTGTCAGGTCAAGTACGCTAGAAATTTCTCGATACTACTATTCGTTCATTCAGTTCATACCTCCTTTTCTTAGTGTTCAACTCTTTGAAAAACTTGGCAAATGAAGGCACATTCATGATCACTTCTAATAATGGTAAATTGATATTTACTTTAGAGAGCATATTAAAAAGATCATTGAATTGCTTATCTTGTTTGGATTCTTTCAACCGGTGGGGAAAAGGTACTTGCATCTGGTGTGGTTCTGTTGTCTTTTGAATTTTGGGAGTGTCAGATGACCCCCCAATGAGTTTTTCAGAAGGCTTGTTAAGTTTAACACTTGTTTCTCCTTTTTGCGAGATTAGAATATCGCCTTCTTTGTTACATGAACTACAAGGTAGTTTAGAGATTTCAGGTAAAGTGGTATTGACTACCTTACCACTTGAAGAGTTCTAACATCTTTTGCTTGTTACGGTTGGTAGGCAACTTTCCTGGTTCTTTCTTTTGCATTTGTTCGGCCAGTTGCCCAACTTTAGATTCAATTCTTTTAACCGAAGCCTCCATGGTGTTCAACCTTTGATTAGTCATCAGTTGGTTGTCACGACTAACTTGAATAAAAGCATTCAAGCTATCTTCTAAGGTTGGTTTAAAAGATTGGCTTGGTGGGTAAGGGTGGTTGTAGGTTGGGTGATTATAGGTGTTTGGATGATACTTTTGAAAATATTGGACTTCCTCTATGGCATCGACACTAGAATCACAAGTATTTGAACAATTATGAGTACCATGCCCAATTGAACAACACACTCCACATACCTCTTGATTTGAAATTTGGTGAGACGTGAGGAATTTCACTTGTTTAGTCAATTCACAAGTTGCAAGGTTATCTCATTATCAAAGCCGACTTCATTGACCTTTGCTCTCCTTCTACCACCTCTTTGTTGGGAATTAGAACCCAATAGCTCATAGAGATTATAGGTTTCCTCTGCGGTCCTTTCTCCTACAAAGACCTCCAAAGAAGATTATCAACCATGTATTGACTCTGTAGTGTCAATCCATCGTAAAAGAATTGGTTTTGTAGGCTGTAATGGAAAGCTATGATTTTGACATTGAATGAAAAGGAGTTTGAATCGTTCCCAAGCTTCATGAAAGGGCTCTTCATTCATTTGAGAAAATGTTGCTATCTTTGTTCTTAGATCAACAGTCTTTTGATGGGAATAGAACCTACCCATAAAAATTTCATAAACGGCCCCCCAAGTTTTAAGAGAACTCCGACTGTAGAGTAATGAACCATGACCAAGCTTTATCTTTGAGAGTGTAAGGAAAACACCTCATCCTAAGTTGATCTTCATTAATTGCATGTAGTGGAAAGGTTTGGACAATAGCATAGAATTCTCGAATGAAATGCAAAGGGTCTTCATTAGGGATACCGTAAAAGGAAGGTAACAAAGAATAATGAATCTTTTTCAATTCATAATTCCTTGCAGCCTCTTGTAATTGGATGCCGGAAGTTACATTGCCAATGATTGGCATTGTATAGTCTTTCATCTTTTTCCGCCTATCTTCAGCATCTCCCATGGTTGTTTGTAGTTGAAAATGATCCTCCTCCTATTGTGAATCAACATTTTGCTCTTAAAAACAATAGTAGATATCTCTAAAAAAAAGTGCAAGGAACCTAATATTTTTTTTATTTTTTTTTAATTTTAATTTAAACGAAGGGACACAATTTTTTAAACAAACAAATTTATTTCATTTGAAATATTTTTTTTATTTTATTACACGCAAACTAAAACAAAGGAAAATACAATAATGGGTGACCTCCCATGTAGGACTAAAATTTATCATCTTATAGTAAGACGTTGCTTGGAGATTGTAGAATGAAAAACTCAATGTCTCCTCTTCATTGAATTCATTTAAGTTTCAAATTAGTCTTTGCCTTTTTGCAAATGTTCAACTAACTGTTCAACTTGAACTTCCACCTTTTTGATAGAAGCTTCCACAGAGTCCAACCGTTGATTGGTTTTAGATTGATTATCCCTACAAACTTGAATAAAAGAATTCAAGTTGTCCTCCAGGGTTGGTTTATTTGGAATGCTTCTTGGAATAGGTGGGTGGAATTCTGGCTTTGCCTGGTTTGAGCTTTGAGGGAAAGCGAGGGTTGTTTTGCCTCCAAGAGAAATTTGGATGACTTCTCCACCCAGGATTATAGGTATTTGAATGGGGATCAAACCTTGGTCTCTGTTGATATGCTCCCAACACATTAACCTGTTCGAGTCAGGTTGTATCTCCTTGATATGGACAGGCTTGATACCATGTCCCACGTGTTCTTTGTACAAACCATATTGTTCATTATTGGTGTTGGTTTGTGTAGCGAGAAGCGGCAACTTGCTTAGTCGGTTGAACAAGTTGTTGTTGAACTTCATTACCGGAGTCGATTTCATGAACACCGCCTTTTCTCACTCGGGAGCTTTTCTCGTTGGGAATTAGCACCCAACATCTCAAAGAGGTTATACGTTTCGAGGCGGTCTTTTCTCATATTGCTCCTCCTGCAAAGATTGTCGACAATGAACCGACATTGTTGTGTAAGTCCATCGTAAATGAATAGTTTCTGCAACTGCAGGAGAAAGCTATGATGGGGACATTGAGTGAGAAACATTTTGAACCTATCCCAAGCTTCATGGAATGGTTCTCCTTCCATCTGAGAGAAAGTAGCAATCTTTCCTCTCAACTCTGATGTTTTTTGATGGGAATAGAATTTTCCCATGAATTTATTGTAAATGTTACCCCATGTCATCAGAGAACCTGGGGAAGTGACATCAACCAAGCTTTGGCCTTATCCTTTAAGGTGTAGGGAAAACATCTCATTCTAAGTTGATCCTCGTTTAGAATACCGAGGGGGAATGTTTGGACCGTAGCATAGAAATCTCTCATAAAGGAAAGAGAATCTTCATTAGGTAGCCCATAAAAGGAAGGAAGCATAGAAAAATGAATATTTTTAAGGTCATAATTTCGAAATTTCTCCCAACTGGTTAGTGGCGATTCTTAGTGCCAATCACCTAGGTCTTGCAAACTCCTTCATCGTGGTTTCCCTAACATGTTGGTTTTCCTCCATTTCTTTTGGTTCTAGTAAAGGATTAAGACTTGGTTCTATGTTTGGCTCAAAATCAGGTTGATGGGTAGAATCCAGTGTTGTTGACACTTGTTTAAATTTATGAATATTATTTACATATGGTGTAAGGGGGTTTCCTAAGGATCTCCTACCACGCATAGACTATTTTTAAACGTAAATTTAAAACTCCTGTCAACAAAAATAAAAAAAATTAGAGAAAATTTCCATGGCATTTAATACAAAACACTAGACAAAACTAGTTAAATTTTTTTTTTTTAAATAACATAATCAGTATTAACCAAGAGTGTTCCCAGGAAAGAATGGTGGTCATGATAGCTCCTTAAAAACCATTCTCTGGCGAACAAAGTTCCCAGGAAAGACTAGTGGCACAAAAGCTTCCAAGAACTAGTCTTCTGTATTAACTCCCTTAGATTTTTACTTTTCATGCCTTTTAGTTTTTTTTTTTTTTTACGAACGGTAATTTTATTTTACTATTCACGCTATCTTATTTCTTATTAACTTAAAATTTTAAATTTTTTTTACTATTCATTAACTGTAAAAACTTTTTATTTCAAATTTCAAATTTCTAAATTTTACTATTTATGCTATAGTTAATTTTTTTTTTATTTTTATTAATTTATTTTTATTTATTTTTTTTATTATTTCTTATGAAATTTGAAATTTGATTAAATTTTTTTATTTATTATTATTATTATTTTTAAATCACAATTATTTACAACACAAAAATATTTTTAAAATTTTGATAAATAAATTAAAAACGCTATTCCTTCCCAAGAATGGCGCGAAAACTTGATGAGCGAAAACAGGCATCGCCGATTCTCGCAAATACTTTGGTTTTAATATTTGTAAAACTCTCATAGTGCACGAATCATTTCGTAGAAAATGATAAGTATACTCCCAAGGTCGATCTAAGGAAGGAATGTATGTGGTTCTTAATTTATTATTCAAACTTTTAAAAACGAAATTAAATCCTAAACATCCTGTCACGATAGTTTGGTTTTTGTGTTCCTAATCTAATAACATAAAATAAACATATATACTGATTAATTAAATATAATCTAAAAACGTAAAAAAAAACATAGAAATAAATTAAATAAACATTTTCCTAAAAATAAACATAAATCTGATTCAATGAATATTCATGCAAATTTTATCATTTATATTAGTGGAGTATTTATGGATATAATAACTAAATTATTTATGCTTGCTCATATTATCTATGTTATTAAAGATATCAATTTATATTTTATTGATTCTCTCTTTTTTGTATGAATACCACCTTCGTGGGTGTTAGTCTTTCTTTCTTAACTTAACAAATCAATTAACACCTATGCGTCGGGTTGATACCTAATTTGGTTAATTAAATTAATTCCTTTTTCTACGAGATTGAAAATGAACCGTTTAAATGCCACCTTTGGTGAGGGTTAGACAGATTTAAACTTTATTCAAGGTGTCCAAATTAAACTTAAGAATTTAGTTATCCGAGTACTAACTTTCAAGTTTTAAAACCACTATTGAAAACATGTTGTCAATACATTTTCACATAATAATTCTTATAAAAACTTTTGAAATAGAGTTTCACTCTAACTACCGGGCGATTGTACCAACAAATAAAAGAGCACTACTCTAAATTAGGCCGGATAACTAAACCTTAAAATCTAATTTTCAGATTTAAGTTTGTAATGAAAAATAATATATTTCTCTCTAACATCCTTAATATAAAATCTTGAATAAAAATAAAATCAATTCATTTTAGAAATTTTCACCTATTTAATATTTCGCAAGCATAACAACGTTATTATTATATCATGATTATAAACACCTAGCACAGGTAAATTTAATCACAGACAAATTAAATATAACATGTAAGAACAAAGCATAAAAATAATTGGAAAGCAAATAAAATCCTTACGTAACTTCGACGCTATTCCAGTTGCTAGAAAACCTCCAAGCGGAATTTGCACTTCCATTTATTGAATCAAAAATCTAAATTATTACAAAAACATTACAAGTTCCTCTCAAAAAGAGAAGAACTCTAAACCTAAGAGAATTGAACTAAAAACTAAGAGAAAAACTAAGAAAAGCTTAGAAACTAAGAAAGAAACTAAGAAAAACTCAAAAACTAAGAAATGAGAGAAAGAAAGAGAAGAGAAGATGTGTTTTGAGGTGTGGTATGAAGTGAAGAGAATGGGGGGATTTATAGGTAAGGATGGAGAGAAAAAAATGAGTAAAAAAATATTAAAAAAATATTAAAAAATTAAAAAATGTGTAATGGACATCTTTGAGGTCATCAATGACGTCGGCGTGACGTCACTGTGGCTCTTGCACGTGAAAAATGGGGTGAAAACGCGTTGGGCGCCGCGCGACGCTGGGGAAGTATCGCTTGCGCGACTCGGCGCACGTGAACGAGTGCGCGCGCGGAACGGGGAGTCAACGCGTGCGGCGCTGCGGCGTGGAGGCGCGGTACTGCGGCGCGCGATTTCCGTCTTTTTGACATCTTTGACCTTTTCGACCCATTTTGTCCAATTTTTCCATGTTTGTTGACCTTTTCCCACTTATTTATTAATATATTTGTGATGTATTGCTTCAAGTATTCTTCTTTGAGTCTTTACATTACGTTTTTAAGCCAAAATTCCTGAAAAACAATAAAAATACCCGTGATTCCGAAAAAGATAAATTTATATAAATATATGATAAAACATATAAATATATATATTTTTAATCAATTAATGTGCATAAAATCATGGTTATTTTAGTGCTTTTTGAGCACTCATCAACAACCAGTATGGCTTTGTATCGCGGATAGGAACTGTGTTTTTCATGCTTCACCCTAAACACCCATTTATTTTTCAAAGCTCTCTTCCCTTTGTGTAGCTTCATCAACTCAAAAGTTTTTATCTCATGCAAGGAATTCATCTCATCTTGTATGGATTCAATCCATTTTTGTTTGGATTCCTTATTCATGGCTTCCTCATAATTCTCAAGTTCTCCCCTATCAGTGAAAGTTACATACTCATCTCTAGGATATATGGTAGAAGGTCATCTTGGTCTACCATTTCTTCTCAGTGGAATAGGAGGAGCCACAAGGGTTGGTGCTGGATAATCCCTCATCTTCATAACCAACTTTTATGGGATCATCATCTTTATCAGGTGGATAAACATGGTCTTCATCTCCAACTTGCCTTGGCACTGATATTGGAGGAATTAATTCCAAATATGATGAGTCACCATTGGAATTAGGAACATCCTTCTTCATTTTGACAATATCTTCAATGGTCTCACCTTCAAAAAATACAACATCACAGCTCCTGACAAGCCTCTTTGCAACCGGGTCATAAAATATACAACAAAATTGATCTTGACTATAGCCAATAAAAATACATTGTCTTGTTTTGGCTTCAAGTTTGGATCTCTCATCCTTGGGGATATGAAAACATTCTATCCAACCAAACACCCGCAGATGATCATAAGAAAGATCCTTTCTTAACCTCACTTTATCTGGAACATCCATCTTGAGAGCAGTACAAGGTGAAAGATTCAACACATATGCAACTGCGTGTATGGTTTCACTCTAGAAAGTTTTAGGAAACTTTGCATATGAGAGAAGACATCTGACTCTCTCCATTAAAGTTATGTTCATCCTCTCGGCTAAGCCATTCAATTGTGATGTCTATGGAGGTGTCATCTGATGTCGAATACCAAGATTTTGTAGTAAGCATGAAAAGGTTCTATGTATTCTCCACCATTGTCTGTCCGGATGCGCTTCAACTTCTTCCCAGTTTGTCTCTCAACTGAGGCATGAAGTTCTTTGAAGACATCTAGCACTTGATCCTTTGTCTTCAAAAGATATACCCATGTCTTCCTTGAATGATCATAAATGAAAGTCACAAAGTATTAAGCACCACCATGTGACTTTGGCATTGGTCCACACAAATTTGAATGAATTAGATCTAAAATATTATTCATTTTGGAAGGAGGGGAACTCTTGAAAGCAACTCTGTTTTTCTTTCTTGCTAGACAATCAACACATTTCTCCAAATGTACTTCATCCATACCAAGAAGTATCTTCTTCCTGGCTAGACTTGTCATACCTCTTTTACCCATATGAATGAGTCTCATATGCCATAATTCAACTGCATTGTGTTTCTCCATGACATTTAATGTGTTGGTGGAGAGCTTCACTTGCATTATATACAAAGTTGTATGCTTCTCACCTCTCTAGCCACTACTAAGGAGCCTTTTGTAAGTTTCCATTTGTTATAAATGAAGGAGTTGCAATATACTTCATTTGCAAGGTTATGTATAGAGATCAAATTGAGACGCATATTTGGAATATGTGTGACATCCTTCATAAATACTCTGGTTCTATTCTCTTTTTCCAAGAAAACATCTCATCTTCTAACAACCTTGGACATACCTTCATTTCCTATTCTAACAACACTAAAACTTTCAAGTGTGTATGATTAGAAAAATTCTCTACGTAATGTAGTGTGAATTCTATCAACACTATCAATTACCCAATTGGTCTTGTTGATGCAAGTTTGAAAAAATCTTCATCATAAATGATATTGAACTCATCTATGGTATTTGTTTTCTCATCATCACTAATGTCATCTTTCTTCACTGCTTTGCCTTTATTTGTTTCTTATTCCTTTTTAAACACCCATCAAAATTTCTTGATCTGACCATTTCTCTTATAGTGATGGCATTCAAAATTTTGTTTGATTTGCCTCTACTCCTGCCTCTAGGTTTTTGTTCTTTATATTATCTCATTCCTCTAGACTCTATGATAAGGGCTTGTGCTTCTAAATTGCTCTCCCTATTTTGTTTCTCATATGATAGTAGGACTTCTACAACAACTTCAAACTCCATCTTGTCCTTCACATAAGCCATAACTGTTGTGAGATGATTATATGATAAGGGTATTAATGCCAGTAACTCTTCATTGTCGAAAATCACATTGAATGTTGCTAAATGAGAAAGCTTACTGTTGAAATTGCTAACGTGCTGAATCAAGTTCATCTAATATAGCTCCTTCCACATCTGATATAGCTCCTTCCATATCTGATATAACTCCTTCCACAAATAAATTTTATTGGCAAGATTTTTTGACATGTACATGTTTTCTAGAGTCTCCCGTGTTTCTTTTGTAGTCTTGAAATTGTTTTATTCAATATTTTGCAAGACACTATCTGAGAAATTTAGACGGATTATATTGGCTGCAATCTCATCTATCTCCTCCCATTGTTCCTTGGTAACATTTGTTTTCTTCTTTTCTTTCCCCAGCAACGCCTTATGGACCTTCTATTGAATGAGAATATTTTTCATCCTCCTTTGCCATAAAGAAAAATTATTATTGCCATTAAATTTCTCAATATCTACCTTTTGGCTTGACATTTGTTTTCTCTATATTTCTTTTTCTACAAATAAATATGTCATAGACCTGATAAAATCTTTTATGATGTGATAGATCAGTTTATGTTGCAACCACAAAGCATACTAAGAATTTTACTAGACTAGTTCTCATACCAGTTGATGGGCACAGCGGGTACAAATAAAATAAATTCAATAGAGTAAAATAATGACACCAACAATTAAATGTGGTTCACCCTTTAATTTGGGCTAAGTCCATGGGACAAACTCCAAACAATATTTCTTCTACTAATAAAATTAATGGGTACAAAGTGAGAGGCAATACAACAATTGAGATAAACCCAAAATAGTGTCACACAAGTATTTCCCAAACTCACTACTTTGTCACTCTTCTTTTAGAAAAATATCCCAATATTTTTCTAAAATATTTTCTCCCAATCTATTACACACACAACACTATTTTTCTTCAAAGGAAATTGTTTCTTTGGCTTTGCTTTTCTTCTCTTCTTTTGGTGTGTTGGTGTGTCTCCCTAAGGAAAAAATATTGTCTATTTATAGGCAAAATTACCTATCCCTTATGTGGCTAAAATTGGTTACATAGCTAGCCAAATTTTAGAGACAAAAATATTTGATGCATTTTTCAAATGTGATTGCACCTAACATATTTATTTTCAAATGTGGTTGCACATAACATATTTATTTTCAAATGTGGTTGCACATAACATATTTATTTTCAAATGTGGTTGCATCTAACATATTTATTTTCTTCCCCTTCCATGTGGGCAGGACCTACACACCTTTCGCTTATGTTTTTCCACCTATGTCACAAAAGTCCATTTTTCACTCGATATTTACTAGGTACTAGGTTCAAGGTTGGCGTTACTAAGCCTTAATTGTTTTGGTGCTACAATTTCATCCAATTTTGTATTATTTAAGCCCATAACTTATAAGTAGCCTTAACGATGCCTGAATGAAAAAAAAGGCAATGCAAAATGTAATAGATGCCTTTATTGCAAATGAAAGTTGGGCTCTATTTCCTTTGCTTCCTGGTCATACACCATTACTTGTTAGTAGATTTTTAAAGTGAAGTTTTTTTCTTCAAGTGAATTTGATAAATATAAGGCACGGTTGGTGGCTATGGATTTTTTAGAAGAATTTGGTGTAGATTATTTAGAAACTTTTATAACTACAACCATTAGATTAGTGCTTACCTTGGCTATTTCAAAAGATTGGAAGGTGAGGCAAGTTGATGTCAATAATACATTCCTAAATGTTATTTAATGGAGGATATTTACATGTGTCAACCACCCTATTTTTAAAGTTCTAACTCTAATTTTGTTTTCAAATTGATGAATGTTTTGTATGGTTTGATACAAGCTCCAAGTGCTTGGTACTAAAAACTTTGTTCTTTTATGTTGGAAGTGGGATTTTGATGTGCCAAAACTTTGTATGAATTTTGTAAAATTTATAAATAGCTTACAAGTGCACGAATCACTTTTAGAAAATGATAATTATACTTCCAAGGCTGGTCTAAAGAGGAATCACATGATTTTTAAACAATTTAAAAAATTCTTAAAAACAAAATAAAAATCTAATCATCCTCTCACGATTATTTGGTTTGATAAATTCTAAACTAACATAAAATAAATGATAGATTGAAAAAAACAATTGGTAAATAAATATTTGCATTTAATAGAGAATTTATGAAATTTATTAGTTAGTTAATTATGTTTGTTCAATATTAATTAGGTTATTAAATATATAAGTTAATGTCCTTCTTTTATGTATGAAAATATCCTAAGGTAGAGATCATTTTATTTGTTAATTAAATTTTAACTTGCTACCTTCAATAGGACTGACAATTTAAAATTTAATTAAATTATGCTTATTTTCTAATAAATTAATAAACCATTTAACTCTAAACATTTGATTAGATCGACAATTTAAACTTTCATCAAGAAGTCAAAATTAGATTATTGATTTAAGTACCTAGAAACCAACTTTTAGATTTTAAAATTACTACTAAAATTATCTTCTAAGGTTGGCTTATTGGATTGATTTAGTGGGTAAAGTTTGTTTCTATATGATTTTTATGTTTGATTTTAGGTATATACTTAGTAATTGTTTGGTTTCTAAGTAAGGTTAGGCTAGTTATAGATGTTGGAATGATACATTTGCATATAATTGGCTTCCTTCAGGGTATCCATACTAGAATCTCTTACATTTGAACAATTAAAAATACAATATCCAATTGAATTATAAACTTCACATACCTCTTGATTTGACATTTGATAGGTAATAAGAAATTGTACTTGCTTAGTTAATTCTGTAAGTTATAAGGCAATTTCTTTCTTGGATCCAACTTCATTGACTATTTCTTTGCTTCCTCTAGCACTCTTTTGTTGGGAATTAGTGCCCAACATCTTAGAAAACTCATAAGTTTGTTTTGCCATATTTTCTCCCAAAGCTCCTCCTACAGTATTATCAACAATATACTCACACTATTATGTTAGTCAAACATAAAAGAGTTGGTTCTATACTTGTAATGGATAGCTATAGTATAGGAAATGAATCAAAATGAGCTTGAATCTATCCTAAGTTTCATGAAAGGGATTTTCATCCAGTTGGAAGAATGTTACTATTTTTCCCTTAATTCTACAGTCTTCTGATGGGAATAGTACCAATCCAAAAATTTACTATAGACTACCTCCTAAGTAGTTAATGAACCCAACTATAGACTCATGAACCAAGACTTAACTTTACCTTTAACGGTGTAACAAAAACACATCATCCTAAGCTGATGTTTAGATAATTAAATCCTAAATCTAAAATTCTTGTTTATTACGAAAAAAATACTAAGCTATATTTTTTTGACAAACTTTTTGTATGAATCTTGATAAAGAAATAAAACTTAATTCATTTTATAAAAATATTTTAATTATTTTAATATTTTATAAGCATAACAACATTACTAATATCCTATAGTATTTTTAACCAAATATACTTAATTTAATAAATGAATAGTAATTAAACGTAGCATGTAAAAACAATATAAAAAGAAAATCTGAAAAAAAAATATTTAAATTATATCATAAGTGTATCCTTACAGAATTTCGGATCATTTTTGTTTATAAAAAACCTCTAGACATAATTGCCAACACTATTTATTGAATTGAAATGAAAACTACTACATAAACTATACTCGTTCAACACTTAATTTGAGAGAATAATTCTAAAACTATAAAAAGAAAAGAAAATGTAGAGAGAAACTACAGCTGGAAGAAAGCTGAGGCATGATTTACAATTGAGATTTAGGGTTCATGCATAAAATTATTGTGTTCTAAATTTTGTATGATTTATAAAATAACACAAAAAAGTACAAATCATTTATAGAAAATGATAAGTATATTTCCAATGTATGTCTAAAGAGGAATCATGTAGTTTTTAAATTATTCAATAAATTCTTGAAAATGAAACTAATATCCTAAACATCTTATCACAATTGTTTTAACTTAAGTTTCTAAATTAATGACATAAAAATAAAGATAGGTTCAATAAATATTTAAGCAATTAAACATTTATCATATAGTGGAGAATTTATAAAATATATTAGTTAGTTAATTATGCTTATTTAATATTAAATAGGATATTAAAGATATAAACTAAGATTATTGAATATCATTTTTATTTAAAAATATAAGATTAATTAAATCTATAATTTATTATTAATTAAAATTACTTAACGCCTTCGATCAAGTCTAGTAGTTAATTTTAATTAAATTATGCTTCTTTTGTAAGAGATAGTGAATCATTTAATTGACACCTTTAATTGGGTCTAATAATTTAAAATCACATCAATGTATCTAAGTTACGTTTATGATTTAAATATCTAAAAACTTTCAGATTTTAAAACTACTATGAATGATATGTCATTAATATATATTTCAATAATAATTCTTATTAAAATCCTTGAAATAGAGCATGCCTTGATAAAAGATTTAGATATGTACACATCTAATATACATGAGTATTATTTTAAATTAGATTTAGTTATTTTAAATATTAAATCTAACTTATTATTATGAAAAATATTTCATCAATATATTTTTCATTTACAAACTTTTGTTTAAATCTTGATAATGAAATAAAACTTAATTTATTTTATAAAAATATTTAATCTATTTTAATATTTTACATGTGTAGCAACATTTATAATATCACATACTATTTATAGCCAGACATGTATAGTTTAATAAATCATCAATAAATTAAACATATATAATGTAAAATAAGAATTAAAAATATTCTAAAAAGAATACATTTAAATATACCTCAATAGAATTTTAAATATACCTCAATAGAATTCTTAGAATTACTTCTGGAAAACCTCTAAACAGAATTGTTGCGCTGTTTATTGAATTGAAACTAAAATTTATTACATAAATTAAATTTGTTCAACTCTCGAACAAGAAAAGAACTATAAATTAACAAAAGAAAAGAAAAGACTAAAATATACTAAGTAATCAGCTAGAAGAGAGTTAATGGGATAAAAAGGGATGACTATTACAAAAACAATAAGGTCTTATTTATAGGGTGAAGAGAGGAGGAAAATGTGGGCTTATTAGCTTGGCGTTTCCGCATACATTTTATTTACTCCATGGCTTATAGTTTTAAGCACGATTTACTATCTTCGTGCTGCAACACACAAAGCTTTCATGTCGTGGCCTACATGATTTTGGGACACATTCCTTTGGCCTCTCGTTGTGGCTTAGAATGCTTTAACGCTACGACACACTTCAAACAACATCACTTTAGAACCCTAAATTTCTTGTAATTACTTTTTTCAATTTTTAAATATATTTTCTTTTAATCTTCTAAATTATAATGATGCTTCAAGTATAATTCTTTCAAGTTAAATCATTTTAACAACAAATACCTAAAAACAACAAAATATATCCATGATTTTAAAAAGATAGATTTACATAAAATGATAGCAAAACAAGCAAATACAAATCTATGTGATCACTAAACATGTATGAAATCACGATATATTCAGTGCTAGGGTTGTGATCAATTTTCTCAAGAAGAACATATTTTCCAGATTTGGCACACCTAGAGCAATTATAAGTGATGGAGGTAAGCATTTTTGCAATAACCAATTTGAGGCTTTGTTGTAGAAATATGGAGTAACACACCGGATAGCAACACCTTACCATCCTCAAAATAGTGGACAAGTTGAAGTGTCAAACCGAGAGTTGAAAAGGATCCTTGAAAAGACCGTAAATAACTCATGCAAGGATTGGTCAAGGAAACTAGATGATGCACTTTGGGCCTATAGGAAAACTTTCAAGACACCTATCGACATGTCTCCATACCGATTGGTGTATGGAAAAGCTTGTCACCTTCCAGTTGAATTGGAACATCGGGCATATTGGGCAATTAAAATTCTGAATTTTGATCTTAAGGCAATAGGTGAAAGAGAGGGTGTTGTAATTGAATGAGATGGATGAAATGAGGAATGATGCTGATGAGAATGCCTGAATATACAAGGACAAGATGAAGGTTTGGCATGATAAGCACATTTTGAGGTGGGACAGAAAGTGCTGCTTTATAATTCCCGTCTCAGACTTTTTCCAGGAAAGCTTAAATCTCGTTGGTCAGGACCTTTTCTAGTAACCAAGGTGTTTCCTTATGGAGTAGTTGAGATCATTCATGAAACAAAGGGAACTTTCAAGGTGAATGGACAACGGTTGAAGCCATATTTTAATGGAGAATTCAACAAGCAGAAATATTCTCTAGAGTTACAATAACCGCAGTAAAGAATGACAGAAAGTCTAGCTAATGACTATAACTTAAAGTGTTTAATAGGAGGCAACCCATTAGATTAGTTTTCTCATCTTTTATCTCATTTTATTTTAGCAATTTAAAATTAAAAATTTTAGCTTAAATTTTAAGTTTTGGTAAATTAATAGTTAGATTTTAAATTCTTCACTTCATTTTATGATAATTTTATTTTTTAAATTTGCTTATTTTATTTGTCTTGCAGGTAATAAAAAAATGCGACTATGATTGATTTTCTTTTATTGTTAACCCCTTGATTTAACAAATTACTATGATTGTGATGGTGCACCTAACTCTTTTTCTCTTCGTGATGACGATAGCCATTTGCAGTTTCTCTTTCTTACATTAGGGATAATGTAAGGTTTTGGTTGGGGGTGTGGTAAACGGTAAATCTTTTCTTCCCTTCATTTTTTAGTAGTTTTGTTTGTGTGTTTATTTGTATTTAATTTTGATTTTCCATTTATTTTTCTGCATCTTAATTTAATTTCTTTTATTTGTTTATTATCTTATTTTTATTTATTTATGTTTATGTTTATGTTTATGTTTATGTTTATGTTTATTTTTCTCTCAATTGCAATTTTACTTGTTTTAATTTACACATTGATGATAATAATGTGGTTGTGATAACAAGTAGCTTTTAGAAGACATTAAATTTTGCTTCGATTTAAAGAGAGTTTCAAATGTTGATTTTACCAAGTTGGCGACTCTTTTGGTATGTGGTATGATTTGGTTGATTAGTCTAAATGCTTAGAGAAGTCTTATGTGCGAATTTTTCATGGACATTTTTGTGATCTCAAAAAACTCTAGAACTCATTTGAAAACCTCTTGAGGCGAAATAATTTAGAATTTCACTGTTTAGGATATGATGTAGGTTATTTTTGGATCGATTGTGCCATTTTAAGCCTACCTTGTTATCTTTATATCACTAGTTACCTCTTTGGACCTATTTAAATATATTGTTAACCTTATTTTTCTTTCTTTTTGCCTTCTATAACCTACCATTTGTTTAGCCAATATATATAATTCCTACCTTATTTGTTAAGAGCACTTAATTTTGAACACAAACTTTTCAAGAGCAATTGGAGTAAGGATGGAATAAAAAAAGAGTGAAAAGAAAAGAAAAAAAGGGCCTTCACACTCTAGTAAATAAAAGAGTGTTAGTGATGGATGTATTGAGATGAAAGATTGAGGAAGAATTTTGTTTATTTTTGGAAAAATGGGTTATGATCGGAAGAAACAATTTGGGTTAAATGATATTAC
This sequence comes from Hippophae rhamnoides, assembly GCA_033030585.1. Taxonomy (NCBI): domain Eukaryota; kingdom Viridiplantae; phylum Streptophyta; class Magnoliopsida; order Rosales; family Elaeagnaceae; genus Hippophae; species Hippophae rhamnoides. The sequence goes on along the minus strand of CM065435.1, from coordinate 35,164,813 downwards.
TCTTTTACTTAATTGGTTATGTTTAATCTAATAAGTGCTATTATTTGTATTTTGACACTTCCTGGTCTTTCTTAACCAAATACCTAAGCCTAACATTACAAGCCTCATAAAGTCCTATTGATTCGAAGTGGTATATTTTCCTTCATTAGTGGAGAGAGTTTTGAAAAGTGAGCCTATGGAGTTTGAGATTTCACCTTTTTATTTGTGGATATTATGCATAATATTATCCGAACATTATGGCAATTGGTTTGTGGTTTGATGGATGTTTAAGAGTTAATAACAAAAGTGAAATTAGCATTTGAGATTTCTTAAAGCTTAGGTGACATTTAATTATTCTATTTGTTGTGTGTTATTTACAATTTTTGAGACATATGTGCAAATTAATTGTTGTGTGATTTTATTATTTTGAGTTAGAATAGTTATAGGTAAGATGTTTGTGGGTATCATCACTGGAAGCCCTCACGAGACTACAACTCATCCTACTAGGGCCGCCTAGGGGTTTAAAGGCTTATTGCATACGCTTAATGTAATTTTATAAATATAATAAAATTTTCTTTGAAGTTTCTCTTAATGTCTCCTTTGAATTTATTAAATAGATCGCTTTTTTTGCTAGAGACTAGCAAGAAGCTGGTTGGGGGTTGTTGATAAGAGCTAAATTATTGTATTTTTGTTATGATTTAAATGTTGATATTTGTGTGAAAATTGTGTTTATTTGATTATTTAATCCACAAATGTCATTTCACAAGTACTTCGTGTTTAAAGTGCAATTTCAGGTAAAATCGTGACTTTGGAGAAGTTTGGGACAAAGTACAATGATCGGGATTGAATGAAATTAAAAAGAAAAAAAGTTTCAAAATTTAAAAATCCTGCCGCCGGCGAGAATATTTTTGCCGCAAGCGAAAATCTTATCCAGAGCACGGCGAAATTCTTCCTGAGAGCACGGATTTTGGCCAAGTGAATCTCGCCGCCGGCCAAAGTATTCTCGCCGCCGGCCATATTCATTTCACAGCCGGCAAAAATTAGCGGAACCAAAATCGTAACTTTTCTAGAAATCTCGCCGCAGCGAGAATGATGTCGCCGTAGGCGAGTTTCGTCTGAAAACACATTTTTATGTTGTTTTGTTCCAAAATTGCCCCCAAAACCCTAGATCTATATATATAATGTGATGGAGAAAGAGGTAGCACGAAAAAGAGAGCAGATCTGAGTCATTTTTGGAGAAGAAAAGGTAATTTTGGAGAGAAAGTTTGGAGAAGCTTGAAGGATCATCACCATTGTTGCTACCAAGTCTTCATCTTCAAGAGTTTTTCATCTCTTATCCTTAGCTTTTATTTTCTGCATTTTATTCAGATTTTTTATTCATGGATTCAATTGAGAATATGTTTGTTCTTATTTCTATTATGAACTAATTCGTTTTTGCTAAGGCTATGATGTAGTTAAATCAAGAAAATATGATTTCTTATGTTATTGTTATATGAATTCATTGTTTTCAAGTTGAGTATTTATTTCCATGCTTAATGCTTTTAAATTTCTGATCAAAATTTAGATGATTTGTTGCATTATATTGAGACCGAGAGGAGATGTGTAATGAATGCTTCTTGTGATAAATACCGTATGTTGAATGCGAGTTTGACACCTAATGCATGATGTATGTGGTTATTCTAGAAATTTCATAAATCGTAATGTGCTTATTTGTGATTAAATCTTCATAGAAATATAGTTGGTTTTCATAGATAAGTAATTCTAATATAACTCGAGAGAGAGTATTAGATAAGTTTGGGTTTTTCAACCATCACTTCTAACTTTGATTCTCATATAACATGACTTGAAATCGGATTGAATTGATTTAGCGAAATCAAATGCCTTAGCGTTTTTAATCATTTGTGAACAACATTAAATTTTATTATTTGCGTTTAGTTTTAAGTTAATTTACTTCTTAAACAAATTCAACAATTCGGTTTTCAAATAAAATTAGGATTAGTCAATTTCGGTACTTAGTAACGCCATTCCTTGTTGGTTCGATATCCATACTTTTGTACACTTTATTACTTGAACGATTCGTACACTTGCGAATTTACGCATCAGGTTCTAAAATATTTTCTTTAATTTTAAATCAAGACTTAATACATCATTAATGTATAATTAAACATATGAAGATTATGAATAAGAAATAAATCCAAAATTTTTTATTTAATTAAACCATAAACTTGTTCTTCCATTATTGAAAGCAATACTAAAATCTCATATACAAAAATTGGCCAATCATAAATAAATTAACCATAATTAATTAAACTAAAAAAAGACATTTAGATTATAGAGAGAAAATAATATCTTATAATAAAAATATCCCTTCATTGGAGCTACTTCAAAATTGGAAAGTTTCATCTTTATATCTGTGTATTATGGACGGTGAAATACAAATATGGTAGTTGGTGGCTTGATATTGTTTATGAGGCATTTATGATGTATTTATAGGCTTAGTTTAGGGTCAAACTCATTTAGAATGTGTATTAAGATTTATGGTTGATAAAATGCACTGTGGTGTGCATTGAATTTGGAATGCCCAAATGCAACCTAAGAGCCTTGTGCTATGATATGGTATTTGTTAGGTCACGACACGTGCATAATTTTTAGAAACACTAGTTGCAATTTGAGAGCACCTCATCGCGGTATGGAATATATTGAGCCATGGCACGTGTTGAATTTCAGAATCATCAGTTAGAAACCAAGAGCACCTTGTTGCAGCATGGATAATGTTTAGGATGTGTTGCATATAGAATTTTTGGTTTTTACTATTCTAGTTCATTTTGACTTGTTTGAGTTGCCAATAGTCGCCCATTTTCACTCTTTTTGTTAGTGTTTGCCCAAGATTCTTCTCAATGTATATAAACCTATAAAACACAAAAATATCCTCCAAAACAAGATAATAGTAAAATAAAACTTAAAATAAATGCTTAAAAACATAGAAAATTATAGGTCAAAATAATGTTCATCATCGACACATGAATATCTAACTTGCCACATGTTTCTCTTGTCAGTCACGTGCCTTTACTCGCATGTGTGGAACACCACTTATTCCCATTTAGCCCTGTCAAGTGCATGTAGTGCATACTCCTCATGAGCCCATGGTTTCTCCTCCGATTTTAATATGACTTATTTTGATCCATTTGACCCACTAATTCGTTCTCCATTAGGATTCCAATAGTCCTATTTACATCATGATTCGATTTCTCTATTTTATAAATATAAAATAACACTCCATAAAATAAAAATAGTATCATAACTAATAAAAAAAGTATCATAATTGCATGAAAAATTGAGAGGAAAAAATCAAAGAAATTCAAATTCAATACAATATTGCAAGAGCTTTCAAGGGAAGTTCAAGAACAAGTGAAGATTGATATTTTTAGTTCATTTAGCTCCAATAATTCATTCAAATCAAATTATCTTTTCTACCCCTTTCTTCTTTATTATGGAATGTTTAGTTATTATTATAGATTTGATAAATTTTATATCTAGCTAAATATTCAATGTGATTATGGGAAATTTAAAGCCATAAACTATGGTTTGATTAATTTAATATCCTGATAAGTTTGGTTTAAATTTTTGATTTTTGATGTATTTAATTCTATGTTTGAATTCCAAAACTATGCACGTATGAATTAGAGTAACTAACTAATTTATTACATGAATATATTTATATATAATATAAGATGTTAGTACATAATCACTTATATTCTTATTCGAAGTATTACATTGTGATTGATGTCACAAGTATGATTAAATATTTTCGCTAAAGGTTAAACGATTGTTCTAATTTTACCTATTTTAGTTACAATTTTTTAAATCTTAATGTAATGAATGAATTAAATCTAGTAAGTATATGTTATTTAGGATTTAGATTGGTTAATAAGCGGGTATTTAATCAATTACACAATAAGAAAATATTTGAATTCTTAAGTGGGCCCAGACTTCTAAAGCTAAAATTAAGAATTCAAGAATAATTTTTAAATTATGAAAATGATTTAGAACTTAAGAAATTAATTTACATTTATGACATGATTAATTAAATTATAGGATAGTCTCATAATCACAAACCTCTCAATATTCTTACATAACTTATTTTATTATTTTATATTATTTTATTCAACAAAAGGTCTCATTTTACTAATTTTAACTAACTTACTAATGAACTAGTAATTAGAAGTAGATATTGTTAACGGTCCTCGTGGGTATGATAACTCTTGTTCTTAAACTGCTTATTACTTGTATTTGATCATGTATACTTGCGTGTTCTCAATTATGTCACCTTCATTCTCACTTATGTTCACACTTTGAAATTATGAGATTCCTAAGTTGTTTCCCATCTATAACTATATACAAAGAGAAGCTAGAAGTAAAAAAAAAATGATAAAACAGAACTATAATGAGAAGCTTATAAAAGAATATCTTTGTCTAATGAAGAATCAAAGAATTAAAATGAAAGAAAAGACCAATTTGAAAAGAAGAACATAATTAAAATTGAGATGGTGGGAAAATATCTGACCAATCAGATAAAAGTTTTGAACTGAGATATTCTTACCACCAAGTTAAAATCAAGAGTTTGCAAGCAATGGTGTCTTATGACGTGCTAAAGCGACAATGCACAAATAGAAGTGATAGAGCATCATAAGGGCAATAAGTTAAACTTCCACCCTTATATATAGGTTACAATATACCACCAAAACCCTCCAAAATTCAAAAGAGTGTGTGTGAATAAAAGTGTGAGAAGCAATGCCAACGACATTTTGCTCACCCAACTCGTACTCTTTCACCTCATTTATTTACATTCAAACTGAATGAATAGAGGACTTGATATTTAAATACCGACCACGACCATAGTGTTTGTTCCAAAGTTCATACCAATATATCATCATTAGGCGGTTCGACATTCTTCATTTTTTTAATTTCACATTTATACTGATTATTTTTATGCTCAACCTATTATAATCCCAAGTATACCCTCTATATATATACTTAGTGAAAGGCCTTGAGCCTCCATCATTTGTTGCTCATTCATTATTTCTCTCTACTTTTTCTCTCTAAGTAAAAATTATTTATCCAACACTTACAATAACAATGTATCCTTATGTTTTTGAATTAGGAAAGATCATAATAGTGTCGTTATTATGTAAAAATAAGCATTTTATTCCTTTAATATTTGGTTTAGATATCTATAGTTTTATTATTTATGAAAGTTAAACACTACAATGAAAAAATTAGTCCTCTTTATGGGACTTTAAGTGTTTAGCTTTAATAATTTAATTTTATGGAATAAAAATATTTATCTTAATAATTATGAGACTATATGTACGTACTTTTAATAATAATAGGAATAATAATGTCTAACTTATAAATTATGGAATAAAATGTTTATTTTGGAAAGAAAAAAAAACTTTTGCTACCTTGCATAAGTCTTCAAATGTGTTATTATGTGTTCAAGTATGGGTAGGATATATTTACTTTTCTTAATATGTTTTGAAAAGTTATTTTATTTGTCAATATGTATTAATATTAAAAATAAAACATCATGCACATCATATGTTTTTATTTATTTCTATAAACATGAATTTTATTTCTATGTTATTAGTGGTAGTAAAACTTAAACATGTTTTAATATGAAAATATTTTATGTATAGAACTCTATGTTTATTTATGATTTATTTTATCAAAAGTTTGATGCAAATTAACAGTATTTTCAATAATTTTGTTGTTTATTACCTTTTTACAATTAAATTTATTCTATATTTTTGTTTCTAAAATCTTCTAAGTTATTTTTTTCCTTATTTTTATTGATATTTATTTTATAGAAATTAATATACTCATTTTAAAATTAAGTGTGTAAATATAACCTTTTATTTTAATTTTTATATAGCTAAAATATTATTGAAATTTTAATATAATAAATATACGTGTGTTTACACGTGCATTTAACTATTCTATCTATATATGTACAAAGGGTAAACATCAATAACATTTCCAAGATTTTCCTAATACCATTTTAATCTTTAAAGCTGAAATAATATCAATCAAATACATAATATATAATATTAAATGTTTAAGTTTTTTCGAAAATAAAATCAATAAATTCTATGTAAATAATAAATATTTTTTAAAAAAATTTAAACATACGGCTAAATTATAAATATTTATTATTTAGTTTGAATATTTCATAAAAATTAATTATTAAAAAAATTATAAATAACATAAAAGATGATTAAATTAATAAAACAATGTATCAAAATAATTCATCAAATAAGTATTGAAAATATGATTTATTTTATATTGAAATATATCTTAAAGTATAAGTAATGATTAAATTATCTCATATAAATTTGTAAATTATATTACCCACATATTTTATAATAATGACACTAAAATCATTTTATTTTATTATTAAGACTTTTATGTTACTCAATTTTAACTAGAGATATAAATTAAATCTTTAAATTTAAGATATTTTAATTACTCTTTAAACATTAAATAAATATTTTATTAATAAATCCATCTACTCACTAAATGAGCGCTTTTAAATTAAGATAAAATTATGTATCTTCATCTTTCTCTCTATTTTTAATATCTTTATGTTGTTGCCTTCATTTTTGAGTTACACATAGCACCTATTTTAGGTGATATAAGATATTTTTTTTTATATTTCAAACACTTTTTTTCCCTTTTTTCTATATCTCTCCTATTTGTTTCTTCAACTAAATGGAACAAAAAAAAAAAAAGAAATAACGAGGAGAAGGAAAGAAATAAAGTATTTGGAGTAAAAAAAACTCAAAACCAATGCTATGTATAACAAAAAAAATTAAGAAGAGAAAGAAAGTAGAATTGTTAAAAATAAAGGGAAAATTGAAGATGGTCCTCCTATCCCAATAAAACTGTTATATATTTGATAGTTGAATTTATTAATAAAATATTCATTTATTTTTAATTAATGACTAAATAGTTTCAATTTTAATAATCGGGTAAGTTATGCGTTTTTTATGAAAATTAAAAGATAAAAAAATCTAAACGAGATAAATAAAGTGATTTTTAAAAGAAAAATTATCATTTATATAAAGTTTTTATATTTTTATCAATTAAGTAATAAACTATTAATAGTTAAAATATTAACAATTATTCATTAAGATATTATGATTATTTACATTAAGTAACATAAATTTTTTTATGCTTAATTATCTTGAGTAATATAATCTTTTATGATTAATTATCTTAATTAACATAATTTTTAAAACAACCATTCAAATTTAACCTATTTTAATTAATATATATCTTTCTTATATATTATTAATTATTTTAAAGAAGAAAGAACATTAAAAAAAATATTCAATTTTTTTTTTCAAGTTATAATCATTTAAATCAATATAATTCATTATATATACAAATTGATTTAGATTAATATGTACAATCTATTTAACCATATTTTTTGTAATCACATAAATTATTTTAATAAAATATTTTACAAACTATTATAAATTCAAAATAATAATATGTCATGTTTGTTCAAATAGAATTATTAATTAACTTGTTGAAAGATAAATGAATATAAAAAATTATTTATTGAAATAATTTCATTGGCAGGTAAAAGGAAATAATTAAAAATAATAGACATATTTAATTATAATATGTATAATTTATACTAAATTTTGATTAAATATAATAAAATTATTAAAATAATATAAAATCTATAGATAAATATAAAAAATATTATATTTTAATATATATGTATACAATCTATCCATATAGATTTAAAATTATCAACATATTATTGAATCCAATTTTGAAAATTTTGAAAATTTTCATCCAAATTTATTGACAATCTATATAAACCATCAACAAATTTTCCAGTTCTAAAGGATTTTAGATATTGAATGGATGGATAAATATTCTGTACAATCCTAATTCTAACTTATATTTACATCCAACTTGGCAACTAAAAAAAATCCTAATTCTAACTCATATAACGGTACTTTGAAAAAAATCTTTATAAAAATAATTTATTTTTCCTTGAAAGTGATAAGTAGAAAATAAAAAATCAATTTAATCAAATGTAAAAGTTTGAACTAAAATATATATTAAAATTTATAAAAATTAGACACTTTTTAAAATATTTAAAAAAATTATAAAATTTTATTAAAATGCAACTAAATTTTTACTAATCCTTTAAAATCTTGATTGAATATATATATATATATATATATATATATATTTAAATTCTATAAAAAATATTAAAACTTTAATTCAAATAGAGTTAATTATATTTAGTGTAATTTTTTTTAAAAAAGGTATTAAGGTGATTTTTTTATTAAATAAAAAAATAAATATTATAAGATGGGACTGAAATTTTAAATGTTTATGATGATAAAATTAAAAGTAATACTATTATATAAACCAAAAATAACGCCAAAACACTGCGTGTGATAAAAATTCTGATTACACAAAACAAAACCCTTGCTTTACGTGTGTAATATATTCACTCAGCACTGTGTGTAGTATATATACACTGAATTTTACCCTAATCCACCCCTCCTTTCTGATTCAGATTAAGTACCCGAAAAGCCGAAAGAGAGAAAAGGGAGAGGTAGTCGTAGAAAAAGGAAGACATGTCTGACGAAGAACACCACTTCGAGTCCAAGGCCGACGCCGGAGCCTCAAAGACCTATCCCCAGCAAGCTGGTACTATTCGTAAGAGCGGTCACATCGTTATCAAGGGCCGTCCTTGCAAGGTGTTCTCATCCAAATTCAATACTTTACTATAATCTTTTACTGTGTATGATTTTGATTTTAATTTCTGCCGATTAAATTGTTTTGTTGTGATTTTCTGCGAGTTGATCTGTTCATTGGTTTGATGCTGTTGAGATTCACTGCTTGTGACTTTCTCATAGTGATTTAATAGATTATCTTTTCTGATTGAAGTAGAATAATGATAACTATGACAGGCTTAACACTTAATTAGCAATCGATCTAGCTGGACTGTTAATTGTCTCTCCTTGTTGATCTTATCTTTTCAAATAATTTAAGATTCGGTCTTATTCGTTTTATGATAGGCCTTACAGGTTTGGTTATGGCAGAAGTTTGATTTTTTTATTAGGATTTATTTACATGGGCATAGCTAGCCCTTCGATTTTTATGGATTTGAGTATTTATAGTAAATAGTCTGTTGTTTTCCAGATTACTCGAATTTTTCTGACAAACCCATTAAATGAACACATATGATGACTTGGCTGTTGGCATGGTTTAATCTTCAGTATATAAGATAAAAAATGCTGATATTCAAGGTGATTACTTGAGGAATACATTTTGACATGTTTGAACTAAGCGGAACCTATATTAGTTGGAGGCAATTTTGATTTAGCACAAAGATGAAGTTAACCGCAATTGCTGTGATTACTTGAGGAATATATTTTGACATTTTTTTAACTACGTGGAACCTATATTCTTTGAATACAATTGAAATCGTAATTTGTAAAGCATAAAGATGAAGTAAACCGCCTCTATAGAGGTGAATTGCTGTAATCACTTTTGACCAGAGCTATTTTCTGACTTTCCACAATGTGAGAGAGCCTTGTTAACTGTTGCATAGGTTTCTGTTTTCTTATTTCACTTTAGAGTTTTGTTGTGTATTTATCTTACAGTAGTTGTTTTTGTCTCCTTTCCCTTTGTTAATTGTTGCAACAGGTTGTTGAAGTTTCAACCTCCAAAACTGGCAAGCATGGACATGCTAAGTGTCATTTTGTTGCCATTGATATTTTCACCGCCAAGAAACTTGAAGATATTGTTCCATCATCCCACAACTGTGATGTGAGGATCGTTAATCTGAATATCTGATAACAAAGCCATAATTTGCTGGAAACTTTTTTTTATAAATTTTTAATGCAGACCTGCTGATGATTTATTTTCTTTACTTTTTTTATCCTAATTTTTGGGCTTCTGTAGGTCCCACATGTCAACCGTACTGATTATCAGCTGATTGACATCTCTGAAGATGGATTTGTGAGTATCTTCCTTCTGGAAATTTTAATTCCAATGTCAAGCAGTTGTCATAAGGTTTCAAAATCCTGCTTAATTTCAGCATTTGTAGAAAACTAAAATAGAATGTCGTCTTTGCAGTGTTTCCTTTATTGTCTATTACTTTTACAGTTTTGCTATCTCTTGACTTTTGGATGCGTTTGCTCCTTTTCTTCTCAATTTCAGCTGATGATATATATCAAATTGCAAATGTTACTCCTTTTCTTATTTCATTATAAAACGTTTTACTGTTTCTACTCAGATTTTGGAACTCGTACTCATTCTTTTTGAAGCAAAATCGGAGCTGTTTTTCCTTGACCAATTGTGATTATTTTACAGCTTAGCCTTTTGACTGAAAATGGAAACACCAAGGATGATTTAAGGCTCCCCACTGATGATAATCTACTAACCCAGGTGAGGCACAAATTCTTCTAGTATTATATTTTCAACTTATTTTCAGTGTGTTTTTTCTTGAAAGCCACCTTAAGTGGGAATAAAAACAAAGGGAAAAAGAATAAAGGGAAAGGAGACTAAGGATGAGATACAAATCATAGCTCTTGCAACTGTCATTTGCAGTTGATCATTTAGTAGTCACTTGTTAGTTGAATCTGTTTATTCTTTTGCAACCCTATGAGACCCTTGTTCCCCAAAAGGAGAAAGAGACCCATTTCTACTTTTTATCAGCAGCTGGGCAACGAATATATTTTTTCTCCCCCCTTCTTCCCTCTCAGAGGGGGTCAATATCTTGTTTTAGAAGGATATCGAGTCTTCCTGTTGAATCTCAAGACAGATTTAGGCAAAAAGATACATTTTAATTGCTGGAAGTAATGGCTTTATAGAGCTGGTTACAAGGAAATCAAAACAGCTTCACGTTCACTACTCCTAAGAACGTGTAAGTGGGTCTAGGATTGATTCAAACGAAAAAACTGATTCCCCTACAAATTAGGGTATTATAAACAAAAACAATAACTAACTAATCAGATGTGGGAATAACTACTAACAAGTTTAATGCTTTGACATCCTCCCTTAATCTGAACTGTTTTAGTGTGTTGAGTTTACGTCAAATATGACACACATGCCAAGTTTATTTCTCAGCTTAAAAAAGGCCTCCCGTTTGAGAGGTTTAGTCATGATATTAGACACATGCTCTTGTGTACTACAATTCACCAATTATACTATTGCATCTCTTGTAAGTTCTCGTAAAAAAATGAAACCTCGTGTCGATATGCTTACTTCGGTCATGTAAAATTGGATTCCTTGAAAGTTTAATAGCAGAGCTAGTCACAATAAATAGTAGTACTCATAGCTTGAGCATGACCAAGCTTTTCAAGAATTCTTCTTAGCCAAACCACTTGACATGTGCACAAGGCTGTCGCTATGAACTCTGCCTCTGTCGTAGATAAGGTCACTATTGGTTGCTTTCTTGAGGACCATGAAACAGTCCCTATTCCTAACATAAGCACATACCCAAAGGTACTTTTTCGATCGTCAACATCCCCTGCATAGTCACTATCTGCAAATGCGATTAAACTCCCTATACCACCTTTCCTGTAACCAATTCCCTTCAAGTACCTTAGTATCCTCTCGACAACTTGCAAGTGCATCTCGATTGGTTTCTCCATGTATCTACTAATCAACCCAATTGCATACATGATATCAGGTCTCATGGCTGTCAAGTACAACAAGCTCCTGACCAATTGCTTGTACTCTGTAGCATTCACGCTCACGACATCATTTCTACCTTTTGACGATTGGATTAATCATAGGATTACTCCTTTCCATGCCAAACCTTTCAGGAACTTCTTTAGTATACTTACGTTGACATATGAAAATCCCATCCGAATTTTGTACTACCTTTACTCCCAAAAAATACTTCATTCTACCAAGATCAGACATATCAAACTCATTCATTGATAATTTGAAATTTTTGAATGTATCTTCATCATTTCCTATAAAGATAAGATCATCCACATAGAGACTCACATCAATAGCTTCTTTTTGTCACTTGATTTTATAAAAATGTGTTCATAGAAGCATTTTTCGAACCCTTTTTTGACAAAGTATGCCTCAATTCTGTTGTACCAGCCTTGAGGAGCCTATTTGAGCCTGTGCAATGCCTTATTCAGCCTACAAACCTTGTGCTCTTCTCCTTGCTTTTCATAGCCCTGAGGTTGATCAATGAACATTGCCTCATTCAATTCTCCATGCAAGAACGCGCTTTTTACATCCAACTGGAAAACACACCAACCTTTGTGAGCTACAAGAGAGAGCTAAGATTGTTCTAATAGTATCCCATCTAGCCACTGACGCGAATACTTTAGTGTAATAAATCCCTTGCCTTTGAGAGTACCCCTTTGCTACAAGTCGAGCCTTGTGCTTGTCCACATCTCTCTTGTCATTAAGTTTCGTCTTAAACACCCATTTTACTCCTATTCTTTTAGCTCCAGCTGGTAAGGTAGTTAACTCCCATGTCTCATTTTTTTAATAGTTCTCATTTCTAAGTCCATTGCCTCTTTCCATTTCAAATTCTTGTATACTTCCTCAAATGTGACTGGATCTGTAGTTGTGGTAAACATTACCAGGCTATGCTTCTCTTGATCAGTCAATCCCTCACCACTTACATAATCTTTCATCCAAATTGGTTGTCCCTTGATGTGACCTCTGTGGTGCTTTCTCAGATGATTCATTTAATGATGAGTTATTTGTTTCTTCTGTTTGCTTATCTTCTAGAGCTTCTTTCCCATTAGCATCAGTATCTTCCTTGTCACCTTCACACTTTAACACATCATGTTTTACCTCCTCTTCATTTCTACCCCAATTCCACTTCTCATCCTAACACACTATATCTTTGTTAATAACTATCTTTTTCGAAATTGGATCATAAAGCCTATAGGCTTTGGATTCCTCACTCACGCAAGAGAACACATTTGAAACTCTTATTATCAAGTTTCTTTCTTTGATTGTCAGGCACATGAACATGAGCCACACATTCAAAATTGGATCATAAAGCCTATATAGGCTTTAGATTCCTCACTCACACGCAAGAGAACACATTTGAAACTCTTATTATCAAGTTTCTTTCTTTGATTGTCAGGCACATGAATATGAGCCACACATTTGAAATTGGATCATAAAGCCTATAGGCTTTGGATTCCTCACTCACACGCAAGAGAACATATTTGAAACTCTTATCATCAAGTTTCTTTCTTTGATTGTTAGGCACATGAATATGAGCCACACATCCAAATACACGGAAATTATTGACACGATTTTATGCCACTCTAAGCCTATTTAGGATTAACATCTTTGATAGCTGAAGTGGGACTCCGATTCAGCACATAAATTGACCAATTAATTGCTTATGGCCAAAACTCCTTTGGTACTTCCTTTCCTGATAGCATATTGCACACCATGTTCATCATGGTATGATTCTTTCTCTCGGCAACCCCGTTTTGTTGTGGGGTATAAGTTGTGGTAAGTTGCCTGTTAACTCCATTCATGTTACAAAAACTGTTGAACTTAAGTGAAGTGAATTCTCCACCTCTATCGGTTCTTAAGTAGCAAATTGCATCTCCAATCTCCTTTTCCACGAACAACTTGTACTTCTTAAACATAGCTAATGCTTCAGAACTTTTAGATAAAAAATATACCCATGTCTTTTAACTGTAATCATCAATGAAGGTGATTACATACCTTTTGCCACTGTTTGAATTTGGTGAGATAGGTCTACAAATATTTGAATGGACCAATTGAAGCTTCTTGGATGCCATACACAAACTTTTCTTTAGCATTGCTTCTCGGTGTTGCTTCCCAACCATACAGTCACCACATTTCTGATGAAGCCTTGAGCATTGGCAAGCCTCTGAACGTCTTCCCATAGATTAGTGTCCTCAGCCCCTTGAAGTTTAGATGTCCATAGCGACAATGACACAATTGGGTGTTGTCTTTAGATGTGGCTTGGAGACAGTTTTAGGTTGGAGGTTTCATAGAAGCCATCACAACATTCTGTTGGTTGACATATGTGTTCGTATAATTAAGCTTCTTTTTGGATGGTAAATCTTACACATGTCACGTTAGATGAGAATGGCTAAATTCTTTTCTTGAAGTTGGCCAATGCTTAAGAGATTATTTCTTAACTCAGGTATGAAATAAACCTTTGTGATTACTTGAATTACTCCCTTGATATGAAGTTTGACATTTCCTTTTCCCATAGTCATCATCCTTGAGTTGTCTCCAAGCTTCACCGATTGTCTAAACTTTTCATCAAGATAAAAAAACCACTCCTTGGTGCTACACATGTGGTTGCTGCAACCTGAGTCCATGAACCATACATTCTCCCTCTTTGATTGATTTGTCTCCATAGATGCCATTAGAAGCATCTCTTCTTCTTCATCTAATTCTGTGTAATGCGCACCTCTTTCTCCACTAGGGCATTCATATTGAAAATGCCCTAGTTTTTGGCAATTGTAATGTTGGACCAAAGCCTTGTTGAAAGATTGCCAACCCCTACCTCGACCTCTTCCTCTAAGGCCTCCACAAACTCTTCCTCTCCCTGCAATTCTGTGCTCATCTCTTTCTTCACTTTTCTCTGAGTTGATGATGTTCAAAGCATGCTCCTCCTCTTGTTGTCCTTGCATCCTCTGCTCATGGACTAATAGGATGCTTTGAAGCTCATCTATGGTCATGGTGGAGAGATCATTGGACTCTTGTATCGAACAAACAACGTAATTGAATTTGAGGGTCATAGACCTCAATGATCACAATTTGCTCCCTCTTTTCTCCATGTGCCTTCATCTTATCGGCAATGGTCAATGTCCTTGCAAAATACTCATCCATCTTTTTCCCTTCCTTCATGTCCAGAATTTCAAACTCTTTCCTCAAAGCTTGTAGCTAAGCACGTTTCATCTTGGTAGAGTTTTGATATTTCATTTTCATCAAATCCCAAATAGCCTTCGAAGTCTCCTTGTTGAGTATGGCTTCAATAATAGCCCTATCGATAGCTTGGAATAAATAGTTCTTGAATTTCAAATCTTTCAATTTCTGATCTTCGTGGCTCTTTTGTTGTGCCTCTGTTGGCTCAATCCCTTCTGTTGCTGGAGAAATTCCATTCTCTATCAAACCCTAGTATTCCTTTGATTCAAGGAAATTTTCCATAAGCATGGACCAATGGTCATATTGATCATCAAATCGTGGAATGGTTGGTTGGACAAAGCTGTTGTTCTCTGTCGCCATGATTCATTAACTCTTCTCTCCTTTTCTACAACCTGAAGGAATTGGAATTTTTTTAGAACACTCAATTACCCTTCTACGACCTTGCTCTGATATCAGATGTTGAATCTCAAGACAGATTTAGGCAAAAGATAAATGGCTTTATAGAGCCTGTTACAAGGAAATCGAAACAGCTTCATATTCACTACTCCTAAGAACGTGTAAGTGTGGGTCTAGGACCGATTCAAACTAAAAAACTGATTCCCCTACAAATTAGGGTATTATTAACAAAAACAATAACTAACTAATCAGATGTGGGAATAACTACTAACAAGTTTAATGCTTTAACACTTCCGACCTATGTTTAACTCGTTTATCTTAATGCTTCATTTTTATAGATCAAAGATGGGTTTGTGGGAATAACTACTAACAAGTTTAATGCTTTAACACTTCCGACCTATGTTTAACTCGTTTATCTTAATGCTTCATTTTTATAGATCAAAGATGGGTTTGCAGAAGGTAAGGACCTTGTTGTGTCAGTCATGTCTGCTATGGGAGAAGAGCAGATTTGTGCCCTGAAGGACATTGGCCCGAAGAACTAGTTTAGACTTAATTATCGTTATTTATTTTCTCTGCTTCTTGATTAGTGTTTCAAACAGTGGACTTTCGGTAGTGTTGTAAGTCATGTAGTTCGAATGCATGAGTGTGGTTGGGTTTTCTAGCATATTACAGTATCTATCTAGTGTTATTTGTTTCTCAAGTTCTTGGGGATGTTTAAACCCAGTTAATGAAAGGCGAGCTTTCGGATCAAGGCCGTTTTGAGTCCTTTTGGATTCAATTAATCATTTATGTTACTGGTATTCAAACAATTCATGATCTAATTTTTCTTTTCCCTTCCCATTCTCGAAACTTATATGAGTTAGTAAGAGAACAAGTGAAGTAGAATGCCGAGTAATTTTGACTGAAATAGTGTGGCTGGGTGCAAAGCAGTAAGAAGTGTTTTCCAAAGGGGGGTGTTTTAAATGTTTCCCATAGACATTGAAGTTTATAAGTATTTTTGTTTTTTTTTTCATTTTCAAATGTATAAAAAGCACTTTTGTTGCTAAAAACTATGTATACTAGGCATCAAAATGGTTGTGTAATTTCATCTCTTTTGCCTAGCATTTTATTATTGCCTCTAAAACTTGTTCATTTGCAAAACACATATAATTATCGGTGATTTTATTAAAATTGTTTCAAACATAATTTGTTTTAAAAAAAGTGCTTTCAAAAGAAGCATATAGTGTTTGTTTGATCTGTTTATCTTTTTGGTTGAAAGTGTTTTTAAATGTATCGAAGTACTTTTAAAGATGTTTAGCAATTATATATGAAAAGTAGTTATAATTACTCTAAAGAGAGTAATTATTTTGAATGCATGCTCCATTTTTAAAATAGTTATTAAAATGCCTTTCATAACTACATTTAGTATTTTCATTTCTAACTGTTTATTTTTTTTTTTCCTTTCCAAATCACTCTTGAAACAACTTTTAAGATAGAAGACATCCAACGGATCAATTGAGTCTTTAAAAGTGTGTTGAATTTTTTTTTTCTTTTTTTTGTCTTTATGGCTAGCATATGACTTAATAAGGGTAGCTCCTTCCTTTAAACTTGTTTTCGAAGTTATTGAAGAATGTTAAGTTTGTCACCTATAATCTTTTATTAAGAAAGGGCTTCCTTAGTTTTGACATATTTATGTTAAACCTCAGTTTGTTTATTCTAATCCAAAGTTGTCTAAAAGATCACGCGTTTTATCCCTAGCTTACATTCTTTTTAATTTATGTCCCAAAGGAAAGTACCATAGGCCAAATTGCTAGTCATATGCAATTATTTACTTTTGGCTTTGCTAAAACAACCCACCTTTCTGGTTGCAATATAAAATAGTAGAATCTGACGTTACGTTTGGAAATAAAGAGGAGAAAGGAACCAAAATTTTGCTTCATGTGGTTCTTCTTCTCAGTGGACACCACGTTCTCTATTAACTTTCTCATCAATCCAAAGTAAGTCAATTACCTATTCTTCAGGACCAATACAAACCCTTGTATTGATAATTATAATAAAATAAAATAAGACGAGAATCTATTAGTGGGAAGTTTGAACGAGTACACGACCGTATTGGTCAATATATTTTGCTCAGGAAAAAAAAAACATATAATAGGAAAATGCCAATTACCTACGCTAACCACTAACACAGTAACCAAAGGTGGATATAAAATAAAATTTTAAGATTTTTTTTTAAATGTCAATCATTTTTATACAGCTGACATTTGTAGTTTAACTTTATAAGTGAATAATATAGTTATTTAAAAAATAATAATTACGTGTTAAATTTTCAATTTTTTTTTCATTAAATCGATATCATTCCTCAATCTAATATTCTATATGTAAGTGGTTGTGCACATCTTTTCTACGGATAGATAGAGGTGTGCTTGAACTTAAACTTGAAACAATCAAATTTAAAAGTTTTTTGAAAAATCAAAATAGCATTAAATTAAATGTGTAAAAGCAATTGAAACTTAACTAAAAAATGGGATTGGATAGATCATTTTTGACCTTTTTATTTTTTTTATTTAAATTGTGTTTAAATTTTTACTCCTTAAAAATAATTTTAATTCCACAAAAATTTAGTCTTATCATTCTATAACACATGATATGATATATATTTGTTTAAATTATAAAGTTTTAATATCATACATGTAACTGCCAGAAAAATAATTATAATTATAAATGATTAAGATAATGTTTTAAAACTTTAAATTTTTTAACGAAGAAATGATGAATAATGAAAAAAATAAAAAATGGGAAAATAATTAAATATAAAAAAAATTAATATAATATACATATCGGTTAATTTGATTTTGATTTTTTCGAAGTTTGAAAACAAATTAATCCATACTTAATGTCCCTTTCACAAAATTTAAAAGAAAATCAAACCAATAATCTTTTAAAACAAGTAAATTGGGTTGGTTAGTGTAATTTTTGGACACTAATTAATAGCAATACTCATTTTTTGTGAAAATTTGTTATCTTATTTTCATTACAAAATTCAATGATGTAATTTTCTTTTTTATTCTTCCATCTTTCTCTTTAGTATAGAAATATATTGTTTAGTTTTTAATTTTTAATTAAGAAATGTAGTATTTTAATTTAATATATTATATTTCCATTGGGTGAATCAATGCATGGTGTATTTACTTGTATTTCAGTTGTATTCAATTGAAAATGATGGGAGAAAAAATATATTATTTGTGCTTCGGTGCACATAATGTACTCTATTTGAAGAAAAAAAATCTATTTAATTTAAAAGTACTTTTTTTATAACCATGATCTCATAAACGTAATAATTTGAAACTTTAAAAATAAAACCAAAATAAAAATACATCAATATTATCTAAATAAAAAATTTTAAAAATACATTAAATTATATCAAAATTATCATAAGAACCGTAACTATAAATTTATTGTTTAAGAAATACTTTTTTCGAGCATTCTTCTTTATTATTTTCTAATCTCCATTAAAGTTAGAATTTTTTTTTTTGTATTACTAGAGTTTCACGTAGAAATATTATGAATTATTCTAGGGATTTTTAAACTATAAATAACTAGTTTCTATGTTTGTATAAGACATCCTAGAAAATGATTAACTTAGTAATATTAATGAAGTTCTCCTCTTTGTTCGTTTCTCTTACTCCTAATTTTTAGGAATAACTCTTTTTTCTTCTGTTTGAAAATTGAAGTCCTTTTATTCGTGAGATGGAGAAATATCTTTAGGCTAGTTCTACTATAGAGTTGCTAGAGTGCTTGCCTAGATAATAATTTTCTTATGTTTTTTTCATAACACAAATACAAGGATCTCTTGCTAGAGAGTGAGTCTGATTAGTATAAATTTTGTTCATATTTTTCTTATTTTCTAAGTGCTTTCATATTATTGGTGTATTTGTACTTACATTCTGCATCAAGTGGTATCAGAGCTAGGTTGAGCTTGGGAGAATGGAGCATAATCAAGTGACACTTCCATGGGTTAGCAACCTTCTACCGAAGGTTTATAAAGAATTTTAGCACTATTTCTACACCAATTATCGAATTTAAAAAAAGAAGTTCAACTAGGGAGAAGAATCTTAAAAAGGTTTTCAGTTACTGAAAGAGAAGTTAACTTCTGCATTAGCATTTCCAAAATTTGATAAGATCTTTTAAGTAGAGTGTGATGCCTCAGTAGTAGGAATTGGAACTATTCTATCTCAAGAAAGGCGACCGGTGGCTTACTTTGGTGAAAAGCTTAGCGAAGCACGATGAAAGTGGACTATGTATGAGCTTGAGTTCTATGTAGTATTTCACACTTTGAAACACTAAGAACATTATCTCATCCAAAGTGGCTGATGTATTGAGTCGTAAGGCAACCCTCTTGGTCACTTTAAGCACTAAAGTTGTAGCGTTTAAATATTTTAGGGATATATATGTTGAAGATGAAGATTTTAAAAACCTTAGGAGAATGTGTCAACTAAAACAAGATGCAAGAGACAAGCACTTACATGAGGGATACTTGTTTCGAGGTACCCAACTTTGTATCCTAAGGACTTCACTAAGGGAGAAAATCGTTTGAGACTTACATACTGGAGGACTAAGTGGACATCTTGGAAGAGACAAAACCATCGCACTTGTTGAAGAAAGTTACTTTTGGCCTCAGTTGAAAAGAGATGTTAGCAAGTTTTTCCAAAGGTGTTATGTGTGCCAAATATCCAAAGGATGAGCTCAAAATATTGGATTATATATACCTTTACCCATCCCTGAAACCATTTGGAAAAACTTATCCATGGATTTTGTGCTAGGACTTTTAAGAACCTAACAGGGTGTAGACTCAGTTTTTGTTGTTGTTGATAGATTTTCCAAAATGACGCATTTTATCCCATGTCGCAAAACTATAGATGCATCGAATATTGCAAGACTCTTTTTCAAAGAGATTGTTCATCTACTTAGAGTTCCACGGTCAATTACTTCAGATCAAGACACAAAGTTTCTTTCTCATTTTTGGAGGATATTATAGGAACACTTTGATACGTCACTCAACTTCAATAGCACTTCACATCCTCAAATAAATGGTCAAATGTAACATAAATAATGAACCAAACGATTGGTAGCATGATTCGTTATTTCTGTAGCAACAAACCAAAGGAGTGGGACCTCACTCTTACATAAGTTGAGTTTGCCTTCAATAGTCTTATGCATAGTTTAACTGGCAAAACCTCATTCAAGGTTGTATATGTGAAAGCCTTAAAGCATACATTGGATTTGGTTAATCATGTAAGGATTCATTGGAGAAGCAAGACCGTTGAAGAAATGGAAAATAAGATTCAAACTATTTATTCAGAAGTGAAACGAAAGATTACAAAATCCAATGCCAAGTATAAAGCAACAGTTGATATGCACAGAAGAAAGAAAATTTATCAAGTGGGAGACATGGTGATGGTATTTTTGCAAAACGAACACTTCCTTATTGGCACATACAGTAAGCTAAAGGATAAGAAATATGGACCATGTCGAATATTGAAAAGGATCAATGATAATGCATACATAGTGGACTTACTTAAAGATATGACCATCTCAACAACGTTCAATGTATCATCTATCGACGACTACCATTCACCATAACTATTATATCTAGAAGAAAACTCGTGGCAAGTTTAAAAAAAATGGAGGGGACTAATACCAAATGGATATAGGAAGAAAAGAGAAAGTAGTTAGACTTCTTTTTTCTTGTTTGTATTACTAGAATTCCACACGAAAACTTTATGAAATATTCTAGAGAATTTTTAACTATAAATATCTAGGCTTTATGTTTGTATAAGACATCCTAGAAAATAATCAACTTAGTAATATTAAAGAAGTTCTTTTCTTTGTTTGTTTCTCTTACTTCTAATTTTTAGGAATAACTTTTATTTCTTCCGTTTGGAAATTGAAGTGATTTATTCGTGAGATAGAGAAATATTTTAGGATAGTCCTACTCTAAAGTTACTAGAGTACTCGTCTAAAGATAGATAACATTATAGAAAATCTAGAATAGTGTTTTCCTAGATAATAGTTTCCTTGTATTTGTTTCATAACACAAATACAAAGATCTCTTGCAAGAGATAAAGTCTAGCTAGTCTAAACTTTTATCATATCTTTCTTATTTTCTAAGTGTTCTCATATTATTGGTGTAATTGTGTTTTTGTCTTGCGTCAATTTCTTTAACTTTTGAATCGCAATAAAACTCCAAATAATAATACTTAATATAAATTTAGATTTAAGAAAAAAATTGACAAAACATAAGAAAATATGTCTAACATCACCATAAATCATATTTAGGTGAAGAAATTACCACACAATATTTAAATCTACGTGCAATAAAAAAATCATATACTAACTCTTGTGATATTTATTTAAAATAAAAAATAAATAACGATTTAATCTACTTGAGAGAAATTTCCTATGTGAAATGAGTTTTCTATCTAATAAAAAAAGAAGAAAAACGGTTACGATTTTTCAAAAAAGAGAAAAAAAAGAGAGTTAAAGATTTGAAACTTATAATGCTATAAAAAAAAAACAAATTGATTCCACATTATCAATTGTATATCAATTGTAGTGCAATGAGAATGGTCGACACTAAAAAGATGAACTTTTTTTTTGTTAGAAAAAAGCCTTACTAAAAGGGGATGACACATTATTTCAAGATTATTAAAATTACGAGCAATTTTTAAAATTATTAATCACAAACTAATAGGAGAGCGATTGTTTACTCGTTCGACACCGAGATACATAACCATAAGATTCAAATTGCATACCTATAATCTTACAAAGTAGCGACACTTTAAAAGTATGCACTCTGAACCCATTAAATTCCAAGTACATATGTGTACATAAATGTAAAAATTTATAAAAAAAGGCTTACTTATTTTGTTTGTACCTAAACTTTGGACAAATTTATATATTATTTTTTAAATTTTACTCATAGTTCTTAGTTTTATTATTAAAATACATATTTATGAATAAAAAAAATTGGTAAATAAATAGTATGATTTAAATTTTTTATGGATATATATATAAAATTTTAAAATTTTGATAATTAAATCATACATTTTAAAAGTTAATAAATCTATATGTAAATTTATTTAAAATTTAAAGATTAATGACATAATTTAACTTTATATAAAATAAAAGAACTTAAATTTCACATTAGAATAATACGACTAAACTTAAATTTCACGTTAGAATAATACGAATAATAAGATTGATAATTTGTAACCTTATATAAAAATATGACATAAACACTGGCCAGTGATATGACATAATTTTACGTGACACAGATAATATGATTTATAAACGTGTCATTCATACGAGAACACAACAACATAAAACAATAACACGGATTAATTGTTCTAACATAACTGTTTTTAGGAAGGAATTAGGCCTAACTTAAAAAAATCAGAGGTCATTTTAGCCTCACCGTCACCCACAAAACAAATTGAGGGTAGAAAAAGGTCGCGTGGGTCCTAAAAGGAGTTGGGCACGGATTTCCCACGCAAAAGAAGGGTCACACCTTAAGAAGACAACCATGTTATTCCGCTGCTTTGAATTTTTTTTTTTAAATTTCAAAAAATAATTAATTTAAAATTTATAATAATAAAAATAATATGTTAATAATATTAAATTAAATTAATTTAAATGATATTAATATTAAATATGTTTAAATAATTATAAATTAATTTAAATGATATTTAATTAAAATACCATTAATATAAAATAATATGATAAAAAATTTTAATCTAAAAATATTTATATAAAATATATTATTTTTATAATTATAAATTATAAGAGTGATTTTTGTTTTTTTGTTGGTTGGTATTAATGCACCACGCTCTAAAATTTGTTCACCAGGCATCATAGCATTATCCTCCTTATCATTTTGATTGCGCCTCTTCGATCCTCTTCTTCATTAAAACTCTATATATACAAGGTTCGTTCGTTCATTCCTTCTTTCTAGTCCAATTTCTTTTTTACTTTCTGTTTGTTTTCCGAGAAAATCTTCACGGAGATTTCTCTCCTCTTTTTTTTTTTTTTAAAAGGAAAGTCAGTCAATGCTCCTCTCAATTAATGGTTTTCTAATATGCAATTTGACGATATTTGCGTAGCCTTTTTCAAATTCTTCAAATTCGCATTTCTGTTAAAATTTTCCCTAGATTATTGAACATTTTTGTACATCGAGGCTTTCTTTTGAAGCCATTGCTATGAATTTCGCTGTGCTGATTCTCATTTATGTACAATTTGATAGCATGGCTATGGGTAAAACAGAACCTAAATCTTTTTCAACTAATGAGCTCACTCTTGAGGCTGTCAGAGATTCTTTGATCAGACAAGAAGACACTATCATATTTAATCTGATTGAGAGAGCCAAGTTTCCTCTCAATTCTCCGACGTATGATCAATCTTACGCTTCCATACCGGGCTTCTCTGGTTCTTTGATTCAATTCATAGTTAAAGAAACAGAAGCTATCCAGGCTATGGTAAGGTCAATATATTAATTTTCATTTACAAAAATAATATTTTTTTTCTTCCTGTTCACATGGAATGTTAATTGTTTATTACCTACCGAGAGATTATGAGAGATCTTTTATTCTATGGAAGTTACTCCTAATTTAGCTTACCTTGTATGGGGATCACTATTAATAGTATTAGTAGGCCAAATTATAAAAAAATTCTTCTGGTCTGAATACACTACTCAAAGGTTATGAGAGATGTTAGTAATGTGTTTCGGTTATTTTTTTATAACTCCTCATTCATGAACATAAATAAAGGAAATTATAAAAATTTGATATTGTTGACTTTCTAGGTTTATCGTATCATCTGTTATGAATGGTGTAGTGGGTTGAATGCTTAAAAAGAATTTGATTGCTATGCTGTTATGGCTTTTTTAATTAAAACAGAATCTTAGTGTAATGTTATGAGACACATGTGACTAAGAGTTAAATAATAGTGTATTATCTTTCTTTAATTTGTCCCTTGCACAAAAATAAGCCATCACTTTTTTAACCCTTATCTACATTCATTGAGTCTTGCCAGAAATGGAGTTTCACTGTTGTGTCGATGTTGGTTTGACAAGTGAATATAAAGAAGGGCAGAGTTGGAATGGTTCCTTCTTTAGGTCAAAGGTGCTATTTAATATCATATTTTAGAAAATGTGTATTTAAGTGATTTGTTTGTAAAAAACGTCTCACTTAAGAATAAAGTTAATTTTCAACCCAATTTTTCATCAAATATAACGTAATAACAATGTGTGTATTTATATTTTTGGATTGATATATTCGTAAAGAAATAATATTTAACTATAAAAGTTACTAAACTTTTTGAGAATTTTTTTTTCAAACTTAAATAAAATTTTTATTGTCATTAATTCAAAGTCACACGTTACATTATAAATTTTTTATTTAAAGTTGATTGAAATAATTTATTAAAATATTTGAGTAGTTTTTTTAACTAAAAATTACTTTATTAAATATACCTATTAAAAAAATACAGATATATCATATATATATATATATATATATATATATGTTACGTGTATTATTTTATTCTATTTAACAAAAAATAGAAGAAAAATTAATTTTATCTTTATATAATACATTTTTCACAAACAAAATAACATAGAAACACATTTTTTTTTAAATTGTACTAAAAGCCCTGAGACATAAATCACAACACTTTTACTTTAAAGAGTGTTAGCTTTTTTATGCCTCACTTTTTAGTTAATAACCTTTCCATTTTCTGAAAATTTGACTAGTTAAGATGCCGTCTGCTTCCCACATTGTCTAAGTAGTAGCTACCAGTAGGCGCCTTTCAAACTTAAAGCAGTAATGTCTTCCACCAACGGAGTCTATTCCTTTTTGATATTGTCGAAATGGTCAAAATTGAAAAGACAATTTGTGGATCTTAATTCTTACCGGCGATATGAGCCTCTCTTTTCAAAATTTATATTCATTAAATGCTTGTAAATAGAACAATGGCTTGACTTCAATTCATGTTTTCTATGTCATAATGTTTTCTATTTATGTATTGATCACAAAATATTTCAATATCACCTAAAATTAGATTAGTTTAAAAAAAAATGTGCTACCCAAAGTCTACTAGTTTTTGCATGGAACACTTAAAAGTTAATTAGTTGTTTTTGAGATAAATTTACTCTACTTGTTTTTAAAAAGTGACAATATTTTAGCTATATTTGACAAAAAAAAAAAAAAATTAACATGAATAATTGTTGAAGCATTTTTTTAAAATAAAAATTATAAAAAATAGAAACAAATGAAAAAAAATATAAAAATTGATTATTTGTCATTGTAGTGTTACTTTTTCAATGTTATTAGACTAAATTTTTGACAAAAATAGTTATTATGATTAAGTACTCTAACTTAGTGGATTATTGCGATATTTAACCCTAAAATAAATATTACTAGAGAGATAGATATAGCATATTGCCAGTCTGATCTTTGGGTTTTGAATACGTTGTAAAACGATCTTTGGGTTTTGAATACGTTGTAAAACTATCAGAAGTTTATGACCACAAGGCTTAAACCATTATTTATGTGGTTAATCTCTGTAGAACAAAGGACAGAATTATAGAATGCCATCATTTATGAGTTTGTAGAGTTCCTTGTATGTTATATCCTTCTCATTCTTAGCAAAAAAAAAAAAAAAAAGGCAAAAAAGAAAAAAAGAAAAAAAGAAAAAGAACGTCATGCAGTATAGAATGCCAATTCAATGACTTATGATTTCAAATTTAGGGGTTTGATCATTTTTTTGTCCCAGGTTTCTCAATAGATGTTTTCTGAAAGTTCTATAATGAAGTCCATAACTGCTAGCGGACTTCATTTTATATCTACTAATCTGTCTAATTTATCATTCATACTTTCATAGACCTTGCATTTTTATATTTCAGGCTGGCAGATATCAAAATCCTGAAGAACATCCATTTTACCCAGGAGATTTACCATCTTCAATTGTGCCCCAATATAAATATCCAGTGGTAATTATCTGCCTAGAAAGTACTAGTATAATTGTTTATCTATGCAATATGTAACAAATCTAATTTACTCCAAAAAACTGTCACAGGTCTTGAATCCTGCAGCAGCTTCCATCAACTTTAATAGTAAAATATGGGACTTCTATCTTAACCAAGTGATTCCCTTGTTGGCTGTAGTTGGCAATAATGGAGAATATGCATTAACAGCCTCAAGTGACCTAAATTGTTTACAGGTAAGGGTGTAGATTTTCTTACAAAAGTGGTGAGTTTCTGCTCATGAATTAAATATGAAATCCTCACCGCAATTTCCTTCAATATTTTATATGGTGAAGCTGGCTTTAAGTTCCGATTGTTAAAGACAACAATCGACTGATATATTTATTAGTGATCAAAATTAATTTGTGAGATGAAATAGATAATCATTACATGCAGGCCATCTCTAGAAGGATACATTATGGAAACTTTGTAGCAGAGGTCAAATTCAGAGATGCCCCACATGAGTATGAGACTACAATTCGTGCTCAGGTATTAGGAATATTTGTGGAATAATTTCTAAAGATGGATCAATTTACTTGATTTTGACAGAGATTAAGAAATCAGTTGAACTTAAAATGTATTATGAATTTATGAAATATGTTTTCTTTGGATCATCTCTCTTATATGTCAGGTTTTTACCGTTATCTTTTCTTTCAGGACAGAGATGCTCTAATGAAGTTATTGACATTTGAGAGTGTAGAAGAAGTGATATTAAAGAGAGTTGAGAAGAAGGCAATGACATTTGGACAAGAAGTGAACCTTGGCAGCAACGTAGGCAAGCCAAAATACAAACTTGATCCAGCTGTAGTTTCTCAATTGTATAAAGAATGGATAATACCTTTAACCAAGCTTGTTCAAGTTGAGTACCTTCTACGCAGGCTAGATTGAATCTTGGTTCCTGCTTCTAATGTAATGTTGAAGATTAGGATATCAATTTCATGATTTCATTTGAAACAATTCTAGAGGAAGGGCAACACCACAATTCTAGAGGAAGTTTAAATATGTTAAATCTGATACAATATTATTATTAGTAAATATAATCATGATTATTTATATATATTTAATAAAAATAATTATAATATATACTAATGTTATAATTTTTAACGGTTATGATACTTTTCTATGGTCCCTACTTTTCCATCTAGTAAACTTAAGTCCAATTTTTTAAATTGTGCATCATATATCGAGTAGTTTTTAAAAGATATAATTAAGTTC
This sequence comes from Hippophae rhamnoides, assembly GCA_033030585.1. Classification (NCBI taxonomy): domain Eukaryota; kingdom Viridiplantae; phylum Streptophyta; class Magnoliopsida; order Rosales; family Elaeagnaceae; genus Hippophae; species Hippophae rhamnoides. Next base: position 35,137,221 of record CM065435.1, on the reverse strand, counting down.
AATTTCTTGCTATCAAACAAAAAAAATTAATATTTTTCACATGTAATGACCGACTCTTTCAAGTGATAAATTAATCATTATGGTTTTAATGGAAGGAAAAAATAATAAAAATGTTTTAGGCATAAAAGTGATTTCGGGATAAAAGTGAACTTACAAAAAGTTAATTTTTATAATAAATATTTCTTATAGACTAAGATAAAAGTAATTTTATAAAAAAAAATGATTAAAAGTGATTTAGTAAAATGTTTATTTTCTTATAATAAAATTGTTTTGACGTATGAGATAAAAGGGCTTTTGGTTGAAAACTGAATTTACAAAAATGAGACACGAACAAAAGCAACTTTGAAAAAAGTGAGTTTTAGAATGTGAAAATGATTTCGCATAATTATTTATTTATTTTTTCTTTTTTAAATAAAAACTGTTTTGACCATGGACATAGGGGTGAATTTGCAAAAAAATGATTTAGGCGTAAAAGTTAATTCGCAAAAATGTAATTTCCAGATTGTAAGGTAAAGTTGGTATTTTCGTTTTGTATTTTACCTATTAAATTTGTATTTCCCGTATAATTAATTATTTACGGTTCATTGTTTCGTAAAATTTGAATGATAGATTATTATTTTTAAATTTGAATAAATTTGATTAAATTTGTATATATTAAAATATTTATTTTTATATTTTTTATAACTTTTATAAGACTTTTTATTAAAAAACATTTATCATTAATTATTACACAGTAATCCATAGCAAAATAATTAAATTAAATAAGTCTTTTAATATTTCTTATAATATTTACTCTAATTGAACTTTTAAGTTCTCATTATTTAATTCCAAAACCACATCTTTTCATATTCTTTTAGTGTTCATTTTTTATTTGTTAGGTAATACATATCAGCTTCTAAAACTCAAAAAACATAGATATGTTGATCAAACAAATATGTGGATTTACAATCGTGAATTTATAATTTTCATGATTTTTCATTTAAAAAAATTATGTAGTCATGGAAAATATTATTCAACGGATTGTATAAATTGATCTAAACTAATCTACATGTATAATGAATCACATTAAATCGGATGACTATAATGTGCAGTTGAGTTACAAATTGTAAAATTCATAAACTATACGAATCAGATCAATTTATAAATTTACTAAAATGTGTAGATTTGATCCATTATACACCCTTACACACACCACTTTTGGGGTTTTGGTATGTAGTTTGCATGTTTAAGTTTTATGTTTTCTATTTTGATTTGAAGAGTATTTATGAAACACTAGTCAACATTTATTAAAATAAAAAATTGAATTTTTGGGTTTCACATTGAGGTCTCAACATGGTTGATTTTTTTTATTATATAAATAACCCTTTATTTTATTTATTTTCTTAATTATAGAAAAATGGGAAAACTCTTGCAATTTCAAAATTCAGTTTCAAATTATTTTTCTAATCCAATGTATCAGTGATATGCTTTAAAAGTACATGGTTTCGGGGTTTAATTAATGGGAATTAAAACCAAGACGTGATTGTTGTATCTTGGTTCATGTGTATGAGAGTTTCCTTAACTTATATTAGTTTTATTATATTAAATCAGTGGTGATTATACCACTTAAGATAGTGGTATAGCTTTGGGGAAGAGTTGGATAAACTTGATTGTGTTGTTGTGTTGACAACATTAGATAACATTAGGAGCAATAAAGTGTGATGCTCTAATTGATAGAGATATTTACATTTTATTTATCATTAGTTGCAAAATATTGATTTGCTTATTATTAGTAAATTGCTTAATGTCGATGGTTGTTGTGCAACTTGTAGATGTTTTCAATTAAGTGTTGGATCAAATATGATTTACCACTTTAAATATTGTGTTGTGCATGATCACATATTGTGCTAGTATAATTAGTTCTCTTACAAAATACGTTTCATACATAAAAGGTCTTTGAGTTGATTGAAAAGTGAAAGAGTTTACGACCCGGTACACAATCATGATAAGAAGATACATACTCTTTAATGACTCAACCCTAAATTGTATAAATAAAAAATACAATTGAAACACAATTAATATAATATCAGATAAATAGATAACTTTTAACAGCAAATATTATAAACTCACTAAATGACTTGCACTTAAAAGTAAGCTTTTTTAAAATAATTTCAAAAATAGATATTAACAATTAGTGTGAATTTTGGCAGAGTTTTTTCTATATAAATCATGGGTAAGGAATAAGAGAAATAAATGGGGTATTTGAAGAACTTGGATTGCCACATTGCTAATCACTTCACTTTCCATCTTGCCAACTATCTCACCAAAGGTGGTGGTGAGGGTAATGGTGAGCTTGTTGACGAAGTGCTACAAAGTCACATTTTTTTCGTTTAAAAAATTGTGACGTAAATTCTATAAATATCCACACCTAAATCGAACCAAAAACAAAAGTAACAATGTTGGTAAGCGACTTAGCATGCATACTACAAAAACTAGTCTCATGGTATGTGTAAACATGCTTACATACAAGGTGTACCTAACTATATATGTATATGAATTACTGATCCGTAATAACTAACTTTACATAGAGAAAGACAAATACACTAAGTAAAATAACAAATACCGTATTTTGTACACATAAAGCTAACATAAAGACATGGAGTACAACATGACTTACATTCTCCCCTTTTGGCTTTTCATGTCAAAACACTACACAACTTGGTATAGAAACTCATATAACATGAGATGAATATGAGGGTGTCCTAAAGTTATTTATTCCCATGAACAACATAATGAAACACACCAAAACTGAAAGGCACACCTACACTAAATGCATCTATCTTGAGTGCTCCATCCAACTTCATAAATTAACTCATCCAATCCTCACGGGATTCTTAGCACACTGCACACAACACATCTAAAGCATGAAGACTTCACTCTACACCTATAACCTGCATATACGAAACAAAAACACACCACATGAACGTATTATATAGAAATATCATGTAGTAAAATACTACATACTATCGTGTTACCCCTACATAGGTGAACACCGATAGGAAAACAACACATAAAAAGTACATAACTACACTCGACTTTATGCAACACTCCCCCCGAAAGCATGTAAGTCAGACAATAATATATACATGCAGCATACAACGTGGCAACAAATACATAGTTATGCATAAAAACTTCTTCCCCTTTTTAAGGCAATAAGTTAAAGGAACACTCTTATATGCAATAAAGAAGGAATACAAATATGTAATGATTCTAGTAACAATGTAATAAGATAGATAGAATTAAGGTGATTAGAATAAGCTGCAGATTAAAATAATATCATTGAACTCATATTATTAAATCAACTTTATTTTACACAAATAAGTTCAGAAATAAACTAAAGAAATAGAAAATAACTGAAAGTAAAAAGACATAAATGAGATCAACACTCTTTGTCTCCTTCTCCAATTTCCTTGAATATCGCACCAAAAAGACTGTCCAACATCATAAGGGGTAGTGGGTTGAGGTGCAGTAGTTTATGTGTTAAGAAGTTATTTGCAAACTGATCAAAAGAATGGCCAGGCTTAAAAGGGAAAATTGAACTCATCACCACTGTACACAGTAAACATGTTGAAAAAAGACCCAAGTGAAGAAATACCAAAGTGAGGAGATCTGGTAAAGGTAGGTTGAGGTCTGACATAGGTAGAAGAAATAGGTGAACTATGAAAAAAATGGTATAATAGGATGATAATAATTCACAATAACTTGAGCATAAGCTTAAAGACGATGCATATCAAAGAAATTCTTGTTCAAAGTTTGTAACTCCTGAACAATAATAGAAAAAAGACTGGTGGACTCCATATCATAATGAGTAGACTGAACAATATTCATAAAGGATGAGGAAAAATGGGTAACAGAAGGACGTTGAGGCCCATGACTGTTAGACTGAATAGTGCATGAGTGAACATACCTACTCAAACAGTCAAAAAGAATGTTATGAAAAATAATGAAACTCTACCTAGAAATCATAGATGGATAATGGAACGTAGAAGAAGGAAAATCAATGGTACAAAAATGATAGTTCTATAGACCATACCAGCAAGATCTATATCATTACCATTTAGAATCGCATAGAGGAAGCGTCCTCGGTATGGAGAGATAGTATACAGATGGGAATGGGGATGAATAACAATAATTATGATAATATTAAGAGAACGACTAATAGTATAGGACTTAACAATAAGAGCATTATAAGCAAACATATGGTTAGGCCCAACCAATTGGTTTTTCATCTTAATAATGTCACAAGAATTCACATTATTAAATTCAGAGAGATAAGAGGAAGCAATATTTTCAAATTCAAAGGAGATGAAAGGGAATTTCAGAAATTGAACAATAAGAAGAGATAATAAACTACGAATATCATCTCAAGAAAATGTAACTTTATGTCCTCTAAGAACAAAGAGGTAGAGAAATAAGTAGTAGAGACATGAGGAAGGGTGGCATAAAATTCCTTAATAAGCTTGTCATTATAAGAATAATTTAGAGAATAGAATGAAAGCTAGGAATAGTAGGAAAACCTTTGCTCAATTTTAGGATGCTTATGAATATTAATAGGATGCTATACAAGAATGCGCTCACTACTAGAAGGATTGGCAGACTCAATTTATGTTGACTTCTTACCACTTATGGTAAGTTTTGGGGATATATTTGGTAACAATTAGAATATTGGATAAACTAGTAAATCAAGAAAAGAAACAAACTCTTTTGTGGTGTGAAGAAAGTAGGCTCTAAGGGGTACTTTATATAGGTTTAGGGACACCTCACTGCATACCTTATCAACGCTCTCCTTAGATTGATTGGAGAGCTATTTGGTGAGGTCATGGAAAAGCTCATGGCAAGCAGGTGGCGAGGTAAGGGAAAGGGAAAAACGGGACCACATAGTTTAGCAAAAGTAATCGATACAATCAACATAAACATCCATATGACAATTAATTCATAATGCATTCAATCAAGGGTATGACCAAAATTTTGGATAAATGCATTGTGTAATATGCTAAACATTTTTAATCTATGAGCCATCAAGAAAAACTTATGCAATACAAGCAAATAGAAATATGGACTCAAATAAACAAAACTTCATAAGCCCACATTTAGTCTCTCTCTTTCTCCACTAATGTAAGTGCATGCTCAAAAGAAATTAATAGGTCTTTCAAAGCTTGTAATGAAAGACCATGATTTCGATAAAAGAGAGAAAATATTCAAGCAGAGGCACATCTTTAGTTGACCAAAACATACAACTTAATCAAAAAGCTCACAAAAAAAGAAGTAAACCAATAAACAAAGGATTCTTTTCTTTTTACTAAGGGTTAAACATTCACAATTTTCCCAAACATGGGATCCTTTTGTGTACATCTTAGTACTCATTTATTTTCTTTATTTTACTTTTATTTCTTTTTAATTTATTTTATTTATTTTCCTTGTTATTTTCTTTTATTCTTTTTTAAACACAAGAGTAACACAAACAATCCCAAAGTAGATATGATCAGGAAATCAAGATTGAACCTCAAAAAGAGGTGTGTCAGATAAGTGGGACTTATCATGTGAGCTAGGTCAAAGGTTGTAAAGAAATGAAGAGATAACATAAAGGCTCAAAAGGGGAGACTGAGGGTAAGAAAATATCAAACGATTTAAAAGTGATTTAAATTCTCTTTCTATCCAAGAAACACTTAGGATTTCACCATGAGAGACACTAAAAGTGTATTCTAGAGTTCTTTAAAGACATACAAATCATCAACATAAAGTTCTCAAAATAATCATAAAAGTTCACAATGTTTTTGTGAGTGAGAAGAAGGTTCTTTTTAAATTTAATACAAGAATTTAGTCACATAAGAGCTTAGGGAATACACATGTCAAAATTGCTACATTTCCATTTAAGTCAAAATCATCTCACCCATAAAACAACTATGGTTACAAAAATAGGTTCATTCAAATAAAAGATAATTGGACAAAGAGATTTGTATAACAGTCTCAAGAAGAGAGAGAAAGAAAAAATAGAGAGTACCAAAAAGTAGTAAACATAATATTTTTAATTTTTAATAAAATAATTGAAAAGGAGATAAAATAAGTAGACAGATAATAAAAGACATATATAGAAAGACTACAAGCATAAGAGAGAAAAGAAATGAACAGCTAAACCCTAAGTAGATCACAAAAAGAAATAATGATAAAATTACATCCTTCCTTTTAAAGTATTTTTAAGGGGTATCTAATTAAAGAAATAATTTTTGTGACATATGAGAAAATGGAGTATATAGACCTCAAGGCTTGTTTTGTTTATTATTTCTTAAAAATCCCTGTCGAGTTATATAAACTGGACCAGGTGGATGATCGCTACACAAATTATGTGTGTAATAAATACCTAAGTATACGTATTGCAACAAGTAATATAATGATAAGAAAATATCGTTCCCATTGATATTATTTTATTAGAAACTAATTTTTAAAACTAAAACAATAAAAATAATTTTTTTGTGTTTTTATATTTTAAGGAAGAAAAATTAAAAATAACTAAAAGTAAATAGCAATATTTATTTAAATTAGATTTGGTAACTAAAAAGATATACGAGAAAATATATAGGAATACTTAATTCTCCAATTTTCTAAACATGTGAATCGCTAAAATCTCCCTAATATAATTATCAATTAATTAAATGATCAATTGAATCTAATCTAGTCTCTCAAGTAAACTACACACTATATAGTAATTAATTTAATCACACTCTCATGCAATTTAATTTAATCAAACTCTCATGCCAATTAAATTGCATACTACTCATTAAGTTTATCAATTATGGACCACATATGTAAGAATCATATATATCTCCCTATAAAATATGCATGCTATTTAATCAAGATAGACATTTAAATAATTCTTTCAAATCTATTTAATTTCCTCTATAGTTAAATTGTTGGCCAAGCAAGTAATAGTATAAAAATTAGATTAAATAATATAATTAAATTAAAATTATAATTGAGGTAAAATATGAGATCATCACATGGTGGAAATTGGGTTCATAAGATCCCTAAATTAATAAATTTAATACACATAATTGTGTTCATGAAGCTCATATTTTTCATAAAGAAGGACAACAATTGATAAAGAAAAGAGTAGAAGAAGAAATACAATCAATCTCTTAAATTGTAGTGCTAATCTTCTCTTGAATATCTACCAAAATTGTATCCTTTCTTGAATTTTTCTATATTTTTCTCTCTATTTAGCTCTAAAAACTGATCAAAATTATGCTAATGATGGCTCATTAGAGTTTATGGAGTGATTATGGGCTTAAATATAGCTCAAGTGCAATCTATACCTTCAAATCAGCTTCACATCAAAGGTTGAGATCAAAACAAGAAAAATGAATAACGCAACACATGACACACATAATTTACTAGGCGAATTAGAGTGCAATGCATGGTAGGGGAGACGGGTCCGAGTCAACACAGGCTGAGTTAGCACAAAGTGATTCATGATAACAGACGGTGTAGTGCACAGGTAGAATGCAGGGAGCAATCACATAATGATACATGGTTTGAAGGTGTGACCGCTCTCCAAACTTAGATTGAATGCCATGTTGACACATGCCATGCGCTACTTCACTCCTCACACATGGAGATCTAAGATTTGTTGTCCCTACTTGTGTGGCCTCCTTATGGCTTGCCTAGTTAGCTCATATGCTTGCGTGGCAGGCCATATGATAGTTTTTGATTGGCCACGTGTTTAAATTTTATAAAAAAATCCATAAAAATTTCAAATAAATTCCAAAAATTATATTTTCACCCCTTTTCACTAAAAAAATTATTTTAATATTTTTAGCCTCAAAAATACTATTTATTGAATAAAACAAGTAAATATTAAGTAAATAAGTGTGCTAATGACTCTACTTTCATAGAGTCAATAATGGACTAGTAGAAGCATACTTATTTCTTTCTACATCGTGTCTCAGAAGTACAATATATCCTACTTGAATATACTTAGAAGAGTCACAATAGCTATAGCATGTCATATGAGATGATGGTGAACGAGGAGGAGAGCTTCGAATAGTACTTTTCACATATCTGAGGCACTCCCTAACAAGGAGGCTAGTAGTGCCACACAAATAACAAACAAAAACTATAGAGTTAGAGAATATGGGTCCTTGACTCTAAGGAGTAGTACAAGGTAGAGACGAAGAAAAAGTGTTCACATTGATTTTCACAAAAGGATGAGTAGTCAATTTCTCGCATAGTGGTCTTAAAAGCCCAAGTTGATCACAATGGTGACATGTAGGAACGATAGTATGTATAGGTAACAGACCAATACTAGAGTGACGAGAAGAGCTAGCCTTAGGTAAGGATTTCACTATGTTAGAAGAGTTTGGTTGAGAAGACACACTCGACTTACCTCTTGGGTCAATGGTAATAGATTTCAACTTTGAATTTTGTTCGGAAGCTTTAACAAACTTACTATAACAACCCTTAGAGGTAGAATTTTTTACTGTATCCAATACCTTATTTGTTCCCAAAAAAATTATTGTTATTGAGGATGTCATTTCGATTCTTAGAGCTAGCCATAATTTTGTTCAATCCAGACGTAGAGTAGGCCAGGTTCTTGTCACTGATAGTTTGTCCTTTACCTTGAGAAAGGACTAAGATAAGCTTTAGAGTTGTTTAGAATTCTAACTTTCTCATTTAGTTGATTAATTTTAGCTTCCTTTATAGAAAGAGAAAAGGTTATGTATTTCTTTGTACTTTTTAGGATAATAATTTTCTTTTTCAATACTTATATTGATCAAGAGAGGGATCTGACTTTACCATAGATACAAACCTTTATTTGTTCTTCAAGCTTCTTCACTTTTTCTTGATTTGCATTAAATTCCCTCGATAAGTCTATATATTTCTTTTAAATAACTTCACATATTTTTGGTGAAGTTAATGACTTATATAATTTGATTTAATTTATCACTTCTTAATTTTAATTTTAATTTAATTTTATTTATTTTTATTGATTTTAGATTTTATTATTATTATTTAAATTTTATTATAAATTTAAAAAAAAAATTTATTGAAATCATTTATAAACGAAGATTTTCTAAAACAAAAGGAAAGTTAAAAAAAATATAAAATAAAAAAAGAGAAAAGCGCTGAAAAAAGAAAAAAAGACCGAAAGACAGCACTGAAAAATGGCACTGAAACTAGGGCAAAAAGGTATATATATATATATATATAGCAGCGCCAGAATGGAGAGAGGGAGAGAAATAGAATAGAGCAGCGCAAACTAAAATGAAACAGAAAAAGAGAGGCGGATGGGAGAGAAAGAAACAGAAAAAGTAGAGAGTAGCGTAGAGAAAAAGAAAAGAGAAAAGGTGGTGATGGGAAGGGAATTAAAAAGAAAGAGAAAATCAAAAACTGAAAAGCAGGGAAGAAACAGAATGCTGGAAAGAAATGAAGCAAAGCAATAGGGAAATGCGAAAGCAGATTACTTCTGCGATTCATTTTTTTTCTATTCTTCCCACGAAAATTAAGATGATGAAATTATTTAAGTTGAATTTAATTTTTAGTATGAATTAATTTTTTTTATTTTAGATAAAATTATTTAAGTTTAACTTAATTTTTAGTATGAATTAAATTTTTTTATTTTAAAAAAGAAATGTAATCTAATTTTGTTTTATGTTTGATTTTTTTTATTAATTTAAATTATTTATCTTTTAAATATGTCTAATTTATTTTGAGTTTATTGTTTCTATTTAACTAGCATGATTTTAATCTTATGATTTATTATCAAAAGAGAAAATTATAGGATATATTTGAAATATTTTAGCGTAGGTAAATATAGAGATCGAAAGGTTTGTATGGATCGATATAGTATTAAAATTATTGGTCTTAATGCTCTCTTGCTTTGTTAAAGTGCATATTCTTGTGTAAATTGATGAACAATAATGTTTACAATTGACTATCGAAAGAGGTTTTTGGATGTTTTTTTGGAGATTGCTAACAAAGAGAGAGAATTAAATTCAATTAGCTAGATAAGTAAAGTATAGCGAGATATTAGGTGAAATAGATTTCCTACGTATTTTCTTCCTATTAATTTGATCTTCAAACAACATTTTTATTTTCTTTTGCGCATTTTCTTTAAATTGATTTTATTTTGAATTTTAATTACAACAACTTTAGTGATTTCTCTAGTTAAAATTTAGATTAAAATAATTTTGGTATTTGTCAAAAGTAAGTTACTAGTACTTGAGGACAATACTCTTCTTATCACTTTACTATAAAACTACGATACTGTACACTTACAGTTTTATATTGATAAAGTTTTTGGTGTCGTGTTAGGGATTGATTTCTTCTTATTTTTGCCAATGTCGATACAAAGTAATCTTGGTTTTAATTTAGAATTGTATTTTATTTTATTTATATTTATATATTTTTTATTTTTATCTAGGTGTGTTTTTGACGTTGGATGCGCCGTGCTAGAACTTGAAACATTATTCCTTTTGATCTTGAGATTGAAAGAACTTTTAGATAAAAAAGAAAGAAGAAAGTACTAGCCATGATTAAAGGAGAACAGAATGCATAGCTGCACACTTTGAAGGATTATATAAGACCAATTGTGAATGAAAATTACTCAGGTATAAGACACTATTAGATTGGATTATGTAAGACCAATTATGAATGACAATTCATTTGGTGATGATTTTGGAGATTTGTGACATTGTAAAGATGAATGGTGTTACTGAAGACACCATTAGATTGAGATTGTTTCCTTTTTTATTGAGAGATAAGGCTATAGGTTGGCTATAATCTCTACAACTGGGAAGCATCACTAGTTGGTAGGACATGGTAGAAACTTTTCTTGTTAAATTCTTTCCACCTGTAAAAATAGCCCAACTTATGAGTGAAATTGGTCAATTCAAGAAAAATGATTTTGAGACACTTTATGAAGCATTTGAAAGGTATAAAGATTTGATTCAACATTGCCCTCATTATGGATTATAGGATTAGTTGTAAGTTTAGATGTTCTATAATAGGTTAAATGGGTAAACTAGAACCATATTGATACTGCTTCTGGTGGAACTTTGATGTCAAAGACAGTTGAAGGTGCTACTTCTCTTTTGGAAGAAATGACCTCAAACAACTATCAATGGCTAACTGAAAGTTGCTAGGATTCATGAATTAGAGCCATTTGATGCCCTTTCATCTCAAGTTGCATATATATCTCATTAGGTTTCAGCCTTGACAACCCAAAGAATACCACAAAGTGCAAAATATGTTGCAAATTCAAGTATGACAATTCCGATGAATGAAGCAAGTGAAGAACATGTTCAATACATCAACAATTGGAACTACAACTATCGTGGTAATCTTATGCCAAATTACTACCATCTAGGGCTTTGAAATCATGAGAATGTTTCTTATGGAAACACAAAGAATGTGCTGCAACCTCTTCCAGGGTTTGATAGTCAACCAAGTGAAAAAAAAGATGTCACTTGAGGATGTCATGGTTTCCTTTGTTGAGGAGACTAAAGTAAGGTTTAAAAAGAGTGATTCATGGTTGGATAACATTGAGACTTATTGTAGCAATATGGGAGCCACTATGAAAAACCTTGAAGTAAAAATTCGACAACTAGCCACGACCATCAATGCCTAACAAAGAGAAAATTTTCCTAGCAATACAGAAGTGAACCCAATGTAACAATGCAAGGCCATTACACATAGGAGTGGAAGATAAATTGAGAATTCACCATCAAAGTAAACCAAATCCACCCCTACAGCTCCAAACAATGGCCAAAGCAATAATAAAGTAGAAGAAGAGGAGATTGTTGATTATACACTAAGAGAGATTGACATGCCTCCATCAATTTTATTTCCTGACAATCCTCTTATTCTCTCTACTCAACTTCCTTATCCTCAACACTTTCAAAAACAAAAATTAGATAAGCAGTGTTCTAAGTTTTTGGATATTTTTAAGAAAATTCACATAAATATTCCTTTTGTAGATTCCATAGAATAAATGCCAAATTCCTGAAGGACATCATTTCCAAGAAGAGAAGGTTGGAGGAGTTCAAAACAATGAAGCTTATTGAAGAATGTAGTGCCATTTCTTCAAAAGAAATTACCTCAAAAATTAAAAGATCTGGGGATTTTCACTTTGCCTTGCAATATTGGAAATTTAATTTTTGATAAAGTTTTATATGATCTTAGTGCTAGCATTAATCTTATGCCACTTTTTGTTTATAAGAAATTGGGACTTGGAGAGATGAAACAAAAAACCATTTCTTTGTAACTAGCAGATTGATCCATCAAGTATCCACATGGAATCATATAAGATGTATTGGTAAAGGTGGATAAATTTATTTTTCTGCTGATTTTGTGGTGTTTGTTATGGATAAAGACCAAGATGTCCCACTAAATCTTGACCGATCATTCTTGGCTATGGGGAGGGATTTAATGGATGTTCAAAAGGGTTAGTTAACATTGAGAGTGAACAAGAAAGAGGTTATGTTCAACATCTACAAATCCATGAGATTTCTAGAAGATCCAAGAGTGAACAAGAAAGAGGTTATTTTCAACATCTACAAAGCCATGAGATTTCTAGAAGATCCAAGAACTTGCTTTTGGGTAGATATCATTAAGTAATGTGAAATAGAGGCCTTTCAAAAGGATATGCTGACCGAATACCTCGAACGATGTATCGCCACTTCCTCTCATACTTATGATTTTAATAACTCTACTACTTATGAATCTCATTTACCTTTTGTTAGAGAAGTATTTATCCACTATGTATTTTCCTTGGAAGCATTGGAGCAGGTTACATCATTTAGCAAATAAGTGGAGAGGCTAGGGCCGATGGTAGGAAGGATAGATTTTGTAATCTTCATAGAAAAAAGTGCGTCAGAATACATGTCCAGAGTTGATGCAATTGCTTGAGCATCTTTGCTATGCTTTCTTGGGTGATAGTTACATCTTTCCAGTGATTATTGTGGCATCACTTACACCTAAAGAAGATGAAAAGTTACTATGTGTGTTAAGGGAGCATAGAACAACTTTGGGATGGACTATCTCTAACATAATTGGTATAATTCCTTCCATTTGCATACACAAGATTCTAATGGAGAAGCTTTACAAACCATGAATTGAGCCCTAAAGAAGATTAAATCCAACAATGAAGGAAGTTATGAGAGCTAAAATTTTGGAGCTCTTCAATGCTGGAATTATTTATGCTATTTCAAATAGCTCATGGGTAAGTCTAGTGTAGGTTATACCAAAAAAAGGTGGAATAAAAGTGGTAAAAAATGACAACAATGAGCTTATTCCTACAAGAACAGCCACTAGTTGGCGAGTATGTATGGATTACCGCAAGTTGAACAAAGAAACAAGGAAGGATCATTTTCCACTTCCATTCATTAACAAAATGTTAGATCGAATGGTTGGATATCCCTATTATTGCTTCTTAGATGGTTATTGGGGGTGTAACTTGATTTTTAAGAGCCCCCAAAGATTAGTAGAAAACTACTTTCACATGTCTCTAAGGAACATTTGATTTTAAAAGGATGCGCTTTGGGTTATACAATGCCCTAGAAACATTTCAACATTGAATGATGAATATATTTTCTGATATGCTATAAGATATAATGAAAATTCTTATGGATAACTTTTCGATATTTGGTACATATTTTGATCATTGTTTGCATAATTTTGCTCTTGTTTTGTAGAGATGTGAAGATAAAAATCTTGTCCTAAATTGGAAGAAGTGTAATTTCATGGTTTAAGAAGGGATTATGAGTGGCCATAGAGTGTCATATAAAGGAATTGAGGTTGATCAAGCTAAAATTGCAACCATAGAAACACTACCACCTCCAAAGAATGTGAAGGGAATTTGAAGCATTTTAGGACATGCGGGATTTTCTAGAAGATTTATAAAGGATTTTTCTAAACTCTCTAAACCTTTATGTAATCTTCTTGAAAAATATTATGCATTTGACTTTGATGATGTTTGTTTATAGGCCTTCAAAGCAATCAAGGAGAAACCGATTTCAGCACCAATAATGTGTGTACTTGATTGGAGTCAACCTTTTGAAGTCATGTGTGATGCAAGTGACTTTGCAATTGGAGCAATGTTAGGATAGAGGCAAGAAAAAATATTTAAAGCCATATACTTTGCAAGCCAGACATTGAATGAGGCCCAATTTAATTATATAACAACTGAGAAGGAGATGCTTGTTGTGGTGTTTTCTTGTGACAAATTTTGATTTTACCTCATTGCTACAAAGGTGATAGTGTTCACTGATCATGCAACACTTTGTTATTTGTTTGGAAAGAATTCTATGCCTAGATTGATTTGTTGGATCCTTCTTCTTCAAGAATTTGATTTGGAAGTTTGAGATAAGAAAGAAAGTGAAAATTCAATTGCTGACCATCTCTCTATGTTCGAGCAAGAGGAAGTAAAGCCAAATTTTGTGATCCAAGAAGCATTCCATGATGAGAATTTGTTTTCACATGAGATCAAGTTTCCTTGGTATGCTGATATTTTAAAATACCTAGCTTGTAGGGTATTGCCACTAGATCTTACTTACTACTAATGTAAAGTTTTTACATGTTGTGAAATATTATCTTTGGGATGAGCCTTTGCTTTTCAAAAGATTCTTTGATCAAATCATCTGATGATGTGTGCCTAAAGAGGAGATGCAAGCCATTCTCTATCATTGCCATTCCTTATCATATGAAGGACATTTTGGGGGTAAAAAGAACAGTAGCTAAGGTAATTTAAAGTGGTTTCTTTTGGCTTTCTATTTTTTGTGATAGTTATACTTTGGTGAAAACTTGTGATCAGTGCCAACATATGGGAAATATTTCAAGACGTCAGGAACCACCATAGAAACATATCTTAGAGGTTGAATTATTTGATGTTTGGGGAATTTATTTTATGGGTCCTTTTTCTCCTTCTTTTGGCTTTGTTTATATCTTGTTAGCAATTGATTATTTGTCAAAATGAGTGAAGGCAATTGGTGCAACAACAAATGATGGAAAGGTAGCGCTCAAATTTCTACATAAGAATATATTCACAAGATTTGGCACTACACGAGCTATTATTAGTGATGAATGGACCCACTTTTGCAACAAGTTGTTCGAAAACCTTCTCTCTAAATACGGTGTGAAGCACAAGATATAATTTTTCTACCATCCTCAAACTAATGGGCTAAGCTAAAATTTCAAATTGAGAAATCAAGAATATCCTTAAGAAAATGGTCAACACCAATAGAAAGGATTGGGAAAATAAGCTTGATGGTGCATTGTTATTGTATAGCTTTTAAAACACCTATCAAGATGTCTCCTTATCTATTAGTGTTTGGAAAAGCATGTCATCTCTATGTTGAGTTGGAGCATAAAGCTATTTGGTCTGTAAAGAAGTTTAATTTTTATTTGAAGGCAGCAGGGGAAAAGCCACTTTTTCAATTGAATGAAATGGATGAGTTTCCTAATGATGCATATGAAAATGAAAATATCTACAAAGAAATGACAAAGAAGTGGCATGATAAACAAATTCTTAGGCATGAGCTTGTCCTTGGATAGTCGGGTTTTCTTTTCAATTCATGACTAAAAATCTTCCCGAGTAAGTTAAGATCAAGATGGATAGGTCCTTATACAATTGACAAAGTTTCCCCTTTTGGAGTAATAGAATTGAAAGACAAGGCATGGCATATATTTAGAGCTAATAGTCAGAAATTATAGAACTATTATGGAGAATAAGTGGAGAGGAATTGTGCATTTATTCCTTTTCAAATTCTTTATTGATGAAGATTTAAAAGTCTAGATATAGATTATATAGCAAGCATTTATGCGAGGTAGCCCATAAAACTTTCTTTTTTTAATTTAATTTATTTTTTTATTTGAATAATTTAGATTTTGATGCTGGTTTATTTTGCAGGAATAAAGAGTTGAAGATTACAAACTAATGGAGATCCACCATAAAACTAGGGAAGTTCCTTTCATTCTTAATCTGTCTCACTTTTGAATTACAATAAGTACATTGTTTTGTTTAAGTTTGGGAGTGTCAACTCCTATAGTCTTGATTTGTTAGATTCTCTTATGAAGCATGTATTTAAGTATAATTGACTTCGCTATGACTCTAAAATTTATGATTGTAGATGGTTTTGAGAAAACAATTTCAAAATATGCTATTATGTTAGTCATATTTTTGTGGGTTCTTTTATTTAAATCTTTGTCCTTGAAAATAATTGAGCACATAGTAAATTTTTTCTCTACTCCATTTTGCCTATGAAGAGAAGGAGTTGAATTAACTGGGTTTGGAAAGTTCAATCTTGCTTTGCTCTAGAATCCATTGATGGATCCTTGAGGAAAAATCCTAGTTGGTACCAAATATTAGAGAAAAGATCTAGGAAATTTTTTTGTCATAACCAAAAAGCTTTCCCAACATTCCTAATTATCATGCCATCATTGCATGGTGTATTCCCATAGTCAACCCCCTTGAGCCTTATTTTAGATAATCCTTTATTTGTTCTTTTAACTATAGAAACCATTACAATTCTAAGCTTGAGAAACCATGAATTTACCTTAAATATTGAGAAAATAAGTTGGTGGAAATTCGCATTTAAAGAGAAAGTTTGTTCATATTAAATAATCCACATTATGTTTACTCTATTTTATGAAAGTGTGAAATGAAAAGAAAGTGAAAGACAAGAATCAAAAAAGGGTTAAGGTGATTGAAAATAAAAAAAAGCTATGAGTATCAAGGTGGCTGATGAAAAAAAGAAAAAAAACACTCCACTTATTGAATATAGCAAAAATATTGTCATTAGTATGAATCATGTGGATATTTTTTTATTGTTATTTCTATCAGGTATTTTCCCAGTTTGCTTTGATTTTCCATATCCATTTCTTTCTTTGCCCTCACACTGTGGCTTGTCATTACAACCTTTTGATCTGTGATTTTGGTATTGGATTACATCAATGGAGAGGATTTCTAAAAATTGGAATTTTGGGGTTAAGTTTTGAGAGAGTTCTTTTGATTTTAGTTGTTCTACTTTTATCTGAATTTGTGGTGGTTTGGAGTTAAATTAACTATTTTACACACTCATACAAGGATTTAGATTTAGGTTGAAGTAAATGCTTAACTCTTGCTAAAACAATTGCTAAATTTTTAATTGATTTTCCTGCTATCTTCAAGGTCAAAAGAGTAAGTTACTAGTGATGAAATCTAAATTCAGATCATGGCTTGGTGAGTGATGATAGCTCTCTATGGGGTCTAGTTGATATTGTTTATAATTGTCTTTTATTTTATTCTCTTTTTGTTTGAGGACAAACAAAGTTCTAAGTTTGGAGGTGTTTGATGACTTGCATAATTTGGCTTAATTTTTCACTTTTCGACTTTAACTTTAGTCTATTTTATCTAATTTTATTGATTTTAGACTTCATTATTATTATTTAAATTTTATTGTAGATTTAAAGAAAATGAAGATTTATTGAAATCAAATATAAATAATGATTTGTTGACACAAAAGGGAAGTTAAATATATATATATATATATATATATATAAAACAAAAAAAGAGAAAAGTGCTAAAAAAAGACTGAAAGGCGACACTAAAAAAATGGCGCTGAAACTAGGGTAAAAGGTTATAAGAAAACTATATCAGAGAGGATGATAGTTGGGTATTTTGATTGTAAGAGCGTAATGGAAGTGATGCCTTCTTCTCTAAATGGCTTATTACTTATAAATATAAAAGGTTATAACAAAAACTAAATATCCGAGGGGATGAGAGTAGGGTATTTTGGTTGTAAGAGCATAATGGAAGTGATGCCTTCTTCTTTGAATGAGCTCTTCTTAAATAAATGAGTGATTAATTGTGTGGAAATACTATTGCTATTCAATGAATAGTATCTTGTTTGCCACTTGATACTATTTGGAGTTGACTACTATGTTGAACAATAGATGTTTCATCCTTCCAGAAAGGTATTTGAATAGTATGTTGTCGGCACTATTGGGTGAACTGAAAAGTGCATTGTCGACACCATTTACTGTTTTGTCTTCTTGTGTGAAAACAATAGTATTGTCTTCTAAAGACTCTTATGGGCCATTGAATGAGCCTTTAGGTAATGGGTCGTTGTATAGGCCTTTACAAACTAATTGGGATTTTAACCCTTTAATGATAAAATGGACACGCAGGCCAAATGATAAAATGGACATGTAGGCCCAATGATAAAATGGACATGTATGCCCAAAATAAGGAATAGGACTCGTAGGCCCAATAATTTTTAATGGACATGCTGGCCCAATAATAAGAAAAATGGACTCTCAGGTCCAATAATAATAAAATTGATAGTTATTTTCCTATCCAGAAGTTTATGTCTTCAGTAGCTATTTCTAATTTGATTAGATCTTCTACTGAGGCTTTTGATGAAGGAGAAGCTGTTCTATCGGGTGATACTGTCTCATTCGAATCAAGTTCTTCATTTTTATTTGCTTGAGATATTAATTAAGACATTTGTATGTGCCTTTTGAGCTAATAAAAATGAAGATGCTTGAATTTCCTTCACTTGGGGTTCTTTGTGACCCTTTTGTAGTAGCCATTTGTCAACAACTAGTTGCAATAATGTTTTAGGGATCGTGAAAGATGAGCACCATTTGATTTAAAAAGAACGGGTGATGGTAATTACTTCCAATGTAATAGGTTTTAAGATCCATTGACATACCCAAGCAATATAAAATTTTGAACAAAATATGCACCAATGAAGGAATCTAGCTTCCTCTGATGATGGTTTGTAATACTTCTAGAATGATTCATAACTTTATTTCATAGGAGAAATAAGAATTGAACTAAAGTTTCTGAATAATTTCCACCACTCAGAAAACCAAGATGGAAATTAGGATGGATTAATAGATTGGTTAACAAAGAAAAATAACCAAGAATGTTGGTTAGCTTTGTTTTGGATGAGGAATGCATTAAACCATGCTTGGTAATAATCCCAATAATTGTATGTTGTATAATGTGGAATGGAAGATGTAATACTGACTGGAAAAGTCAATGATTTTCACAGATCACTTCCCCAATCTATTGGAGATATGATTTTGTGAAGTTTGGTAGTTCAAAATTGCACTTCTGGTGAGTTGGGATAATGGAAGTGTTTGAATTCAACACTACCAAATTTCCAAAATTATTTGATAGTATAATGGAGTTTTTGAATTGGCTAAAGGTTTGTAAAAGAATCATTTTCCAAATAATTTTTGAAAATCTAAATAGATATTTTGGTCAAAAAATCCTTTTTCAACAATTGTAACTATCTGAGTTGGTTGTTTTTGAAAATACTCAGAAGTTGGTTTTGATATTGGAATAATTTGCCTTGCTCCTTTTGGAGGAAAATAAGTTGGAGTTGTTACCCTTCTCTTTAGAATAGAAATTGTTCCAGTTGATTGTTTTGAAAAATGTTTTGATTTGGAAGAAATTACTTCCTTTTCTTTACCCTTGGAGGCTAAATGTAATATATTGGATGGTGCACCCAATCATGGGATGCTGCAATAAGCTATTCAGATTCCTTCTGAATCCTGTAATTCCTTCATATTTTGTACCCATTTTTGGATACGTTGATACAGATCTTCATCCAATGGAGATAGTTCTAGTGATAGTTCTTCTAGGGATTGTTGGGAGGATGATTCTGGTTTAGTTTGGGCTGTTTGGGACCAAGTGATAATTGGTTTAGCCGATGATAAGCTTGTGATGGAAGGGTTTGGAAGAGGTTCCCTTTTCTCCTTTTCTTTTTTTCTTTTTACTCATCTTGGAACCTATTTTGGAGAAATTATCTCGTTAGAAAATTTGGTAATGAGTTGTTCTCTGCTCTGATAAATCCTATATCAAAATGAAAAACACTTAATAAGGCTTGCCATCTGGCAAAAAATTATTTCGATACAATGTTTTTAACATCTTTTAATAAAATTTCTTTTCTGCAGAATTGTTCAAGGTCACCAGTCAACTGAATAGGCCTTGCTTTTGTTGGGATATCCTTCTTATTGAAGGTTGGTTCGTATGGTAAGTATACCATATGTTTTTTCCTATCCCAAAAAACTCTTGGTAATTTGGAAAAACCTTTTTTTCGAACGAGTTTTGTAATTTAGAAATCTTTTCTTTCATTTCTGGGATTTGAAGTTCTTTCTCCATAGTATAAGATTGAACACTTGTTTTGAGATAGAGAAGGTCCTTTTCTCTATGTTTCATAAGAATGGAAATCTATTTTTGGTGGATGGAATTGGCTTTAATAAGATTGAGATTCCTAGTTTTTGGTTCCTCGATGAAAGGGAAGTTGAAGGTTTTCTCTTCAATTTTGAAAGAAATCTTATCATTCTTGACAAGATATGTGGTGATGTTATCCATGAAAGGTGTTCCTAGTATGACTGGATAGCCAATATCCGAAACAATCACGAATGGAATATTGATATGATATGATTTTTTGAGAATGGATACCTCAATTTTCCAATAATACTCATTTTTGATTTATTGGCAGAAGTGAGTTGTTCCTCTGTCGGTTGATAAAAACTTCTTGGAACAATTGATTGTTTGATACAATTGAGATCAACCCCTATATCAAACAAGGCTTTGGTTTGAAGTTTTGATTCATTAAGGAATACAAGGGTTACACTAACCTTATATTTCCTAGTGGTGATTTGTCTTAAATTTTGAAGAATATTATGTGGAATTTTCTCCATATTTTTAATTTCTTGATAATTTGATGTAAGTTCATCATCAGAATCACTCACATAACTATTTGTTTTATCTCCTTTTTATCAAGTAATTATAACTTGATGTTATATTCTTTATGTTTTTCTTTAAGTTAGTGGAGTTCAAGCTTAATAGTTTTGATATCGGTTTTTAAGTCATGGATTTGACTTTCTGGTTTGATAATTTTGTTCTTCTGTTCTAAAACAACAATGAGGTTGTAATAGCTTGTGTTGGTACTCGGAAGTTTAGAATTTTTTTAGAATGGTTGGGATTTGGCTAAAGATTTAGTCAAGTGATCGACATATAATTTGGTAATTGTAGGGTCGTTTAACTTAAGGATTTTATCTTGAAGTTGTTCATATTCTTCCTTACTTAATATATTAATATTTTTATTAGAGAAATTAGAATTGTTGGATACAAATTCATCATCCTGGGGATTTGAATCTTCTTCTGATCATTTTTCAGATTCAAATGATGATGTATCTACCATTAAAGTAGATATTTTGTTTAAGGTGTCTTCTTCAAGGTTTAGTTCATGAAGTTTTTTAGACATCTTGCAATAATTAGGAGTGTGGCCTTTTTTTACCACATTTATAACATTTAAACTCTTTGAATTTTTTAAAGGGTTTTTCATGGGGTTTTGATTCCTTATTAAAATTTCTTTTATAAGTTTGTTTTAATAAAAATTCATTCTTTTTTCAAAGAATGGTTTTCTAGGATTTGAAAACATCTTATAAGTTTTATGTGGTTTCTTATACGGTTTTGAAATATATTTACTACTAGTTCCCTCATATTTTTTTGTCAATAGAGAAGTTGCCATCAAACTATTTGCAGAATGATCCAATTTCTCTCTTTGAGAGTTTTAGCTCCAATTTCATCTATTTTTGGATTTTCAAATCTTGATATATTTGCAGACCTTGGTTTTGAGCAGAATGATCAATTGACCATAGGTTAATTGATCATAAGGGATGATATGATTCCTATAAGTTTTGCGTATTTTGTTTTCGGTTTTCTCACCTAAGAAGGGAGGAAGTCCTAGGAACTTCTCCTTCTAGAATGGTTGAATAGAATGATATCTTAACATAACTCTAGACAGGAATGTAGTTTTATAATTTTGAAAATCACTCATCTTCCTACATTTTATGTTGGAAAGTAGATCAGCGTTTTTATCTTTTAGATGGGATGGATCTCCCATAAAATGATGTGATATGGTAAAGAGTTATGTGGATACTACATCCTATATTGGAGCTCCTTGTTGATCAAGTATGGGTATACCATACTCATCAGTCAATATCGCATTGTAGATATCTGATTGTTGTTGTTTTGAAAATGATGATCACACCATCCTTTTAATTATCCTTAGAAGCGAACTATTAATAATTTGATGACTGTTTTATCAGTTGTGCCAATTTGAGTTTTATTAGCATTTGACACCATGGTCATTTGTTGTAAGATATTTAATATCTCTTGATCTGTCATTTGATCTATGTTCCTAGTATTTGATGCCATGTTTCAAACTTTGATGATATATCTTCCTAGGCTGGTTTGGATACCTAGAAGGGTTTGAAGATATGGTTTTTAACTTTACTATCAATAGCTTGGTAGGAGGTAGAGGGAAGATCAGTCTTTTGATTTTTCTATATCCTGGTAAGTTATTTACCTAAGGTACTTAGGCTGATATTGGTAAAGTTGTTTTGGGTAACTATGTTTTTAAGGTTACCCGCCTGGTTCTCTTGAGGGTTCTTAAGAGGAAAGGCTTCTACCTGACTATCCTGGTAAGGAAAGGTGATAGGTCTTAATGGAGGATGTTCAGCTTCAACTGAACCATTTGGATTTTCCCATACGGGTAACTTCTTTTTGATGTTGACTATATTAATTGGATTAACTGGTTCGATAGGTTTTGATTTATACCAATCAGAGTCATCAACTAGTAACTTATCGAAATCATCTTCTATGATTTCTTTAGTACAAATTTCCATGAATGGATGAGTCTCATTTATGATAGTTTTTGAACTATCAGTTTTATCTAGTAGTATGCCAAATTCTTTTTCTGTGACTTCTTTAGTACTAATATTTGAAAAAGTTTTAATTTGTGGAACTATAACTATAGTTTTTATAACTACTGGTTCTACAGTAATGTTGACTAGTTTAGGGTTAATTTTGTTTGGAACTATAGGTGTGACCATAGGTTCTGGTTTTGAGTCTTTTAGGATACTTGGTTTTGGGCTATCTACTAGGTAAACTGGTGATTTTAAGCTAATTGGTTCAGAGTTAACTATTGATGATGATTCAACTATGCTAACTTGGGTAGGGCTAACAATGTGATTTGGTAATGTTTCTACTAGGCTAATTGGTTTAAGGTTATTCTTAGTAGAATTTTTTGATCCTTTTGTATATGGAGAGGTTAATCCTTTGGTTGTTCTATAGATTTCTAACCAATCCAAAAATAATATGTTTTGATTATGTTCTTTAACATACCTTTCATGTTTCCTAAAGCAACTTGCCCTACTATTTTCTAGGTGTGTTTTAAAGAACCAATTTTTAATACTTTTATTATGTGGAAGATCTAAATCTAGATGTAGGGTTTCTATGTCTAGTTCTTGGTGTTCCACTATTAATACATTCAACTCATTTGTCCTAACTGGTAAGGTAGGGGCAGTAGATAGAGTTGGTGATGCTGGGTATATGGGAGATAACTGAGGTGATTCGTTCATCTCATAGTTTTTTGTCAATAGTGTAGACTGGTCTAGGTACTGGTGTACTATAGTCTACTCCTTTGAGTTTTGTATTCCTATGGATATCTGAGGTTGATAACCTAGGTTTGGTTTTGAGTGGTAAATCCACAGATGAGAAATCAGAGGTACTAGAAGAGTATCTTAGATTGGTAGATCTATTGAAACCTAATTCAATATTTCCATGGTTCCAACGATCAATTGATTTTTGAAAATTTTCAATAGTAAAATCATTACTATTGATGATGTTTTTGTTTTTGTTCTTTGAAGAAGAAGAAGATGATTTTGTTAATAAAGGTGATGATGCAGAAAAGTTTTGTTTAGACATGGTTTTAAATAAAATCTTGTAAACAATATGACAATACTAATCATCAATATAATATATTTAGCATGGTAAATATGATTCTTATCATTTGAATTACTATCTATATTAACTATCAAGATACTTGTATTTAATTTATGAAAACAAAGTCATAGAAGTATGCTAAGTAAATCATACATGAAACATTTAACATTTATTTTCTTGTTCTATCTTTTCATATAATATTTATGAATTTATTCAGCTTATATTAGAATAGGTCATTTACTAAACACCGGCAGGTATAAGGAATTATTGCCCTTCAAATGCCAACACATGGCTAACAACGGGACTTATAACCCTTCGTTTGGATTGAATGCATAAATGAAACAACCTTACATATTATCATATAAGTAAATGATAAAGTCATATATATTATTATCCAAGGTTCGAACCATACTTATGAATATTAACTAAAACAAGTATTAAGTAACTTAGAACACCCCATGGCTCTGATACCATATGGATCTTAATTATAACCTTATAAATAGCTCTAATACCATAGGTGAACAAAGGATCTGGGGAGTTGATAGCAGAGGTAATAATAAATATTAAGAACACATGCTTAACAAACAAACATATTATATTGATAGATTAGGTGGCTTAGTCGGCCATATTAATTTACAAATAAACAAAGTTTAAATAAATAAAACTTAAAACAAGGAAATAAACAAATGAAAACTTAATTAAACTTACTTATAAATATAAAAAGGTTATAAAGAAAACTAAATATCAGAGAGGAATATTTGAGAGGATATGAGAGCATAATAGAAGCGATCCTTTCTTCTCTGAATGAGCTCTTCTTAAATAATTGAGTGATGAATTGTGTGCAGATACTGTTACTATTCAATGAATATTATCTTGTCTTCCACTTGATACTGTTTGTAATTGACTATTATGCTAAATTGTAGATGTTTCATCATTCCAGACAAGTATTTGAACAATACGTTGTCGGCACTATTGGGTGAATTGAAGAGTGCATTGTCGGCACCATTTACTGTTTTGTCTTCTTATGTGAAAACAATAGTATGGTATTTTGAAGAATCTGATGGGCCGTTGTATAGGCCTTTACAAACTAATTGGGATTTTAACCCTTTAATGATAAAATGGACACGCATGCCCAATGATAAAATTTACAAGTAGGCCTAATCATAAATAAATGGACACTCAGGCCTAAAATAATAAAATTTGACTCGTAGGCCCAATAATGGACAATTATTTTTCCATCTAGAAATTTATGTCTTCAATAGCTGTTTCTAAGTTGATTAGATCTTCTACGGAGGCTTTTGATGTAGGAGATACTATTTTATCAGGTGATTGAGTTTCATCCGAATCAAGTTCTTCTTTCTGAACACATGAGGTTTGTTCAGAGGATGATAGTTGTTTAATTATTTTCTAGAGTTCCTCCTAGGTTTTTTCTTGATATATTAAGGCATTTTTATGTGCCTTTTGTGCTAATAAGAGTGAATATTCTTAGAGTTCCTTCACCTGGGGTTCTTTGTGACCCTTTTGCAGAAGCCATTTGTCAACATCTGGTTGCAATAATGTTTTAGGGATGGTAAATCATGACTACCATTTGATTTAAAATGAACGGGTGAGGGTAATTACCTCTGTTGTAACAGGTTTTACGACCCATTGACATACCTAAGGAAGGTAAAATTTTGAACAAAATGTACGTAGAAGAGGGAATCTAGCTTCCTTTGATGATGGTTTGTAATGCTTATGAAAGGATTCATAAGCTTCCTTTTACAGGAGAAATGAGAATAGAATGAGGGTTTTCGAATAATTTCCACCATTCAGAGAACCAAGATGGAAATCGGGATGTATTAACCGTTTTATTGATAAATAAAAATAACCAAGAATGTTGGTTATCTTTATTTTGAATGAGGAATGCATTAAACCATGCTTGGTAATAATTCCAGTAATTGTATGTTGTACAATGTGGTAGACAAGATGTAATACTAACAGGGAATGTCAGCTTTTTAGATAAATCACTTCCCTAATCTGATGGAGATATGACATTGTGAAGTTTTTCAGTTGAAAACTGCACATTAGATGAGTTGGGATAATGGAGGTGTTTGAATTTAACACTACCAATGATTTCCAAAATACTTTGTTAGTATTGTGGAGTTTTTAAATTATAAAAAGGTTTGTAAAATAATCCTTTTCCAAAATAATTTTTGAATTACTAAATATGGGTTTTGATAAAAAAAATCCATTTTCAACAATTGTAACTATTTGAGTTGGTTATTTTTGAAAATACTTAGAAGTTTGTTTTGATTTTGGAATGATTTCCCTTGCTCCTTTTAGAGGAAAATAAGTTAAAGTTGTTACCCTTCTTTTTGGAATAGAAATTGTTCTAGTTGATTGTTTTAATTTTTTTTATTTGGAAGACGTTGCTTCCTTTTCTTTACCCTTGGAGGTTAAAGGTAATATGTTAGATGGTGCACCCAATTGATGAGTGCTCAAAAAGCACTAAAATTACCATGATTTTATGCACATTAATTGATTAAAAATATATATATTTATATGTTTTATCATATATTTATATAAATTTGTCTTTTTCAGAATCACGGGTATTTTTATTGTTTTTCAGGTATTTTCGCTTAAAAACGTCACTTAAAGACTCAAAAAGGAATACTGGAAGCTATACATCACAAATATATTAATAAATAAATGGGGAAAGGTCAACAAATATGGAAAAATTGGACAAAATGGGTCGAAAAGGTCAAAAATGTCAAAAAGGAGAAAATCGCGCCCGGAGCAGCCCATCCCGCGCGGGCCAGCGCGGAGCCGCGTCGAGCCTCGCGCGCAACAGCGCGCTATCACTGTTCACGCGCGCGCGCGCCCCAACTTCCCTCCACGCGTGCCGACGCCATTTCGCCCCATTTTTCACGTGCAGCCGCCCCCATGACGTCATGCTAAAGTCATCAATGACCTCATCATTTCCATTACGCGTTTTTACATTTTTGTACATTTTTTTTACTCATTTTTTCTCTCCATCCTCACCTATAAATACCCCCCTTCTCTTCACTTCATAACACACCTCAAAACACACTTCTCTCTTCTTTCTTTCTCTCCATTTCTTAGTTTTTAGGTTTTTTTAGTTTTTCTTATGTTTTAGCTAGTTTCTCTTAGTTTTATAGTTCTTCCCTCTTTGGGAAGAACTAGTTATGTTTTTGTAATATATTAGCTTTTTGATTCAATAAATGGGAGTGCAAATTCCGTTTGGAGTTTTTCCAGCAACGGGAATAGCGTCGAAGTACTGTAAGGATTTTATTTTCTTTGCAGTTATTTTTTATGCTTTATTCTTACATGTTATATTTAATTTGTCTGTGATTAAATTTAACTGTGCTAGCTGTTTGTAAAAATGATATAATAATGACGTTGTTATGCTTGCGAAATATTAAATAGGTAAAAATCTCTAAAATGAATTGATTTTATTTTTATTCATGATTTTATATTAAGAATGTTAGAGAGAAATATATTATTTTTCATTACAAACTTAAACCTGAAAATTAGATTTTAAGGTTTAGTTATCGATTCGATTTAGAGTAGTGTTCTTTTATTTGTTGGTACAATCGCCCGGTAGTTAGAGTGAAGCTCTATTTCAAAAGTTTTTATAAGAATTATTATCTGAAAATGTATTGACGACATGGTTTCGGTAGTAGTTTTAAAACTTGAAAGTTAGTACTCGGATAACTAAATTCTTAGGTTTAATTTGGACACCTTGAATAAAGTTTAAACTGTCTAACCCCACCAAAGGTGGCATTTAAATGGTTCATTTTCAATCTCTTAGAAAAAGGAATTAATTTAATTAACCAAATTAGTTATCAACCCCACCATAGGTGTTAATTGATTTGTTTAGTTAACAAAGAATATCTAACCCCACCAAAGGTGGTATTCATACAAAAAAGGGAGAATCAATAAATATCAATTCATATATTTAATAACCTAAATAATACGAGCAAGCATAATTAACTTAGTTATTATATCCATAAATACTCCACTATTTATAAAAGATAAAATTTGCATGAATGTTTATTGAATCTATGTTTAATTTTCTGTAAGTAGATTAAAACACAAAAAACCCAAAATATCGTGACAGGATGTTTAGGATTTAATTTCGTTTTTAAAAGTATGAATAATAAATTAAAAACCACATACATTCCTTCCTTAGATCGACCTTGGGAGTATCTATCATTTTCTACGAAATGATTCGTGCACTTGCGAGAGTTTTATAAATATAAAACCAAAGTATTGGCAGGATCGACGATGCCGGTTTTCGCTCATCAACCCTTAGGTCCCAATTAGAAGACCAAGCCTCACAAAAAAACATGATTAGTTGTACCTGAGTCACCAGTGACTTCAAAATCAACCCCAAAACTAGTACATGATCTTAGTGTTCTTAGAAAACTAGGGTCTAGTATGTCATCTGAGGATAGTTCTCAGGAAACCATTTCTGAACCAACTCCTCAAGTCCAAAAACAACCTTGGCAAAAACCTAGTACAGTTAGGTATCCACATACCATAGGTACTCAGTATAGTCAAGTTATCCAACCTAAGTATAATGCGTCATCTATTTATGTTTGGAACATAGATGGAATGAAAGATCAAGAGATATTAAATATCTTGTAGTAAATGACCATGGTGTCAAATGCGTATAAAACTCAAATTGGCACAAATGATAAAATAATCATCGAATTATTAATAGCTGGCTTCTCAGGTCAACTAAAAGGATGGTGGGATCATCATCTTTCAAAACAACAACATTTAGATATCTATAATGCGATATTGATTGATAAGTGTGGTATACCCATACTTGATCAACAAGGAGTTCCTATATAGGATGCAATATCCACATTAATTTTTACTATATCACATCATTTTATGGGAGATCCATCCCATCTAAAAAATGAAAACTCTTATCTTCTTTACAACATAAAATGTAGGAAGATGACTAATTTTCAAAATTATAAAAACACATTTCTATCTAGAGTTATGTTAAGAGATGACTCTATTCAACCATTCTGGAAGGAGAAGTTCCTAGTAGGACTTCCACCCCTCTTAGGTGAGAAAACCAGAAATAAAATACGCGAAACTTATGGGAATCATATCATCCCATATGATCAATTAACCTATGGTGAGTTGATAAGTTTTTCTCAAAAATAGCGTCTTCAAATATGTCAAGATTTGAAAATCCAAAATCAAATGAAATTGGAGCTGAAAATTTCCAAGAGAGAAATTGGATCATTCTGCAAACAGTTTGATGGAAACTTCTCTATTGACCAAACCCAGAAAACCATTCTTTGAAAAAAGAATGATTTTTTATAAGAAACCTTATAAAAGAAATTTTAATAAGGAATCAAAACCCCATGAAAAATCCTTTAAAAAATTTAAAGAATTTAAATGTTATAAATGTGGTAAAAAGGGCCACACTGCTAATTATTGCAAGATGTCTAAAGACTTCATGAATTAAACCTTGAATAAGACACTTTAAACAAAATATATGCTTTAATGGTAGATATATAATCATCTGAGTCTGAACAATGGTCAAACGAAGATTCAAATACACAAGATGATGAATTTGCATCCAACAATTCAGATTCCTTTGATAAAAATATTAATGTATTAACTAAGGAAGAAGATGAACAACTTAAAGATAAAATCCTTAAGTTAAACGACCCAACAATTACCAAATTATATGTGGATCACTTGACTAAATATTTAGCCAAATCCTAACCATTACAAAAAAATTCTGAACTTCTAAGTACTAGCACATGCTATTATAACCTTACTATTATTTTGGATCGTAAGAACAAAATTATCAAACCAGAAAGTCAAATCCATGACTTAAAAACTGAAATAAAAACTATTAAGCTTGAGCTCCACCAGCTTAAAGAAAAACATAAAAACTATTACATCAAGTTAAAATTACTTGATAAAAATGGAGACAGAACACCTAATTATGTGAGTGATTCTGATGATGAACTTGCATCAAATTATCAAAAACTTAAAAATATGGAGAAAATTTCATAGAACATTCTTCAAAATTTAAGAAAAATCACCACTAGAAAGTATAAGATTAGTATAATCTTATTATTCCCTAATGAATCAAAACTTGAGACCATAGCCTTGTTTGACATAGGGGCTGATCTCAATTGCATCAAACCATCAATTGTTCCCATAAGGTTTTATCAATAGATGGAAGAACAACTCATCTTAGTCAATAAATAAAAAATGAGTATTATTGGAAAAACTGAAGTATCCATTCTCAAAAAATCATATCTCATTCAAACTCCATTTGTAATTGTTTCTAATATAGGCTATTTAGTCATACTAGGAACACCTTTCATGGATATCATCCCCCCATATCTTGTCAAGAATGATAAGATTGCTTTCAAAATCGAAGAGGAAACCTTCAGCTTCCCCTTATTGAGGAACCAAAAACTAGGAATCTCAATCTCATTAAAGCCAATTCCATCCACCAAAAAGAGATTTCCGTTCATATCAAACATAGAGAAAAAGGATCTTCTCTATCTCAAAACAAGAGTTCAATCTTATATTGTTGAGAAAGAACTTCAAATCCAAGAGTTCAAAGACAAGATTTCTAAATTACAAATCTCTTTTGAAAAAGAGGTTTGTTCTAAATTACCCAGTGCCTTCTGGGATAGAAAAGAACATATGGTAGATTTTCCATATGAATCATCCTTTGATGAGAAGGATATCCCAACAAAAGCAAGGCCTATTCAAATGAATGGTGAACTAGAAAAATTCTGCAGAAAAGAGATCAATAATGTCTTATCTAAAAAACTAATTTCAAAATCGCGATTGCCATGGAGTTGTGCAGCCTTATATGTCAAAAGATCTGTTGAGATTGAGAGAGGAACTCTTCGGTTAGTCATTAACTATAAACCTTTGAATCAAGCCTTAAAATTACAATAGGCAAATACTATTAAGACATTTTAAGGAATATTAGCTCAATAACAACACAAAGAAAATTAGAATATGTTTCTGCTCTCTAAATATTTGGCCCATGCGAAAACACAACAGAAGCCAAAATTGGCTTTTGTGTGTACCACCATCCAACTCTCCAACCCCCTCTTTCTGGAAATAAATGCCCTATTTATAGCTAAAAAATAATATCAAGAAATATTAAGCGTGGGAGACATTTTTCTTTATACACACAGACACTCGTATGAAAATGGGGATATCGAAATTATTATTTTAATAGACGTGTGGGAGACATATAAAAACAACTAGAAAGTGCATTGGTTCTACATTTTTGTTTCAATTCATGCATGCCACATGTCAGCCTTTGATTAGCTGCAAGAATAATCGAGACACGTGGCAGCTTGGTATTCATGATGATGAAAGGATGCATGTGGATCAGATAAATCGTGTTGCACGAGATCATTACTTTTTGTAGACACGTGTTGAAACATACGCTGCTTCCGTGTTTTTGTTTTAACCAACATGCCGCGTGTCGGCTTCTGATTTGCTGAAAGATTAATCGAGACACATGGCATCTTCTGATTTGTTGGAATGGGAGGACGCACCTAGGTTATATGGACCACGTCACATGGGAAAATTGCTGGTGCAGACACGTGGATCCCACCATGCACGCCAGCTTGTGTGGCCAGGTGGGCCCCACATGGTGCACCATTCAGTATGCAACCGAGAAACATGTCCAATTGCTTATGTTGCGTCTGTATTACACGTGCTGATCCTCATCATTGATTTTTTGATCTGATGGTGCATGGCGTGCGTGGATAATATCTACACGTGGTCTTCTTTCCTGCACAGAAAAACAAAGTTTCATTAATTGCTTTTTAGCCCTCCAATTTAATTTAAATTAACTTTTAAACTTTTGATATTTTCAATTAAGCCCTATTTTAATTTAAATTATATTTTTAGTTTTTATTATTTGCAATTAAGTCCTTTTTTAATTCAAATACTTTAATTTTCCTTAAAAATATATTCCTTAGAAAACTAACAGTAAATATTATTTTAATACATTAAAATTAACTAAAAATATCAAGAATATAACAATTATAATTAATAAAATGGAAAAAAGTAACAGTATAATATATAGTTATCACACCCCAAACTTAAGATTTTGCTAGTCCTCAAGCAAAAGGAAAGAAATAAAACAGGGATATATGAATTTAAAATAGTGATTTTCAAAACATTTATTTTTGGTCATTTCAAATAACATAACTCAAAGAACTATAAGAATTTTATCTAAGCATTGAAATCAATTTAAAAGTATGTTACATTTTCACAATGAATTTTCTTGTGTGTGTGAAGTCTTTTCATATTTCATCACATGAAATCCGAATGAGTTTATGGAATTATGGACGCAATTAATTTCTAATGAAATCACAAATCTCATAAGTTCATTTTTCATTTCTCTCTCCACTAATGTAGACAATCACAACCAAAAATCAATAGGACTTTATTAAGCTTGTAATGTATGGCTTAGGAAAAAGTAGGATAAACGATAATATTTGGCTCAAAGTTTTCCTAAACACATCATTTTAGGATTGAAACAAGAAATCTTCTAACATCTCAATATATACTACCCAATTTGGGATTTAACATCATATGCAATAATTGTTTTTTTTCTTTTATGTTTTTTTTTCTGTTTTTTTTTCAGTATCCTCTTTTTTTCGATATATCTTTAGAAATTTACTAACAATGGTCACATGTTAGTGAGATAAGAAAAATTGATATATCTATACATAGACATATATATATTTACTAGGCTTTTGAAAGGACATAAATATATATATATATATAAACTTCGAAGCTCAAAAGGGGTATACTATGGATAAAACATGTGAAGGTAGATAGAAAGGCTCAAATGATCCAAAGATGGCCTAAATCATTTTCTTGGTTAAGTGTTATCTAGAATTTCGCCTCGAGAGAAAAATCAAACAAATTCTAAGAACTGTGACACCAAAAATATCAATCGAATTGCATACTCACATAAACCTTCTCTAAATTAGCATAACAACTAAAACATCAAGACTAGTGCTCATAAATATATATTCTTGTAAAAATGAAACATACGCAAAAATTATACACAGACTTAGACAAATTCAAATTTTTCAAGGAGCTATGCATTATTTAAACCAAAGAAATAAATATAAGTCACCATTAAAAGAAAAATATCTTCAATCAACCAAACAAATAAAGCTTCACAAGCAACAATACCCATAAAATATTTCAACTAAGTTCAATCTCTCCACCCCCAAACTTAATATGCATATTGTCCTCAATGTTTAAAGGTTAAAGAACAAATACGATGGG
Source organism: Hippophae rhamnoides (assembly GCA_033030585.1). Taxonomy (NCBI): domain Eukaryota; kingdom Viridiplantae; phylum Streptophyta; class Magnoliopsida; order Rosales; family Elaeagnaceae; genus Hippophae; species Hippophae rhamnoides. The sequence continues at coordinate 35,104,073 of CM065435.1, read as the reverse complement.
TTCAAAGAAACTTCTTGGTTTTGGTTTGTAAGATTGAAATCCAAAAATAGCTTCATTTACTTCAATTTGTACCTACGAATACAAAATAACAATATAACGAAATATAAAAACTAATACATTTTAAACTAAATAAAAAAATAGAAAATTAAAACACATGGGTTGCCTCCTAAGAAGCGCTTGATTTATATTCATAAGCTTGACTTCCCTTTTCTCTGCTTTTAAGGAGGTTTAGAAATTTTGGTCAAATTTTAAAGTTTCAACTTATCCGAAAATTGAAAAATCTAAGCAAATAACAATAAGCATAAAAAATAATAAAAATAAAAAATATTTTCTTTTGAACTAAAATCAGATTGATTGGTATTAATATCAACAAAAAATAGTAAAACAAATCCCCGACAGCGGCGCTAAAAACTTGTTGTCCCTTTTGGAGAACATAAAAACGTGCAATTATACACGATCACAAGTAATAAAATTGATAAGTAAAGTTCTCGTTTCCATGGAGATTTCTCACTATAGTTTTTCAAGTACTAAAATTGTTTCACTCTGATTTTATCCAAACGATCGAAAAATTGGAAGATGTTTAACTAAACTGATTTTTTATAACAATAAATAAGAAAATTCTAGGATTGTAGTTTTCACCAAATTATTTCACTCGGATCATATTATTTTCTCTTGATTTATATTTTTGAATTTAATTTGTCAACAGAGAACTACTAATTTTATCCATATGTCTCTTCTGATAACAAATGGACACATCTTTCTAAAATAATTCACTATATTCCTATGAGAATTAAATTTACCAAGATTCATTACGTTCAAAGTTCTCAAATAGTTGCACATACAATAAAAAATGTTCCTCTCCTTTCATCATACATGTTATCCTAAACACAAGCAATATACACAAAAATGCCTCTTCCAAGTTTATTTATGTGCCACAAATCAATTGATAAATTTTCCAATAATCAAAAGTATTAAGCGCAAATAGAATAAACAACTTAAAAAATCTCATAAATCTTTCAAAAATAATTTATTCAAGCTTTATAAATTTAGCTAAAATGCAAACCTAGAAAAATTAAATTACTTCATAATAAAAATTAAAATTACAATAGGCAAGTACTATTAAGACATTTTAAGGAATATTAGCTCAATAACAACACAAATAAAATTAGAATATGTTTCTGCTCTCTAAATTTTTGGCCCATGTGGAAACACAACAGAAGCCAAAAATGGCTTCTATGTGTACCACCGTCCAACTCTCCAACCCCCTATTTCTAGAAATAAATGCCCTATTTATAGCTAAAAAATAACATCAAGAAATATTAATCATGGGAGACATTTTTCTTTATACACGCAGACACGCATATGAAAATGGGGATATCGAAATTATTATTTTAATAGATGTGTGGGAGACATATAAAAACAGCTAGAAAGTGTGTCGGTTCTGCGTTTTTGTTTCAATTCATGCACGCCATATGTCAGCCTATGAATAGCTGCAAGAATAATCAAGAGACGTGGCATCTTGGTATTTGTGGTGAGGAAAGGATGCACGTGGATCAGATATATCGTGTTGCACGGGATCATTACTTTTTGTAGACACGTGGGTGATGTAGACGCGACTGGAAACGTTCGATGCTTTCGTGTTTTTGTTTTAACCAACACATGTCACATGTTCACTTCTGATTTGTTGAAAGATTAATCGAGACACATGGCATCTTTTGATTTTTTGGAATGGGAGGATGCATCCAGGTTGTATGGACCACGTGGCATGGGAAAATTGTTGGTGCAGACAGGTGGATCCTACCCTACACGCCGGCCTACGTGGCGAGGTGGGCCCTACATGATGCATCGTTCAGTGTCCAATCACTTATGTTGCGTCTATATTACACGCGCTGATCCTCACCGTTGATTTTTTTATCTGACGATGCGTGGCACGCGTGGATAATATCTACGCGTGGTCTTCTTTCCTATGCAGAAAAACAAAGTTTCATTTAATTGCTTTTTTGCCCTTCAATTTAATTTAAATTAATTTTTAAACTTTTGATATTTGCAATTAAGCCCTATTTTAATTTAAATTATATTTTTAGTTTTTATTATTTGCAATTAAGTCCTTTTTTAATTCAAATTCTTTAATTTTCCTTAAAAATATATTCCTTAGAAAACTAACAGTAAATATTATTTTAATACATTAAAATTAACTAAAAATATCAAGAACATAGCAATTATAATTAATAAAATGGAAAAAAATAACTATATAATATATAGTTATCAGTACCCTATCCCAAATTAAAAAGACTTGCTCCAAAGATTATATTCATCATCTATCTTTTCTAAGTTTGATATGAAGTGAGGTTTCTGGCAAATTCAGATTGAACCTAGACATAGGTATAAAATTGCATTCATCATCCCATTCGGGCAATATGAGTGGAATGTCATGTTCTTTGGGCTTAAGCATGCATCTTCTGAATGGATTATGAATGATGTATTAAATCCTTATTGAGAATTCTATATTGTGTACATCGATGATGTACTCATATTCTCTAAAGATGTCAGACAACATATCAGGCATCTCAAAACATTCTTTCTTATTATTAAAAGGAGTGGTCTAGCTCTATTAGTTAAAAAAGATGACTTTTTTCCAAACCAATATTAGGTTTCTTGGACATAATGTATCCAATGGAAGAGTTATTCCAATTGAACAATCTCTTCAGTTTACAACTAAGTTTCCTGATAAGATCATCGATAAAACTCAACTACAAAGATTTCTTGGTAGCTTAAATTACGTTTTAAGTTTATGTCCCAACATCAATAGATTGGCAAAGCCATTACATAATAGGCTCATGAAAATTCTTGAGCCATGGAAAAACAAACACATAAAAATTGTGCAAAAAATAAAAGGACAAGTTCAAAACATTCCTTGTTTATATCTTATGGATCCAACACTTCCCAAGATAGTGGAAACCGATGCCAATGAACTTGGCTATGGAGGGATATTAAAACAAGTCCAAAATAAAAATGACCTAATAGTTCAGTTTGGTTCTGGCCATTGGAATGATTGTCAAAAGAATTATTTCACTGTCAAAAAAGAAGTATTAGCAATAGTACTTTACATTTCTAAATTTCAATCAGATTTACTAAATCAAAGATTTTTGTTAAGAATTGATTGCAAATCTGCAAAAGAAATTTTATTAAAAGATGTTAAAAATATTGCATCAAAACAAATTTTTGCCAGATGGCAAGCTTTATTAAGTGTTTTTGATTTTGATATAGAATTTATCAGAGGAGAAAACAACTCATTACCAAATTTTCTAACCAGAGAATTTCTCTAAAACAGGTTCCAAAAGGAGTAAAAAGAAAAAAGAAAAGGAGAAAATGGACCCTCCTCCAAACCTTTCCATCACAAGCCTATCATTGGCTAAGGCAATTATTACTTAGTCCCAAGCGACCCAAGCCAAACCAGAATCATCTTCCCAGTAATCCCTAGAAGAGACATCACTAGAACTATCTCTATTGGATGAAGATCAATATCAACATATCCAAGAATGGGTACAAAATATGAAGGAATTATAGGATTCAGAAGGAATCCGAATAGCTTATTGCAGCATCCCAGGATTGGGTGCACCATCTAACATATTACCTTTAACCTCTAAGGGTAAAGAAAATGAAGCAAAGTCTTCCAAATGAATTTTTTTTAAAACAATCAACTGGAAAAATTTCAATTCCAGAAAGGAGGGTAATAACTTCAACTTATTTTCCTCCAAAAAGAGTAAGGGTAATCATTCCCAAATCAAAACCAACTTCTAAGTAGTTTCAACAATAGCCAACTCATATAGTTACAATTGTTGAAAAAGGATTTTTTGATCAAAACCCCTATTTAGCAATTCAAAATTATTTGGAAAAAGGATTCTATTAAAGACCTTTTTTCAATTTAAAAAATCCACAATACTATCAAAGTATTTTGGAAATCATTGGTAGTGTTGAATTCAAACACTTCCATTATCCCAACTCACTTGAAGTGCAGTTTTTAATTGCAAAACTTCACAATGTCATATCTCCATCAGATTAGGGAAATGATTTATCTAAAACATTGACATTCCCTATCAGAATTACATCTTATCTCCCACATTGTACAACATACAATTACTGGGATTATTACCAGGCATGGTTTAATGCATTCCTCATTCAAAACAAAGATAACCAACATTCTTGGTTGTTTTTCTTTGTCAATAAATCGGTTAATCCATCCCGATTTTAGAAACCTTCATTCTATTCTCATTTCTCCTATGAAGAAAGCTTATGAATCCTTTATAAGCATTATAAATCATCATCAGAGGAAGCTAGATTCCCTCCTCTATGTATATTTTGTTCAACATTTTACCTTCCTTGGGTATGTCAATGGGTCTTAAAACCTGTTACAATGGAGGTAATTACCCTAACTCGTTCATTTCAAATCAAATGATGCTCGTCATTTACGATCCTTAAAACATTATTGCCAATAGCTATTGACAAATGGCTTCTGTAAAAGGGTCACAGAGAATCCCAACTAAAGGAACTCCAAGAATATTCACTCTTATTAGCACAAAAGGCACTTTCAAATGCCTTAATATCTCAAGCCAAAATCCAGGAGGAACTCTTGAAAATAATTAAACAACTATCATCCTTTGGACAAACCTCATGTATTCATAAAGAAGAACTTGATTTGGATGAAACTCAATCACCCAGTAAAACAGTATCTCCTTTATCAAAAGCCTCAGTAGAAGATCTAATCAACTTAGAAATAGCTACTAAAGACATGAATTTCTAGATGGAAAAATAACTGTCCATTATTAGGCCTACAAGTCCAATTTTATTATTTTGGGCCTGAGTGTCCTTTTATTTATGATTGGGTCTGTGATTCCTATTCCTTATTTTGGGCCTACATGTCAATTTTATCATTGGACATGCGTGTCCATTTAAATCATATCCAAACAATTAAATCTTAAATCTAACTCTCTTGTTTATTACGATAAATACTTCGTCAATATATTTTTATTTTACAAACTTTGTTTTAATCTTGATGAAGAGTTAAAACTTAATTCATTTTATAAAAAAAAAGCATATTTTTATATTTTACAAGCGTAACAACATTACAAATATTCTATTTTATTTATTTCCAAACAATTATATTTTAATAAATGATCAATAAATTAAAATTGACATGTAAAACAACATATAAAGATAATATGAAAAGAATACATCTAAATATACCTCAACAAAAATTTAGTATTGTTTATGTTCTGGAAACCCACCAAATAGAATTTTCGTAGTGTTTATTGAAATGAAGCTAAGCCTATTACATAATCTATAATTTTTTCAACTCCAATTGAGAGAAGAACTTTAAACTAGTAAAACAAAAAATAGTAAGCATAGAAAGAGCTAGGAAGGATTAGAAGGAATGAGAGATGATTGATAAAATGGAATCTATTTATAGGGGCATAAAAGGAGAAAAATAAGGATTAGAAGTTTAGCTCCACATCACACAATTCTTCACACTATGGCATACAAAGGATATTATACAGTTGGGACCAATCCAATAATTTGCACCGATGTACACAACATTTTTATGCTACAATCGGCATAGAATCTAGGAAGCATTTTATTCAATTTTCTAGCCTTACACTAGGGCTCATAAAACATCCACGTCGTAGTATACACCATTCTAAGAAACTTCAAATCCATATTTTCTTGTATCCATTTTTTTAAACATATTTAATGATTTACATATGATATCTTTAAGTTTTAAAGTTGTAATGGAGTGCTTCAAGTATAACTCTATAAGTATTGATAAATTATATCTTTTCTTTGAAGCTAAAATTCCTTAAAAACAAAAAAACATGTAGACATGGTTATGAAAAGATAAATTTGTTCAAAATGAAAGTAAAACTATGGAAATTGATCATTGCAAAACTGTAAGTGCACAATATCATAAGTTTATAATAAAGTGATAAGAAGAGTATTGTTCTCAAGGATTAGTAACTTACTTTTGACAAATACCAAAAGTGTGTTAGTCTCAATTTTATGTAGAGAAATCACTAAGGTTGTTGTAATTGGAATTTAAAATAAAATCAATTTAAATAAAATGCATAAAAGAAAAGAAATATGTTGTTCAAAAATCAAATCAATGAGAAGAAAACTTCTAAGAAATCAATTCCACCTAATTCCTCACTATGCCTTACTCATTTAGCTAATTGAATTTAATTCTCTCTATTTGTTAGCAATCTAAAAGAAAAACATCCAAAAGTCTCTTTCAATAGTCAATTGGAAACATTCTTGTTCATCAATTTACACATAAGTATGCAATTTAACAAAGCAAGAAAGCATTAAGACTAATGATTTTAATACTACATAGGTTCATACAAGTCCTTCGATCACTATATTTAACTACACTGAAATATTCCAAATCTATCCTAGAATTCCTTCTTTTGATAGTAAATCACAAGACTAAAATAATCTAATTAATGGCCGATTAATTAGAAGCAATAATTCAAAATAAATCAAACAAATCACGAAGAGAAATAATTCAAATTAACATGGGAAAGAAAGCATAGTTTGGAATTAGATTACATCTTTTTCCTATAATAAAGAAAATTTAGTTTATGCTAAAAATTAAATTCAACATAAACAAATTCACCATATTAAAAAATCTACTTTCGTTTTTTCGGTCCATCTCTTTTTTTTCTCCAATTTTTCCCCTCTTTGTCTCCTCAGTCATCGCTTTTTTCCCAACCAATGCCATTTTTTTCTTTTTTCTCTATTTCAGTTCTACCTTTCTGCATTTTTTTCTTTTTTTCTGCCTTAGCGTTGTTTCTCCTTTTTTCTATTTATGTTTTGCGCCACTTTTCTCTTCTTCTTTTTGGTTTTGGTTTATTCCCCCTCTTTGTTTTGTTCCTTCTCATATATATATCTTTTGCAAATTGCATCCTCTTCTGCCCTTCTGCATTTTTTTAACTTATCTTCATTTAAATTTAATAGTCTTTTAGATGATATGGTTCTAAAATTTTGGATCCCATTTCTTCAAATCTGCAAAAACATTTAAATAATAATAATGAAGTCTAAAATCAATAAAAATTAAATAAAATTAGACTAAGGTTTAAAGTTGAGAAGTGATAAATTATGCTAAATTATGCAAGTCATCAAACACCCCTAAACTTAGAACTTTCTTTTTTCCTAAAAAAACAATAAAATAAAATAAAAGAGAACTATAGACAATATCAACTAGACCCTATAGAGAACTACCATCACTCACGAAGCCATGATCTAAATTTAGATTTCATCACTAGTAAGTTACTCTTTTTACATCTAAGATAGTAGAAAAGCAATCAAAAATTCATAAATTTTTCAAGCAAGAGTTAAGCATTTACATCAATCTAAAGATAAGTCCTTGAGTGTGTATGTGTGTGAAATAGTCAATTTAACTCCAAACCACTAGCAAATTCAGATAAAAGTAGAATAACTAAAATAAGAAGAATTCTCTCAAAACTTAACCCCATAAGTCCAATTTTCATAAATCCTCTCCAGTAATGTAATCAAACACCAAAATAAAATATCAAAAGGTCTTTAATCAAGGATGTAATGATAGGCCACAGGGTGAGGGCTAAGAAAGAAATGGATATTGAAAATAAGAGCAAACTAGGAAAATACTTGGTAGAAAAAAACAATAAAAAAATATCCACATGATTCACACCATAGCTCTTTCTCGATAATATGCTTATACTGATGACAATATTGTTGCTATATTCAATAAATGGAGTGCTTTTTTCTTTTTTTATTCAACCACCTTGTTACTCATAGCCTTTTATGATTTTCAACCACTTTAACCCTTTTTTGACTCTTGCATTTTACTTTCTTTTCTTTTCACACGTTGATAAAATATAGCGAACATAATATGGATTATTTAATTTGAACTAACTTTCTTTTTAAATGACAATTTCCACCAAAGTATTTTCTCAAACTTTAAGGTAAATTCATGGTTTTTCAGGCATAGAATGAGAATGGTTTATGTAGTTAAAAGAAAAAAACAAAGACTTATTTAAAATAAGGTTCAATGGGGTTGAATATGGGAATACACTATGTAATGATGGCATGGAAAGCTTTTTGGTTGTGATGAAAAAAAATAGGAATAGCATAGATCCATTCTCTAATGTTTGGTATCAACTAGGATTTCGGCTCAAGGATCCATCAATGGATTCTAGAGAAAAACAATAATGAAATTTCCTAACCTAATTAATTCAAATCCTTCTCTTCATAGGAAAAATGGAGTAGAGATAAACTTTACTATATGTTAAATTATTTTCGAGGATAGAGATTTAAATAAAAGTACCTACAAAACTCTACCTAATATAATAGCAGATTTTGAAAAAAATTCTCAAAACCATCCTTAATCACAAATTTCAAAGTCAGAAAATTCAATCATACTCGAATATATGCTTGATAAGAGAATCCAAAAACTCAATACTATAGGAGTCTACACCCTTAACCCAAACTCAAACCAAACAATATCCTCTGGTTTTATGGTGGATCTGCATTAGTTTGTAATTTTTAACTCTTTATTTCTATAAAATAAACCATTACCAAAACCCAAATTATTTAAATAGATAATAATAGAATAAAAGAAAGTTTTATGGGCTACCTCCCATAAGCGCTTGTTTTATAGTCTATAGCCACACTCTTCAATCTTCATCAATTAGGATTTCAAAGAGGAATAAATGCACAATTCCTCCCCACTTGTTCTCCATAATAGTGCTTCAATCTCTAACAATTAACTCTGAAGATATGCCTTGCCTTGCCTTGTCCTTCAAATCTATTGCTCCAAAAGGGAAAATTTTGTAAATTGTATAAGGACCTATCCATCTTGATCTTAACTTACCTGGGAAGAGTTTTAGTCGTGAATTGAAGAGGAAAACCTATTGTCTTGGAGAAAACTCACACCTAAGAATCTGTTTATCATGCCACTTCATTGTCCATTCTTTGTAGATCTTTTCATTTTCATAAGCAACATTCTAGAACTCATCCATCTCATTCAATTGAAGAAGTCGTGTTTCCTATGCTACCTTTAAATTAAAATTAAACTTCTTTATAGACCAATAAGCTTTATGCTCCAACTCAATAGGGAGATGACATGCTTTTTCAAACACTAATTGATAAGGAGACATCCAGATGATGTTTTAAAAGCTATAAAGTATGCCCATAGAGTATCATCAAGCTTATTTGCCCAATCCTTTCTATGGTTATTGACTGTCTTCTCAAGGATATTATTAATTTCTTGATTTGAAATTTTAGATTGGCTATTAGTTTAAGAATGGTAGGTAAGTGCTATCTTATGCTTCAGACTATATTTAGAGGAAAGGTTTTCAAACAACTCATTGTAAAAGTGGATCCATTCATTACTAACAATTGCCCGTCGAATGCCAAATATTGTGAATATGTTCTTATGCAGAAATTTGAGCACTACCTTTGCATCATTTGTTGTTATAACAATTTCCTCCACCTATTTTGACACATAATAAACTACTATTTAGATATAAATAAACCCAAAACAAGGAGGAAAAGGACCCATAAAATCAATTCCCCAAACATCAAATGACTCACCTCTAAGATATTTTTCGCTGGTAGCTCCTAACGTCTTGAAATATTCCGCATATGTTGGCACTAATTGATGTGTGCTTATAAAGCACAAAAATTACTATGATTTAATGTACTTTAGTTGATCAAATAGATTTATATTTGTATGATTTTATCATATTTTTATATAAATTTGTCTTTTTAGAATTATAGGTATTTTTATTGTTTTTCAGGTATTTTCATTCAAAAATAAGTTAAAGACTTGAATAAAAATACTAGATGCAATATATCACAAATATGTTGAGAAACAAATGAGGAAAAGTAAAAAAAATTGAAAAATTGGACAAAATGGGTAAAAATGGTCAAAAATGCTGAGTCCCATACGCGCGCAATGCGTAGAGCCAGTATGTTCACGCACGTGCTGCCAGTACACGCCCGCACTACTTTCCATGTGATCACCATGACATGTCCACGCCTATCCCCCAAACGTCCACATCCACCAATGCTTGTCTATCATAAACCTCACCCTCGACATGTGTGCCAACTTGTCTAAATGTGTCAAAAATTAATTTTGAGATATTTTCCTGCTTGTTTTTAGCCTTTTCTCTTAAAGGGGCCCTCTCCCCCATTGTAAAATGATCCCTCAAAATCTCTAAAATTACAAAATTCACAAACTTCTCTCTCTTTTTCTCTCTAGATTTCTCTTTCTAGAAAGCTTTCTTTTTTTAGTTTTTTTAGTTTTATAGTTCTTTCTTTTTTGAGAAGAACTAGTTATACTTTTATAGATTTCTAGTTTTTAATTCAATAAATGAAAATGCAAATCCATTTAGAGGTTTTCCAGCAACAGAATTAGCATCAAAGTTTTGTAAGGATTCTTTTGAGGTATAATTTTAAAATGAATTCTTTACAGTTATTTTTTATGTTTTATTCTTATATGTTATGTTTAATTTGTCTGTGATTAAATTTAACATGACTTACTATTTGTAAATATGATATAATAATAACTTTGTTATGCTTACGAAATATTAAATAAGTAAAACATTTTTATAAAATAAATTGATTTTATTTTTATTCAAGATTTTATATTAAGGATATTAGAAAGAAATATATTATTTTTCATTACAAACTTAAATCTAAAAAATTAGATTCTAAGTTTTAATTATCCGGTATGATTAAGAGTAGTGCTTTTTTATTTGTTAGTATAATTGCCCGGTAGTTAGAATAAAGCTCTATTTCAAGAGTTTTTTTATAAGAACTATTATTCGAAATTGTATTGACAACATATTTTCAGTAATAGTTTTAAAACTTGAAAGTTAGTACTTGGATAATTAAATTCTTAGGTTTAATTTGGACACCTTGCATAAAGTCTAATTAACTGACTCGGCCTAAAGTTGTGATTAGATGATTTTCTATTTTCTTAGAAATATAGCTAAAGTTTTAATACTTAATTAATTAATAGGCCCCACCTAAGAATATTAGTTAATTAATATTAAATAAAAGAATTTGAGACCTGTCTAAGGACACTTTTATACCAAAAAGGAGAAAATCAACAAATATTAATTTATATATTTAATAACATAAATAATACGAGCAAGCATAATTAACTTAATTATTATATCCATAAATACTCCACTGTTATGAATTATAGAAATTTGCATTATTGTTTATTGAATCCATATCTATGTTTATGTCATAGATTAGGAAACAAAAATTAAAATATCGTGGTAGGATATTTAAGATTTAATTTTGTTTTTAAATGTTTGAATAATAAATTAAAAGCCACATATATTCCTTCCTTATATCGCCATTGGGAGTATACTTGTCATTTTCTATAAAATGATTCGGGCACTTGCGAGAGTTTTACAAATATAAAACCAAAGTATCTGTAAGATCGATATTGCTCACCTCGATGTCGATCTTGTTTCATCATTGATCACAATTTTTCACCAAAGTATAACTATCACAAAAAATAGAGGGCCAAAAGAAACCATTTTGAAGTACCTTAGCTACTGTTCATGTTACTCCAAAATGTCCTCTATATGATGATGAATGGCATTGATAAAGAATGGTTTGCATCTCCTCTTAAGGCACACATTTTTGGATGATTTGATAAGGGAATCTTTCGAAATGGAAAGGCTCATCCCAAAGATAATATTTTACATCATGAAAAAAACTTCTTATATTGATGGTAAGTAAGATCTAGTAGCAATACCCTACAAGCTAGGTAGTTTACAATATCAGCATACCAAGGAAGCTTGATCTCACATGTAGTCAATTTCTCATCAGGGAATGCTTCTTGAATCACTAAATTTGGTTTTACTTCCTTTTACTCCAACCGAGAGAGATGTTTAGCAATTGAATTTTCACTTCCCTTCTTATCTCAAACTTCCAAATCAAATTCTTGAAGAAGAAGGATCCAACGAATCAACCTAGGCTTAGCATCGTTCTTGCCAAACAAATAACAAAGTGTTGCATGATCAATGAACACTATCACCTTTGTACCAATGAGGTAAGATCAAAAATATTCACAAGCAAACACCACAACAAGCATCTCCATCCCAGTTTTTGTATAATTCAATTTGGCTTCCTTCAATGTTCAACTTGCATAATATATGGCCTTAAATTGTTTATCTCACTTTTTTTCCAACCACTGCTCCAATTTCAAAGTCCCTTGCATCACACATGACTTCGAAAGGTTGAATCCAATTAGGGAAAATAATCAATGGTGCTGAAATCAGTTTCTCCTTGATTGCATTAAAGGCTTGCAAACAAACATTATTTAAGTCAAATGCTGAATTTTTTCAAGAAGATTTTATAAAGGTTTAGAGAGTTTAGAAAAATCCTTTATAAATATTATATAAAATCCCACATGTATGAAATGGCTTTTGATTCCCTTCCCATTCTTTAGAGGTGGTAGTTTTTCAATGGTTGCAATTTTAGCTCGATCAACTCAATTTCTTTAGATGACACTCTATGGCCAAGCACGATCTCTTCTTGAACCAAGAAATTACACTTCTCCCAGTTTAGGAAAAGATTTTTATCTTTAAATATATGAAAAATAAGAGATAAATTATGCAAACAATGATCAAAAGATGTACCAAAAACTGAATATCATCCATGAAAATTTCCATTATATCTTTCACCATATTAGAAAAAATAGCCATTATACAACGTTGAAATGTTGGTGGGGATTGCACAATCCAAAGGGCATCCTTTTATAAGAAAATGTTCCATAGGAGCATGTGAATGTAGTTTTATCCTGATCTTCGAGGGCTATGGCAATTTGATTAACCATCTAAGAAGCAATAATAGGGATATTCAGCCATTCGATCTAACATTTGATCAATGAATGGAAGTGGAACATGATCCTTCCTTGTTGCTTTGTTCAAATTGAGGTAATCTATACAAACATGTCAACCTATGACTGTTCTTGTAGGAATAAGCTCATTGTTGTCGGTTTTCACCACTATTACTCCATCTTTTTTGGGTACAACCTGCACTAGACTTACCCATGAGCTGTTTGAAATAGCATAAATAATTCCAGCATTGAAAAGTTTCAAACTTTTATCTCTCACAATTTCCTTCATTGTTGGACTTAATCTTCTTTGAGGCTCAAAGCTATTCTATACTCCCTTAACACATGCAATGACTTTTCCTCTTCTTCGGGTGTAAGAGATGCCACAATAATCACTGGAAAGGTGTAACTATCATCCAAGAATGCATAGCAAAGACGCTTAGGCAATTTCTTCAACTTTGGAGTTATAGTTTGCTACACTTTTTTGTAGAGATTATAGAATCAGTCTTTGCTACCATCGGCTCTAGCCTCTCTACTTCTTGGCTAAATGATGTAACTTACTGCAATGCTTCTAAGGCAAGTACATAGCGAATAAATTCTTCACTAACAAAAGGTAAATCAGTTTCACAAACAACAGAGTTATTAAAATCATAAGCACGAGATGAAGTGGTGATATATCATTCTAGGTGATCGGTTGGCATATCTTCTTGAAAGGATTCTACTACACATTGTTCAATGACATCTACCCAAAATAAAGGGCTTAGATCTTTTGGAAATATCATATCTTTGTAGATGTTGAACATAACCTCTTCCTTGTTCACTACTCTCAATGTTAACTCATCCTTTTGAAAATCCATTAAAGCCCTTCCCATAGCCAAAAATGTTCTACCAAGAATTAGTGAGATATCTTGGCTTCATCGATATCTAACACCACAAAATTAGTAGGAAAAATAAATTTATCCACCTTTACCAATACATCTTCTATGATTCCACGTGAAAACTTGATGGATCAGTCTACTAGTTGTAAAGAAATGGTTGTTTGTTTCATCTATCCAAGTCCCAATTTCCTATAAGCAGAAAGTGACATAAGATTAATACTAGCACCAAGATCACATAAAACTTTATCAAAAAAAGAATTCCAATAGTGCAAGGAAAAGTGAAACTCTACGGATCATTCAATTTTGAGGTAATTTCTTTTGAAGAATGGCACTACATTCTTCAGAAAGTTTCACTGTTTTGAACTTCTCCAACCTTCTCTACTTGTAAATGATGTCCTTTACGAATTTGGAATAACTTGAAATTTGTTCCAAGGCAAAAGGAATATTTTTATGTGAATTTTCTTAAAAATATCTAAAAACTTAGAAAATTGCTTATCTAATTTTTATATTTGAAAGCATTAAGGATCAGGAAGTGAAGTAGAGAGAATATGAGGATTATCAGGAAATGAAATTGATGGAGACATGTTAGTCTCTCTTAATGTATCATCAACAATCTCTTCTTTTTACACTTTATTATTGTTGTGGCCATTGTTTGGAGCTGTAGAGGTAGACTCGGTTTCCTCTGATGGTGACCTCTCACTTTCTCTTCCACTTTTAAGTGTGGTGGCCTTGCATTTTTCCTTTGGATTCACTTCTATATTGCTAGGAAAAGTTCATATTTGTCGGGTATTGATGGTCTTGGATTTGAATTTCAAGATTTTTCATAGTGGCTCCCATAGTACTACAATGATTCTGAATGTTAGCCAACCGTGAATCACTCTTTTTAAACCTTGCTTTGGTCTTCTTAACAAAGGAAACCATGGCATCCTCAAGTTATATCTTCTTCTCACTTGGTTGACTATCAAACCCTAGAGAAGGTTGCAGCATATTCTTTGTGTTTCCATAAGAAAAATTCTCATGATTTTGAAGCCTTGAATAGTAGTAATTTGGCATACGATTACCACAATAGTTGTAGTTCTGGTTGTTGATGCATTGAACCTGTTCTTAACTTACTTCATTCATCGTAACTGTCATACTTGAATCTACAACATATTCTGCACTTTGTGGTATTCTTTGGGTTGTTAAGGTTGAAACATGATGAGATAGGGAAGTAACTTAAGATAAATAGGTAGCAAACGGCTCCAATTCATGAATCCCATCTTAGTTAGAGATCTTTTAGTTGGCCATTGATAGTTGTTTGAGGCCATTTCTTCCAAAAGACAAGTATCACCCTTACTTGTCTTTAACATCAAAGTTCCACCATAAGCAGCATCAATTATGGTTCTAGTTTTCCCATTTAACCCATTATAGAACATCTGAACATGCAATCAATCCAACAATCCATATTGAGTGCAATACTGAATCAAATATTTATACCTTTCCCATGCTTCATAAAGTGTCTCAAAATCATTTTGTCTTAATTGACCAATCTCACTCTTGAGCTAGGCTATTTTTTAAGGTGGAAAGAATTTAGCTAGAAATATTTTTGCAATGTCCTACCAACTAGTGATGCTTTTCGATTGTAGAGATTGTAACCAAGCCTTGTCCCTCAATCAAAAAGGAAACAATCTCATTCTAATGATGTCTTTAGTAACACCATTCATCTTTTTAGTGTCACAAATCTTCAAAAATATTTCCAAATAAATATTGGGATCATTAAGTGATGATCTGCTAAATTGAACCTGTTGCACCATACTAATTAACACCAATTTGAGCTCACAATTATTGGCATTAATGGCCTGGCATCTAACACCTAAGTAATTGTCATTCACAAATATTATCCTTACATAATACTTCCAAGTGTGTGGCTATATATTATGTTCTCCTTCAGCCATGGCTAGTACTTTCATCTTTCTTTGTGATCCAAAAGTTCTTTCAATCTCTGGATCAAAAGGGATAATGTTTCAAGTTCTAGCATGATGCATCCAACGTCAAAAACACACCTAGAGAAAAATTAAAGAACTAAAAATATAAAGAAATGAAATAAAACACAATTTTACATTAAAACCAAGATTACTTTGTATCGATATTAGAAAAAATAAGAAGAAATCAATCCCCGAAAATGGTGCCAAAAACTTGATCGGTGCAAAACTACAAGTGCACATTATAGTAGTTTTATAGTAAAGTGATAAGAAGAGTATGGCCCTCAAGGATTGGTAACTTACTTTTGACAAATACCAAAATTATGCTAATCTCGATTTTATCTAGAGAAGTCTCCAAAGTTGTTGTAATTGGAATTTAAAATAAAATCAATTTAAAGAAATGTGGAAAAGAAAAGAAATATGTTGTTCAAATATCAAAGCAATGGGAAGAAAACTTCTAAAAAACTTATTTCACCTAATCCCTTACTATGCCTTACTCTATGTTTGTTAGCAATCTAAAAAAAATCCAAAAGCCTCTTTTGATAGTCAATTGGAAACATTCTTGTTCATTAATTTACACAAGAGTATACAATTTAATAAAGCAAGAAAGCATGAAGACTAATGATTTTAATACTACACATGTTCATACAAGTCCTTTGATCTCTATTTTTACCTACACTGAAATATTCCAGATCTATCCTATAATTCCCTCTTTCAATAGTAAACCACAAGACTAAAATCATCTAATTAATAGTCAGTTAATTAGAATCAAGAAGCTCAAAATAAATTAGAAAAATCATGAATAGAAATAATTCAAATTAACATGGAAAAGCAAGCATATTTTGGAATTAAATTACATATTTTTCTTAGAATAAAGAAAATTTAGTTCATGCTAAAAATTAAATTTAACATCATAAACGAATTCACAATAATTTTTCTGAGAAGAATTGGAAGGAAAATCAATGATGAAAAATCTACTTTCATTTTGTCCATCCAACTCTTTTTTTCTCCAATTTCGCCTCTCTCTCTTTGTCTCCTTAACCATAGCTTTTTTTTCCTTCTCCCAGCCAACGCCATTTCTCATTTTTTTCTATTTGTATTTTGCATCACTTTTCACTTTTTTTTTCATTTTGTGCCCTATTTCTATTTCGTTCCTTCTCATATATATATACTGCCTTTCTGCATTATTGTTTAAATTATCTTTATCTAAATTTGATTTCAATAAATCTTCATTTAAATTTGATATCATTAAATCTTCATTTAAATTTGAGAGTACTAAGACAATATGCTTCTAAAATTTTAAATCTTCATTTTCTTCAAATCTACAACAAAATTTAAATAATAATGAAGTCTAAAATCAATAAAAAATAAAATAAAATTAGACTAAAGTTTAAAGTTGAGAAGTGATAAATTATGCAAGTCATTAGAAATACAAATCTATTTTATCATTTAGAGGTCCCTATACATAGGAACAATTACACAAAAGGTTAATTGTTTTTCCAACTCAAATAGGTAACTAGTACCTAGATGAGAAGTGAAAATACCAACTTATGGAATCTTTTCGCGAGCTCTATATCAATTCGGCTAAGCAAGCCTCACATGAATTAAGAAATTAACATAGGGAAAGTATAAAACAACATGCTTAACTCAACACTCAACAAAGACAACTAAAGAACAAACTGGGGTAAATATACTAGTGACCGTGTGCCTCGTAAGCTCTTATCTAGAATAGCAACAAACATATGCATGACAAATAGCTAATAGCGAGTGAGATAAGAATCTATACTAAACAATAAAGGATTTCAAATCACTTCATGAGTTCACATATGAGAACATATTCAAAAAATGGTGATTGTACTCTCATAGAATGTTATCATTCTAAACATAACAAACCAATTAAAGGTTTTAATAATTGGGATATGACCAAGGTAAGGAGACACAGATTCCTTAGAGACTCACGTCAAACTCACATGCATATAACATACATAAGTAATATAAATTAATTAGGGAGCAAGTAGATTAATTTACTATAGCATAAGTAATGATTGGAAAACTAAAGACATGTTGCATAAAAGGAAATAAAGTATATGACAATCTATAATGAACACGCTTTCTCATCATAGTCTACATCTAGTATGTTGGTTCATACAAGATAAACACGCGATTAGACTAACAGATAATCTGATCTTGCATAACATCCAACAAATAAACAAATAACTAATAATCATTGTTGTAGCACATATAATTAGTAAATAGAAAGCATGCAATATATAATAAAAGCTTTCTAATCAGAGAATAAACTTCAGTATGTAGAAACATATACCAATTAAACTCTAATTGTACTAGCCACACATTCTACCATGCATAACAACAGGTATAACAAGGTAAACTCATATCGATACTCTATCTATGTGATAGCATCCTTGGGTTGTTTAAGGTAACCAATCAATAGTAAACAATTTACTAAAAACAATAAATAGATATAAATCAATAGAAAAGTATAAACCCAAATTCTTCTATTAGTCAAAACATTAACCCTAATTGCTTATTGTAGCTCTCATTTCCTACTTCATCAATAACATAGTTCAATATATGAACCTGACTCTCCTTTAAAGGCGAAACCACCTAAAGTGGTGTGATCAGAAACAAAATGCCAGTAATGTGTAAAATGAATAAGTAAACATTACACGACTACAACAACCAACCGACTCATAGCTCACAACCACAAAAACTCCTCAAATAAGAAAAAGTTACATGATGGCAACTATCAGTCGATAATAACTCACATAAAACCTACCTACAAACACTGTCTCGAATACTCATAACTCATATGCACATTTTTGTTCATATGGTCACAAATATAGAGTTCATTCTAGTCCTAAAACTTACACACATGAAACAAGCATATACCTTATGGACGTATCATGCAGAAACAATGTGTACTCTATCCAAATACTATCATGTTACCCCTACACAAGTACACACTGATAGTGTATCCAAATACTTTTATGTTACCCATGCACAAGTACACACTGATATTGTATCCAAATACACTGATAGTGTATCCAAATACTTTTATGTTACCCATGCACAAGTACACACTGATATTGTATCCAAATATTATTGTGTTACCCTTACACATATGCATATTGATTATGTCTAAGCACAATTAACATATAGCACAAACAAACATTATCTCTATACAACACAAATATGCAAACTATATAATCTACATTCAACATAAAAATGCATACTTCTCTTGAACATCTATAACACTTCACCTAATTGTATGCATATTAAATAATCACAATGCAATAATACAATGTAGATTACCCATCACCTCATGCAACAAGAAAACACAATGCACAAAAAAACAAAAGTTATGTACACTTATCCTCCTTTTTGACATGAAGAGTCAAAGCGTGCACACACAATGTATGCAACATATCACACCCTTGTATGAAGAAGGGAAGTCAAATAAAAATGAAATAAGTGTAACACTCATACATCACACAAGAGAGGATTAAGACAAACTCAAAAAGAGGCAACACATGAAGCCATGTGATAAATACAAAGAATAACACGGAGGCAATAGCAAGGTAAATTCATGTAACAAACAATAATATGAATGCATAAATAAGTCAAGAGTAGTGTAGATAGTAAACATATCCCTAGTGTGATACATAGCAAAGAGCCTCACATCTATACATGTTGTGGTAGGGCATAAAGGGATTTGTAATGTGCATACAACACATCGAAACGACGGGTTGTCAAATACTAATGGCACATGTGTCAACAAATATGAAAGACAACATTGACTAGGAGTCCTACTATCTTCCAAGTTAGCATACTCTTAGTGACTCAACAATCTTCCCCTAGCATCAATGCCACTTAAATGTGTCAATGAATCCCTAAGAAGGAGTTCAATAGAAGTCCAACTATATTCTAAGTAATTGACACACTCTTAGTGATTCAACTACCTTCCCCAAACAATACTTTGGTATATTCAATCATGTAACCTCACCTCATACTATGCACACACATAAGAAAAGACACGCCAGTCTACCAAAGAAAACATATGTCATGCATTCCAATGAGAAATACCATGCTATCAACTATAAGTGATAAACATGTAAAAACTTAATACAATAGGGATGCATGTAAACACATAGGAAGAAACGTGAAATAGGAGATTGTAACTGGAGTGAGAAAATGGCTAGCAATAATTATCAATGGCCAATGGACAGAATGACTACCATAAGAAGAGTAGCTAGAGTGCATAAGGTAAATGATATCATAGCACTTACAGCTCAAGTTTCATCTTTGGTTTATATTTTGAGGCTTAAAACTCGCCAGTAAGTATAAACCAGGTCCAAGATTCAGGAATGTCATGTGTGTTTTTGTAGGAGCTCATTTGTTTGATAATTTTTCAAATAATCCTGAATCTGTATGCTATGTGGGTAATGTGAATCGAAACAACAATCTATACTCGAACATATATAACCCAAGATGGAGACAACATCTAAATTTCTCTTGGAATAATAACAATCAAGGTGGTAATTAATTCAACCATCAATCATTTCCACCACCTATTTTTCAACTCCCATAACAATCGCAAGCCCAAGAGAAGAATACATCTACTAAGGACAATACAAATGCTTTAATGAGGATGATGAAAGACTTCATCCAATTAGTAAATATAAAAGTGTCCACTCAAGAGGCTTCAATTTGGAATTTAGAGAACCAAATGGGGCAAGTTGCCTAGGCCATAAGTCAAAGGTCTTAAGGTAACCTTCCAAGTGACACAATTGTAAACACAAGAATAGAATGTAAGGACCAGGGCAACACCATAGCCTTAAGGAGTGGTAAAACTTTAGAACAAGAACATAAGACAAAAAAGGATGTGGAAAAATAGGAAATTAACAAGTATGAGGAGGAACTAGTGGATAAAGATAGCACTATAAAAGAAATAATCTAGCCAAAGAAAAACAACCT
Organism: Hippophae rhamnoides; assembly: GCA_033030585.1. Taxonomy (NCBI): domain Eukaryota; kingdom Viridiplantae; phylum Streptophyta; class Magnoliopsida; order Rosales; family Elaeagnaceae; genus Hippophae; species Hippophae rhamnoides. The sequence goes on along the minus strand of CM065435.1, from coordinate 35,083,347 downwards.
TTACAAACCCACTATTCCTTTCCCTCAAAGACTACAAAAGAAAAGGTTAGATACACAGCTTTCAAAAAATTTTGATGTCATTAAGAAGCTACACATAAAAATACCATTTGTAGAGGCACTTGAACAAATGTTGTCTTATGCCAAATTCATAAAGGATATACAATAAAGGGAAAAGTGGCTTGGACATCATGAAACAATAACCTGGAATGAAGGTTATAGCACCATCCTTGATAGAAAACTACCACAAAAACTGAAAGGTCCAAGTAGTTTTGGCAACCCTTTCACTATTGGGAACATCCATTTTTAGAAAGCATTATGTGACTTGGGTTCCAACATTAACCTTATTCCATTATCAATCTTCCAGAGATTTGAGGTTGGTAAAGCCAAACCCATTTCAATAACATTAAAAATAGCAGATAGATCAATTCGGAGACCTCGGGGTGTGATAGAAGATGTGCTAGTAAAAGTAGACAAATTCATCTTTTTGGTAGAATTTATTGTGCTAGACAAGGAGAAAGATAGTGACATTCCTATTATACTTAGTTTTCCATTCTTAGAAACTGAAAGGGCACTCATTGATATACAAAAAGGTGAGCTTACAATGAGATTGCAAGATGAACAAGTAACATTTAAAGTTTTTAAAGCACTTAAACCCCTTGATATTGATAATGGTAATGAATGCTTAAGGATAAATTTTACTACTTGTAAGGAAAACTTAAAAGAGTTTGTTGAGTCACTCATACTTAAGACTTTAACACATGATGCTATAAATAAGAACATAAACTCATCATAAAATAACTCAACCTGTTTTAACTTTGAAAGTATGGAATCAAAGGTTGATATTGTGGATTGTGTGAACCTTTTGGAGGACGTGCCTCTCATGTGTGTATCAAATCCATTTGTGGAAAGTGTTGAGATAGGATCTAAGCTCAACCCATCAATTGAACGGCCACATAGTTTAGATCTCACACTTTTACTCTCCCATCCATAATAAATTAGGCAAGCAAAAAAGTTCAATAGAGAGGTGAAAAAGATATTGGAAATACATAAATTGGATGAGTTACGGTGGAGTGCTTATAAGAATGCCAAAAGGTTCAAAAATAAAAAAAATATATGATAGGAGAAGAGACTTGAGCACCGTTTTTACAAACTAGAACATAAAATATTATTAAACAAATCAAGACTCAAATTGTTTCCAGGCAAACTCAAAAGTAAATGGACACAAAGGGATGTACCTTAGAACTTGATATGATCGTCTAGTCAAGGAAATTAAACATGACTCTAGTTGGGAGGCAACCCAATGTTATTTTACTTATAATTTTATTGAAATGTAATGCACCCTAAAAAATTTAGAGAGAAAAAATAATAAGCAAAACTCACAACACAATTATCCCTCTAAAGAAAAAAAAAATAGAATTGAAAATAAGTTTAAGGGTGTTATGAAGTTACAATAAAACAAGAGAAAAGAGATGTGGAATAAAAGAATATGAAAAGAATGACAAAAATGGGTGCATTGAAATATCAAGTTAAAGTTCAATTGTAGTTAAAAATTACATGATGAATTAAACAAAAGCTAAGGTGTGGAAAGAGCCTAAATGTCTTCATTTATTGACCCCTCACCTAAGCCTTACATTACAACCATGTAAATTCCTTATTGATCTTTAGCTAAGTGCATATTTATATTAATGTAGAAGGATATGAAAAATAGACATATAAGATTTGTACTAAGATTGAATTGATTAGCATACTCGTATAGGTTTATTTCATGAGTGCACTGGATGATATCATGTGCATCACACACACACGAATAAATTTGTCAAAAACCTTGCATATCCTTGTATTGATGGAACTTTGATTGATGAATAAGTGAATCTTCTTATCATAGGATTTTATGACTTTTGAGAGGGATAGTTTTCTTGAAATATATATACATATACATACATATATATATATACATATACATACATACATACATACATATATATATATATATGAATATACTACCCTTTTTATTTTATTTAGTTATACTTAGCTTTAATTGATGACAAGTAAAGAGTTAAGTTTGGGAGTGTGATAATTCTATAAAAGTAAAGTCATTAGTGCACTTTTTTTTACTTAATATTTACTTTTTTTATTCAATAAATATTATTTTGGGAGTAAAAATATTAAAATATAAATGTTTTAGTGAAAAGGGGTTAAAATATAATTTTTGGCATTTTTTTGGGATTTTTGTGGAATTTATATGGATGCTTTATGAATTTTTAATGTATGACCAATCAGAAGATTCCACGTGGCCAGCCACACAAGCAAAGCAGTTAACTCGGAAAGCCATACGAATGCCATGTAAGTAGGGACAACAAATTCTAGACCTCCACATGTGAAGAGCAACGAACTGCATGCCATGTGTCAGCACGACATTCATTTCAAGTTTAAGCACTGTTAAACCTTCATGCCACGTGTCACCAATATACTCGTCGAGTTGTTCTACCCATGCGCCATGCCATCCATTACTACAAATCAAGTTGAGTTGTGTGGCACTGACTCAGCAAGCGTTGACTTAGATTAGTCTCCCTTGCCGCGCATCGCACTCTGATTCGCTCACTAAATTCCATATGTCATGTGTCATACTGTGATTAGCTGGTGTAGTTAATTTGGCTTGTTTTAATCTCAACCCTTGATCTAAAGCTGATTTGATGATCCATATTTCACAGGAGTTATATTTAAGCCCTTAATCACCCCATAAACCCCAATAAACTACCACTAGCGTAATTTTGATCAATTTTTGGAGCTAAAGGGAGAGAAAATACAGAAAAATTCAAATGAGATACAATTTTGGTAAAGGTTCAAGATAAAATTTGTACTATAATTCCATAGATTAACTATATTTCTTTTTCTACTCTTTTCTTTATCAATTTTTATGCCTTTCTTTATGAAAAATATGAGCATTATAGACAAAATTATCTCTAGTTAATTTATTAATCTAGGATCTTATGAATCCAATTCTCGCCATGTGATGATTAATATTTTACCCCAATTATAATTATAATTTAATTATATTATTTAATCTAATTTTTATGTTATTAATTATTTGCTCAACAATTTATCTATAGAGGCAATTAAATAAATTTGACAAATTATTTAATTGTTTGTTTTGATTAAATAACATGTATAATTTCTAGGTAGAAATGTTTGATTCTTATTTATATGATCCATAATTTATGAATTTAATGAGTATTATGCAATTTAATTGGCATGAGAGTGTGATTAAAATAATTACTATATGGTGTGTAGTTTACTTGAGAGAGAAATACATGCCAATTTAGATTCAATTAATTGATAATTATATTGGGGGGATTTTAGTTATTCAAATGTTTAAAAAATTGAGGGATTAAGTATTCTTAGATATTTTCTCATATATATTTTTAGTTACCAAATGTGATTTAATTAATTATTGCTATTTAATTTTAATTATTTTAATATTGCTTCCTTAAAATATAAAAACACAAAAAATTGATTTTTATTTTTTTTAGTTTCAAAAATTAGATTCTAATAAAATCATCTTAGAAGAACGATCTTTTCTTATCATTATATTACTTGTTGCGATATGTATTGATGACTTGTATAATTTGGCATGATTTATCACTTCACAACTTTAAACTTTAATCTAATTTTTATTTATTTTAGACTTCGTTATTATTATTTAAATTTTATTGCAAATTTGAAAAAAAAATGAAGATTCAAAATTTTAAAAGTATATTGTCTTAGGAGTCTTATAATTTAAAATAAGATTTATTTAAATAAGATTTTTCAATATATATATAAAGGAAATAATAGGAGGCAGAACGAAGAGTAGAACAAAAACAAAAGAAACAGAACATAGTAGAACAGAAACAAAAGAAATAGAATAGAGCGTAGAGGAAGAAACAAGAAGAAAAGGAGGGAGCAGAACGTAGAACAGAGGACATAAACAAAAAGATAGCTATTAGGGAGAAAAAAAAGAAAAAACTAGAGAACATAAACGTAGGAAAGAGAAAAGTAAAAAATGATCTTAATGTGTTCTTACTTTATTAAATTGCATACTCTTGTGTAAATTAATTAATAAGAATATTTTCAATTGACTGTCGAAATAGGCTTTTGGATTTTTTTTAGAGATTGCTAACAAACATAAAGAATTAAATTCAATTAGCTAGATGAGTAAAGAAAAGTGAATGATTAAATGAAATCGATTTCCTAGAAGTTTTCTTCCCATTGATTTGATTTTCAAACAACATCTTTCTTTTCTTTTGCATATTTTCTTTAAATTGATTTTATTTTAAATTCCAATTACAACAACCATAGTGACATGTCTAGATAAAATTGAGATTAGTATAATTTTGATATTTGTCAAAAATAAGTTACCTATCCTTGAGGAGTATACTCTTCTTATCACGTTATTATAAAATTATGATATTGTGCACTTGCATCTTTGCACCGATAAATTTTTTGGCACCGTTGCCGGGGATTTATTTTTTCTTATTTTGCCAATATCGATACAAAGTAATCTTGGATTTAATTTAGAATTATATTATATTATATTTTATTTTAATTTTCTCTAGGTGTGTTTTTGATATTGGTTGTGGCATGCTAGAACTCAAAATATTATTCCTTTTGATTTGAAGATTGAAAGAACTTTTAGATCATGAAGAAAGAAGAAAGTAATGGCCATGGCTTAAAGAGAATAGAATGTACAACCACTACCTTGAAGGATTATGTAAGACCAATTGTGAATGACAATTATTCAAGTGTAAGATGCTAGACTAGTAATGCCAATAATTTTGAGCTCAAAGTGGTACTGATTAGCATGATATAATAAGTCCAATTTAGCAGATAGTGGTAATGATCCCAATATTCATTTGGCAATGTTTTTGGAAATTTGTGACACTGTAAAAATAAATGGTGTTACTGAAGACACCATTAGACTGAGATTGTTTCTTTTTCATTGAGGGACAGGGCCAGAGGTTGGCTACAATCTTTACAACCGGGAAATATCACTAGTTGGTAGGACATGTCAAAAAGGTTTCTGCCTAAATTATTTCCACCTAAAAAAATAGCCTAACTCAAGAGTGAGATTGGTCAATTAAGGGAAAATGATTTTGAGACACTATATGAATCATGGGGAAAATATAAAGATATGATTCGGATTTTTCCTCAACATGGATTGTTAGATTGGTTGCAAGTTCTGATGTTTTATAATAGGATAAATGGGAAAATTAGAACTATAGTTGATGTTTCTTCTAGTGGAACTTTAATGTCAAAGATAGCTGAAGGTGTTACATCTATTTTGGAATAAATGGCCTCAAAGAACTATCAATGGCTAATTGAAAGATCTATGGCTAGAAAGTTGATGGGATTCATAATTTGGAATTATTTGCTGCTCTTTCAGCTCAAGTTACTTCCCTATCTCATCATATTTTAGCCATGACAACCCAAAGAATACCACAAAGTGTAGAATATGTTCTAGATTCAAGTATGATAGTTCCTTCAATGAATTAAGTAAGTCAAGAACATGTTCAATACATCAACTATCAAAACTATGACTATTGTGGTAATTCTATGCCAAATTACTACCATCCAAGGCTTCAAAATCATAAGAATTTTTCTTATGGAAACACAAAGAATATGTTACAACCTCCTCCAAGGTTTGATAGCCAACAAGCGAGAAGAAGATTTCACTTGAGGATGCTATGGTTTCCTTTGTTGCAGAGACCAAAGCAAGGTTTAAAAAAAGTGATTCACGGTTGGATAACATTGAGACTCATTGTAGCAATATAGGAGCCACTATGAAAAATCTTGAAGTACAAATTAGGCAACTAGCCATAACCATAAATTCCTAACAAAGAGGAACTTTTCCTAACAATACAAAAGTGAATCCAAAGGAACAATGCAAGGCCATTACACTTAGAAGTGGAAGAGAAATTAAGAGGTCACAATCAAAGGAAATCGAGTCCACCCTATAGCTCTAAATAATGGCCAAAGCAATAATAAAGTAGAAGAAAAAGAGATTATTGATTATACACTAAGAGAGACTGACATGCCTTCATCAATTTCATTTCCTGGAAATCCTCATATTCTATCTAATCCACTTCCTTATCCTCAACGCTTTCAAAAACAAAAATTAGATAAGAAATTTTCTAAGTTTTTGGATATCTTTAAGAAAATTCACATAAATATTCCTTTTGTAGATGCCTTAGAACAAATTCCTAATAGTGAAGAGAAGGTTGAAGGAGTTCGAAATAGTGAAGCTTTCGAAAGAATGTAGTGTCATTCTTCAATAGAAATTATTTTAAAAAGTAAAAGATCGAGGGAATTTTACTTTGACTTGCACTATTGGAAATTCATTTTTTTATAAATTTTTATGTGATCTTGGTGCTAGCATTAATCTTATGCAACTGTCTGTTTATAAGAAATTGGGACTTAAAGAGATGAAACAAACAACCATTTCTTTGAAGCTAGAAAACCGATACTTCAAGTATCCACGTGGAAACATAGAAGATGTATTGGTCAAGGTGGATAAATTTATTTTTCCTACTGATTTTGTGGTGTTAGATATGGATGAAGACCAAGATATCCCACTAATACTTGGCCAACCATTATTGGCTATGGAAAGGGCTTTAGTGGATCTTCAAAAGGGTGAGTTAACATTGAGAGTGAACAAGAAAGAGGTTAAGTTCAACATATACGAAGCCATGAGATTTCCAAAAGATCCAAGCACTTGCTTTCTGGTAGATGTCATTGAAAATTTTGTAGTAAAATCCTTTCAAGAGGATATGCCAACTGATCACCTAGAACGATGTATCACCACTTCATCTCATGCTTATGATTTCAATAACTTTGATGTTTGTAAAACTGATTTACCTTTTGTTAGTGAAGAATTTCTCCACTACGTATTTTCCTTAGAAGCATTGTAGCAGGTTACATCATTTAACAAAGAAGTGGAGAGGCTAGAGCCAATGGTAGCAAAGAAAGATTTTGTAATCTCTACAAAAAAAGTGCAGTGAACTACAACTCTAGACTTGAAGAAATTTCCTAAGTATCTTCGCTATGTGTTCTTGGGTGATAGTTACACCTTTATAGTGATTGTTGTGGCATTACTAACAACCGAAGAAGAGGAAAATTTGCTACGTATGTTAAGGGAGCATAGAACAACTTTGAGATGGACTATCTCTAACATAAAAGGTATAAGTTCTTCCATTTGTATGCACAAGATTCTAATGGAGGAACTTTACAAATCATCACTTGAGCACTAAAACGGATTAAATCCAACAATAAAGGAACTTTACAAACCATCAAAAAGTCCAGTGTAGGTTGTAGCAAAAAATGGTGGAATAATGGTGGTGAAAAACGACAACAATGAGTTTATTCCTACAAGAACAATCACGGGTTGGAAAAGCATATCATATCCTTATTGAGTTAGAGCATAAAGCTTATTGGGCTATAAGGAAGTTTAATTTTGATTTGAAGGCAGTAAGGGAAAATGACTTCTTCAATTGAATGAGATGGATGAGTTTCATAATGATGGCATGACAAATAGATTCTTAGGCATGAGTTCACTCCAAGACAGTAGGTTTTGCTCTTCAATTTACTACTAAAACTCTTCCCGGGTAAGTTAAGATCAAGATGGATAGGTCCTTATACAATTGCAAAAAATTTCCCCTTTAGGAGCAATATACTTGAAGGACAAGGCAAAGCATATATTCAGAATTAACAGTCAAAGATTGAAGAACTATTATAGAGAACAATTGGAGAGGAATTGTGCATTTACTCCTCTTTGAAATCCTAATTAATGAAGATTAAAAATTACAAACTAATGTTGATCCACCATAAAACCAGGGAGGTTCCTTTCATATCTTTAACCTATCTCACTTTTGAATTACAATGAAAACATTTTTTGGTTTAAGTTTAGGGGTGTAGACACCTACAACCTTGAGTTATAGGAGTCTCTTATCAAGCATGTATTTGAGTATGATTGAATTCGCTATGACTCTGAAATTTGTGATTGAAGATGGATTTGAGAAAGAAATTTCAAAATCTGTTATTATGTTAGGCATAGTTTTGTGGGTGATTTGATTTAAATCTTTGTCCTTGAAAACAATTAAGCACATAGTCAATTTTTCTTTACTCCATTTTGCCTATGAATAGAAGGAGTTGAATTAACTGGGTCAAAAAAGTTCAATCTTGCTTTACTCTAGAATCCATTGATGGATCCTACAGGCAAAATCTTAGTTGATACCAAATAGTAGAGAAATAATCTAGGCAATTTTTTTGCACAACTAAAAAGCTTTCCCAACTGTCCTAATTATCACGCCATCATTGTATGGTGTATTTTCATAGTCAACCCTATTGAACCTTATTTTAAATAAACCTTAATTTGTTCGTTTAACTACATAAACCATTCCCATTCTAAGCCTAAAAAACCATGAATTTACCTTAAATTTTGAGAAACGTTCAAATTAAATAATCTACATTTTGTTTACTCTATTTGATCAAAGTATGAAAAAAAGAGAAAGTGAAAGAAAAGAATCGAAAATGGTTTAAAGTGGTTGTAAATCAAAAAAGGTATGAGTATCAAGGTGGCCAAAGAAAAAAGAAAGAGAGAGAGCACAATACTTATTACACATTGTTGTGTCAATCCATCATAGAAAAACTTATTCTACAGTTGTACATGATAACTATGATGTGTGTATTGAGTAAGGAAGAGTTTGAACTTATCTCATGCTTCGTGGAAAGGTTCTCCCTCTATCAGAGAGAAAGTATCAATCTTTGCTCTCAGCTCTAATATTTTCGTCGGGATAGAATTTTCCCATAAACTTATTGTATACATCCTATTAGGTCATCAGGGAACTTAAGGAAAGTGACATTAATCATGTCTTAGCCCTGTCTTTGAGGGTGTAAGGGAAACACCGCATTTGAGTTGATCCTTGATGAGTACACCAAGTAGAAAATTTTGGATTATTGAGAAAGAGTCCCTTATGAATGACTGTGTCTTCTTTAGGCAATCCATTGAAAGAAGGTAACATGAAAAAATGAATGTTTCTCAATTTATATTTTCAAGTAGCCTCACCCAGTTTTATTAAGGTCATAGCAGTGTCAATTACTAACCTCGCATATTTAATGGTTAAGGTAGAGGGTCAAGGTTTAGTTCACAAGTTTGTTCAACTAAAGGTTATGAGAGGGTACCCTAGGTACCTCCTACCTCATAAACTTTTTAAAACAAAAATTAAAATAACATGTCAAGTAGAAAAATAAAAGAAAAAATATATATAAGTATATTATAAATTATATGTTTGTACATATAAATACTAAACATTTAGAAATTAAAAGAATAAATAATAAAATGATACACATATTAGTAAAAGAAAATGAATCATATTATAAATGATTTAGTAAACATAAATACTAAACACAAAGTAAAAGAAATAAAATAATGAAAAAATTATTAAATAAATAAAAATATATATAATTAAAATAAAAGAAAAATAATTGATAAAATAATTAAATAAAGAAAAGAAAAGAAAATTAAGAATAAAAGAAAAGAAAAGAAAAATTTAAGATCTTTTTTCCTGAATAAATAAAATCTTAAATTTTTTAAATGTTTTAACATTTTAAAATATTATTGTAGTTGTTGTAAAAGTAATATATATTTTTTTAATTTTTAATTTTTAATTTTTAAAATTTTTAGAAAATTTCAAATTCGAAATATCTAAAATTAGTTGATAACTTAGATATTTTAAAATTTTTACAATACTTAGAACACAAAAAGTTTCTAATATTTTGATAATATAAATTTAAAAATGTTATTCATTTCTCACAATGGCGCTAAAAACTTAATAATACAAAATTTAGCTAGTTTTGATGCTATTATCATTTTCCGAACAACAAGGCCAAAAACTTGAAGTGCCACAACTTGGGGTACAAGTTTTATATTTATAAATTACTCGCAAATGCATTAATCAGTTATAAAAAATGATAAGTATATTTTCATGGTTGGTCTAAAGACTAATCATGTGATTTTTAAATACTTTAATAAATTCATAAAAACGAATTTAAAAAAATAAACATCCTTTCATGATTGTTTGCGTTTGAAAAATATAATCTAATGAAATAAAAAATAAAAATAAATTCAATTAAATAATTGGAAAATAAATATTTATATTTAATGGAGAATTGATTTGATATATCGATTAGTTAATTATGCTTACTTAATATTAATTATGTTATTAAAGATAGGAATTAAGATTATTGATTCTTTTTTTATGCATGAAAATATCTTAAGATAGGGATCATTTTCTTTATTAATTAAACTTTAATTTGCCACCTTTGGTCGGTTTAAAAATTTAAATCTTAATTAAATTATGTTCCTTTTCTAAGATATTACAAAACCATTTAATTTGTCACTTTCGGTCGAGTTGACAATTTAAACTTTCATCAAGGTGTGAAAGTTAGGTTAATGACTTGAGTATATGAAAACTAACTTTCAGATTTTAAATCTATTATAAAAAATATGTCACCAATATATTTTTCAATAATAAATCTTATAATAATCCTTAAAAAAGAACATGACTCTATATATAAGATTTAGATAGTAAATATATAATATTCAAGAGTATTACTCTAAATCAAATTCGATAATTACATCTTGGGTCTAGCTCTCATGTTTGTTATGAAAACTACTGAGTCAATTTACTCTTCTATAACAAACTTTTGTTTAAATCCTGATGAAGAAATAAAACTTAATTCATTTTATAAAAATATTTACCTACTTTAAAATTTCACAAGCATAACAATGTTACTAATATCTCATATCATTTATAGCTAGACATGCATGTGTTTAATAAATGATCAATAAATCAAACATAGCATGTAAAATAACACATAAAAATAATATGAAAAGAATACATTTAAATTATATCTCAATTATATCCTTACAAAATCTCAATATCGTTTCTATTTTGGAAAAACTCCAAACAAAATTGCCAATATTGTTTATTGAATAAAAACTAAAATGACTACATAAATTATATTTGTTCAACTCTCAAGTGAGATAAGAACTTTGAAACTATTAAAGAAAAGAAAAACTTAAAAGAAACTAATAAATTAGTTTAAAGAGAAGTTATGGAATGAAAGAGATTGTTAATAAACATAGAATTGTGCAAACAAACTTCTTCTCCTTTTGACATAGAAAGTTAAGGGAGCACCTCTACATAAGGGAGAAAATACATACAAGTATGTAATAATCTTATCACTAATGCAACACAATAAAGAAGATTAGAGCATAAACAACGTACTAAGCAATATATGCAAATAGCAAGAACAAAATCAGAAGATAATGAACCAACAAATTCTCATTAATAACAAATTTTTTATTACAATTTTTTTAAATAAAAGATAGAAAATGCATCAAAAACAACATAAAAACACCAAATCACCACTCCTTACCACCTCTTCATCATCATTATATTGGGCTACACTACGTGAAGATTCATCAGGATCCTTACAGTTTGTAGGTAGTGTAGAGGTTTGATGGTGAAATTAGTATAAATAAACTAGTTCAAGGAAGGGTTAAGGTCATCTCCATCGAAGTTTCTAAAAAGGAAGGCAAGACAACCAAAGGAGGAGGCACCAGAGCATGAAGGGTGATAATAACCATTGGCATCAATAGGTAGGGGTCTAACCGAGGTAGAAGAACAAGGAAAATCATGAACTAGGGGTAGAGGAGCAATATGATAAGAAGAAACATGAGCCTAAACCCTTTGAATAACCAATAAATTTCAAAATAAAGTACGCATCTCAAAATGAGAGTAGATATGTCTTGATGGATGGTAGGGATATTTAAATCATGAAGAGAATAAGAAGAAAAAAAGGAGAATATGGAGAAATAAGAGTATATGTACAGCCAGAGGATTGAGAATCATTTTGAAAGGAGAAAGAGGAAGGGGTAGAGGTAGATCACTATGAATCTCTGCTAGAAAGAAAATGCAAGAATTGAAGAGTAATACAAATTTACGTAGAGAATGAAATAATAGGGAGTTGCCTTACCTAGCAATCAAAGAAGGATAATGAAGAGAGGAAAGGGTAAGGATAGTTGATCGAAAAATGATGGTCCTATAATTCATGCTAAGAAGATCTATAGTATCACCATTAAGGATAGCGATGAGTGCTCAAAAAGCACTAAAATAACCATGATTTTATGTACATTAATAGATTAAAAATATATATATTTATATGTTTTATCATATATTTATATAAATTTGTCTTTTTCGGAATCACGTGTATTTTTATTGTTTTTCAGGTATTTTGGATTAAAAACGCAATTTAAAGACTCAAAGAGGAATACTTGAAGCAATACATCACAAATATATTAATAAATAAGTGGGAAAAGGTCAACAAATATGGAAAAATTGGACAAAATGGGTCAAAAAGGTCAAAAATGTCAAAAAGGAGAAAATCGCGCCAGGAGTAGCCCATCCCGCGCGCGCCAACGCCCAGTCGCGCCGAGCTGCGCACGCGGCTATTGTTCATCTGCACAAAGCTGCGCGCGGATACTGTTCATCCGCGCACAACTGCGCTCGTGGGTATTGTTCATCCGCGCGCAGCGCAGCGCCCCAGCGGCCCCCCTCCGCGCGCCCAACGCGTTTTTGCCCCATTTTCCACGTGCAGCCGCCCCCATGACGTCATGCTAACGTCATTGATGACCTCAGCATTTCCATTACACGTTTTTTCATTTTTTAACAATTTTTTACTCATTTTTTCTCTCCATCCTCACCTATAAATACCCCCCTTCCCTTCACTTCAAAACACACCTCAAAACACACTTCTCTCTTCTTTCTTTCTCCATTTCTTAGTTTTTAGTTTTTTTTAGTTTTTCTTATGTTTTAGCTAGTTTCTCTTAGTTTTAGAGTTATTCCTTTGTTGGGAAGAACTAGTTATGTTTTTGTAATTTATTACCTTTTTTATTCAATAAATGGGAGTGCAAATTCCGTCACAGGTTTTCTAGCGAGAATGGCATTGAAGTTCGTATGAAGGATTTTATTTTCTTTGTAGTTATTTTTTTATGCTCTTACATGTTATATTTAATTTATGTCTGTGATTAAATTTAACTTGCTTTAGCTATTTGTAAACATGATATAATAATAACGTTGTTATGCTTGCTAAATATTAAATAGGTGAAAATCTCTAAAATGAATTGATTTTATTTTTATTCAAGATTTTATATTAAGAATGTTAGAGAGAAATATATTATTTTTCATTACAAACTTAAATCAAAATTAGATTTTAAGGTTTAGTTATCGGTCGATTTAGAGTAGTGCTCTTTATTTGTTGGTACAATCGCCCGGTAGTTAGAGTGAAGCTCTATTTCAAAAGTTTTTATAAGAATTATTATCCGAAAATGCATTGACAACATGTTTTCGGTAGTAGTTTTAAAACTTGAAAGTTAGTACTAGGATAACTAAATTCTTAAGTTTAATTTGGACACCTTGAATAAAGTTTAACCTGTCTAATGTCTGACACCAAAGGTGGCATTTAAATGGTTCATTTTTCAATCTCTTAGAAAAGGAATTAATTTAATTAACCAAATTAGTTATCAACCCCACCCATAGGTGTTAATTGATTTGTTTAGTTAACAAAGAATATCTAACCCCACCGGTGGTGTTCATACAAAAAAGCGAGAATCAATAAATATCAATTCATATCTTTAATAACCTAAATAATACGTAGCAAGCATAATTAACTTAGTTATTATATCCATAAATACTACGCCATTATAAATGAACATAATTTTGCATGAATATTTATTGAATCTATGTTTATTTTTATGTTAGTAGATTAAAAACACAAAACCCAAAATATCGCGATGACGGGATGTTTAGGATTTAATTTCGCTTTTTAAAAGTTTGAATAATAAATTAAAAACCACATACATTCCTTCCTTAGATCGACGCCGGGAGTATACTTATCATTTTCTACGAAATGATTCGTGCACTTGCGAGAGTTTTATAAATATAAAACCAAAGTATTGGCAGGATCGGCGATGCTGGTTTTCATTCATCAAGTTTTCATTCATCAAAGTATTTGGCGATCACGATTCTACTCATCAAGTTTTTGGCGCCGTTGCCGGGGATGACTCCGTTGCGGGGATGGCATCAAAATTTTTGGCAATCCCGATTCTGCTCATCAAGTTTTTGGCGCTAATTCTTGAGAAGGAATAGCGTTTTTAATTTATTTATCAAAATTTTAAAAATATTTTTGTGTTGTAAATAATTGTTTTTTTTAAATAAAAAAATAAAAATAAAAAAATAAAAAAATTAATTATAGCATAAATAGTAAAATAATTTAGAAATTTAAAATTTGAAGTAAAAAGTTTTTACCGTTCATGAATAGTAAAAAAAATTAAAAAAAAGAACATTTTTAAATAAAAATTTACCGTGAATAATAAAATAATTTAGAAATTTAAAATTTGAATAAAAAAAATTACCGTTCATGAATAGTAAAAAAAATTAAAAAAAAACATTTCAAAAATTTTAAGTTAAAAAATAAAACAAATAAATAAATAAATAAATAATAATAAAAAAAACCAAAATTTTAATTTTTTGAGTTTAATTTTTACTATTTTTTTATTTATTTTAAATCATAATTTTATTTTTTTTATTTTCTTTTACCTTTTTCTATTTTATTTTATTTTATTATTTTATTATTTTTCTTTCTTTAGCTATTTTTTTTCTTCTTGATTTTTATTTAACTTACTTAACTTAGTTTTTTTTTACTAACTTAATTAACTTAGATTGCTTTTAACATTAACTTAGGTTTTTACTTAAATTTTCATTAACTTAATTAACTTAATTTTTTTTTACTTCACTTAACTTAATTAACTTAGATTTTTTTCACTTAACTTAATTAACTTAGATTTTTTATGTCACTTAGCTTAATTAATTTTTTTTTACCAACTTAATTAACTTAGATTTTTTTAACTTAATTAACTTAGATTTTTTAATTTACTTAACTTAATTAACCTTTTCTTTAAACTTAATTAACTTAGATTTTCATTAACTTAAATTTTTATTTAATTTAACTTAATAACATGAAAAGTAAAGATCTAAGGGAGTTCTGTCTAGGAGACTAGTTCTTGGAAGCCTTTATGCCACTAGTCTTTCCTGGGAACATTGTTCTGTCTAGGAGGATGGTTTTTAAGGAGCCTTTGCACCACCATTCTTTCTGGGAGCACTCTTGGTTAATACTGATTATTTTATTTTTAAAAAAATAAAATAAAAACAAAAAAAACAAAAATTTCTGAACTATCTCCAAAATTTTAAAGTTTTAATTACAATCTAAGGAGTTAGTTGCTTTGTTTGATCTAGGTACAATTGTGTTTTAATGACTTAATTATTTGATTTGCACCTAGATGTGGGTTATCTAAAACCGTCAAAGTATGCCTCTAGTTTTAAGTACAAAAAGAAATTTGAAAATCAATAGGGCATGACTGAAAAAGTATAGGTACAACCTTATCTTACTTGAAGGTTTGATTGACTCAATGATGAGGGGACATTGAGTTTACTTAAAATGAAATCCCCAAGTTACGTCTTGCTAAGACGTTAAACTAAGCGCTGGATGGGAGGCAACCCATCATTTTAGGTAATTTTCTTTTATTTCTTTTATTTACTTAATTTTATTGTTTATTTCATTTTAATTACATGTGAATAATTTTTAAATTGTTAAAACTAAAAATATTTGTTGAGATGTTAGAAGTTCACAGTGATTTGTCTGTATACACTTTAATGATGAATATGATGGATGTACCTGCATTTTCCATTACTACTTGCACATTCTTAGCAAATAGGTAATCTTTCTTCTCTTTTCTCTTTATCTTTAATTTATAGTTGTTACATTGAGGACAATGTAAGATCTAGTTTGGGGGTGGTGAAAAGTTACCATGCTTAATTAAAAAAACGTTTTAACAATTTAAAAATAAAAAAAAATTTAAAAAATAAAAATATACTTTGTCATTTTTTGTGTGTTTGGTTTTATTTCTATTTTGTGTGATTCAGTAATTTTTGGAATAAAAAAAAACTTTTTCGCAAAAATTTATCATTTCCTTAAATCAAATTTAAGTAAATAGTTAAGTCTTTTGTAATGTTAGATTAATTTTTGAAAACATATCATGAAATATTTTGTAATTATTTTTTGATAATTAGTTAGTTTTTGTCATAACTAGTATTTCTTGAGCAAGATGTAAATTATATTAAACCCAAAATCGGTGTTTATGAATTTTTTTAGTGGAGACTACCTTTTGTGAGATATAATTTGAGCCTAATTTCCTTTATTCATAGTGAAATATATATTTTTTCTACTCCAAACACATTTCTTATTTCTTCAAATTTTTAGATGATCTATAAAGGTATTAGCATTGAATGTATGAATTTTTTTCTCATCTTAATAGAGTATCATATATTTTTATTATTTTTTTGCTTAGATTAAATGATTTGAGTAGAAATTGATAGTATATGCTTATATCTCGCTCATGCATGACCGCTACAAAAAAAGACATATCCGGGGTTACCTAAACCAAGATCAAACAAAAAAAGCCACAAAATTAACCACTCACCAAAATCCAAAAAAAAATGTACAACTGCATACGTGGGTTGACTCTACAAAATACATATATTGAGAAATATCTTTAAAAAATAGAGATAAAGAATATATAGTATAATATACATACTATAACCCACATTGCCTACAAAGTTGTGAGTAAAAGTTAATTACAAAAGAAAGATATAGGAAATAATTCCCTAAAAAGTCATTGCACTCTCTTCATTTGTAAAAGGCATATATCTTGAAATTCTTTCTTAATGATTTTGATTTATGCATGAAAATAATTTTTATATATGATATCTTTATAATTTATACATTTGATTCCTTTCATGAGATCAATGTTAAAATAACACTTTGAGCCTTTATTCTTTATACATATGCGAACATATTAGTTCATTTCTATACATCAACTCTTTCGCATATAAAATAGTATGAGTGTTTGAACCCATAGGATTCAGTGTTTGGAGAGTATTGACTTGTGAGGAATAGAGTCGGTTTAATTCTCGATTCATGAATCGAAATTGGGTGAAATTAAATTGATACATTTTTGACATGAAATATGAAAATGATTTTCAACTAATTATTATAATAAATCATGATTGTTTAAAGAGATTAAAATAACTTATGCTTGAGATTTTAATTATGATCTTAAAGGAGATTAAAAAGTATGACACATTTTTTGTGATATGTTGTTTTACTCTTATTCTTAAAAAATTAAATTTTGATTTTGTTGTAATTTTAGTTTTTCAGTTGATTGTTTTTATTGTTTCTTTTGATTTTTACATTTAGTTCAATGTTTGTGGGTATCATTATCGAAAACGCCACTCACGAGACTCAAACTCGTCCAATAGGGCAACCTAGGGGTTTAAAGGCTTGTTGCGTAGGCTAAATGCAACCGTGTCAATCCACGGAGTGATTTAGGATAGTTTAATTTTTAGTTTTTATTACTTCTCTTGCTAAGGGACTAGCAAGAAGCCGTTAGAGGGGTTGTGATGAGTGCTCAAAAGCACTAAAATAACCATGATTTTATGTACATTAATTGATTAAAAATATATATATTTATATGTTTTATCATATATTTATATAAATTTGTCTTTTTTCGAATCACGGTATTTTTATTGTTTTTCAGGTATTTTGGCTTAAAAACGCAATTTAAAGACTCAAAGAGGAATACTTGAAGCAATACATCAAAAATATATTAATAAATAAGTGGGAAAAGATAAAAAAATATGGAAAAATTGGACAAAATGGGTCAAAAATGTCAAAAATGTCAAAAAAGAGAAAACGCCTCGGAGGCGAGCTCCATCCGCGCGGCAAATTCGTGCAGAAAGGTAAGGCGTGCGCACGCCATCGCTCATCCAGGCCGAAGCGTGCTGGCGACTCTCGTTCATCCGCTAGCGGAAGTACGCGCGCTAGCTGGCAAGCTGCCATCTTGTTCATCCACAAGCCGAAACGCGGATATCGTCGATCTTACACAATCGCGCTGGATATCGTTTCATCCATCGCGCGACAATCAAGGCTGTGGGTATTGTTCATCCGTGCGCCAGCGGCCTCCCGGTGACGCGCGCCTAACGCGTTTTTGCCCCATTTTCCACGTGCGGCCTTTACGACGTCATGCGTCATTGATGACCTCAGATTTAATTACACGTTTTTTTCATTTTTTAACATTTTTTTACTCATTTTTTTCTCTCCATCCTCACCTATAAATACCCCTTCCCTTCACTTCAAAACACACCTCAAAACACACTTCTCTTCTTTCTTTCTTTCTCTCGTTTCTTAGTTTTTAGTTTTTTTAGTTTTTCTTATGTTTTAGCTAGTTTCTCTTAGTTTTAGAGTTCTTCCCTTTTGGGGAAGAACTAGTTATGTTTTTGTAATTTATTAGCTTTTTGATTCAATAAATGGGAGTGCAAATTCCGCTTCGAGGTTTTCTAGCAACGAGAATGGCATTGAAGTTCTGTAAGGATTTTATTTTCTTTGTAGTTATTTTTTTATGCTTTATTCTTACATGTTATATTTAATTTATGTGATTAAATTTAACTGCTAGCTATTTGTAAACATGATATAATAATAACGTTGTTATGTTGCGTAAATATTAAATAGGTGAAAATCTCTAAAATGAATTGATTTTTATTTTTATTCAAGATTTTATATTAAGAATGTTAGAGAGAAATATATTATTTTTTCATTACAAACTTAAATGCGAAAATTAGATTTTAAGGTTTAGTTATCGATCTGATTTAGAGTAGTGCTCTTTATTTGTTGGTACAATCGCATTAGTTAGGTGAAGCTTTCTATTTCAAAAGTTTTATAAGAATTATTATCCGAAAATGTATTGACAACATGTTTTGGTAGTAGTTTTAAAACTTGAAAGTTAGTACTAGGATAACTATATTCTTAGGTTTAATTTGGACACCTTGAATAAAGTTTAAATCGTAACCACCAAAATGGCATTTAAATGGTTCATTTTCAATCTCTTAGAAAAAGGAATTAATTTAATTAACCAAATTAGTTATCAACCCCACCCATAGGTGTTAATTGATTTGTTTAGTTAACAAAGAATATCTAACCCCACCAAAGATGGTGTTCATACAAAAAAGGGAGAATCAATAAATATCAATTCATATCTTTAATAACCTAAATAATACGAGCAAGCATAATTAACTTAGTTATTATATCCATAAATACTCTGCCATTATAAATGAACATAATTTGCATGAATATTTATTGAATCTATGGTTGTTTTTATGTTAGTAGATTAAAAACACAAAACCCAAAATATGCATTGACGGATGTTTAGGATTTAATTTCGTTTTTAAAAGTTTGAATAATAAATTAAAAACCACATACATTCCTTCCTTAGATCGACCTTGGGAGTATACTTATCATTTTCTACAAAATGATTCGCGCACTTGCGAGAGTTTTATAAATATAAAACCAAAGTATTGGCAGGATCGGCGATGCCGGTTTTCATTCATCAAGTTTTCGTTCATCAAAGTATTTGGCGATCACGATTCTGCTTATCAATAGCACGGATAAATTGTCCTCTATAATCAGTGATAGTAGAATGATTGGTATGAGGATGAATGATTGTGATCATGACATCATTGAGGCAACAATTAGGTTATGAGGAAAGATAGATCCTCAACATCTGGAAGAGATAATATTCTAAGAACATCATCTCTAGAAAAAGTGACACTTTTCCCCTTTAAGAACCATAGTGGTAGAAAAGTTAGTAGGATTAAAAGGAGATAGGGTAGCATAAATCTCCCTAACAAATATAGGATCATAAGAATAAGAAATATTGCAAATAGAGAAGTAGGAAAACCTTTCTTGGATAAGTAGGAAGTCACTAATAACCACATGATGCTTACAGAGATGGGCACCTATTGAGAAAGGCTCAAAAGACTCTAACTACTTGGAAGAGCTTCTTGCTCTTTGAAAATATTTAGGGGTCATTTTGGTAAAATTTGAAGGTTAGGTAGATATTTTTTTAGAGAGAAGGTCAGGTTAACAAGTTTAAAGTGTGAAGAAATTAACAATAGAATTGAGTTTATAAAGGAAAAATTTATGCTCATCGAGCCCTTATCTACCACCTTGCCTAGGTGCTCGGCAAGACCTAGGCGAATGTTTAAAACTCCAACTTTGACAAGCATCTCAGCTATGAGGTTATGCGGTTCTACAATTTGACATAAAACATCCCAGGAGGAAAGAGAAAGAGAAAAAGATCGTGCTAAACTACAAAATAAAAAATATTTTTTATTTCTCAAACAATAAAGGAAGACAAAAAACATAAATAAACATCACACAAACATGGTAAATCACATAAGTTAAGAAATACTACAAGAAAATAGATTGAAAATAAATAATCAACTCATTCCACATAGAAAACAAGAAAGAGTGATCAAACTACATCCCTCCATTAAATAATTTATGAGAGGAAACAACATCAAAGTTTAGTCTTTAGTTCATATGAGCTGATATGTTTTAGAAAAGCACTAAATAATACATAATTTATTTGTGCTTTAGTGTTAAAAATAGATTTATAGTTGTATAATTTTATCATTATTTTAAGAAATTTTATTTTTGAAATCACGGGTATGTTTTCTTGGTTTTTAGGTATATCTAGCTTCAAAATGATTCAAATTAAAAATCTTGAAGAATTGTACCTAAAAGCACTTAATTGCAACCTATAAGAATAAAAGAATAACATATGTAAGCCTTACATATGTACCAACCAAATGTAAGGGGGTGAAAAACAAAGAAATTTGGAAACAATCAGAATAACATCGACTATAAAAGTGAAATTTGTATGCCTCGGTGCAAGCTTCTCAAATCAAAATTTCATGTGTACCAAAATCAATGCATGTCACGGTGTTGATAAAAGTGTGCCATGGTGAGCAATGAAAAATAATTCACGATCCACTATTTTCTCCTCTTCTCAACGATTCCATTACCTATAAATGCAACCCCTTACCTCTCATATAAAACATACCATACAGCTAAGTACATCCCTTAGAAGCTTAGTTTCTTTTTAGTAGTTTTATTCTTCAAATTCTTTTCTCAATTCTGAGAGTTGAACAAGTTTTATTTTTATGTTTAGTTTATAAACAGTTTATATTAGGTTATCATATAAAAGTTACAGTAATAGGGAGGTTTTTAGATAACAAATTAGTGTAAAAGTTATTTGTAAGAATACATTTGAGGTATTAATTTTAATTGTATTCTATTTACAAATTTAATTTTATGTATCTTTACGAATGCTATATTTAATAAACCGGTCATTTATTAAATTTAAGCATGTTTGGTTGATTATGATAATGAGATTTTAGTTATATTGATATTCTTATGTAAATTATTTAGGTGAATAGATTTAATAATTATTAAATATATATTATTTTATATTTAAGAATTTTACAAAGTTTATTATCAAAAATATATTAACAATATACTTTTTAATAGATTTAAAATATGAAAATTATGTTTGAAAAAAATGAATCTAAATCAAATTTAGAATTATTTTCTATTTCAAGGTTTTTATAAGATTTATTATTGAAAATATCTTGAGAATATATTTTTCGTAATAGATTTAAAATACGAAAGTTAATTTCAGATACATCAATTTAAAAACTAATTGAAACAACTTGAATAGAAGTTTAACTTGTTAAAATCTACCAAAGGCGACAAGTTAAATGGTTTGTTAATTAAATTAAAAAAGAAGGGTAATTAAATTAAATTAAATCTAGGTTTATATTCTATAGATCTAATTAATTCTATCAAATATAGTCAACTAGCTAAATATATCATTAATTCTCTATTAACTAATTAATTTCTTGTTTTCATGTAAATTGTGTAAACTAATCTATCATTTATCTATGTTATTTGTTTAAAGCTTTTCAAACCTAAACTTTGTGACAAAATGTTTAGATTTATTTTTCATTTTTAAGAGTTTTGTTGAATTAATTAAAACCACGTAACTGATGAACAGAATCGTGATCGCCAAATACTTTGATGAACAAAAACTTGATGAACGAAAACCGGCATCACCGATCCTGCCAATACTTTAGTTTTATTATTTGTAAAACTCTCGCAAGTGCACGAATCATTTCGTAGAAAATGATAAGTATACTCCCAAGGTCGATCTAAGGAAGGAATGTATGTGGTTTTTAATTTATTATTCAAACTTTTAAAAACAAAATTAAATCCTAAACATCCTGTCACGATATTTTGGGGTTTTGTGTTTTTAATCTAATAACTGAAAATTAAACATAGATTCAATAAACATTCATGCAAATTTTATCTTTTATAAATAGTGGAGTATTTATGGATATAATAACTAAGTTAATTATGCTTGCTCGTATTATACAGGTTATTAAAGATATGAATTGATATTTATTGATTCTCCCTTTTTGTATATGAATACCACCTTTGGTGGGGTTAGATATTCTTTGTTAACTAAACAAATCAATTAACACCTATGGGTGGGGTTGATAACTAATTTGGTTAATTAAATTAATTCCTTTTTCTAAGAGATTGAAAATGAACCATTTAAATGCCACCTTTGGTGAGTTAGGCAATTTAAACTTTATTCAAGGTGTCCAAAATTAAACCTAAGAATTTAGTTATCAAGTACTAACTTTCAAGTTTTAAAACTACTACGAAAACATGTTGTCAATACATTTTGAGATAATAATTCTTATAAAAACTTTTGAAATAGAGCTTGACTCTAACTAGAGGCGATTGTACCATCGAATAAAGAGCACTTACTCCAAATCGATCGGATAACTAAACCTTAAAATCTAATTTTAGGGTTTAAGTTTGTAATGAAAAATAATATATTTCTCTACTAACATTCTTAATATAAAATCTTGAATAAAAATAAAAAATCAATTCATTTTAGAGATTTTCACCTATTTAATATTTATGTAAGCATAACAACGTTATTATTATATCATGATTATAAACTGACTAGTGAGTTAAATTTAATCACGAGACAAATTAAATATAACATGTAAGAATAAAGCATAAAAATAAGCGTAAAAGAAAATAAAATCCTTACTGAGAACTGACGCTATTCCCAAGATTGCTAGAAAACCTCAGCGGGAATTTGCACTTTCCATTTATTGAATCAAAAATCTAAAATATTACAAAACATAACTAGTTCTTCCCAAAGGGAAGAACAAATCTAAGAGAAACTAGCTAAAACGTAAGAAAAACTAGCTAAAACATAAGAAAAACTAAGAAAAACTAAAAACTAAGAAATGAGAGAAAGAAAGAAGAGAGAAGTGTGGTTTTTGAGGTGTTTGAAGGTGGGCTTTGAAGTGAATGGAAAGGGGGGAGTTATACGTGAGGGGGGAGAGGAAAAATGAGTAAAAAAATGTTAAAAAAATATAAAAAAAATAAAAACGTGTAGTGGACATCTTGAGGTCATCAATGACGTCGACGCGACGTCATAGGGAGCTGCTGCATGTGAAAAATGGGTCAAAACGCGTTGGGGCGCGCGGTATGGCTGGTACTGCGAAGCTGCGCGCGCGCGTGAACAGTAACCCGCGCGCGCGCGTGAACGGTGAACAACCTCGCGCGCCGGTCTTTGCGCGTAACGGTAACCCGCGCGCTGCCGCACGTATGAACGATCTGCACGCGCGGTCTTGCGCGCATAGGCAGAACAGCCCCGCGTACGAGTTAACGCACGTGAGCTGTGCTTTAAGTGCAGTTTGGGCGGAGCAGGTGCTAAGCGCCAATGGCTTGTTAGGCGTAATGTGATTTCTACGCTTTTGACATTTTTGACATTTTCGACCCATTTTGTCCAATTTTTCCATGTTTGTTGACCTTTTTCCACTTATTTATTAATTTATTTGTGATGTATTGCTTCAAGTATTCTTCTTTGACCCTTTAAATTGCGATTTTAAGCCAAGATACATGTAAAACAATAAAAATAGCCGGGATTCCGAAAAAGACAAAGTTATACAACTATCTGATAAAACATATAAATATATATATTTTTAATCAATTAATGTGCATAAAATCATGGTTATTTTAGTGCTTTTTGAGCACTAAATCCATGACTGACAACTTACTTGCTAGTCCCTAGCAAGCAGAAGCGATAAAAAACTAAAAATTAAACTATCCTAAATCACTTCCGTGGATTGACACGGTTGCATTTAGCCTATGCAACAAGCCTTTAAACCCCTAGGTTGCCACCAGTGGAGCGAGTTTGAGTCTCGTGAGGGTTTTCGATAATGATACCCACAAACATTGTACTAAATGTAAAAACAAAAGAAACAATAAAAACAAACAACTTAAAAATTAAATTTACAACAAAATCACAAATTATCAACATCTCACAAAAATGTCTCATACTTTTTAATCTCCTTTAAGAACATAATTAAAATCTCAAGCATAAGTTATTTTAATCTCTTTAAACAATCATGATTTATTATAATAATTAGTCGAAAATCATTTTCATATTTCATATCAAAAATGTATCAATTTAATTTCACCCAATTTCGATTAATAAGCATGAATCGGGTCGCCGACTCACATTCCTCACAAGTCAATACTCTCCCATGAATCCTATGGGTTCCAAACACTATACTAATTTATATGCAAATGAGTTGATGTATAGAAATGAACTAATATGTTAGCATATGTATAAAAAAAGAAAGTTTTAAAGTGTTATTTTAACGTTGATCTCATGAAAAGAATTAAATGTATAAATTATAAAGATATCATATATATTAGTTCCATGTATCAATCAAACTCATTAAGAAAAAATTTCAAGAAATATGCCTTTTAGAAATAAAGAGAGTGCAATGACTTTTTAGGGAATTATTTCCTATATCCTTCTTTTGTAATTAGCCTTTACTCACAACTTTGTGGGCAATGTGGGTTATAGTATGTAGATTATACTATATATTCTTTATCTCTATTTTTTTTTCTCAGAAGATATTTCTCAATATATGTATTTTAGAGAGTCAACCCATTATGACTGATTGTACATATTTTGGATTTTGGTGAGTGGTTAATTTTGTGGCTTTTCTGTTTTGATCTTGGTTTAGGTAACCCCGGATATGTCTTTTGTTTTTGTAGTAGTCATGCATAAATGAGATATAAGCGTATACTATCAACTTCTACTCAAATCATTTAATCTAAGCAAAAATAATAATAAAAAATATATGATACTCATTAAAATGAGAAAAAAATCATACATTCAATGCTAATACCTATAGAGATCATCTAAAAATTTGAAGAAATAAGAAATGTGTTTGGAGTAGAAAAAATATATATTTCACTCTGAATAAAGGAAATTAGGCTCAAATTATATCTCAAAAGGTAGTCTCCACTAAAAAAACTCATAAACACCGATTTTGGGTTTAATATAATTTCTACATCTTATCAAGAAATACTAATTATGACAAAAACTAACTAATTATCAAAAATAATTACAAAATATTTCATGATATGTTTTCAAAAAATTAATCTAACAAGACAAAAGACTTAACTATTTACTTAAATTTGATTTAAAGAAAGATAAATTTTTGTGATTTTTTTATTCCAAAAATTACTAAATCACACAAAATAGAAATAAAACCAAACCGCATAAAAAATGAAAAAGTATATTTTTTTATTTTTAATTTTTTTTTAAATTGTTAAAACTTTTTTTAATTAAGCATGGTAACTTTTCACCACCAGACCTAGAACTTACATTGTCGCCGATGTAACAATGTAGAATTAAAGATAAAGAAAAGAGAAGAAAGATTACCTATTTCTTGAGAAAGTGCAAGTAGTAATGGAAAATGCGGTGCACGTCCGTCATATTCATCATTAAAGCAGTATACAGACGGTCATTTGTGAACTTCTAACATCTCAACAAATATTTTTTAGTTTTAACAATTTAAAAATTATTCACGTATGTAAATAAAAGAAATAAAAAGAAAATTACCTAAAATGATGGGTTGCCTCCCATCCAACTGGTTTAACGTCTTAGCAAGAGCGTACCTTGGGGATTGCATTTTAAGTAAACTCAATGTCGCCGTCATTGGAGTCAATCAAACTGCCAGGTAAGACAAGGTTGTCTACCTATACTTTTTCGTCATGCCCTTTTTGATTTTGATTTCTGTACTTAAAACTAGAGGCATAATTTGAGTTTTAGATAACCCACATCTAGGTACAAATCAAATAATTAAGGCATAAAAACACAATTGTACCTAGATTAAACAAAGCAACTAGCTCCTTAGATTGTAATTAAAACTTGAAAATTTTGGAGATAGTTCAAAATTTTTTGTTTTTTTTGTTTTTTTTAAATAACATAATCAGTATTAACCAAGAGTGCTCCCAGGAAAGAATGGTGGTGCAAAGGCTCCTTAAAAACCATCCTCACCAGACGAACAAGCGTTCCCCAGGAAAGACTAGTGGCATAAAGGCTTCCAAGAACTAGTCTCCTAGACAGAACTCCCTTAGATATTTACTTTTCATGTTATTAAGTTAAGTTAAATAAAACTTTTAAGTTAATGAAAATCTAAGTTAATTAAGTTTAAAGAAAAGGTTAATTAAGTTAAGTGAATTAAAAAATCTAAGTTAATTAAGTTAAGTTAAAAAAAATCTAAGTTAATTAAGTTAGTAAAAAGTTAATTAAGTTAAGTGAAGTAAAAAAAATCTAAGTTAATTAAGTTAAGTGAAAAAAAAGTTAATTAAGTTAAGAAAAAAAAAGTTAATTAAGTTAAGTGAAGTAAAAAAAAATCTAAGTTAATTAAGTTAATGAAAATTTAAGTAAAAACCTAAGTTAATGTTAAAACAAATCTAAGTTAATTAAAAAAAAAACTAAGTTAAGTAAATTAAATAAAAATCAAGAAGAAAAAAAAATAGCTAAAGAAAGAAAAATAAAATAAAATAATAAAATAAAATAAAATTGAAAAAGGTGAAAGAAAATAAAAAAAATAAAATTATGATTTAAAATAAAAAAATAGTAAAAATTAAACTAAAAAAAAATTAAAATTTTGGTTTTTTTTTTATTTTTTATTTTTTATTTTTATTTTTTTTTATTTTTATTTTTTTTATTTATTTTTTTTATTTTTATTTATTTATTTATTTATTTATTATTTATTTTTATTTATTTTTATTTATTTTTTTTATTTTATTTTATTTTATTTTATTTTTTTTATTTATTTATTTTTTATTTATTTATTTTTATTTTTATTTTTATTAAAAATTTATTAAAAAAATTATTTTTTTATTTTTTTATTATTTCTTATGAAATTTAAAATTTGAAATTTGATTAAATTTTTTATTTTTTTATTTTTTACAAAAAAAAATCACAATTATTCTGATTGTAAAAATATTTTAAAATTTTGATAAATAAATTAAAAGCTATTCCTTCCCGGCAATGCGAAAACTTGATGCCATCCGGCCAGCGGCCAAAAACTTGATAATGGCAATAGCCGTATGCGATTCTATGAAATACTTTGGTTTTATACTTATAAAACTCTCAGTATGCACGAATCATTTAGTAGAAAATGAAAAGTATACTCACAAGGTCGTTCAAAGGAAGGAATGTATGTGGTTTTTAATTTATTATTCAAACTTTTAAAAACAAAATTAAATCCTAAACATCCTGTCACGATATTTTGGGGTTTTGTGTTTTTAATCTAATAATTGAAAATTAAACATAGATTCAATAAACATTAAATGCAAATTTTATCTTTTATAAATAGTGGAGTATTTATGGATATAATAACTAAGTTAATTATGCTTGCATCGTATTATCTAAGTTATTAAAGATATGAATTGATATTTATTGATTCTCCTTTTTGTATGAATACTGCCTTTGGTGGGGTTAGATATTCTTTGTTAACTAAACAAATCAATTAACACTACATGGGTGGGGTTGATAACTAATTTGGTTAATTAAATTAATTCGCTTTTTCTAAGAGATTGAAAATGAACCATTTAAATGCCACCTTTGGTGAGGTTAAACCGAGTTTAAACTTTATTCAAGGTGTCCAAATTAAACCTAAGAATTTAGTTATCAAGTACTAACTTTCAAGTTTTAAAACTACTACGAAAACATGTTGTCAATACATTTTGAGATAATAATTCTTATAAAAACTTTTGAAATAGAAGCTTTCTAACTGCAAGAGCGATTATAATCAAATAAAAGAGCACTACTCCAAATCAGGCAGGATAACTAAACCTTAAAATCTAATTTTTCAGGTTTAAGTTTGTAATGAAAAATAATATATTTCTCTACAACATTCTTAATATAAAATCTTGAATAAAAATAAAATCAATTCATTTTAGAGATTTTCACCTATTTAATATTTCTCAGCATAACAACGTTATTATTATATCATGATTATAAGCATTATGAGTTAAATTTAATCACGGACAAATTAAATATAACATGTAAAGAATAAAGCATAAAAATAGCGTAAAGAAAATAAAATCCTACGAGAACTTGACTATTCCGTTTGCTAGAAAACCTCCAAGCGAATTTGCACTTCCATTTATTGAATCAAAAATCTAAAATATTACAAAAACATAACTAGTTCTTCCCAAAAGGGAAGAACTCTAAAACTAAGAGAAACTAGCTAAAACATAAGAAAAACTAGCTAAAACATAAGAAAAACTAAGAAAAACTAAAAACTAAGAAATGAGAGAAAGAAAGAAGAGAGAAGTGTGGTTTTTGAGGTGTTTGAAGGTGTCTTTGAAGTGAATGGAAAAGGGGTATTTATAGGTGAGGATGGAGAGAAAAAATGAGTAAAAAAATGTTAAAAAAATATAAAAAATAAAACGTGTAGTGGACATCTTGAGGTCATCAATGACGTCGGCGTACGACGTCATGGGCTGGCTGCGTGAAAATGGGTCAAAACGCGTTGGGCGCGCGTAATGGGCGAGCTGGCGGGCGTTCGGCGCGCGTGAACGGTAACATGCGCGGTCGCCGCGCGTATGAACGGTAACCTCGCGCGCGGATCTTTGCTGACAGATTAACAGCCGCGATCTTTGCAGCGTGAACGATAACTTCGCGATCTTGCCGCGCAAGGAAACAATCTGCTGCGTGCGATCCGCGCGCATGAACAGTACCACATGTGATTCTGCCATGAAACAATCTCGCCTTGATTTTAGGCGAATTTGGAGTCTTCAAGCTGGCGCGTTTTACTGCTTTTGACATTTTTGTCCTTTCACCCATTTTGTCCAATTTTTCCATGTTTGTTGACCTTTTTCCACTTATTTATTAATTTATTTGTGATGTATTGCTTCAAGTATTCTTCTTTGAGTCTTTAAATTGCGTTTTTAAGCCAAAATCTGCGAAAAACAATAAAAATACCCGTGATTCCGAAAAAGACAAATTTATATAAATATATGATAAAACATATAAATATATATATTTTTAATCAATTAATGTGCATAAAATCATGGTTATTTTAGTGCTTTTTGAGCACTCATCAGTAACTCCTCTCTAACTTAGATATTTAAAAAAATAACAAAATAAGAAATAAGAAATAATTTTTGATCAAAACATAAAGATCTTTAAACAAAAAATATCTAAAGAGGTATAAAACATTTGAAAATTTTAAGTTCTTAAAAAAATACAAAAAAAATTATTTTAATTTATTTTTATAATTTTCCTTTTACCATTTTTGTGTATAACTTTAATTTGTATTTTAAATTTATTTTATTTATGTACTAACTTTAACTTATTTTATTTTCTATTATCTTTATTTAACTTTCTTGTTATTTTTGTTAACAATTGTTTGGTATTTTTGTGTATTAGTTTGTATAATATACTTTACTAACTTCTATTATTATTTGTATCATATATGTGTTGTAATTATTTATTTAACTTGTATTATTTTTTGTATCATATGTTATATGTTATAATTATTTATTTAAATTGTGTTATTATATATTAAATTGTTTGTATCATATATATTGTGTTTATTCCTTTTAATTTGATTATTTGTTAATTTTCTTTTTATTTCTTTTTGTTATTTATTTTGGTTATTTCTTTTTATTAGTTATTAATTTTTTTATTCTTGTTTAGTATTCTTGTTTAATTTATTTTAAAAAAAATATGGACCACGACATGATTTTAATACTAGCTGTTGCATAGGACTCATGGGATATAATTAGTTTGAAGGAAAACATATATGCACACGGGCCTTTATTTGAATACATTAATAACTATTTTTGTTGCAATTAATTTTTAAACTAAAAATTTTAGAATATGCGTTCCAAATTGGACCCATGCAAAAGTCCTCTTCTTCTTCCTCAATCCCAATTTTATCTCACCTCAAATATTATTTTGAAAAGGAAGCAGATAACATAGAGAATTGAGCTCTCACCTTTGTTTGGCTTGATTTTTAAGTATTTTAACTTTTTTATTTATTTTTTTGTCATTTTATATTTAATATATTTTGTTTTGTTTTATGTTATTTTACATTTTGTGTAATTTGTTTTATTTATTATTTTTGTGATCGCATGTTTATTTTATTTATAATTGTTATATTTGTAACTATTTGTTGAAATATGATGTCTAAGAAGTACACAGTAATCTGTCTCTATGCTTAAAATTGTGCGAGATGATGGATGCGTCACACTACTTTAACTTTTCTCTTTCTTATCTTTCTCTTTAATTTATATTTGTTACATTGAGGGTAATGCAAATTCTAAGTTGACAGTAGAGGAAAAGTTACAGTAAATTTAGGTCATTTAATTTTTTTTAATATGTGTTTAAATTTATATTTATTTATTTGCTTTATTTATTGGTTAAGGATAAATAAGTTTAATTTAATTTTTTTTACAAAATTATCATGCTTTTAGTTTATTTTAAGCAAATAATTGGGTTTTTATACTATTTGATTAATTTCTTGAATATATCATGGAATAATATGATAATTAGTTTGTTTTTGTTATAATTTGTGTTTCATGCTTAAATATTAAGATTGAGATACCTAAAATTAATATTTAAGAATCAAATAATGATGACTGACTTGTGAGAACATTTTGAACATATTATCATTTTATTATAATTGATAATATGTTTTGTACTCTTGTAAATACTCTTCTTATTATTCAAATTGTTAGATGATGTATATAGGCCTTGCATTGAATGTTATGATTTTTAACATCAGGGAAAATGTCATGCACTTATTTTCATTAATTAAATTAAATTATTTGAGTAAAATTAAAAATATATGCATATTTCATTCATGCAGAACTTTCAAAAAGAGAAAAATAAAAAATATAAACTAAATACTAGGGCCTAAAAGTCTTTCAAAGTTATAAGAAATGGCAATTACAAAATATAGGAAATAAATCCCCTTGAACTCGTTACATTTTCATTCATCTCCAAAGGCGTTTACTTAATATTTTTATTTGATGATGTTGATTTATGCATGAAAATAATATTTAATTTCTTTATAAATATAATCATTTGATTCAATTCATGAGATCAAATATCACACACTATTTTGAGTAGTTTCTTCTTTTAACATATGTGAACCCATTAGTTTGTTTCTTTACATAAACTCTATTCTCATATAACTTTAATTGAGTGCTTGAACATATATGATTAATGTAATATTGAGAGTATGTCTTATAAGGATTAGAGTCGAAACAAATTCTGATAGCTAACACTGAAATTGGGTAAATCAACGTTGCTACATTTTTTATATGGATTATAAATTTGGGATTTTTAACTAATTGTTACAATAAACTATGAATCATTACAATGTTATTTTACACTTATTGATGTGTTTAGATGAACAATTAATTTTAACCTTACTTTAGATTGCTTAAGATGTCGTAAATTAATATATGGAAACTAAGGATTTTTCCAGTAGAGGATTTTGAAAACTAACTCTTATTTATTAAAATGAGGAGTTTTGGTTTTGTAAACTAAAAATTAAATCTAACAATTAAAGATTAATAAGATAAAAATAAGATCAGAAGATTATAATAAAGATTCAAATAAAAGAATAATTGTAGGATTATTCTCCACCACTAGAATGTATTGTAAACCAACAAAAGCATTTACTAATTTTCTATTATTTGATTATACCAACTTAGAGAATTTCAAAAGTGTGAAAGTCTCCACCTGTTCTTACTCATTCGTTCAATTAAATAAGCTCTTAATCCAATGTCTATCTAATAGACAATCTAGAATAAGCTCTCTAAATTTAATATATCAAAAGCATTTAATTTTAAGAAACAAATTGGATCAAGGTTAAACACACATGCTCAGTTTATTTATCTTGAGTATTAATTTTCGTTGCTAATAATTTATAACTAATTATTTATGATTTTTAACATCTAATAAAGTGTCATGTACTTGTTTTTATTGCTTAGACTGAATGATTTAAGTATAAATTGAAAGTGTATGTCTATTTCATTCATAAAACAATACAAAAGAAAGCCAAAATTAGCCACTCACTAAAATCCTACAAATATGTACACGGATCTACTCTCTAATAAATAATATCTCTAATAAAAAAGGGGAAAAATAAGAAAAAGAGAGAAAATCAATAGTATAAACTAAATATAATGATCCAAAAGTCCTTCAAAGTTGTAAGAAATAGTTATTACAAGATAAAAGTAGGAAATAAATCTCTTTGAAGTCATTGCATTTCATTCATCTTTAAAGGAATATAGTTGATATTTTTATTTAATGATTTTAATTGATGCATTAAAATAGTATTTGTTTTCTTTATAAATCCTTTCTTTCATGAGATAAAATGGTATGCTCTATTTTGAGTCTTTTATTTTTTAAACCTATACAAACCCATTAGTTTATTTCTTTACATAAATATATTAACATATATAACTTTAATCGAGTGCTTAAATCCATAATACTAGTTTAATATCGAGAGTATAACTTGTGAGGATTAGAGTCTAAGTGAATTAGGACTCCTAACATTGACATTGGATAAATCAATATTGATACATTTTTATATTAAATATGAATTTGTGATTTTCAGATAATTTTTACAATAGACTATGATTCTTTGGGATTTTAATCTAGTTTATGCTTTGGATTTTAATTCTGAACTTAAAAGAGACTAAATCATAAGAAGTTTTTTTATTTTTATTTTTTTACTTTGTTATTTTTTTCATGTTAATTTTAGTTCTTATTTTGTTTTTTTATTTGTTTATTTTGGTTATTTATTTTTTGCATTTATTTTGAGGTTTGTATGTATCATCAATCAAAGCTCTCATGAGATTTAAACTCATCTACTAGGGCAATCTAGGGGTTTAAATGATTGTTGCATATGCTAAATGCAACCGTGTTGATCGCCACACCAATTGTGTGTACAATGAATATGTAAATATGTGTTTCGCAACAAGTAATATATATAATGATAAAAAAAATATCGTTCTTAAGGAGATTATTTTATTAGAAACTAATTTTTAAAACTAAAAAAATAAAAATCAATTTTTTTATGTTTTTATATTTTAAGGAAGCAAAATTAAAGTAACTAAAAGTAAATATCAATAATTAATTAAATCAGATTTGGTAATTAAGAATATATATGAGAAAATATCTAGAAATACTTAATCTCTAAATTTTCTAAACATGTGAATCGCTAAAATCTCCCAATATAATTATCAATTAATTATATGATTAATTGAATCTAACCTAGCATGTATTCATCTCTCAAACAAACTATACATCATATAGTAATTAATTTAATCAGACTCTCATGCCAATTAAATTGCATACTACTCATTAAATTATCAATTATGGATCATATACATAAGAATCATATATCTCTGCCTAGAAACTATGCATGTTATTTAATCAAGACAAACAATTAAATAATTCTCTCAAATCTATTTAATTGTCTCTATAGATAAATTGTTGGCCAAACAATTAATAGCATAAAAATAAGATTAAATAATATAATTAAATTAAAATTATAAATGGGATAAAATATTAGATCATCACAAGGTGAAAATTGGGTTCATAAAATCCCTAAATTAATAAATTAACTAGACATAATTTTGTCCATAAATCCCTTTTTTCATAAGGAAATACATAAAAATTGATAAAGAAAAAAATAGAAGAAGAAAACAATCAATCTCTTGAATTGTAGTATTAATTTTCTCCTAAATCTCTATCGAAATTGTATCTCTTATTGAATTTTTTATATTTCTTTATCTTTTTAGCTCCAAAAACTAATCAAAATTATGCTAATGGCCCCTCATTAGGGTTTATGGGGTGATCATGGGCTTAAATATAGCTTAGGTGCAATTTGGATCATCATATCAGTTTCAAATCAAGGGTTGAGATCAAAATAAGAAAAATTAACAACGTCAGCCAATTATAGCATGACACTTGGCACATAAAATTTACTGGGCGAATCAAAGAGCTATGTGTGGCAGGGGAGACTAGTTTGAGTCAACATATACCGAGTCAATGCCACGTGATGCAATGTGATTCACAGATACATATGGCTTGGCACACTGGTGGATCATGGTGACCAATCGAGTGATGACATGTGAAAAGGGTGTTTGATCATGGTGACCAATCCCAGTCAGTTCCTCTTCTTGCATGGTAAGCCACATGGTTGCTCTTGATTGGCCCTGCATTAAAAATTCATGAAAAAACTCAAAAATTATAGTTTTCCTTCCTTTTCACTAAAAAATTTATATTTTAATATTTTTACCTCCAAAAATACTATTTATTGAATAAAATAAGTAAATATTAAGTAAAAAAGTGTGCTAATGACTCTACTTTCATAGAGTCATCACGTGTCAATCTACAAAAAATGATTTAGGATAGTTTTATTTTAATTTTTATCATTTTCCTTGCTAGAGACTAACATGAAGGTAATTGGAGGTTGTAATTAGTGCTTGAAAAGTATTGAATATTATGTAATTTATTTTTACTTTAATGTCAAAAATATATTTGTATTTGTATAATTTTATCATTATTTTACCAAATCTAGGTTTTCAAAATCATGGGTATGTTTTATTACTTTTCAGGTATTTTGGCTTCGAAATGATTCAATTGATAAACACTCGAAGAATTGTACCTTAAAACACTCAATTGCAACAAAAAAGAATAAAAGAATAACATATATAAGCCTTACATATTTTCCAACCAAGCTTGTAAGGGGTGAGACAAAAAAGAAGTTGGAGAAATACAGTTTCATGCGAGCCCTAATGATGTAAAATGTGTGTCGTGATGTAGGTTTATCAGATTGTAATTGAATGCATCTAGAATCAATGCATCATAAGATGATGGAAAAATTGTTCCACAATATACAACCTCACAATCCATTTTTATTTCCTTTTCTCGGTGTTTTTCCACGGATAAAAAGACTCATCAACCTTTTCTCAAAATATCCCAATTCAATTGATTTTTCAACTAGTTCTTTAGTTTTAGCTCATTAGTTTTCTTTTAGTTTCTCTCAAGTTTTTTAGAGTTATAAATTCAATTTTATGCTTAGTTTTTAAACATTTGAGATTAGGTTATCACAAATATGTGATAATAAAAAAAGAGGTTTTTCAAATAATAGATCATTGTAAAAGTTATCTGTAGAAATACATTTGAGGTATTAATTGTATTCTATATACAGATTTAATTTTATGTATTTTTTTAATTTTTATATTTAATATATTGACTATTTATTAAATTAAATATGTCTAACTGATTGTAATAATAGGATTTTAGGTATGTTGATATGATTATGTAAATTATTTAGGTGAATATTTCATTCTAATAATTATTAAACACACATTATTTTTTATTTAAGAATTTTACAAAGTTGTTATCGAAAAATACATCGATGACATATTTTTTGTAATAGATTTAAAATATGAAAATTGGGTTTTAGAAACATGAATCTAGATCTAATTTAGAATTATATTATATTTCAAAGTTTTTATAAGATTTATTATTGAAAAATATATTGATGACATATTTTTCGTAACAGATTTAAAACATGAAAGTTGGATTTCAGATACATCAATCTAAAAATAAATTTAGATAGCTTAAATAGAAGTTTAACTTGTTAGACCCGACTCGAGGTGGCAAGTTAAATGATTTGTTAATTCCTAAGAAAATAAGCATAATTTAATTAAATTAACTTATAGATCCAACCAAATGCGTTAAATAATTTAATTAATAAAGAATAGTAGACTCGACCGAAGACACTAATTATATGCATAAAAAAATCGATAAATCTAAATTTATATTTTATTAACATAATTAATTCTACCAAACATAATCAACTAGCTAAATATCATATTAATTCTCCATTGATTCATCGAGTGCATATCTGCTTGTAATTTGTTTGAACTCATCTATCTTTTATCCTTTTATTATTTTTTTCATTTATATTAATATTTTCAAACTAGAACAATTGTGACTGAATGTTTAAGTTTATTTTTCATTTTTAAGAATTTTGTTGAATTATTTAAAAACTACAAAATTTCTCTTTAGATCGACTTTGCAAGTATAGTTATCATTTCTTACAAAATAATTCGTGCACTTGCAAACTATTTAAAAATATACAAATTTTGTGTATTAAGTTTTTACATTAGATTTTGTCGAGTTTCTAAGAAACAGTTACCATCTTATTAACCACAGAAGAGGATTTAGCAAGCTCCATCTCACTTACTAAGAACTCATCCTTCAAAGCTATGATTAGATCTTCCTTTTCTTGAAGGAAAGTTTCAAGGTACAAAATAGAATTGTGGAGAATATTAACTTTGGCATAAAGGTGCTCAAGTTATGCTTTTTTCAAGTAAGAGTATGTGCCAAATACTCTTTGTCACTTTCAAGCACAACATCTGCCTCCTCAGTCGAGCAATTCCAGTAATCTAATTAGAATAAGAATTTGAAATTAAAACTAGCATACATAAGATTAGCTTTAAAAGTTTCACATTTATTTAAGTCCTCCTTAAGAGTTTTTCAACTTAGCATGATTTACAATAAAATTTTCTTACAAATTAGAATATCTTTTCTATATAATATCACACTTGTTTGTGAGATCACTTTGATAATTGTTGATGGAGGATTTCTTTTCCTCAATAGTGGTCTTCAACATACTTAACTCACACTATCTTTCTTCAAGGCATTCCAATGCCTTCTTCTTAGCTTTCTCAAACTTGATGTGCTCTAACAAGAGCTTATTGTAAGTATCTAGCAATTCGTCTCCATCATCATCATTTTTTGCAAAAACTTCTTGGCTCTCTACGGCTACAGTGGGAGGATCTTTAATAGTTTTTGAAGCCATGAAGGCTAAGAAGTTAGTATCATCTTCATCAGCATTGCTGCTACTTTCTGAAAAGTAACCTCAGCGTTCATTGCAGGCTTATTCATATATTTCTGCTTAGAAAAGAAGTTTACAACAATGTGACTTGACTTTCCACACTTAAAGCACTTATTCTTATTAAAATGGCTCATTCCATGTTATTTTTCTAAATTTTCCTCAAAGTCATCATCGTTCTTCACTGATCTCAAGTCCTTTTTATTCAAGTTGTCTCTTTTGACTACATTAGAAGAGCTCTTCTTGTCCTAAAAGAATCTTGTAAACTTATTGGCAAGAAACTTCATTTCTTCTTCATCACGACTTGAATCTTCGTCACTGACAACCGTAGTACTTGCTTCTTTCCTGGAACCACTACTCTTGATCGCTTTAAGCACAATGCTTTTTCCATTACCAATAACATTTTTTATTTTGTCTGGGGAGGAGGTGATGGAATTCAAAGACTTGAAGGGCACCTACCAACTTGATGATAGTAAGTTCTCTCGATTTGTACATGGATTCAATAACTATGACCTTAACATGAAAATGATTTCGGAGACTTGTAATAATCTCCTCGATCTATTTTGCCTCACTTATAGGTCTCCTTAGATTGTAAGAGTTGTTAACAATGTTGGGGAAGCAAGAATATAACTTATCAAACATATTGTCTTCTTTCATGATGCACAGCTCGAAATCTTTATTCAGCTTCAAAATTCTAACATTTTCACTATAGAGGTGCCCTTGATAAGAGTCAAATTATTGCATTTTTTATGATTTAAATGTTGATATTTTTGTGAAAATTGTGTTTATTTGATTATTTAATCCACAAATGTCATTTCACGGGTATTTCGTGTTTAAAGTGAAATTTCAAGTAAAATCATAATTTTAGAGAAGTTTGGGACAAAGTTCAATGATCGGGATTGAGCAAAAATAAAAAGAAAACAAAGTTTCAAAATTTGGAAATTTCGCCGCTGGCGAGATGATTCTTGCCACCGACAAAATTCTTACAGAAAGCACGGCGAAAAACCTTCCTGAGAGCACGAATTTTGGCAGATGCAAATCTCGCAGCCGGTCAAATGCATCTAGCTACTGGCCATATTAATCTAGCCGCTGGCCACATTAATCTTGCCGCCAGCCAAAATCAGAGAACCAAAAATTTTATTTTCCAAAAATCTCGCCGCGGTGAGAATAATGTCGCCACCGGTGAGTTTTGTCCGAAAACATAATTTTTTATTGTTTTGTTCCAAAATTGCCCCCAAAACCCTAGATCTATATATACTATAAGATGGAGAAAGAGGCCACGGCAGAGAGAGCAGATCTGAGTCATTTTTGGAAGAGAAAAGGCAAATTTTGGAGAGAAAGTTTGGAGAAGCTTGAAGGATCATCACCATTGTTGCTACCAAGTCTTCATCTTCAAGAGTTTTTCATCTCTTCTCCTTAGCTTTTATTTTCTGCATTTTATTTAGATTTGTTATTCATGGATTCAATTGAAATAATGTTTGTTCTTATTTCAGTTATGAATTAATTTATTTTTGCTAAGGCTATGATGTAGTTGAATCAAGAAAATATGATTTCTTGTGTTATCGTTATATGAATTCATTATTTTCAAGTTGAGTATTTATTTCCATGCTTAATGCTTTTAAATTTCTGGCCAAGATTTAGATGATTTGTTGCATTATATTGAGACCAAGAGGAGATGTGTAATGAACGTTTTTTGTGATAAATACCGTATGTTGAATGCGAGTGTGAGAACTAATGCATGATGTATGTGGTTATCCTAGAAATTCCATAAATTGTAATGTGCTTATTTGTGATTAAATCTTCATAGAAATATAGTTGGTTTTCATAGATAAGTAATTCTAATATAACTCGAGAGAGAGTATTAGGTAAATTTGGGTTTTTCAACCATCACTTTTAACTTTGATTTTCATATAAC
This sequence comes from Hippophae rhamnoides, assembly GCA_033030585.1. Taxonomy (NCBI): domain Eukaryota; kingdom Viridiplantae; phylum Streptophyta; class Magnoliopsida; order Rosales; family Elaeagnaceae; genus Hippophae; species Hippophae rhamnoides. The sequence goes on along the minus strand of CM065435.1, from coordinate 35,044,038 downwards.
ATGACTTGAAATCGGATTGAATTGATTTAGCGAAATCAAATGCCTTAGCATTTTTAATCATATGTGAACAACATTAAATTTTGTTATTTGGTTTTAGTTTTAAGTTAATTTACTTCTTAAACTAATTCAACAATTCGGTTTTCAAATAAAATTAGGATTAGTCAATTTCGGTACTTAGTAACGCCATTCCTTGTGGGTTCGATATCCGTACTTTTGTACACTTTATTACTTGAACGATTCGTACACTTGCAAAAATACGCATCAGCCCTCATGCATAGTCATAAGAATATCCCATGCCTACTTGGATGTGGTATAACTTTGAATTCTTTTGTACTAATCAAGAGTAACGGCTCTGATGATGGCATGAATACCTTTATTGTTCCATTTAAATTCTTTAATATTCTCTTCACTCCATTTGATCATTGGCTTTAGAATAATTGTGTTGTTTAGAAGGGTTTTGGTTTGATACATTCAGCTATTTTCAATCAAGAAACCAGATGCAATCCCCTAGTGACCATAATAAGGATAGAATTTGGGACTTTCAATAGGCATAGTTTAGCCTATTGAACAGTGGAGGCCTAGATGCATTGTCTCCTTCTCCTGAGTCCATTAGAGAGAAATGTATATGTATGTCTAAAGTGCGAGTTTAAGCAAAATCAACATCGGAGTGATCAAGCCTAACAGGGTGAACCCATTCTGATACTAATTAAAAGAGTCCAACACTTGGTGAATGACTAGGGTAAAGAGATGCAGACTCCTTAAAAACTTACACCAAACTTACAAGTAGAAAAAATAAACAAATAACATATAAGAAATAAAAGTAGTAAAAATTAATCAGATAACAAATAGATAAATCCAATATAATAGAAGCAAATAGAAGAAAATAATAGGCACACTACATAGAAAGAAAAGAAAGCATGCAATAATAAAAAGCAGAATCACTTCCGAATTAAAGAATAAATCTCATATGCTGTAACATACACTATATATACTGAGATTGTACTAACACAAAAGCTAATCGTGCATAACATAAGATATAATGAGGTAAACTCACATAGAATACTTATGTGAGTGGTAAAATCTTCGAGTTACTTATGGTAACCATTCAACAACAAACAATTCATTAAAATAGAATAAACGGATACAACTCGATGAAAGTACAAATGTAAATATTTCTATTACAACAACTTGATTCGACATATAAATATGGATTTCCTCTAGAGCTAACACTGTACACAATAATATGATCAATCACAAATGATCAACATGAACACAATGAGGTACCTATCTCAACCACAACTCATTAGTAAAATTGTTTTAATTACTCACAACTCAAGAACACTATTTTACTCTTACAAACACGTAACACAATACTGAAAAACACTTAAGATAATTTATGGAACAAAACAAGAAATACGATAACAATTCAAAAGAGCTTCACTTATATTTTTTTGAAATAACCAAACAATAAAGGAATGGGTTCTTTATATAAAATTTTCAGCTGACTAGAGGCCTCGTCGACCTTTTTTCCACCCTACCTCAACAATGATAAAGCACTATTTTAGTAAGGATACTAACTATTAGTGCCTCGTCAATCAGGGTAGGTGAAAAGGGTAAGCAAGCCACCAAAAATGTGATTTTTTGTTTTCAAAAATTAATAAGATGTTTTCACAAATACTTGTAAACGAAATGAAATAAAGCCATAAACATTTAGCCTAGCATGCACATTATAAAAATCATAATCGTGGTGTGTGTAAACATGCTTATATACAAAGTGTACCTAACTAATTGCGTGTATGTATTACTAATCATCAATAACCAACATTAAATAGAGAAAGACAATACACTAAATAAATAAAATAGACTTCGTATTTTATACACGAAAACGTGAACAAAGACTCAAAGGACTTACAAAAAAGAATAAGAATATGGATGAATAAAAATAAACCAAAATCGAAATACTTAAATGATTAACTTTTATGCTGTTTATTAGCTCTTTTATGGAATCATAATAAACAAGGAACATATTTATGCTAAATAGAAGTAAACATACTCGAATTAGAGAAGATGAAAATACAACTTTACCAAAATATCCTAATAAAATTAGTTTTTTCTCCCTTTCTTTTTGTATATTGAAAAAGTATTTATATTAATTTAATGATTATTTTTAATATTTTTTTTCTCTTTTTTATTTATCTCTTTAAACCATCAATATTGCAAAGATAATAACTTTATATTAAATACTATTATATAAATCTTATTATAATTAACAATAAAATAATTTTAAATTTGATGCCATTAATGCCATCAAAATTGTCGAGTTTTTCATCATGAATCATGCTATATACATCCTGAAAAAATAGGCCGCTGACAAACACGATTGTTATTGGGTTTTTGTAATTTACAATTGAAAAATAAAATTAAAAATTAACAAGAAATTTTGTTATTGGGTACGATTAAATCCCGGTCGGTTTCATTCGTCAAAGAAAGATATTATATGTCCCGAACAGGATTAATCCAGACCATATGTGTGAGCTTTTAATTGAATATTGTATTTCTAATTGTCATGAATAAGAGGTATTTAACTGTACTCTAACGTCCAGCTTATTTTTCACTAAAAACCATTCACATCATCATATCCACGTGTAATGAAATCATTCGTTGGATTTGTCATCCGATGTCTTCACATAAAGCACTACTGTGACTCGATCCATGTGGCACCCGACTATTCCATATTTTCAGAAACAACACAAATATATCGGATCAATTCGAAATACAAATACAAAATTTCGAATTCGTAATTCCACGTTCCCAAATTTAATCTGGAAACCCTAAACAATCTCAAAACAAACTTTCATTTCTGTGATTATCCTGTATTTCTCACCGTGGCTTCCTCGGGGTCCTCGAACTTGACTCGAAGAAAGCCCTCTTCTTCTTCGTCAGCTCCTTCGTCTTCATCATCCGCTGTACCGAGTCGGGTAATCCTCAGAGAAGCTACACGGCCCTCGCAATCTGATTTCCTATTTTGGCAACGGAATTGGTTCTTGGGATCGCTCTTCTTGATGTCTCTAGGTTTCTTGGCTCTCGCTTTTTTTCTCTTCCTTGGTCTTGATCCCGATAATGGCTACGCCTCTTCGGCTTCTGCTGCTACCACTGAAGGTGTCGATGTTCAGGTATGATTTTTCTGTAAATCTTGATATTATACGGAAATTATACCATAAATAACCCATTTATTCACATGCTTTCACTTTAACTTCTCAGTAAAAAGAGATAGGTTCATTTTTTTACGACATTAAAAAGCATATGTTAATATATATATATATTTTTTCCTTTAATTTTTTGGTTTAAAGATATTGTTGTGTTCGTTCTCATGTTGGGATGGTATTTAAATTTGAAACGGATGCGAACAATCAGTTGAAGGAGTGGAGCTTAGAGCCTTTTGTTTAGATTCTATTAGTAAAGCGCAATCACTCTAACGGCGTACCTTTTGCATGACGGGACAGCGAGAAATAGGAACAACGGCTTAAGCCATCAGGTGTAGGCGCTTTCCTGAGGTGGAATCTTCTAGTTCTTCTTAATCCCTTTTCTTCTAGGTTTGATCTACAATTGTAATGACCCAGTTGAGTCCCACATTGCTTAGTTTGGGATGATTAGGTGGGTTAATTGCTACTTGTGCACCCTCTTCTTACTAGCAGGTTTTGTAGGGATGAGTTCTAGCCAAAGTGGTTGTTACAACAATGAAGGTTAGATTAGTTGTGCATTAATGCTTATAGATTGATGTCAAAGAAATGAACTTTTGCTTTACTAATAATTTCAAAATATATGACATGAATCATTTTCTCTTCTGATCCTATATTCTTAGCAAAAAATGACATTCTTATGTTATGATTTTGTGGGATCAATAATGCGTTGGAGTTTGCTTTGTTGTTTTTATTTAAAAAAATGATATTTGAAACTAGAACACATTGTCTGTTTTGTTGAATTTTTTTACTTTCTTTGGCAGATAACATATGGGACTGTGCTTAAACTGATGCATGAGAGGACCAAAGTTCGATTGCATTCTCACGATGTGCCTTACGGCTCTGGAAGTGGGCAACAATCAGTTACTGGTTTTCCCAACATTGATGATTCCAATAGCTACTGGGTACTTTCTCTATAATGCCTCTCTCTTTGAATAAGAGGAAAATTTGTTTATTTTGTTTATGGCTTTACATAATTGTTATGGCTCTGAGAATGCAATGTTATATTGACTCTTTAATTCTTCATATATTCACTCTTTAATTCTTCATATTGCTAGTTTTTGGTTGCAATTATTAAGCATGTATTCCAAAAATTAATTAATATACCCATACTGTGGGCTATGCGGGCTATGAAGTTCAAATCAATTTCTTTTGCAGATCGTTAAACCTAAGCTGAATTCATCTGCCAAACAAGGTGATACCATCAAATCAGGAACGGTCATTAGGCTGCATCACATGAGAACCAGAAGATGGTTGCACAGTCATTTATATGCATCCCCGATAACAGGCAACCAAGAGGTATTTGTCCTTTTTGTTTTTGTCATCCCATTTGAAGACTAATTAATTGCTCATTTTGAATTCCGTCATTTGAAATCTTACATGGATCACACACTTGAAGATGGGGCATATATTTTCACACAACAATCTTGCAATGCCACCTCACAAAAAGTGAGTCTTTTGTTATATTTTCCACCTCTGTTTATGGAAATCCTGACTGCTAATTCTTCTGAGTTAGTGTTGTATTGGGGAAATATATATGTAATATTGCCTCAATTCCTGAACATTAACTGGAATCGGATTGGAGAACCATCAATTCTTTATAGTGTGTATAAATAATATGATACTAGAAGCTGGTACTATAATGTTATATTATTATTATTTTAAGCATTTTATACCCCATTTCCTCTTGTCAAATATTTTATGACTGCAAATACTTATCTGAAAGAAAACCACAGTGGTCAATTGCTAAGCGTTTTTATTGTATGTTGTATGTCTTTACTTTGTCTTCTTAATCTCTAGTTTATTAGTTGAGTGTTACATTCCTTCTTAGGTTGATGGGCGATGATTTGATACAAGCAGCAGTTCTGCTAAATGCTGTTTTTCTTGTTAAGGAAGAAGAAACTGAAGGAAATCTATAGTAGTCATGAACCATTCTAGTTTCCGGGGAGCTATATGCCATAGATTTAGATATAACTGCTTCCTGTTAAAAGCTTTATGAGCTATCCAACTATTTGACATTATGTTTTTCCCCAAATACCACCCGGTACAACCATGTGGGACTCGAACACCTGCTCTCTTGCATGCCTAAGGAGCAGTATGCTGCTATGCTAACCAGCCTGGTTAACATGATCTGTTCTCATGTTAATGAATATCTTGCTTGGTGCAGGTGAGTTGCTTTGGTGGGGATACGGAATCTGATACTGGTGATCACTGGAGGTAAGACACCGATTGTATTTATTATATGTTTCTTCGTTTCAAAAAGATATACCTTTCTAAGTCATCAGCTTATGGTTAATGCTTTGTATTTTTTAGGCTAGTGATTGAAGGGAGTGGAAAGACCTGGAACCAAGATCAAAAAGTTCGACTTCAGCATGTTGACACGGGAGTCTACCTACATAGTCATGACAAAAAATACACCCGCATAGCTGGTGGGCAGCAGGAGGTGAGAACAATTAATTGCAATACCGTGGTCTATTAAGTTTCAAATATGAATAAAATTCAAAATTCATTACTATGTGCACATATATATAATACATGCCTTGAAAATCATATGGTTATTAATATTTCATTTGATGGTTGGCATCTCCGAGTCTGATCCTAGGTTTTAATTATTTTTGTGATCTTTTTCAAACGGCTATACTAGGCTTGGAGAATGAATAAAACTCCCTAGGAAAATATCAAACCTTTTCTGTCAATTAGTTTATGTTGATTGTAAGATTCTTCTCTAATTTCATTTTTTTAAAAATATAAAACATTCTCTAATATCATTTTTTTAGAAATATAAAATATTCTCTAATATCATTTTGGTATCCTTTTTATTTGCAAGATGATGGATGACTAGATATGCAGAATTATATTTTTGCTTAAACAAAGGAGTTTCATAAAAACTAAATCATTAGAACGAGCTGATAATGTTTACATACAGGTTTGTGCTGTTAAGGAAAAACGAGCTGATAATGTTTGGCTGGCAGCAGAAGGCGTTTACCTTCCAATCATTGGAACCAATTAGAACTCAATCAATCATTTCTCAATCATTTTGGAGTTTGCTTTGAGGTTGGTGTGATATAGTTGTAGATTTTGCACTGAATCAAAGAAAGAATACATGTATTTTTGCTGGGTTAATACCTGATAATTATTATTATTATGGAAAATTGTCGTGTAAGATCCTTTCTTTAAGTCTGGCTGTTTATTACCCTTTATAGAAAATGTATTTTTAAGTTCATTTGTCTGTGAAAGATGGGTAAGATAAGGACAAAGTTAACTTTTTATCAAATTTTCTCTTAAACATAAGGGAATTAAAACATGCGTTGCATATGCATGTTTGTATTTTTTGATAGATATATATATTTAATAATTTAATTTTTATTTAAAAAAACTACTCAAAAATGTTAACAATTTTTTTCAATCAAACTCAAATAAAATTTTAGATGGAAACTTTTACGCAACAAAACTTAAAAACGTATTTCCTTTGTTAGGATATTAAACATCACATTTAGTCTAAACATGGAGCCTGTCTTGGCACTTCCATCTTATTCTTTATTATTAGTACTATTTTGAATGGAAATCGTACGTTAAAATAGAGCAAAGTTTAGAGCAACCCAAAGACTTGAGAGGAAATTAGATTTCAAAAGACGACAATCAGATAGCTCCAAAGCCAATTTTGCAGCCACATGTGCTGCAGCGCTAAAATCTCTTGCTCGAAATTGAACCCAATGGCCTAAAGGCCAACAATACATCGTCTAATTTCATATATTAATACATTTATTTAGAGAGGATTTGGAGTGACCAGTGAGGGTTGGAAAAGTATATTCATTGTCGTCCATGCTTGGATATGGACCTTGCTGAGTAGTCCATGCTTGGATATGGACCTTGCTGAGTAGTCCATGCTTGGATATGGATCTCGCTGAGTAGTCGACGGGAACTCACTAAGATGTCAAGGTGTTTGAAAAGGTTGGAATTTTTATATAAATACAATGTTTTAGTAATTGAAAGACATTAGAAACTTGATTTTGAAATTATTTATCTAGCAGTGATACATTTTAAACATAATTTTGTGAAAACTTATTTTGAGTCTGTTTAATTAAAATAGATTAAAATCAAGATATGATTTGTATTTGAGTTTATGTACACTATATATTAAGTTATTGGTGATTGATTACGTCATGTGGTGGTGAAATTTTATGACGAGTTGGATGTAGTCGGATCAAATGATGTGTTGATAGTGTAGCAGCTTGAGCATAGTTGACCACGGTGTTCTAATTGATAGTGACATTTAATTTTATATTTTTAAGTTGTAAATTATTGATTCTTTAGTTAATTGCTTGTTGTTATTTGTTATGCAATCCGTGGATATTATCACGTTGGATTTTAACGTGGGTTTATTAAATTATATTATTGTGTTTATATAATCATATGATGTATTAGTAAAATCATTTTATACCCAAATATGTTTATACAAGTTTTAAAGTAATTGGAACATGTTTACTTTATCTATATGCTTGTGTTTTTATATTTATTGTGTTGGATGTTTTTGTTTGTAATGTTGAGATAAATTTTAAGTGTTGTTGTATTCACCCTTCTAGATTATTGTATATCTAGTGGGAACCTTAAAAAATCGTAGGTTAATTTATTTATTTATTTTAGAACAATAGGAACTTTTTTTAATTATAATTAATAGTTACTACATCTTTATTGGATGAAACCATTCTCAATTTTAATTAAAATAATATGTTAGTATTCAGTCTTAAATGTTAAGGAGTGTGTATTTTAAACTATGCTTAATTTAAAAAAAATTTAAAAAATATTTATTTATTTAAAAGTGTTATTATATTCTTTAAATAAATTATTGTATAATTCTTGATTATTCGTGTTTGTTTAAAACTCAATATATCAATGTATACGAAGGAGGATTAGTTTTAAATGAAATAATCAAAGTAGTATACGACAATTAATTAAAGTTTATAAAGAGATTTTTAATTAAATCGTTAATAAAATCCATATGCATTTGAAATTAAATGTTTTTTATTCGTTGTAATTGATGTTGATGTATTTAGTTTGGATATTTTATATAATGGTTGATTATACATAACTAGACTAGATGTACTAGAAACATTTTAATATATGTTTTTACATAAGTTACTTGATAACCATGTATAAGATAGTCTTAATCCTGAGTGATTTAGATGGGCTATTGTTGTAACACTTTCGCATTGCAATGATCGTAATGGTGGGTTAAGATATTTTGTATATTGGTGTCTTTGTATTCATAGTGGGTTGAGAGGTTCTTTCACAAAATGTGGAATCGATTTCCTCTTTTCACATATATTAAATAATAGTTTTCTTATTTAACGATACAAAGTTTAAATAATTGCATACAATCAATGATGATTATATATAATTATTCATACATATAGTAGACACTCAAGGAAAAGATGTCATAGATTAGGTAAAATAGACTTAATGAATTTAATCATATTACGAACTATTCGTAGAGGATTGAGTTATATTTAATGCTTATATCAATAGACTACTCATATACATAGTATTGAAAAAATACCAACTATGATATTTAAGAATTCAGTGTCATATTTATAGGAGAGTGATATTGAGATTAATAAATATTAATAAATTAATTAAGGGATTAATGAATGTATTAATACTTTATTCAAATTTAAATTTTTAGTTCCATCGATACTCAAATTTTCTTCATAACGATGACAGAATGATGTTGTTTCTAAGATAAATATAATTATTTAATTTGAAGTTAATTATTTAAATAATTAAAATGTATATTTATTTATTTGAACATTTTATTAAGGTCATAAATGTTAAATACATATATATATATAAGGTTAAAATGATAATTTGACAAAATTATTTCATTCATTTAATTAATTAAATTATAGGCTAAAGTGTACCATTGATCTCTAAACTTAACTAAATTTACACATAGGTTTCTGAATTTTTAAAACATATATTTGATCCTCAAAATTTTAGAACTTTGTACAATTATTTCCTAAATTTTTAAACCATACGATTTAGTTCCCAAACTTTTTAAAATCCATTCATAGATCTTAAATTTTTGATTCACAAATAGGTATTTTAATAGCCAAACTAAGACCTAGTCTGAAATTTTAAAAGTTTAGGAACTAAATTTTAGGATTTAAAATTTTAGGAAGCTATGTGTGTTAAAAGTTTGAGAATTAAATTATAAGTTTTAAAAATTTAAAGACCTATATATGAACCTAATTAAAATTTGGAAACTAATAATACAATTTAACCTATTAGACTAATTAATTATTTAAATTAATTAAAATATTAAAATATAAATTTAAATGTTTTACAGACATTTAAATACTTGTAGAACAAATAAAGACATTTTAGTAAATATCTATTAGATTTGGTGTATGTATTTGTAATACAATTTAATTTGAATAAATTGTAGCATAAAAATACAAGTGAGACTCTAACATGTTGCACGGATGGCTAAGTAGTGTGAAGTAAAATTCTAGCGAGAATACAATTTGATTGTTGGTAGGATTCCTAATTGGAGATGATTTAAGAGTTCTTTTCTAAATCAAACTATATCAAAGGAAGAACATTTAAATACAATTTATTCTCTTTTAATGAACGTCCAACTATTAGTGTAATTTTTGAAGAAAAATTCACACTTAAATTTAAATAATTTTATGAGACAAAATTTAATATATGTACAATTTAATAAAATAGTTCTCAGAGAATAACACTATTCACGCATAATGGGTTTTAAATTAGAGAATTTGAATAGTTTTTTTATTAAATTAGAAATCATAATGATACTTATTATCCATTCATCCTTGTTGTAGATAAAATTTAGAAGTTCAAATGTTTAAAAAATTAATCTAAAATTATAAAGGTAATTTAATATTATTTTACTTTGTAATTAAATTATAAATATTGTATGGATCATATTGGGTGAAATTTTTTAGCTCAATACCACAAACTTTGCAATTTTCTTTTAAAAATTTGATTTTTATTGAAAGATTTAAAAATATATATATATAAAATATAGTTTTGACATGAGAATCCAAACTTTTTATAAAGATCATGAACAACAAAACTGACCCTTCACTGACAATAGGAACAAAAAAGTTAACTAGTATGCTTAATTAGAGAAGGGATGTCATCTACTATACCACCCTCGTCCGATAATAAATGAGCCTCATTGTTGACCATTTGCCCCGCCCGTAGAGAATTGGATTCCAACAATACCCTAGCAAAATCAATACCCAAACTAAATCGGTGCTCATGCCAAATTGCTCAAAGTTTGGCGGCACGAGTAGTCAATAGAAAAGATTTCCTGGAAGCTATTGCACGCATCACCTCGTCCTTAATGGATACCAATTATAGGTATAACTAGATTATTTATTTTGATAGTTCTTAAATAATTAATATAAAATGCATTTTCAATTATAATATATATTTTTTAAATTAAATAACTAATTTAGTAAGAAGTTTTATTTTAATTAAAAATAATTGAATTCCTAAACAAATATATAATAAGTTTATACATTAAGTGTAAGGAAATCGAGTAATTCTTGGTTTAGTTATCTTCTCTGTGAAACCCTCAATTTTTTCCGGCTCTCCTTATAACTTTTCAATAAAGATTTTTTTTATTTTTTATAGTTATAAATGTGTCTATTTATGTTACAAAAATATATAACAATGTTCACTCTCAAGTTTATTATTTGAATATTATTTTTTCTTTATTTTATTATATAACATACCAAATAATATTAATCGAACCAATTCAATTGAATAAAGTTTAACATTAAACGAGTTTAAATGATCATAGTTAAACTTAAACGGCATCCCACTAAACGACGTTTAATATGAAATGATGAATCATATTTGTATAATAGTAAAAAATAATAATAAATTAGACATGATATGTGTTATTTTTATTATTACAGGCTTTAATAGTATAATTTTTTTATTTTCTTTGAATTTTACCAGTTTAATTTTTTTAGCCTTTTTTTTAAAAAATAATGCATATTATCTCACATATAATTTAATTATTACATATTACATTATATATAATTACATAAACATTCTTTGTTATTTATACTATGTAATATTGATCTTATCTATTTTTCTTTCACATATTTGAATTTTTTTTTTGCATGTTTATTACAATTTATGTTGTTTAATTTCTTTTTATTTTTTTTATCCGTTTGTATAGAAATTAAGCTATGTTTAGTCTTTTTACAATTTAATTTATACAGTTTTGAGTTTTTATTTAAATTAGATAAAAAATACATATTTAATATATAACACTTATATAATATTAAAAAATTAAAATTTGTAAATTTTTATAACATCAATTATCTCCTTTTTCTTTATTATTTTATAATAACTCAATTCAAGAATAATGTGGCATAAAAATTATTTATTTTTACTATTTAATTTACTAATAGTGTCCTCCCAAACTTTAATTAATCGCTACCCACCCCGGTGGCCAGTGGGGGAAAATTGAGTCGCTAGAGATATATGCTTGTTAGTGAGAGAATGTCTGTGACTGATGAGAGATGATAAGTCTAGAAGCTTGCTGATTGCATTTCAGAAACCATAACGCAAGCAATGAATGGTTACATATATTATGATTTTCTTATTGCAAAATTTGCAATCAAAACATATCCCAAAATTAGAGGTCTCGTATTTTTCAATCTTTGTGTTCTGTGGGTTGTGAGAAAATTAATGCTTATGAAGTTTTACAAAATGATTTGAATCACAAGATGGTATTATTTTGAGGGAAAATTTCATAAACACCCGTCAGGTTTTAATGTTAACAAGCATCCCCAAATGAGAAACTTATATCAGTGATATGTAGTTCGAATACCCTCAAACCCATATCAGTGTCAAAAATTCTGTTAAGTTTGTTTATCCTTTACTTTTATCAGATTTATGAAATTCAAAATGGATTAAAATTTATCCTTTTTTCAATTAATTTGTTTCCCTAAAAAACAGAAAAACCTCATATCAGCCACCCTTTTCAAGCAACAACGCCATCTACCTCCCATCGCTGCCTCACCGTCCATCAAGCTCTGTCGCCATCCCCAAAATTCCACCAATTTATCTTCCTAAATCAATCATTTTTGCCACTCAGAACAAAAATTGGGTTGCAAAAAAACCAATCCCTACCACCCAACAAAGTGTTAGTAGTATAAACCAAAACACTCAAATTTTTCCAAGAAGTTGCACAGTGAAAAGCTTAAACCATGCGACCAAATCATGAACGAAACAATACAATCCATGGTTATCATCATTGATATTCAAGAAGACCATAAAGACTTAAAACATTCATTTTCATCGTCCTTATCCTACATTCTAGAGAATCTACACCATATATATGAAAAAATTACCCAAAGCAATTAAGTTTTAAAATCTCAAATGATCAAATCCAAACAAGAAAACCCATAAATCCTCCTCGGCCTCTCTCTCTCTATTTATTTTTTATTTTATTTATAAATTTATCTCCTTCAAGTTTTTCATAGCAACCAAACACTACATATAAAAATAAAGAAAAAGAAATGTTAGAAGATGTGAAGCAAAAAAACTAAGAGAAATGAACTACTGTTGGTGAAATCCGTAGAGAATGAAAGTTGTTTATTGAATAAGATGGAAAAACTTTCCTGGTCGTAAATGGGTTTCAATGCTAAATCACCGTTACTCTTTCAAATTTCTCTCTCCCTTGATTATGCTGCTATGATTCTAAGTATAGTGATTAGAAGTGACTGGATCAAGAGATGAAAAAGAACACAAATAGGTTGCTCGTCTCCCAATTACCCTTTTTATTTATTTTTATTTTTATTTGTAAAAGGAAAAAAAACAATAAAGTAATAAAAATGTGTGAAAAGTTTAAAAATTTATAATTATGCCACATTTCCGTTAGTTTTAACTATTAGATCTAATGGGTGGATTTTTATAATATTTTTAAAAATTGAGAGAGTCTTGCAATATTAAGGCAAATATCAAGATGTTTTTTATATTATCCCTTATTTTGGGGGGTTCTTGCAATCATTTTGATTGTATTATGTGTATATTTCATTTACTTTTCTTTAATTAAGTACACTTTAGTAAAAATGAGATAGATTAATCACTTTTTGTTAATAGAGTACTCTTATAGTATGATTTTATTTTATTAATAAAATTATATACAAAATAATAAAAAATATTTAATAGAGTAAAAATTATCATTTTAAAGTCTTTTTCTTTTATACTTATTGAGGGTAATTTTGTACATCATATATGATAGTCAAAAAGTGATCTCAACAGTTTTATGGACAAGTCTAACAAGTATCTAATCATCATACAAGTATGAACATAATATAATTATCATAATAATTATCTAAAAAAGATAAACGTCTAAAGTTTTTTTTTTATCTTAAAGAGATAAGTGACCAAAGATTCTCATTTATTTATCTTAAAAAGATAAGGCCAAATATTGTCTTTTATATATCTTAGAGGATAATCTAACAGATATTTAAAGATAGATGTCAACAAACGATAAATGTCTACAACAAATAATTATCTACTAAGCTACAACGACTCAGTTTTAGTTAGAGAGAGATAAGCTACCATGTTTATTCTTTCCCCTGTATGTAGTCACATATGCATAATATAATATCATCATCATCATCATCATCATCATCTAATATCTTATATTATATTGAAATTACTAGATCTCATAATAGGGAATGATAATTAATCATTCTCTTTTCATACAATTACTAAAGCAAGATTGGGATCTCTTATACTATTCATCTTACAATTATTGACTTAAAAATAGTAGAGTTGAAGAGCACCTCTCATAAGGTGGTCCAATAAGGTGGTCCAAAGTCTTAATAGTTTGTTCATATCATAGTTTTCACGAAGAACAGTCCTACCTAATGTTGACAAAAATCGGTATCAACATATGACATCGTCTGTGGGACACACTTCTATTTTCCTAAAAAAAATCAAAATTATAGGATTATCAAAAAAGTTCTCCAAGTTCTTGATCTACTATTAAATAATAAAAAAATATTTAAAAAAAGAGATCGTAGACCTTAGCAGCAATGTTTTATGAAAAGAGAACTTGAAAATCTTCTAATTTACTATTTTCATATATTTAGATTTTTTAAACTTTTGATCTACTAGTCAGGAGGTCTAGCATGCTAACCAACAAGCAATCCTTCCAACTTTATCATAGCATGTTAGAAATATAAGCGTTATACCTTGACATGCTTGCCCACAATGGGTCAGGTAAGCCAAAAAGGTAAGGCAAGCTTGGATCTGAACCCTTTGGAGATGGTGGAAAAAGTAGTCCAGGCCATCCTTAAATGCCTACCAGAGCCACTGGATTCTGGACCAACCATTTTCCCATAGAACGTCCCTATGACATCCTCTAATGCCCAGAGTGCACAAGGCTAGACTCATAGCCATCTAGGGCTTGGATGGCAAGATGATCATCCAAGATAGAACTCAAGCCCTAGGCCTAATACCATTGGTCAGGAAATGTTGCCTAAGCCAAGTGTTGTCGCTCAGCATTTGGCTGGTCAAAGATTACTGCCCACGACTAGCACCATAGGCCAGAACATAGCTGTTAAAGGAGAGTCATTCAAGATAAGTGTCACTGGCTAGGGTGTGATCCATTTGGAACCACCTACTAGGTCAACCTTTACCATATTTCCTTTACCCATCGACCACTCTTTAGTTGCGTGAGATGGACTCGATTTGCTTCCATACCACAACGTGCCATCTACCATTATGCTTGACCAAGAACTTGATCCTTATTGGGACATGTTCTCATATATAAACCAATAGAACAAACACATCTATTAGTCCTATTTGAGGATGAGCCTTACAAGACTGTCTACATGGGTACATCATTACCACCATACGAATAAGAAATGTTAGATGAGTTCCTAAGACAAAATAAAGATGTGTCTATGGTCCCATGAGGATATGTCTAGTATAGATCCAAAAATCATAGCACACCATTGATGAGCGAAAACCGATATCGCCGATTCTTGCCAATACTTTGGTTTTATATTTATAAAACTCTTGCAAGTGCACGAATCATTTCATAGAAAATGATAAGTATACTCCCAAGGTCGATCTAAGGAAGGAATGTATGTGGTTTTTAATTTATTATTAAAACTTTTAAAAACAAAATTAAATCCTAAACATCCTGTCACGATATTTTGGGTTTTGTGTTTTTAATCTACTGACATAAAAATAAACATAGATTCAATAAATATTTCTGCAAATTTTATATTTATAATAGTGGAGTATTTATGGATATAATAACTAAGTTAATTATGCTTGCTCATATTATCTAGGTTATTAAAGATATGAATTGATATTTATTGATTCTCCCTTTTTTATATGAATACCACCTTTGGTGAGGTTAGATATTCTTTGTTAACTAAACAAATCAATTAACACCTATGTGTGGGGTTGATAACTAATTTGGTTAATTAAATTAATTTCTTTTTCTAAGAGATTGAAAATGAACCATTTAAATGACACCTTTGGTGGGGTTAGACAGTTTAAACTTTATTCAAGGTGTCCAAATTAAACCTAAGAATTTAATTATCCGAGTACTAACTTTAACGTTTTAAAACCACTACTGAAAACATGTTGTTAATACATTTTCAGATAATAATTCTTATAAAAAACTTTTGAAATAGAGCTTCACTCTAACTACCGTGCGATTGTACCAACAAATAAAAGAGTACTACTCTAAATCAGACTAGATAATTAAACCTTAAAATCTAATTTTCAGATTTAAGTTTGTAATGAAAAATAGTATATTTCTCTCTAACATTCTTAATATAAAATCTTGAATAAAAATAAAATCAATTCATTTTAGAGATTTTTACCTATTTAATATTTCGCAAGCATAACAACGTTATTATTATATCATGTTTACTAACAGCCAGCAAAGTTAAATTTAATCACAGACAAATTAAATATAACATGTAAGAATAAAGCATAAAAATAACTGTAAAGAAAATAAAATCCTTACAAAACTTCGACGCTATTCCCGTTGCTGGAAAACCTCCAAGCGGAATTTGCACTCCCATTTCTACTCTTAAGTATTTGCTAGCCAAGAAAGATGCCAAACCGCGATTACTAGGATGGTTTTTCTCTTGCAAGAATTTGACTTAGAAATCCGAGACAAGAAAGGGACCAAAAATTTGGTTGCTGACTATTTGTCTAGGTTGGAGGAAGATTACCTTGAGGTTGAAGGACAAATTAATGAAACATTTCCTGATGAGCAATTGTTTGCTATCCGAATGGCTCCATGGTTTGTTGATTATGCAAATTATTTGGTCAAAAAAAATTTACCCCTTGACATGTCTTATTAGCAAAGAAGGAAATTATTTTCTGATTTAAAATAATATTTTTGGGATGAACCTTACTTGTATAAACATTGTGCCGATCAAATTATTAGAAGATGTGTGCCGGAGGAAGAAATGGAAAGCATTCTTCGTCATTGCCATTTGAAGGAAGTTGGAGGGCATTTTGGTGGAACAAAAACAGTAGCAAAAATTTTGCAATCCGGATTCTATTGGCCTTCATTGTTTAAAGATGCTTTCAAGTTTGTTTCAATGTGTGATGATTGCCAAAGGAGCAGAAATATTTCACGGAGACATGAAATGCCCTTAAACAATATTTTGATAATTGATTTATTTGATGTTTGTGTTATTGATTTTATGGGACCTTTTCCTTCATCTCATTCTAATAAATACATTCTTATTGGTGTAGATTATGTATTTAAATGGGTGGAAGCAGTTGCCTTGCCTACCAATGATGCTAGGGTTGTGATCAATTTTCTCAAGAAGAACATATTTTCCAGATTTGGCACACCTAGAGCAATTATAAGTGATGGAGGTAAGAATTTTTGCAATAACCAATTTGAGGCTTTGTTGCAAAAATATGGAGTAACACACCGAATAGCAACACCTTACCATCCTCAAACTAGTGGACAAGTTGAAGTGTCAAACCGAGAGTTGAAGAGGATCCTTGAAAAGACCGTAAATAACTCACGCAAGGATTGGTCAAGGAAACTAGATGATGTACTTTGGGCCTATAGGATAGCATTCAAGACACCTATCGACATGTCTCCATACCGATTGGTGTATGGAAAAGCTTGTCACCTTCCAGTTGAATTGGAACATCGGGCATATTGGGCAATTAAAATTCTAAATTTTGATCTTAAGGCAGCAGGTGATAAGAGGGTGTTGCAATTGAATGAGTGATGAGCGAAAACCGGCATCGCCAACTCTCGCAAATACTTTGGTTTTAATATTTGTAAAACTCTCGCAAGTGCACGAATCATTTCGTAGAAAATGATAAGTATACTCCCAAGGTCGATCTAAGGAAGGAATGTATGTGGTTTTTAATTTATTATTCAAACTTTTAAAAACGAAATTAAATCCTAAACATCCTGTCACGATAGTTTTGGTTTTTGTGTTCCTAATCTAATAACATAAAATAAACATATATACAGATTAATTAAATATAATCTAAAAAGAATAAACATAGATACAAATTGAATAAATAAATATAAATACAGATTCAATAAATATTCATGCAAATTTTATCATTTATATTAGTGGAGTATTTATGGATATAATAACTAAGTTAATTATGCTTGCTCATATTATCTAGGTTATTAAAGATATAAATTGATATTTTATTGATTCTCTCTTTTTGGTATGAATACCACCTTTGGTGGGGTTAGATACTCTTTGTTAACTAAACAAATCAATTAACACCTATGGGTGGGGTTGATAACTAATTTGGTTAATTAAATTAATTCCTTTTTCTAAGAGATTGAAAATGAACCATTTAAATGCCACCTTTGGTGGGGTTAAACGATTTAAACTTTATTCAAGGTGTCCAAATTAAACTTAAGAATTTAGTTATCCGAGTACTAACTTTCAAGTTTTAAAACCACTATTGAAAACATGTTGTCAATACATTTCCACATAATAATTCTTATAAAAACTTTTGAAATAGAGCTTCACTCTAACTACCAAGGCGATTGTACCAACAAATAAAAGAGCACTACTCTAAATTAGACCGGATAACTAAACCTTAAAGTCTAATTTTGATTTAAGTTTGTAATGAAAAATAATGTATTTCTCTAACATCCTTAATATAAAATCTTGAATAAAAATAAAATCAATTCATTTTAGAAATTTTCACCTATTTAATATTTCGCAAGCATAACAACGTTATTATTATATCATGATTAAAAACAGCTAGCACAGTTAAATTTAATCACAGACAAATTAAATATAACATGTAAGAATAA
Source organism: Hippophae rhamnoides (assembly GCA_033030585.1). Classification (NCBI taxonomy): domain Eukaryota; kingdom Viridiplantae; phylum Streptophyta; class Magnoliopsida; order Rosales; family Elaeagnaceae; genus Hippophae; species Hippophae rhamnoides. The sequence goes on along the minus strand of CM065435.1, from coordinate 35,025,450 downwards.
AGCATAAAAATAACTGTAAAGAAAATAAAATCCTTACAGAACTTCGACGCTATTCCCGTTGCTAGAAAACCTCCAAGCGGAATTTGCACTTCCATTTATTGAATCAAAAATCTAAATTATTACAAAAACATTACAAGTTCCTCTCAAAAAGAGAAGAACTCTAAACCTAAGACAATTGAACTAAAAACTAAGAGAAAAGCTAAGAAAAGCTTAGAAACTAAGAAAGAAACTAAAGAAAACTCAAAAACTAAGAAATGAGAGAAAGAAAGAAGAGAGAAGTGAGGTTTTGAGGTGTGTTTTGAAGTGAATGGAAGGGGTATTTATAGGTGATGATGGAGAGAAAAAATGATTAAAAAATGTTAAAAAAATATTAAAAAATAAAAACGTGTTTTGGACTGCGAGGTCATCAATGACGTCAGCATGACGTCATGGGCGGCCGCACGTGAAAAATGGGTCAAAAGCGTTGCGCGTACTGGCCGGCTGGCACACATTCTGGTGTGTGCAGTATTCAGCGTGTAACGGCAGTGTATTCTGTATGAGCTTGCATCTTGTCAGCGCGGCGCTGAGCTCGGGCGCTGTGTGACTCTGCGGGCTTGACTCTGAGCTTGTGGTCAAGGCCGGGGCTGTGTCAGCGCGCGTTTTTCCATCTTTTGACATTTTTGACCTTTTCGACCCATTTTGTCCAATTTTTCCATGTTTGTTGACCTTTTTCCACTTATTTATCAATTTATTTGTGATGTATTGCTTCAAGTATTCTTCTTTGAGAGTTTACATTGCGTTTTTAGGCCAAAATTCCTGAAAAACAATAAAAATACCCGTGATTCCGAAAAAGACAAATTTATATAAATATATGATAAAACATATAAATATATATATTTTTAATCAATTAAAGTGCATAAAATCATGGTTATTTTAGTGCTTTTTGAGCACTCATCACAACCCCCAACCAGCTTCTTGCTAGTCCCTTAGCAAGAGAAGCGATAAAAACTAAAAATTAAACTATCCTAAATCACTTCCGTGGATTGACACGGTTGCATTTAGCCTATGCAACAAGCCTTTAAACCCTAGGTTGCCCATGTGGACGAGTTTGAGTCTCGTGAGGGTTTTCAGTAATGATACCCACAAACATTGTACTAAATGTAAAAACAAAAGAAACAATAAAAACAAACAACTTAAAAATTAAATTTACAACAAAATCACAAATTAACAACATTTCACAAAAATGTCTCATACTTTTTAATCTCCTTTAAGATCATAATTAAAATCTCAAGCATAAGTTATTTTAATCTCTTTAAACAATCATGATTTATTATAATAATTAGTCGAAAATCATTTTCATATTTCATATCAAAAATGTATCAATTTAATTTCACCCAATTTCAGTGTCATGAATCGAGAATTAAGCCGACTCTATTCCTCACAAGTCAATACTCTCAAAACTCTTGAATCCTATGGGTTCAAACACTCATACTAATTTATATGCGAAAGAGTTGATGTATAGAAATGAACTAATATGTTCGCATATGTATAAAGAATAAAGGCTCAAAGTGTTATTTTAACATTGATCTCATGAAAGGAATCAAATGTATAAATTATAAAGATATCATATATAAAAATTATTTTCATGCATAAATCAAACTCATTAAGAAAGAATTTCAAGATATATGCCTTTTACAAATGAAGAAATTGCAATGACTTTTTAGGGAATTACTTCTTATATCTTTCTTTTGTAATTAGCCTTTACTCACAACTTTGTAGGCAATGCGGGTTATAGTATGTAGATGATACTATTTTTTATCTCTCTATATTTTTTTTCTGAAGATATTTCTCAATATATGTATTTTTTTAGAGAGTCAACCCATGTACAGATGGTACATTTTTTGGATTTTGGTGAGTGGTTAATTTTGTGGCTTTTCTGTTTGATCTTGGTTTAGGTAACCCCAGATATGTCTTTTTGCTTTTGTAGTAGTCATGCATAAATGAGATATAAGCATATACTATCAACTTCTACTCAAATCATTTAATCTAAGCAAAAATAATAATCAAAAATATATGATACTCTATTAAAATGAAAAAAATTCATACATTCAATGCTAATACCTATAGAGATCATCTAAAAATTTGAAGAAATAAGAAATGTGTTTGGAGTAGAAAAAATATATATTTCACTCTGAATAAAGGAAATTAGGCTCAAATTATATCTCACAAAGGTAGTCTCCACTAAAAAAACTCATAAACACCGATTTTGGGTTTAATATAATTTCTACATCTTATCAAGAAATACTAATTATGACAAAAACTAACTAATTATCAAAAATAGTTACAAAATATTTCATGATATGTTCTCAAAAATTAATCTAACAGTACAAAAGACTTAACTATTTACTTAAATTTGATTTAAAGAAATGATAAATTTTTGTGAAACTTTCTCTTTTTTTTTTTTTTTTTTTTTTTTTTATTCCAAAAATTACTAAATCACATAGAATAGAAATAAAACCAAACACACAAAAAGTATATTTTTTTATTTTATTTTTTTTAATTAAGCATGGTAACTTTTCACCACCCCCAACCTAGAACTTACATTGTCCTCAATGTAACAACTGTAAATTAAAGATAAAGAGAGAAGAGAAGAAAGATTACCTATTTCCTGAGAATGTGCAAGTAGTAATGGAAAATGCAGGTGCATCCATCATATTCATCATTAAAGTGTATACAGACAGATCGCTGTAAACTTCTAACATCTCAACAAATATTTTTAGTTTTAACAATTTAACAATTATTCACATGTAATTAAAATGAAATAAACAATAAAATTAAGTAAATAAAACAAATAACAAACAAAAAATTTTTTTATTATTTTTTTATTTTTTTTTTATTTTTTACCTTTTTTATTTTTTTTTATTGTTTGTTTTTGTTTTTTATCTAAAATGATGGGTTGCCTCCCATCCAGCGCTTAGTTTAACGTCTTAGCAAGACGTATCTTTTTGGTGCTAAGGGTTACGCAGCCAAATGCAATCCATTTCAGCAATGTTGCTTGGTTCTTCTAAATAAGGCTTGACACGATGGCCATTGACTTTGAACGTTTTTTGTGTCTTGGAGTCCAATAGTTCCACTACTCCATGTTCAAATACTTGAACTATTTTGAATGGTCCATCCCATCTTGATCTCGACTTTCACGGAAACAATCTCAAACGAGAGTTAAATAAAAGAACTTTCATTCCAGGGTGAAGAGTCTTAGGAACTAGCCTCTTGTCATGATAGCGCTTAGTACGCTCCTTGTATAATTTGGCATTCTCATAGGCTTCATTCCTAATTTCTTCCAACTCATGAAGTGGAGTAATCGTTTTTCACCTGCTTTATCTAAATCCATGTTTAAATCTTTAATTGCCCAATAAGCTTTGTGTTCAAGTTCAACTGGAAGGTGGCATGCTTTCCCAAAGATTAACAGGTAAGGGCTCATCCCAATAGGTATTTTGTAAGCGGTGCGGTATGCCCATAAGGCATCATTTAGCTTAAATGCCCAATCCTTCCTTGACGGACGCACAGTGCGTTCGATTACTCCACTTAATTTGCCTCTTCCTCACTTCCACTTAACCGGAAGTTTGAGGTTGATCTGGAGTAGCTACTTTATGTGTGATGTTGTACTTGTTTAGTACTCCATCAAAGAGTTTGTTACAAAAATGGCTACCTCCATCACTTATTATAGCTCTAGGCATTCGAACCTCTTGAATATGAAATCTTTCAAGAATTTCACAACAACATTAGCATCGTTGGTCTTGGTGGGGATAGCTTCTACCCACTTGGACACATAATCCACAATGAACCAAAATATATTGAAAACCATTAGATGGGGGAAAAGGACCCGTGAAGTCAATCCCATACATCAAAGAGTTCAACAACTAAATTAGATGTCAAAGGCATTTCATCTCTTTTGCTTATGTTTCCTGTTCTTTGACATCTATCACATTGTGCCTGAAAACATATGAGCATCTTTAAAAAGAGTGGGCCAAAAGAATCCATTTGTAATATCTTACGGGCTGTCTTTTCACCTCCAAAATGACCCCACAATGAAGTTCATGACAAAAAGTCGAATGCTCTTATGTTCTTCTTCGGTACACATCTCAGGATGACTTGATCTTGACCAATCTTGTATAAATAAGGTCATCCCGAAATAGTCCTTAATAGTTTTAAAGAACCTTTTCTTGTCTGATATGAAGTGTTAGGTCGCAAAACACCGGTGGCAAGATAGTTTACAATATCAATACCATGGGTTCGGACCTATGAAAAATAACTGTTCATCGGAAAGGTTTCAACTATATCATCATTACTCTCATCTTTAAGAGAATTGAAGTCGAAATCAACCTAGACAAATGGTCGGCTACTAAGTTTTCAACGCCTTTCTTATCCTTGATCTCTAGGTCAAATTCTTGTAAGAGTAAGACTCCACGATTAATCTTGGCTTGGCATTTGGTTTACTTAATAGGTATCTTAAAGCGGCGTGATCAGAATGTACAATCACTTTAGATCCTACTAAATAAGACCGAAATTTGTCTAAAGAGAATACTATAGCCAAGAATTCCTTTTCGGTGGTGGTGTAATTCATTTGGGCATCATTGAGTGTTTTGCTAGCATAGTAGATGACATGTAAACGCTTATCCACTCTTTGTCCCAGAATTTGCTCCTATTGCATAATCAGAAGCATCACACATTATCTCAAAAGGTAAAGACCAGTTTGGTGCCATTATAACAGGGGTAGATGTTAGTTTCTCTTTCAAGGTATTAAAGGAAATAAGGTAGGTCATTGTTGAAGTCAAATTCAGCATCTTTGGATAATAAGTTACATAAAGGACGACTTATTTTAGAGAAATCTTTAATAAATCGTCTGCAGTAAAATCCTGCATGTCCCAAGAAGCTTCTTATCCCCTTCACGGATGTAGGGAGGTAGTTTGGATATCAATTCAACTTTTGCCTTATCAACCTCAATACCCTTGTTTGAAATTATATGTCCCAAAACTATCCCTTGTTGAACCATAAAATGACTTTTCTCCCAACTAAGGGTTAGATTGCATTCAATGCATCTTTCTAAAACCAAAGTCAATTTATATAAGCAATCATCAAATGAGTTCCCAAAGACAGAGAAATCGTCCATGAAAATTTCAATGAATTTCTCCACCATGTCCGAGAAAATAGATATCATGCATCTACGGAAAGTGGCGGGGGCATTGCATAACCCAAATGGCATTCTGCGAAAAGCAAATGTCCCAAAAGGACATGTAAATGTGGTCTTTTCACGATCTTACGGTGCTATGGGTACTTGATAATATCCAGACAGTCCATCCAAGAAACAAGAAAATTAGGTACCCACTAATCTTTCCAACATTTGATCAATGAATGGAAGAGGAAAGTGATCCTTTTTCGTATATAAATTTAGTTTCCTAAAATCTATACACATTCTCCATCCAGTGATTATTCTAGTGGGCACTAATTCACTTTTATCATTTTTAACAAGCTGTTATCCTGCATTTCTTTGGTACCACACGTACCTTTGGACTAACCCACTTACTATCCGCAATAGGATAGATAATCCCTTCTTCTAGTAGTTTAAGGATTTCCTTTTTAACTACCTCTTGCATGTTTGGGTTTAGTCTTCTTTGGGCCTCTCGCATGGGTTTAGCACCATCCTCCAAGTTGATCTTGTGCATACACATTGTTGGACTAATGCCTCTTATATCCCCTATACTCCAACCTATAGATTTCTTAAACCTGTTTAAGCAACTTTGATGAGTTCCTTTTCTTGTGGTTTGGTCAAGGTTGAAGAAATTATCCCGGATATGTTTCTCCTTCTCCCAAAAACACATATTTTAAGTGCTCGGGTAAGTCTTTGAGTTCAAGTTCGGTGGATTGGCCTCTTTAATGATGAAGAAGCTGGGTAGATTTAAAAGTGCACTAGATTTTGTCATCAACTTCATTATTGTCTAGTTGTTCAAGGTACCCTTAATTTCTTCATCTAAATCTTCTTCAACCTTTTCAAGTGTAAGAACAGTTTCAAGCTTGTCTTCTATTACGGTTTGGAAAAAGGTGTTTTGGATAAGATTATCCAAAGGATCAACTTCGAATATTTCATCGATGGCGTAAATAGAAGGGAAAGGTGAAGAATCAAAAACTTTGAAATGAGCATTTCTCCTAAGATTTGTCATTGTCAAATTTCCATCTTGGACATCAATAATAGTTTTAGTAGTTGCCATAAATGGTCTACCAAGCAATATTGTATGTTCTCTCGTCCAATCTTAGGATTTTCTTGCATATCCAGAACCACAAAGTCAACAGGTATTATCGGTTTGTCTACCTGTACCAAAACATCCTCAACTATTCCTACGGATATTTAAGAGATCTATCCGCAAGTTGCGGGGACATAGTTGTGGGTTTTAGATCCCCTAGATTGAAATTTGTGAGAATATAGAGTAGGGCATCAAATTAATACTTACACCTAAATCAAGCATTGCCTTAGCAACCTTCCTATCCCCCATAGTTATGTTTATAATAAAACTTCCAGGGTCTTTCAACTTAGGGGGTAGTTTGTCTTTGAGAAATCTGTTATTTAGAAATTTCTCGACACTACTACTCGTTCATTCGGTTCATACCTCCTTTTCTTAGTGTTCAACTCTTTGAAAAACTTGGCATATGAGGGCACATTCATGATCACTTCTAATAATGGTAAATTGATATTTACTTTAGAGAGCATATTAAAAGATCATTGAATTGCTTATCTTGTTTGGACTCTTTCAATAGGTGGGGAAAAGGTACTTGCATCTGGTGTGGTTCTGTTGTCTTTTGAATTTTGGGAGTGTCGATGACCCCCAATGAGTTTTTCGAAAGCTTGTGAAGTTTAACACTTGTTTCTCCTTTTGCGATATTAGAATGTCGCCTTCTTTGTTAGAGATTTCGGTACACCGGTATTGACTACCTTACCACTTGAAGGGTTCTAACATCTTTTGCTTGTTACGGTTGGTAGGCAACTTTCACGGTTCTTTCTTTTGCATTTGTTCACCAGGTTGCCCAACTTTAGATTCAATTCTTTAACCGAAGCCTCCATGGTGTTCAACCTTTGATTAGTCATCGGTTGGTTGTCACGACTAACTTGAATAAAAGCATTCAAGCTATCTTCTAAGGTTGGTTTAAAAGATTGGCTTGGTGGGTAAGGGTGGTTGTAGGTTGGGTGATTATAGGTGTTTGGATGATACTTTTGAAAATATTGGACTTCCTCTATGGCATCGACACTAGAATCACAAGTATTTGAATAATTATGAGTACCGTACCCGATTGAACAACACACTCCACATACCTCTTGATTTGAAATTTGGTGAGACGTGAGAATTTCACTTGTTTAGTCAATTCATCAATTTGCAAGGTTATCTCATCATCAAAGCCGACCTCGTTGACCTTTGCTTTCCTTCCACCACCTCTTTGTTGGGAATTAGACCCCAACAAATTTCATAGAGATTATAGGCTTCCTCTGCTTTGTCTTTTCTCCTACAAAGACCTCCAAAGAAGATTATCAACCATGTATTGACTCTGTAGTGTCAATCCATCGTAAAAGAATTGGTTTTGTAGGCGTAGTGGAAAGCTATGATTTTGACATTGAATGAAAAGGAGTTTGAATCGTTCCCAAGCTTCATGAAAGGGCTCTTCATTCATTTGAGAAAATGTTGCTATCTTTGTTCTTAGATCAACAATCTTTTGATGGGAATAGAACCTACCCATAAAAATTTCATAGACTGCCTCCCAAGTTTTAAGAGAACCTGACTGTAGAGTAATGAACCATGACCAAGCTTTATCTTTGAGAGTGTAAGGAAAACACCTCATCCTAAGTTGATCTTCACTAATTTCATGTAGTGGAAAGGTTTGGACAATAGCATAGAATTCTCGAATGAAATGCAAAGGATCTTCATTAGGGATACCGTAAAAGGAAGGCAACAAAGAATAATGAATCTTTTTCAATTCATAATTCCTTGCAGCCTCTTGCAATTGGATCTTAGGAAGTTACATTGCCAATGATTGGCATTGTATAGTCTTTCATCTTTTTCCGCCTATCTTCAGCATCTCCCATGGTTGTTTGTAGTTGAAAATGATCCTCCTCCTATTGTGAATCAGCATTTTGCTTTTAAAAACAATGGTAGATATCTCTAAAAAATGCAAGGAACCTAAATTATTATTATTTTTTTTTTTTATTTTTTTATTTTTTTATTTTTTTTTTAATTTAAACGAAGGGACACAATTTTTGAAACAAACGAATTTATTTTATTTGAAATATTTTTTTTTTTTATTACACGCAAACTAAAACAAAGGAAAATACAATAATGGGTGACCTCCCATGTAGGACTAAAATTTATCGTCTTCTAGTAAGACGTTGCTTGGAGATTGCAGAATGAAAAACTCAATGTCTCCTCTTCATTGAATTCATTTAAGTTTCAATTTTGCCTTTCTGCAAATGTTCAACTAACTGTTCAACTTGAACTTCCACCTTTTTGATAGAAGCTTCCACAGAGTCCAACCGTTGATTGGTTTTTGATTGATTGTCCCTACAAACTTGAATAAAAGAATTCAAGTTGTCCTCCAGGGTTGGTTTATTTGGAATGCTTCGTGGAATAGGTGGGTGGAATTGCTGGGCTTTGCCTGGTTTGAGCTTTGAGGAAAGGAGGGTTATTATGCCTCCAAGAGAAATTTGGATGACTTCTCCACCCAGGATTATAGGTATTTGAATTGGGATCAAACCTTGGTCTTTGTTGATATGCTCCCAACACATTAACACCTTTCGAGGTCAGTTGTATCTCCTTGATGTGGACGAGGCTTCGGTACCTTGTCCCACGTTCTTTGTACAAAACCATATTGTTCATTATTTGTGTTGGTTTGTGTAGCGAGAAGCGGCAACTTGCTTAGTCGATTGAACAAGTTGTTGTTGAATTTCATTACCGGAGTCAATCTCGCGAACACCAGCCTTTTCTCACTCTGGAGCTTTTCTGTGGGAATTAGCACCCAACATCTCAAAGAGATTATACGTTTCGATGCAGTCTTTTCTCCTATTGCTCCTCACTGCGGCGTTGTCGACAATGAACCGACATTGTTGTGTAAGTCCATCGTAAAAGAATTGGTTCTGCAACCTGTAGGGAAAGCTATGATGGGGACATTGAGTGAGAAACATTTTGAACCTATCCCAAGCTTCGTGGAATGGTTCTCCTTCCATCCGAGAGAAAGTAGCAATCTTTCCTCTCGGCTCCGATGTTTTTGATGGGAATAGAATTTTCCCATGAATTTATTGTAAATTTGACCCCATGTCATCGAGAACTGGGGGAAGTGACATCAACCAAGCTTTAGCCTTATCCTTTAAGGTGTACGGAAAACATCTCATTCTAAGTGATCCTCGTTTAGAATACCGAGGGAATGTTTGGACCGTAGCATAGAAATCTCTCATAAAGGAAAGAGAATCTTCATTAGGTAGCCCGTAGAAGGAAGGAAGCATAGAAAAATGAATATTTTTAAGGTCATAGTTCCTAAGAAATTTCTCCCTAATCGGATAATGGCGATTCTGCCGTGCCAATCACCTAGCCTTGCAAACTCCTTCATCGTTGCTTTCCTAACATGTTGGTTTTCCTCCATTTCTTTTGGTTCTAGTAAAGGATTAAGACGTTCTATGTTTGGCTCAAAATCGTGTTGATGGGTAGGATCAGGTGTTGTTGACACTTGTTTAAATTTATGAATATTATTTATATATGGTGTTAGGGGGTTTCCTAAGGATCTCCTACCACGCATAGACTATTTTTAAACGTAAATTTAAAACTCCTGTCAACAAAAATAAAGAAATTAGAAAATTTCCATGGCATTTAATTCAAAACACTAGACAACTTTTTTTTTTTTTTTTTTTTTATTTTTTATTTTTTATTTTTTATTTTTTTAAAATAACATAATTAGTATTAACCAAGAAAGTGTTAAGTGAAAGAATGGTGGTCTTCCTTAAAAACCATTCTCCTAAATGTAACAACGTTCCCAAGGAAAGATTAGACAGTGTTAAAGAACTTTCCTGTATTAACTCCCTTAGATTTTTACTTTTCATGCCTTTTAGTTTTTTAATTTTTTTTTTTTTTTTTTTTTTTTTACGAACGGTAATTTTATTTTACTATTCACACTATCTTATTTCTTATTAACTTAAAAATTTTTAATTTTTTTTTTTTTTTTTTTTTTTTACGACGGTAATTTTATTTTACTATTCACACTATCTTATTTCTTATTAACTTAAAAATTTAAATTCTTTTTTTTTTGTTTTTTTTTTACAGTAAATACTTTTTTTACTTAAAATTTCATATTTCTAAATTATTTACTTTTTATGCTATAAAAAAAATTTTAATTTTTTTTTTTTTTTTTTTTTTTTATTTTTTATTTTTTTTATTATTTTTTTATTTTTTATGAAATTTGAAATTTGATTAATTTTTATTTTATTTATTTATTATTATTATTATTATTTTTTTAAATATCACAATTATTTACAACACAAAAATATTTTTAAAATTTTGATAAATAAATTAAAAACGCTATTCCTTCAAGAATCCGCTACTAAAACTTGATGAAATAAAACCGTATCGCTAACTCTCGCAAATACTTTGGTTTTAATATTTGTAAAACTCTCATAGTCTGCACGAATCATTTCGTAGAAAATGATAAATTATCTTTCGAGTCGATCTAAGGAAGGAATGTATGTGGTTTTTAATTTATTATTCAAACTTTTAAAAGCGAAATTAAATCCTAAACATCACTGTCACGATAGTTTTGGTTTTGTGTTCTAATCTAATAACATAAAATAAACATATATCTGATTAATTAAATATAATCTAAAAAGAATAAACATAGATACAAATTGAATAAATAAATATAAATCTGATTCAATAAATATTAAATGCAAATTTTATCATTTATATTAGTGGAGTATTTATGGATATAATAAGCTAAGTTAATTATCTTCTTCATATTATCTAGGTTATTAAAGATATAAATTGATATTTTATTGATTCTCTTTTTTTTGTATGAATCTGGCGCTTTGGTGAGGTTAGATCTTCTTTGTTAACTAAACAAATCAATTAACACCTATGGGTGGGGTTGATAACTAATTTGGTTAATTAAATTAATTCCTTTTTCTAAGAGATTGAAAATGAGCCAGTTTAAATCTGCGCTTTGGTGGGGTTAAACGATTTAAAGCTTTATTCAAGGTGTCCAAATTAAACTTAAGAATTTAGTTATCAAGTCTTAACTTTCAAGTTTTAAACCACTATCAAAACGTGTCATTAATACATTTCCACATAATAATTCTTATAAAAACTTTTGAAATAGAGCTTCACTCTAACTACCTAAGGCGATTAATAACAAATAAAAGAGCACTACTCTAAATTAGGCCAGGATAACTAAACCTTAAAGTCTAATTTTGATTTAAGTTTGTAATGAAAAATAATGTATTTCTCTCTAACATCCTTAATATAAAATCTTGAATAAAAATAAAATCAATTCATTTTAGAAATTTTCACCTATTTAATATTTCGCAAGCATAACAACGTTATTATTATATCATGATTAAAAACAATGAAGACGATTAAATTTAATCACAGACAAATTAAATATAACATGTAAGAATAAAGCATAAAAATAACTGTAAAGAAAATAAAATCCTTATAGAACTTCGACGCTATTCCCGTTGCTAGAAAACCTCCAAGCGGAATTTGCACTTCCATTTATTGAATCAAAAATCTAAATTATTACAAAACATTACAAGTTCCTCTCAAAAAGAGAAGAACTCTAAACCTAAGACAATTGAACTAAAAACTAAGAGAAAAGCTAAGAAAAGCTTAGAAACTAAGAAAGAAACTAAAGAAAACTCAAAAACTAAGAAATGAGAGAAAGAAAGAAGAAAGAGAGAAGTGAGGTTTTGAGGTGTGTTTTGAAGTGAATGGAAGGGGGTATTTATAGGTGAGGATGGAGAGAAAAAATGATTAAAAAATGTTAAAAAAATATTAAAAAAATAAAAACGTGTTTTGGACCTGTTGAGGTCATCAATGACGTCGCATGACGTCGTGAGCGGGCCGCGTGAAAAATGGGTCAAAAACGTTGGGGCGCGCTATTGGTCATGGCTGATATTACAAGGCTGGCCGCGGCCAGGCGCGCGTGGAATAGCCGCTGTGGCAGCATGTATGAGCGTCATCAGCGGCGGCCATGTGCGACTCTGGCGGCGCGGCGCCGATGGCCTTGTAATTGTGGGCCGGCCGGCTGCGCGCGTTTTTCCGTCTTTTGACATTTTTGACCTTTTCGACCCATTTTGTCCAATTTTTCCATGTTTGTTGACCTTTTTCCACTTATTTATCAATTTATTTGTGATGTATTGCTTCAAGTATTCTTCTTTGAGAGTTTACATTGCGTTTTTAGGCCAAAATTCCTGAAAAACAATAAAAATACCCGTGATTCCGAAAAAGACAAATTTATATAAATATATGATAAAACATATAAATATATATATTTTTAATCAATTAAAGTGCATAAAATCATGGTTATTTTAGTGCTTTTTGAGCACTCATCAATGAGATGGATGAAATGAGGAATGATGCTTATGAGAATGCCTGAATATACAAGGACAAGAAGAAGGTTTGGTATGATATGCACATTTTGAGGTGAAACTTTGAGGTGGGACATAAAATGTTGCTTTATAATTCCTGTCTCAGACTTTTTCTAGGAAAGCTAAAATCTCGTTGGTCAGGACCTTTTCTAGTAACCAAGGTGTTTGCTTATGGAGTAGTTGAGATTATTCACGAAAAAAAGGGAACTTTCCAGGTGAATGGACAACGGTTGAAGCCATAATTTGACGGAGAATTCAACAAGCAGAAAGATTCTCTAGAGTTACAACAACCGCAATAAAGAATGACAGAAAGTCTAGCTAATGACTATAACTTAAAGCGCTTAATGGGAGGCAACCCATCAAATTTGTTTTCTCATCTTTTATCTCATTTTATTTTAGCAATTTTAAATTTTAAATTTTAGCTTAAATTTTAAGTTTTGGTGAATTATTAGTCAGATTTTAAATTTTGCACTTCATTTTATGATAATTTTATTTTTAATTAAATTTACTTTTTTTATTTGTCTTGCAAGTAAAAATAAAAAATAAAAAAATGCGATTGTGATTGATTTCTTAATGATTGATTTTCTTTTATTGTTAACCCCTTGATTTAACAAATTACTGTGACTGTGATGTTGCACCTAACTCTTTTTCTCTTTGTGATGACGATAGAAATTTGTAGTTTTTCTTTTTTACATTGAGGACAATGTAAGGTTTTGGTTGGGGGTGCGGTAAATGATAAATCTTTTCTTCACTTCATGTTTAGTAGTTTTGTTTGTGTTTATTTGTGTTTAATTTTTATTTTCCATTTTTTTCTGCATTTTGATTAAATTTCTTTTATTTCTTTATTTTCTTATTTTTATTTTTTTCTCATTTTCATTTTACTTGTTTTAATTTGCACGTTGATGATAATAGTGTGATCTCTTTTAGAAGACATTAAATTTTGCTTCGGTTTAAATATAATTTCAAAGGTTGATTTTACTTAGTTGGTGACTCTTTTGGTATGTGGTATGATTTGGTTGATTAGTCTAAATGCTTAGAGAAGTCTTATGTACGAATTTTTCATGGACATTTTTGTGATCTCAACAAACTCTAGAACTCATTTGAAAACCTCTTGAGGCGAAATAATTTGGAATTGCACTGTTTAGGATATGATGTAGGCCATTTTTGGATCGATTGTGCCATTTTAAGCCTACCTTGTTATCCTTATATCACTAGTTACCTCTTTGAGCCTATTTAAATATATTGTTAGCCTTATTTTTCTTTCTTTTTCCTTCTATAACTTACCTTTTATTTAGCCAAAAAATATATATATAATTCATACCTTATTTGTTAAGAGCACTTAATTTTGAACACAGACTTTTCAAGAGCAATTGGAGTAAGGATGGAATATATATATATATATATATATATATATATATATATATATATATATAAACTTATACATATATTGGAGGAAATTGGTAGGAGGTTATGTCTAAAAAAAGGCCTTCACATTCTAGTAAATAAAAGAGTGTTAGTGATGGATGTACTGAGGTGAAAGATTAAGGAAGAATTTTGTTTATATATGGAAAAATGGATTATGATCGGAAGAAACAATTTGGGTTAAATGGTGTTACTCTTTTACTTAATTGGTTGTGTTTAATCTAATAAGTGGTATTATTTGTATTTTGACACTTTCCGTTCTTTCTTAACCAAATACCTAAGCCTAACATTACGAGCCTCATAAAGTCCTATTGATCCAAAGTGGTGTATTTTTCTTCATTAGTGGAGAGAGTTTTGAAAAGTGAGCCTATGGAGTTTGAGATTTCACCTTTTTGTTTGTGGATGTTGTGCATAATATTATCCGGGCATTATGGCCATTGGTTTGTGGTTTGATGGATTTTTAAGAGTCAATAACAAAAGTGATATTGCCTTTTGAGATTTCTTAAATCTTAGGTGACATTTAATTATGCTATGTGTTGTGTGTTATTGGCAATTTTTGAGACATTTGTGCAAATTAATTGTTGTGTGATTTTATTGTTTTGAGTTAGGATAGTTATAGGTAAGATGTTTGTGGATATCATCACTAGAAGCCCTCACGAGACTACAACTCGTTCTACTAGGGCCGCCTAGGGGTTTAAAGGCTTATTGCATACGCTTAATGTAATTTTGTAAATAGAATAAATTTTCTTTGAATTTTTCTTTTAATGTCTCCTTTGAATATATTAAATAGATCGCTTTTCTTGCTAGAGACTAGCAATAAGCTGGTTGGGGGTTGTTGATAAGAGTCAAATTATTGCATTTTTGTTATGATTAAATGTTGATATTTGTGTGAAAATTGTGTTTATTTGATTATTTAATCCATAAATTCCATTTCACAGGTATTTCATGTTTAAGGTAAAATCTAAGGTAAAATCATGATTTTGGAGAAGTTTGGGACAAATTTCAATGATCGGGATTGGGTGAAAATAAAAAGAAAACAATGTTTTAAAATTTGGAAATCCCGCTGCCAGCGAGATGATTATCGCCGCCGGCGATAAGCTTATAGAGAGCACGACGAAAATCTTCCCGAGAGCACGGATTTTGGCAGATGCAAATCTCTCCGCCGTCAAGATTATTTAGCCACCGGCGAGAATCAGAAGACCCAAAATTTTTGTTTTTCTAGAAATCTCGCCGTGGTGAGAATAATGTCACCGCCGGTGAGTTTTGTCCGAAAACACATTTTTTATGTTGTTTTGTTCCAAAATTGCCCCCAAAACCTAGATCTATATATACAATATGATGGAGAAAGAGGCCACGGCAGAGATGAGTATATCTGAGACATTTTGGAGGAGAGAAGGCAATTTTGGAGAGAAATTTTGGAGAAGCTTGAAGGATTATCACCATTGTTGCTACCAAGTGTTCATCTTCAAGAGTTTTTCATCTCTTCTCCTTAACTTTCATTTTCTGCATTTTATTCAGATTTTTTATTCATGGATTCAATTGAGATAATGTTTGTTCTTATTTCCATTATGAACTAATTCAATTTTGTTAAGGCTATGATGTAGTTGAATCAATAAAATCTGATTTCTTTTGTTATTGTTATATTAGTTCATTGTTTTTAAGTTGAGTATTTATTTCCATGCTTAATGCTTTTAAATTTTTGGCCAAGATTTAGATGATTTGCTGCATTATATTGAGACCGAGAGGAGATGTGTAATGAATGCTTCTTGTGATAAATATTGTATGTTGAATGCGAGTGTGAGACCTAATGCATGATGTATGTAGTTATTCTAGAAATTCCATAAATCGTAATGTGCTTGTTTGTGATTAAATCTTCATAGAAATATAGTTGATTTTCATAGATAAGTAATTCTAATATAACTCGAGAGAGAGTATTAGGTAAATTTGGGTTTTTCAACCATCACTTTTAGCTTTGATTCTCATATAACATGACTTGAAATCGGATTGAATTGATTTAGTGAAATCAAATGCCTTAGCGTTTTTAATCATTTGTGAACAACATTCAATTGTGTTATTTGCATTTAGTTTTAAGTGAATTTGCTTCTTAAAAAAATTTAAACAATTCGGTTTTCAAATAAAATTAGGATTAGTCAATTTCGGTACTTAGTAACACCATTCCTTATGGGTTAGAGATCCGTGCTTTTGTACACTTTATTACTTGAACGATTCATACACTTGCGAAAATACACATCATTGGTCTACTCCTCTAGATTACAAAACATAGAGTCATTAACTTCATCTGGCAGAATATAATCGCTAGATGTATGGTTCCTTATACTTTAGTGTTGGATAATAGAGCCTAATTCATACCACAAAAATTGAAGAACTTATATGAATAATATCATATCCAACATACATTCCCTACAATTGAGCACCCATTGGCCAATGTCCAAGTAGAGGTTGTAAGAAAAGTGATAAAGCTGAACTTGAAAAGAAAGCTTCAAACATGCAAGAAAGCATATGTCAAGAAACTACCAGAAGTCCTGTGGGCCTATTGGACCACACCTAGAACAACTATAGGAGAAAAACCTTTCTCTTTCACTTACCATGTTGAAGTCATAATCCCTATCAAAATTGGACTTTCAAGTTATAGAACAAGTGTTTAGAACCTAGAAGGTAATGATGAAGGCTTAGCCCTAAATTTGGACCTTCTTAAAGAAAAAAAGGGAATAAAGTGAGATTAGGTTTGTAGCCTACCAACGAACAATATCTAACCACTGCAACCTCTTAGTTAATCCATGTCAATTCCAAAAAGGTGACTAGGTACTTAATCAAACCATGCATTCAACCATAGATAAAAGGGTAAGGATCCTTGACCTCAGTTAGGAAGGTCTTTAAAAAATAAAGTAGGCCTTTGGAAAAGGTGCCTATTACTTAGATAACTTGGATGAATCTGAGGTCCCAAATGCGTGGAAAACGCAACACCTCAAGAAATATTAACAATTGTCAACAATTGTAAATTTCTTACTCTACTAGTTGTTTTTTACTTAAATTTTTTATAATTCCTATTGTTTCAAAACTTAGTAAAATAAATAGCCTTAGTTCGTTATATTTCAATTTCTATTCCTAGGATAGTTTCACTTATTCTGTAATTTAATTTTATTATTATCAATAAAGGGAGAACTTAGGATATATAAATATCTCTACAATAAATTAGCCCACAGATCAAGATAAATATTTGATTATGGAATAATCCTTACCATTAGTCTTTTATTTAACTAATTATATTATGAATCAATATTAGAGCTATTCTTTAATTCTTACCTTTCGCTAGAAAAATATATGTATTAAGATACAACTTCCATTGCATTAAGTTCTAAAAATAAGATGAATAAACTTTATTCATTGCATTAAGTTCTAAAAATAAGATGATTTATTCATTGCATAAGTTCTAAAAATAAGATGACTAAACTTTACAATATTACAATTCTTAGTAACCTTTAACAAAGGTATCAACTCTACTTGTCACACTGTCACAAAGAAATAAGATACCACTTTGAATAATAATATTAGCGAATACCATAATTGAAATAATAAATATAAATCTATTTACTCCTAGGATAATCTAGTAATATCTTAAACTTGCATTAAATATACATATACATCAAACTAGATAGCTTCTATAATTCATACATGTATAGTTATGGAATTAAAACATAGAGTCAAATACATCAAAAATTAAATAAAAACCATTATAATATTTTATTAATTAAAATCATACTTTAGGGATTGACAATTGCACATAATCACATAAATAAATTAGCTAGTTATGGATTCTAAGAGAATTATAATAAAAAAACTAATAGAAAATATATAAGAAAAAAGAGGAAGAAGAAGAAGAAGCTTATAATTGATATCAATGGCTGATTTACAATGCCTTATTGACTCTTTGAAATCTTATCTTGCCTCTAGCCTTTAAATTTTATGTAGTCCTATGTATCTTATATAAGCTTTTGTGTCTACAATCTATAGCTTAATCTGTGGTTTCATTTATTTTTAACCCTAGCTACATAATTATAGTAGAACAATTACATGTTGTTACAATGTAATTAGGATTAGGATTAAAGAGGTTTAAAACAATTAAATGATAATCTAACAAATCTGAAACAATTTGGATAAAGCAAAGCTAAAAATATGGCATTGGAGTGCAAACCAAGTTTGTGGGCCATGACACACATAGATTCATGCTATAGTGTGACTTTGTTTTCAGTTATGTTAAAATTCATACCGAGGGTGTTGTTCTATGGTGCACATGTACTCATACCACAGTATGCCCATAATTTTGATAGTTTAATATTTTAACCCCTTCTTAATGTATCTTGTATAAATTTTTTCATTTAGGTCCTTTATTGTATGACAATTATACCCATGTTTATGAGATTTGATTGGTCTTTTTTCATTTGAATCTTTTAAGTCCAAGAATATTGAAATACATCAAACCATACCCCCCCATGATTCCAAAAATACAATTGATCAAATACTTGGGTTAAAATGTGATATTAAAAACTCATTCATTTTTAAATTAAGATAAACCACAGGATATGCATGCTTTTTAGGTAGGTATTAAGGGCTATGGATCGAGAGTTTCGCCACCTCGATATTGAGTAGCCCTTAATATGCCATCGTGGATGTATCTTGACAAGAGGTAGTGAATAAGAAACAACTCTATTAGTAGGCATGAGCTGCCTAGACTTAAATAGTATAGGGTTCTCAGTGCACCACAAGTGAGTATCGCACCTTAAGGGCCCAGACTACTAAAAGATCAATGAAAGCTAAATGCATTAATTTATAATGAGAACTCACCTGGCCTAATCATAGGTTATTTAGTCTAGGATAAAAATAATGCAAAGAAGCATCTTAGAATATGAGTCCAGCGTTTCAATGCCCAGACCATTATATAGAGGAACTGAGTGCAATAAAAGCTCCAGTATCCAGCTAGGGCATACACCTCTACAATGGTAGTGAGTAAGAGGTATTTCAGAAGGTGAGTTCTATACTTTCAAGGCCAGTCCAAAAAATTGTTTTCATAAGATTAATATGTTATCCATATGGTCGAGGCTACAACTAACACCAAGAACGACCTATTAGTTTTTCTATCACCTTTTGGTTGGATATAGACCCTGAAAAATAGCCATAGCTCACAAGCCATACCACCTCAGGTCCAGGAACTACACTAAAATTTGTGCATCATACTTAGGCTTATAAGGCTTCTAAGTTGAGAATTGTCTCATGCTTGG
This sequence comes from Hippophae rhamnoides, assembly GCA_033030585.1. Lineage (NCBI taxonomy): Eukaryota > Viridiplantae > Streptophyta > Magnoliopsida > Rosales > Elaeagnaceae > Hippophae > Hippophae rhamnoides. The sequence continues at coordinate 35,006,085 of CM065435.1, read as the reverse complement.
ACAACTTGAACAAGTTCAAGTACTCCAAGAAAGGGTACTTATATATCAATAAGCTTAACTAAACAACACTTGGATCAATATGTCACTTCCAAATTAGAAAAATTTCAAACAAATCCAACAAGGCTCAAATAGAAAAGTAAGGTTGATAAGTGATATTTTGTACACATTTTTATATCAACTTATTTAAATTTATATATATTTTATTATTATAATGAGTTGAAATTATTTATTTTGTATTTATTGAGAAAATATTGATTTTTTAAATTTTTTGGGATTTTTGTTAAAAACTTATGATTTTTATTTGACAATTGGATGTACTAAAAATATCTGTAGATGTACTTAGAAAAATTGGATGTATTTAGCATACCCATGGATGCACTTAGAAGCGAAACCCGAAAACCTCTCCAGTGTAACCTTCACGTGCATTACTATTCACCTCTTAATTCCTTAACACGACATGGGTCCTAAATATAGGAGCAACACAATTTTGGGTTAAATGTTCCCTTTTTATGCATATTTCATGTACTAAAAATCCTAATCCAACTCAAAAATGGATTAATTTTCTCATTATAAATACAAAATAACATCTCATAAAATACAACCAAGATCAAAATTGCACAAAAATTAAGAGAAAAAAATTAAAAAAAATACAAAAATTGTAGAATTAAGTTGGAGACAACAATTGAGAAGAAGGGAATTTGAGAAGAAGGACTTCAAGAAGAAATTAAAAGAGTTGAAGAGTGAAATTAATGGTAAAAATCCTAAGATTTCTTCCACTTCCTTTTATTTTTTTTTTATGAATAATTTTCTTAATTTATTATTTTCTATGAATAGATAATTTTATAATTGATTGTAAGTGATTCTAAAGCATAAGACATGAATTACAATATTTAATAAGATTTTCAATATTCTATTCAACTATTCTTTTTAATTATGTATTGATTCTCAGTTTTAATTATTGTATGAATTTATTTGATTATTTAAGTGTATAATTGAATAATCAAATTAATTCATTGTTAATCAATTTAGTTGATTGGGTACATAATTGCTCCATCAATTTAAATAATTAGTGATAAATTGCTTGCAATGAGAATTAATACTTAAGATACTAAAATCGAGCTTGCGTGTTTAACCTTGATACAATTTACTTCTTTAAAAATTAATACTTTTGATAAATTAAATTTAGAGAGCTTATTCTAGGTTGTCTATTGAAAATAATTTGGATTAAAAGCTTGTTTAATGCAACGAATCTATAAGAAGAGGTGGAGATTTTTATGTTTGTAAATTTCTGTAAGTTCATGTAATTAAAGAATAGGAGAATATGATATGCTTTGTTGATTTGTAGCACATATTAGTGGTGAAAAATGATCTTACGATTGTTCTTTTATTTGAATATTTACCATAATATTTATATTTTATTTTAATCTTTATCAATCTTTAATTGTTATATTTAATTATCAGCTTATAAGCAAAAAATCTATTTTTTAATAAATAAGAATTAGTTTTCAAAATCCTTTACGGGGAAAACCCTTACTTGTTATACATTAAATAACGATGTCTTAGGCAAATTAAATAACAACATCTTAAGCAAATTAAGGTAATGTTTAAATTGATTGTTCATCTAAACCATATCAACTTTTGGCGTTTTGTCATTAGAGATTTTCATTAAATTAACTTTTATTTATTTTTAAGTATTATATATATATATATTCTTTATTTTTATATTGGTTTATTTATATTTGTTTTTATTTTACTTTTACTTAATTGTTTTTATAGTCTTTATTTGCTTTTCAGAGCCACAGTGAATTGATGATTTTTATTTATTTTTTTAGTTTATTATTATTAGTTTTATTTTTAGTTTAGATTTATTTATTTTTAATTTTAAATATAGTTGATTTTTATTATATTTATTTATTTTATTTCATTTATCTATTTATTTATGAATACTAATATTTTTTATTAAAGTTTTGAATATTAAGGGAACATATATGTATGCAACATATCCTATATACAATGGTTTCTCTACACCACACTTTGAGCATCAACAAGGTAATTAAGACTATGCTAATATTATGGGTGGATTTGAAATCCAAAGGCTTAAGTGTGATCCATATTATAACATGTATAATGTACAATGGTGGAATTATTATTAATGCCCAAGATATTTATATAAAAATCTAGTAAAGAATTTTAATATCACACCTAATTTTTCATTCTCAATGCCACAACCAACTCTAACCACCCAAGGTGAGTCTCTTAAGGATTTAGTGAATACCATCACTACTAATACTTTGAAATTTCATAAGGATTACTAAGCATATCAAGTTATCAAAGAACATGAAATTTTAAGGAGAAATCTTGAGATACAAGTAACCTAAATTTCAATGAGGAATTTAGTAGAGGAGTTTAACATCGGACCTAGCTTCCCATTCTTAATGCCACAATAAACTCCAACCACTTAAGGTACATCTCTTAAGAGTTTACTAAATACCATCGTTGCTAATACTTTGAAATTTCAACAGGAAAACCAACCATTTTTCAAAGAACATGAAACTTTAAGGACAAATCTTCAGATACAGGAAAGACTAGAAGCATAGACAATTGTTGAGCTCCCTTCCCAAATCGATGCTAAACCTAGAAAAAACATCGATGCCATTGTTTGGAAAGTGGTAAGCAATTAGAGGAGCCTCATAGAATCCCTACTAATGATGTATCCAAGAAAAGACTAATGATGAGAAAAGACCATCACCCCTAAGGAATCCAATGTGACACTAAAGATAGTATTCAAACCTTCCTTTTTTATTAATGGTCTTACTTTATCTTTCTCCAATTGGTTTTACATTTCAATGAAGTAGAATCACGAAAAGGAAAATTTGGAGACATTTTTCAAGGTGCAAATTCACATATCTCTTATGAACGATATTATGGAGGAACCTTGGTATGAAAAGTACCTTAAGAAATTTTTTCTTACCAAGGACAAGCTTAAGGACAACAAAAAGATAAGTATGGGAGTGAATATGTCTAGTATTCTTTAAAGGAGGCTACCATCAATGTGAAAGGATGTAAATAAAGAGCTGATAGTTCAGAAGTTTCGAATCACACACTTCAAGATATTTGATGATGGTGGATGATAAAAGTGATAGCATTGGGATAGTGATGTTAAACCAAGGGCTTTTTGTAAGGACACCCCTTGATATGTTTTTGATGAGCAGAATCGGGATTGCCAAAAACTTGATGAACGAACACCGGCATCGCCGATTCTTGCCAATATTTTGGTTTTATATTTATAAAAATATCGCAAGTGCATGAATCATTTCGTAGAAAATGATAAGTATACTCCCAAGGTCGATCTAAGGAAGGAATGTATGTGGTTTTTAATTTAATATTCAAACTTTTAAAAACGAAATTAAATCCTAAACATCCTGTCACGATATTTTGGGGTTTTTGTGTTTTTAATCTAATTACAGAAAATTAAACATAGATTCAATAAACATTCATGCAAATTTTATCTTTTATAAATAGTGGAGTATTTATGGATATAATAACTAAGTTAATTATGCTTGCTCGTATTATTTAGGTTATTAAAGATATGAATTGATATTTATTGATTCTCCCTTTTTTGTATGAATACCACCTTTGGTGGGGTTAGATATTCTTTGTTAACTAAACAAATCAATTAACACCTATGGGTGGGGTTGATAACTAATTTGGTTAATTAAATTAATTCCTTTTTCTAAGAGATTGAAAATGAACCATTTAAATGCCACCTTTGGTGGGGTTAGACAGTTTAAATTTTATTCAAGGTGTCCAAATTAAACCTAAGAATTTAGTTATCCGAGTACTAACTTTCAAGTTTTAAAACTACTACCGAGAACATGTTGTCAATACATTTTCAGATAATAATTCTTATAAAAACTTTTGAAATAGAGCTTCACTCTAACTACCGGGCGATTGTACCAACAAATAAAAGAGCACTACTCTAAATCGAATAGGATAACTAAACCTTAAAATCTAATTTTCAGATTTAAGTTTGTAATGAAAAATAATATATTTCTCTCTAACATTCTTAATATAAAATCTTGAATAAAAATAAAATCAATTCATTTTAGAGATTTTTACCTATTTAATATTTCGCAAGCATAACAACGTTATTATTATATCATTTTTACAAACAGCCAGCACAGTTAAATTTAATCACAGACAAATTAAATATAACATGTAAGAATAAAGCATAAAAAATAACTGCAAAGAAAATAAAATCCTTACAGTACTTCGATGCCATTCTCGTTGCTAGAAAACCTCCAAACGGAATTTGCACTCCCATTTATTGAATCAAAAAGCTAATAAATTACAAAAAACATAACTAGTTCTTCCCAAAAAGGGAAGAACTCTAAAACTAAGTGAAACTAGCTAAAACATAAGAAAAACTAAAAAAACCTAAAAACTAAGAAATGGAGAGAAATAAAGAAGAGAGAAGTGTGTTTTTAGGTGTGGTATGAAGTGAAGAGAAAGGGGGTATTTATAGGTGAGAATGGAGAGAAAAAGTGGGTGAAAAAATGTTAAAAAATGGTGAAAACGCGTAGTGCAAATGGTGAGGTCATTGATGACGTCAGCATGATGTCATGGGGGCGGCTGCACGTGAAAAATGGGGCGAAATGGCGTCGGCGCGCGCGGAGGGCAGCTGGGGCGTGCACAGGCGCGTGCACGTGAACAGTGACAATGCGCTGCGGCGTGCACGGATCTGGAGGAAGGCGCGCGCATCTGCGCGCGGACGTCTTCTTGTCAGCGCTCATTAATGTGTGTTGGCGCGCGCGGGATGGGGCTTTCAAGACACGATTTTCTCCTTTTTGACATTTTTGACATTTTTTACCTTTTCGACCCATTTTGTCCAATTTTTCCATATTTGTTGACCTTTCCCCCTTTATTTATTAATATATTTGTGATGTATTGCTTCCAGTATTCCTTTTTGAGTCTTTAAGTGACGTTTTTAAGCGAAAATACCTAAAAAACAATAAAAATACCCGTGATTCCGAAAAAGATAAATTTGTATAAATATATGATAAAATATATAAATATATATATTTTTAATCAATTAATGTGCATAAAATCATGTTAATTTTAGTGCTTTTTGAGCACTCATCACAACCCCCAACCAGCTTCTTGCTAGTCCCTTAGCATATGGGTTCACCCAATTTCAAAAATGTATCAATTTAATTTCACCCAATTTCAGTGTCATGAATCAGAATTCGCTTCGACTCTATTTCTCAAAAGTCAATACTCTCGAAACACTGAATCCTATGGGTTCAAACACTCATACTATTTTTTATGCAAAAGAGTTGATGTATAGAAATGAACTAATATGTTCGCATATGTATAAAGAATAAAGGCTCAAAGTGTTATTTTAACATTGATCTCATGAAAGGAATCAAATGTATAAATTATAAAGATATCATATATAAAAATTATTTTCATGCATAAATCAAAATCATTAAGAAAGAATTTCAAGATATATGCCTTTTACAAATGAAGAGAGTGCAATGACTTTTTAGGGAATTATTTCCTATATCTTTCTTTTGTAATTAACTTTTACTCACAACTTTGTAGGCAATGTGGGTTATAGTATGTAGATTATACTATATATTCTTTATCTCTATTTTTTTCCTGAAGATATTTCTCAATATATGTATTTTAGAGAGTCAACCCATGTACAGATTGTACATTGTTTTTTGGATTTTGGTGAGTGGTTAATTTTGTGGCTTTTCTGTTTGATCTTGGTTTAGGTAACCCCAGATATGTCTTTTTTTTGTAGCAGTCATGCATGAATAAGATATAAGCATATACTATCAATTTCTACTCAAATCATTTAATCTAAGCAAAAATAATAAAAAATATATGATACTCTATTAAGATGAGAAAAAAATTCATACATTCAATGCTAATACCTATAGAGATCATCTAAAAATTTGAAGAAATAAGAAATGTGTTTGGAGTAGAAAAAAAGTATATATTTCACTCTGAATAAAGGAAATTAGGCTCAAATTATATCTCACAAAGGTAGTCTCCACTGAAAAAAAATTCATAAACACCGATTTTGGGTTTAATATAATTTCTACATCTTATCAAGAAATACTAGTTATGACAAAAACTAACTAATTATAAAAAATAATTACAAAATATTTCATGATATGTTTTCAAAAATTAATCTAACTTAACTATTTACTTAAATTTTATTTAAAGAAATGATAATTTTTATGAGAAATATTTTTTTTTCAAAAATTACTAAATCACACAAAATAGAAATAAAACCAAACACACAAAAAATGAAAAAGTATATTTTTTATTTTTAAATTTTTTTTTTATTTTTAAATTGTTAAAACTTTTTTTTAATTAAGCATGGTAACTTTTCACCACCCCCAACCTAGAACTTACATTGTCCTCAATGTAACAACTGTAAATTAAAGATAAAGAGAAAAGAGAAGAAAGATTACCTATTTCCTGAGAATGTGCAAGTAGTAATGGAAAATGTAGGTGCATCCATCATATTCATCATTAAAGTGTATACAGACAAATCGCTGTGAACTTCTAACATCTCAACAAATATTTTTAGTTTTAACAATTTAAAAATTATTCACATGTAATTAAAATGAAATAATTAAGTAAATAAAAGAAAATTACCTAAAATGATGGGTTGCCTCCCATCCAGCGCTTAGTTTAACGTCTTAGCAAGACGTAACTTGGGGATTGCATTTTAAGTAAACTCAATGTCCCCTCATCATTGAGTTAATCAAACCTACAAGTAAGACAATGTTGTCTACCTATACTTTTTCAGTCATGCCCTATTGATTTTCAAATTTCTTTTTGTACTTAAAACTAGAGGCATACTTTGACGGTTTTAGATAACCCACATCTAGGTACAAATCAAATAATTAAGGCATAAAAACACAATTGTACCTAGATTAAACAAAGCAACTAACTCCTTAGATTATAATTAAAACTTTAAAATTTTGGAGGTAGTTTCAGAATTTATGTTTTTTTTTGTTTTTTTGAAAAAAAAATAACATAATTAGTATTAACCAAGAGTGCTCCCAGGAAAGAATAGTGGTGCAAAGGCTCCTTAGAAACCATCCTCCTAAACAGAACAACGTTCCCAGGAAAGACTAGTGGCACAAAGGCTTCCAAGAACTAGTCTCCTAGACAGAACTCTCTTAGATCTTTACTTTTCATTTTATTAAGTTAAGTTAAATAAAATTTAAGTTAATGAAAATCTAAGTTAATTAAGTTTAAAGAAAAGGTTAATTAAGTTAATTAAGTTAAGTTAAAAAAAATCTAAGCTAATTAAGTTAGAAAAAAAATAATTAATTAAGTTAAGTGAAGTAAAAAAAATCTAAGTTAATTAAGTTAATGAAAATCTAAGTTAATTAAGTTAAATTAAATAAAAATCTAAGTTAATTAAAGTAAAAATCTAGGTTAATTAAGTTAAGTAAAAAAAACTTATTTTTTATTTTTTTTATTTATTTTTCATTTATTTTATTTATTTTTTTCGAAATTTCAAATTCTAAAATTATTTTACTATTAACACTATATTTATTAAACAATTTAAAATTAGATTTTTTTTATTTTTAAAACTTTTTTTTAACTATTTATGAATGGTAACTTTATTTTACTATTTACAATATAAATTTTTTTTGAATTTGTTTTTTTTAACTTAAAATTTTTGAATTTTTTTTTACTATTCATGAACGGTAAATTTTTTTTTCAATTCAAATTTTAAATTTCTAAATTATTTTATTATACACGCTACAATTTTTTTTTCAAATTTTTTTTTCTTTTTTTTATTTTTACTATTCATTAACGGTAAAAACTTTTTACTTCAAATTTCAAATTTCTAAATTATTGTACTATTCACTCTACAATTTGTTTTTAATTTTTAATTTTTTTTTTATTTTTTTAATTTTTTAATTTTTTAATTTTTTTTAATTTTTTTAATTTTTTAAATTTATTTTTAATTTTTAATTTATTTTTATTATTTCTTATGAAATTTGAAATTTGATTAAATGTTTTATTTTTTTTTATTTTTTTACAAAAACTAAAAAAAATCACAATTATTTATAGCACAAAAATATTTTTAAAACTTTGATAAATAAATTAAAAACGCTATTCTTTCCCCATCAACTGCGCCAAAAACATGATAAGCAGAAATGGGATTGCCAAATCTTTGATGCCATCCCCGGCAACGGCGCCAAAAACTTGATGAGCAGAATCGGGATTGCCAAAAACTTTGATGCCATCCCCGGCAACGGCGCCAAAAACTTGATGAGCAGAATCGGGATTGCCAAAAACTTGATGAACGAAAACCGACATCGCCGATTCTGCCAATACTTTGGTTTTATATTTATAAAACTCTCGCAAGTGCACGAATCATTTCGTAGAAAATGATAAGTATACTCCCAAGGTCGATCTAAGGAAGGAATGTATGTGGTTTTTAATTTTTTATTCAAACTTTTAAAAACGAAATTAAATCCTAAACATCCTGTCACGATATTTTGGGGTTTTTGTGTTTTTAATCTAATTACAGAAAATTAAACATAGATTCAATAAACATTCATGCAAATTTTATCTTTTATAAATAGTGGAGTATTTATGGATATAATAACTAAGTTAATTATGCTTGCTTGTATTATTTAGGTTATTAAAGATATGAATTGATATTTATTGATTCTCCCTTTTTGTATGAATACCACCTTTGGTGGGGTTAGATATTCTTTGTTAACTAAACAAATCAATTAACACCTATGGGTGGGGTTGATAACTAATTTGGTTAATTAAATTAATTCCTTTTTCTAAGAGATTGAAAATGAACCATTTAAATGCCACTTTTGGTGGGGTTAGACAGTTTAAACTTTATTCAAGGTGTCCAAATTAAACCTAAGAATTTAGTTATCCGAGTACTAACTTTCAAGTTTTAAAACTACTACTGAAAACATGTTGTCAATACATTTTCAGATAATAATTCTTATAAAAACTTTTGAAATAGAGCTTCACTCTAACTACCGGGCGATTGTACCAACAAATAAAAGAGCACTACTCTAAATCAGATCGGATAACTAAACCTTAAAATCTAATTTTTAGATTTAAGTTTGTAATGAAAAATAATATATTTCTCTCTAACATTCTTAATATAAAATCTTGAATAAAAATAAAATCAATTCATTTTAGAGATTTTTACCTATTTAATATTTTGCAAGCATAACAACGTTATTATTATATCATTTTTACAAACAATCAATAAAGTTAAATTTAATCACAAACAAATTAAATATAACATATAAGAATAAAACATAAAAAATAACTATAAAGAAAATAAAATCCTTACAGTACTTCGATGCCATTCCCGTTGCTAGAAAACCTCCAAACGGAATTTGCACTCCCATTTATTGAATCAAAAAGCTAATAAATTACAAAAACATAACTAGTTCTTCCCAAAGAGGGAAGAACTCTAAAACTAAGAGAAACTAGCTAAAACATAAGAAAAACTAAAAACTAAGAAATGAAGAGAAAGAAAGAAGAGAGAAGTGTGTTTTTAGGTGTGGTATGAAGTGAAGAGAATGGGGGTATTTATAGGTGAGAATGGAGAGAAAAAGTGGGCGAAAAAATGGTGAAAATGCGTAGTGCAAATGGTGAGGTCATTGATGACGTCATGGGGGCGACTGTACGTGAAAAATGGGGTGAAATGGCATCGGCGTGCGCGGAGGGCAGCTGGGGCCACAAAGGCGCGCACGCGTGAATAGTGACAGCGCGCTGCGGCGCGCGCGGATCTGGAGGTAGGCGCGCGCATCTACGTGCTGGCATTGGCCGTGCTGTGCGCGCGGCTTGGCGTGGCTGGGCGCTGGCGCGCGCGGGATGGGCTTCTCCAGGCGCGATTTTCTCCTTTTTGACATTTTTGACCTTTTCGACCCATTTTGTCCAATTTTTCCATATTTGTTGACTTTTCCCCATTTATTTATTAATATATTTGTGATGTATTGCTTCCATTATTCCTTTTTGAGTCTTTAAGTGACTTTTTTAAGCGAAAATACCTGAAAAACAATAAAAATACCCGTGATTCCGAAAAAGATAAATTTATATAAATATATGATAAAACATATAAATATATATATTTTTAATCAATTAATGTGCATAAAATCATGATAATTTTAGTGCTTTTTGAGCACTCATCATTTTTCCATCCCCTTTTACTTATCTCTTTACATTACATATGTGTATGTGCTTACATTGAGAATAATGTAAGTTTAGGTGTGGAGGAGTTGAAATTTTCTTTTTTAGCTACAAATATAATTAGCTAGAGAGGGTGAATAGATAATCAACAAAATTATGAAAAATTTAAATTTTCATAGATGACCAACCTTGAAATCATGTGTAAATAAAATAATATGGTCTTATAGTACCCACCAAGATAAAGCCTTCAAGCAACGTACTTACAAACTACTACTTTTATCATAGCCTTTACAAGAAAGGTGTTCGGATCTAAATTAATGTTCTTACACCTTGAGTTACACAAGCAATCATATCCATTCTATAGTGCCTAAAACATTATCACAATAACACAAGTTAAAATTTGGGTCCTAAAGAAGATATAATAATGAATAACCCTAACTCAATGATTTAATGAATATATCAAATAAATCAAAATCAACTAGCAATCCTAGAACAATCAGTTTATAGCATGATATCACAATTATTGTAGGCTTATTAATCCATAAAATACAACCATAAATGTTTCATAAATTAACTCAATGAAAAAGCCTACTTGAATAGTTTTTGTAAAACAATATAAGATAGATTAAGATGAAGAAAACAATGCTCTTATATAATTGATTAAAGTTGTTTTCTTAGGTTTGAATATATAGAATATATTGAAGCACTAAGTCAAAGTAAAATTACTATGTTGTCCATAAAATTAGTTAAAAGAGTTTTAAAGAAAAATGAAAGTATAGTAAAAATGTAATTCAATTCAAGTTAAATATAGGTTTTAAAATCAAAGTCTTGGTTGCTCCATTGATCTAACATATTCTTGATCGATCGAGTATATAGTTAGAATGATCGGATGCCCTTATCAATTAATCCAATACATCGATCCAAACATGTTTGATTTATCTAGTCAATTCTCGATTGATCTAATGTAATAAATAATTAATTCTAAACAACATTGATCGATTTAACTAATAAATTGATCGATCTAGTGCTCTATCGATCAACTATTAATTACTTAATCGATCTAGTTAATTAAATAATTAATTCAGGACTTTTTAAACTAAGTAGATTGATTCTCGATCGATTTACATAGATCGGTCAATCTAGAGTACCATAATATCAAAATATTCATACTTGCCTAATATGAAATCTAATATGCATAAGAATAGATATATACCTGAATTGTGATCGTTAGAGCTTGATAGTTTCTTCAACTTGAAAATGTTATTGAAAGACACCTTGAAACTAGAATTATATTTGTATCGCCAACACTCATATAGTCATTACAAGAGTGTTAACACATTACTATATATTTTTTATGCTTTATTAATTCAGTATGTTTTAAAATTAGTATGCTCTATGTAGCATAATTTATTTCCTTTTTAGTATTTGCTTGTTTCCTTCTTTGGATAATTAGAATTAATATAAGAGCTTATAATCAAAAATATGTTTTTTTTTGACATTTGTGATGAAATTAACTAAACATTGTTGTGTGAAAAGGGATAATGAATGTTAATAGAGTCTTGGTATTCTTAAGTGAAGGTAACTTTATGATAATTTTTCTCAAAACTTGCATGCACAATAGCTAAATTGGTGATAGAAGAATGTATATGCATGGACTTATAAAAAATATTGTGAATCCATTGGAACTTTGATATACTTTTAATGAATAAAAATTTTTTTCTAGCAATTTTCTTTAAATTAATCAAGGGGAATGCTAAATGCATATCTTGAAAAATGATTAAGGCAATAGGATTAACTTCTTTGGCTAAATTGTCCTACTCTTAATGTTATTGTTCTTTCAAGAACAATCCCTTTAGAGAACCAATTTGGGCCTACAAAAGTCAATTATTTGTACACACTCCTTACCCTTTGAGCCAAATACATTAGCCATACACTATAGTTCAAGAATAAGTAGAGTTGTACAAAAAGAGAATACATTCTATGAAAATTCTAGAAAAAGATTCAAGATTGTCAATTAGGCTATAATTGATTAAATTCCTAACATATAGACCACAACCACTGATACATATGTTCCAAAAAAACAAAAAATAGGAAAAAAAAGAATATATATATTATGTTCAAACCGAGGAAAGAGATATTCAACTTTCTTCACCTTTTGAAACTATTCACTTATTTTCTCCAAAAACTTTTAAAAACCATATTAATAAAGGTAACAAATATATCCATGTTGGCTTAGTCTAAGTAGGTTTAAAACCCTTGACCAAAGAAGGTCTTAACACCTCTATCTTAGCTTCTCTTAGAGACACTAGGTTTAAAAGTTTTCAGGATTCTTTGTTAGGAACAGTTAAGTCGAGTCTTTGTAAAGGTCTGATATCTTTTGATTGCTATCCTAATTTTACTATTTATTTAAATGATAAAAAAATTTAAATCACTCATTTCACAAATCCAAACACACAACTATGATATGATTGAAAGATCTATTATGGTTGTGTTGATTTTCAGAGTGAATTATAAAGCTATGATTTCGGCATTTAAAACTAAACACAGATTTCATAATAAAAAGGGAGAAACACTCCTTTTCCAAATGGATCTCTCTATATACAATAAAATCATACCATACCCTATTGAGTGGAACCAAATCACCCTACTAGATGAGTGGCTCCTTGAAAGAGTAACCCAATCTAAGTCAGAAAACCTAATACCTAAACAAAATACACATCTCATAGATATAACCCAATATTCTGGTGGTAGTGTTCAAATTAGGTTTGATAGATATATTAGTTCTAGGTATTCTAGTGCATTCTCTTCTGAAACCATAGATCTTGGAAGAGTTCCAAACTTATCCTCTGTCATATACCTACCATATAAAACCAAACCTAGGTATTCTACCTCAGATATAACTACCTCAAACCTCAGAAATATAGAATATAGTACCTCTATACCTCACCTAGTCTACATTGAAAACCAAAACCAAGATCAAAATCAATCATCTCTCTAATCTCCAATAGCCTCAGTTATAACCGAAAACATAGCCCATGAATTAAATGTCTTAAAGAAAGATAATTTTCAAGTTGATAAAAATTATTTGCATGATGACTTTTATGCATCTCATAACAAAGAAAACGTAAAATGGTCATTCAAATTTTTTTCAATACTCGTAAAGAGATTTAAGAGGAATTTTATAATTTTTTTCTTGAGCATAAAATCCATATTTTATTCTTTGATTGGTTTGAAATATATGCATTTGAAAAGCATATTGAATACCCTTTTAAATCTATTAAACTTGTTATAAAAGAGAAAAAATTTCTTGTTTGGTAAACCTCAAACAATGAAGTAGAGGCTGAACATCCTCCACTTCGACAAATAAACTTTCCTTATAGAATCCAAAAGGTTGAGGCTTTTCCTCTTAAATAACCTAAAAAAGAATCCACAACCAACCTCAAAAATATTATCCTCCAAAACAATTTCATAAATATCAACCTAAACACCTTAGGAAAACAACTTAATAGGATAGAACATCTGAGCCAACAATCATATGTCCCCTCCATTTCTAGTATAACTATTGACCAAAAGATCAAAAACCCTATCTTTAAACCCTTACAAGTTTCAAAATCAGCCCAAAATGAATTAAAATAAAACAAAACTGAGTTTCTTCAAGCTATTAGAGACCAAATGTTTTATGATAGTATTATTTATATGTCTCTTTCTCGGATTCCATCGACTTAAGGAGAAATCTTGTTTTTTATTTTTCCCTTTCAATTGATTGAACAAGAAAACATAGCCATATATTATAGCAAAATTAAAGACCTTTTGATTTTAAGGAATGATTTTGGTGATTGGCGATACAATTTTAAGGAAAAGCATGTGGTATCCACTTCAACTCTAAAAAGAATAGTAATATTTTATAGGGAGTAACAATGTTTTAGCTTTTTTATGTTAGATGATTTGACTATTATTAATTGATACTACATTACACATACACTTTGATCATGATTATTGTATAATAGTTGTAGCAAAGGGATGATTACAAACAATATCTAACAAAGAGTGGGTGTTGACTTTGCTTTAGGACTAGCAAAGAGTGGGTGTTGTGAGTTTGATAAGTGATATATACACATATTTTATATCAATTCATTTACATTTATATATTTTATTATTATAACGAGATGAATTTTTATTTTTTTGTATTTTTTGAAAAAATATTGATTTTTAAGATTTTTTTAGATTGTTTTGGTTTTTATTTGATAGGTAGATATACTTAGAAATATCGGTAGATCTACCAAGCAAAATTGGATGTATTTAGCATAACCATGGATGCACTTAAAAAAACGCCAAAACCTCCCTACGTAACATTTAGGCATGTTACTATTCACCTCTTAATTCCTTAACGCAACACATGTCCCAAATATGTAGGCAATGTAGTTTTCACATGAAATGTTTCCTTTTTATGCACATTTGTTCTACCAATCCTAATCAAACACAAAAATAGATCAGTTTTTTTAATATAAATATAAAATAACACCTCATAAAATACAAGAAATATCATAAATGCACAAAAATTAAGAAAAAAATAAAAAAATGCAAAATTTATAGAATTTAACAGGAGGCAATAATTGAAACGAAGAGGAATCTAAAAGAAATTAAAAGAGTTGAAGAGTATAAATAAAGTCAAAAATCATAAGATTTCTTTACTTGTCTTTTATTGTTTTATGAATAATTTTTTAATTTATTGTTTTCTATGAATAGTTAATTTTATAATTGATTATGTGTGATTTCAAAGCCCTAGACATGGATTGTAATATGTAATAAAATTTGCAATATTCTATTCAACTATTCTTTTTGATTGTATATTAATTCTCAGTTTTAATTGTTATATGAATTTATTTAATTATTTAAGTATACAATTAAATAATCAAATTAATTTATCGTCAACTAATTTAGTTGATTTGATATATAATCGCTTAAATAATTTAAATAATTAATGATAAATTTCTTGAAATAAGAATTAATACTTAAGATATTCAAACCGAGCTTCTGTGTTTAACCTTGATCCGATTTGACTCTTTAAAAAATTAATGGTTTTGATACATTAAATCTAGTGGGCTTATTCTAGGTTGCCTATAAAAAGAGTTTTAATAAGAGCTTGTTTAATTTAACGAATTTTTAAGAAGATGTGAAGATTTTTACGTTTGCGAATTTCTCTAAGTTAGTATAATCAAAGAATAGAAAAATATGATGTGCTTTTGTTGATTTATAATACATGCTAATGGTGAAGAATCATCTTACAATCGTTCTTGTATTTGAATATTTATTATAATATTTATATTTTAGTTTTATCTTTATTAATCTTTAATTGTTAGATTTAATTTTTAGTTTACAAGCCAAAACCCCCTTTTCAATAAATATGAGTTGGTTTTCAAAATCTTCTGCCGGAAAAACCCTTACTTGATATATAGTAAATAACATCTTAAGTAAATTAAAGTAAGGTTTAAATTGACTATTCATCTAAACCACATCAAAGGCCATAAGTACAAGTTAAACATCACTCAAACTTCAAAGCCACTAGTCTCAAAATGAAGCCAATGAATGGTTCAAATATCAAACCACAATCTGACTAGATAGGCTAGGACCAAGAGGTATGACCTGCCAAGAAAGTGATCGAATGACCAAGGGAGTGACTAGCCAAGAGTGTGGCTGACTAGGGTTGTAACGAACCAGGATTGTGGTAAACCAAATGTGTGATTGGCTAGGAAATGGTCAACCAGAAGTGACATCACCAATTAGGAAGTGGTCGGCCAAACTCTAGGGTTTTGATTAATTAATTATCATTAGAAACTTACCATGATTAGAAGGTTTATATATATATATTGGATCTTAAATTTTTCAAATTTTTTTAAGATCTCTTTAAATTTTTTAATTTTTTGTTTATGTTTTTTTTATAGATTTTTTAGATCTTAAATTTTTCAAAATTTTTTGAATTTTTTTTAGATATCTTTAAATTTCTTTTAATGTTTTGAATTTTTTTAAAGATTTTTTAGATCTTATATTTTTTAAAAAAAATTTAGTTTTTTTTAAGATCTCTTTATTTTTTTAATGTTTTGATATTTTTTATACCTTAAAATTTTCAAATTACTTTTTAATTTGTCTTAATGTCACTTTATTGTTTTTTAAATTCGACATCTCACAAATAACAAAAATAAATAAAAACAAATTATGAATATTTACAAAAACACATAAATAAAAATAAAATCACAAAATAACAAAAATCCTAAAAATAACTATTTAGAAAATAAATAAATAATTTAAAGTGTTAATTCTTAGGAATGACACCAAATACTTGATAATGCGAAATCATTAAGGTTTAAATTCTACAACAATCCCCGGAAATGTCATCAAAAAATGGATGCATAATAACTTGATTGTCAAATTTTGTATTTATAAAGAGCTCGCAAGGCACAAGTTACTTGTAATAAGTAATAAGTATACTCCCATGATTGTATTTAAAGGAATTATGGTGGTTTTAAAAAAGTTAAATTATTTTTCTAAATTAAATTAACATTTAAAGAAAACAAGTACGTAAAATAAATTAAATTAAACTAATAAATTAAAGCTATAAATATAAGGAAAGGTAATAATATATGACTTTATGAGGTCTGTTCTAACTTACCCAGATGTACACAAAGGAGGGAATCTAGCTTCCTCTGATAAAGGTTTATAATGCTTCTGAAAGGATTCATAACTTTCCTTTACAAGAGAAATGAGAATAGAATGAAAGTTTCTGAATAATTTCCACCACTTAGAAAACTGATGAGTGCTCAAAAAGCACTAAAATAACCATGATTTTATGCACATTAATTGATTAAAAATATATATATTTATATGTTTTATCATATATTTATATAAATTTGTCTTTTCGGAATCACGGGTATTTTTATTGTTTTTCAGGAATTTTGGCCTAAAAACGCAATGTAAAGACTCAAAGAAGAATACTTGAAGCAATACATCACAAATAAATTAATAAATAAGTGGGAAAAGGTCAACAAACATGGAAAAATTGGACAAAATGGGTCGAAAAGGTCAAAAATGTCAAAAGACGGAAAGTCGCGCGACGATCGCGCGCCCGGCGCCAGGCGCCCGGCCACGCGCGCGGCGCCCGTTCCGCGCGCGCCGCGACGCTCACTCCTCTGCATACGCGCGCCGCGGCAGCGGGCATCGTTCACGCAGCGCCGAGCTGCGCGCGCGCGCCCAGCCGCCCGCAGCGCCAAACGCGTTTTTACCCCATTTTCCACGTGCGGCAGGTCCATTACACGTTTTTAATTTTTTAATATTTTTTTAACATTTTTTTACTCATTTTTTCTCTCCATCCTCACCTATAAATACCCCCTTCCATTCACTTCAAAGCACACCTCAAAACCACACTTCTCTCTTCTTTCTTTCTCTCATTTCTTAGTTTTTGAGTTTTTCTTAGTTTCTTTCTTAGTTTCTAAGCTTTTCTTAGTTTTTCTCTTAGTTTTTAGTTCAATTCTCTTAGGTTTAGAGTTCTTCTCTTTTTGAGAGGAACTTGTAATGTTTTTATAATAATTTAGATTTTTGATTCAATAAATGGAAGTGCAAATTCCGCTTGGAGGTTTTCTAGCAACGGGAATAGCGTCGAAGTTCTGTAAGGATTTTATTTTCTTTACAGTTATTTTTATGCTTTATTCCTACATGTTATATTTAATTTGGCTGTGATTAAATTTAACTGTGCTAGCTGTTTATAATCATGATATAATAATAACGTTGTTATGTTTGCGAAATATTAAATAGGTGAAAATTTCTAAAATGAATTGATTTTATTTTTATTCAAGATTTTATATTAAGGATGTTAGAGAGAAATATATTATTTTTCATTACAAACTTAAATCTGAAAATTAGACTTTAAGGTTTAGTTATCCGGTCTGATTTAGAGTAGTGCTCTTTTATTTGTTGGTACAATCGCCCGGTAGTTAGAGTGAAGCTCTATTTCAAAAGTTTTTATAAGAATTATTATCTGAAAATGTATTGACAACATGTTTTCATTAGTAGTTTTAAAACTTGAAAGTTAGTACTCGGATAACTAAATTCTTAGGTTTAATTTGACACCTTGAATAAAGTTTAAATCTGTCTAACCCCACCAAAGGTGGCATTTAAATGGTTCATTTTCAATCTCTTAGAAAAAGGAATTAATTTAATTAACCAAATTAGTTATCAACCCCACCCATAGGTGTTAATTGATTTGTTTAGTTAACAAAGAATATCCCAAAGGTGGTATTCATACAAAAAAAGAGAGAATCAATAAAATATCAATTTATATCTTTAATAACCTAGATAATATGAGCAAGCATAATTAATTTAGTTATTATATCCATAAATACTCCACTAATATAAATGATAAAATTTGCATGAATATTTATTGAATCTGTATTTATATTTATTTATTGAATTTGTATCTATGTTTATTTTTTTTATTATATTTAATTAATCTGTATATATGTTTATTTTATGTTATTAGATTAGGAACACAAAAACCAAACTATCGTGACAGGATGTTTAGGATTTAATTTCGTTTTTAAAAGTTTGAATAATAAATTAAGAACCACATACATTCCTTCCTTAGATCGACCTTGGGAGTATACTTATCATTTTCTACGAAATGATTCGTGCACTTGCGAGAGTTTTACAAATATTAAAACCAAAGTATTTGCGAGAATTGGCGATGCCGGTTTTCGTTCATCAAGTTTTTGGCGCCGTTGCCGGGGAAGGAATAGCGTTTTTAATTTATTTATCAAAATTTTAAAAATATTTTTGTGTTGTAAATAATTGTGATTTTTTTTAAAATAAAAAAAAAATAAAAAAAAATTTAATCAAATTTCAAATTTCAAATTTCATAAGAAATAAAAATAAAAAATAAAAAAATAAAAAAATAAAAAAATTAATTATAGCATAAATAGTAAAATAATTTAGAAATTTGAAATTTGAAGTAAAAAGTTTTTACCGTTAATAAATAGTAAAAAAAAAATAAAAAAAAAATTTAAAAAAATTTAAGTTAATAAGAAATAAGATAGCGTGAATAGTAAAATAAAATTACCGTTCGTAAAAAAAAAAATTTAGATTTTTAAAAAATTTAAGTTAATAAGAAATAGGATAGCGTGAATAGTAAAATAAAATTACCGTTCGTAAAAAAAAAAAAGAAAAAAAACTAAAAGGCATGAAAAGTAAAAATCTAAGGGAGTTCTGTCTAGGAGACTAGTTCTTTGAAGCCTTTGTGCCACTAGTCTTTCCTGGGAACGTTGTTCTGGCTAGGAGAATGGTTTTTAAGGAGCCATTGCACCACCATTCTTTCCTGGGAACACTCTTGGTTAATACTGATTATGTTATTTAAAAAAAAAATTTAACTAGTTTTGTCTAGTGTTTTGTATTAAATGCCATGGAAATTTTCTCTAATTTTTTTATTTTTGTTGACAGGAGTTTTAAATTTACGTTTAAAAATAGTCTATGCGTGGTAGGAGATCCTTAGGAAACCCCCTAACACCATATGTAAATAATATTCATAAATTTAAACAAGTGTCAACAACACTGGATCCTACCCATCAACCTGATTTTGAGCCAAACATAGAACCAAGTCTTAATCCTTTACTAGAACCAAAAGAAATGGAGGAAAACCAACATGTTAGGGAAACCACGATGAAGGAGTTTGCAAGACCGGTGATTGGCACGGCAACTACCGCTATCCAGTTGGGAGAGGCTGCTCGGAATTATGACCTTAAAAATATTCATTTTTCTATGCTTCCTTCCTTTTATGGGCTACCTAATGAAGATTCTCTTTCCTTTATGAGAGATTTATATGCTACGGTCCAAACATTCCCCCTCGGTATTCTAAACGAGGATCAACTTAGAAGGAGATGTTTTCCCTACACCTTAAAGGATAAGGCCAAAGCTTGGTTGATGTCACTTCCCCCAGGTTCTCTGATGACATGGGGTCACATTTACAATAAATTCAAGGGAAAATTCTATTCCCATAAAAAAACATCAGAGCTGAGAGGAGAGATTGCTACTTTCTCTTAGATGGAAGGAGAACCATTCCATGAAGCTTGGGATAGGTTCAAAATGTTTCTCACTCAATGTCCCCATCATAGCTTTCCCCTACAGTTGCAGAACCAATTCTTTTACGATGGACTTACACAACAATGTCAGTTCATTGTCGACAATGCTGCAGGAGGAGCAATAGGAGAAAAGACTGCATCAGAAACGTATAACCTCTTTGAGATGTTGGGTGCTAATTCCCAACAGAAAAGCTCCCGAGTGAGAAAAGCTGGTGTTTGATGAGCGAAAACCGGCATCGCCGATTCTCGCAAATACTTTGGTTTTATATTTATAAAACTCTCGCAAGTGCACGAATCATTTCGTAGAAAATGATAAGTATACTCCCAAGGTCGATCTAAGGAAGGAATGTATGTGGTTTTTAATTTATTATTCAAACTTTTAAAAACGAAATTAAATCCTAAACATCCTGTCACGATATTTTGGGGTTTTTGTGTTTTTAATCTAATTACAGAAAATTAAACATAGATTCAATAAACATTCATGCAAATTATGTTCATTTATAATGGCGGAGTATTTATGGATATAATAACTAAGTTAATTATGCTTGCTCGTATTATTTAGGTTATTAAAGATATGAATTGATATTTATTGATTCTCCCTTTTTTGTATGAATACCACCTTTGGTGGGGTTAGATATTCTTTGTTAACTAAACAAATCAATTAACACCTATGGGTGGGGTTGATAACTAATTTGGTTAATTAAATTAATTCCTTTTTCTAAGAGATTGAAAATGAACCATTTAAATGCCACCTTTGGTGGGGTTAGACAGTTTAAACTTTATTCAAGGTGTCCAAATTAAACCTAAGAATTTAGTTATCCGAGTACTAACTTTCAAGTTTTAAAATCACTACCGAAAACATGTCGTCAATACATTTTCAGATAATAATTCTTATAAAAACTTTTGAAATAGAGCTTCACTCTAACTACCGGGCGATTGTACCATCAAATAAAAGAGCACTACTCTAAATCAGACCGGATAACTAAGCCTTAAAATCTAATTTTCAAATTTAAGTTTGTAATGAAAAATAATATATTTCTCTCTAACATTCTTAATATAAAATCTTGAATAAAAATAAAATCAATTCATTTTAGAGATTTTCACCTATTTAATATTTCGCAAGCATAACAACGTTATTATTATATCATGATTATAAACAGCTAGCACAGTTAAATTTAATCACAGACAAATTAAATATAACATGTAAGAATAAAGCATAAAAATAATTGTAAAGAAAATAAAATCCTTACAGAACTTCGACGCTATTCCCGTTGCTAGAAAACCTCCAAGCGGAATTTGCACTTCCATTTATTGAATCAAAAATCTAAATTATTACAAAAACATTACAAGTTCCTCTCAAAAAGAGAAGAACTCTAAACCTAAGAGAATTGAACTAAAAACTAAGAGAAAAACTAAGAAAAGCTTAGAAACTAAGAAAGAAACTAAGGAAAACTCAAAAACTAAGAAATGAGAGAAAGAAAGAAGAGAGAAGTGAGGTTTTGAGGTGTGCTTTGAAGTGAATGGAAGAGGGGTATTTATAGGTGAGGATGGAGAGAAAAAATGAGTAAAAAAATGTTAAAAAAAATATAAAAATAAAAAACGTGTAGTGGACATCTTTGAGGTCATCAATGACGTCAGCATGACGTCATAGGGCTGCTGCACGTGAAAAATGGGTCAAAAACGTTGGGCGCGCGGGGCGGCCGCTGGCGCGCGCGCGCGTGAACAGAACCCGCGCAAGGCCGCGCGCATGAACAAGAACCTCGCGCGCGCTGCGCGCATGAACAGATAACCCGCGCTGATCTGCGCGCATGAACAGATAACCCGCGCGCAGCTTTTGGGCGAGTCCGGGTGTCAAGCGCGGCGGCGCGTTTTTCTGCTTTTTGACATTTTTGACCTTTTCGACCCATTTTGTCCAATTGTTCCATGTTTGTTGACCTTTTTCCACTTATTTATTAATTTATTTGTGATGTATTGCTTCAAGTATTCTTCTTTGAGTCTTTAAATTGCGTTTTTAAGGCAAAATACCTGAAAAACAATAAAAATACCCGTGATTCCGAAAAAGACAAATTTATATAAATATATGATAAAACATATAAATATATATATTTTTAATCAATTAATGTGCATAAAATCATGGTTATTTTAGTGCTTTTTGAGCACTCATCAGTGTTCATGAAATCGACTCCAGTAATGAAGTTCAACAACAACTTGTTCAACTGACTAAGCAAGTTGCCCTTCTCGCTACACAAACCAACACCAATAATGAACAATATGGTTTGTACAGCAACATGGGACAAGGTACTGAAGCCTGTCCATATCAAGGAGATACAACTGGACCTGAGCAGGTTAATGTGTTGGGAGCATATCAACAGAGACCAAGGTTTGATCCCAATTCAAATACCTATAATCCTGGGTGGAGAAGTCATCCAAATTTCTCTTGGAGGCAAAACAACCCTCCTTTCCCTCAAAGCTCAAACTAGGCAGGCCAGCAATTCCACCTACCTATTCCAAGAAGCATTCCAAATAAACCAACCCTGGAGGACAACTTGAATTCTTTTATTCAAGTTTGTAGGGATAATCAATCTAAAACCAATCAACGGTTGGACTCTGTGGAAGCTTCTATCAAAAAGGTGGAAGTTCAAGTTGAACAGTTAGTTGAACATTTGCAAAAAGGCAAAGACTAATTTGAAACTTAAATGAATTCAATGAAGATGAGACATTGGGTTTTTCATTCTGCAATCTCCAAGCAACGTCTTACTAGAAGACGATAAATTTTAGTCCTACATGGGAGGTCACCCATTATTGTATTTTCCTTTGTTTTGGTTTGCGTGTAATAAAAAAAAAATTCAAATGAAATAAATTTGTTTGTTTCAAAAAAATTGTGTCCCTTCGTTTAAATTAAAATAAAAAAAAAAAAATTAGGTTCCTTGCATTTTTTTAGAGATATCTACTATTGTTTTTAAGAGCAAAATGTTGATTCACAATAGGAGGAGGATCATTTTCAACTACAAACAACCATGGGAGATGCTGAAGATAGGCGGAAAAAGATGAAAGACTATACAATGCCAATCATTGGCAATGTAACTTCCGGCATCCAATTGCAAGAGGCTGCAAGGAATTATGAATTGAAAAAGATTCATTATTCTTTGTTACCTTCCTTTTACGGTATCCCTAATGAAGACCCTTTGCATTTCATTCGAGAATTCTATGCTATTGTCCAAACCTTTCCACTACATGCAATTAATGAAGATCAACTTAGGATGAGGTGTTTTCCTTACACTCTCAAAGATAAAGCTTGGTCATGGTTCATTACTCTACAGTCAGGTTCTCTTAAAACTTGGGAGGCAGTCTATGAAATTTTTATGGGTAGGTTCTATTCCCATCAAAAGACTGTTGATCTAAGAACAAAGATAGCAACATTTTCTCAAATGAATGAAGAGCCCTTTCATGAAGCTTGGGAACGATTCAAACTCCTTTTCATTCAATGTCAAAATCATAGCTTTCCACTACAGCTACAAAACCAATTCTTTTACGATGGATTGACACTACAGAGTCAATACATGGTTGATAATCTTCTTGGAGGTCTTTGTAGGAGAAAAGACCGCAGAGGAAACCTACAATCTCTATGAGCTATTGGGTTCTAATTCCCAACAAAGAGGTGGTAGAAGGAAAGCAAAGGTCAATGAAGTCGGCTTTGATAATGAGATAACCTTGCAACTTGCTGAATTGACTAAACAAGTGAAATTCCTCACGTCTCACCAAATTTCAAATCAAGACGTATGTAGAGTGTGTTGTTCAATTGGGCATGGTACTCATAATTGTTCAAATACTTGTGATTCTAGTGTCGATGCCATAGAGGAAGTCCAATCTTTTCAAAAGTATCATCCAAACACCTATAATCACCCAACCTACAACCACCCTTACCCACCAAGCCAATATTTTAAACCAACCTTAGAAGATAGCTTGAATGCTTTTATTCAAGTTAGTCGTGACAACCAACTGGTGACTAATCAAAGGTTGAACACCATGGAGGCTTCGGTTAAAAGAATTGAATCTAAAGTTGGGCAACTGGCTGAACAAATGCAAAAGAAAGAACCAGGAAAGTTGCCTACCAACCGTAACAAGCAAAAGATGTTAGAACTCTTGAAGTGGTAAGGTAGTCAATACCAGTGTACTGAAATCTCTAAACTACCTTGTAGTTCATTTAACAAAGAAGGCGATATTCTAATCTCGCAAAAAGGAGAAACAAGTGTTAAACTTAACAAGCCTTCGAAAAACTCATTGGGGTCATCCGACACTCCCAAAATTCAAAAGACAATAGAACCACACCGGATGCAAGTACCTTTTCCCCACCGGTTGAAAGAATCCAAACAAGATAAGCAATTCAATGATCTTTTTAATATGCTCTCTAAAGTAAATATCAATTTACCATTATTAGAAGTGATCATGAATGTGCCTCATATGCCAAGTTTTTCAAAGAGTTGAACACTAAGAAAAGGAGGTATGAACCGAATGAGCAGTAGTAGTATCGAAATTTCTAATAACAGTTTGACAAACTACCCCTAAGTTGAAAGACCCTGGAAGTTTTATTATAAACATAACTATGGGGGATAGGAAGGTTGCTAAAGCAATGCTTGATTTAGGTGCTAGTATAAATTTGATGCCCTACTCTATATTCTTACTGACTCAATCTAGGGATTTAAAACCCACAACTATGTCCCCGCAACTTGCGGATAGATCTCTTAAATATCCAGAGGAATAGTTGAGGATGTTTTGGTACAGTAGACAAACCGATAATACTGTTGACTTTGTGGTTCCTGGATATGCAAGAAAATCCGGCATTGGACAGAGAGCATACAATATTGCTTGGTAGACCATTTATGGCAACTACTAAAACTATTATTGATGTCCAAGATGGAAATTTGACAATGACAGTCTTAGGAGAGACTGTTCATTTCAAAGTTTTTGATTCCTCACCTTTCCCTTCTATTTCTGCCATCGATGAAATATTCGAAGTTGATCCTTTGGATAATCTTGTCCAAAACACCTTTTTCCAAACCAGAATAGAAGACAAGCTTGAAACCGTTCTTACACTTGAAAAGGTTGAAGAAGATTTAGATGAAGAAATTAAGGGGTACCTTGAACAACTAGACAATAATGAAGTGATGACAAGATCTAGTACACTTTTAAATCTACCCAGTTCTTCATCTGTTAAAGAGGCCAATCCACCTGAACTTGAACTCAAAGACTTACCTGAGCACTTAAAATATGTGTTTTTGGGAGAAGGAGAAACATATCTAGTGATAATTTCTTCAACCTTGACCAAACCACAAGAAAAAGAACTCATCAAAGTGCTTAAACAGCTTTAAGAAATCTATAGGTTGGAGTACGGGGATATAAGAGGCATTAGTCCAACAATGTGTATGCACAAGATCAACTTGGAGGATGGTGCTAAACCTGTACGAGAGGCCCAAAGAAGACTAAACCCAAACATGCAAGAGGTAGTTAAAAAGGAAATCCTTAAATTATTAGAAGAAGGGATTATCTATCCTATCATGGATAGTAAGTGGGTTAGTCCAAAGGTACATGTGGTACCAAAGAAATGCGGGATAACAGCTTGTTAAAAATGATAAAAGTGAATTAGTGCCCACTAGAATAATCACTTTGGATGGAGAATGTGTATAGATTTTAGGAAACTAAATTTATATACGAAAAAGGATCACTTTCCTCTTCCATTCATTGATCAAATGTTGGAAAGATTAGTCAAGTACACGAATTTTCTTGTTTTTGGATGGACTGTCTGGATATTATCAAGTACCCATAGCAGGAAGATCAGAAAAGACCACATTTACATGTCCTTTTGGGACATTTGCTTTTCGAGAATGCCATTTGGGTTATGCAATGCCCCTGCCACCTTCCAGAGATGCATGATATCTATTTTCTCGGACATGGTGGAGAAATTCATTGAAATTTTCATGGACGATTTCTCTGTCTTTGGGAACTCATTTGATGATTGCTTACATAAATTGACTTTGGTTTTAGAAAGATGCATTGAATGCAATCTAACCCTTAGTTGGGAGAAAAGTCATTTTATGGTTCAACAAGGGATAGTTTTAGGACATATAATTTCAAACAAGGGTATTGAAGTTGATAAGGCAAAAGTTGAATTGATATCCAAACTATCTCCCCCTACATCTGTGAAGGGGATAAGAAGCTTCTTAGGACATGCAGGATTTTACAGACGATTTATTAAAGATTTCTCTAAAATAAGTCGTCCTTTATGTAACTTACTATCCAAAGATGCTGAATTTGCATTCAACAATGACTCCTTTATTTCCTTTAATACCTTGAAAGAGAAACTAACATCTACCCCTGTTATAATGGCACCAAACTGGTCTTTACCTTTTGAGATAATGTGTGACGCTTCTGATTATGCAATAGGAGAAGTCCTGGGACAAAGAGTGGATAAGCGTTTACATGTCATCTACTATGCTAGCAAAACACTCAATGATGCCCAAATGAATTACACCACCACTGAAAAGGAATTCTTGGCTATAGTATTCTCTTTAGACAAATTTCGGTCTTATTTAGTAGGATCTAAAGTGATTGGACATTCGATCATCTTTGCTTTAAGATACCTATTAAGTAAACTAAATGCCAAGCCAAGATTAATCGGTGGGTCTTACTCTTACAAGAATTTGACCTAGAAATCAAGGATAAGAAAGGCAGTGAAAACTTAGTAGCTGACCATTTGTCTAGGTTGATTTCTGACTTCAATTCTCTTAAAGATGAGAGTAATGACGATATAGTTGAAACCTTTCCTGATGAACAGTTATTTTTCATAGGTCCGAACCCATGGTATCCTGATATTGTAAACTATCTTGCCACTGGTGTTTTGCGACCTAACACTTCATATCAGGACAAGAAAAGGTTTTTAAAACTATTAAGGACTATTTCTCGGGATGACCCTTATTTATACAAGATTGGTCAAGATCAAGTCATCAGGAGATGTGTACTAGAAGACGAACATAAGAGCATTCGACTTTTTGTCATGAACTTCATTGTGGGGTCATTTTGGAGGTGAAAAGACAACGTAAGATATTACGATCTGGATTCGTTTGGCCCACTCTTTTTAAAGATGCTCATGTGTTTTGTGCACAATGTGATAGATGTCAAAGAACAGGAAACATAAGCAAAAGAGATTAAATGCCTTTGACATCTAATTTAGTTGTTGAACTCTTTGATGTATGGGATTGACTTCATGGGTCCTTTTCCCCCATCTAATGGTTTTCAATACATTTTGGTTCTTTGTGGATTATGTGTCCAAGTGGGTAGAAGCTATCACCACCAAAACCAATGATGCTAATGTTGTTGTGAAATTCTTGAAAGATTTCATATTCGGTAGGTTCGAACGCCTAGAGCTATAATAAGTGATGGAGGTAGCCATTTTTGTAACAAACTCTTTGATGGAGTACTAAACAAGTACAACATCACACATAAAGTAGCTACTCCATATCATCCTCAAACTTCCGGTTTAGTGGAAGTGAGCAATAGGCAAATTAAGGGAATACTGGAACGCACTGTGCGTCCGTCAAGAAAGGATTGGGCATTTAAGCTAAATGATGCCTTATGGGCATACCGCACCGCTTACAAAACACCTATTGGGATGAGCCCTTACCGGTTAATCTTTGGGAAAGCGTGCCACCTTCCAGTTGAACTTGAACACAAAGCTTATTAGGCAATTAAAGAGTTAAACATGGATTTAGATAAAGCAGGTGAAAAACGATTACTCCAGCTTCATGATTTGGAAGAAATTAGGAATGAAGCCTATGAGAATTCCAAATTATACAAGGAGCGTACTAAGCGCTATCATGACAAGAGGCTAGTTCCTAAGACTCTTCACCCTGGAATGAAAGTTCTTTTATTTAACTCTCGTTTGAGATTGTTTCTAGGAAAGCTGAGATCAAGATGGGATGGACCATTCAAAATAGTTCAAGTATTTGAACATGGAGTAGTGGAACTATTGGACTCCAAGACACAAAAAACGTTCAAAGTCAATGGCCATCGTGTCAAGCCTTATTTAGAAGAACCAAACAACATTGCTGAAATGGATTGCATTTGGCTGAGTAACCCTTAGCACCAAAAAGATACGTCTTGCTAAGACGTTAAACTAAGCGCTGGATGGGAGGCAACCCATCATTTTAGGTAAAAAAAACAAAAAAAAAAATAAATAAAAAAAAAACAAAAAAAAAAATAAAAAAAAAAAAAAATTTGTTTGTTATTTGTTTTATTTACTTAATTTTATTGTTTATTTCATTTTAATTACATGTGAATAATTTTTAAATTGTTAAAACTAAAAATATTTGTTGAGATGTTAGAAGTTTACAGCGATCTGTCTGTATACACTTTAATGATGATGGATGCACCTGCATTTTCCATTACTACTTGCACATTCTCAGGAAATAGGTAATCTTTCTTCTCTTCTCTCTTTATCTTTAATTTACAGTTGTTACATTGAGGACAATGTAAGTTCTAGGTTGGGGGTGGTGAAAAGTTACCATACTTAATTCAAAAAACAAAAAAAAAAAAAAACTTTTCTCACAAAAATTTATCATTTCTTTAAATCAAATTTAAGTAAATAGTTAAGTCTTTTGTACTGTTAGATTAATTTTTTGAAAACATATCATGAAATATTTTGTAATTATTTTTGATAATTAGTTAGTTTTTGTCATAATTAGTATTTCTTGATAAGATGTAGAAATTATATCAAACCCAAAATCGGTGTTTATGAGTTTTTTTTTAGTGGAGACTACCTTTGTGAGATATAATTTGAGCCTAATTTCCTTTATTCAGAGTGAAATATATATTTTTTCTACTCCAAACACATTTCTTATTTCTTCAAATTTTTAGATGATCTCTATAGGTATTAGCATTGAATGTATGAATTTTTTTCTCATTAATAGAGTATCATATATTTTTGATTATTATTTTTGCTTAGATTAAATGATTTGAGTAGAAGTTGATAGTATATGCTTATATCTCATTTATGCATGACTACTACAAAAACAAAAAGACATATCTGGGGTTACCTAAACCAAGATCAAACAGAAAAAGCCACAAAATTAACCACTCACCAAAATCCAAAATATGTACAATCTGCATAATGGGTTGACTCTCTAAAAAATAAACATATTGAAAAATATCTCTGAAAAAAAAAGAGAGATAAAAATAGTATCATCTATATACTATAACCCGCATTGCCTACAAAGTTGTGAGTAAAGGCTAATTACAAAAGAAAGATATAAGAAGTAATTCCCTAAAAAGTCATTGCAATTTCTTCATTTGTAAAAGGCATATATCTTGAAATTCTTTCTTAATGAGTTTGATTTATGCATGAAAATAATTTTTATATATGATATCTTTATAATTTATACATTTGATTCCTTTCATGAGATCAATGTTAAAATAACACTTTGAGCCTTTATTCTTTATACATATGCGAACATATTAGTTCATTTCTATACATCAACTCTTTCGCATATAAATTAGTATGAGTGTTTGAACCCATAGGATTCAAGGTGTTTTGAGAGTATTGACTTGTGAGGAATAGAGTCGAAGCGACTCGATTCATGACACTAAAATTGGGTGAAATTAAATTGATACATTTTTTATATGAAATATGAAAATGATTTTTGACTAATTATTATAATAAATCATGATTGTTTAAAGAGATTAAGATAACTTATGCTTGAGATTTTAATTATGATCTTAAAGGAGATTAAAAAGTATGAGACACTTTTGTGAGATATTGTTAATTTGTGATTTTGTTGTAAATTTAATTTTTAAGTTGTTTGTTTTTATTGTTTCTTTTGTTTTTACATTTAGTTCAATGTTTGTGGGTATCATTACTGAAAACCCTCCCGAGACTCAAACTCGTCCACTAGGGCAACCTAGGGGTTTAAAGGCTTGTTGCATAGGCTAAATGCAACCGTGTCAATCCACGGAAGTGATTTAGGATAGTTTAATTTTTAGTTTTTATCGCTTCTCTTGCTAAGGGACTAGCAAGAAGTTTGGTCGACGTTGTGATGAGTGCTCAAAAAGCACTAAAATAACCATGATTTTATGCACATTAATTGATTAAAAATATATATATTTATATGTTTTATCATATATTTATATAAATTTGTCTTTTTCGGAATCACGGGTATTTTTATTGTTTTTCTGGTATTCTGGCCTAAAAACGCAATGTAAAGACTCAAAGAAGAATGCTTGAAGCAATACATCACAAATAAATTAATAAATAAGTGGGAAAAGGTCAACAAACATGGAAAAATTGGACAAAATGGGTCGAAAAGGTCAAAAATGTCAAAAGACGGAAAATCGCGCGCCCGGCCACCCCAGCCACGTGCGCGCGGCTATCGTTTCCCGCAGCGCTCACTCCTCCTTCCGCGCGCGCGCGCTGGCACTATTCACACGCGCGCGCGGGCGCCTTCGGCGGCGCCGGCCGCGCCAAACGCGTTTTTGCCCCATTTTCCACGTGCAGCCGCCCCCATGACGTCATGCTGACGTCATTGATGACCTCAGCAGGTTCATTACAAATTTTTTAATTTTTTTTTAACATTTTTTTACTCATTTTTTCTCTCCATCCTCCCCTACAAACACCCCCCTTCCATTCACTTCAAAGCATACCTCAAAACCACACCTCTCTCTTCTTTCTTTCTCTCATTTCTTAGTTTTTGAGTTTTTCTTAGTTTCTTTCTTAGTTTCTAAGCTTTTCTTGGTTTTTCTCTTAGTTTTTAGTTCAATTCTCTTAGGTTTAGAGTTCTTCTCTTTTTGAGAGGAACTTGTAATGTTTTTGTAATAATTTAGATTTTTGATTCAATAAATGGAAGTGCAAATTCCGCTTGGAGGTTTTCTAGCAACGGGAATAGCGTCGAAGTTATGTAAGGATTTTATTTTCTTTTTAGTTATTTTTATGCTTTATTCATACATGTTATATTTATTTTGTCTGTGATTCAATTTAACTTTGCTTTTGGTTTATAATCATGATTTTATATTAACCTTATTGTGTTTGCGAAATATTAAATAGGTGAAAATTTCTAAAATGAATTGATTTTATTTTTATTCAAGATTTTATATTAAGGATGTTAGAGAGAAATATATTATTTTTCATTACAAACTTAAATCTGAAAATTAGACTTTAATGTTTAGTTATCCGGTCTAATTTAGAGTAGTGCTCTTTTATTTGCTGGTACAATCGCCAGTAGTTAGAGTGAAGCTCTATTTCAAAAGTTTTTATAAGAATTATTATGTGAAAATGTATTGACAACATGTTTTCGGTAGTGGTTTTAAAACTTGAAAGTTAGTACTCGGATAACTAAATTCTTGGGTTTAATTTGGACACCTTGAATAAAGTTTAAACTGTCTAACCCCACCAAAGGTGGCATTTAAATGGTTCATTTTCAATCTCTTAGAAAAAGGAATTAATTTAATTAACCAAATTAGTTATCAACCCCACCCATAGGTGTTAATTGATTTGTTTAGTTAACAAAGAATATCTAACCCCACCAAAGGTGGTATTCATACAAAAAAGAGAGAATCAATAAAATGTCAATTTATATCTTTAATAACCTAGATAATATGAGCAAGCATAATTAATTTAGTTATTATATCCATAAATACTCCACTAATATAAATGATAAAGTTTGCTTGAATATTTATTGAATCTGTATTTATATTTATTTATTGAATTTGTATCTATGTTTATTTTTTTATTATATTTAATTAATCTGTATATATGTTTATTTTATGTTATTAGATTAGGAACACAAAAACCAAACTATCGTGACAGGATGTTTAGGATTTAATTTCGTTTTTAAAAGTTTGAATAATAAATTAAGAACCACATACATTCCTTCCTTAGATCGACCTTGGGAGTATACTTATCATTTTCTACGAAATGATTCGTGCACTTGCGAGAGTTTTACAAATATTAAAACCAAAGTATTTACGAGAATTGGCGATGCCGGTTTTCGTTCATCAAAAACCTAGATGGAAATCGATATGGATTAATAGATTTATTAACAAAGAAAAATAACCAAGAATGTTGGTTATCTTTGTTCTGGATAAAGAATGCATTAAACCATGCTTAATAATAATCCCAATAATTGTATGTTGTACAATATGGGAGAGAAGATGTAATACTGACCGGAAAGGACAGTGAATTGGAAAGATCATTTCCCCAGTATACTGGAGATATGATTTTATGGAGTTTTGCAGTTGAAAACTATTTTTCTGATGATTTTGGATAAAGGAAGTGTTTGAACTCAACACTGCCAATAATTTCCAGAATACTTTGATAGTATTGTGGTGTTTTTGAATGGGAAATAGGCCTGTAAAAGAAATCTTTTCCAAATAATTTTTGAGTTGCTAAATAGAGATTTGATCATAAAATCCCTTTACAACAATTGTAAAAATCTGAATTTATTGTTTTAAAATCTCATATGTTGATTTTGAAATAGATTTGGGAATAACTTCCCTTGTTCCCTTTTGGGGAAAATAAGTAGAGGTTGTTACCCTCTTTTTTAGAATATAAATTGTCACAATTGATTGTTTTGAAATTATTTTCAATGGGGAAGTCATTGCTTCCTTTTATTTACCTTTAGAGGATGTGGCCTCTATTATAAATGGTGCACCTAATCTTGGAATGCTAGTGTAGGTTTCTTGTAATGCCTCTGAATCCTGTGATTCTTTAAGGTTTAATATCCACTCTTGGACCCTTTGATATATAACTTCATCCAATGGGGATAGTTCTGGTGATGACTCTTGCAAGGATTGTTGGCAAGATGGTTCTACTTCTACAGGTTTGGTTTGGGCTGCTTGGGACCAAGTGATAATTGGTTTTGATGATGAGAGGTTGGTGATAAAAGGGTTAGGAGGAGGTTCCTTTTTCTCCTTTTCTTTCTTTTTTCTACTCATCGTGAAACATGTTTTGAAGAAACTCCCTGGTTAGAAAGTCTGGTAATGAATTTTTTTCTGCTCTAATAAACTCAATATCAAAATCAAAAACACTTAATAAAGCTTGCCATCTGGAAAAACATTGTTTTGATGCAATATTTTTAACATCTTTTAATAAAATCTCTTTTGCTAATTTACAATCAATTCCTAATAAAAAAATTTGATTTAATAAATCCGATTGAAATTTTGAAATACAAAGTACTATTGCTAATACATCGTTTTTGACAATTGAATAATTCTTTTGAAAATCATTCCAATTGCCAGAGACAAATTGAACTATAAGTTATCTATCATCATGTACTTGTTTTAATATCCCACCATAGCTAAGTTCACTAACATCGATTTCTACTATCTTGGGAAGTGTTGGATCCGTAAGATGTAAATAGGGAATGTTTTAAACTTATGCTTTTATTCGTTGCACAATTTTGGTATGTTGTTCTGTCCATGGCTCAGGAGTTTTCTTGAGCCTATTATGTAATGGCTTTTCCAATCTATTGATATTGGGACAGAAATTTAGAACATAATTTAAGCTATCAAGAAGTCTTTGTAGTTGAGTTTTGTTAATGATCTTATCAGCGAACTTAGTAGTAAATTGAAGAGATTGTTCGATTAGAATGATTCCATTAGACACATTATGTCCAATAAAATTGATATTGATTTGTAAAAGAGTCATCTTTTTGGCTGATAATGCCAGTCTACTCTTTTTGATAATACGAAAGAAGGTTTTGAGATGCCTGATATGTTGTCTGAGATCTATAGAAAATATAAGTACATCATCGATGTACACAATACAGAATTCTAAATAAGGATTGAATATATCATTCATAATCCTTTGAAATTCAGAAGGCACATTTTTGAGCCCAAAGGGCATGACATTCCATTCATACTGTCCGAATGGAATAGTAAATGCCATTTTGTATCTTTGTTTTGGTTCGATCTGGGTTGGCCAGAAACATGACTTCATATTAAATTTTGAGAATATTGATGAAGAATGGAGTTTTTGAAGAAGGTCCTTCTTATTAGGAATAGGGCACCTAATCCATTTTAAGGCCTTGCTAAGAGGTTTGTAGTTGATGACCAATCGAGGTGTTCCTTTTTTGATCTCAGTTGATTTGTTGACATAGAAAGCCGTATAATTCCACAACGATATGGATTATGATATCAACTTCTTATATAAGAGATTATTGATCTCTTTTCTACAAAATTGTTCATGGTCACCATTCATTTGAATAGGCCTTACTTTTGTAGGAATGTCTCTTTCATGAAATGTTGGTTTATATGGTAAGTCTACCATATGTTCTTTTCTATCCCAAAAAGAATTGGGTAATTCAAAACATACCTCTTTTTTGAAAGAGTTTTGTAGTTTAGAGATTTTATCTTGAATCTCTGGAATTTGGAGTTCTTTCTCAACGGTATGAGATTGAACTTTGGATTATTCGAGATAGAGAAGGTCCTTTTCTCTATGCTCAATAAGAACAAAAAACTCTTTTTGGTAGATGGAATTTTCTTTAATAAGGTTGAGATTTCTAGTTTTTGGTTTCTCGATGAAGTGAAAACTGAAGGTCTTTTCTTCAATTTTGAAAGAAATTTTATCATTCTTGACAAGATATGGAGTAATAATATTCATTAACGGTGTTCCTAATACCATCACAAAAGGTGTTTTGATGAGAAATGATTCATTAAAGATTTCAACTTTCGTTTTGCCTATGATATGCATTCTTGATTTGTTGGCCGAGGAAAGTTGTTCGTCCATTTGTTGATAAAATCGTTTTGGAACAATTGATGGTTTAATACAATTAAGATCAATGCCTGTGTTAAACAAGGCTATGGTCTCAAGTTTTGATTGATCAAGGAATACAAGAGTAATAGAAAACTTGTATTTCCTAGTGGTTATTTCCTTAAGAGTTTAAAGAACATTTTTTGGAATTCTTTCCATAATCATAAGTTCTTGGGTGTTTAATTCAAGTTCGTCATCTGACTCACTTAATTCTGAGGTTTTGACTCTAGTTTTGTCAAGTAATTTGAACTTGAGGTCATATTCTTTATGCTTTTCTTTAAGCTAGTGGATTTCTAGCTTAATAGTTTTAATTTTAGTTTTTAAGTCTTGAATTTTACTTTCTAGTTTTATAGTTTTGTTCTTACATTCCAAAATAAAAGTGAGGTCATAATAGCCTTTGCTAGTACTTGGAAGTTTAAAATGTTTTGGTAATGGTCTGGCTTTGGCTAGGGAACTAGTCAAGTGGTCCATATATAATTTTGTAATACTGGGTTATTTAACTTAAGGATTTTAATTTGATGTTGTTCATCTTCTTCCTTAGTCAATACGTTAATAACTTTGTTACCTGTATCAGAACCAATAGATGCTAACTCTTCCTCCTGGGGATTTGAATGTTCTTAGTCATCTGACTAAGGTTCAAACTCAGATGATGATGAAATTTTAAGGTGTCTTCTTCAAGGTTTAATTCATGAAGTTTTTTTAGACAACTTGCAATAATTAGAAGTATGGCCTTTCTTACGATTAAAGGGTTTGTTATGAGATTTTGATTCCTTATTAAAATTTCTTTTATAAGGATTTTTATAAAAAAAACATTATTATTTCAAAGAATGGTTTTCTGGGTTTTGAAAATGTCTTATAAGTTTTATGAGATTTCTTATCAGGTTTGGTAATATTTTTACTGTAGTTGCCATCTTAGGTTTGATCAATTGAAAAGCTGCTATCAAACTGTTTGTAAAATGATCCAATTTCTCTTTTGGATATTTTAAGCTCCAATTTCATTTGCTTTTGGATTTTCAAATTTTGACAAATTTGAAGACCCTGTTTTTTAGGGAAGTTAATCAATTCACCATAAGTTAGTTGATCATATGGAATAATATGATTCCCACATACCTCGTAGATTTTATTTATGGTCTTCTCACCTAAGAGAGAAGGAAGTCCTACTAGGAACTTCTCTTTCCATAATGGATATGTAGAGTCATCTCATAACATAACTCTACTCATTTATATTTTTATAGTTTTGAAAATCATTCATCTTCCTACATTTTATCTTGGAAAGAAGATTAGCGTTTTCTCCCATAAAATGATGTGATATTATAGAGTAATGTGAAGACTGCAATTTGAATTGTAGCTCCATATTGATCAAGTATGGGTTCCCCACACTCGCCAATCAAGATCACATTGAAGATATTTGACTGTTGTTGTCTTGAAAGATGATGATCCCACCATCCTTTTAGGTGGCCTGAAAAGCCAGCTATTAATAATCCTACAACTGTTTTATCATTTGTACCAATTGTGTTTTATAAGCATTTTATGCCATTTTCATCTGTTGCAAGACATGTAATATATCTTGCTCTATCATTCCATCTATGTTCCAAACATAAATAGATGATGCGTTATATTTTGGCTAGGTGACCTGGCTACGTTGGGTACCTATAGTGTATGGGTACCTATCTGGACTAGGTTCTTGCCATTTTAATTTTTGAATTTGAGGAATTGGTTCAGAAAGAGTTTCTTGGGAACTATCCTCATCAGAAGTAATAGGTTCTAGTTTACTAAGAATACTAAGATCATGTGTTGAGGTTTTGGTTGGATTTGATGTCATTGGATTGGATACTCAAGTCTAACTATTCCTTGTTTTGTGTTTAAAGCTTGGTCTTCTAATTGGAACTTAAGGGTATTGTTCCATTTTTGAATTTTTCCAAACTTAGATGATATTTCTGCTTGGGCTACTTTGGAAACCAGGAAGGGTTTGAAGATAGGGTTTTGAACTTTACTATCTACTGATAAGCAGAATCGTGATTGCCAAATACTTTGATGAATGAAAACTTGATGAACGAAAACCGGCATCGCCGATTCTGCCAATACTTGGGTTTTATATTTATAAAACTCTCGCAAGTGCACGAATCATTTCGTAGAAAATGATAAGTATACTCCCAAGGTCGATCTAAGAATGGAATGTATGTGGTTTTTAATTTATTATTCAAACTTTTAAAAACGAAATTAAATCTTAAACATCCTGTCACGATATTTTTGGTTTTTGTGTGTTTTAATCTACTTACATAAAAATAAACATAGATTCAATAAACATTCATGCAAATTTTATCTTTTATAAATAGTGGAGTATTTATGGATATAATAACTAAGTTAATTATGCTTGCTCATATTATTTAGGTTGTTAAAGATATGAATTGATATTTATTGATTCTCCCTTTTTTGTATGAATACCACCTTTGGTGGGGTTAGATATTCTTTGTTAACTAAACAAATCAATTAACACCTATGGATGGGGTTGATAACTAATTTGGTTAATTAAATTAATTCCATTTTCTAAGAGATTGAAAATGAACCATTTAAATGCCACCTTTGGTGGGGTTAGACAATTTAAACTTTATTCAAGGTGTCCAAATTAAACCCAAGAATTTAGTTATCCGAGTACTAACTTTCAAGTTTTAAAACTACTACTGAAAACATGTTGTCAATACATTTTCAGATAATAATTCTTATAAAAACTTTTGAAATAGAGCTTCACTCTAACTACTGGGCGATTGTACCAACAAATAAAAGAGCACTACTCTAAATCAGACCGGATAACTAAACCTTAAAATCTAATTTTCAGATTTAAGTTTGTAATGAAAAATAATATATTTCTCTCTAACATTCTTAATATAAAATCTTGAATAAAAATAAAATCAATTCATTTTAGAGATTTTTACCTATTTAATATTTTCTAAGCATAACAACGTTATTATTATATCATGTTTACAAACACTAGCACGGTTAAATTTAATCACGGACAAATTAAATATAATATGTAAGAATAAAGCATAAAAAATAACGCAAAGAAAATAAAATCCTTACAAGATTTGATGCTATTCCCGTTGCTAGAAAACCTCCAAACGGAATTTGCACTCCCATTTATTGAATCAAAAAGCTAATAAATTACAAAAACATAACTAGTTCTTCCCAAAAAGGGAAGAACTCTAAAACTAAGAGAAACTAGCTAAAACATAAGAAAAACTAGCTAAAACATAAGAAAAACTAAAAAAC
Source organism: Hippophae rhamnoides (assembly GCA_033030585.1). NCBI lineage: Eukaryota > Viridiplantae > Streptophyta > Magnoliopsida > Rosales > Elaeagnaceae > Hippophae > Hippophae rhamnoides. Next base: position 34,967,688 of record CM065435.1, on the reverse strand, counting down.
CTAAAAACTAAGAAATGGAGAGAAAGAAAGAAGAGAGAAGTGTGTTTTGAGGTGTGTTTTTGAAGTAAAAGGAAGGGGGGTATTTATAGGTGAGGATGGAGAGAAAAAATGAGTAAAAAAATGTTAAACAAATATTAAAAAATTAAAAAACGTGTAATGGAAATGCTGAGGTCATCAATGACGTCAGCATGACGTCATGGGGCGCGGCTGCACGTAGAAAATGGGGCAAAAACGCGTTGGGCGTGCGGAGGGCGGCTGGGCAGCGGGGCACGATTTCCGTCTTTTTGACATTTTTTAACCTTTTCGACCCATTTTGTCCAATTTTTCCATGTTTGTTGACCTTTTCCCACTTATTTATTAATATATTTGTGATGTATTGCTTCAAGTATTCCTCTTTGAGTCTTTAAATTGCGTTTTTAAGCCAAAATACCTGAAAAACAATAAAAATACCCGTGATTCCGAAAAAGACAAATTTATATAAATATATGATAAAACATATAAATATATATATTTTTACTCAATTAATATACATAAAATCATGGTTATTTTAGTGATTTTTGAGCACTCATCACAACCCCCAACCAGCTTCTTGCTAGTCCCTTAGCAAGAGAAGCGATAAAAACTAAAAATTAAACTATCCTAAATTACTTCTGTGGATTGACACGGTTGCATTTAGCCTATGCAACAAGCCTTTAAACCCCTAGGTTGCCCTAGTGGACGAGTTTGAGTCTCGTGAGGGTTTTCAGTAATGATACTCACAAACATTGAACTAAATGTAAAAATCAAAAGAAACAATAAAAACAATCAACTCAAAAACTAAAATTACAACAAAATCAAAATTTAATTTTTAAGAATAAGAGTAAACAACATATCACAAAAATGTGTCATACTTTTTAATCTCCTTTAAGATCATAATTAAAATCTCAAGCATAAGTTATTTTAATCTCTTTAAACAATCATGATTTATTATAATAATTAGTTGAAAATCATTTTCATATTTCATGTCAAAAATGTATCAATTTAATTTCACCCAATTTCAGTGTCATGAATCAGAATTCGCTTCGACTCTATTCCTCACAAGTCAATACTCTCGAAACATTGAATCCTATGGGTTCAAACACTCATACTATTTTATATGCGAAAGAGTTGATGTATAGAAATGAACTAATATGTTCGCATATGTATAAAGAATAAAGGCTCAAAGTGTTATTTTAACATTGATCTCATGAAAGGAATCAAATGTATAAATTATAAAGATATCATATATAAAAATTATTTTCATGCATAAATCAAAATCATTAAGAAAGAATTTCAAGATATATGCCTTTTACAAATGAAGAGAGTGCAATGACTTTTTAGGGAATTATTTCCTATATCTTTGTTTTGTAATTAAATTTTATTCACAACTTTGTAGGCAATGTGGGTTATAGTATGTAGATTATACTATATATTCTTTATCTCTCTATTTTTTCTGAAGATATTTCTCAATATATGTATTTTAGAGAGTCAACCCATGTACAGATTGTACATTTTTATTTTTTTTTTTGGATTTTGGTGAGTGGTTAATTTTGTGGCTTTTCTGTTTGATCTTGGTTTAGGTAACCCCAGATATGTCTTTTTTTTGTAGCAGTCATGCATGAACGAGATATAAGGATATACTATCAATTTCTACTCAAATCATTTAATCTAAACAAAAAAAAAATAATAAAAAAATATATGATACTCTATTAAGATGAGAAAAAAATCATACATTCAATGCTAATACCTATAGAGATCATCTAAAAATTTGAAGAAATAAGAAATGTGTTTGGAGTAGAAAAAATATATATTTCACTCTGAATAAAGGAAATTAGGCTCAAATTATATCTCACAAAGGTAGTCTCCACTAAAAAAAATTCATAAACACCGATTTTGGGTTTAATATAATTTCTACATCTTATCAAGAAATACTAGTTATGACAAAAACTAACTAATTATCAAAAATAATTACAAAATATTTCATGATATGTTTTCAAAAATTAATTTAACAGTACAAAAGACTTAACTATTTACTTAAATTTGATTTAAAGAAATGATAAATTTTTGTAAATTTTTTTTTAATTCAAAAAATTACTAAATCACACAAAATAGAAATAAAACCAAACACACAAAAAATGAAAAAGTATATATTTTTTATTTTTAAATTGTTAAAACTTTGTTTTAATTAAGCATGGTAACTTTTCACCACCCCCAACCTAGAACTTACAGTGTCCTCAATGTAACAATTGTAAATTAAAGATAAAGATAAAAGAGAAGAAAGATTACCTATTTCTTGAGAAAGTGCAAGTAGTAATGGAAAATGCAGGTGCATCCATCATATTCACCATTAAAGTGTATACAGACAGATCGCTGTGAACTTCTAACATCTCAACAAATATTTTTAGTTTTAACGATTTAAAAATTATTCACATGTAATTAAAATGAAATAAACAATAAAATTAAGTAAATAAAAGAAATAAAAGAAAATTACCTAAAATGATGGGTTGCCTCCCATCCAGCGCTTTGTTTAACGTCTTAGCAAGACGTAACTTGGGGATTGCATTTTAAGTAAACTCAATGTCCCCTCATCATTGAGTAAATCAAACCTTCAGGTAAGACAAGGTTGTCTACCTATACTTTTTCAATCATGCCCTATTGATTTTCAAATTTCTTTTTGTACTTAAAACTAGAGGCATACTTTGAGTTTTAGATAACCCACATCTAGGTACAAATCAAATAATTAAGGCATAAAAACACAATTGTACCTAGATTAAACAAAGCAACTAACTCCTTAGATTATAATTAAAACTTTAAAATTTTGGAGGTAGTTTCAGAATTTATGTTTTTTTTTGTGTTTTTTTAAGAAAAAAAAATAACATAATCAGTATTAACCAAGAGTGCTCCCAGGAAAGAATGGTGGTGCAAAGGCTCCTTAAAAACCATCCTCCTAGACAGAACAACGTTCCCAGGAAAGACTAGTGGCACAAAGGCTTCCAAGAACTAGTCTCCTAGACAAAACTCCCTTAGATCTTTACTTTTCATGCTATTAAGTTAATTAAATTAAGTTAAGTAAAAATCTAAGTTAATGAAAATCTAAGTTTAAAAAAAAGGTTAATTAAGTTAAGTGAAGTAAAACAAATCTAAGTTAATTAAGTTAAGTTAAAAAAAATCTAAGTTAATTAAGTTAAGTTAAAAAAAATCTAAGTTAATTAAGTTGGTAAAAAAAATTAATTAAGCTAAATGAAGTGAAAAATCTAAGTTAATTAAGTTAAGTGAAAATTTAAGTCAAAACCTAAGTTAATGTTAAAAACAATCTAAGTTAATTAAATTAGTAAAAAACTAAGTTAAGTAAGTTAAATAACAATCAAGAAGAAAAAAAAAGCTAAAGAAAGAAAAACAATAATAAAATAAAATTGAAAAAGGTAAGAGAAAATAAAAAAAATAAAATTATGATTTAAAATAAAAAAATAGTAAAAATTAAACTCAAAAAATTAAAATTTTGGTTTTTTTTATTTGTTTTTTATTTGTTTTTTATTTGTTTTTTATTTGTTTTTTATTTTTTTTATTTTTATTTTTTATTTTTTTCTTTATTTATTTGTTTTATTTTTTAACTTAAAATTTTTGAAATGTTTTTTTTAATATTTTTTACTACTTATCATTTTTTTTTCTTTTTTTTTTATTTCCCACGGTACAAAATTTTTTTTTATTTTTTTTACTACTCCTTTTTCTTAAAAACTTTTTAATTCAAATTTCAAATTTCTAAATTATTGTACTATTTACTCTACAATTTTTATTATTATTATTTTTTAATTTTTTAATTTTTTTTAGTTTTTTATTTATTTTTAATTTTTTTATTTCTTATGAAATTTGAAATTTGATTAAACGTTTTATTTATTTATTTACAAAAAAAATCACAATTATATACAACACAAAAATATTTTTAAAATTTTAATAAATAAATTAAAAACGTTATTCCTTCCCCGGCAACGGCGCCAAAAACTTGATAAGCAGAATAGTGATCGCCAAATACTTTGATGAATGAAAACTTGATGAACAAAAACCGGCATCGCCGATTCTGCCAATACTTTGGTTTCATATTCATAAAACTTTTCCAAGTGCACGAATCATTTCGTAGAAAATGATAAGTATACTCCCAAGGTCGATCTAAGGAAGGAATGTATGTGGTTTTTAATTTATTATTCAAACTTTTAAAAACGAAATTAAATCTTAAACATCCTGTCACGATATTTTTGGTTTTTGTGTGTTTTAATCTACTTACATAAAAATAAACATAGATTCAATAAACATTCATGCAGATTTTATCTTTTATAAATAGTGGAGTATTTATGGATATAATAACTAAGTTAATTATGCTTGCTCATATTATTTAGGTTGTTAAAGATATGAATTGATATTTTTTGATTCTCCCTTTTTTGTATGAATACCACCTTTGGTGGGGTTAGATATTCTTTGTTAACTAAACAAATCAATTAACACCTATGGGTGGGGTTGATAACTAATTTGGTTAATTAAATTAATTCCATTTTCTAAGAGATTGAAAATGAACCATTTAAATGCCACCTTTGGTGGGGTTAGACAGTTTAAACTTTATTCAAGGTGTCCAAATTAAACCCAAGAATTTAGTTATCCGAGTACTAACTTTCAAGTTTTAAAACTACTACTGAAAACATGTTGTCAATACATTTTCAGATAATAATTCTTATAAAAACTTTTGAAATAGAGCTTCACTCTAACTACCGGGCGATTGTACCAACAAATAAAAGAGCACTACTCTAAATCAGACCGGATAACTAAACCTTAAAATCTAATTTTCAGATTTAAGTTTGTAATGAAAAATAATATATTTCTCTCTAACATTCTTAATATAAAAATAAAATCAATTCATTTTAGAGATTTTTACCTATTTAATATTTCGCAAGCATAACAACGTTATTATTATATCATTTTTACAAACAGCTAGCACAGTTAAATTTAATCACAGAAAAATTAAATATAACATGTAAGAATAAAGCATAAAAAATAACTGCAAAGAAAATAAAATCCTTACAGTACTTCGATGCCATTCCCGTTGCTAGAAAACCTCCAAACAGAATTTGCACTCCCATTTATTGAATCAAAAAGCTAATAAATTACAAAAACATAACTAGTTCTTCCCAAAAAGGGAAGAACTCTAAAACTAAGAGAAACTAGCTAAAACATAAGAAAAACTAGCTAAAACATAAGAAAAACTAAAAAAACCTAAAAACGAAGAAATGGAGAGAAAGAAAGAAAAGAGAAGTGTGTTTTTGAAGTGAAGGGAAGGGGTTATTTATAGGTGAGGATGGAGAGAAAAAATGAGTAAAAAAATGTTAAAAAAATATTAAAAAATTAAAAAACGTGTAATGGAAATGCTGAGGTCATCAATGACGTCAGCATGACGTCATGGGGGCGGCTGCACGTGGAAAATGGGGCAAAAACGCGTTGGGCGCGCGGAGGGGCGATGAGGCGGCTGGCAGCGCGGCATTAGACTGTTGGGCGCTCGTGCGGTGAAGCGACGGGTAGCGATTTCCGTCTTTTTGACCTTTTTGACCCATTTTGTCCAATTTTTCCATGTTTGTTGACCTTTTCCCACTTATTTATTAATATATTTGTGATGTATTTCTTCAAGTATTCTTCTTTTAGTCTTTAAATTGCGTTTTTAAGCCAAAATACCTTGAAAACAATAAAAATACCCGTGATTCCGAAAAAGACAAATTTATATAAATATATGATAAAACATATAAATATATATATATATATATTTAATCAATTAATGTACATAAAATCATGGTTATTTTAGTGCTTTTTTAGCACTCATCATTTACTACTTGGTAAGAGGAAGAGGGAAGATCAGTCCTTTGATTCTTCTCTATCCTAGTAAGTTATTTACCAAAAGTATTTAGGCTGATATTTGTAAATTTGTTTTGGGTAACTATGTTTTTAAGGTTAGCTGCCTGATTCTCTTGAGGGTTCTTAAGAGGGTAGGCTTCTACCTTACTATCTCTATAAGGAAAGGTAATAGGTCTCAACGGAGAATGTTCAGCCTCAATTGACCCATCTAGGGTTTCCCAAATAGGTGTTTTATTTTTGGTGTTGACCATGTTAATTGAATTAACTGGTTCAATTGGTGATATTTCCCTATATTCATCATCTAACAACCTATCAAAATCTTCCAATGTGATTTTTTTGATATTAATTTCTAAAAAATGAATTGTTTTGATTTCTTTAACTATATCTATAGGATTAGGTACTATGGCTATTGGTTCTATGATAATGTCGACTGGTTTAGAGTTAACTATGATTGGAACTATAGGTTTGATGTTGATACAGTTCTCTATATTAACTGGTTTAGGGTTATCTAGAGAGATTGGTAATGTTTCTATGAGTATAGAAGTAATATCTGATTTAATTTTGAATGGAAAATGATGTACTTTGGTTTCCCAATAGATTTTAAACCATTCAAGAAATAATATATTTTCTTGTTGTTTCGTAACACACGTAGCTTTTTTTCTATAGATACTGGCTCTAACACTCTTTGAGTATGTTTTTAAAACCCATTTATTAATCTTTTTGTTATAAGGAGCATCTATATCTAGACGTAGGATTTCTATGTCTAATTTTTTTGGCTCTACTATTAATATGTTTAAATCATTGGTCCTAGCTGGTATAGTTGGAGCTTGGGAATAAGTTGGTGATAAAGGAGGAGATAACTGAGGTGGATCGATCATCTTAGAAGTTTTGTCAACTATGTAGATTGGTCTTGGTACTGGTGTACTAAAGTCTACTACTTTAAGTTTTTCCCTAGGGATATTTGAAGTGGATGAGCTAGGTTTGGCTTTGAGTGGTAAATCTACAGTTGAGAAGTTAGAGATACTTGCTGTAGAGATAGAAGAGTACCTCAAACTGGTAGACCTATCAAAACTAAGTTCGACACTACCATCCTTATATGATATAATTTCCCTATTTTTTGTATTTTGGACAGGTTCTAGGGTTTGGTTGATTTCAAATTTTGGTTGGGTTACTCCTTTTAGTAGCCACCTATCTGGAAATACCATTTGACTCCAATTAATTGGTTTGGGAATTGTGATATTAGACCTAGAGAGATCTGTTAGTAAGAGAATAGTTTCTCCCTTTTTGGGTTGAATTGTGATATTAGACTTAGAGAGATCTGTTGATACATGTCCTAATCCTAGGCTCTTTTCAATTGTTCCTAATAGAGAATCCTTGAAATCTATAAGTCTAGCATCATTTGCCCTTAAAACACCAACACATGGTTAACAATGAGACTTACAACCCTTCGTCCAGATCGAATGCATAAATGCAGCAACTTTACTCATTATATTATAAGTAAATCATAAAGTCATATATATTATTATCCAAGATAAAATTGTAATTACCTATGCTATATATATAGAGGATTTTTGCAAGCATAACTCTTCATGGACAAAAAAATTAAATGATTTAAATATAAGCTAGATTTTACAAAACTTTTATTTAATTTACCAAATAGTTATTCTAATTTTTAAAAGTAGAGATTAAAATGCCACATACATATTACAAAGAGAAATGAAAGATATAACAACAAAACTACCTCTTCTTGATAAAAATGGTTCTCGACTTGGCTATCACTACCTTTTTCAAATATTTGGATCATCATTACAATTGAAGGGTTTTTTTCTCTATATCTTTACATGATGGTCGAATGGCTAACCTATAGTCTACTCTAAAACTACTCTTATGAATCGGTAGAGAAAAAAATTGTGAACTACAAAACTATTCTATTATATTCTATGATTCTGTTATGTTTTCTAAGAGGGAAAATGAGTCTATATATAGTTGAAGAAAGGAAAGAAAAGTGGTTCCCAGGGATTAATCATCACGCAATGTGGCTAAAATTTTCCACTGTTATGGTCTGCTTCCTATTTTGGTTCGCCTCGATATAGAAAGATAGGATCGCATAATAGCCAACAAATATCCATGTTGCAGCTCGAGTCAAACTGTTTTTCTTCACTTTCTTATTATTTCACCCTTTACAAACTAGATGGAACACACATAAGACTTTATATGTATTATTCTTTTATTCTTCTAAGTTGAAAATGATTTCTTCAAATAAAATTTTCAAGTGTTTATCATTTTAATCAATTTGAATCTAAAAATACCTAATTATTAATAAAACATACCTTTAATTTGGAACATGGAAATTTGCTTAAATAATGATAAAATTATGAAAATTTAATTCTATTTATAACATTTAAGTACAAATAAATCATTTCATATTAATATTTTTCTAGCACTTATCACCTTCCAAAGATATGGGATGACGGTCAAGCCCAAATATAATGTTACAAGTACAAGTAAGATAAATTGTAAAAAGTAATATAAGACCAAGGTCACAAAGCTTTGGCCACCACCTTTCTAGGTTATGCCACAATATATGTCCTCTCATTATGTACCCATTGAGATGCATCTCATTGTACTTTTCTTCATCAAATACCTTGTTAAAGGTTCAACTACTTGTCAACATTCTAGACAGTCTAGGCACAAGCCAAGGGTATAATTTATTAAATTATACCAGGATATTGGGCCTGTGAGAATCTGAGGTGATCAAGATACGACCTCTACCTCTTGGACTTCCTAAAGGTTTCTAGCCTTTTATATCTCTATGTAACTTCATACCAATAAAACATGGGAGTATATGAGTTAAGAAAGGGTTACAAAAAAGAGTCTAAGTATTAGAAAATGGGGTTACCCATAAAATAATATCACGACTCCCCACACTTATACAAATCCTTATAGAAAGAAGGAAGTCATGTTATCAAAAGATCCTACTAAGATCCCAAAAATGTCTTCACAAACATAACCAAAAATATTGCATTAATTAGAAGAACTAGACCCATCAATAGATTTGGACCTCCTAACTGTAACACTACTATCCATAGGATTGACAGCTAGGACATCATTAGAAAATACTTCATTGGCCAAAACTTTGTTGACCAAGACATGGTTAGCCATAACATTTTTGATCACAACTTTGTTGGCCAAGATTTTGTTGCCCAAAACATCATTGGCCAGAATGTTGTTGGCTACCACTTCATTTGTTAGAACATAGTTGGCCATGAATTTGCCTGCCAAGACTTTTTTGGTCATTGTAAGTCTCATTCCACTCATGTCTTTGTGTTGGCTTCCCATATACAAAACACAGTGTCTATTTTATTTTACATAAGGTATTTATTTTCCTATGTGTAATGTTGGTTAGTACAGATTAGTAATTTGCACAAGCATATTGTTAGGTTTAGGCAAGCATGTCTACACATACCACATGGTTATTTTTCATAGTGTATACATTAGGTTGAGAGTGTTAGTTTTCAAAGAACGGGGGTGTGAGCAAACCGACATTTTTACTCATGCTTTTTGGCTCATTTTAGGTAGGGGTATTTATGGATTTTACTTGACATTTTTAGAAACAGAAAATATCAAGTTTTACACACCTTGCCAACAAGCTTACCAAGAACTTCACACAGGTGGTAGAGAGGTGGTGATGAGGTGGCAAATCCGAGTGCTATAAATACTCCCATCATTTCTCTTATTTCGTATCCCTTGTTTAAGAACCAAAAATATACCAAAATTCACTCTAAGATATATATATCTATTGTCAAAATTATTTTGGAGAGACTATATTTGAGTATGGTTCATTCAATGAGTTTAGTAATCAAATCGTAGGCTATATAAGTATGTCGTTTGATTGTGTGTCTGATGAACATAAACCAGCATCGCTGATCTTGCCAATACTTTGGCTTTATATTTATAAAACACTCACAAGTGCATGAATCATTTCGTAGAAAATGATAAGTATACTAACAAGGTCGATCTAAGGAAGAAATATATGTGGTTTTTAATTTATTATTCAAAATTTTAAAAACAAAAATAAATCTTAAACATTCTATCATGATATTTGGGGTTTTTGTGTTTTTAATCTAATAATATAAAAATAAACATAGATACAGATTCAATAAAAAATTATGCAAATTTTATCATTTATAATATTAGAGTATTTATGGATATAATAACTAAGTAATTATGCTTGCTCATATTATTTAGGTTATTAAAGATATAAATTGATATTTATTGATTCTCTCTTTTTTATATGAATACCACCTTTGGTGGGGTTAGATATTCTTTGTTAACTAAACAAATCAATTAACACCTATGAGTCGGGTCGATAACTAATTTGGTTAATTAAATTAATTCTTTTTTCTAAGAGATTGAAAATGAACCATTTAAATGCCACCTTTGGTGGGGTTAGACGGTTTAAACTTTATTCAAAATGTCCAAATTAGACCTAAGAATTTAATTATCCGAGTACTAACTTTCAAGTTTTAAAACCACTACTGAAAACATGTTGTCAATACATTTTCAGATAATAATTCTTATAAAAACTTTTGAAATAGAGCTTCACTCTAACTACCAGCGCCCAACTCCGCCCCAAGCTGCGCGCAACACTGTTCATCCGCGGTACTGTTCATCCGTGACACTGTTCATCCGCGATACTGTTCATCCGCGGTACTGTTCATCCCCGGTACTGTGCAGCCGCCCCCTGTCATGCTGACGTCATCAATGACGTCAGCAATCACTAATCCGCGTTTTTACATTTTTTAACATTTTTTTTCTCTATTTTTTCTCTCCATCCTCACCTATAAATACCCCCTTCATTCACTTCAAAACACACCTTCAAAACCTCAAAATACATTCTTTTCTCTCTTTCTTTCTCTCTTTTCTTAGATTTTTAGTTTTTCTTATGTTTTCTTAGTTTTTAGTTTTTCTTAGTTAATTTCTCTTAGTTTTAGAGTTCTTCCCTTTTTAGGGAAGAACTAGTTATGTTTTTGTAATATTTTAGCTTTTTGATTCAATAAATGGGAGTGCAAATTCCGCTTGGAGTTTTTCTAGCAACGGGAATAGCGTCGAAGTACTGTAAGGATTTTATTTTCTTTGCAGTTATTTTTATGCTTTATTCTTACATGTTATATTTAATTTGTCTGTGATTAAATTTAACTGTGCTAGCTATTTGTAAACATGATATAATAATAACGTTGTTATGCTTGCGAAATATTAAATAGGTAAAAATCTCTAAAATGAATTGATTTTATTTTTATTCATGATTTTATATTAAGAATGTTAGAGAGAAATATATTATTTTTCATTACAAACTTAAATCTGAAAAGTAGATTTTAAGGTTTAGGTATCGGTCGATTTAGAGTAGTGCTCTCTTATTTGATGCTACAATCGCCCGGTAGTTAGAGTGAAGCTCTATTTCAAAAGTTTTTATAAGAATTATTATCTGAAAATGTATTGACGACATGTTTTCGGTAGTGGTTTTAAAACTTGAAAGTTAGTACTCGGATAACTAAATTCTTAGGTTTAATTTGGACACCTTGAATAAAGTTTAAACTGTCTAACCCCACCAAAGGTGGCATTTAAATGGTTCATTTTCAATCTCTTAGAAAAAGGAATTAATTTAATTAACTAAATTAGTTATCAACCCCACCCATAGGTGTTAATTGATTTGTTTAGTTAACAAAGAATATCTAACCCCACCAAATGTGGTATTCATACAAAAAAGGGAGAATCAATAAATATCAATTCATATATTTAATAACCTAAATAATACGAGCAAGCATAATTAACTTAGTTATTATATCCATAAATACTCCACTATTTATAAAAGATAAAATTTGCATGAATGTTTATTGAATCTATGTTTAATTTTCTGAAGGTAGATTAAAACACAAAAAAACCCCAAAATATCGTGACACGATGTTTAGGATTTAATTTCGTTTTTAAAAGTTTGACTAATAAATTAAAAACCACATACATTCCTTCCTTAGATCGACCTTGGGAGTATACTTATTATTTTCTACGAAATGATTCGTGCACTTGCGAGAGTTTTATAAATATAAAACCAAAGTTTTTGGCGCCGTTGCCGGGGAAGGAATAGCGTTTTTAATTTATTTATCAAAATTTTAAAAATATTTTTGTGCTGTAAATAATTGTGATTTTTTTTTGTAAAAAAATAAAAAAAATAAAACATTTAATCAAATTTCAAATTTCATAAGAAATAATAAAAAAAAATTAAAAAAAAATTTACAAAATTTAAAAAATCTAAAAAATTTAAAAAAATTTAAAATAAATTAAAAAAAATTAAAAAAAATTAAAATAAATTAAAATAAATTGAAAATAAAATAAATAAAAATAAAATAAATAAAAATAAAAATAAATAATAAATAAATAATAAATAAATAATAAATAAATAAAAAAAAATAAAAAAAAAATAAAAAAAAATAAAAAATAAAAAAAAAACCAAAAAATAAAAAAAAACCAAAATTTTAATTTTAATTTTTTTTATCATAGTTTTAATTTTTCTTTTTTTTTATGATTTTATTTTCTTTTACGTTTTTGAATTTTATTTTATTTTTTATTTTTCTTTCTTTAGCTATTTTTTTTCTTCTTGATTTTTATTTAACTTACTTAACTTAGTTTTTTTTTACTAACTTAATTAACTTAGATTTTTTTAAATTAACTTAATTAACTTAGATTTTTTTAATTCACTTAACTTAATTAACCTTTTCTTTAAACTTAATTAACTTAGATTTTCATTAACTTAAATTTTTATTTAATTTAAGTTAATAACATGAAAAGTAAAGATCTAAGGGAGTTTTGTCTAGGAGACTAGTTCTTGGAAGCCTTTGTGCCACTAGTCTTTCCTGGGAACGTTGTTCGGTCTAGGAGGATGGTTTTTAAGGAGCCTTTGCACCACCATTCTTTCCTGGGAGCACTCTTGGTTAATACTGATTATGTTATGTTTTTTTCTTAAAAAAAAAACATAAATTCTGAAACTACCTCCAAAATTTTAAAGTTTTAATTATAATCTAAGGAGTTAGTTGCTTTGTTTAATCTAGGTACAATTGTGTTTTTATGCCTTAATTATTTGATTTGTACCTAGTTGTGGGTTATCTAAAACTCAAAGTATGCCCCTAGTTTTAAGTACAGAAAGAAATTTGAAAATCAATAGGGCATGACTGAAAAAGTATAGGTAGACAACCTTGTCTTACCTGTAGGTTTGATTGACTCAATGATGAGGGGACATTGAGTTTACTTAAAATGTAATTCCCAAGTTACATCTTGCTACGGCGTTAAACTAAGCAACTTGGATGGGAGGCAACCCATCATTTTAGGTAATTTTCTTTTATTTCTTTTATTTACTTAATTATTTCATTTTAATTACATGTGAATAATTTTTAAATTGTTAAAACTAAAAATATTTGTTGTGATGTTAGAAGTTCACAATGATAATACGTATACACTTTAATGATGAATATGATGGATGCACCTGCATTTTCCATTACTACTTGCACTTTCTCAAGAAATAGGTAATCTTTCTTCTCTTTTCTCTTTATCTTTAATTTACAGTTGTTACATTGAGGACAATGTAAGTTCTAGGTTGGGGGTGGTGAAAAGTTACCATGCTTAATTAAAAAAAAAGTTTTAACAATTTAAAAAAAAAATTAAAAAAATATACTTTTTCATTTTTTGTGTGTTTGGTTTTATTTCTATTTTGTGTGATTTAGTAATTTTTGGAATAAAAAAAATTTCACAAAAATTTATCTTTTCTTTAAATCAAATTTAAGTAAATAGTTAAGTCTTTTGTACTGTTAGATTAATTTTTGAAAACATATCATGAAATATTTTGTAATTATTTTTGATAATTAGTTAGTTTTTGTCATAATTAGTATTTCTTGATAAGATGTAGAAATTATATTAAACCCAAAATCGGTGTTTATGAATTTGTTTTAGTGGAGACTACCTTTGTGAGATATAATTTGAGCCTAATTTCCTTTATTCAGAGTGAAATATATATTTTTTCTACTCCAAACACATTTCTTATTTCTTCAAATTTTTAGATGATCTCTATAGGTATTAGCATTGAATGTATGAATTTTTTTCTCATCTTAATAGAGTATCATATATTTTTTATTATTATTTTTGCTTAGATTAAATGATTTGAGTAGAAATTGATAGTATATGCTTATATCTCGTTCATGCATGACTGCTACACAAAAAAAAAAGAAGACATATATAGGGTTACCTAAACCAAGATCAAACAGAAAAGCCACAAAATTAACCACTCACCAAAAAAAATGTACAATCTGTACATGGGTTGACTCTCTAAAATACATATATTGAGAAATATCTTCAGAAAAAAATAGAGAGATAAAGAATATATAGTATAATCTACATACTATAACCCACATTGCCTACAAAGTTGTGAGTAAAAGTTAATTACAAAAGAAAGATATAGGAAATAATTCCCTAAAAAGTCATTGCACTCTCTTCATTTGTAAAAGGCATATATCTTGAAATTCTTTCTTAATGATTTTGATTTATGCATGAAAATAATTTTTATATATGATATCTTTATAATTTATACATTTGATTCCTTTCATGAGATCAATGTTAAAATAACACTTTGAGCCTTTATTCTTTATACATATGCGAACATATTAGTTCATTTCTATACATAAACTCTTTCGCATATAAATTAGTATGAGTGTTTGAACCCATAGGATTCAGTGTTTCGAGAGTATTGACTTGTGAGGAATAGAGTCGAAGCGAATTCTAATTCATGACGCTGAAATTGGGTGAAATTAAATTGATACATTTTTGACATGAAATATGAAAATGATTTTCGACTAATTATTATAATAAATCATGATTGTTTAAAGAGATTAAAATAACTTATGCTTGAGATTTTAATTATGATCTTAAAGGAGATTAAAAAGTATGAGACATTTTTGTGAGATGTTGTTAATTTATGATTTTGTTGTAAATTTAATTTTTAATTTGTTTATTGTTTCTTTTGATTTTTACATTTAGATCAATGTTTGTGGGTATCATTACTGAAAACCCTCACGAGACTCAAACTCGTCCACTAGGGCAACCTAGGGGTTTAACGGCTTGTTGCATAGGCTAAATGCAACCGTGTCAATCCACGGAAGTGATTTAGGATAGTTTAATTTTTAGTTTTTATCGCTTCTCTTGCTAAGGGACTAGCAAGAAGCTGGTTGGGGGTTGTGATGAGTGCTCAAAAAGCACTAAAATTACCATTATTTTTTATGCACATTAATTGATTAAAAATATATATATTTATATGTTTTATCATATATTTATATAAATTTGTCTTTTTCGGAATCACGGGTATTTTTATTGTTTTTCAGGTATTTTGGCTTAAAAACGCAACTTAAAAAAAGAGGAATACTAGAAGCAATACATCACAAATATATTAATAAATAAATGGGGAAAGGTCAACAAATAAGGAAAAATTGGACAAAATGGGTCAAAAAAAGACAAAAATGTCAGAAAGGAGAAAATCGCGCCGCCCGCACGCTTCAAACTCCGCCCCTTGCGCGCGGCTCTTGTTCATCCGCGCGTCTTGTTCATCCGTGTACCTTGTTCATCCGCGACACTGTTCATCCGCGACACTTGTTCATCCATGCATCTTGTGCAACCGCTGATCTTGTTCATCCCGTCTTGTCGGCCGCCCCCTGTCATGCTGACGTCATCAATGACGTCAGCAATCACTAATCCGCGTTTTTACATTTTTTAACATTTTTTTCTCTCCATCCTCACCTATAAATACCCCCCTTCCCTTCACTTCAAAACACACCTTCAAAACCTCAAAATACATTCTTTTCTCTCTTTCTTTCTCTCTTTTCTTAGATTTTTAGTTTTTCTTATGTTTTCTTAGTTTTTAGTTTTTCTTTGTTAATTTCTCTTAGTTTTAGAGTTCTTCCCTTTTTAGGGAAGAACTAGTTATGTTTTTGTAATATTTTAGCTTTTTGATTCAATAAATGGGAGTGCAAATTCCGCTTGGAGTTTTTCTAGCAACGGGAATAGCATCGAAGTACTGTAAGGATTTTATTTTCTTTGCAGTTATTTTTATGCTTTATTCTTACATGTTATATTTAATTTGTCTGTGATTAAATTTAACTGTGCTAGCTATTTGTAAAAATGATATAATAATAACGTTGTTATGCTTGCGAAATATTAAATAGGTAAAAATCTCTAAAATGAATTGATTTTATTTTTATTCATGATTTTATATTAAGAATGTTAGAGAGAAATATATTATTTTTCATTACAAACTTAAATCTGAAAATTAGATTTTAAGGTTTAGTTATCCGGTCTGATTTAGAGTAGTGCTCTTTTATTTGATGGTACAATCGCCTGGTAGTTAGAGTGAAGCTCTATTTCAAAAGTTTTTATAAGAATTATTATCTGAAAATGTATTGACGACATGTTTTCGGTAGTGGTTTTAAAACTTGAAAGTTAGTACTCGGATAACTAAATTCTTAGGTTTAATTTGGACACCTTGAATAAAGTTTAAACTGTCTAACCCCACCAAAGGTGGCATTTAAATGGTTCATTTTCAATCTCTTAGAAAAAGGAATTAATTTAATTAACCAAATTAGTTATCAACCCCACCCATAGGTGTTAATTGATTTGTTTAGTTAACAAAGAATATCTAACCCCACCAAAGGTGGTATTCATACAAAATAGGGAGAATCAATAAATATCAATTCATATATTTAATAACCTAAATAATACGAGCAAGCATAATTAACTTAGTTATTATATCCATAAATACTCCACTATTTATAAAAGATAAAATTTGCATGAATGTTTATTGAATCTATGTTTAATTTTCTGTAAGTAGATTAAAACACAAAAAAACCCCAAAATATCGTGACAGGATGTTTAGGATTTAATTTCGTTTTTAAAAGTTTGACTAATAAATTAAAAACCACATACATTCCTTCCTTAGATCGACCTTGGGAGTATACTTATCATTTTCGACGAAATGATTCGTGCACTTGCGAGAGTTTTATAAATATAAAACCACAGTATTGGCGAGAATCGGCGATGCCGGTTTTCGCTCATCACCAGGCGATTATACCAATAAATAAAAGAGCACTACTCTAAATCTGACCGCATAACTAAACCTAAAAATCTAATTTTCAGATTTAAGTTTGTAATGAAAAATAATATATTTCTCTCTAACATTCTTAATATAAAATCTTGAATAAAAATAAATCAATTCATTTTAGATATTTTTACCTATTTAATATTTTGCAAGCATAACAACGTTATTATTATATCATGTTTACAAACAACCAGCAAAGAATTTAATCACAGAAAAATTAAATATAACATATAAGAATAAAGCATAAAAAATAACTATAAAGAAAATAAAATCCTTACAGTACTTTGATGTTATTCCTATTGCTAGAAAACCTCTGAATGGAATTTGAATTTCCATTTATTGAATCAAAAATAAAATAAATTACAAAAACATAATTAGTTCTTCTCAAAAAGAGAAGAACCCTAAAACTAAGAAAAATTAAAAACTAAGAAATGAAGAGAAAGAAAGAGAGAAGATGTTTTTTTGAGGTGTAGAGAATGAGGGTATTTATAGGTGAGGAAAGGAATAAAAAATGGGTGAAAGAATGATTAAAATGGAGGAAACGCGTAGTAGGTGATGATGAAATCATTGATGATGTCATGGTAGGTGGGGCGCGGCTGCACAAGTGGAATAGGGCACAGGCGCGAGCGGACTGGAAGAAAATGGGTGCGGGATCGCATGGATGGGCATGCATGGAATGGAGTAGGGGCGCGCGCGGACTGGGTGTTATGTGGGCGATGCATACGCATTTTCTAGCGCGATTGGGAGGCTGCGTGCTCGATTTTAACCTTTTTGACATTTTGACCCTTTTGATTCATTTTATCCATATTTTTTGAATTTTCCTCATTTATTTTATGAATATATTTGTGATGTATTGCCTCTAGTATTTTTCTTTGAGTCTTTCAGTTACTTTTTTAAGCAAAAATATCTTAAAAAAAAAAATACGTGTGATTCAGAAAAGACAGATTTATATAAATATATGATGAAATCATATAAATATATATATATTTAATCAATTAATATGAATAAAATCATGGTAATTTTAGTGCTTTTTGAGCACTCATCAGTGTCTCCCATACAAGATTTAATTGTAGTGGTGGATTGTCTATCCCTTAAAAGTGTGAGTTGATACATTTTTAGTTACTAACCATTGGCTACCAATCATACTACATTGGGTGGTGTTGGCTGTGGAGGATAACTAGGATTGAGTGTTGAACCAAACTATTGAAAAAACTTCCCATGAGTTTTATCAAATTTTGTGTTTATGATTTTCTCGATCAATGGTAATCTCCATAAAGAAATGTTTGCAATTAGAGAATGAATTTTTCCTCTTCTTCTTCTTCTTGCATTAACCCTCCCTTTTTTATTTTTTCCTCTTTTCTTTGCTTGCAAATGCTATTGTTTTTTATAGTATGGGCCATATATGGCCCTTTATAGATGTTTTATGAGTTGTTGCCAATTACATATGAATGATATCAAATTTGTAACAAAAAGATGGGTAGTTCATGATGCATAAGTGCATACATTTTTCATCCTATATGCTACCTGCACTTCATCTCAACCACTTGCATTCTAAAATTGTTTTATAGCTAAAGGTTGTTAGCATATATCCTTATTTTCATCATTGGTGAGAAGCACCTTTGTAATGGCCTTTATAACCCCCTATAAACTCAGTGATGCTTGAATAACATTGAGTTTGACTCTAAAAAAATGCAATGGATATGGGAAAGAGGCTTGGTTAAGATGTCAGTAGTCTGGTCATAGGATGGCATGTATTGCACACTAAATTGTCTTTATAAGACCTTCTCATGAATGAAGTCGCAATCTAACTCAATGTGCTTGGTTTTAATGTGTAGTATAGGACTGGTATTCATGGCTACTACACTGATACTATCACACTAGAGGATTGGTATTTTGGGAATGGGATTTTGAACTTCGTGGGGTAATGCCTCTAACAACACCATTTTAGAAACTACACTCATAAATCACTTGTATTTGGCTTTAGCACTTGATTTGGACATAGTTGGTTGCTTCTTAGCTGACCATATAATTGTGTTATCTCCTAAATAAATGCATATGCCAAATGTGAAGCATCTAGCATTAGGGCATAACCCCAGTCAAAGTCAACAAATCCATTGATTTGCAAATATGTTGAGGGTTGGAATTCAAGACCATGTTGAATGGTTCCACTGAGGTATCTCAGTATTATTTTCACTACTACCCAGTGTGCATCTTTAGGTTGACTCATGTATTGATATACTTTGTTCATAGAGAAGGAACTATTAGGCCTTGTGAGTGTCACATATTATAAAGCACCTACAATGCTTTTGTATAACTCATGATTGGAAAAATCACTACATGTCTTAGCTCTAAGCATAGAATCAGATATCATAGATGTGATGGCTACTTTTTCATTGATGAATTTGGCCTTATCAAGGATAGATTGGATCTACTTGGTCTGCTTAAGTAGTAAGTGACCATTAGCTAGCTTGGACACTTTTATGCCTAAAAAATACTAAAGAGTGCCCATGTCTTTTAAACAAAATCAAGTATTGAGTAGCTAAATGAAGTCATTAACCATAGTAGAGTTGGATCTAGTTATAATCATGTCATCATCATACACAATGACCTAGCTTCTGTATGCTGCACATACCAAAAAGAACAGGAAGTCATCAAACCTAGCCCGAGTGAAGCCAAGTTGAGTTAAATCTTGGGACAATGTATCAAACCATGCTTGTAGGGCTTTATTGAGCCCATATAAAGATTTATTTAAATGATATACATACTCAAGATGATCTTTGTTAATGAATCCGACTAGTTTCCTTATAACCACATGACTAATGGTTTTTACAAATTCATAACCAACCACCTGTAGATAACCTTTAGCAACTAGTATGGATTTGAGATTTTCTAAAGATCCATTAACTAATTCCTTAATCCTAAACAACCATTTGTTATCAATGATTTTTCTATTCTTGGGGTAAGGACCAAATCCCACATATGATTTCTCATAGGGGCATCATATTCTTCCTTCATTGATTTGAACCATTCTTCATATGCTAAAACCTATTTGATAGTTTTTGGAAAAATGATATTATTAGAAGGAAGAAGAGATTATGGTTGGAGAATCCTACCCTTGGATTTTATTATCATAATATGAGTATTTCTAGAAGTTAAAAGTGTAGGGATGTCATTATCATGATAGGAGATCCTTTGGAAGTATATGTGTGTGTGGTTATAGGATTAGGGCTAGTATTTGTATCATAGGGTTGAGGAGCATCTATGATATGAATTGGTGGAATATACTTAGAACAAAAGATGTCATTATCATGAGGGTGGATGAATGAAAAATGTGGTGGAATGGTTGAGGCATTACTATTGATGGTTAAAGTTTGAATAGATAATGAAGTTGGTGAAAGTGATTGGTCACTTCTTGTGGAACTAGTCGGGAACAATATAGGTCTAGATTGGACAAATATCATTTTTGACATAGATGGTAATGACACTTTATGATTAGAAGAGGTTACATGTGATTCAGGTTTGTAGGAATAGGGAAAGTTGAATTCATCAAAGATTAAATGTGTAGACATCATGATTTTACCATTAGGAGTAAGGAATTTGTAACCCTTATGACATGGGTTGTAGCCAAAATATGTATAGGCTGTGACTTGAAATGAAATTTGTGTTACTAAATGGATTGGTTAGAGGAAAACACTTTCAATCAAATGTTTTTAAGAATGTATAATCTAGTTTACTATGATTATAACCTCTAGAGGACTTTTGTGATCTAGTACTGAGTTGGGTAGCCTGTTTAAGAGAAAACTTGCAGTACCAAAATGCTTCATCCCAACACTTCAAAGGAATCGCAGATTGGGCAAGCATGCTTAGTCCTATTTCAATAATTTGATGTTGCCTTATCTCAGCCAATCCATTCGGCTTTGGTGTACGAGGACACTACACATGCCTTATGATACCATCTAGATTGAGCATGTTATTTAAACTATCATATTCTCCATCTCCATCAGATTAGAGACTTTTTATATGTTTCCTAATTAACAATTTTACCTTTTCTTTGAACAATAGGAATGACTTTTTGCAGTTTGATTTTTCCTTCAAAAAGTAGATCCAACTAAAATGAGAAAATGCATTTGTAAAATGGACATACCATTTGAATCCAAGAATAGAAAATATAGGTAAGGGTCCCCAAACATCTAAGTGAATAATATCCAAAGGTGCCTTAGTTTTATTTTTATTTATTGAAGGCACAAAAATAACCTCTGAGTTTTGCCCAAGTGACAAGCCTTACACACAGATTGAACAAAATTTATACTTAAACTATCACGCTTGACATTAGAACCAAGCAAAATAGCTTTAATAGTTTTAATGGAAGGATGTCCTAGTATATTATGCCAAAGAGTAGGTTGGAATGACTACTAGAGACTACTTTACTAGTTATTCTTTGATTTGTTTTGTTTTGCATAACACTTATGTGAGATTGAGGAATTATTTTGGATGATCACACACTTATTTGGGTTTATTGATTTTTTACATCAAATACATATAAGCCATTCTTAAGCTTCCCTTACATGAATCTCTATCCTGACCTCTTGTCATTCATATATACATAGTTAGCATGAAATTCCATAAGGGCATTGTTATCTTTTGTAAACTTAGCCAAACTAAATAGGTTCTTAGTAATAAAAGGTATATGTAGCATGTTTAAAAAAATAGATTGTTTCTCTGAGTTATGTGCAGGTGAGATTGATAACATACCAATATGTGCAATTTAAAGTCCAGCACCATTCTATACTTGGAGTTATTCATTACATGTAAATCAGTTTTGACACCTAGATTGAGAGGGTTGGCAGTGATGTCATGAGTTGCACCAATATCAAGGAGCCAACTTAGATCATAAATAGAACATGGGTTGGCATAAGGGGTTGTGATAGGTTGAATAAATTGAAGGGTTGTTGGTTGGACAGATTGAGAATAGTATATAGGTTGTTGTACTCGATTGAGTGCTATGTTGGGCGACTGAGATTGGTTGTAAGGACTCATCATTGTAACTAGGGTTTTAAGGGATATATGATATATCATTAGATAGTGGTGAGTTGTAAGGGCTGAAAAATAGCTACATGTGCTTGTGAAAAAGTTTGATTGTTATAAGGTGAGAAATTGAAGGTCTAGGTTGATGGTGTATGTGTAACATAATTGGGTTGGTTGGGTTGAGAGAAGAATTGTTGTTGTGTTGTAGATTGATGAGAGAAGTTGGTTTTGTAAGTGGGTTGAGTAGTAATGAAGATATTACGATTATATTGATTAGGAGACATATGAATGTCAAATCAATGCCAATATTAATTATCAATATGTCCCAATTTTCCACATATTTGGCATTGTTTTCTATTGTTAGGGTAATTTATCCCCTACCTCTATTATAGTTTTGAGAGTTATGAAATCCTGGCACTCCATTGAACTAAATATACCCTTGATCAATATTATCAGAGAAGCCTTAAGGAAATTACATAGGTTGTAGATTTTGTTGAGTATATGCTTTGTAACTAGTGTCATTTGCAATTTTATTGTGTACTTGATTCATCTGATTGTTAGAGCCTATTAATGTTACGAGGTTTGTGAGGTTTGAATTTGTAAATGAAATCATTGAAGCTTATTGATTAAGGTATGCATTATGTGTGGCATTCATGTCAGCAAGATTAGTTGTTGGCAATAAAGATATATGGGTATTCCTTCATTTTAGCCTGCTTTCATGGCTTAGCAACTTATGTAGAACTTCTTGCAATTTTACATTTCCTTCTTGAACATTGGAAACTTCAGAATCATATTCATTGTCAAGGCATTTAGTATATTCATAATTTGATCATTTTCAAATACCACACAACCAACAAATCACAATTGCAAGGCTAAGGATTGTACTCGTTACACAAATTCTCTCACAATCGTGCATTTCTTTTTAATTTCACTCATCACAGGTCAATGTAAGTTATGGACTTTAACTCTTCTTACTCTAGAGTTCTTTTTCTGGGACTAGCACCCAACATCTCAAAGAGATTATAAGTCTCTAAGGTAGTTTTCTCTCCCATTGCTCCTCCAACATCATTATCAACGGTGAACTAAAATTGTTCATCATATAAAAATTGGTTTGCAACTATATAGGATAGTTATGATGGGGGCATTGAGTGAGAAAAAGTTTGAGCCTATCCCATGCTTTGTGGAAAGGTTCTCCCTTTATTTGAGAGAAAGTGGCTATCTCATCTTTTAGCTACAATGTCTTTTGGTCATAATAGAATTTTCTCATAAACTTGCATAAACTTGTCATATACTTTCTCCAAGGTCATCAAGGAATGTGAAGAAAGTGACATTAATTATGCCTTGGCTATATCTTTAAGGGTGTAGGGAAAACACTACATTCTAAGTTAATCGTGGTGAGTACACTGAAGGGAAATGTTTGGACTGTAGAGTAAAAGTCCCTAGTGAAAGAAAGTCAATCTTCATTAGGAAGTCCCTAAAAAGAAGGTAAAATGAAAAAAAAATGAATGTTTCAAAATTCATAGTTCCTAGCAACCACGTCCTAGTGAATAAAGGGAGTTATAGTGCCAACTACTAGCCTTGTGAACTCCTTCATTGTGGTTTCTCTTTGTGGTGGATTTTTTTCCATGAATAAAAGTTCAGGTAAAGAGTCAAGAATAGATTCAAAATTATGCTATCCAAAAGGCTATGGGATAACAAAATCCAACTTTCTTAACTGTCTAAATGGTCTATGTATATTATTATTGAAAGGTGATAGAAGGTATCTTAAGAACCTACTATCTGGCATAAACTAATAAAAATAGAAATTAAATTCATCTGTCACATAGAAATATAAAAAGATAAAATAAATAAATAAAATATAAAACAATATATGTTTGTACATAGAAATACTAAACATTTTAGTAAAGAATAATTAATAAAATTATGCATATGTTAGTAAAAGAAAATAAATTATACAAAAAATAATTTATTACGCAAATATTAAACAAAAATTAAAAGAAATAAAATAATAAAATAATTAACAAAATTAAAAATAAACAATAAAGAATTTTTTAAAAGAAAGTAAAATTTAAATTTAAATTTTTTTAAATTAAAAGAAAAGGAAATTTAATAATATATATTAAACTTTTATTTTAAATAAAAGAAAATTTAAATTATAAAACATCTAAAATTAATTAATAACTTAGATATTTTATAAATCTAATTAAATATTTACAACACAAAAATATTTTTAAGATTTTGATAATAAGAATTTAAAAATGTTATTCCTTCTTAGCAACGTCACCAAAAACTTGATTATACAAAATTTAGTGAGTTTTTGATGTTATGATCAAATCCTCGGTAATAGTACTAAAAACTTGATGCACACAATTATTAAGTATAAATTCTATATGATTTATAAAATACGTCATAAATCACTTATATTAATTGATATGTGTACTTCCAAGGTTGATCTAAAGAGGAATCATGTGCTTTTAAATAATTCAACGAATTCTTAAAAATGAAAATAATAACCTAAATTGTTTTGGTTTGAAGAACTAAACTACTTACATAAAAATGAAGATAGATTCAATAAACATTTAAGCAATTAAACATTTATCATGTAAGAGAGAATTTATGGAATATATTAGATAATTAATTATGCTTGCTTAATATTTAAGTAGGTTATTAAAAATATAGATTAAGAATATTGGTTCGTTCTTTTTCCTAAGGCCAGGATTATATTCTTTTCTTAATCAATTATCAACTAAAGTATTTTTGCGGTGATTAGTAATTGATAATTAAATAAATTTTGCTTTATTTATAAGAAATTAATAAACTGTTTAGTTGATGCTTTTGACAAAGCTATCAATTTAAACTCTCATCAAGGTGCCCAAGTTAGGTTTACGATTTAAGTATGTAGAACTAACTTTCAGATTCAAAATTATTATTAAAAATATGTTGTCAATATATTATTCAATAATAATTCTTATAAAACTCTTTGAAATAAATCATACCTCAAAAATAAATTTAGACAATAATTTACTAATATTTGTGAATATTACTATTAATCAAAGTTAGATCATTTAGATCATAAATGTGACTTTCTTGTTTATTATGGAAAATACTTCGTCAATATATTTTTCTTTTATAAACTTTGTTTTAATCTTCATGAAGAAATAAAACTTAATTCATTTTATAAAAATATATTAATATTTCACAAGTATAAAAGCATTACTAATACCTATATTATTTATAGCCACACATACATAGTTTAATAAATGATCAATAAATTAAACATATATCATGTAAAATAATACTTGGAGATAATCTAAAAATAATATATTTAAATATTGATGACCCTAGGAAAGTATAGTCATTTCTACACTTTTCTATTTGATATTTGCTTGTTTTATTTAATAAGTAGTACTTTTGAGGTTAGAAATATTAAAATGTGAACTTTCTAATGAAAATGGGTGAAAATATATTTTTGGGGAATTTTTAGGAATTGTTTTGGAATTTTTATGTTTTTTTTATTTTTAATGTAGGACATATCAAAACACGCTAGTGGATGCCATGCAAGTAAGGGAGATGAACAAATATTTCTATGTGGATGGCATACAAGCAAAGATGGCCAATAAAAGCATACATGTATTAGGTGATAAAGGCCATGCCACATGTCAACAAGGCATTCACTTTGAGTTTTATCATTCTATCAATGGCATACCATGCATCGTCATATGATTCATCTATTCATTCCACTGGGGCATCATGCAATCCATATAAAAAAATCATAGCGTACCATGTGCCACAACTCAACACACATTAACCACGACCAATCCACACCACCATGCATTGGGCGCTGATTTGTTCAATGATTTCCACATGCCACGTGTTGTATTCCTATTGGTTAGCATTGTTAATTTTTTCCTTTTTTCATCTTAACCCTTGATTTGAAGCTCCTAGATTTCATTTGAGCATAATTCAACCCCTAATTTCCCTAAAATTCCTGAGAAACCTAACTTTTAGGGTTAATAATATTAAAATATGAACTTTCTAATAGAAATGAATGAAAATATATTTTTTGATGAATTTTCTATAATTTTTTTG
Source organism: Hippophae rhamnoides (assembly GCA_033030585.1). NCBI lineage: Eukaryota > Viridiplantae > Streptophyta > Magnoliopsida > Rosales > Elaeagnaceae > Hippophae > Hippophae rhamnoides. The sequence goes on along the minus strand of CM065435.1, from coordinate 34,941,482 downwards.
AATTTTTGAATTTTTAATGCATTACCAATCAAACCTATCACATGGATGCCACGCAAGTAGGAGAGCTAGCTAGAAGTTGCCACATGGACATCTTGCAAGCAAAGATGTCCAAGAAAGTACACCGCATATATTGGGCGATCAAGCCATGCCACGTGTCGCCAAGGTTTTCATTTTAAGTTTTGGTATATAGTCAACGAGCGTGTCATATGTCATCTTGTGATTCATCTATTTGTTCCATCGGGGTGCCACATAATCTGTGGTGCTTATTTTGCACATGTTGACCATGACTAGTCCACCCCACCATATATATATAGTCTCATTTCTATTGGCCAATGATGTTAAATTTTCCTTTTTTAGCTTAGCCCTTGATCTGAGGATGATCTTACGGTCCATATTCTATCTAAGCCTAATTTAACCCCCTAATTTCCCCCAAAACCTGAAGGAGCTGAATTTAACATTTTTTTTATCAAATTTTGAATCCAAGAAGAGTGAAAAATACAAAAAAATTAAATAAAAAAGAGATACAACTTGGTAGAGATTTAAGAGGAGATTGGTGCTTTAATTCAAGAGATTGATTGTATTTATTCTTCTTTTCTTTTTTTAATCAATTTTTATGTTTTTCTTTATGAAATATGATATTTCGGAACAAAATTATGTATAACTAATTTATTAGTCTAGGGGTCTTATAAACCAAAATTTTCACATGTGATGATCTAATATTTTACTCCAATGATTATTTCAATTTAATTATATTATATAATCTAATTTTGATGCTATTAACTATTTAGCCAACAATTGATCTATATAGGCAATTAAATAGCTTTGATAATTATTTAATTGTTTGTCTAGATTAAATAACATGCATAGTTTATAGGTAGAGATGTATGAATCTTATGCATATGATCCATAATTGATTAACTTAATGAGTATTATGTAATTTAATTGACATGAGAGTGTGACTAGGTTAATTACTATATAGTGTGTAGTTGGCTTGAGAGAGGAATACATGCTAGGTTAGATTCGATTGATCATGTAATTGATTGATAATTATATTGGGGGGTTTTAGTGATTCAAATGTTTATAAAATTGAGAGACTAAGAATTCTAAGATATTTTATCATATATTACCTTAGTTGTCAATTATGAGTTAATTAGTTCCTACTATTTATTTTCAGTTCTTTTAATTTTTCATTCTTAAAACACAAAAAAAAAAACAAATTGATCTTTACTTTTTAGTTTTTAAAATTAGATTCGAAAAACATAATCTCCTTAGGAACGATCTTTTTTTATCATTATATTACTTTTTGTGAAATGTATACTTGCGTATTCATTACACAATTCATATCGATCAAGTTTTTGGCACCGTTGTCGGGGATTACAAACATTAAAAGTTAATTTTTATTTTATTTTAGTTATTTTTCTTTTGATTATATTTTTTAATTTAAATTTAATTTATTTATTTAGACTTATTTTTAATTTTGACATTACCTTTAGTGTATTAGAAATATATTTGGCTCTATTGTATGAGAAAAGTCCTTAAGGGAGAAAATTTTCCTTTAGACCCTAAAATTGAGCGCTGAGATCAATAAGAAAACAACAAGTTGTCACTCTAGTGGAAGAAATGACTAATCCATTAGAAATAAACAATAATGAAATAAATTTGAACAACTAGATACCCTTAATGAATAATATGGATGATGTTATAAATGAATATGTATTAGCTATGTTGGAAGGGCTAAATCCAAATATTACAAGGTCAAACATTCAAGTTAATTAGTTTGAATTAAAGCCAATGATGTTTTAAATATTACAAATAGTTGGACAATTTAGCAATTACCCATAGAATATCCTCATTTACATCTCTGATTTTTTATTGAAGTTGGAGATTTATTCAAATTCAATGGAGTACAAAAACAATAGCTATGGTACTTTAATCAAGTTATTTTTGGTCCACATTGTTTAAAGATGAATATATTTAAGTAAAGACATATGAAAAATTCTAAAGGATGAGTAATATTTCAAAAAGAGATGTGATGCACCTAAATAATATACTTTAAGTGGAACTGTTTGATGTTTTGGGCATTGATTTTATGGACCATTCTCTTTATACTTTGGTAACCAGTATATACTTGTAGGAGTTGATTACATGTCAAAATGGGTAAACTCCATAGTTACTATTAAATGTAATGCTAATGTTGTCCTGAAGAAAAATATTTTCACTAGGTTTGGAACTCTTAGGATTATTATTAGTGATAGAGGTAGTCACTTTTACAATAAAGCATTAAGTCCTTATTGTCTAAGCATGAGATTAAGCATAATGTGTCTACCCCCTACCATCCCTAAACAAGTGAGCAAGTGGAAGTATCCAATAAAGAAGTGAAAAGAATTTTGGAGAAAACTATGAACACCCCTAGGAAGGATTGGTCTTCTAAGTTTGATGATGCTTTATGGGCATATAGATCTACATTTAAAATACAAATTGGTACCACCCTATATAAGCTAGTTTATGGAAAGCTATGTCACTTACCGCTAGAATTGGAACACAAAACACATTAAGCACTGAAATAGTTGAATATGTCCATAGATACAGTTGGTAAGGAAATAATGTTGAAAATAAATGAATTGGATAAACTATGGTGGAATGCTTATGAGAATGCCAAGATTTGAAAAGAAAAGACAAAAATATGGCATGAAAATAAAATTTTGCACCCTATCTTTGAACAAGGACAGAAAGTGTTACTGTACAACTCTAGACTCAAATTATTTTTGGGCAAACTAAAGAGTAAATAGTCAGGTCCATTCACCATCACTATGGTAACCAACCATAGAGTCATTGAATTAGAAAACAAAAGGTAAAGAGTAGGTCATGGTTAATGGGAATAGAGTGATGAACTATCATGGAGATCAATTATCAAATGAAACATCTATAATAACTTTGGTAGATACACCTTAGAAGTTGATATGCCGGTCTAGTAAAGGACGTTAAACATGATGCTGGTTGGGAGGCAACCCAATGTTATTTTACTTATATTTTTATTTTTTTTATTTTGTAGGTGAATAAACAAGGAGAATAATGGTGCAACAAGATTGACCACTTCAACGAAAGATGTGGTGTGCCAAGATTAAGGGAGTTTTCTTTTATTTTACTTTTTCATATTTATTTGTACACATTGAGGATAATGTGAAATATAAGTTTGAGGGAGAGAACTTCATTCTCTATTTTAATATTTAGTATGTATTTTTAATTTTTAGGAATTGTTTTAATTTTTAGGATGCTTTTAATCATGATTTGGACAAAACAATGATAAATTTATGGAAACTAATGCATGCATACTTGATATGAAATGTATGAACCCAATGATAAAAATTGGTTATCATGACTAGGATAAGAAATGTAACATTTTCATTAATATATTTACATTAATTATGCGATATGCTTGCTAGTTTTTATTGGATTGATTCAAATATTTATGACATGTTCATGATTTATTTTGGTGTTCTTTTTGAGAGATAATTTGTAGTGAGTTATACAAGTTGATAAGATCTATCATGTTTTAGAATCTATTTGATCATCCCTTAATGTGAAATTCTAAATAGTATTTAGCATAAGAAATTATTTAAGCCTTATTTGGATTGATTGAGCCTTTCAAGCTAACCATTGCTAATATCCATAGTCACCCATTTGAGCCTAACAAAGAACCTTTCAAATATTTAAGCTACATTTTATGCCTAACCAATAAGCGTTATATTGACCCCTCTAAAGAAAAATAAAATAAAATTTGAAATAAGTTTGAGGGTTTTGTGAAATTATTAAAAAAAAAGATGTGGAATAAAATAATATGAAAGAATCAAAAGACAACTATTATTGTATGGGTACTTCTTTTGAGGTGGTATATAACAGGTTGAGTCCAAGTACTGAAGAACTTTGGAATCAATGATTGGGTCATGCCAACTACAAACGTTTGAAGAAAATTTCTATTCCTAAGATAGTTAGAGGTCTACCAACTATCTCATCTCTTCCTGAACATGTGTGTGGTTCTTATCAATTAGGCAAGCAAAGTAAGAGCCAACATAAGAAGATGAACCAATATATGTGTACTATAAGACCTCTTCAAATTCTTCATATGGATCAAATGGACCCTGTGCAAACTGCTAGCATTGGTGGCAGAAAGTATATCATAGTAATTATTGATTATTTCTCCAAATATACTTAGGTTTTGTTTTTAAGAGAAAAATTTGAAGCTTTTGATAAGTTCAGAACTCCGTGCATCAAACAACAAAATGAAAAATTTGAGTCCATTAGTAGCATCATCAAAATAAGGAGTGACCATGGAAAAGAATTTAGGAATTCAAAGTTCAATTCCTTTTGTGATGAAATGGGTATTCAACATGAGTTTTTGGCTCCAAAAACTTCTCGATGGAATTGTATAGTTAAAAGAAAGAATAGAGTCATCCAAGCTATAAAAATGGTATAACTGAAAAGAAGAATACAGTTATCTAAGAGATGGTTAGGATCATGCTGACCAGATAAACTTATTGAAGCATTTTTGGGTTGAAGCTGTTAACATGGCATCTTGATAACTGTATTTTATATAGTTATTTTCATCAATTTTAGTAATGATAATTGCTATATTCTTTTAATATTTAGTTAATTTTTGTTAAATAAATTAATATTTTCCTTTTATACATTAAAAATACATTTTTAATAAAATTAAATAATTTGTATCGAAAATGTACTTAATTTCATATTTTTTTGTCCACAAATATAATTTCAAATAATATAGTTCTTAATTACAATTTATAAAAATTGAAAATATAATTTAAATTAAATTTGAGCTTAATTATAATTATTAAAAGTTTAAAAATTTAATTTAAAATTAGCAAATGGCTTAACTGTAATTTAAGAAAGTGCAAAATGTAATTTGGATTAAATTTGTGGGTCAAAATACACTTAATGGAAGTTTAATTTTCGCGTAGGAGAGATGAAGTCCACGCGCAAGATCACACTCGCCCAACGTGGACCGTCCGATCAAAGAATCAACGGCTTAGATTCGCGCGTGTTCATCAAGCCCGACCAAGGAGAGTGGGTACAGATCTTCGTTCGCACGGCTCGGCGTGGCAATGGGGCCCACCAACTGCGCAGGCCGGCGTCAGAGTGGGACCCACATGTCGGCTGCGCAGATTTCCCCGAGGCGCCAAAAACTTGTTGTGTGTTTTGCAACACACAGAAAATTGTGCAAGTATACACGGTCACAAGTAATAAAGATTTGTAAGTAGAGTATCGTTCCCACGAGGATTTGTTACTACAGTTTGTTGAGTACTAAAATTGTATCTCTCTGATTTTATCTAAAATAATCGTTGATATGGAAAAAGGTAACAAAAAAAATAAGAGAACTCTAGGATTGCAATTTTTCACCAAACTAATCCACTCCAATCATATTATTTTCTTTGGATTTATATTTTTTAGTACATTTAATTTGTCAACCGAAAACTTCTTTTTTTATTCATACATCTCTTCCGAGCTCCGTACAAACACACCTCGTTAAATTAATTCACTATATCTCTATGAGAATTAAATTCACCAAGATTCATTAAGTTCTAAGTTTTCAAATGGCCACACATACAATTAGGGTATATTCCTATCCTTCATCATATATGTCATTCTATTTACGAGCAATATACACAAAAATGCCTTTCTCAAGTTTATTTTTATGCCACAAATCGTTTTGATAAAATTCGTAAATAATCAAAAAGCATTAAGTACAAAATAGAACGAACAAATCGAACGTCTTATAAATCTATCAAAAATAGTTAAAATCAAAGTTTCATAAATTTAGATCAAATGCAACCCTAGAAAAATTAAATTACTTCATTAAATTAAAATAAAAATTACAACAGATACTAAAAAATTAAAGGAAGAAGAAGGAAAATTAAAACATCACATAGCGAAATATTTGGCATTCGCATTCATTGTAAATAGCCACGTGTCGGAACATGATTTGCTTAAATATTAGTGGGACACGTGGCAGATTCTTATTCTGTAAAAACTGAGGATGCACGCTGCTTCCATAACCCGCGTCACACACGATTGTTACACGAACGGTTCAGTGCGCGACAGCTTGGTTCCACGTGCTTCAATCTGGACCGTTCAAGAGATCCAACGGTCAGCGATGCGCCTCGGGGAAATCTACGCAGCCGACATGTGGGTCCCACTCTGACGCCGGCCTGCGCGACAGGTGGGGCCCACTGGCACGCCGAGCCGCGCGAAGGAAGATCTCCGTACCCACTCTCCTTGGTCGGGCTTGATGAACACGCGCGAATCTGATCCGTTGATCCTTTGATCGGACGGTCCACGTTTCGCGTTTGGAATAGGGCGCGTGGCCTTCTTCTCTCCTGCGCAGAATTTAAACTTTTATTAATTATATTTTGACCCACAAATATATTTCAATTTACATTTTCAACTTTGTTTAATTGCAATACAGCCCTTTTGGTAATTTAAATTAAATTTTAAACTTTTAATAATTGAAATTAAGCCCGATTTTAATTTAAATTATATTTTCAACTTTTTTAAATTGCAATTAATAACTCTTTTATTTGAAATTATATTTTTGGGTACAAATTTGCATTTAAGTACGTTTTCGATACATTTACTTAATTTTATTAAAATATATAAAAAATAGTAAATACTAATTTATTAAATTAAAATTATCCAAAAATACAGAGAACATAGCATTTATAATCAATAAAATAGGTGAAAATAACTATATAAAATACAATTATCAACACCCCCAAACTTACGTAAAAATTATTCATCGCTTAGACAATATTCAAATTTTTCATATGCATCATTTAAATCGAAGAAACAAAAATATATCACTATTCATAGCAAATTATCTTCAATCAACCAAACAAACAAACAAAAAAAATTCACAAGCAATAACATCCAGAAAGTATTTCAACTTGGTTCAGTATATACACCACCCCCAAACTTAATATACACATTGTCCTCAATGTGTGGAAATTAAAGAACATTTGAGATGGGTTTAAAGAGACTTCCTGGTTTGTTTGATTGGTTAAGCCAAAATAGCTTCATTACCTCCAATTTGCACCTACGAAACAAAAAAAATAAAAATAAAAAAAATAACATAACAAAATATAAAAAGTAATACAGGCAAAAAATAAAAAACAAGTAAAACACATGGGTGGCCTTCCAAGAAGCGCTTGATTTATAGTCTTCAGCTTGACTTCTCAATTTGTTTTTCTGTTTGTAAGTTAAGATTTGTGTGTCAAACAAAATCTCAACTTACGAGAAAATTGAAAAATAAATTAAGAAACAATAACCATAAAAAAATTATTTTTTTTATTTTTTATTTTTTTCTTTTGTGAATTAAGATTTGCGTGTCAAACAAAATCTCAACCCACGAGAAAATTGCAAAACAAAAAAAAAACAAACAATAAGCAAAATAAAAATTTATTTTTCTTTTTGTGAGGTAAGATTTGTGTGTCAAACAAAATCTCAACCCACGAGAAAATTGAAAAATAAACTAAACACGCAAAAATAATTTTTTTTTTGAATTAAAATCAAATTGATTGGTATTAATATCAACAATGAAAATAGTAAAACAAATCCCCGGCAACGGTGCCAAAAACTTGTTGTGTGTTTTGCAACACACAAAAATCGTGCAAGCATACACGGTCACAAGTAATAAAGATTTGTAAGTAGAGTATCGTTCCTACGAGGATTTGTTACTATAGTTTATTGAGTACTAAAATTGTATCTCTCTAATTTTATCCAAAACAATCGTTGATTAAGAAAAAGGTAAAAAGAAAATAAGAGAACTCTAGGATTGCAACTTTTCACCAAATTAATTCACTCCAATCATATTATTTTATTTGGATTTATATTTTTTAGTACATTTAATTTGTCAACCGAAAACTTCTTTTTTATTCATACATCTCTTCTGAGCTCCGTATAAACACACCTCATTAAATTAATTCACTATATTTCTATGAGAATTAAATTTAATAAGATTCATTAAGTTCTAAGTTCTCAAATGGTCACACATACAATCAGGGTATATTCCTATCCTTCATCATACATGTCATTCTATTTACGAGCAATATACACAAAAATGCCTTTCTCAAGTTTATTTTTATGCCACAAATCGTTTTGATAAAATTCGTAAATAATCAAAAAGCATTAAGCAAAAAATAGAACCAACAAATCGAACGTCTTATAAATCTTTCAAAAAAAATAATTAAAATCAAAGCTTCATAAATTTAGATCAAATGCAACCCTAGAAAAATTAAATTACTTCATTAAATTAAAATAAAAATTCCAACATATGCAAAAAAATTAGAAGAAAAAGAAGAAGGAAAATTAAAACATCACATAGCGAAAATATTTGGCCACGCAGAACACAACAAAAGCCAAAAAATGGCTTTTGCGTGTTCTACAGTCCAAAACAGAACAACACAAAAATTCTACACCAAAAAAAACTTTTTAACTCTATCATAATATCACCTATTTATAGCCAAAAAAATACATCTAAAATATTACATTTTTATTTTATTTTTTTATAAAAAACGCTTAATAATTTGTATCGAAAAACAAAAATCATGCGTATCGATTTTCGTATCGAAAAATGTTAATTAATTCACGCGTGAGACAAGGGCGCCGATTCTGCATTTTTTTTCTTCCACGCTGCCACGTGTCAGCGCCTGATTCGCTGAAACAAATAGTGGGATACGTGGCCGCATCTCATTCGTTGAAAGGAACGGGCGCACGTAGAAACTGAAGCACGGGATTGGGACACCGAGAAAGTGAGGCAACGGCTGGAACGAGGACTTGATCCTATGCATTCGCATTCATTGTAAATAGCCACGTGTCGAAACATGATTTGCTTAAATATTAGTGGGACACGTGGCATATTCTTATTCTGTAAAAACTGAGGATGCACGCTGCTTCCATAACCCGCGTCACACACGATTGTTACACGAACGGTTCAGTGCGCGACAGCTTGGTTCCACGCGCTTCAATCTGGACCGTTCAAGAGATCCAATGGTCAGCGATGCACCTCGGGGAAATCTGCGCAGCCGACATGTGGGTCCCACTCTGACGCCGGCCTGCGCAGTTGGTGGGCCCCATTGCCACGCCGAGCCGTGCGAACGAAGATCTGTACCCACTCTCCTTGGTCGGGCTTGATGAACACGTGCGAATCTAAGCCGTTGATTCTTTGATCGGACGGTCCACGTTGGGCGAGTGTGATCTTGCGCGTGGACTTCATCTCTCCTGCGCAAAAATTAAACTTCAATTAATTATATTTTGACCCACAAATTTAATCCAAATTACATTTTGTACTTTCTTAAATTACAGTTAAGCCCTTTGCTAATTTTAAATTAAATTTTTAAACTTTTAATAATTATAATTAAGCCCAAATTTAATTTAAATTATATTTTCAATTTTTATAAATTGTAATTAAGAACTATATTATTTGAAATTATATTTGTGGACAAAAAAATATGAAATTAAGTACATTTTCGATACAAATTATTTAATTTTATTAAAAATGTATTTTTAATGCATAAAAGGAAAATATTAATTTATTTAACAAAAATTAACTAAATATTAAAAGAACATAGCAATTATCATTACTAAAATTGATGAAAATAACTATATAAAATACAGTTATCAACACCCCAAACTTAAGTTTTTGCTAGTCCTCGAGCAAAAGGAAGGAAATAAAACAAAGATAACTGCATTTAAAATAGTGATTTTCAAAATATTTCTTTTTAAACATTCCAAATAACATAACTCAAAGAAATAAAAGAATTTTATCTAAGTATCAAAATCAATTTAAAAGTATATTACATTTTCACAATAAATTTTAGTGTGTGTGTGTCAAGTCTTTTCATATTTCATCGCATGAAATCCGGATCAGTTTATACAAATATAAAATCAAACAAATTTTCATGAAATCACAAATCTCATAAGTTTATTTTTCATTTCTCTCTCTAGTAATGTAGACAAACACAAAACACTAAATCAATAGGACTTTATTAAGCTTTTAATGTATGGCTTAGGTAAAGGTAGGATAAAGGATAATATTTAGCTCAAAAACTTTTCCAAATCATAACATTTTAGAATTGAAAAAGATAACTTCTATCATCACAATAATTACTTCCCAATTTGGGATTTATCATCACATACCATCCTTTTTTTTCTTATTTTTTTCAGAATCTGTTTTTTTTTTCTTTTCTTTTTTTTGTACCCTCTTTTTTTCTGACATATCTTTACATATTTACTAACAATTTTCACATGCTAGTGAGATAAGAAAAATAGATAAACTACACATATATATCTTTTTCTTTGTAGGCTTTTGAAATGAGAAAAATATATATATAAACTTTGAAGCTCAAAAGGGGTATACTATGGATAGTGTATGTGAAGGTAGATAGAAAGGCTCAAACGATCCAAAGATGGCCTAAATCATTTTTTTAGTTAAATGTTATCTATAATTTCGCCTCGAGAGAAAATCAAACAAATTCTAAGAATTGTGACACCACAAATATCAATCGAATTCCATACTCATATAAACCTTCTCTAAATTATCGTAGCAACTCAAAAATCAAGACTAGTGCTCATAAATATTTATCTTTGTAAAAATGAAACATACGTAAAAATTATTCATCGCTTAGACAATATTCAAATTTTTCATATGCATCATTTAAATCGAAGAAACAAAAATATATCACTATTCATAGCAAATTATCTTCAATCAACCAAACAAACAAAAAAAATATTTCACAAGCAATAACATCCAGAAAGTATTTCAACTTGGTTCAGTATATACACATCTCATACATAAATCATTACTTCATAAGGCCTGGAGCTTGTTAGTCTTTGTATAAGCTTATATATAGAAAGAGACTTAACATTAAGAACCTTTTTATGTTTGGAAATAGTTGGCATATTCTCAAATATAGAGATAATCTAGATAAGTTTGAGGCCAAGAGTGATCTTGGAATATTCTTGGGATACTCCAATAACAACCTTACTTACTAGTTTACAACTTAAGAACTTTAACCCTTATGGAATCAATCAATGTTATGAATAACAACTCTAGAGTTATTAGATTTGTTGAATTTGATGACAATGATATATTTGGTGATTGTGGTACTCCTAATAAAGTCACATGTAATGTTGAGACTCTATACTATGACTTGTATTGACCCTTATAGAATTTTTGAAGATGATAAAGAAGATTATTCCCATCCTAAATGGGAAAGGAAACTCATTATATGGGTAGAATTATTGATGACATTAAATGTGATGTTAGAACAAGACATTGGTTATATGAGACCTTGAACTACATATGTTTCACTTATCCCATTCTTCTTAAAAATGTTAAGAAAGCCCTGTAGGATGTACCTTGGATCAACTCCATACATGAGACACTTAATCAATTTTAGAGGAATGATGTCTGGTGCCTTGTTCCTAGATTTATTGATAAACATGTCATTGGGGCACGTTGGCTGTACAAATCCAAGGAAGACGAAAATGGGATAATTGCTTGAAATAAGTCTCATCTTGTTACACAAGGATATATCCAAATTGAAGTAATAGACTTTGATGAAACCTTCAATCCTATTACCCACCTTGAGTTTGTGAGACTTATTAATGGTCTATCTTGCTACTTTAGATTTAAGCTATGCCAGAAGGATATGAAGAGTGATTTCCTTAATAGAGTTATCAAAGATGAGGTCTATATAAAACAAGAAAAAAGATATGAAGACCCTCATTTTCCTAATCATGAGATGAGAATGAAAAAAGTACTATATAGATTAAAGAAAGCTCATCATACTTTGTATGAGTGGCTTACCATGTTTTCCCTCAATAATGGTTTTTTAAGAGGAGGTGGTGATAGAATGTTATTTGTCTTAAGAAATCAAGGTGAAGTTGTCATCGCTCAAGTATATGTTGATGATATCATTTTTGGGCCTACAAATGATGACCTAGCTCAAAAGTTTGTTGCCATTAGGCAAAGTAAGTTTGAGAAGAGCCTTGTTGGTAAATTGGAGTTTTTCCTTGGATTTCAAGTCAAATAGATGAAAGATGAAATCTTTCTCTCTCAAGTTAAGTATGCCAAGGAATTGGTCAAAAAGTTTGGATTGAAAAATACTGATCATGCTCGTACTCCTATGGGTACCACTATTAAATTTCATTAAGATCCTTCTGAAAAGGATCTAGAGTATATTTTGTAACATAGTATGATTGGCATCCTTCTTTACTTGATCACTAGTTGTCCAGATGTCTCCTTCATTGTAGGAATTTGTGCTAGATTTCAAGCTAGCCCTATAGAATCACATCTAACTACTATTAAAAATATCATCAAATATGTTAGTGGCATATCAAAATTTGATATTTGGTAACCTTGGGATACTACTATAGCTACTATAGAGTTTTTTGGGTATTCAGATGCCAACTGGGATGAGTACAATGATGATAGAAATAGTACTTCAAGCGGGTGCTTCTACTTGGGTAATTCATTGATTTCTTGGAACAGTAAAAACTAAAGTTATATGTTCCTATCTATTATTGAGGCTAAATATATTAATATAGGATTTTGTTGTTCTTAATAGCTTTAGATGAAGTAGATGCTATCAAACTACTGTATCACAATAAGAAACCTATTTTACTCAGTGAAAATACACGTGCTATTTGTATTTCATAAAATTCGATCCAACATTCAAAGACCAAACACATTGATATAAGAAAACATTTCATAAGAGATCTAGTGAAATCAAAAAAATTTCATTACAGTATATCAGTACAAACCTTTAGCTTCTTAATATTTTTACTAAACCCTTAGAATTTCAACGGTTTGAATTCTTAAGATAGGATCCACGTCGAACTGCCTCATAAGAACCATTTTTGGACCCATGATGAGGTAGTTAGTGAGGTTGGTTGGCTATTGGTAGTTGTCTATGAATGCCTCTTCTTAATTATGGCACTAAATCGAAAAATCTATTGAAACTCTACCAAAATTCTCTATCAATTTGAATTATGCCTTAAATAATATCTTGAATGTGTTTCGATAATTTTGATACATCTATATGAGTGTAAAATAGTATGGTTGATTATTTTACAAAGTTTGAGAAAAAAACACTATGAGAATGGGTTGAGTTGTATTGTTTGAGTTTTCATATCAGTGTTTGTTCCTAGAAAGTGGTTGAATATGTTTCCCACTTTGTCTATGTGCAATACATGGTTGAATGTGTTTCCCCCATTGATATTTGATGGTTCATGGTTAAGGATGGTCCTTATGATTTATTGTTCACATTATACATTTTACTAATCTTCGATCACTAATCACACTACATCGACTAGTGTTGGCTTTGGAGGAAATCCAAGTACGGGTGCCAACCAAGCTGTTATAGAGGTAGCAACGAGGAAGCAATGGGCATTTGATGAGTGATTGAAGAACACTAATATTACTCATTTATTTTCACTTAAATGTTAAAAATTTATTTGAATTTGCATAATTTTATAATTTTTTAAAGAAAATCTATGTTTTTAGGATCATTGGTTTGTTTTGTTGTTTTTCAGATATTATTAACATCAAATCAATTAAAATGATCAACACATGAAGTAATAATTTTCAACTTTATATATTAAAATAAATATTCATTTAAAGCATTACATGTGTTCCAAACAGTTGTAAGGGTGAAAAATGAAAGTGAAGGAATGCTATGTGAGCCGTGGAGAAGAAATAGTTATGTCCCAGCACAACCTTCTCGGGATTTGATTTCATGTGTACCAAGTGAGATGCAAGCCATGTTGTGGATAAAAGTGGAATGCGTCATGCAATGATTGTTACCTCATGACCCATATTTTTCTCCCTTTCCTCAGCTATCCCTCACTTATAAATAAGAGCCATCTCTTCTCTATAAATCACATCAAAAATTGAGCTAAGTATCAAAATTTTAATACCTTTTAGCAATAGTTTTTTTTCAAGTTCTTCACTCAGTTTTTGATAGTTGAACACCTTTTTTTTCTTTAGTTCTATGTTTAGTTTATACATTATTTAGATTAAGTTATCACAAATAAAAGGAAATAAAAATGGAGCTATTCTAGATAAATGTTATGAAATTGTTGTTGTAATCAAGAGAATATTGTAAAGCTTAATACCTCTTATATGGAGCAAGACACATCCGTCTATCTACCTTTATGTTTTAAATCAAATCTATATAATTATTTCTTTTCGGTAAACAATGCTATATTTTTTGAATTTATTATAAATAATTTACTGGTCATTCATTATTTTTAACATGTCTGGTTGATTGTGATTATGTGATCTTAATTAATTATACTGATATTTTTGTGTAGATTATTTAGACTTATATTTGGAATAATTATTAAACATAGATTATTTCTATTTCAAAAATTTTACAAAGTTTATTATTGTAAAAATATATTGACAACATATATTTCATAATAGATTTAAAATATGAAAATTAGGTTTTAGATATATCAATTTAGATCTAATTTAGACAACTTCAATAAGAGCTTAAATTGTCGCTCAACCATAGGTATCAAGTTAAATAGTTTATTAATTTCTTAGACAATAAGCTTAATTTAATTAAATTAACTAATGGCCTGATCGAATGCGTTAAGTGATTTAATTAATAGTGAATAGTGCCTCGATCAATGGCATTATTTATACATATAAGGAATTAGAATTCCATACGTAGGAGTAATTGCACGAATGTCAATTGTTCTTCAGACACAAATATGCAACCGAAACCTAATCGAAGGGTGGAAATGCCAACCTATGGAATCTTTTCACCAACTCTATTCAAACTTGGCTAAGCAAGCCTCAAAAATGTGAATGAAGAAAATAACACAGCAGAAGTACAAAACAACATGCTCAATTCAACACACAACAAAAACAACTAGTAGTAAAAAGAACAAACTATGCTAAACACCCTAGGCTCCTATCCAGAGTAGCAATAAGCATAAGCATGGAAAACAATAAACAATATGTGAGACAAGAACATTTACTAGAAAAACTAAGGATTTCAAATCTCTTCAAGACATTATATGGGGAAACATATTCCATAAATTATGATATTCTCACATCATTCGATCAAACAAAACATGGCATATCTTAAGAAAGAGTCTAACATCTGGTAGACAATCAAGGTAAGGAAATATTGACTTCTTAGAGACTTATAACAAACTCGCATGTAGATAAAAAGCAAAAACAATATAAATTAATCAGGAAGTACGTAGATTAATTTAATAAAAAAAAAGAAATAAAAAGAAAGTTGTAGCATATTACAAGTAAAGGAAGGAAAGCATGCAACTTTACAAATCAAATATGCTTTCTAATCATAGTCTAGATCTAGTATATTTGCACATACATGATGGAGATCCAGACTATAAAGCACAATAGGTTTAGCATATATAACAACAATGAAGTATTCAAAGACTCGATACACAATCAGGTTAAGGAGATACAGACTCCTTAAGGACTCGATCTAAACATAAACAATAGAAGAATAAACACTTAATCGCCAATCATAAAAGAAATACAGATAATTATAGACATGTAGTATTATAAAGGATATGCAATATTCAATATTCAGAAAGTATGCAATAAATAAATAAAGCTTTCTAATCAGATTTTAAACTTTAGTATATAGAAATATACATAACTTAAACCCTGATTGTTTTAGCTAAATATTAGTGCATATGTAACACCATATATAATGAGTTAAGCCCACATAGGACCCCTATCTATGTGGTAACAACAACAAGTTTCTTAAGGAAATTACTCGATAGCAATAAAATCCACAAAGCAATAAAACAATTACAACATTGATAGAAATAAAACCATAATTACCTTTATCAGTTGAGATCTCTATCCAAACTACCTGTTATTGCCCTCACTTATTGCCTCCGTAATAACCTGGTTTGACACACGAACACAACTATCCTCCAAAGAAAACACCACTCAATGTGAAATGATCAGTAACCTTAGATTAGTAAAATGAAGTGACGAATCAAACATGATAACTACCCTTAATCATGAACACCCAACAACCACCATAGGAACCATTTTCAACCATAAATCACAAATCATATAGGTGGAACACATTATCAACTATATACCACATATGACCAAAATTTGGGAAAATTGATATGAGAACTTAATTAATTTAGCTTAACTTACTCTTACAGAGTAGTTCTCATGCAAGAAAAAGTTACATCCTAGCAACTTCCAACACATACATAGTTTATAACCACACATGCTCTTTACATAAAAAAAGGTTCTATGAAGGCAACTACCATTTGATACATGGCTCATAGCCATACAAGCTCTCATATAAGAAAAAGTGACACTTAGGAAATTGTTAGCAAACACATGTATCACAACCATATAGGCCCCTCATATAAAACCACTTATAAACACCACCTCGAGTTCTCACCACTCAAAAGCATAGTTTTACCCACGCATTCATGAATCACTTATACTGAACAACATTCAAGGTGATAGTGATCCATAAACAAAAAATGATTTTTCAATTTGACCTAGCTCCGTTACATTTTTTGGATAGGAAAAAAGAATATAAGGGGTATTTATAGAACTTAAATAAGCTTACTGCAACCTTGATGAGGGTCCTCATTTAGGATCCTTACTAACCACCTCATCAAGGGTCAATCAAGGGGTTTGGAGCCCCTTGTTAAGGACCTCATCAAGGTACCAAAAATCACACTTTTGATCCAAAAATTACCGAGTAATTTCCATAAATACCAAAAAAGGAGCGAGAATGTCAGCTTGTTGGCACGCTTACTTGCCAAAAACCATAATGCTCAACCTAGCATGTACATTATGAAGACCAACCCTATGGTGTGTGTGTGTGTGTGTGTGTGTAAATATGCTCACATAAAAAGTGTACCTAACTATGTATATATGTGCATTATTGATCATCAGTAACCAACCTTACATGGAGTATGATAGATGAACTAAGTAAAATAAACGAACCTTGTATATTCGCATGCAAAGCTGACAAAACACAAAGGACTACAAAACTTACAAGGAAGAATCAATAATCTAAATTTATATTTCATTATCCTAATTAATTATACCAAACATAATCAACTAGCTAAATATCCCATTAAATCTCCATTGATTTATTAATTACATATCTATCTAAAATTTATGTGAACCAATATATCTTTTATCTTTTTATTAGTTTTGTCATTAGATTAGATTTTTAAAACCTAAATTATTATAATTGAATGACTACGTTTGTTTTTGTGTTTGTTTTTAAGATATTTTTTAAATTATTTAAAACCATGTATTTTCTCATTAGACCAACCTCTGGATTATACTGATCGATTTTTACAAGTGATTTGTGCACTTGCGAACTTATAAGTTTTGTCCACCGAGTTTTTTTGGCATCATTGAAAGGGAAACAATTGGGTTGAAGAAAAATATATATTCACACGGGTCCCTGTTTGATTATGCTAGGTTCTATTTTTGCTTCCATGAATTTTTAAGCTAAAAAAAGCATTTCAAAATAGACAAACACAAATTTTCTCCTTTTCTTCTTCTTCTACAAACCATATTTTTCATACTCCAAACAAAAATAATTTTAATATTTTGAAATTTTTCATATCAATATCACCATTGATAATAAAAAGGAGGTAAATAACAAATTAGGCCTATGTGCAAGTGTTAATTTAATGCCTTATTTATTATAATTACATAATGATGATAAAAATGAGGTAAATACTAAGTTAGATATAGGTGCAAGCATTAATTTAAGACCTCATATGTGCGAACATATTCGGTAAATAATGATTTCACTCTTACAGCATCCAATAAAACAAAACATAGTTTATCAAGAGAAAAAGTCCAACATATAGTACATAGCTATATTAAGGAGATATTGAATCCTTAGAGACTCATACCAAAATCACATGTAGATAAACAACAAAAGAAATATAAATTATTTAGGAAACATGTAGATTAAATTAATACTACATAACCAATAAATATAAAGCTATAAGCATGCTATCAATAAAGGAAAGAAAGCATGCAACTACACAAAATGAATAAGCTTTCTGATCAAATTCTAAATCTAGTTTATTTGTGCATACATGATGAAACTTAGATCATACTAACATTTAACTGATAATTATAGTAGTAGTATAAATAAACACAAAGGGACGGTAAATATGCACTAGATATATTATTAGTAATAAAAAAGAAAGCAATAAATATTTAAGGCTATCTAATCTAAGTTTAAACCATGGTATATAGAGACATACATAATATAAACTCAGATTGTACTAGCCAAACAATCAAGAAAGCACAATATCAAACATAACGAGGTAAACCCACATAAAACCCCTACCTATCTGGTAACATCCTCGAGTTGCTAATTATGACAACAAACAAATTCACTAAGCAATAAAAAAATTTCAACCCTGATAGAAATAAAACTTGCATTACCTCTATCAGTCAGGAAGAAACCATTGTCCAAACTACCTATTATTGCCTTTACAATGACTTAGTTTGAAACATGAACCCAGCTTTCCTTTAAATTCATCACCACTTGTGTAGTGCAATCAGATACCACATATCAAAAATGTGTAATGTGAACCATATTTGAATACCCAATATAGGAAACCACCCAACCATGGTCACCTGCAAACCAAAGTGGGACACATAGTCCACCATTTATCATACATTGCCAACTATTTAAGAACTCTAGCAATGCTACTCAACCCAGTCTCACAATGTTGTTCTCATATATGAAAAATTTGCACGAAGGAAACTACCAGCAAACACACAGCTCAAAGCTACACAGGCTCCCCACATAAATCCAATTTTAAACACTACCTTGAGAACTCACCACTCAAGAACATGGTTTTTCCCACACAGTATAAATCAATATTAACTAACAACACTTAAGGTAATAATCATCTAAAAGTATAAAAATGAAATGTCAATTTGATAGAGCTCTATTGCATATTTTCTGAATAAGAAATAAGAAGATAAGGGGGTATTTATAGAGGAGTACTAATGGTTGGACCACCTTGGCACAACCTTATTGGGGGGAGTGGCAAGGCCCATTTTGAGGTTTCAAAAATCATATTTTTTAGTTCCAAAAATTATGAAGTAATTTTCATAAATACTTGCACCAAAACCAAGCCAAAATCAACCATTCATGGGCTAGCATGCATACTAAAAAATAAATTATGTGGTATGTGAAAAAGCATGCTTTCCATCATAGTGTTCCTAACTATGTGTGTGCGTGCATTATTGATTCATAGTAACCAACTTTACATAGAGGAAGACAAAATACTGAGTAAAGTAAAAAAACTCCATATTTTGCACACGAGAAGCCAACACATAGACATAATGTAAAAAAAATTACAATTTACCTCTTTAGTTTTATGTGTCAAAACACTATTCAACTAAGTACAGATGCATATCAATCATGAGATGATCATGAAGATGACCTAAATTTTTTTGTTCAATTGAACAAAACAACAACGCAAACAAAAACCCGAAAAGCATACCTACTCCAAGTACATCAATCTTGAGTTCTCCAACCATATTCACAGATCATCTCATCTACTTTATCACTCTAAAAGAGGAGGTTTTCAACCAAAACTTCACATAGTGCATCTAAAGCTCTAAGCCTTCAATCTGCATACTTAAAACAAATACATACCTTGTGAATGTATTATGTAGAAACATTTTGTAGTCTATCCAAATACTATTGTTTTATCCTTACACAAGTACATACCAATAGGGTAAGCACAATCAACATGTAGCATAAACAAACATAATCTACATTCGATACCAATATGTAAACTCACCATGAACATATGTAATACTACCACTAAGTGTATGTATATCAAGTAATCATGATACATTACAAACTATACTCACCATCCCATGCAGCAAAAGATCGTGTTAATAGACAAACAATGCACAAACAAATATATGTTGTGCACACTTTTCTTCCTACTTCACATGGAAAGTCAAATCAAGCACAAACAGAATATGTAACATACCACACCACTATATGAATGAGAGAAATCAAACAAAAATGAAATAATCCTAACACTCATGCAACAAAATAGAAAATATTAGAGCAAAAACTATGAGAAGCAACACATGTAGCTATAGAAAATAGACAAAGAGCAACATTGAGGCAACATCAAGGTAAAAACATGCAATAAGCAAAAAATTGAATCCACAAAAAAATCTAGAGAAGTGTAGACCTAAAACATCTCCCTAGTGTGATATATAGCATGAAGCCCCATGTCTATACGTACTATGGAAAGGCATAAGGTGCTTCACAATATGCTTGTAAACATATAAGATGACATGTGAAACAATAGAATGCATACTATGCATGCTATATGTCATAATAACAATCTTATTTATGCATGGTTCATAAAAAGTGATGTGAAGAAGAAGGAAGCATCACAATAAGATGCGAGATAATATAAAATCATAAGAAGAATTCTAATACTTTAAACATAAACAAGACTATAGATAGAAAATTCATAATACTTTAACATTACATGATGAAAATGTGTGACATGATTCTCATACAAATAGCCATAGAAGAAGTAAAAGTAAGCAAAGAAAACACAAATATAGAACATGTCAAAGCAACTAGCAAGGGAGAATTGATGAATGCTTAAAAGCACTTAATATAATGTGATTTTATACATTCTAAATGATAAAGGAGATTGGTATTTGCATATTTTCATTATCTTTTAAAATAAATCTATTTTTTCATAATCATAGGCATGTTATGTTGGTTTTCAGGTATTTTAGCTTGAAATTGATTTAATTGATCAAACACTCGAAGAATAGAACCTAAAATCACTCATTTGCAACATCGAAGCATAAACGATTTACATATATAAAGCTTACATATGTTCCCAACCATTAAAATTGTATAAAAGAAAAGTGTTCCAAAAGTTGAGGGAGATGCATGCTATGGCTTGGTATTTTATGTGCCATGGTGCAGGGGTAGTGAATTGAGCAATTCAACGTGTATAGGTTGTCTCATGCTACAGCATAAAATAAATGTATTCCATGGAACCCAACCATCTAACCCATTTTCCTCTCTTTGTAGCATTTTCTAAATCAATATAAAGGATCTCTCTTTCATTACAAAAAATTATCCTTTTCATCCCTCAGCTCTCTTCTACCTGATTTCTTAATTTCTCTCTAGTTTTTCAATTCTTTTCATAGTTTTAAATTTATTTTCTAAATTTGAGAATTGAATATAGTTTATGTAGTACATTACTTTCAATTCAATAAATAGTGTTAGCAATTTTGTTTGGAAGTTTTCCGGAAAAATAGAAACAATACTAAAGTCTTATAAAGATATATTTAAGGTATAACTTAAATGTATTATTTTCAAATTAAATTTATGTGTTCTACATGTTATGTTTAATTTACTAATAATTTATTCAATTAAGCATGTTTTCTAAAAATAATATGTGATAATAGTAATGTTGTTATACTTGTAAAACACTAAACTAGGTAAAAACAATTATAAAATGAATTAGGTTTTATTTCTTCATCAAGGTTTAAATGAAGTTTGTAAAAGAAAAATATATTGATGAAGTATTTTTCATAATAAGCATGAGAGTTAGATTTAGGATTTAATTATCTGAATATGATTTAGAGTCAACTCTTCGATTTTGAATTTGATTATTTGGATCTTTAGAGAACTCAATTTCAAATATTTTTATAAGAATTATTATAGAAAAATATATTAATGATATATTTTTCATATCAGTTTTAAAATATAAAAGCTAGTTTCCAAATACTTAAATCATAAACCTAACTTTGAAACCTTGATAACAGTTTAAATTATTAGACTTCAAAAGAAGGCAGCAATTTAGTGGTTTATTAATCTCTTAGAAAAGAAGCATAATTTAATTAAAAGTAACTAATAAACATAATCAAAGGCATTAAGTGATCTTAGTTAATAACAATGTTAGACCTAATTAATCTCCTATTTGTATTTATAAGAGAAAAATAACAATCTTAATTCATATCTTTAATAACTTAATTATTATTGAACAATCATGACTAATTAACTAATATATCCCATAAATTATACACTGAATGTAAATTTTTATTTTTCAATTATTTTATTCAATCTATATTTATTTTTATGCCATTAGATTAGATTTCTCAAACATAAAAAAAATTTCAACCCAAACTTTGTGAAAAAATGTTTAGGGTTAATTTTCATTTTTAAGATTTTTTTTGAATTATTTAAAAACCATGTGATTCCTTTTTAGATTGACCTTATAAATATACTTATCATTTTTAATAATTGATTTTATGCACTTGCAAGATATTTAAAAATATACAAAATTTGTACACCAAGAACTCATGGGAAGGAATTTGAAAACTCAAGATATGCTTAATTCTACAAACATCATGCTATAACTCATGAGTTCTCAACATGAATTACCTCATAACAAAATGGGATAGTAGAAAAAAAGAATTGGGTATTGCAAGAGATGGCAAGAGGCCTACTACATGTAAATGACATTTCCAAGAAATTTTGGCTTAAGATAATAAGCACTTCATGCTACATAATGAATCATATCTACCAACATCCAGGTATAAAATAAACTCCTTATGAGTTATGGAAAGGTAAGAAACATAGTCTTAAACATCTACATGTGTTTTGAAGTAAATGTTACATCCTTAGGATCATGAGAATCTAGGAAATTTTGACTCTAAAAGTGATGAAGGTATCTTTCTAGGTTACTCATTAAAAATTCTTGCCTTTAGAGTGTTCAACTTGAGAACTAATATTGTGATGAAGTCCATGAATTTTTTTATAGATGATACATGTACTAATACTCTAGTGACTAATGAAAAAATTGAAAATTTAAGCACAAGCTTTCAAACTGAGGAACATATTATAGATACATCTCACGCTAAAAAGGTAGATAAAGAGGTAGATGAAAAGTTAGCCTTGGATGACAAGTTTACGATACCAATACTCAAACTCAACTCATAACATGAAAGCAATAATGAAGCTTTAAAAGATGAATTTTGGATAAATACCATGCAGGATGAGCTAGCTCAATTCACTAGGAATGATGTTTGGACTTTAGTACCTAGACCTAAAGATAAAAACATCATAGGAACTAAATGGGTGTTTAAAAATAAATTTGATGAACATGATGTTGTGATTAGAAACAAGGCTAGACTAGTTGCACAAGGATATAAAAAAGTTGAATGATTGATTTTGATGAAACATTTGCTTCTGTAGCTAGGTTAGAATCAATTAGGATTTTACTTGCCATTGCATGTTTTATGAAATTCAAACTCTTTCAAATGGATGTTATGTCTACCTTCTTAAATGATTTATATAGTGAAAAAGTCTATGTTGAACAACCAAAAGGTTTTATTGACCAAAATTTTCCATAATATGTTCATAAACTCAATAACGCATTTTACTGTTTGAAACAAACCCCTAAAGCTTGGTATGAGAGACTTACAACTTATCATTTGAACAAAGGTTTTATTCCAAAGGGAGTTGATAAGACTCTTTTTATTAAAAGGACCAAATAAGATATATTTATAGCTCGAATATATGTTGATGACATAGTCTTTGGGTCAATATCGAATTCTCTTATTGATGATTTTATGAACATAATGACTAGTGAATTTGAAATATCTATGATAGGTAAGCTCACATATTCTCTTGTTTTTAAAATTAAACAATTAAATAATGGAATATTTATTTCTGAAGCCAAGTATGCTTGTAATTTAATTAAGAAATTTAAACTTAAAACAAGTAAGCATTTGAGAATCCCTATAAGTAGTAGTGCCTATATTTCAATGGATAAGTCACGTAAGAATGTTGATCAAATGCTAAATAAAAGTATGATAGGAAGCTTGTTGTACCTTATAGAAATTAGACCTGATATTTGTTTTAGTTTCGATGTTTGTGCCCATTGTCAATCAAATCCTAAGGAATCACACCTTAACCATGTCAAAAGGAACATTAGGTATGTCTTTGAAAAACACATTTTGGATTTTGGTTTACTAATGATACTACATGTAAAAGTAGTGGATACAAGATGAAAATTGGGAAGGAAATTAGGATGTAAGAAAAAGCTTTTAGATGGATGCTTCTATATTGGGAACAATATTGTAACATGGCACAACAAGAAACAAAACTCCATCTCATTATATACTATAGAAGAACAATACATTATTGTTGAAGCTCTTTCACACACTTGATGAAAATATGCTTAAGGAGTATGGCTTTGAATAAGGTACAATTCCCCTTTACTATGATAACACTAGTGCTTTATGTATCTCCAAAAACCATGTTCTACATTCTCAAATAGAACATATAGACATTAAACATCATTTCATTAAAGAACTAGTAGAAGATAGAGATTTATCCCTTGAGTTTGTGCCCATTAAAAGGCAATTAAATAATTTATTCACTAAAGTACTTGATACACAAAGATTTGAATCTTTTAAAAGTGCCATAAGAATATGCACTATTGATTAAATTTTCCCAGTATTTTTTATTATTTGTTTAGAATAGATAAAAAATCCCTACTACAAAAAGGGGTATTTAAGTCGATATGTAAAGTCAGTTTTTGGCAAAAATTGACTTATAATAAATTTAAAGTCGATTCAGTGTAGAACTAACACTATCCACGTCTCCACGTCAACCGATGCTACGTCATACGTGTATTTTTTAAATTAAAAAATGCATGCAGTTTACAATTGAATTTCTTTTTTTTTAAGTACAATGTTTTTTTAGGTCAATTGTTATTTTATTTGACTCTTTAAAATTTAAGTTGGATATATAGATATAGTATAATTTTTTCTTTTTGTTTTAGATAATTGGTTTTTAAAATTATATAATTTTATGTATTTGTTTGGATTTTATATACGTACGTATAGTATATTTTTATTTAATATTTTGTGTATTTGTTTTGGATATTATTTTAATTTTTTTTTCTTTTTCTAAAGTACATATATATATAAGAGTTTAAATAAAATAATAATTGACAAAAAAAAATCAATTTTAAATTACGTAGCTAGCGTCGGTTGACGGGGCGAGCTGACACTACACACGTGGCTAGCGTCGATTTACGTGGTAAACCAAAGCTAGCCACATAATATTACCGTTCTGCTATCTTCTTCACTGCAGAATGTGAAAAAAAAATTCATTTATCTTCCCCCCTTCTCCCAAAAATGAGCTCCCCCACACTCTTTCTCAATTTTCGGCCACTTCCGACCACCATTTCCAATGCTGTTTTATAGGTTATATTCCTCTTCTCATTATCTTTCATATCCCTTTTTTTTTAGAAAAATACTCAAATTTTTATACACATTTTCTCACCTATTTTCACTTAGAAAACACCCATTTCTTCTTCATTTCCTTCATTTAGTCACTTCATTTACTTTTGTAAATATTTCTATTAATTATTTTACTTATTATTCAGTTTGCTTTATGTTTTTTATAAATTCTTGATTTGTGTATGTTTTGTATTATGCTTGTTATTATATGTTTGGCTTATTTTCTGTAGAAATAATATATACATTTAATAGTTGTGACCGTTCAATTGTTCTGTGAAAATTACAATATTATTATGAGCTTTTATGTTACTGTATTGCAACTTTAAACGAATAGTGGGTACTAGTATAGCGATTGAATTATTTTATTTTTATAATTTAAAATAATTGTGTTTTAGTTTTAAAAAATATATATTTAATTTTAAAAGTTTAAATTAATACTTATTATTTTGAATTTTTAGTCATGGCCGGGTGATTAGCAGAATCGGGATTGTCAAAACCTTTGATGAGCGAAAAATCGGCATCGCCGATCCTACCAATACTTTGGTTTTATATTTATAAAACTCTCGCAAGTGCACGAATCATTTTGTAGAAAATGATAAGTATACTCCCAAGGTCGATCTAAGGAAGGAATGTATGTGGTTTTTAATTTATTATTGAAACTTTTAAAAACGAAATTAAATCCTAAACATCCTGTCACGATATTTTGGGATTTTATGTTTTTAATCTACTTACATAAAAATAAACATAGATTCAATAAATATTTATGCAAATTTTATCTTTTATAATAGTGGAGTATTTATGGATATAATAACTAAATTAATTATGCTTGCTCATATTATTTAGGTTATTAAAGATATGAATTGATATTTATTGATTCTCCCTTTTTTGTATGAATACCACCTTTGGTGGGGTTAGATATTCTTTGTTAACTAAACAAATCAATTAACACCTATGGGTGGGGTTGATAACTAATTTGGTTAATTAAATTAATTCCTTTTTCTAAGAGATTGAAAATGAACCATTTAAATGCCACCTTTGGTGGGTTAGACAATTTAAACTTTATTCAAGGTGTCCAAATTAAACCTAAGAATTTAATTATCCGAGTACTAACTTTTAAGTTTTAAAACTACTACTGAAAACATGATGTCAATACTTTTTCAGATAATAATTCTTATAAAAACTTTTGAAATAGAGCTTCACTCTAACTACCGGGCGATTGTACCAACAAATAAAAGGGCACTACTCTAAATCAGACCGGATAACTAAACCTTAAAATCTAATTTTCAGATTTAAGTTTGTAATGAAAAATAATATATTTCTCTCTAACATTCTTAATATAAAATCTTGAATAAAAATAAAATCAATTCATTTTAGAGATTTTTACCTATTTAATATTTCGCAAGCATAACAACGTTATTATTATATCATTTTTACAAACAGCTAGCACGGTTAAATTTAATCACAGACAAATTAAATATAACATGTAAGAATAAAGCATAAAAAATAACTGCAAAGAAAATAAAATCCTTACAGTACTTCGATGCCATTCCCGTTGCTAGAAAACCTCCAAACGGAATTTGCACTCCCATTTATTGAATCAAAAAGCTAATAAATTACAAAAACATAACTAGTTCTTCCCAAAGAGGGAAGAACTCTAAAACTATGAGAAACTAGCTAAAACATAAGAAAAACTAAAAACTAAGAAATGGAGAGAAAGAAATAAGAGAGAAGTGTGTTTTGAGGTGTGTTTTGAAGTGAAGAGAAGGGGGGGTATTTATAGGTGAGGATGGAGAGAAAAAGTGGGTGAAAAAATGTTAAAAAATGGTGAAAATGCATAGTGCAATTATGGAGGTCATTGATGACGTCAGCATGACGTCATGGGGGCGGCTGCACGTGAAAAATGGGGCGAAATGGCATCGGCGCGCGCGGAGGGCAGCTGGGGCGCGCGCAGAAGGCAGCAGCAGCGCGCGCGCGCGCGCATGAATAGTGATAGCGCGCTGCGGCGCGCGCGGATCTGGAGGAAGGCGCGCGCATCTGCGCGCGGACGTGGGCCATGCTGCGCGCGAGGCTCGGCGCGCGCGTGGTGGACTGCTCCGGGCGCAATTTTCTCCTTTTTGACATTTTTGACCTTTTCGACCCATTTTGTCCAATTTTCCATATTTGTTGACCTTTTCCCATTTATTTATTAATATATTTGTGATGTATTGCTTCCAGTATTGCTTTTTGAGTCTTTAAGTGATGTTTTTAAGCGAAAATACCTGAAAAACAATAAAAATACCCGTGATTCCGAAAAAGACAAATTTATATAAATATATGATAAAACATATAAATATATATATTTGTAATCAATTAATGTGCATAAAATCATGATAATTTTAGTGCTTTTTGAGCACTCATCACCGGGGTTGGAATGTTTTAGGTGAAAATAACATAAGTTATCTTTCTATTACTATGCCACCATCTATGCCAGGCATGCCACCCACGCAATCTCATGGCGCTCAAACTATATCCAGTATGGGATATAGTCATCCTATTGGTCCTCCCTATATGCCAGGAATGCATATGCAATCAAGTAGTGGCCATGGTTCATTTTCTCCAATGCAATCTGCGCATTCTTACCATTAATCAAACCATGATGAACGTTTTGGTGAGAATGTACATCCAATTGCTACCCCACATGGGAGTCCTCCTCTATTTGATGAATCATATATGGTAAGATTTTAATTTCTGGTGTATATATTCTATTATTTTTATTTCTTATTTTATGTTTTATTTTTTATATATAACACTTCAAATTTTTTACAGAATATGAAATGTTTATTGAAACATCCTTCGTCAATGAACTTTATTGCTATTGGAACGGTACATCAATTGAGCGATGATCAGATGATTCATAATCAATATTTTCCTAATCATTGGAGAATAGTAATTGATTAATCATTGCTTCATGATTGTTCACTACCTGTGCCTTCTGATGCTACCACAGTCCAATAGGTTGTTGGACAGTTTGTGGCTTGGTCGTCGATTCAAGTTATTCTAAATTTTCACGTGGTACTATTTTTTAACTTAAAATATAATACTTGTTTACTACTATTATTTTATTATATCTTTTATTATTACTAACATACATCATACTTTTTTTAGTCTATTATACCAGAACTCTAAAATGCGGCACATTTAAGATAGACGAAGCAAGTATCTCGTGCTAAATCTATGTCTAATGGCCAATCATCGCACCAAGTCAATCAAGAAGAAGCCTTGGAAAAAGTATACTTATGATTATGTTTTAAAATTCAGCAGAAATCTTGCCACTTTGATGACTCTTGTTGGGAGGGCATCTAGCATAAATGATGGATGGACTGTGCCACTTCCTATAAAAATTTCTAATGTAGACCTCGGCCAAACTTATATATCGATCGAGTGCATAGTGAAACTATTTGATTATCAAATGATCGATTTAAATATAATTCAAGTGTGGACAAGGTGAGTATCCTCAATCTATTTAATCTTCTTTCATTTATGTAGAACATATATAATTATATTTATATTATCTAATTACTTATTGAAATCCTTTTTTATATAGGGCTTGTTATTATCGAATTCAACATAATCACTTATCACATTTAGCAATGTTCTATGATTCTTCATATGTTAATCAATATCAAGAGAAGGATGTTAGCATCAGAGCTAAATAATTATATGATAGGGCATTCATGCTTAACAAAAATTAAAAGTTGATAATCCCTTGGCCACTAAGGTTTGAACAAGGCCAAGATCATTGGATGTTGGTAATCATTGATCTGTTCAATAATCATGCTTGGTACTGTGACTCAGCTTCCAGAGAACTGAGTAAAGATACAAAAGCAGTTGTTGAAATGTAAGAGTTATATTTAGCTATTGGTTTCTTCTATTATTTTTTGTAATATTTAATTAAAAAGTAACCATTTTAAAACTTGATAGGGCATGGAAGTTGTGGAACAAGTTTAGGGGCATTGCCCTTAAAAAATCTCATAAGCTTATATGGACAAAAGTTATGGTATGTACAAGCGAATATTAATAATTTTATTAATTTTACAATTGAACAATAAAGATGTTTGACTATGGAAAATAATATACACTTATTTTTTGTAGGTTCCACAACAAAATAATGGAGTCATGTGTGGTTATTATGTCATGAAGTTTATGAGCAAAATCATCACAGATATCAAAATTCCAATTGATGATGTGGTAATATCTTTTACCTATATACAAAAATGTTTTTAACATATTTGAGTTATTTTTTGTAAATACATGAAATTACATTCTTATATTGATTTTAAATACATGTAGTTCTTTGGTTGGAACAACACAGGATACGACCAGCAAATATTTTTTGATTTACGAGAGGAATAGGTAGAACACATGGTTCAAATTATATCATCACAAGAAGAATCAGGAGAAGATTACGATGATCTTGAATAGCATATGACAACATAACGATATCTTTTTTAATGATTTAATTTCTCTATTCCTGTGTCTGAATTCCCTTGTTTGATGGATGTTTTGTTTGATGGATGGTTATGCGCTTATGTATTTAGGGGAATGCATTGTTTGATGGACCTGTTTTTGACCCAAACTTCATAACATCTCTCTTGCCTACTTTCCTTATGACAACATCATATTAGCACTTTATTAATCATTTCTCTATAAATATGAAGTTATCTGGAATCTCTGCTGGTATTTTTAATGCTATAATGAGATTTAAATATGAAATCAAGTGTAACTCATATTTTTTTACTTGGATTGTATGAGTTTGGTGCCCATGAACATATTACAAAATTGTTCCATACGTTTAAGGGCACCAAAAATCACACAAGCCAAGTAACAAAATATGAGTTACACTTGATTTCATATTTAGAGCTCATTATAGCATTAAAAATACTAGCAGAGATTCCAGATAACTTCATATTTATAGACAAATTATTAATAAAGTGCTAATATGAGTTTGAAGGGTTATATCACTCGGATGTCGATGTGGCAATCTCTTTTTTATGATAATATTTATAATGATTTAATTTTTCCATTTGTATGTCTCTGAAGCTTAGAGTGCTTATTTGATGGATGTTTACGTGCTCATGTATGTAGGGGAATGAATTGTTATATAAACCCGATGTTTTTTGTCCAGTTTCATTGTCATAATGCTGGTAATTCTAAGCCAACCAAGCTTGCTCGTACAATCCAATTACACTTTGACGACATTATTTTATTTGTAATTTAAGTTAACTATATATTTATTGTATATACATTATTTGTTTTTGTAATAAATTTAATTATCAAGTAATTAATTATATTTAAATTTTAATTATTTGTATTATTATTTATATTTTGGTTTTTTTATGCTATATATATATTGAATACAGGGTGGAGTCAAAAATGAGAATAAAGAAAAAAAATCATAAAATGTAATGTTGGTTCACACTATCAACCAACTTTACATTTTAAGTCACTCAATTTAAAGTTGGTTCAGCAAACTGACTTTAAATATGTTTAAAGTCAGTTTTTAACCGACTTTAAAGCTCGTTTTTGTAGTAGTGAATGAAATGTAGACTTACTTTAACTTGACATAAATATTCCATACTACTTTCATATTGTTTTTACTATGCATTATACAAATAGATATTATGACTCGTACATTTAAATATTTCTCACATCTAGTTATCGATGTCGATATGAACCTACTCACACATTCACTGGACACATAATTTATGTCATGCTTGAATTTTATAATTAATTATGTGAGATTTTAGGGTATAAGATAACCTTGATTTTGAAAATTATTGTTGAACTTTTTCTTTCATTGTATGAAATGCTACTATAGAAAGACAGTTACTTTTGATAGAGCTTCCTATTGTGATGTGTGAATGCTATTGCAGTGAGCGAAAAGGGCTACCTCACAACTAATGTGAAAGTCATAATGCTAGGTATATTGGCTCATGCATATTTCCTTTGCAAAATAAAAATAATATGATAAAGGAAATAGCTATAAAGAATAAAAAATAATTGAATGCACAAAAGAAGAGTCACAAATGGTTATACAAAAAGAAAAATAAATAACCATTCCCTCATACAAAATAAAAAATAAAATGATAAATATTGAGAGGGAATACAAAAAAAAATTATTTAAAGTTCTCTCTTAGTAAGAAAAACTTTATTATGTGCAAATATAAATTCAACTGAAATTTTTGCATGATTGATGATACTCTTTTATTTAAATCTTTCATAATTAATCATAAATAGACTAATTGGTATACTATTATAGTTCAATATTTATCTCACTTTAGATTACTGCCTTTAAGTCACTATATGTGATAATATGCTTGTGTGTCTTGTTTACATATGTTTATGTTGTTAATGACTAGTCATGCAAATCAATTTTTGTATTTGTGTATAATGTTGTAATCATATTTAGCTCAATCCACTACCCATATTAACAAAAAATTTATACTTATTAGATTTTATAAATTCTTTTCATTTTTACTTTATTTTGGAGAGTCATAGAACATAGGAAGAGTTCATTCATAGCAGCTTCTTCCTCATATTGGATTTAAGCTTCAATGTTATATTGTTTATTCATATAACAAAAGGGGGGAGAATCAATTTTGAACATCTCTTTGAAGTATTACACATATGGGAAGTTATGTTTTTAAATTCTATCTGATAATTACTCACACTCATAAATATTCTTCATTTTTTATATTATTATATACATTAGACTAATGAACAATGAGTCTTTTGGGACAAGTAAAAATGGTTTCATCGAATCATAGGACAATACCATAATGTGAAAATTTATTTTTCCTGTGAGAGTTATATAGTAAGATAGAGGTTTTATCACACAAATATGCCAAAAGGGTAATTTGTAAGGTTTACATGAGTGTTGCTTATATTCATCAATAAAACATACAAATGTAATTTTAGTCTCTAGGTGTGTCCTTCAAGAATATTTTCAAACCAAAAAAAAATATCCTATGCACATTAGATTTCATGTTAAACACATAGGAAAACTTTGAGATTAGGCTACTCGATTGATCGAAACATATCTAGATCAATCAAGCTTTGTATATTGATTGAGAATTGATCTACTCAGTTTAAAAAGTCCTCAAATAATTATTTATTACATTAGATCGATCAAAAATTGATTAGATTGATCAAAATATGTACTCGATCGATCTAGTTGAATTGGGTTTATACTATATTGTCCTTTTTCTTTAAAACTTTTTTAACTATTTTATGAACAACAAAGTAATTTTACAACCTAAGCATACAACTTTATTTAACCACACAAGAGCATCTTCATCTTAATCTTTCTCTTTTTTTTTGCAAATATAAGATCATAATTCTTTAGGCTTCTTTATTTAATTAATATATCAAATATTGTTGGTCATGTTTGATTGATTAATAAGCCTAATTGATTTATGGTATTTTGGTCATATGTTCTTATAACTTCTTCTTTATTTTCATTCTTGATCAAATAATTGTGTGTGTTATATCATAATTAGTAAGTTTGATTATTAATCTTTAAAGAAGCTATCTTTATTGAATTTATATTAAAATGATTATTCTAGGATTTCTAATTGATTTCGACTTATCTAGTATATTTATTAAATCATCTAGTTAGGATTTTTCATTATTGAATCTATGCTAGAACACACATTTACACTTGTGTCATTTTGCTAACTTTTCAAGTGCCAACTATACAGGTTTGATTAACTCGTGTGACTCAAGTTCATCATAATGTTGGTCCATATCCAAACCCAGTTCTTGTAGAGACTATGATGAAAGCAAAAATTTGTAAGTAGATTACTTAGGGGCATTACCTTGGGGGTTAGTTTGAGTTCTAGCCTTCTAATCATAACTTATTTTTCATAATGAATAGTTAGGTTGGCTGGTGGATTGGCGGTTTTTCTTTTAGGTCATCGGTGTGGCCTAGGTTATTTTCACCTAAAAATTTCATGTGAAAATCTTTATATTTCTGTATTACTTTATTTACACACAATTGTATGTCTGACCATTTTATAAAACTTTTATTTTGGCATACTTTCACTGATTATTTTTCACGACCGTCTCTAGCTAACACAATCCATAACTAAACAAATATTTTTCTCTCAAAAGTGTTATATACAAATATATCCATTAAATCAACATTAAAGCATTCATCATAGAAAAAAAAGAAGGAAAAGGTGAAGAGTTAAAAACTTTAAATAGGGCAGTCCTTACTAAGAATGTTATTGTGAAATTTACATCTTAGACATCAATAATAGTCTTGGTAGTGGCCATGAATGGTCTACTTAGAAGTATTGTATGTTCTTTGTCCAAGGATGGGTCTTCTCCATATCTAGAACCATAAATCATTAGGTACTATAAGTTTTTCTCCCTGTACCACCACATCCTCAATTATTCCCTTTGGAAATTTAATAGATCTATCTACAAGCTAAAGGGATATGGTTGTAGGTTTTAAATCTCCCATATCTAATTGTAAGAAAATAGAATATGGCATAAAATTTATACTGGCACCTAAATCTAGAATTGCTTTAGCCACCTTTCTATCCTCCATAGTGATGTATACTATAAAATTTCCAAGATCTTTCAACTTTAAGGGTAGTTGGTGCTGAAGCACAGCACTAGAAATTTCTGATACCACTACTCTTTCATTAAGCTTATTCATTCTCTTTTATTATTTAATTCTTTGATATTTTAGCATAGGAGGGTATATTCTAGATTACTTCTAATAAAGGAAAAAATTTATTTACTTTAGAAAGCATATTAAAAAGATCAAAGAATTACTTATCTTGTTTGAATTCTTTCAATCCGGTGTGAAAATGGTATTGATTGCTAGTGTGATTTTGATGCTTTATATTTTTTTCAGAATGCCAGTTGACTCCTTAATTCTTTACTCAAAAGGTTTATCATTATTTGCACTTGTTTCTCCACTACAGGAGACTATAATTTCACCTTCTTTATTACCTACACTAAATGATAAATCCTTAATGATTTCATGTAATAATTTATTGACTATCCTACCACTTTGAAGAATTATAAAATTCTTTGTTTATTCTACTTGGCTAGAAATTTTTCCTTTTTCTTGCTTTTACATGGATTCTACAAGCTACCTAACTCTGAATTCAACCCTTTTTATCAAAACCTCTATAGATTTTAACCTTTGATTATTTATCAACTAGTTGTCTCTACTAATATGAATAAAGGCATTCAATTTATCTTCTAAGGTTGGTTTAGATTAACTTTATGAGTAAGGTTGGTTTTAATATGGCCTTTGTGTTTGGTTTTGAGCATATTCTTGGTAATTTTTTGGTTTCTAGGTAGGATTAGAGTAATTATAGGTGTTGAAATGATACATTTGTACATAATTGGCTTCCTCCGAGGCATTTACATTGTAATTATCTACATTTGAACAATTTAAAGCACTATGTCCAATTGAACTACAAACTTCACATACCTCTTGATTTGACATCTAATGGATAGTGAGAAATTGCACTTAGTCAATTTTGCAAGTTGCAAGGCCATTTCATTCCTAGAGCCAAATTCATTGACTCCTTCTCTTCCTCCTTTAGCATTATTTTGTTTAGAATTAGCATCCATCATCTTATAAAGCTCGTAAGTTTGTTCTGTCATTTTTTCTCCCATAGCTCCTCCTACAACATTATCAATAGTGTATTGACACTATTATATTAGTCCATCATAAAATAATTGGTTCTATACTTGTAGTGGATAGTTATAGTATAGGCATTGAATTAAAAGGAGCTTGATTCCAACCCATGTTTTGTGGAAGAGCTCTTACCATTTGAAAAAATGTTGCTATTTTTTTCTTAACTCTATAATATTTTAATGGGAATAGTATCTACCCGTATTTGTATTCTACACTACCTCTCAAGTAGTTAATGAACCTGGTTGTAGAGTCATGAACAAAGATTTAGCTTTATCATTAAGAGTGTAAGGAAAACACCTCATCCTAAGATAGTCTTCATCTAATATATGCAATGGAATTGTCCGCATAGTAACATAAAATTCTTTAATAAAGTTTAAAAAGTCTTCATTAAAGATATAATAAAATGAAGATAACAAGAAATTAATAATGAATATTTTTTAGCTCATAATCCCTTACATCCTCTTAGAGTTGTATGCAAGAGCTAATATTTCCAATGATAGGCCATGCATACACCTTCATCATTTTCTATTCATATTCAGTATTACCCATTTCTACTTGTATTTGGGGCCATTTAATTTCCTTCTAAGTAATGTCCATCTCTCTTGAAATTGTTTGAACCTATAGATGTTAATAAAAAGTATGAGTTTCTTTCTCAAATATCTTGTATCTTTTGTATACTAATAACAAAAATCAAGATAGCAAATCACTTATACAAACAAATAAGCATTATCACAAGTATAAAATAAAAAAGAAAAAGAAAATACACATTATACATACGTTAGTGAAAGAAAAATTATACAATAAATAATTTAACACGCAAAACTACTAAACATAAAGTAAAAGAAATAAAATAATTAAAGAAATAAACATAAAGTAAAAGAAATTAAATAATTAGTAAATAAAAGAAAATATTTAAATAAAATTTAAATTTTAAATAAAAGAAAAAGAATTGTTTTAAATAAAAAGAAAATGGTACTTTTTATATATAAATAAAATCTTAAATTTATCAAATTAATTTTAAAATATTTTTATTAATATTAAATAAAATAAATTTTTATTTTATTTTTAATTTAAAAGTAAAAGAAAAGAAAGGTTAGAAAAAATAATTTGGTATTTTGTATATTAATGATACTACATTTGAAATTAGTGGATACATAGATGCGAATTGGGAAAAAAATAAGGATATAAGAAAAAATACTTTAGGTGGATACTTCTATATTAGGAACAATCTTGTATCATGAAACAACAAGAAACAAAACTCCATCTCAATATATACTACAAAATCCGAATACATTGCTTATAGATGCTCCTACATAACTTCTAAGGATGAAGTATATGCTTAAGAAATATAAATTTGAAGAAGTTACAATTCCCCTTTATTGTGATAACATAGTGCTATATGTATCTATAAAAATCTTTTTTTGCATTCTCGAACAAAACATATAGACATTAGACATCATTTCATTACGGAACTAGTAGAAAATAAATTTGTATCCCCTAGGTTTGTGCCTACTGAAAGGTTATTAGTTGATTTACTCATTAAGGCAATTAATATCCAAAGATTTGAATCTCTTAGAAGTGACTTAAGAATCTACACTATTGATTATAACTCCCTAGCATTTTTTCATTATTTTTTAGGATATATATAGGGAAAGTATACTTGATTTAACTTCACATGAACATTACATGCTACTCTTATACTTTTGACTATATCTTTAACAACTTGATATTGTGACTTATGCACTTACATATATTATGCCTCTAGTGATTGATGTCAATATGATCCTATTTATGCACTCACTGGACACATATATATGTCATGCTTGGAATTTATGATTGATTATGTGAGTATTTAGGGACTTATATAACCTTGGCTACTAGAATTGTCTTTGAGCTCTATTTTACACTTTATAAAATGATGATATAAAGAGACATCTAGTTTTAAGAGAGCTATTTACAATGATGTGTGAAGCTACCGCAGTGAGCGTAGAGAGCTACCTCACAACTAATGTGAAAGTCATCATTCTAGGTTTTTGACTCGTGCATATTGATGAGTGCTCAAAAAGCACTAAAATAACCATGATTTTATGCACTTTAATTGATTAAAAATATATATATTTATATGTTTTATCATATATTTATATAAATTTGTCTTTTTCGGAATCACGGGTATTTTTATTGTTTTTCAGGAATTTTGGCCTAAAAACGCAATGTAAAGACTCAAAGAAGAATACTTGAAGCAATACATCACAAATAAATTGATAAATAAGTGGAAAAAGGTCAACAAACATGGAAAAATTGGACAAAATGGGTCGAAAAGGTCAAAAATGTCAAAAGACGGAAAAACGCGCGCCGCGGAAATTTCAGCCAGAGCGCGCGCGCCAGCCAGAGTCGCGCGCTGGCGCTGATGATAAGCTTCCGCGCGCGCTGCAGCGCGGGCATTGTTCACGCGCGCCGACAAGCGCGCTGGCAGCTGCGCGGCGTCAAGAATACGCGCCCAACGCGTTTTTGACCCATTTTTCACGTGCAGGCCGCTTCATGACGTCATGCCGACGTCATTGATGACCTCAAGATGTCCACTACACGTTTTTTATTTTTTAATATTTTTAACATTTTTTAATCATTTTTTCTCTCCATCCTCACCTATAAATACCCCTTCCATTCACTTCAAAACACACCTCAAAACCTCTCTTCTCTTCTTTCTTTCTCTCATTTCTTAGTTTTTGAGTTTTCTTTAGTTTCTTTCTTAGTTTCTAAGCTTTTCTTAGCTTTTCTCTTAGTTTTTAGATCAATTGTCTTAGGTTTAGAGTTCTTCTCTTTTTGGGAGGAACTTGTAATGTTTTTGTAATAATTTAGATTTTTGATTCAATAAATGGAAGTGCAAATTCCGCTTGGAGGTTTTCTAGCAACGGGAATAGCGTCAATCGTAAGGATTTTATTTTCTTCTGAGTTATTTTTATGCTTTATTCTTACATGTTATATTTGATTTATCGTGATTAAATTTAATTGTACTGCTTATAATCATGATATAATAATAACGTTGTTATGCTTTGCGAAATATTAAATAGGTGAAAATTTCTAAAATGAATTGATTTTATTTTTATTCAAGATTTTATATCAAGGATGTTAGAGAGAAATATATTATTTTTCATTACAAACTTAAATCTGAAAGTTAGACTTTAAGGTTTAGTTATCGGTCTAATTTAGAGTAGTCTTCTTTTATTTGTTGATACAATCGCCTAGGTAGTTAGAGTGAAGCTCTATTTCAAAAGTTTTTATAAGAATTATTATGTGGAAATGTATTGACAACATGTTTTCAATAGTGATTTTAAAACTTGAAAGTTAAGACTCGGATAACTAAATTCTTAAGTTTAATTTGACACTTGAATAAAGTTTAAATCGTTTAACCTCACCAAAGGCAGATTTAAATTGCTCATTTTCAATCTCTTAGAAAAAGGAATTAATTTAATTAACCAAATTAGTTATCAACCCCACCCATAGGTGTTAATTGATTTGCTTAGCTAACAAAGAAGATCTAACCCACCAAAGCGCCAGATTCATACAAAAAAGAGAATCAATAAAATATCAATTTATATCTTTAATAACCTAGATAATACGAAGAAGATAATTAACTTAGTTATTATATCCATAAATACTCCACTAATATAAATGATAAAATTTGCATGAATATTTATTGAATCTGTATTTATATTTATTTATTCAATTTGTATCTATGTTTATTCTTTTTAGATTATATTTAATAAATCTGTATATATGTTTATTTTATGTTATTAGATTAGAACACAAAAACCAAAACTATCGTGACGGATGTTTAGGATTTAATTTCGTTTTTAAAAGTTTGAATAATAAATTAAAAACCACATACATTCCTTCCTTAGATCGGCGGGAGTATACTTATCATTTTCTACGAAATGATTAGATGCACTCATGAGAGTTTTACAAATATTAAAACCAAAGTATTTGCGAGAATTGGCGATCTGGGATTTTAGATTCATCAAGTTTTGGCGGATTCTTGTGGAAGGAATAGCGTTTTTAATTTATTTATCAAAATTTTAAAAATATTTTTGTGTTGTAAATAATTGTGATATTTTTTAAAAAAAAAAAAATAATAATAATAATAATAATAATAAATAAATAAAATAAAAATTAATCAAATTTCAAAATTTCATAAAAAATAAAAAATAAAAAAATAAAAAAATAAAAAATAAAAAAAAATAAAAAATAAAAAATAAAAAAAAAATTAAATTTTTTTTTATAGCATAAAAAGTAAATAATTTAGAAATTTGAAATTTGAAGTAAAAAAGTTTTTACCGTTAAAAAAAAAAAAAAAAAAAAAAAAAATTTAAATTTTTAAGTTAATAAGAAATAAGATAGTGTGAATAGTAAAATAAAATTACCGTACGTAAAAAAAAAAAAAAAAAAAAAATTAAAAAATTTTAAGTTAATAAAGATAGTGTGAATAGTAAAATAAAATTAAGTTAAGTAAAAAAAAAAAAAAAAAAAAAAAAATTAAAAAACTAAAAGGCGTGAAAAGTAAAAATGCAAGGGAGTTAATACAGGAAATTTAGTTCTTTGAAGCGCTTTGTCTTGTAGTCTTTCTGAGGAGCGTTGTGCAATTTGGAGAATGGTTTTTAAGAGGCCATGCGAATTCTTTCGAAGAACATTTCTTGTTATCTTAATTATGTTATTTAAAAAAAATAAAAAAAATAAAAAAAAAAAAAAAAAAAAAAAATTTGTCTAGTGTTTTGAATTAAATGCCATGGAAATTTTCTAATTTCTTTATTTTTGTTGACAGTTTTAAATTTACGTTTAAAAATAGTACATGCGTGGTAGGAGATCCTTAGGAAACCCCTAACACCATATGTAAATAATATTCATAAATTTAAACAAGTGTCAACAACACCTGGATCCTACCCATCAACAAGTTTTTGAGCCAAACATAGAACGTCTTAATCCTTTACTAGAACCAAAAGAAATGGAGGAAAACCAACATGTTAGGGAAACCACGATGAAAGAGTTTGCAAGGCAGGTGATTGGCACGCAGCCGCTATCCGATTGGGAGAGGCTGCTAGGAATTATGACCTTAAAAATATTCATTTTTCTATGCTTCCTTCCTTACATGGGCTACCTAATGAAGATTCTCTTTCCTTTATGAGAGATTTCTATGCTACGGTCCAAACATTCCCTCGGTATTCTAAACGAGGATCGACTTAGAATGAGATGTTTTCCGTACACCTTAAAGGATAAGGCTAAAGCTTGGTTGATGTCACTTACCCCTGGTTCTGCGATGACATGGGGTCAAATTTACAATAAATTCATGGGAAAATTCTATTCCCATCAAAAACATCAGTGAGAGGAAAGATTGCTACTTTCTCTCGGATGGAAGGAGAACCATTCCGTGAAGCTTGGGATAGGTTCAAAATGTTTCTCACTCAATGTCCCCACCATAGCTTTCCCTACGGTTGCAGAACCAATTCTTTTACGATGGACTTACACAACAATGTCGATTCATTGTCGACAACGCTGCGGGAGGAGCAATAGGAGAAAAGGCGCATCGAAACGTATAATCTCTTTGAGATGTTGGGTCTTAATTCCCAGCCAGAAAAGCTCCAGAGTGAGAAAAGTGGTGTTCGTGAGATTGACTCCAGGTAATGAAGTTCAACAACAACTTGTTCAACCGACTAAGCAAGTTGCCGCTTCTCGCTACACAAACCAACACAAATAATGAACAATATGGTTTCAGACAAAGAATACGTGGGACAAGGTAATCGGCTCGTCCACATCAAGGAGATACAACTCGGACACGAGCGGTTAATGTGTTGGGAGCATATCAACAAAGACCAAGGTTTGATCCCAATTCAAATACCTATAATCCTGGGTGGAGAAGTCATCCAAATTTCTCTTGGAGGCAAAATA
The DNA here is from genome assembly GCA_033030585.1 of Hippophae rhamnoides. Taxonomy (NCBI): domain Eukaryota; kingdom Viridiplantae; phylum Streptophyta; class Magnoliopsida; order Rosales; family Elaeagnaceae; genus Hippophae; species Hippophae rhamnoides. Next base: position 34,900,434 of record CM065435.1, on the reverse strand, counting down.
ACCCTCCTTTCCCTCAAAGCTCAAACCAGGCGGGCCAGCAATTCCACCCACCTATTCCACGAAGCATTCCAAATAAACCAACCCTGGAGGACAACTTGAATTCTTTTATTCAAGTTTGTAGGGACAATCAATCAAAAACCAATCAACGGTTGGACTCTGTGGAAGCTTCTATGAAAAGGGTGGAAGTTCAAGTTGAACAGTTAGTTGAACATTTGCAGAAAGGCAAAATTGAAACTTAGATGAATTCAATGAAGAGGAGACATTGAGTTTTTCATTCTGCAATCTCCAAGCAACGTCTTACTAGAAGACGATAAATTTTAGTCCTACATGGGAGGTCACCCATTATTGTATTTTCCTTTGTTTTAGTTTGCGTGTAATAAAAAAAAAAAAAAAAATATTTCAAATAAAATAAATTCGTTTGTTTCAAAAATTGTGTCCCTTCGTTTAAATAAAAAAAAAATAAAAATAAAAAAAAAAAATAAAAAAAAAATAATTTAGGTTCCTTGCATTTTTTTTTAGAGATATCTACCATTGTTTTTAAAAGCAAAATGCTGATTCACAATAGGAGGAGGATCATTTTCAACTACAAACAACCATGGGAGATGCTGAAGATAGGCGGAAAAAGATGAAAGACTATACAATGCCAATCATTGGCAATGTAACTTCCGGCATCCAATTGCAAGAGGCTGCAAGGAATTATGAATTGAAAAAGATTCATTATTCTTTGTTGCCTTCCTTTTACGGTATCCCTAATGAAGATCCTTTGCATTTCATTCGAGAATTCTATGCTATTGTCCAAACCTTTCCACTACATGAAATTAGTGAAGATCAACTTAGGATGAGGTGTTTTCCTTACACTCTCAAAGATAAAGCTTGGTCATGGTTCATTACTCTACAGTCAGGTTCTCTTAAAACTTGGAAGGCAGTCTATGAAATTTTTATGGGTAGGTTCTATTCCCATCAAAAGACTGTTGATCTAAGAACAAAGATAGCAACATTTTCTCAAATGAATGAAGAGCCCTTTCATGAAGCTTGGGAACGATTCAAACTCCTTTTCATTCAATGTCAAAATCATAGCTTTCCACTTCTGCCTACAAAACCAATTCTTTTACGATGGATTGACACTACTGAGTCAATACATGGTTGATAATCTTCTTTGGAGGTCTTTGTAGGAGAAAAGACAGAGAGGAAGCCTATAATCTCTATGAGTCATTGTTGGGTCTAATTCCCAACAAAGAGGTGGTGGAAGGAAAGCAAAGGTCAATGAGGTCGGCTTTGATGATGAGATAACCTTGCAAATTCTTTGAATTGACTAAAAAGTGAAATTCCTCACGTCCTCACCAAATTTCAAATCAAGAGGTATGTGGAGTGTGTTGTTCAATTGGGCATGGTACTCATAATTATTCAAATACTTGTGATTCTAGTGTCGATGCCATAGAGGAAGTCCAATATTTTCAAAAGTATCATCCAAACACCTATAATCACCCAACCTACAACCACCCTTACCCACCAAGCCAATCTTTTAAACCAACCTTAGAAGATAGCTTGAATGCTTTTATTCAAGTTAGTCGTGACAACCAACTGATGACTAATCAAAGGTTGAACACCATGGAGGCTTCGGTTAAAAGAATTGAATCTAAAGTTGGGCAACCGGGTGAACAAATGCAAAAGAAAGAACCGGGAAAGTTGCCTAGTCAACGGAACAAGCAAAAGATGTTAGAACCCTTCAAGTGGTAAGGTAGTCAATACCGGTGTACACGAAATCTCTAACAAAGTTAAGGCGACATTCTAATATCGCAAAAAGGAGAAACAAGTGTTAAACTTCACAAGCTTTACGAAAAACTCATTGGGGGTCATCCGACACTCCCAAAATTCAAAAGACAACAGAACCACACCAGGATGCAAGTACCTTTTCCCACCTAGGTTGAAAGAGTCCAAACAAGATAAGCAATTCAATGATCTTTTTAATATGCTCTCTAAAGTAAATATCAATTTACCATTATTAGAAGTGATCATGAATGTGCCCTCATATGCCAAGTTTTTCAAAGAGTTGAACACTAAGAAAAGGAGGTATGAACTGAATGAACGAGTAGTAGTGTCAGAAATTTCTAGCTACAGATTTCAAAGACAAATTACCCCTAAGTTGAAAGACCCTGGAAGTTTTATTATAAACATAACTATGGGGATAGGAAGGTTGCTAAAGCAATGCTTGATTTAGGTGCTAGTATAAATTTGATGCCTACTCTATATTCTCACAATCTAGGGGATTTAAAACCCACAACTATGTCCTGTGACTTGCAGATAGATCTCTTAAATATCCAGAGGGAATAGTTGAGGATGTTTTGGTACAGGTAGACAAACTGATAATACCTGTTGACTTTGTGGTTCTGGATATGCAAGAAAATCCGGCATTGGACAGAGAGCATACAATATTGCTTGGTAGACCATTTATGGCAACTACTAAAACTATTATTGATGTCCAAGATGGAAATTTGACAATGACAGTCTTAGGAGAGACTGTTCATTTCAAAGTTTTTGATTCTTCACCTTTCCCTTCTATTTCTGCCATCGATGAAATATTCGAAGTTGATCCTTTGGATAATCTTGTCCAAAACACTTTTTTTCAAACCAGAATAGAAGACAAGCTTGAAACTGTTCTTACACTTGAAAAGGTTGAAGAAGATTTAGATGAAGAAATTAAGGGGTACCTTGAACAACTAGACAATAATGAAGTGATGACAAAATCTAGTGCACTTTTAAATCTACCCAGTTCTTCATACATTAAAGAGGCCAATCCACACGAACTTGAACTCAAAGACTTACACGAGCACTTAAAATATGTGTTTTTGGGAGAAGGAGAAACATATCCAGGTGATAATTTCTTCAACCTTGACCAAACCACAAGAAAAGGAACTCATCAAAGTTGCTTAAACAGTTTAAGAAATCTATAGGTTGGAGTATAGGGGATATAAGAGGCATTAGTCCAACAATGTGTATGCACAAGATCAACTTGGAGGATGGTGCTAAACACATGCGAGAGGCCCAAAGAAGACTAAACCCAAACATGCAAGAGGTAGTTAAAAGGAAATCCTTAAATTGTTAGGAGAAGGGATTATCTATCCTATTGCGGATAGTAAGTGGGTTAGTCCAGTGCATGTGGTACCAAAGAAATCTGGGATAACAGTTGTAAAAAATGATAAAAGAGAAATAGTGCCCACTAGAATAATCAACTTTGGATGGAGAATGTGTATAGATTTTAGGAAACTAAATTTATATACGAAAAAGGATCACTTTCCTCTTCCATTCATTGATCAAATGTTGGAAAGATTAGTCAAGTACCTAATTTTCTTGTTTTTGGATGGACTGTCTGGATATTATCAAGTACCCATAGCACCAGAAGATCAGGAAAAGACCACATTTACATGTCCTTTTGGGACATTTGCTTTTCGCAGAATGCCATTTGGGTTATGCAATGCCCCTGCCACTTTCCAAAGATGCATGATATCTATTTTCTCGGACATGGTGGAGAAATTCATTGAAATTTTCATGGACGATTTCTCTGTCTTTGGGAACTCATTTGATGATTGCTTACATAAATTGACTTTGGTTTTAGAAAGATGCATTGAATGCAATCTAACCCTTAGTTGGGAGAAAAGTCATTTTATGGTTCAACAAGGGATAGTTTTAGGACATATAATTTCAAACAAGGGTATTGAAGTTGATAAGGCAAAAGTTGAATTGATATCCAAACTACCTCCCCCTACATCTGTGAAGGGGATAAGAAGCTTCTTGGGACATGCAGGATTTTACAGACGATTTATTAAAGATTTCTCTAAAATAAGTCGTCCTTTATGTAACTTATTATCCAAAGATGCTGAATTTGACTTCAACAATGACTGCCTTATTTCCTTTAATACCTTGAAAGAGAAACTAACATCTACCCCTGTTATAATGGCACCAAACTGGTCTTTACCTTTTGAGATAATGTGTGATGCTTCTGATTATGCAATAGGAGCAGTCCTGGGACAAAGAGTGGATAAGCGTTTACATGTCATCTACTATGCTAGCAAAACACTCAATGATGCCCAAATGAATTACACCACCACTGAAAAGGAATTCTTGGCTATAGTATTCTCTTTAGACAAATTTCGGTCTTATTTAGTAGGATCTAAAGTGATTGTACATTCGATCATACTGACTTTAAGATACCTATTAAGTAAACCAAATGCCAAGCCAAGATTAATCGGTGGGTCTTACTCTTACAAGAATTTGACCTAGAGATCAAGGATAAGAAAGGCGGTGAAAACTTAGTAGTGACCATTTGTCTAGGTTGATTGACTTCAATTCTCTTAAAGATGAGAGTAATGATGATATAGTTGAAACCTTTCCCGATGAACAGTTATTTTTCATAGGTCCGAACCCATGGTATCTTGATATTGTAAACTATCTTGCCACTTGGTGTTTTGCGACCTAACACTTCATATCGGGACAAGAAAAGGTTTTTAAAACTATTAAGGACTATTTCTGGGATGACCCTTATTTATACAAGATTGGTCAAGATCAAGTCATCCAGGAGATGTGTACGGAAGAAGAACATAAGAGCATTCGACTTTTTGTCATGAACTTCATTGTGGGGGTCATTTTGGAGGTGAAAAAGACAGCCCGTAAGATATTACGATCTGGATTCTTTTGGCCCACTCTTTTTAAAGATGCTCATATGTTTTGTGCACAATGTGATAGATGTCAAAGAACAGGAAACATAAGCAAAAGAGATGAAATGCCTTTGACATCTAATTTAGTTGTTGAACTCTTTGATGTATGGGATTGACTTCACGGGTCCTTTTCCCCATCTAATGGTTTTCAATACATTTTGGTTCTTTGTGGATTATGTGTCCAAGTGGGTAGAAGCTATCCCCACCAAAACCAATGATGCTAATGTTGTTGTGAAATTCTTGAAAGATTTCATATTCATGAGGTTCGAACGCCTAGAGCTATAATAAGTGATGGAGGTAGCCATTTTTGTAACAAACTCTTTGATGGAGTACTAAACAAGTACAACATCACACATAAAGTAGCTACTCCATATCATCCTCAAACTTGGTTTAGTGGAAGTGAGCAATAGGCAAATTAAGTCTTGGAACGCATGCGGCGTCCGTCAAGGAAGGATTGGGCATTTAAGCTAAATGATGCCTTATGGGCATACCGCACCGCTTACAAAACACCTATTGGGATGAGCCCTTATCGGTTAATCTTTGGGAAAGCGTGCCACCTTCCATTGAACTTGAACACAAAGCTTATTGGGCAATTAAAGAGTTAAACATGGATTTAGATAAAGCGGTGAAAAACGATTACTCGACTTCATGAGTTGGAAGAAATTAGGAATGAAGCCTATGAGAATGCCAAATTATACAAGGAGCGTACTAAGCGCTATCATGACAAGAGGCTAGTTCCTAAGACTCTTCACCCTGGAATGAAAGTTCTTTTATTTAACTCTCGTTTGAGATTGTTTCCGTGAAAGTCGAGATCAAGATGGGATGGACCATTCAAAATAGTTCAAGTATTTGAACATGGAGTAGTGGAACTATTGGACTCCAAGACACAAAAAACGTTCAAAGTCAATGGCCATCGTGTCAAGCCTTATTTAGAAGAACCAAACAACATTGCTGAAATGGATTGCATTTGGTGAGTAACCCTTAGCACCAAAAGATACGTCTTGCTAAGACGTTAAACTAAGTTACTGGATGGGAGGCACCCCATCATTTTAAGTAAAAAAAAAAAAAAAAAAAAAAAAAAAAAAAAAATTTTGTTATTTGTTTTCTTTACTTAATTTTATTGTTTATTTCATTTTAATTGCATGTGAATAATTTTTAAATTTTTAGAACTAAAAAAATTTCCTGAGATGTTAGAAGTTCTGATGACCGTCTTCGTATACACTTTAATGATGAATATGATGGATGCACTGCATTTTCCATTACTACTTGCACATTCTCGGAAATAGGTAATCTTTCTTCTCTTCTCTCTTTATCTTTAATTTACGGTTGTTACATTGAGGACAATGTAAGTTCTAGGTTGGGGTGGTGAAAAGTTACCATGCTTAATTAAAAAAAATAAAATAAAATAAAAATATACTTTTTGTGTGGTTGGTTTTATTTCTATTTTGTGTGATTTAGTAACTTTTTGGAATAAAAAAAAAAAAAAAAAAAAAAGAGAAAGTTTCACAAAAGTTTATCATTTCTTTAAATCAAATTTAAGTAAATAGTTAAGTCTTTTGTACTGTTAGATTAATTTTTGAAAACATATCATGAAATATTTTGTAATTATTTTTGATAATTAGTTAGTTTTTGTCATAATTAGTATTTCTTGATAAGATGTTGAAATTATATTAAACCCAAAATCGGTGTTTATGAGTTTTTTTTAGTGGAGACTACCTTTGTGAGATATAATTTGAGCCTAATTTCCTTTATTCAGAGTGAAATATATATTTTTTCTACTCCAAACACATTTCTTATTTCTTCAAATTTTTAGATGATCTCTATAGGTATTAGCATTGAATGTATGAATTTTTTTCATTTTAATAGAGTATCATATATTTTTGATTATTATTTTTGCTTAGATTAAATGATTTGAGTAGAAGTTGATAGTATATGCTTATATCTCATTTATGCATGACTACTACAAAAACAAAAAGACATATCTGGGGTTACCTAAACCAAGATCAAACAGAAAAGCCACAAAATTAACCACTCACCAAAATCCAAAAAATGTACAATCTGTACATGGGTTGACTCTCTAAAAAAATACATATATTGAGAAATATCTACAGAAAAAAAAGAGAGAGATAAAAATAGTATCATCTACATACTATAACCCGCATTGCCTACAAAGTTGTGAGTAAAGGCTAATTACAAAAGAAAGATATAAGAAGTAATTCCCCAAAAAGTCATTGCAATTTCTTCATTCGTAAAAGGCATATATCTTGAAATTCTTTCTTAATGAGTTTGATTTATGCATGAAAATAATTTTTATATATGATATCTTTATAATTTATACATTTGATTCCTTTCATGAGATCAATGTTAAAATAACACTTTGAGCCTTTATTCTTTATACATATGCGAACATATTAGTTCATTTCTATACATCAACTCTTTCGCATATAAATTAGTATGAGTGTTTGAACCCATAGGATTCAGTGTTTTGAGAGTATTGACTTGTGAGGAATAGAGGCGGCGAATTCGATTCATGACACCGAAATTGGGTGAAATTAAATGGATACATTTTTGATATGAAATATGAAAATGATTTTCGACTAATTATTATAATAAATCATGATTGTTTAAAGAGATTAAGATAACTTATGCTTGAGATTTTAATTACGATCTTAAAGGAGATTAAAAAGTATGAGACATTTTTGTGAAATGTTGATAATTTGTGATTTTGTTGTAAATTTAATTTTTAAGTTGTTTGTTTTTATTGTTTCTTTTGTTTTTACATTTAGTACAATGTTTGTGGGTATCATTACTGAAAACCCTCACGAGACTCAAACTCGTCCACTAGGGCAACCTAGGGGTTTAAAGGCTTGTTGCATAGGCTAAATGCAACCGTGTCAATCCACGGAAGTGATTTAGGATAGTTTAATTTTTAGTTTTTATCGCTTCTCTTGCTAAGGGACTAGCAAGAAGGTGGTTGGGGGTAGTGATGAGTGCTCAAAAAGCACTAAAATAACCATGATTTTATCCACTTTAATTGATTAAAAATATATATATTTATATGTTTTATCATATATTTATATAAATTTGTCTTTTTCGGAATCACGGGTATTTTTATTGTTTTTCAGAATTTTGGCATAAAAGCACAATGAAAAGGCACAAAGAAAAATACTTGAAGCAATACATCACAAATGAATTGATAAGTAAGTGGAAAAAGGACAACAAACATGGAAAAATTGGACAAAATGGGTCGAAAAGGTCAAAAATGTCAAAAGATCGGAAAACGCTACAAGAAATTTCAAATTTCAACAAGGCTCAGAGTCCATACATACACAGCTGATAAGCTCACACAGGCTGCAACATAAGGGCATCGTTTCACGCTGACCTGAATACAGGCATGGCACAGCCAAGAAGGCCAAATAGCGCTACTAACGCGTTTTTGACCCATTTTTCACGCACCGCTTCACGACGTCACGCCGACGTCATTGATGACCTCAAAGATGTCCACTACACGTTTTTTATTTTTTTAATATTTTTTTTAACATTTTTTTAATCATTTTTTCTCTCCATCCTCACCTATAAATACCCCCCTTCCATTCACTTCAAAACACACCTCAAAACCTCACTTCTCTCTTCTTTCTTTCTCTCATTTCTTAGTTTTTGAGTTTTCTTTAGTTTCTTTCTTAGTTTCTAAGCTTTTCTTAGCTTTTCTCTTAGTTTTTAGATCAATTGTCTTAGGTTTAGAGTTCTTCTCTTTTTGGGAGGAACTTGTAATGTTTTTGTAATAATTTAGATTTTTGATTCAATAAATGGAAGTGCAAATTCCGCTTGGAGGTTTTCTAGCAACGGGAATAGCGTCGAAGTACTGTAAGGATTTTATTTTCTTTACAGTTATTTTTATGCTTTATTCTTACATGTTATATTTGATTTGTCTGTGATTAAATTTAACTGTGCTAGCTGTTTATAATCATGATATAATAATAACGTTGTTATGCTTGCGAAATATTAAATAGGTGAAAATTTCTAAAATGAATTGATTTTATTTTTATTCAAGATTTTATATCAAGGATGTTAGAGAGAAATATATTATTTTTCATTACAAACTTAAATCTGAAAGTTAGACTTTAAGGTTTAGTTATCCGGTCTAATTTAGAGTAGTGCTCTTTTATTTGTTGGTACAATCGCTCGGTAGTTAGAGTGAAGCTCTATTTCAAAAGTTTTTATAAGAATTATTATGTGGAAATGTATTGACAACATGTTTTCAATAGTGATTTTAAAACTTGAAAGTTAGTACTCGGATAACTAAATTCTTAAGTTTAATTTGGACACCTTGAATAAAGTTTAAATTGTCTAACCTCACCAAAGGTGGCATTTAAATGGTTCATTTTCAATCTCTTAGAAAAAGGAATTAATTTAATTAACCAAATTAGTTATCAACCCCACCCATAGGTGTTAATTGATTTGTTTAGTTAACAAAGAGTATCTAACCCCACCAAAGGTGGTATTCATACAAAAAGAGAGAATCAATAAAATATCAATTTATATCTTTAATAACCTAGATAATATGAGCAAGCATAATTAACTTAGTTATTATATCCATAAATACTCCACTAATATAAATGATAAAATTTGCATGAATATTTATTGAATCTGTATTTATATTTATTTATTCAATTTGTATCTATGTTTATTCTTTTTAGATTATATTTAATAAATCTGTATATATGTTTATTTTATGTTATTAGATTAGGAACACAAAAACCAAAACTATCGTGACAGGATGTTTAGGATTTAATTTCGTTTTTAAAAGTTTGAATAATAAATTAAAAACCACATACATTCCTTCCTTAGATCGACCTTGGGAGTATACTTATCATTTTCTACGAAATGATTCGTGCACTTGCGAGAGTTTTACAAATATTAAAACCAAAGTATTTGCGAGAATTGGCGATGCCGGTTTTCGTTCATCACATATTTCCTTCAAAATAATACTATTAAATGAAATAGAAACAATACAAAAGTAATTTCATTAGCAAAATGAAAGAGCCACAAATGGTTATATAAAAAGAAAATAAGTAACCAATCCCTTAAAAAAATACAATAGGGGAATAAAAACAAAAAACAAATTGATTAAAATTCTCTCTTAGTTTTTAAAATTTTATTTTGTGCAAGTTTGAATTCAACTACAATTCTTTCATAATTGGTGATACCTTATCTATAAATTTTTCATAGCTAATCATGAGTGGACTAAATGATATGTTAGTGTTGTTCCAAAAACTCAAGTCACTTGTGGTAACTATGGATATATCACTATATGTGTGATCATGTCTGTGTATTGTTTACATAAGTTTAAGTTGTTAATGACTAGTCACACTTTGAATAAATGTTAATTTTATTTATATATGTATAATGTTGTAGTCATGTTTAGATTAATCTTCTACCCCTACTAAAAATATTTCTTTTCATCTCTATGTTATATTTGTTTCATTTGTCAGTTCTTATATGTGGTATGTGTGTGCTTATTAGTAAGACAAAAGGAGGGAGAAAATTAGTATCAAAAAGTTTGAACTTATATTGAAACATCAAAAAAGAGGATAGTTGATTTAGATGTTTAACATAAGGGGAATTATTTTTAATTTCAATCATTTATTTAATCATCTTTTGATTATTCTTCACTTTTCAATTATCAGATACACTAAACTATTAAGAACAATGAGTCCTTTAGGATAAGTGATCGAAAAAGAATTGTGTGCGTTGAATATGCAAATATATGTATCGCAACAACTAATATAATGATAAAAAAAGATCGTTCCCAAATAGATTATGTTATTAGAAATTATTTTTTACAACTACAAAAAGTAAATATCAATTTTTTTGGTGTTTTTATATTTTAAGAAAGAAAAATTATAAGAACTAAAAATAAATAATAATTAATTAAATTAGAATTGGCAACTAAGAAAATATATGACAAAATATTTAACCTCCCAGTTTTCTAAACATTTGAATCACTAAAATCCTCCCAATATAATTATCAACCAATTATATGATCAATTGAATCTAATCTAGCATGTATTCCTCTCTCAAGTAAACTATTTACCATATAGTAATCAACCTAACCACATTCTCATGTTAATTAAATTGAAAACTACTCAATAAGTTTATCAATTATAGATCATGTACATAATAATCATACATATATGCATAAAAACCATACATGTTATTTAATGAATACAAACAATTAAATAATTCTCTCAAATATATTTAATTGCCTCTATAGATCAATTGTTGGCCAAACAATTAATAGCATAAAAATCATATTAAATAATATAATTAAATTGAAATCATAAATAAGGTAAAATATTAGATCATCATATGGTGAAAATTGGGTTCGTAAGACCCCTAGACTAATAAATTAATTAGACATAATTTTATTCATAAAGCTCGTATTTTTCATAAAGAAAGACATAAAAATTGATAAATAAAGAAGAAAAAGAAGAAAAAAAATACAATCAATCTCTTGAATTGTACCACCAATCTTCTCTTGAATCTCTATCAAAATTGCATATCCTTTTGAATTTTTCTGTATTTTTCTCTTTTTTAAGCTCCAAAACTGATAAAAATTATGTTAATTTTGGCTCCTTAGGGTTTATGGGGCAATTAAAGGGTTAAATATAACTCGAGTGAAATCTAGGTTGTCAGATTAGCTTCAGATCAAGAGTTGATATGAAAAAAGGAAAAATTAACAACGCTAACCAATAGGAGAGCACCATGTGGCTCGCGGTATTCACTAGGTGGTTCAGAGCGCGATGAATGGCATGGGAAGACTGTTCCAATCAAGGAAAGCTAAGTCAATGCCACGTGTCGCAACTTGATTTGTGGTTACGGATTGCATGGCACAATAATGGAATGACATGTGCCAAGACCTTTGACACCACTAACATGTGGCATAGCCTAAAGACATGTGCCAAGACCTTTGACACCACTAACATGTGGCATAGCGCTACGTCACACTACACATGCAGTGATCTACAATTGGACCTCTCTATTTGCATGGCATTCGTGTGTCTTGCCTAATCAGTTCTTATGCTTGCATGGTATACACATGACAACTTCTAATTGGTCCTGCTAGGGGTATCAACAGACCAATTTTGGGTAAAAAATTAACCGGACCGGACCGGACCATTTATATTACTTAAACTGGATTTGATCCAACCATTTGATTATTAAAAATATTGAACCGAACGGTTTGGTCCAATTTGGTTTGGTTTAGTTCTGTTAACAATACATAAATATGGTACACCTAATGATATACCTTTGATTAAAATATGAGAAATTTAATCAATGGTTTGTGAGAAATAATATGGAAAATTTAATATATTATTAAACTAGTCTGGTCCGGTTCTATCAGTTAAAAAATTAATATAACCGAACCGGACCGTTTGAAAAATGGTTCTAATTATTACAAACCAGACCAGACCATTTGATTTATAAAAACATTTGGTTCAGTCTAGTTTTCCGGTTTAATCCAGTTTTGTCTGGTTTTTGGACACCACTAGGTCCTACGTTAAAAATTTATAAAAAATTTATAAAAACTCCATAAAAATTTTAAAAATTATATTTTCACCTCTTGCCACTAAAAAATTCATATTTTAATATTTTTAATCCTAAAAATACTACTTATTGAATAAAATGAGCAAATATTAAGTAGAAATGTGCATTGACGATTCTACTTTCATAGAGTCATCAATAAGTTGTTTAATGTACCACTATGTAAACGTTTTACTCTGAGCGTTATGTAGTGAGAGAGAGGTTTTGTCACACGAATATGCCAAAGAAGATATTGTAAGGTTTATGTGAGTATTGGCGATATTCGTGAACAAAATATATAATTGTAATTTTAGTTTCTAAATATCTTAGAAGAATATTTTTCAAACCGAAGAAACTATTGAGCCTTAACAATCACATCGTAGGTATATCTTTGCTCCCGTACACATTATATTTCATATTAGACATATGGAAATACTATCCAAATAGGTCACTCAATCGATCGAGTGGTGACTAAATCAATCAAGATTAATTAAAACTAGCTAAATTGATTTTTAATATGACTAGATTGATCAAAGCACTAACTCAATTGATCAAGCATTACATCAATTGAGATTAATGACAAGATCGATCCACTTAATTATGAATTAATTAATTATTTCACTAGATCGATGGAATTATTCATAGTCGATTGATCATATAGCGAAATCTAGATTGATCGAGTGATCAAGTTTTTAAATTTAACCTAATTTTTACTTGAGCCAATTAGTATTTTTACTATATTATCCTTATGTTTTTATGCTCTTCTAAATACTTTCAAGGACAATTTTGTAATTAACCCTTGACCTAAGATTTTTAATCATGCTATTTAATCATACCATTGGCTAACAATTTTGTTAACCACACGATAGCTCAATTGTACTTATTCTCTTCACCTTTTTATTCTCTCTCTTATCTTGCTATAAGTTTTCAAATAGGATATTTGATTAAGTTAATTTAACAAACATTTGTGTTTGTGTTTGATGGATTAACAAACAAACAATAATACTTTCTTGAATTTATTATAAATAATTTACTTATTATTCATTATTTTTAACGTTTCTATTTGATTGTGATAATAGGATTTTAGTTATGTTGATATGTTTGTGTAGATTATTTAAGCAAATATTTTTAATAATTATTAAATACATATTATTTTCTATTTTAAAATTAGGTTTTGAATCTAATTTAGAAGCTATAATAAGAGTTTAAATTATTGGCCTAATTGTAATTATTAAGTTAAATAGTCTATTAATTTCTTAGATAATAATCTTAATTTAATTAAATTAACTAACGACTTTACTGAAAGCATTAAGTGATTTAATTAATAATGAATAGTGACTTGACTAAAGGCATTATTTATGCATATAAAGAAGAATCAATAATCTTTATTTATATTTTATTAACCTAATTAATTCTATTAAACATAGTCAACTAGCTAAATATCCCATTAATTCTCCATTGATTTATTAATTGCATATATGATTGTAATTTGTGTGAATTAATCTATCTTTTATCTTTTTATTTTATTTTTTTCATTAGATTAAAATTTTCAAAATCCAAACTATTGTGACAAAATGTTTAAATTTATCTTGGTATTTGTTTTTAAGAGATTTTTTGAATTATTTAAAACCACATAGTTTCTCCCGAGACTTACCTAAAGAGTTACTACTTTTTACAAGTTATTTGTGTACTTACAAGCTTATTATAAAATTTGACTATCAAGTTTTTGTTCATCAATAGTTTGAAAAGAAGTCCTAACTGATAGAGATATTAGTGGTTTTATTTTTGTTAGAGTTGTATCTATTTTATTACTTAGTAACTTTATTTGCTATCGAGTAGTTTCCATAAGCAACCCAAATATGTTACCATATAGATAAGAGTTCTATGTAAGCTTATCTCATTACATGATTATGTTAGAATGATCTACTTTGTTGTGAGTACAAACTAAGTCTTGATATTGTATGTTAGGACTTTGATTGGAAAAATGTATATTTCTATTTATTATGCTTTACTTCTTATTTGCATAGCTAGTGAATATATTTTCTATCATTGTAAATAAAATGCCTGCCTGAGATTATTATTGTTGTTGTTATTTTCTACTTTTTATTGCTTGTGGGGACGTGTCCCTTAGGAGTTTATATCTCCTTACCATGGTTACATATTAGGTCTCAAACTCTTTCATATCTGATGTTTATTTGTGTAATTTTTGTCCTTTATTGTCTGAAAAATAAAAAATATCAATTTGTTTTAATTTAATACTACTTTTCTCTCTCTTCCTTGTATGTTTTGTGTCCACTCATGGAACCTCGCCACCCCTTCACTGAGATTGTCACCGAGGGTGTACTTTTATCATTTCTTCGAGGTCTCATTGAGCTCAGGAAAGGTGGTAGGCAAGGGATCAACAAGTGTCAAGATATCCTATATAAACCCTATCCATTATTCATTTCTTTGCACTTTAGACTTGTTAGCATTCTCTTATATCCAAACAAATACCCACCTAACCTTATCTTTTTACCAAAATGCTCTTCTAACCTCCTCAAAGAGAAAGAAACACCTCCAAGTAGTGAAAGCCTATTGAGCCTTCTCATCATCAGGAGCTCATTCTTTGTGAGTATCAATCCTATGTTTATTAATGATTTTTGACTTATCCAAGAAAGATTTTCCTACTTCTCTTGGATATTTCTTTGTAATCTTTCATATTCTTATGATCTTGTGTTTTTTAGGGAGTTTTATGCTAACCTATATCTTTTTAATTGTACTGACTTTCTAGCATTCTCGTGCTTAGGGGCGAAGTGCTACTTTCACTATAGATAATGTTCTCAAAATATTATCACTTTTGATGTTAAGGATCCCTCTTTCAAACTTCGTTCTAAACTCTCTTTGATTGTTAAACATAGTATCTCTGAGATGGCTGATAAGTTGGTTAAGCAATGTCACACATATGGTGGTAGTGCCCTTACAATTAATAAAGATGCACTTGGTCATCGCCTTAATGATATTATGAGTGCAGTCATTCATCCTTATACCCATCGTTCTACTATCATTGAGTGTAAAGGATACTTTATATGCATTATTCTTAACGGTGAGATTATAGATCTTATTGGTATGATTTATAAGACTAATATTTCTCATTCTACTTCCTGTACTCTTTCCTATCTTTATTATCCTTCTTTGATCACTCGGTGGGTTGATTCCCTACTCATAGGTATTTCTTTCTCTGTGTAGAGTCGTATTACTCTTCAACTCTCACACTTTTTTTCTAAAAGAGATTCACAACATCCTACCCCTTCCTTTCTTTCTTCTCAGAACGCTACTCCTTGCCCTACTCATTTTTCTCTTCACTCTCCTACTACTACTTATTCTTCTTCTTTTCACTGTGATTCCAATTTCTCTGCTCTCAATCAAGACATAGATACTCCTACTATTAAGATGCGTACTTTCTTATAGAATTTCTTGGATATTAAGAAAGCTCAGTCTTAGGCTACTTCTGATCACCCTACTCCTTTTTCCCCCAATTCATGGCTCTCCTCGCTCTTTCCCCTCTAACAAGCCTCCTACAAAGGCCATTCTCACCCTTCACACTCTAATGCTTCTTCCCTTGGTTCTCTTTCCTATATTTTTAGAAACTTCAATGGAGAAGAACTTGAATCATCCCTAAACTAGTCTGTTTTTTCCTACTTTCATCATTAATTATGTGCACCATCCCTAGGCCATAGGGATCCTGGTGTTTCTTCATGTAGTGTAGCCGAGGATGATGTTTATGATGGAAAGGGTGGTGGAGATGTTGAGCTATCTTTTTTATATTCTTTTTGTTGTATTTTTTCATTTTTATTTAAAAAAAACTTATATTGAAAATATTGTTATGAGAAGTTGTAGGGTTTTTTCAATCTTCAGTTGTGTTCTTTTATGTTTGTATGTGTTGCTTGGTACTTTGTTTATGCTCTAATATTATTTTCTACGTTACATAAGTGATAGGATTATTGTATTCTTGTATGCATTCTCTTCCTTATGTAGGGGTGTTTCTTTGACATTCTCTTTCAAAACAAGGGAGAGGTTTGTGTGCACAACTCGATGTTTGTTAACATACTGTGTATTGCATAGGATTTGCCTGTAGGACCACACTATATTTTTTTGTCTAACTTACATTAAATTAGGGAGAGTGTTTCATAAAGCCAAGGGAGTTGTGTTCTTTGTATGTTTTCCTACACTATGTTTGATTATGATTAGCCTACCAGTATGTATCTGTATAGGGGTAACACAATAGTATCTGGTTAGACTACAATTTATTTCTACATGATATGTTCACAGTTACATGTTTATTTCATGTGTATAGGTTACAAGTGTAGATTAAGACAGTCAAGTTTCAAACTTGTAGAGTATGGATGTGTTGATCTTGAAGATGGATGGTGGATGGATGCATTTGGAATAGGTGTGTTCTAAGTGTTGGGTGTGCATTAATGTTTTATTCATGGAAATAGACATCTTTTGGTCATCTTCATGATCGTCTCATGGTTGATGTGTGTTTGTACTTAATTGGATAGTGTCTTGCCAAAGAAAGCCAAAAGGGAGATTTTAAGTCCTATAATTCCTGTCTTTATTGGCATTCTTGTATACAAAATATAGATTCTATTTTATTTTAACTAGTGTATTTTCTTCCTCTATATAAGATTGATTACTGATGATCAATAAAGCATATATGTATTTAGTTCAGTACATTTTGTATTTGAGCATGTTTACACACATTATAGGGATATTTTTTGTAGTGTGCATGCTAGGTTGAGAATTTGTGGTTTTGTTTCATTTTGTCTATAGGTATTTGTGAAAATTTACTTAGCAGTTTTTGAAAACAAAAAATCATATATTTGTGGGCTCACCTACCCCTTTTCCCTACCCCTCGCCTACCCTAGTTGAAAAGGCTTTAATGCCTATTATCCTTACAAAGATAATGATTTACCCTCGTTGAAGTAGGATCAACGAGAGGGTGGATGAGCCCTAAAAAGGTTGAGAATATTCTATAAATACTCACACTTTTATTGTTAAATAATTAAAAATAATAAGCAAAGCTTTACTAAATTTTATCACATTTCTAATTCTGTTTCACAAATGACCTTGAATGTTCTTTTGTGTTTATGATCATGTTTATGAATGTAAAATAATATTCTTTAGTGATGATTTCTTAAGACATTCTTACTAATAGGTTGTGGTTGAGATGGGTACCTTATTATATTCATGTTACTGATCGTTTTTGATTGATCACACTATTGTGTGTGATGTTGGCTCCGAAGGGGAGCGAGATTCGTATGTCAAATCAATTTGTTTCATAGATAGAAGGTTAAGGAAACAATAGCTAATTAGGGTCATTGATCTTGATTGATAGAGGTATTTACATTTGTACTTTTATCAAGTTATATATGTTTACTTCTTTTGAATTATCTGCTACCGAGTGGTTGCTATAAGTAACATGAGGATTTTACCACATAGAAAAATGATCTATATAAGTTTACCTCCTTATATTGTAATGTTATGTATCACTACTACAAAACATACATATGGCCTCGGTTTTTAACCGTGATCGTAGGTCTATGGCCACGGTTATAAGAACCGAGGCCTAAGTAAGAGAGA
Source organism: Hippophae rhamnoides (assembly GCA_033030585.1). Classification (NCBI taxonomy): domain Eukaryota; kingdom Viridiplantae; phylum Streptophyta; class Magnoliopsida; order Rosales; family Elaeagnaceae; genus Hippophae; species Hippophae rhamnoides. The sequence continues at coordinate 34,882,516 of CM065435.1, read as the reverse complement.
CCATAGGTAACGACCTATGGCCTCGATTTTTTAACCGAGGCCATATGGTGTATCTATGACCTCAATTATATGCTAATAACCGAAGTCATAAGGTATACATAAATTAAAAAAATACAATTACATATTAATTACAATATTAAAAATCAATATAAATTACAATAAATTTATTAAAAACAATATTAAAAATTATATTATATTAAAATTAAAAGTATAATTACATTATTGAGTTTATTATACACTAAAAATTAATAAACAATGTACAATAGAAATAATTTGAGCATAGTATTTATTTTTATCTATTTTGAGACTCAAAACACAGTTCACCTACTGCATGGTGCACTGGTGCGTTGGTGTACCTGGTGCGTTGGTGTACCTGGTGCGTTTGGTGCCTGCTGCACTGGTGGGTTGGAGCCTGTTACGCTGGTGGGCTGGTGTACCTACTGCGTTGGTGTACTGGTACCTGTTGCGCTAGTGTGTTAGTGTATGTTGTCTACTACGCTGGTGTGTTGGTGCACCTAGTGCCTGGTGCCTGGTGCGCTGGTATGCCCGTGCCTATTGTGCTGGTGTGCCTAGTTCCTGGTGCCTGGTGTACCTATAAGGCTATGCAAGCAAGTAATAAGAATTAACCATAAACATAGTGTACAATAGAAATAACTTGAGCATAGTATTTATTTTTATCTATTTTGAGGCTCAAAACACAGTGCACATAGGTATTTATTTTTATCTATTGTTTAGGATGTATATAAGGCTCTAGAAATAGGCACATAGGTACTTCCATTGTTTCAATTAACAAAACTGAAACAATAGAAACAATTGACTTTTCTTACCAGGAAAATATGGGAAACACCACATATACAATGGAAGTATTAAACAGTAGGACTCAAGGTAGTTTTCTAGTTCAGACTAAATTCAAACCTACACAACATTCAGGCACAGACGTGTAGTGAATGCATGAGTGTTTGGGGATCGCCTAAGTGTGTCCTCGTCCTACTGTAAGAAAATGTTAAAACATGTTAAGAAATCAACTTTCTACAAAACTAACTGATGATTAGTAAAGTGAATCAGAATGTGAACAACCCCACTCATAGTAACTACACTCAACTATGAGCCACCAAAAACTAACGTGGGAAAAGCATTCAACCAGGTATCACTCACAATCATTGTCTTAGAAACACTCAATAATCCCAAAAGTATAGCATTGCTTTCACTAGCAAACACCATCTCGAGTACTCACTACTCAAAAGCATGGTTTTGCTCACACGGTCAATAATCATTGTTACCAAACAAACACTCATGGTAATATTGACCCGGAATTAGAAAAACAAGATGCAAATTAATAGAGCTCTACTACTATTTTTCTTATTAAAGAAACAAAAGGATAGTATTTATAGGAATCTTGACTACTCACGAGGCACCTCGCTAAGGGGCTCGTTGATCACCCTCGTCGACCATCTGATGCAGGGTTCGGAGAGGTAGTTTGACAAGGGGTCTAACGAGGCCCTTGTCAAGCCACACCAAAAGTTTATTTTTTGATTCAAAAAGTTATAAAATAATTTTCATAAATACCCGCATACACAAATCAACAACCACAACGTCAACTTGCTTGCAAGCTCGTTCAACAAAAACAACAATGCTCAACCTAATATGCATACTAAGAAAATCATCCCTATAGTGTGTTCATAACATGCTTTCATACAAAATATACCTAAGTATATGCGTGTGTTTACATAGAGAAAGACAAATACATTAAGTAAAATAAATAGATTATGTATTTTGTACATTAAAAATCAACAAAACACAAAAAGACTACAAAACTTACAAATTTTAATCTTTCATAATAATTTATTTATCAGTCATAGACTATTGTTTTTAAATCAATAGCTTGATTCAAAGTAGTGATTTAAAAACAGTGATAAACCATTAATAATTTAAAATAATGACAACCATACATCACATTGTAGTTTTCTATGACAAACTACCTGTTGAAGGAGCTAACATTGTTATTCTTATATCATACCAAATAATACTCACAATGATGCTAAATTTATTTCATGTGATTAGCTATCAAGGCTGGCGTGGTTGCGTTTTTTATCTTCTGTCTTAATTCATTTTTAATATGTTTGATAACGCTAAGCAAGGCTGATGTGAGGAAGTGAGTAGAGGGGCAATTTGTCAAAGCTGTTTATGATTATGATCCGATGAACCAAACCAAAAGCTATGGAGTAAAATTTATATCCATTATATATAAAAAAAGACACATGCAATACTTAATTAATAAAATCAGTTACACAATGTATGAAATTAAGCTTTATTTTATTCCTGCAATGACAAGCGATTATTCACATTGACATTTGAATTTGTTTCATTTATTTTTGACTACCTATTAATAGAGGTGTGCATCGGTTCAAAACCGCAATTTTTAAGTCAATCTGAATCCAATCCGATCCGAAATAAATTATGAATTATTCAACCTGAATCTCATCCGCTATACGTACCAATCCGAACAAATCCGAATCCGTCAATTTTAAGTCAATTCGAATCCGATCCGATCTGATCCGAAATTTATTCAATCCAACAATTATTCAATCCGAATCCGCTTTAAATGTCAATCCGAATCCGATCCATTGTACATGCCAATCCGAACAAATCCAAATCCGACAATTTTAAGTTAATCCGAATCCAATCCAATCCGAAAATTATTCAATCCGAATCCACTTTAAATGCCAATCTGATCGGATAGGGTCAAAATTTTAATTTAAATCTATTAAAAAAATTACATATATAAGCAAATTATGAAATATCAATCCGATCCGAAACGCTATAAATATCAATCCGAACAAATCCAAATCTAATATAATTTCAACATATAAAATACAAAATTACATAAAATAAAAAAATCTAAAATAAAAATATTTTGCATACAATTTAAAAAGTAGGTGACAATATGATTAAAAATAATTCAACAAAAATAATAAAAAAGAAAAAATTCAACGTCAATTACATAATTTAACTCCAAAAAATTAAATATCAATTATATAAATTAACTTCATTCTCCAAAATTAATAATAAGAATAACTCTTTTTGATAATCATTCAAGGTTTAAGTCACCAATACTATCAAGAACATCTGCACGATGAAAAATTAAAAAGTTAAAAATATACATAAATAATGAGCTAATAAACATAATAATATATATTTGATAACAAATAAATCTATATATATTCAAAATATATATTTTAAAGTTTTATGCAATATATCTGATTCTACAGCCTCAATTTCATCAAGTGACCCAATTTCATCAAGTGACCCTTGGATATTAATGATTGGAGATAAACGAATCCAATTTTGAGTGCAAATCAAAGATTGTACAGTTTTAGAAGATAAGAAACTCCTCTATGGACTAATTGTACGACCACCAGTAGAAAATGCAAATTCAGATGCTACAGTAGATACCGGTATGGCCAATACATCTCGAGCTATCAAAGACAAAATCTTAAAATTTGAGGAATGAACATTCCACAACTTAAAAGATCAAATTTATCATCCATATCAACCAATGCTTCTTGTAAGTATTTTTCCAACTCAGATTTGTTTTTCATAGTATAAACTTCTTTGAAATCCTTTCTCTTATGAGAAACATAAAGTTGGAATGCATCTGTTTCTAAACCAAAACCTTTTGTACCCATTTCTAAAGGTTGAGAAGATTCTACTGTGTTTGATGGAAAATAAGTTTTATGATACTCCTCGTACATATCTTCCAAAGTTGTTTTCACCCTTTTTGAACTCATTCATGCCTTAATCTCATCCCCATTACACAATTCTAGCAAACTTAGATGTAAAAAATACTCTTTATGCTTAGGATCAAGTAAAACAGCCACAAATAACATCATATTTATTTTAGATATTCCTCTCCAATATTTGTCAAACTTTACCTTCATATCACTAGTCATCTTCATCATAATGTAATCCTCACATTTACTCCACATATCAAGTTGATCATGAATAAAACAAATACGATCCAAGAAGAAATTAGAAGTCACTTATAAAGATCCAAAAAAACAATAATGTTTCTTCATAAAAAAACTTTCAAAAATTAGACAAAATATCTAGCATTATCCCAATCCATTATAGTCGGAGTTTGTTTAATTTTACCTCAACAAAACTCTTGATAGTACCACAAATCAGTGATCTCTAGCCTTTTAAATGCTTTTTTGAAAATAAGTTACAGAATCTGATAACTATATTTTATATAGTTATTTTCATCAATTTTAGTAATGATAATTGCTATGTTCTTTTAATATTTAGTTAATTTTTGTTAAATAAATTAATATTTTCCTTTTATGCATTAAAAATACATTTTTAATAAAATTAAATAATTTGTATAAAAAATGTACTTAATTTCATATTTTTTTTGTCCACAAATATAATTTCAAATAATATAGTTCTTAATTACAATTTATAAAAACTGAAAATATAATTTAAATTAAATTTGGGCTTAATTATAATTATTAAAAGTTTAAAAATTTAATTTAAAATTAGTAAAGGACTTAACTATAATTTAAGAAAGTTTAAAATGTCATTTGAAATATATTTGTGGGTGAAAATATAATTAATAAAAGTTTAATTTTCTGCGTAGGTGAGAAGAATCTACGTGCCAATCTACACGCGCAAATCGTGGAACGTCCGATCAGATAAGACACGGCAGAGATTCGCGCGTCCTTATCACACCCGACCAAAGAGTGGGTACAGGTCTCAATTTTTCACGCGGCTCGGTACGCCGAGTGGGGCCCACCAGGCGCGCAGGCCGGCGTGTAGCGTGGGACCCACGTGTCTGACGCATCCAGTCGCTATCCCCCACGTACGCTCTGATCCCGTGCGTTGATCTCTTCGTGCAACCGGAGTTTCAGCGAATCAGAAGATGCCACGTGTCCACCTGAATCCATTCATGAAATCAAAAATTGGCACGTGTCCCACTCTATTTTTCAGCCAATCATGTGATAACAAGTGGCATGTTATCATGAGCGTGAAAGCGTAGGATCAAGCCCGTGTGTAGCCGTTGCTCCGTGCTATGATGTTTCCTGCGCACGTTCCCAGAAGCCAATCAGAAGCTGCCATGTGTCCGCATTAATTCCTTTCAGCGAATCAGAGGCTGACACGTGGCATGCATAAAGAATTTAAAAGATGCTGAATCGGCGCCCCTTGTTCAAGCGTGATTTAATTAATAAAATCGATACGCGTGATATTTGTTTTTCGATACAAATTATTACGCGTTTTTTATAAAAAAATAAAATAAAAAATGTAATATTTTAGATGTATTTTTTTTAGCTATAAATAGGTGATATTATGATAGAATTTAAGAGTTTCTTTTTTGTTTAGAATTTTTGTGTTGTTCGGTTTTGGACTACAGAACATGCAGAAGCCATTTTTTGGCTTTTGTTGTGTTCTGCGTATGCCAAATATTTGTTCTATGTGATGTTTTAATTTTCTTTCTTCTTCTTCTAATTTTTCTGCATCTATTGTAATTTTTATTTTAATTTAATGAAGTAATTTAATTTTTCTAGGGTTGCATTTGATCTAAATTTATGAAGCTTTAATTTTAATTATTTTTTTTTGAAAGATTTATAAGACGTTCGATTTGTTCGTTCTATTTTGTGCTTAATGCTTTTTGGTTATTTACGAATCTTATCAAAACGATCCGTGGCACATAAATAAACTTGAGAAAGGCATTTGTGTGTGTATTGCTAATAAATAGAATGACATGTATAATGAAGGATAGGAATATACCCTTATTGTATATGTGGCCTTTGAAAACTTAGAACTTAATGAATCTTATTAAATTTAATTCTCATAGAGATATAGTGAATTAATTTAACGAGGTGTGTTTATACGGATCTCGAAAGAGATGTATGAATAAAAAAGAAGTTTTCGGTTGACAAATTAAATGTACTAAAAAATATAAATCAAAAGAAAATAACATGATTTGAGTGGATTAGTTTGGTGAAAAATTGCAATCCTAGATTTCTTTTATTTTCTTTTTACCTTTTTCTTAATTATCGATTGTTTTGGATAAAATTAGAGAGATACAATTTTAGTACTCAATAAACTATAGTAACAAATCCTCGTGGGAACGATACTCTACTTACAAATCTTATTACTTGTGACCGTGTATACTTGCACGATTTTCTGTGTGATGTAAAACACACAACAGAATCCAACATCAAATAAGTTGAATTCCACATTGTCGTAACATCTAAACAAACAAGTTTTTGAGTAGAGAGTTTTTCCATTTCAACAACACTCTTAAATTTTTGCAATCTAATTGGTGATCCTCTCACGTTTCTTACAACAACACGATTCTTATTTATTAATATGTTATACTCTTTCAAACTCTGTTCAAAAATTAAATTCAGAATATGTGATCCACATCGCATGTGCAAGTGTTTTGATTCTAAAATTGCATTATCCTAACCATTAACACATTTTTTCAAACAAGTAATTGTAATATCGTTAGAACTTGCATTATCAATTGTAATACATAATATCCTATCAATGCCTCAATCTAACAAACATGCTTCAATCGTTATACCAAGTGTCACCTTTATGATTTGGAATTTGACAAAAGTTCAAGATTCTCTTTTGTAAATTCCAACCATTATAAACAAAATGAACAGTTAAACACATATAACATAAATTATGACAAGATGTCCATGTATCAGTGGTAAGACATTCTTTTACTAGTTCTATGCAATGACTCTTTCAATTTTACTCTTTCAATAACATACAAATTCAAGCAATCTCTTGCAATAATCCACCGATAAGGGATTTTAAACAAAGATTGTAGCTCTTCAATAAACTCCTTAAATCATTCACCTTTTACGATAATAAATGGCAATTCATCTTTTATTATCATCCTTACCAATTTTTCTCTACATCTTTCAACATTAAAACTGTGAGGGACAAGACTTCCTTCCTTATGGAAAGGTAAAGTTTTTTGTTTCTTAAGAATTCTACCAGAAAACTTATCACATCCAATGGCAATATGTATAAGCATATTTGACGTGCCAGATTTGCTTGACACATACTTATATTGTTTCTTAATACATTTGCATATAGCTTTGCGATGTTGATGAGTGCTCAAAAAGTACTAAAATTATCATGATTTTATGCACTTTAATTGATTAAAAATATATGTATATTTTTTTATCATATTTATATAAATCTGTCTTTTTGAAATTACAGGTATTTTTATTGTTTTTTAGATATTTTCTCTTAAAAAAGAAACTTAAAGACTCAAATAAAAATATCGGAGGTAATACATCGCAAATATATTCATAAATTAAACGAGGAAAGGTCAACAAATATGAAAAAATTGGACAAAATGGGTCAAAAAGGTAAAATATGTCAAAAAAGAGGAAATCGTGCATGCAACCACCAAGTCGCGCCGGCCAACGCGCACCATGCCAGCACAACACCTAGTCCGCGCGGGCATGGTCTCCATTTCGCGCGCACCCCTGTTCCATTCCGCGAGCACCAACGTCCATCTGTGCCCAGTCCGCGCACGCCGCTGCGCCCATTTGCCCCAATCCGTGCACGCCGACGTGCCCCACATCAGCAATGATGTCATCATTCACTACTCTACATTTCCACCATTTTTAATCATTTTCTCACCCACTTTTTCTTCCTCTCATCACCTAAAAATACCCACATTCTCTTCACTTCAAATCACACCTAAAAACACATCTTTTCTTCTCTTTCTTTCTCTCAATTTATTAGTTTTTAACTTTTCTTAGTTTTAGAGTTCTTCTCTTTTTGAGAAGAATTAATTATGTTTTTGTAATTTATTTGTTTTTTGATTCAATAAATGGAAGTGCAAATTCCGTTTGGAGGTTTTTTAGCAACAGAATTAGCATCAAAGTACTGTAAGAATTTTATTTTCTTTGCATTTATTTTTTATGTTTTATTCTTATATGTTATATTTAATTTATCCATGATTAAATTTAACATTATTAGCTGTTTGTAAACATGATATAATAATAATGTTGTTGTACTTGCGAAATATTAAATAGGTAAAAATCTATAAAATGAATTGATTTTATTTTTATTCAAGATTTTATATTAAAAAAGTTAGAGAGAAATATATTATTTTTCATTACAAACTTAAATCTGAAAATTAGATTTTAAGATTTAGTTATCCTGTCTAATTTATAATAGTGCTCTTTTATTTGTTGGTACAATCGCCCGGTAGTTAGAATGAATCTCTATTTCAAAAGTTTTTATAAGAATTATTATCTGAAAATGTATTTACAATATGTTTTCAGTAGTGATTTTAAAACTTGAAAGTTAGTATTCAGATAATTAAATTCTTAGGTTTAATAATTTGGACACCTTGAATAAAGTTTAAACTGTATAATCCTACCAAATGTGGCATTTAAATCGTTCATTTTCAATCTCTTAGAAAAAAAAAGCATTAATTTAATTAACTAAATTAGTTATCCACCACACCCATAGGTGTTAATTGATTTATTTAGTTAACAAAATATATCTAACTCCACCAAAAGTGATATTCATGTAAAAAAAGAGAATCAATAAATATCAATTTATAACCTAAATAATATGAGCAAGCATAATTATTGATTATGTTATTTATTTATTTTAAATCTTAATTTTAATTTTTTTTAAAATAAAAAATAAAAAAATCAATTTTTATTTTTATTTTTATTATTTGTATTTGTATTTTTTTTCTTTTACCTTTATCAATTTTATTTTATTTTTTTCTTTATTTTTGGTTTAATTTTTAATTTAATTTTTTTCCCTTTAACTATGTTTTATCTTAATTTTCGTTTAACTTAATTAACTTGGGGTTTTTCTAATTTAATTTTTGATTAACTTAATTAACTTAGATTTTCATTAATTTAAATTTTTACTTAACTTAATTAATTTAATTTTAATAGCATCAAAAGTAAAGATCTAAAGGAGTTCTGTCTATGAGACTAGTTCTTAGAACCCTTTGTGCCACTAGTGTTTCCTGAGAACGTTGTTCTGTATAGGAGGGTAGTTTTTAAGGAGCCTTTACACCACCATTATTTCTTGTGAACACTCTTGGTTAATACTGATTATGTTATTTTAACTTAAAAAAAATTCTGAAACTATCTCCAAAATTTTAAAGTTTTAATTACAATCTAAGGAGTTAGTTGCTTTATTTAATCTAGGTACAATTGTGTTTTGATACTTTAATGATTTGATTTGCACTTAGATATGGGTTATCTAAAACCCTAAAGCATGCCCCTAGTTTTAGGTACAGAAAAATTTAAAATTCAATAGGACATGACTGAAAAAATATAGGTAGACAACATTGTCTTACATATAGGTTTAATTGGCTTAATGATGAGGGAACATTGAGTTTACTTAAAATACAATCCACAAGTTACATCTTGCTAAGACGTTAAATTAAGCGCTGGATGAGAGACAACCCATCATTTTAGGTAATTTTCTTTTATTTCTTTTATTTATTTAATTTCTATTGTTTATTTTAGTTTAATTACATGTGAATAATTTTAAAATTGTTAAAACTAAAAATATTTGTTGAGATATTAGAAGTTTACAACGATCTGTCTATGTGAACTTTATTGGTGAATATGATGGATACACCTGCATTTCTCCATTAAGATTTGCACATTCTCAAAAAATAGGTAATATTTCTTTTCTTTTCTCTTTATCTTTAATTTACAGTTGTTACATTGAGGATAATGTAAGTTCTAGGTTGAGGGTGGTAAAAAGTTACCATGCTTAATTTAAAAAAAAAAGATTTAACAATTTAAAAAATAATAATAATAATATTTTTTTATTTTTACATTTTCATTTTTATCGTGTTTGGTTTTATTTTCTTTGTGTGATTTAATAATTTTTGGAATTTTAGAATTAATTTTAAAAATTCTCACAAACATTTATCATTTCTTTAAATCAAATTTAAGTAAATAGTTAAGTCTTTTATACTGTTAGATTAATTTTTGAAAACATATCATGAAATATTTTGTAATTATTTTTGTTAATTAGTTAGTTTTTATCATAACTAATATTTCGACTAATTATTATAATAAATCATGATTGTTTAAGAAGATTAAAATAACTTATGCTTGAGATTTTAATTAAGATCTTAAAGAAGATTAAAAAGTATGAGACATTTTTGCTTTATGTTGTTTTCTTTTATTCTTAAAAGTTAATATTTGATTTTGTTATAATTTTAGTTTTTAAGTTGTTTTTATTATTTTTTTACCTTTTATATTTTAGTTCAATGTTTGTGGGTATCATTACTAAAAACCCTCACGAGACAAACTCGTCCACTAGGACAACCTAAGGGTTTAAAGACTTGTTACATATGCTAAATACAACCGTGTCAATCCACGAAAGTGATTTAAGATAGTTTAATTTTTAGTTTTTATCGCTTCTCTTGCTAAGTGACTAGCAAGAAACTGGTTGAGAGTTGTGATGAGTACTCAAAAAGTACTAAAATTACCATGATTTTATGCACTTTAATTGATTAAAAATATATATATTTATATAATTTTTTATATATTTATATAAATCTATCTTTTCAAAATTACAGGTATTTTTATTATTTTTTAGGTATTTTCGCTTAAAAAATAACTTAAATACTCAAATAAAAATACCGGAGGCAATACATCGCAAATATATTCATAAATTAAATAAGAAAATGTCAACAAATATGGAGAAATTGGACAAAATAGGTCAAAATGCAGAAAATTGTGCACGCAACTACCCAGTCGTGCCGGCCAATACGCGCAGCGCGCCCAACTGCGTCGAGCAACGCGAGCACCGCACCACCACAACGACCAATCCGCGCGCGCCATGCCCAACACGCACGTGCCCCACATTAACATGACGTCAACAATGATGTCATGATTTACTACTCCGTATTTCCACCATTTTTAATCATTTTTTCACCCATTTTTTCTCTCTCCTCACCTATAAATACTCTTATTCTATTCACTTCAAATCACACCTAAAAACACATCTTCTCTTCTCTTTCTTTTTCTCAATTTCTTAGTTTTTAGCTTTTCTTAGTTAGTTTTCCAGCAACAGAATTAGCATCAAAGTACTATAAGGATTTTATTTTCTTTGCATTTATTTTTTATGTTTTATTCTTATATATTATATTTAATTTGTGTGTGATTAAATTTAACATTGATGACTATTTGTAAACATGATATAATAATAAGGTTGTTATGCTTACGAAATATTAAATAGGTAAAAATCTCTAAAATGAATTGATTTTATTTTTATTCAAGATTTTATATTAAGAATGTTAAAGAGAAATATATTATTTTTCATTACAAACTTAAATCTGAAAATTAGATTTTAAGGTTTAGTTATCCGGTCTGATTTAGAGTGGTGCTCTTTTATTTGTTGGTACAATCGCCCTGTAGCTAGAGTGAAACTCTATTTCAAAAGTTTTTATAAGAATTATTATCTGAAAATGTATTGACAACATATTTTCAGTAGTGGTTTTAAAACTTGAAAATTAATACTCGAATAATTAAATTCTTAGGTTTAATAATTTGGACACCTTGAATAAAGTTTAAACTATATAACCCCACCAAATGTAGCATTTAAATGGTTCATTTTCAATCTCTTAGAAAAAAAGCATTAATTTAATTAACTAAATTAGTTATCAACCCCATCCATAGGTGTTAATTGATTTGTTTAATTAAAAAAGAATATCTAACCACACCGAATGTGATATTCATATAAATAAAAGAGGATCAATAAATATCAATTTATATCTTTTGTAACCTAAATAATATGAGCAAACATAATTACTTTGTTATTATATACATAAATACTCAATTATTATAAATGATAAAATTTGCATCAATATTTATTGAATCTATATCTATGTTTATTTTTATGTTATTAGATTAGAAACACCAAATACCCAAATATCGTAACAGGATGTTTAGGATTTAATTTCATTTTTAAAAGTTTGAATAATAAATTAAAAACCACATATATTTCTTCCTTAGATCGACATTGAGAGCATAGTTATCATTTTCTACGAAATGATTCATGCACTTATGAGAGTTTTATAAATACAAAATCAAAGTGATGGTAGGATCGACGATGTCGGTTCTACCCATCAGTTGTCGTACCCCTTCTATGGTAAAATGAGTCCATGCTTCACTACTAGATCTAAAGTAAACTTTTTTACCTTCTTTAGAATCAATGCAAAGGTAAGGAATTGAAATACTTATAGAATCTTATTCTTGAATTGGTTGTGTTGCACTTTCATTTTTATTTATTTCCTCAATCACATAAAGTGTATCCTTATCTTTATCTAAAGTCATCTGTATAGTTCTAGAAAAAAATATTATAATAAATAATTGTAAAAATGTACACATAGATGTGGGGTGATGTTGGACATGATTGCTTTCATGTGATTTAAAATATGTATTGAATATTTATATATAATATAATTAAAAATTTAATAATACGAATGAAATGTTCTATTAACATACACCATTTATAAAACAATGTTTTATGATATTGGTTTTTATACGTATGTAAATAACCATAATGTACTACAATGATGAAATTTTTCCCACCAAGTCACGAAAGATTTATGTCATAAACATCAAGTTCTTTTAATTAACCAAAAAAAGAACGTTAAATATATTGCATTTTTATCTAATTTTTTTGGGTCAAATATTGCCTCATAACATATCTTTGAAATGAACATAAAATATCCGGATTTTGGTGCTTCATTGTTAATAGACCTCAATATTTTGAAAGTAGCTTAAAAATTTTATAACTCAATTAAAGCATGAAAAATAGCATTTTTTGAAAAAATAAATCTGAACAAATCACCTTTGGCAATTTGACATGCCTAGATATTGAAAAGTTACATGGAATAAAAAAAATCGTCCAAAATAGATCTCCCAAAACAAAGTTATGACCGTTCAAAGTTTTCTTATAATGTCACCCAATTTTTGTTCTACAATACCATCACATTTCCACTCAGACTCATAATTTCATCTCATAGCTCTTGAAAAATACTATAAGAAAATAATAAATCACACAATATATTCTAAATAGCTTCTTGCTTCACACATTCATTTGAAACAAAAGTAATAACTATCAATAACAACCAAAACAGAGCATTTGAATATTAAATCTAAAATCAAAATTCAAAAAAAGAAAAAAGTTCAAACAAATATAACCTTTTGTGCAGGATGATGAAGAACAACGAACAACGACACACAACTACAAAAATGGGTATTTAAGTCGATATGTAAAGTCGATTTTTGGAAAAAATTGACCTATAATGAATTTAAAGTCAATTCGGTGTAGAACTGACGCTATCCACGTAAGACGTAAAGTCAGTTGACATGTCGAACCAACGCTACCCGTGAACGTAGCGTCATTTAACGTGGTGAACCAACGCTATCCACGTAGCATAACGTCAGTTGACACCTGGAACCAATGCTACGTCCACGCATAGCGTCGATTCAACACGTCAACCGAAGCTACGTCCTACGTGGATAGCATCAGTTCACCACATCAACCGACGCTATCCACGTAGCGTAGCATCGGTTGACACTTGGAACTGATGCTACACACGTGGATAGCGTCGATTGACACGTAGAATCGACGCTACACACGCAGATAAATTCTTTTTTTTTCTTTCTTCTGCAGGCAGAAACTATTCCAAGCGTTACATAACTCTCAAAAACTCAAAACCTCTTCCATTTCTCCTCCATTCTTTCTCATTTTCTGGCCACCTACGACCACCATTTCCAATGCTGATTAGTAGATTTTTTTCCTCTTTAACTAATCTTTTAGATCCTTTATTTTTTTAAGCGAAATACTTAAATTTTTTATACCCATTTCTCACTTACAAAACATAATTTTTTCTTCATTTCCTTCATTTTGTCACTTCATTATATCTTGTAAGTATTTTTATTAATTATATGCACTTATTATTCATATTTTTTTTTGTTATTATGTGTTGTTATTTATGTGTATAAATTTTTATATTATATATGTATGTTTGTATTATAACATCAAGAAAAGAATACATCATGGTAATTTTTTTACTATTAATTAATATTTTATTTTTTAATTATTTGTATTATTTAAATTATTTGTTAAACTGATTTTGGTTTTTTTCTACTCGAATATAGATTTTTATTTGAATATAATAATAAAAAATGAATAAATTTAAAAATAAAATAAAAAATTAAAGTCGGTCCATCGTGGAAACCGACTTTATATTTTAAGTCATTTCATTTAAAGTATCGACTTTAATGTCCCTTTTTATAGTAGTGACAAAAAAGGAAAAATTACAGGCAAACACCGTAAAACAAGCAGCAACAACAAAGCAAAAACTGGCGAGTAGCGAATGGCGACAATAGAGGTGCAATAGAGGTGCGACAGGAGAGCAGCGATAGTAGAGAGACGAGCAACAGAACCTAAAACTAGCAATAAAGGTAGAGAGAGATGAAGACAGTTGTAAAAAAATTAGATTTTGTGTTAAGAGATGACTTGTAACTATATTAGGTTTAATATGTTAGGTTAGAGGTGCAACAACAGAGGGTCGAGTAAAACCTAAAACCTGAAACCAACAATGGAGATAGAGAGACAAATGAAAGCAGTTAAAAAAAATTAAGTTTTGTGTAAGTAATGATCGACGACTATACTTAGTTTTATTAATTATTATATATATATTTTAAAATAATATATAAATGTATGGATGAATATTTTCAATTCGAATTTGAATCCGAATCTGATAAATTGATAAAATCTAATTCGTGTTGATATTTTATAACTATTTTGGTGGAGGGAAGAGAGACAAAAAACAATTTTTTTTTATTACTAATCAAACACTCTTTTTTATTTCTCTCTTCTTACCTTCTTACAACAGAATACAACTCTATTTATAGACCTAAACAAGACTCTTAAAATTCGTATTAAAAAACAGCTTTAAACAAAAGCGATGAAATTCGACTTCCTTGCTAAAACTTCCATAACTTATTGTAGGTAATACGAAATGACTGAAATAGTCACTATTAAAAACTAGACTTAAAAACACACGAAGTAGACTTTTCATTTGCTCGAAACGATCTAGAATTGCCCTTTAATTCCTCGTTTCATCGTCATCCGTTTTTAGTAAATTCGACCCTTCCTTGCTAAAACTTCCATAACTTATTGTAGGTAATACGGAAATGACACGAAACTCACCATTAAAAACTAGACTTAAAAACACACGAATTAGACTCTTCATTTGCTCAAAATGATCTGGAATTGCCACTTCAATTCCTCGTTTCAATCTTGTCTTAAAATCTGTCCGTTTTTTTATGAGTTTATTTTCCACAAATTCCTCCCTTAAAACTCAATTTCTTCCATCGCCGTACCCTCGCCATCTTGCATTTATCAATAACAGTGAGTAACGACTTTGTGAACATGTCGCTATTTGATCATGACTCGCTATATGATTCAACTTCACACTCCACTTCCGGATTTGTTCTCGAATGAAATGAAATTTCACGTCGATATGCTTGCTCGCTTTCGTGATGTCTTGGATTCTTTGCGAGTTCAATTGCCCGACCTACTATCGACTCAGGATCTCGATTTGCTAGCGAGATTCAACTCGCTTAAAAGTTTCCTTAGCCATGGTATCCATGTCGCACACGCGTGATCTTTGCCACGTATTGCAGCCGCGTGTCGAGTGTCACGCGATGGGTTGTTTTTCGACATCCGTGTGACATTTGTGTCTCCCATAAAGAATACGTATCCGATGTACTCTTTCGATCATCATGTCTACGCACAGTCACTTCGGAGTATCCCGCAGTTTATACTCTTTGTTCTCGAGAAAAAATAACCCGAGAGTGATTACGTACTTCGGATATATCGCGAGAATTCTCTTGACGCTTTCCAATGTGTATGGTGGTTCTTCCGTAAGCCGACTTACCAACTCCCGACAACGTAAGATATGTCGGTCTCGTGCATGTGAGATATGAACTTCCGCAAGCTTCGGTATTTGGTCGCATCTACTCGTTCTCGCGTCGAACTTAGAAAGTTTAGCCCCAGTTCCGTTGGTGTCGAATAGGGTTTTCTCCATTTTATTCCTTTTTAGAATTTCTTTTGCATATGTTTCTTGTGATACAAAAATCCCGGTATTTTCTTGTCTAACACTCAGAGACCAAGGAAATATTTCATCAAACCAATCTGTCATTTCGAACTCCCAGAAGTCGCCTTCTCTTTAAAATCTTTTATCATCTCCTCATTATTCCCCCCTATGAATATAAGATCATCAACGTAAAGAGCTACAAACGACAAGTTACCTTCTTCTTTCTTCACGTACAAAGCATGTTCGTATGGGCGTTGAGTAAACCGTTCTTCTTGAAGTAAGTGTCGATGCGGGTATTCCAAGCTCGAGTGCTTGCTTTAGTCGTAAAGTGCCTTCTTGATTTCAACACCTTCTTCTTCTTCCCCGATTTTTTGTGTGCACCCGGGTGGTTTCTCTACATACACCTCTTCTTCTAGTACGCCATTCAAAAAAGGCGATTTGACATCCATTTGAAAAATTTTCCATTTGAATTGAGTGCTTGAGCAATGAGAGCGAATCGTCTCCGTTCTTATGTGGGGCAAAGACTTCATCATAGTCTATCCCCGCCTTTTGTCGATAGCCATTTCTGACTAGCCTTGCCTTGTACCGCTACTATCTCGCCTTGAGCATTCATCTTCTTTTTGTATACCCATTTTACTCCTGTGGTGACATCCTTTTGGTAATTCAACCAACTCCCGAAGTTTGGTTTCGCTCGGTGCTTTTATTTCTTCATCCGTGTTTCTTGCCACTTCCGTTCATCTTGCTTCTTGAATGTAATGTATTTCGGCATCCGCCAAAAGACAAATTAAATGTACCTCGCTTGTTGAGTCGTCTGAAATCTTGCATGCCTTCGCATTTTTGGTTGTCTTAGCTCTTCCTCGTTCTCGATTGTTTGAGGGCTTAGCACTATCTACGATCTCGAGGTTTGTTGTTGATGTGGTTGATGATTCTCCCTCTCTTATCACCTCGGAAGAGTTTTTCGATCCAGCACTTCTTCACATTCAACCCAACATCTCGGCTTATTATTACCTTCTTTTTATTGGATCGAGAAAATTTGGAAACCTTTAGTCTTCTCGTCATAACCAATGAACACAAATTTCTTGCTCTTATCTTAGCTTTGTTCTTGATCGATGCGTGTGCATCGCGCTCACAGATATTCCAAGTGTGAGGCGCTACACCACTCCAATTTTCTTGTGGAGTTTTATCTTAAACTCGCGTGGACATCGGTTTTGCACATAAATTGCGCGTTGCACGGCTTCCGCCCAAAATTCTTTTGGCAAGCTTCTTACTTTTCGACATTGATCGAACCGTATGTCGAGAATGGTCGATTCTTTCTCTGCCACGCCATTTTGTTGAGAAAGTACGGTGCGGTTAGGAACCTTCTTATTCCATGTTCACGCGGTATCTGCAAATTACGTGAGTTGTATTCTCGCTCGATCGAACGTAGAGCTCTAATAAACTTGCGATTGCCTTCTCTGCCATTACTTTGAACTTTTTAAACACTTGAATGCTTGATTTTTCTTTAGAAATAAACCCAGTCTTTACGGAATAGTCATCGATAAAAGTAATGAAATATTTTTACATTTGAATGACTGGGAGTGATTGGCCCATAATGTCGGTATGTATTAATGCGAGATGATCTGTTGTTCGGTATTACGCGTACGAAATGAGTGTCTCGAGTGCTTCCCGAGTACACACTCTCGCAAAAATTCTCGATGTAGTCAATCTCGGGTAACCCATGTACCATTCCTTTCTTCGACAATTTTTGTAAACCACCCAGCCGTGCGAGAATGACCGTATCGCAAATGCCACGGGAACGCCTTGTCTTCTACGTTAACTTCATGAACACCTTTCTACTTACATAACACGGGTTGATTTTTGTACATTCGATTCTTCGCCATCTCGACTCGTGCTATTACTCGCTCTTTCTTGTCTTTCGGTTGTAATACTCGATTTTTCATAAACAGAGTATCCTTTCTCATGAGTTGTCCCAGTACTCGGGATGTTGCTTTCTTGAGATCGGTACATAATAAACATTCTCAATTAATCCACTTTAAACCATTCTTTTGCAAATATGATATTGTACCTTGACACTTTTACTTGAATCTTTGACGCATCTCCAAATGACACGTGCCCAACCTACATGTCTCTTGCATCTCCACAAAGAGGTGTTTGTGCGCGTATGATTACTACGGGTATCGAGATACCACTGCCGTGTCCTTGTCGGGAATGAATGGTATTTTTGTAGGCCACGCGAGAACACCATCTTCTCTTGTCTCCTCTTCCGCGACTAGATTCGCGTTTTCTTCTACCTTTTTCTCGAGAATAGCAACTCGCTTTGCATAGTGCCACGTACTTGCCTGATTATAGCATTCGATATTTTGATTTGCACTCTTTTGCGTAGTGCCCGTACTTGCCACGGTTGTAGCACTCAACATTTGAATGATTTGTGACCGGCCACTCTCCCGACCACGTCCTCTGCCTCGCCAATTTTGTTGGCTTGGCCCCGCCCTTCTCCTCGTAGTGTGCATCTCGGCCAGCGACCTCGCCCACTGCGACCGTTACTGCGCACTCCCGCGGCCGCGCCTGCTACCCGAAAGTTTTGAGTATAGAGTACCTTTTCATCTTTGATAGATACCTTGGCTTGCGGTGCTTCCTCAGTGACTCGTTCTTCTTACCTTCAGCTTGTTCATGCGCCTCGAGAACTAGCCGAGATCATCGAGGGTCGTCTCCTCAGGATTTTTCGACTCTCTCGATTGCCTGGCTTGACATTCTCAAAATTCTCGGTTAATGGCCTTAAAAATTTTCTCCACCAACTTCTTGCATCGGTTAGAATTTCTCCATTTCGTTTTAGTTGATTCACCACTTATTTGCACACGCGAATGTGATCGGATACACCTTCGACATCTTCATCTTATACTACTCCAATTCATAGCGTAGAGTTTGGAGTCTTACTTGCTTTACTCGGTCGGCTCCTTTGAACACTTTTTCTAAAATGTCCCCACGCTTTTTTTTGAAGTAGTTGCCTCGACGTCTTCAACCCTTGACTAAATCGACGGCTCGAACAACATGTATAGTACCACGCTTATCCTTTGATCGCTCCTCTTTCAACGCCTTGTTTTGAGCGCCGTATATCCGTGGTATTTGTTGGTTCTTTGAAACCTTCGACCCTCACTACGCATCTTGCGATCGAGAAAGAAACTTTCATTTGAATGCTTTCCAGTTCTCGTAGTTCGCCTTCGTTAGTCGTGGTAGCGGCATTTGTCATCGTCATTCGCCATAGAATTTCCCGATACCAATTTGTTGATATTTTATAACTATTTTGGTGGAGGAAGAGAGACAAAAAACAATTTTTTTCTTACTAATCAAACACTCTTTTTATTTCTCTCTTCTTACCTATTACAGAGAATACAACTACATTTTATAGGCCTAAAGCAATTTCTTAAAATTCGTATTAAAAAACTTGACTTTAAACAAAGCAGTAAATTGACCCTTCTTGCTAAAACTTCCATAACTTATTGTAGGTAATACCAAATGACTGAAACCTTCACTATTAAAAACTAGACTTAAAAACACACGAAGTAGACTTTTCATTTGCTCGGAAACGATCTGGAATTGCCCTTCAATTCCTCATTCAATCTTGTCTGTCCGTTTTTAGTAAATTCGACCCTTCTTGCTAAAACTTCCATAACTTATTGTAGGTAATACCAAAATGACACGAAACCTTCAACATTAAAAACTAGACTTAAAAACACACGAATTAGACTCTTCATTTGCTCAAAATGATCTGGAATTGCCACTTCAATTCCTCATTCAATACTGTCTTAAAATCTGTCCGTTTTTTTTATTTGAGTTTATTTTCCACAATTCGAATATGATCTGATCGAATATTTTGATCTTATTGCTACAATGAATAGTCCATATAAAGATATAAAAGACAAATATCAGATTGCGAAAATAACAAATACCAGTCACCATGCAAGCAAATTTTTCTCCCATGAGCTATATTAGTAAATATCAGACTTGAAGTGCTTTATAATGGGTTTTATGCCACACTAAAGCCATACCTTTCAGCTTGCCAAAACCCCAAGGGGATTGAGGCCTGGTGGACTCAAAGCTCATTGTTCTGGCTTGATGGAGGAATGGTTTCTCTTGGTTTCCCTCTCCCACGTCTTATTGCTTCGATTTACTCTGAAAACTTATAAGAGAATGAAAGTTTAGGGCTGGGCATCGGGGGTTTTCGGGTACAGCTCTTGTTTATTTGTAGCTGGTCGTGGAGGACATGGGTGGTTGTGACCGGCACTCTGTCTTAGGGAAGAGTGGGTGATTGTTGTTCAAATTGTGAGAGAAATTTTGAAACCCTAAGAAGTACTCTCCAGTCTCCATCAACTGTTATCTTTCAGCTACCTACTGATTTATCTCCCTCTTCTTCCTTTTTTCATTTATAGGCAACATTGGGTTTCAAATATCCCAAAAGTCTTTTATTAATAAAAAAACTCACTTAAATATTTTATGATGTGATTTGGATAATATAACTTACCAATCCTATAATCAATTTTTATTATCAATGTTTTCTTTAAAATTTAGTTTATTTAATAAAATAAAGAAAATTTTAGTGTCACTTAAAAAAAATATACTCTTACCTTGGCTCTACTTACTTACCGTACATCCATCGATCAAGATTCGCTCATATTAACTTGTGGTTCGATCTTTACCACAGATCAATCCCATCATCAACTTTCTATTGATTAATACGCCACAGCTGGACGGCAATCACAAATAAGAGTACGGTATAATAATGTCAGTTCAATACACTGTAGTACCACCCTCGCACATTATCCTTTTTATTCCCGCCAAAGCGCACGTTTTTCTGTGCGTTTGCACCACCAATAATAAACAATTAAAGGACGTGGCTTGTCGTCTAAGTCCCACTTCAAAAGTGCCTTTTTCATTTTTCAAGAAATAATCATTTAATAATTTTCTAAATAATAATTAAATACTTATACATAAAATTTAAAATATCATTACAATATTAATACATAAATTATATATATACATGTATATTAAAAAAATTATTATTATTGGTAACAAAATTTGATAAAAATAATTAATTAGTAAATTATAAATATTTTAATAAATTTTTAATAATATTACAATAGTTAACTATTTATATTTTAAATTAATTTTTTTATTTTTTATTTTTTATTTTATTAATAATAAGATGAAAATATTTATATTATTAAAACTTATAAATATTTTTTCAATATTAATATTTTATGTTTATATATATATATATGTACATGGTTAATTTATGAATTTCTACTTATCACTTTTTTTATTATATTCTTCTTAATGGAACTTTCTTCTAGAAAAAAAAAGTTTTTTTTAATAAAAACATTTTCTTTGTTTTTGTTTTTAAATAGAGCAAGGAGCAAATCTGACAAAAATAAAAAGAAAAAGAAAAAGAAAAAGTATACATCAATTAAAAGAAAATCACAGTTTGTTAAGTGGATAAATGCTACTTACATATTAATTTTAATTATAATATATTAAGTAATTTAATTTTTAAAATATAATTTTATTACTTTTAAATTATTTTAACATATAACAAATCAAAAATGATATAAACATGAATTTATGTTTATTTAATAATTATTAAGTGTAATTGTATACTTCCTGTCCATTTATACAATAACCTCAAATTATCTTTCTTTTAGATATATTAAATATTTTAGTTGTTGAATGTAAAAACATTAAATAAGAAACAAATGAAATTAATAGTCATTTAAAAAACAAAATATACAATATTATGTCTGCATGTGACACCTTACTTGTGTACATAAATAACAATTTATATGATAACTTGTTATACATTAAATAATATAATAGTATTGAATTAAATGTAAAGCTTAGAAATCAAATGTAAAAACAGGTATTAATTACATCTATATATAATAATTTATATATATATATATATTATAAATATTGTCATGGGTGAGATGAGATAAGAGGGTTTAATATTAAATTATTTATTTTGTTTAGTTACTTAGAGTTAATATTATTTATTCATTTAATTTTATAAAAATGATTAATTAAAAATAAATTATATTATTATTTTCTATCAAATAATTAAAATATGATTAAAGTATTAATATTTAACAATGATAAAAAGAAATTTAATATGACATATTTTAAAAAAATAACCAATAATAAAATTGAAATAAAAATTTATTTTAATACATATTTTTATTTTTAATAAAATATTAAAATAATTTAATTTGATTAAAAAATATTAAAAAATAAATATTTTGAAAAATTTGTATATAGCTTTATCAGTATTAAAAATGTATGTTTAAATTGTATTTAATAAATTTTTAAAAAAATATTTTAATTAAAAAATTAGAATAATATGATTTATCTTTAATTGAAATTGTTATAAAAGTTAAAGATAATAAATTATAAATTATATAAATAATTTTATTTAAAAAATTTATGAAAAAATTTTCACTAGTAAAAATTATAAAAATATGACATTTAAGATTGAAAATGCTTATAGTTTTAAGTGAGACTCCATAATCTATTTGTCACTTTTACTGACCTCTTGATATTATTAGGCTCCACCAAATTATTATTTTTTCCTGCTGATCCAATTAAATCACCTGTGCACTGATTTACGCAGTTTTTTTATTTAAATTTATAATAATAAAATAATATTTTAATTATAATAAAATTAAATATGATTCAATTAAATGTTATTTAATATTATATTTTAATTTAAATTATCTAATTTAAATTAAATAATATTTAATATAATTAGATTTTTTAAATAATAAAAATATAAACAATGTTTTTTTTAATATAAAAAAACCGAGTTTCTCTTTCTATCATGCACAATAATGACGTAAACACTTTGTTGCATAGTTACACTTCTCGCCATGAATAAAAAGAATACAAGAAACTAAAAACTACAAATATTAATAAAATATAAATTAATATTAAAATAAATATATTTAATAATAATAATTTTATAAAATGAAATGAAAATATAATTTTTATTATAAAAATAAAAAAAATGTTATTAAGACACTATAAAGTTAACGATGGATGACAAAAAATCCTCTCCCCGTTCCCCTTTCTATTAATAAATTAGAATTTATATTCTATCTTTATTTAAAATATTTATATAAATATATCAGTATTTAAATAAAAGTAAAATTTTAAATTTAAATAATATTTTTATATTATTTTTATTTTTATTATAAATAAAATTTAAAAAAATAAATTACTAGTAAACATTTTATAATAAAAAATAAATATTTAAATAATAAATAATATTTATATAAATAAAAAAATATATAATAATAAATATGTACTTTTTTATATTAAATAACATTGATATAACTTTTTTACAAATTAATTTAAAACAATAATAATATATTATAAAATTTTAGATTTTTACAAACTAATTTTTAATATTTTAATGAAATAAAAATATAATTTAAATATAAAATATAAAATATAAAATACATAATTTATTATTTATTATTTATTATTTATTATTAGTTTAAATTTAAATTTATAAAAAAAATTAAAAAAATTAATTTTTTATATATTTATTAAAATAAAATATATATATAAGTTAAAAATATAATCTTAATTTTTATGAGATATTATAAAATATTAAATCTTCTTTTCAATTTTATGTTTGACAGCCCTAATCATTACTCTTCAAAGAAATCACTTCATATTATCTGTGTCTCTAAAACTCCTAATCTCGATTTGATTAGGGAAGAAAGTGAAGGACAAGTGTTGGGTGTAGTATTAATACTCATACTCGTGTTCTCTTTCTTTCGGCAAAATGTGGCGGTGGTTTTTCTTGGAAATGTTGTTTACAGTAGAAGCAGACTAGAAGGAAAATGGCCAGGTGTCACCGAAACGACGTAGGATCTCTCATTCTCTACCAGTCCTCTTCTACTCCCACTACTTCCGGCGGCCACTTCCGTTTATGGAGTACTTTTATAGGCTCTTCATTCCGCCGGAGAATCTTTGACGCTGTGAGTTGCGGTTCCAGCTCTCGCTTCCGTTACGAAGATTCTGCTTCTTGTTCCCATACTACTGCTTCCACTTCCAGATCAGCTGATAAGAACACTAAAGAGAAACCCAACACTACGCCATCGCCGCAGAAAACGACGACGGTGAAGTCCAACTCGAAGTCCGAGAAGCTATCAGATCTTCTTAACCTGGCTGATTGGTCAGAAAATGAAGCTGATGCGGTAGCGACAAAGAGGAAGATGGAGGCATTGGATGGGTTGAAGCGAGTAGTTAGAGAACTTCAGGTTGAGGATGAAGTTATGAGGAGAGAGGCGGCGAGCAGTGTGAGATCACTAACCAAGGAAGATTTGGAGGCCAGAGGGACTCTGGCTATGCTCGGAGCTATACCTCCGTTGGTCGGAATGCTCGATGCTGAAGATTTTGATACTCAGATCGCTGCGCTCTACGCATTACTCAATCTAGGGATCGGCAATGATATGTGAGTTTTCGGTGCTATTTGTTTATTTTGATTTTGTACGTTTGCTCCGTTTATACTTTTATTTCGTAATCAATATTTGTAATATTTTCTGTCATTTTCACGCAATGATGGTGTTTTGTTCTTTCAATTCAGACATTTTTGGTCACATGATTTTTCATTTGCTTATGAGTTTTTGGTCGCTATATCTTTTGGCTTTTTGTCCCTTTGATTTCTCTGAAACTCAATAATTTACTCAGTTTTCTTCGATTATTCATCGAACTTATATTGAAAAATGTCAACTAGTTCTAATCGTTAGTAACTTTAATTGCATGTAAAACCACTAATTTCTTTAACGAATCATCTTACTTCTTTGAAAACCATACCCGATTTTTCTAGCGTTCCGCTGTCTTTAAAAATTTTCGTAACAGTTTTTAAGCAATTATTTGGTCATTCCTCATCTCAGTATTAATTTTTTCCCATTTGATTTCACTGAAAACTGCTTCTCTCAGCAATTTCTCAAAGTCGTTTTTTGTTTCATGCATGCGTTATTCTCTTGAAACAGTCAGTGGGCGGGCAATATGTTGAGTTGAATATGAAGAGCTTATTCCTTTTGGAACCCCATTTTGCAGGAACAAAGCGGCCATTGTTAAAGCAGGGGCTGTTCATAAAATGCTAAAACTCATAGAATATCCAAATGCCCCGAACCCCTCTGTCTCTGAAGCTATAGTGGCAAATTTCTTAGGCTTAAGCGCATTGGACTCCAATAAATCAGTCATTGGATCATCTGGAGCTGTTCCTGTCTTAGTTAAAACTCTGAAAAAATTGGACGAGTCCAGTAGCTCCCAAGCCAAGCAAGATTCATTGCGAGCTCTGTACAATCTTTCAATCTTCCCCTCTAATATTTCCTTCATTCTGGAAACTGATCTTATCTCATTTTTCTTCAACACGTTGGGAGACATGGAAGTAAGTGAAAGAATCCTTTCAATTCTGGGCAATATGGTATCAACTCCGGAAGGTCGTAAAGCGATTAGTGCTGTGCCAGATGTGTTCTCCATACTGGTTGATGTATTGAATTGGAATGACTCACCAGTGTGCCAAGAGAAGGCATCCTACATTTTGATGGTAATGGCTCACAAATCCTATGGAGACAGGCAGGCCATGATTGATGCTGGACTTGTATCAGCATTGCTTGAATTGACACTTTTGGGTAGTACATTGGCGCAAAAGAGGGCTTCAAGGATCTTGGAGTGCTTGAGAGTGGACAAGGGAAAACAAGTTTCACAAAGTTTTGGTGGAAATTTGGGTACAGCTGTATCAGCTCCTATTTGTGGTTCTTCGTCATCTTCCATGAACCCAAATATGGTATCCAAGGAAGCTATGGAAATAGAGGAAGCAATGATGAGCGAGGAGAAGAAAGCAGTAAAACAACTAGTTCAGCAGAGTTTGCAAAACAACATGAAGAGAATAGTGAAGAGAGCCAAATTGCCACTGGATTTCGTTCCTTCATATCATCTCAAGTCACTCACAACAAGTTCTACTTCAAAGAGCTTACCATTTTGAGGTGTACCACTAGATAAGTTTTAAGATTGAAGAAAATATATTATGAAATTAGTCCTCTTTTCATGATCTTACTGATTCTGTTCTCACTAACTCTTAATTAGTGGTTAAGATAGCTAGCTATTGGTTATCAAAAGTTAACATAATAAACGTATTATATACATTATTCTGACTAGAAAGTTTTTTTCCCCTCTTTGAAAGAAATTATTCTCCGTTGGTTCCTGGAATTTGTACAAATGAAAATGCTGTTTGAGTAGTTACTTTTTGGGTTGAGCTTTTGAATTACCACACTTTAGTACAGCTAGTATATATGAACTGGTAGGGTTACTTGCCTAAAATTTTCACGAGTAGACAAACTCCATAGGCCATTGTACAAAATACAAATTGATATGATCAATCTTTTAAGAGTACTATCACTGTTAGACTGTTAGTTATTTGGAAGCAAATATGGAAATCAGCTGGATGACACAGTAATATTATATTATTATGAGCATCACACTATTATTAAGGTGGTCACTTAACCCACCCATTCATACCACTTTAATTAAAGTCTGTCTTGTTGGTCCTAAGCCTACCCTACATTTATTATTTATTTGCAATATACAAAAGTGTCGGTGGTTTTCTTATTTGTGATGGCGGGGCCCTGTGTAACATAACAGGTTTCTAATCTTGCCACAAAATTAGAAACTTTTTTAATTCAGGGTATCAAAATTCAATAAATTCATCCGGAATCCTTGGATTTACAGTGTTTACCTGAATTTATCTAGTTTTTGCATTAATTATTAATGCTCTGACCTTGCTTACTGAGCTATTTTCTATTGAAATTTTACAGATCTCAAGGAGTCAAGAGAACCCTTTTAGTCAAATCTGGGACTCGAAATGCTGAGCTGTGTCGCTGATAAGAACTCAACCACATTCATTGTTTTGATCTTTGGCTCCCCATGAGGTCTGTTGTTCGTATGGCTTGAATTTGATATTCCTTGTGGGTGCCATCGGCCATTTTGTAGACTTCTGAATTCCATTTCTTTTTTATTTATTTTTCGTTGTGTGATAATGCCCTTTAGTTGTGTTCTATGTTTTGGAGCAGTTCCTTTTGTTATGCAATAACAAATAAGGCTACATTTGGGTATGGTAACACAGACAAACCCATATTTAGAAATTGGTATTTTTTTCACCCATATTTTTGAATAGTTTCAATTTAATATCTTTATTTGTTAAATAGCTCTAAAATTAATAATTTTAAACAGTACATGAGTTTAATTTGGAGAATTCAATTGGTACATCACATTAAAATAGAGGCATTTTCGTCTTTTGATGTGAGGTTAGAATCATTTAACGTTAAATGCAATGCACCAGTTAATTTTTCTAAATTAAACATTTAATATTCAAGATTATTAATTTTGATACCATTTAACAATATTCGGTATTAAATTGAAAATCTTAAAAAATATGGCTAAAAAAATACCAATTTCTAAATATATTTTTTAGTTGTCTGTCAAATCTGTTGAGTAGTAGAATTGGAACTGCTTTTATATTTTTTTAGATGTCTGTCAAATCTGTTGTTTTACGGAACTTGATATGTGTATATATATATTTTCAATGTTTTTGGGTGGAGTTAAGTTCAGTACATTATTATAATTAAGATGTGCAGTTTTATTCACATTATTAAGCTACTGGGTTTATATCCTTTACCCCTAAAATATTAACTCAGGGCTTGATTGTTTCTATACATAAAACATGAGATGAGTAAAATATAGTTCTCACCTTTTATAGGATCCAATAGTACCCATTACACGCCAAGCCCTGGGAATGAAACAAAAGTATTAAGTTTTTTACATATTGACATTACTTGGATTTTAAAGCAGAAGTTAATTGTTAAATTGGGCAAATTAAATAAAATATTTTAACAATTTTTTTACCGGTAAAATTAGATATTTCTTAAACAAATAAAGAAACCATTTTTTTCTATATCCTATCGGTCTCTCTTTTATTTCTGACTCTTATCCTTCAATATTTCATCTCATTTTATTATATACCTTGATATTATAAATTTATTTTTAACTGAACTTTTTCCGAATTTATAAATTAAGAGAAAGTATATAATTTTTTTAATGAAGAGGAAGAGGAAGAGAAACCCAGAGTAGAGAGATTTAAGGAAGATAGAAAAATTATTTTCATTTGGTGAAAGAGACTTGAATTTTTTGGATTTTATTTTTATTTTTAAGCTTGATATAAAATATATTATTTTGAATAATATAAAAAAAATTGTTATTTTTAAGAGAAATTTAGTTTCACCTTTGAAAAAAATAACATTAAAAAAAATTGAACAGAATTATTATTTAAAATTTATTTAACTAAAGTTATCAAATTTAAAAGAAATATGAGATTAAAATGTCCTTATTAAAAAACTATTTATACCTTGCCTCGTTAAATTGCATGACCATCTATTTCTAACAAATTACTTCGTAATGTTATTGGTATTCTTTTAATCAAAATGTACTCTCAAGTATTTCTTTTATTTATTTTAAGAAATATAAATGATTAAATTTTATATTTTAAATTAGATATTTTATATCATGTTTAATATATATGATATAAACGAAGGGTAATTATTTTATTCAAATAATTTTATAAATTAGTAGTACTCTCGTGCACGTGGACTTATAGTTTCTTCGTAATATACTAATAATCTTTACATTTAATTTTAGTTATAATAATGATCTAAAATTAAAATTTAATTAAAAATTTTGCACCTATAAAAAAGTATAAACTCGTTTTTAAAATGGTTAAAGAAAAGAAAAATTCATTAAAATATTATTAAATAAAAACATTTAGGTTAATCCCAAAATCACCATAAATCATGAAAAGTTAATAGAGTCTTGAAAGAACACTAACGGAATTTAATCATGTTAAAGATGATGGTTTATCGAAAATAATCAAAAGAGTGATAATTTTGCGATAAAAACTCAAGACTTTTATTTGTTATTGAAACATTTAAAAAGAAGAGAAAATTTAGGTTTCAAAACCAAAAATAAGAGACATGTTTAGAAGATTTTAACATCTTAAATCAATAAGAATATCAACTAAATATACTAGTATAGTCATAACTCATAACAATGTATGTAAATCAAGAATCTTAAAGATAAGTAATCTATATGGCATAGAAATGTATAAGAAACAAGTATAAGAAAAGGTAGAGATGCATTGTCCCTTTTATTGGCCATAAATCTTGACATGAGCATCGACAGACATGTAAAAAAGGCAGCTTTCTTCAACCTAAGATCCTTCATTACATTATGCACAAACAAGTTGTACGATGTAATGAAAGGGCCATAGGTCCTTCCTAAGATGATCAAAAACACCACACACAAGTAACAACAAAGAATGTGTATGCTTTAGAGAGAGGAAAGTAATCGCCAATTAAAAGCTTAGGAATTTTTCTAAGTTAGAACTCTATGCTTGGACTACTTGAATAAAATCTCAAGCATACCAAGTAGGGAAGTGGATAATACAAGGATTTTATGTTACCTAAATTATAGAGTGAGACTCTGATCTCTTTCATTATTATCATTACCCAAATTGACTTATGCAGCAAAGGGTCAAAAGTCACTACCTTCCATGGTGGTTCGAGATCCTAATGATTATTTTATATTCACATGACTACAGTAAGGAGAAGTGCACCTCCCTTTGATGTTGACAAAAAACATATACACTAGGTAACATAGAGAACAATCTAGTAAATAAATAGAGATGTAGTCTATATGAATGGTATATGAATGACATGTTTGTAAAAAGAAAGATCATTATACTTGTCACTAAATGATGAAAACATGTGATGTGATGCTCATGCAAAAAGTTGTAAAAGAAATGACGAATAGAAGATTAAAAGGTGGTTCATTGGTAGAAAATAGCTTTAATGACGAGTTTACCTCTAATTTTTTATCCATGTATGTGATAATGAATACTTGAAAAACACTATTATTTCATGATTTATTTGTACTCAAATAAAACAAATAGATTTGAATTTATATGATTTTATCATTATTTAAGCAAATTTATGTTTTTGGAATCATGGATATATTCTATTATCTTTCAGGTATTTTGGGCTTCAGAATTAATTCAAAAGATAAACAACTTAAAAGAATAAAAGAATAATATATGTAAAACTTACATGTGATTCAACCAATTTATAAAGGGTGAAACAATATAAAAAGTGAAGAAAACCTCTCTAACTTGAGCCACAGTATGGATAAGTGTTAGTTGCGGTGCGACCTTTTCTAGACAAATTAAGGTGAACCAAAACAAGACACAAGTTGTGACAAATGGCAGATTTCTCCCTCACGATCCACTTTACTCTCCTATTTTCAACTATACATATATAACTTGTTTTCAATTATTTCAACACACCAAAATCATAGAAAAAAACATAGAATAGTTTTGCAGTTTGAAATTTTTTTCTTTCTAAGTGTTCATAGGAATAGTTTTAAGGTAGATTTTAGGAATATTTGTCAAAAATATCCCCAGGATTTAATATATCTTCACGTATGCCCTTGAGGTTTACAGAAAATGTTATAATACCCCCTATATTTTATGGTTAATAGTATTGATGTCCCTAAATCTAATGGTATTAACTTTTTCATTCATATTATGTTAATATTCTTTTAGAACTGATACCAAATTGGGGGCTAGTTGTTAGTTTTCATTTTTATCTTCATTTTCTTATTTGTCACTATTATAAATTGATATGAGCAAATATTTAAACATTCAATATCCTTAATTGGTTTAAAAATTATAAATATTATATCTTAATTTAATGGGTTCACCATGGTCTTCCCTTATGTTCGTCTTATCTTATTACATTAGTTATGCCTCAGTTTTGCTCAAATCTTAATACCCTCCTGGTTATAGTGAGCATTTTGCATCTTTATATAGATGGTATCCAATTTAGACTTACTAGAAAAGAGTGACTACACTCTATATTATTTATAATATAATAATCATTACAATTCTAAGGCCAACTAAAAACTTTGAATAGATTCTTAGCCACTCATAAGTACTAGATACATAATTACTGGTTGAAATTTTTGGATAGACGGGGTTGCTATACTAGAAGCTATGTGTGTTTCTGAGTTGTGTGCTCCATTTTTTCTATGTTCCCTCAAATGATATCAAGGGCTCCTTTTATAGCACAAGAAATCCCTATTTATAATATTTGAATCACTATATTATTCTTACTTTAATAATTTATCTATTTTTCTACTTTTTTAGCATATCAATTTTAGTCATTGATTTTTCTTGGCACATGCTGCCAACTAAAGATGTGGATACTATGTCTTTATTTTTCTTTATCATCTTCTACCGACAGTTCTTCCCTTTTATTCTTATTTGTCATTTTATACCAACAATGCTTTGAATGACATTGATGATGACACATCTTCATCTTCTCGATCTTTGATGTAGTAATTTCCAACTAAAGATGTGGGTTCTACATCTTTATTTTTCTTTATCATCTTCTAGCGATTGTTCTTCCTCTTTATTCTTTTTGTCATTTTCTGTCTACAATCTTTTGGATGAGGTTGATGATGATGCATCTATTTCTTCTCGATCTTTGATGCAATAAATGCATCTATAATCTTTGGCATTTTTCTGGCATACAAGCCGAATACCTCGCTTGTGTTTTGAAAAATTTTCAGGTTGTTGGTAAAATTTATCTCATATTTGATGATTTTTTCACCATCCTCTTCTAAGAGAGCCATGCTACTATAAGAAGTGATAATGACTTTATCAATTGAGTAACTTACTTTGATCTTAGTAGAATTATTAATTTTTTAGAATTTATAGTAAATTTAGCTTAACATTTGACCTCTTAATACATAGAGCTTTTCTATGTTGAATTCCTTTTTTGGAAGTACCCTTAGTTTGGAAAATTCTGTGTTTTGTTGGAAATCCCTAGCTTGATAAAGTGATATGGACTGATACATCTTTCCTTATTCCAATCCATTAGTAAAATGAAAAATATAAGATAAACAGGCTTGTAAATTAGTCTTATCTCCTTCCTGAAATTCTTGATTGCTTTTTTGAAGCTTTTTAAGAAATAATTTAATTCACTTAAATTAATTCCTAAGTATATGTTTTCTATTATATCTACACGAAAAGCTTTGTAAATAAATATTGGATCAACTTCTAAAATGTTGAATTTACTTTCTATAGGAAATTCCTTTTATATAATATAGAATTTCATATATTTTGTGTTCTTGGGTAGATTTTATGGCCAAATTGTAGAAACTAAACCATTGTGGTTTATTGATATTTTTATATTGGTTGTTTTCATCTTCAATGACTAATGAATTTTTAATGGATGTTTCTTTTAATAGCACTGGGTGTCTTATTATCTTTGATGTTTATGGGAGAGATATCTCTCTGAATAACACTAAAGGCCTTACTATTTTTTTTTCTAGAGTTGTCAATCTATTTGGTGCTGCTAGTTATTGTTGTAGTGTTGTAGAGTAATTCCTAAATATCTTCTTTAGATATTAGTTTTGGTACTTTGTAATTATCATAACTACCTTCAACCCCTATTCTGTTTATGAAAGCTTTATGAGTTACTCCATCAAACTCAAGAATAAATTTACTTGTTTATGTCCAGTTATTGTAGATTCCTAGTTTTGGGCTA
Source organism: Hippophae rhamnoides (assembly GCA_033030585.1). Classification (NCBI taxonomy): domain Eukaryota; kingdom Viridiplantae; phylum Streptophyta; class Magnoliopsida; order Rosales; family Elaeagnaceae; genus Hippophae; species Hippophae rhamnoides. The sequence continues at coordinate 34,849,654 of CM065435.1, read as the reverse complement.
TTATAAACTGCATAATTCTTTTTTTGTTCTTTTTTTGTTTCATCAGTCCAATTGAGCTTTTTTATTTCAAAGATGTTACTCTCTTTTGAACTATTAGGTTCTTTCTTTTCATCTTGAATTCTTTCTTTAGAAGTTTTTTCTTCTTTAGATTGAATTTTTAATGAAGATTACTCTTTAGAATTTTTGGACTCTAAGAATTGTTTTAAACAATCAAGTTCTTTCTATTTATTTTGTCTCCATAAGAAGCTTCTTGAGGAATAAAAGCTCGAGTTGTTCATGTAGGATTTTTATTTCCTTTTCCTTTATCTTGATCTTGACATCAAAATTATATTGGTTGAACCACTGTTACCATCTGACTAATCTTCCTTGCTTATAATCACCTACAATATTAGTTAATAAAAAATAACCAAAATTCTTGTCATTCGGTTCTAACAATGAATTTTCAAGTTATGACATATATTGCATATTTCTTATTTTGTTTTTAAATAGTTAGATATTCTTTTTCATTAGTGTGATAATTTAATTATGGACCATGTAATGTTCCTGATATATATCTACAAAGATATCCATCTTTATCATCTACTTTTACTTTCAAAATTACTTCTTAATATTCTTCTGAATATTTCAATTATCATTTTATCATCTGACCTTGGATGGTATAAAGTTGAAAATTTTTTTACCTATGCTTTTACTTTATTCATATACAGAGTATCTTGTTATGTCCATTTTTAGATATGTTTTTTTTTCAATTTTACTTAGGAAGGTTTTCGCATTTCTATAAGTTTCTTGATATATGCTTCAACACATGTCAAACATCCTAAACATTTTTGTAATTGTTTTTTGTCATTTAATTTATTAGTAAACCATGAATGTTATTAAGTATATGCGATTATAATTATGTTTTTCATCTTCAATTTCCAACCCTAAATACTTAATTTTTTTCTGAGTAAGTATTGTTTTACTTTCAAAAAATACAATGCCTTCTTTCTTGCATTTTTGTAGAATATTAATAATATCTAAATAATGTTTATTTAATTCACTATTAAAAATCAAAATATCATCTATATAGACACAACAAATTTTTTATAATTTTTTAAAGATGTTTAATGACTTAATTTTTCATAATTTACCACTTCTTAACTAACTTTAGTTTAATTTATTTATTTTTTATGGAATTTAGATTTAATTATTATTATATTTAAATTTTATTAGAAAATTGAAAAAAATAAAGATCCAAAATTTTAGAAACATATTGTCTAATGAACCTTATAATTTAAATTAAGATTTATTTAAATCAAATTAAAATTAAAATTTATATATATATATACAAAAGAAGGAATATAATTTAAATTAAGATTTATTTAAATTAAATTAAAATTAAAACTTATATATATATATATACAAAAGAAGGAAGAATGAGGGGGAATTGAAGACTGCGCAGAACAAAAAATAGAAACAAAAGGACTGCAGGGAAAAAATAGAAAAAAAGCAGAAGATAGAAACAGTCGCCAAAGGGAAAAATCACATAACGAAATAGAGAAAAGAGAAAGGGTGGAGGAAGAGGGAAAAAAAGGAAAAGAAATAGGCATGCAGAGAAGAGAAAGAAAAAACAGCATGGACTAATAAAGAAGAAAGACGCAGATCGGAGAAAAATATATTGGAGTATAACAGGAAAATGCTAAAACATATTATTTTTGCGAGCAAATTTTCTTTCAATTCTTAAAATTATAGTAAATTCGTTATTGTTAAATTTAATTTTTAATATGAACTAAATTTTTTTTATTCTAGGAAACATACGTAGTTTAATTTTGAACTATATTTGTTTTTTTATATTAACTGATCATTAATTAGATAATTTTAATCTTGTGATTTACTATCAAAATAGGAAATTATATAATAGATTTGAAATATTTCAATGTAGGTAAATATAGAGACCAAAAAATTTGTATAAACCTGTGTAGTTTTAAAATCATTGGTTTTAATTTTTTCTTGCTTTATTAAATTACATACTCTTGTGTAAATTAATGAAAAAAAATATTTCCAATTGATTATCAAAAGAGGTTTTTGGATTTTTTAGAGATTGCTAACAAATGGAGAAAATTAAATTGTATTAGCTAGATGAGTAAAACATAGCGAAAGATTAGGTGAAATCGATTTCCTAGAAGTTTTCTTCTAATTAATTTGATCTTTTAACAACATCTTTATTTTCTTTTGCATGTTTTCTTTAAATTAATTTTATTTTAAATATCAATTACAACAACCTTAGTTATTTTTTTAGATAAAATTGAGATTATTATAATTTTGGTATTTGTTAACAATAAGTTATCAATTTCTAAGGGCGATACTTTTCTTATCACTTTATTATAAAACTACGATACTGTGTACTTGTAGTTTTGCACCGATCAAGTTTTTGGCACTGTTGTTGAGGATTGATTTTTTCTATTTTTTGCCAATATCGATATAAAGCAATCTTGGTTTTAATTTAAAATTATATTATATTTGATTTTTTTCTCTATTTGTGTTTTTGATGTTGGATGCGCCGTGCTAGAACTCGAATCCAGAGATTGAAAGAACCTTTAGATCACGAAGAAAGAAAAAAGTACTAGCTATGGTAAAGGAGAACATAATGCACCACCAAGCACCTTGAAGGATTATGTAAGGTTAATTGTGAATGATAATTACTCAGGTGTAAGATGCAAGACCATTAATGCCAATAATTTTGAGCTCAAACTAGCGTTGATCAGCATGGTGCAACAAGCCCAATTTAGTGGATCGCCACTTGATGATCCCAATATTCATTTGGCGATGTTCTTGGAGATTTGTGACATTGTAAAGATGAATGGTGTTACTAAAGATACCATTAGACTGATATTGTTTCCTTTTTCATCCCTACAAGGCTAGAGGTTGACTACAATCTCTACAATCAAGAAGCATCACTAGTTGGTAGTACATGGCAAACAATTTCCTGCTAAATTCTTTCCACCCTCAAAACACTACTACAAAAAGGGGTATTAAAGTCGGTTCACGCGGTGAACCGACTTTAAATTTTTATTTTTATTTTTACAAAATTTACTCATTTTCTATTATACTCAAATTAAAACCTGTATTCGATCACTAAATAATATTAGAAAAAAAAATTTGTTTAACAACTAGTTTAAATAATAAAAAATAATTAAAAATAAAATATTAATTAATAGCATAAAAATTACCATGGTGTTGTTCTATGTTATTCAAGATCATCATATTTTTCTCCTGGTGTTAAAATACAAACTTACATATATAATACAAAAATTTATATACATAATAACAGAAAAAATATGAATAATAAATGCGTAGGATTAATAGAAATACTTAAAACAGTAAATGAAGTGACAAAATAAAGGAAATGAAGAAAAAAAATAGTGTTTTGTAAGTGAGAAATGAGTATAAATTTTTTGAGTATTTTTCTCAAAACAATAGGGGATCTAAAAGATTAGTTAGAGAGGAAGAAAACCCACTAACCGGTGCTAGAATTGGTGGTCGTAAGTGGCCGAAAAATGAGAAAGAGTGGAGGAGAAGTGGAAGAGGTTTTGGGTTTTTGAGAGTTACGTAGCTCTTGGAATAGTTTCTATCTCGGGAAGAAAGAAGAGAAAAGAATTTATCCACATGTAGCGTCGGTTCGACACGTCAACCGATGCTATCTATGTAGTGTAGCATCGATTGACCCCTGGAACCGATGCTATCCACGTATCGTAGCATCAGTTGACACCTGGAACCGACTCTATCCATGAAGCATAGGGTTAGTTCAACACGTTAACCGACACTACGTCTTATGTGGATAGTGTCGGTTCTACACCGAACCGACTTTAAATTCATTAAAAGTCAGTTTTTTCCAAAAACTGACTTTACATATCGACTTAAATACCTCTTTTGTAGTAGTTAAAACAACCCAACTCAAAAGTGAGATCGGTGAATTCAAGCATAATGAATTTGAGACTCTATAAAGCATATGAAAGGTATAAAGATTTGATTCGGCATTGCCCTTAGCATAGATTACCGGATTAGTTATAAGTTCAAATGTTCTATAATGGATTAAATGGGCAAACTAGAACCATAGTTGATGCTACATCTAGTGGAACTTTGATGTCGAAGACAGATGAATGTGCTACTTCTCTTTTGAAATAAATGGTCTCAAACAACTATCAATAACCAACTAAAAGATCTATGGCTAAGAAAGTTGCCAAGATTCATGAATTGGAGCTATTTACTGCCCTTTCAGCTCGAATAACTTCTCTATCTAATTAGATTTCAACCTTGAAAACCCAAAGAATACCACAAAGTGCAAAATATGTTTCAGATTCAAGTATGATAGTTCCAATGAATGAAACAAGTCAAGAATAGGTTCAATACATCAACAATTAGAACTACAACTATCGTGGTAATCATATGCCAAATTACTACCATCTAGGGATTCAAAATCATAAGAATTTTTCTTATGGAAACACAAAGAATGTGTTGCAACATCCTCCAGGGTTTGTGATGAACGAAAACCGGCATCGCCGATTCTCGCAAATACTTTGGTTTTATTATTTGTAAAACTCTCGCAAGTGCACGAATCATTTCGTAGAAAATGATAAGTATACTCCCAAGGTCGATCTAAGGAAGGAATGTATGTGGTTCTTAATTTATTATTCAAACTTTTAAAAACGAAATTAAATCCTAAACATCCTGTCACGATATTTTGGGGTTTTGTGTTTTTAATCTAATAACAGAAAATTAAACATAGATTCAATAAACATTTATGCAAATTTTATCTTTTATAAATAGTGGAGTATTTATGGATATAATAACTAAGTTAATTATGCTTGCTCGTATTATCTAGGTTATTAAAGATATGAATTGATATTTATTGATTCTCCCTTTTTTGTATGAATACCACCTTTGGTGGGGTTAGATACTCTTTGTTAACTAAACAAATCAATTAACACCTATGGGTGGGGTTGATAACTAATTTGGTTAATTAAATTAATTCCTTTTTCTAAGAGATTGAAAATGAACCATTTAAATGCCACCTTTGGTGGGGTTAGACAGTTTAAACTTTATCCAAGGTGTCCAAATTAAACCCAAGAATTTAGTTATCCGAGTACTAACTTTCAAGTTTTAAAACCACTACCGAAAACATGTCGTCAATACATTTTCAGATAATAATTCTTATAAAAACTTTTGAAATAGAGCTTCACTCTAACTACCGGGCGATTGTACCATCAAATAAAAGAGCACTACTCTAAATCAGACCGGATAACTAAACCTTAAAATCTAATTTTCAGATTTAAGTTTGTAATGAAAAATAATATATTTCTCTCTAACATTCTTAATATAAAATCTTGAATAAAAATAAAATCAATTCATTTTAGAGATTTTTACCTATTTAATATTTCGCAAGCATAACAACGTTATTATTATATCATGTTTACAAACAGCTAGCACAGTTAAATTTAATCACAGACAAATCAAATATAACATGTAAGAATAAAGCATAAAAATAACTGTAAAGAAAATAAAATCCTTACAGAACTTCGACGCTATTCCCGTTGCTAGAAAACCTCCAAGCGGAATTTGCACTTCCATTTATTGAATCAAAAATCTAAAATATTACAAAAACATAACTAGTTCTTCCCAAAAAGGGAAGAACTCTAAATCTAAGAGAAATTAACTAAGAAAAACTAAAAACTAAAAAAAACATAAGAAAAAAAAACTAAGAAAAACTAAAGAATCCTAAAAATCTAATAAAAGAGAGAAAAGAATGTATTTGGAGGTGTTTTTAGGTGTTTTTAAGGTGTTTTTAAGGTGTGTTTTGAAGTGAAGGGAAGGGGGGTATTTATAGGTGAGGATGGAGAGAAAAAATAGAGAAAAAAATGTTAAAAAAATGTAAAAACGCGGATTAGTGATTGCTGACGTCATCAATGACGTCAAGATGATTGCGGGCGGCCGCACAAGATCGCGGATGAACAAGACCGCTGCCGCACAAGACCGCGGATGAACAAGAACGCGGATGAACGATGTCGCGGATGAACAAGACGCTGGATGAACAAGACCAGCGGATGAACAATGTCGCGGATGATGAACAAGACTCCGCGGATGAATGTTGTCGCGCGCAGGGGGCGGAGTAAGGCGGCCGAGCGCTGGCGCAAGCGGCGACGGCGCGTTTTTCTCCTTTTTGACATTTTTGACATTTTTGACCCATTTTGTCCAATTTTTCCATATTTGTCGACCTTTACGCATTTATTTATTAATATATTTGTGATGTATTGCTTCCAGTATTCCTCTTTGAGTCTTTAAGTTGCATTTTTAAGCCAAAATACCTGAAAAACAATAAAAATACCCATGATTCCGAAAAAGACAAATTTATATAAATATATGATAAAACATATATATATATATATATATTTTTAATTAATTAATTTGCATAAAATCATGGTTATTTTAGTGCTTTTTGAGCACTCATCACAACCCCCAACCAGCTTCTTGCTAGTCCCTTAGCAAGAGAAGCGATAAAAACTAAAAATTAAACTATCCTAAATCACTTCCGTGGATTGACACGGTTGCATTTAGCCTATGCAACAAGCCTTTAAACCCCTAGGTTGCCCTAGTGGACGAGTTTGAGTCTCGTGAGGGTTTTCAGTAATGATACCCACAAACATTGAACTAAATGTAAAAACAAAAGAAACAATAAAAACAAACAACTTAAAAATTAAATTTACAACAAAATCACAAATTAACAATATCTCACAAAAGTGTCTCATACTTTTTAATCTCCTTTAAGATCATAATTAAAATCTCAAGCATAAGTTATCTTAATCTCTTTAAACAATCATGATTTATTATAATAATTAGTCGAAAATCATTTTCATATTTCATATCAAAAATGTATCAATTTAATTTCACCCAATTTCAGTGTCATGAATCGTAATTCGTCGACTCTATTCCTCACAAGTCAATACTCTCAAAACACCGAATCCTATGGGTTCAAACACTCATACTAATTTATATGCGAAAGAGTTGATGTATAGAAATGAACTAATATGTTCGCATATGTATAAAGAATAAAGGCTCAAAGTGTTATTTTAACATTGATCTCATGAAAGGAATCAAATGTATAAATTATAAAGATATCATATATAAAAATTATTTTCATGCATAAATCAAACTCATTAAGAAAGAATTTCAAGATATATGCCTTTTACAAATGAAGAAATTGCAATGACTTTTTAGGGAATTACTTCTTATATGTTTCTTTTGTAATTAGCCTTTACTCACAACTTTGTAGGCAAAGCGGGTTATAGTATGGAGATGATACTATTTTTATCTCTCTTTTTTTTTCTCGTAGATATTTTTCAATATGTGTATTTCTTGGAGAGACAAGCCATGTTCAGTATGTACATATTTTGGATTTTGGTGAGTGGTTAATTTTGTGGCTTTTCTGTTTGATCTTGGTTTAGGTAACCCCAGATATGTCTTTTTGTTTTTGTAGTAGTCATGCATAAATGAGATATAAGCATATACTATCAACTTCTACTCAAATCATTTAATCTAAGCAAAAATAATAATCAAAAATATATGATACTCTATTAAAATGAGAAAAAAATTCATACATTCAATGCTAATACCTATAGAGATCATCTAAAAATTTGAAGAAATAAGAAATGTGTTTGGAGTAGAAAAAATATATATTTCACTCTGAATAAAGGAAATTAGGCTCAAATTATATCTCACAAATGTAGTCTCCACTAAAAAAAACTCATAAACACCGATTTTGGGTTTAATATAATTTCTACATCTTATCAAGAAATACTAATTATGACAAAAACTAACTAATTATCAAAAATAATTACAAAAAATTTCATGATATGTTTTCAAAAAAATTAATCTAACAGTACAAAAGACTTAACTATTTACTTAAATTTGATTTAAAGAAAAGATAAATTTTTGTGAAATTTTTTTTTTTTTCAAAAATTACTAAATCACACAAAATAGAAATAAAACCAAACACACAAAAAAATGAAAAAGTATATTTTTTTATTTTTAAATATTTTTTTTTATTTTTATTTTTAAATTGTTAAAACTTTTTTTTTTTAAGCATGGTAACTTTTCACCACCCCCAACCTAGAACTTACATTGTCCTCAATGTAACAACTGTAAATTAAAGATAAAGAGAAAAGAGAAGAAAGATTACCTATTTCTTGAGAAAGTGCAAGTAGTAATGGAAAATGCAGGTGCATCCATCATATTCATCATTAAAGTGTATACAGACAGATCGCTGTGAACTTCTAACATCTCAACAAATATTTTTAGTTTTAACAATTTAAAAATTATTCACATGTAAATAAAAGAAATAAAAGAAAATTACCTAAAATGATGGGTTGCCTCCCATCCAGCGCTTAGTTTAACGTCTTAGCAAGACGTAACTTGGGGATTGCATTTTAAGTAAACTCAATGTCCCCTCATCATTGAGTCAATCAAACAGCCAGGTAAGACAAGGTTGTCTACCTATACTTTTTTAGTCATGCCCTATTGATTTTCAGATTTCTTTCTGTACTTAAAACTAGAGGCATATTTTGAGTTTTAGATAACCCACATCTAGGTACAAATCAAATAATTAAGGCATAAAAACACAATTGTACCTAGATTAAACAAAGCAACTAGCTCCTTAGATTGTAATTAAAACTTTAAAATTTTGGAGATAGTTCAAAAATTTTTGTTTTTTTTTTTTTGTTTTTTTTTTGTTTTTTTTTTAAATAACATAATCAGTATTAACCAAGAGTGCTCCCAGGAAAGAATGGTGGTGCAAAGGCTCCTTAAAAACCATCCTCCTAGACAGAACAACGTTCCCAGGAAAGACTAGTGGCACAAAGGCTTCCAAGAACTAGTCTCCTGTATTTAACTCTCTTAGATCTTTACTTTTCATGTTATTAAGTTAAGTTAAATAAAACTTTAAGTTAATGAAAATCTAAGTTAATTAAGTTTAAAGAAAAGGTTAATTAAGTTAAGTGAATTAAAAAATCTAAGTTAATTAAGTTAAAAAAAAAATCTAAGTTAATTAAGTTAAGTAAAAAAATTAATTTAAGTGAATTAAAAAAAATCTAAGTTAATTAAGTTAGTAAAAAAAAAGTTAATTAAGCTAAGTGAAGTAAAAAAAATCTAAGTTAATTAAGTTAAGTGAAGTAAAAAAAAAGTTAATTAAGTTAATGAAAATTTAAGTAAAAACCTAAGTTAATGTTAAAAACAATCTTAAAAAAAAAACTAAGTTAAGTAAGTTAAATAAAAATCAAGAATAAAAAAAAATATAGCTAAAGAAAGAAAATTAAAAAATAATAAAATAAAATAAAATTGAAAAAGGTAAAAGAAAATAAAATAATTTAAAAATAAAAATTAAAATTATGATAAAAAAAAAATTAAACTTAAAAAATTAAAATTTTGGTTTTTTTTTTTTTATTTTTTTATTTTTTTATTTTTTATTTATTTTTTATTTTTTTATTTTTTTATTTTTTTTTATTTTTATTTTTTTTATTATTTTTTTTTTATTTATTTTTTTTATTTTTATTTATTTTTTATTTATTTTATTTATTTTTTATTTTTTATTTATTTTTATTTAAAATTTATTAAAAAAAATTTTTTTTATTTTTTTATTATTTCTTATGAAATTTAAAATTTGAAATTTGATTAAATTTTTTTATTTTTTTTATTTTTTTACAAAAACAAAAAAAAATCACAATTATTTACAGCACAAAAATATTTTTAAAATTTTGATAAATAAATTAAAAACGCTATTCCTTCCATAAGAATCGCTAAAAACTTGATGAACGAAAAACAGATCGCCGATTCTCGCAAATACTTTGGTTTTATTATTTGTAAAACTCTCATGAAGTCTAATCATTTCGTAGAAAATGATAAGTATACTCCCAAGGTCGATCTAAGGAAGGAATGTATGTGGTTCTTAATTTATTATTCAAACTTTTAAAAACGAAATTAAATCCTAAACATCCTGTCACGATATTTTGGGGTTTTGTGTTTTTAATCTAATAACAGAAAATTAAACATAGATTCAATAAACATTTATGCAAATTTTATCTTTTATAAATAGTGGAGTATTTATGGATATAATAACTAAGTTAATTACGCTGTCGTATTATCTAGGTTATTAAAGATATGAATTGATATTTATTGATTCTCCCTTTTTTGTATGAATACCACCTTTGGTGGGGTTAGATACTCTTTGTTAACTAAACAAATCAATTAACACCTATGGGTGGGGTTGATAACTAATTTGGTTAATTAAATTAATTCCTTTTTCTAAGAGATTGAAAATGAACCATTTAAATGCCACCTTTGGTGAGGGTAGACAGTTTAAACTTTATCCAAGGTGTCCAAATTAAACCCAAGAATTTAGTTATCCGAGTACTAACTTTCAAGTTTTAAAACCACTACCGAAAACATGTCGTCAATACATTTTCAGATAATAATTCTTATAAAAACTTTTGAAATAGAGCTTCACTCTAACTACCGGGCGATTGTACCATCAAATAAAAGAGCACTACTCTAAATCGACAGGATAACTAAACCTTAAAATCTAATTTTGATTTAAGTTTGTAATGAAAAATAATATATTTCTCTCTAACATTCTTAATATAAAATCTTGAATAAAAATAAAATCAATTCATTTTAGAGATTTTTACCTATTTAATATTTCGCAAGCATAACAACGTTATTATTATATCATGTTTACAAACAGCTATGACATTAAATTTAATCACGAGACAAATCAAATATAACATGTAAGAATAAAGCATAAAAATAAGCGTAGAAGAAAATAAAATCCTTACAGTACTTCGACGCTATTCCCGTTGCTAGTAAACCTCCAAGCGGAATTTGCACTTCCATTTATTGAATCAAAAATCTAAAATATTACAAAAACATAACTAGTTCTTCCCAAAAAGGGAAGAACTCTAAATCTAAGAGAAATTAACTAAGAAAAACTAAAAACTAAAAAAAACATAAGAAAAAAAACTAAGAAAAACTAAAGAATCCTAAAAATCTAATAAAAGAGAGAAAAGAATGTATTTGGAGGTGTTTTTAGGTGTTTTTAAGGTGTTTTTAAGGTGTGTTTTGAAGTGAAGGGAAGGGGGGTATTTATAGGTGAGGATGGAGAGAAAAAATAGAGAAAAAAATGTAAAAAAATGTAAAACGCGGATTAGTGATTGCCGACGCTATCAATGACGCCAAGATGACAGGCGGGCGGCTGACAAGACCGCGGATGAACAAGATCAGCGGCTGCACAAGATCAGCGGATGAACAAGAACGCGGATGAACAGTGTCGCGGATGAACAAGACGCGGATGATGAACGACTACCGCGGATGAACAAGACCGCGGATGAACAGTTGTCGCGGATGAACAAGACGCTGCGGATGAACAAGCGTGAGCGGATGAACAAAGTACTCGCGGATGAACAGTGTCGCGCAGCAAGGCGGAGTTGAAGCCGCTGGCGGCCGGGCGCGTTTTTCTCCTTTTTGACATTTTTGACATTTTTGACCCATTTTGTCCAATTTTTCCATATTTGTCGACCTTTACGCATTTATTTATTAATATATTTGTGATGTATTGCTTCCAGTATTCCTCTTTGAGTCTTTAAGTTGCATTTTTAAGCCAAAATACCTGAAAAACAATAAAAATACCCGTGATTCCGAAAAAGACAAATTTATATAAATATATGATAAAACATATATATATATATATATATATATATTTTTAATTAATTAATTTGCATAAAATCATGGTTATTTTAGTGCTTTTTGAGCACTCATCAGTTTGATAGTCAACCAAGTGAGAAAAAATATCACTTGAGGATGCCATGGTTTCCTTTGTTGAGGAGACCACAATAAGGTTTAAAAAGAGTGATTCACCATTGGATAACATTGAGACTCATTGTAGCAATATGAGAGCCACTATGAAAAATATTGAAGTGTAAATTGGGCAACTTTCCATGACCATTATTGCTCAACAAAGAGGAACTTTCCTAGCAATACAGAAGTGAATCCAAAGGAATAATGCAAGGCCATTACATTTAGGAGCGGAAGAGAAATTGAGAGGTCACCATCAAAGGAAACTGAGTCCACCCTTACATCTCCAAACAATGGTCAAAGTAATCATAAAGTAGAAGAAGATGAGATTGTTAATGATACACTAAGAGAGATTGAAATTACTCTATCAATTTAATTTCCTGAAAATCCTCATATTCTCTCTACTCCACTTCCTTATCCTCAACACTTTCAAAAACAAAAATTAGATAAGCAATTTTCTAAGTTTTTGGATATCTTTAATAAAATTCACATAAATATTGCTTTTGTAGATTCCTTGGAACAAATTCCAAATTATGCCAAATTTCTGAAGGACATCATTTCCAAGAAGATAAGGTTGGAGGAGTTCGAAACATTAAAGCTTTCTGAAGAATGTAGTGCCATTATTCAAAAGAAATTACCTCAAAAATTAAAAGATCCGTGGAGTTTCACTTTGCCTTACACTATTGGAATTTTTTTTATAAAGGTTTATATGATCTTAGTGCTAGCATTAATCTTATGCCATTGTCTATTTATAGGAAATTGGGACTTGGAGAGATGAAACAAACAACAATTACTTTGTAACTAGCAAACAGATCCATCAAGTATCCACGTGGAATTATAGAAGATGTATTGGTAAAGGTGGATAAATTTATTTTTCCTACTGATTTTGTGGTGTTAGATATGGATGAAGACCAAGATATCCCACTAATTATTGGCCTACAATTCTTGCCTATGGGAAGGGCTTTAATGGATGTTTAAAAGGGTGAGTTAATATTGAGAGTGAATAAAGAAGAAGTTAAGTTCAAAATCTATGAAGCCATGAGATTTCTAGAAGATTCGAGCACTTGATTTTGGGTAGATATTATTGAACAATGTGAAGTAGAAGCCTTTCAAGAAGATATACCGGCCGATCACCTAGATCTATGTATCACCACTTCATCTCATGCTTATGATTTCAATAACTCTATTGTTTATGAATCTAATTTACCTTTTATTAGTGAAGAATTTATCCATTATGTATTTTCCTAGGAAGCATTGCAGTAGGTTACATCATTTAGCAAAGAAGTGGAGCAGCTAGAGCCAATGGTAGCAAAGAAGAATTATGTAATCTCTATAGAAAAAGTGCAGTAAACTACAACTCTAAAGTTGAAGCAATTTCCTGAGCATCTTCTTTATGCATTCTTGGGTGACAGTTACACATTTCCAGTGATTGTTACGACATCACTTACACCTGAAGAATAGGAAAAGGTTACTGTGTGTGTTAAGGGAGCATAGAATAGCCTTGTGATGGACTATCTCTAACATAAAAGGTATAAGTCCATCCATTTGAATGCACAAGATTCTAATGAAGAAACCTTACAAACCATCAATTGAGCTCTAAAGAAGATTAAATCCAACAATGAAAGAAGTTGTGAGAGTTGAAATTTTGAAGCTCTTCAATGCTGGAATTATTTATGCTATTTCATACAGCTTATGGGTAAGTCCATTGTAGGTTTTACCAAAAAAGGGTGGAATGATGGTAGTGAAAAATGACAACAATGAGCTTATTCCTACAAGAATAGTCACGGGTTGGTGTGTATGTATAGATTACTGCAAGTTGAACAAAGCGAGAAGGAATGATCATTTTCCACTTCCATTCATTGATCAAATGTTAAATCAATTGGCTAGATATCCTTATTATTTCTTTTTAGATGGTTATTTGGGGATATAATCATATTGCCATAGCCCCTGAAGATTAGGAGAAAACTACATTCACATGCCTATATGAAAAATTTTATATTTAGAAGGATGCCATTTGGATTGTGCAATGCCCCAGCATTATTTCAATGTTGTATGATGGCTATCTTCTCTAATATGGTGGAAGATATAATGGAAATTTTCATGGATGACTTTTTGGTTTTTGGTACATATTTTGATCATTGTTTGCATAATTTAGCTATTGTTTTGTAGAGATGTGAAGATAAAAATCTTGTCCTAAACTAGGAGAAATGTAATTTCATGGTTCAAGAAGAGATCATGCTTAGCCATAGAGTGTCATCTAAATGAATTGAGGTTGATCGAGTTAAAATTGCAACCATAGAAAGACTACCACCTCAAAACAATGTGAAGGGAATCAAAAGGTTTTTGGGACATGCTGGATTTTATAGAAGATTTATAAAGGGTTTTTCTAAACTCTCTAAACCTTTATGTAATCATCTATAAAAATATTCAGCATTTGACTTTGATGATGTTTGTTTGTAGGCCTTTAATGCAATCAAGGAGAAATTGATTTTAGGACTAGTAATGATTGTATCTGATTGGAGTCAACCTTTTGAAGTCATATGTGATGCAAGTGACTTTGCAATTGGAGTAGTATTAGGACAAAAGTGACATAAACTATTTAGGGCCATATACTATACAAGTTGGACATTGAATGAAGCTCAATTGAATTATACAACAACTTAGAAGGAGATGCTTGTTGTGGTGTTTTCTTGTGAAAATTTTTGGTCTTATCTCATTGGTACAAAGTGATAGTGTTTACTGATCATGTAGCAATTCGTTATTTGTTTAGCAAGAATGATGCTGCCTAGACTGATTCGTTGGATTCTTCTTCTTCAAGAATTTGATATGGAAGTTCGAGATAAGAAAGGAAGTGAAAATTTAGTTGTTGACCATCTCTCTTAGTTGGAGTAAGAGGAAATAAAACTAGATTTAGTGATCGAAGAAGCATTCCCTGATGAGCAGTAATTTGCATGTGAGATCAAACTTCCTTGGTATGTAGATATTGTAAACTACCTAGCTTGTAGAGTATTTCCACCAGATCTTACTTACCATCAACGTAAGAAATTTTTGCATGATGTGAAATATTATTTTTGAGATGAATCTTTGCTTTTCAAAAGATGTCCTGATCAAATCATCCAAATATGTGTGCCTGAAGAGGAGATGCAAGCCATTTTCCATCATTTTCATTCCTCATCATATGGAGGACATTTTGGAGTAACACAAACAGTAGCTAAGGTACTTTAAAGTGGTTTCTTTTGGCACTCTATTTTTTGTGATATTTATTCTTTGGTGAAGACTTGTGATCGGTGCCAACATATGGGAAATATTT
This sequence comes from Hippophae rhamnoides, assembly GCA_033030585.1. Classification (NCBI taxonomy): domain Eukaryota; kingdom Viridiplantae; phylum Streptophyta; class Magnoliopsida; order Rosales; family Elaeagnaceae; genus Hippophae; species Hippophae rhamnoides. The sequence goes on along the minus strand of CM065435.1, from coordinate 34,834,470 downwards.
CAAGATGTTAGGAAATACCATAGAAAAATATCTTAGAGATTGAGTTATTTAATGTTTGAGGAATTGATTTTATGGATCTTTTCCTCCATCATTTGGCTTTTTTTATATCTTGTTAGTAGTTGATTATGTGTCAAAGTAGGTGGAGGAAATTTTCGCAACAACAAATGATCCAAAGGTAGTGCTTAAATTTATGTATAAGAGCATATTCATAAGATTTGGCACTTCACAAGCTATTATTAATGATGAAGGGACCCAATTTTGCAACAAGTTGTTTGACAACCTTCTCTCTAAATATGGTGTGAAGCATAAGATAGCACTTTCCTACCATCCTCAAACTAATGACCAAGCTTAAATTTTAAATTGAGAAATCAAGAATATCCTTGAGAAGACGATCAACATCAATAGAAAGGATTGGGCAAAGAAGCTTGATGATGCTTTATGGTCATACCGTATAGCTTGTAAAACACCTATTGGGATGTCTGCTTATCGATTAATGTTTGGAAAAGCATGTCATCACCTTGTTGAGTTAGAGCATAAAGCTTATAAGGCTATAGAGAAGTTTAATTTTGATTTGAATATTGCAGGGGGAAAGTGACTTCTTCAATTGAATGAGATGGATGAGTTTTGAAATGATTCTTAAGTGTGAATTTGCTCCAGGAAAATAGGTTTTGGTTTTCTCTACTTCATTTCGCCTATGAAGAAGAGTTGGATTAACTGGGTTTGGAAAGTTCAATCTTGCTTTGCTCTAGAATACGTTGATGGATCCTTGAGGTAAAATCCTAGTTAATATAAAATATTAGAGAAATGATCTAGGCAATTTTTTCGTCACAACCAAAATAATTTCCCAGCCATCTAATTATCACGCCATCATTGCATGGTGTATTCCATTATCAACCCCATTGAGCCTTGTTATACATAAACCTTTATTTGTTCTTTTAACTATATAAACCATTTACATTCTAAGCTTGAAAAACCATGAATTTACTTTAAATTTTGAGAGAATACTTTGGTCAAAATTTCCTTTTGAAGAGAAAATTAGCTCAAATTAAATAATTCACATTATCTTTGCTCTATTTGATCAAAGAGTGAAAAACAAGAGAAAAAAGTGAAAGGCAAGAATCAAAAAAGGGTTAAATTGGTTGAAATTAGTAAAGACTATAAATATCAAGGCAACCACATGAAAATTTGAGAAAAAAGAAAGAAAGAGAGCATAACACTTATTGAGTATAACAACAATATTGTCATCAATATGAGCATATTGTCAAGAAAGAATTATGATGTAAATATTGTGGATATTCTTTTTATTTTTTCTTTCTACCAAGTATTTTTCCCAATTTCTTTTATTTTCTATATCCATTTCTTTCTTAGCCCTCACGATGTGCCTGTCATAATAACCTTAATTAAAGACCTTTTAATCTCTGATTTTGGTATTTGATTACATTAATAGAGAGGATTTATGAAAATTTGACATACGGAGTTAAATTTAGAGAGAATTCTTCTGATTTTAGTTGTTCTACTTTTAATTGAATTTTCTGGTGGTTTGGAGTTAAATTGACTATTTCATACACACACACTTAAGAACATAGCTTTAGGTTGAAGTAAATACTTAGCTCTTACTTGGCAAATTGGTAAATTTTTGATTGATTTTCTTGCTATATTTGATGTAAAAAGAGTAAGTTATTAGTGGTAAAATATAAATTCAGATCATGGCTTAGTAAGTGATTGTAGTTTTCTATGGGATCTTGTTAACATTAACTACCGTTGTCTTTTCTTTTTATTTTTTTTTTGTTTGAGGACAAACAAAGTTCTAAGTTTAGGGGTGTTTAATGAGTTGCATAATTTAACATAATTTATCACTTCTCAACTTTAACTATAATCTAATTTTATTTATTTTTTATTTAATTTAGAATTAATTATCATTATTTAAATTTTATTACAGATTTGAAGAAAATGAAGATCTAAATTTTAGAAGTATATTGTCTAACGACACTTGTAATTTAAATTAAGATTTATTTAAATAATATATATATATATATATATATATATATATATATATATATATATATATATATATAACAAAAGAAGGAATAAAGGGGGAATTGAAGATTGCATAGAAAAAAAACAAAAACAAGAGGAGGACTGTGTAGAATAAAACAGAAAAAAAAGCAGAAGAAAGAAATAGGCACCAGAGGGAAAAATCACAGAACGAAACAGAGAAAAGAGAAAGGGTGGAAGAAGAGGGAAAAAAAGAAAATAAACAAGTACGTAGAGAAGAGAAAGAAAAAACGAATGGGACTAATAAAGAAGAAAGACACATATCAGAGAAAAATATATTGGAGCGCAATACAAAAACACAAAAGCATATTCTTTTTACGAGTCAATTTTCTTTCAATTCTTCTCCTAAAATTATGGTAAATTCTTTTATGTTAAATTTAATTTTAGCGTGAACTAAATTTTATTTATTCTAAGAAAAAGATGTAATTTAATTCTGAACTATGCTTGATTTTTATGTTAATTTGAATTATTTTTCTTCTAATTAATTGATAATTAATTAGATGATTTTAATTTTGTGATTTACTATCGAAAGAGGGAAATATATGATAGATCTAGAATATTTCAACATAAGTAAATATAGATATCAAAAGACTTGTATGAACCTGTGTAATTTTAATGTTTTCTTGCTTTATTAAATTGCATATTCTTGTGTAAATTAATGAACAAGAATATTTTTAATTAACTGTCCCAAGAGGCTATTGGATGCTTTTTTAAGATTGCTAATAATAAAATAAAATAAAATTCTATTAGCTAGATGAGTAAATCATAGTGAGGAATGAGCTAAAATTAATTTCCTAGAAGTTTTCTTTCCATTAATTTGATCTTTGAATAATATCTTTTTTTTTGCATATTTTCTTTAAATTAGTTTTTTTTAAATTACAATTATAACAATCTTAGTGATTTCTCTAGATAAAATTGAGATTAATATAATTTTGGTATTTGTCAAAAATAAGTAACCAATCCGTGAGGATGATACTTTTCTTATCATTTTATTATAAAACTACGATACTGTGCACTTGTAGTTTTGCACCAATCAATGTTATGCATATATCTTTGAAAGATACCTAGAGCTTGTTTTATCTTAAATTTTACAACAATCCATTAGAATTGCCCTTAGAGGCAACTAAATGTCATTAATTTTTGGGATTATTCATCTAGTCTTATTTTCCAAAATCTACTTTTACAATTAAAACTTGAGAAGTATTTATTTCCTTTTATTAATGATAATAGTTCTTCTCTCTTTGAAATAAAGTATCCATCATCAATAGTTTTTTTATCCAATGCTTTAAAGTTTACTACCATTTTCTGTTTTCCTCCTATTTTTTTAGCTTCTTTTTCTACTAAGAATTCTAAAAGAGTGGGATGAATTACTTGGTTTTATGATTTTTAATTCCAAAAGTTCTTGAATTTATTTTTCAAAATCAATCATGTCTTCTTGAGTATAAATCATTGGTATTACTCTAATAACTTTGTTAATGTCTCTTAACTTTATGTTGGCAATCATTTTACATATGTCAACTATCAAATATATATGACCCAAAAGCTCTTCAAAGTTGTAAGAATGATTATTACAAAAAAAATGATAAAAATAAACCCTTGTGAAGTCATTGCATTTTCATTCATTCTTTAAAGGCATATACTTGATATACTCTTACTCAATGATTTTAATTATTGTATAGAAATAGCATGTGATTTCTTTATAAATCCTATCATTTGGTTTATTTTATGAGATCAATGTTACGTACTTTTTGACCATTCTTTTTTAAACATATGTGAATCCATTTGTTCATTTCTTTACATAACTTCTATTTGCATATAACTTTAATTGAGCACTTGGACCCATAGGATCAGTGTAATATTGAGAGTATGACTTGTGAGTATTAGAGTCAAAGCGAATTTAAAATCCTAACAATAAAATTTGGTAAGTTAATATTGATACGAAATATTGATGAGTGTTCAAAAAGTACTAAAATTACCATGATTTTATGCACATTAATTGATTAACAAGATATATATTTATATGATTTTATCATATATTTATATAAATTTGTCTTTTCGGAATCACTGGTATTTTTATTATTTTTCAGGTATTTTTGCTTAAAAAAATAACTTAAAGACTCGAAGAAAAATACTGGAGGCAATACATCACAAATATATTGATAAAATAAATGAGGAAAAGTCAAAAAATATGAAAAAATTGGATAAAATGGATCAAAGGGTAAAAAATGTCAAACAGGAGGAAATCGCGCACAAATGCCAAGAAGGTTTAATTAACGACCAGCGTAAGCGCGTACCACGCCGAGCAACACGTGCGCATCGTCTAGTCCGTGCATACCTGCTTTCCATTCCGTGCATGCCGCACACCCATCTGCGCGTGCTGCTGCGCCCCACACCACCATGACATCAGCAATATGACATCATCATTCACTACTTTGCGTTTTCTCTATTTTTAATTATTTTTTCACCCACTTTTTCTTCCTCTCCTCACCTATAAATACCCTCATTCTAGTCACTTCAAAACACATCTTCTCTTCTCTTTCTTTCTCTCCATTTCTTAGTTTTTAGCTTTTCTTAGTTTTAGAGTTATTCTTTTTTTGAGAAGAACTAATTATGTTTTTGTAATTTATTTGCTTTTTGATTCAATAAATGGAAGTGCAAATTCTGTTTGGAGGTTTTCCAACAATAGGAATAACATCAAAATACTATAAGAATTTTATTTTCTTTATAGTTATTTTTTATGCTTTATTCTTATATGTTATATTTAATTTGTCTGTGATTAAATTTAACTTTGCTGGCTATTTGTAAACATGATATAATAATAACGTTGTTACGCTTACGAAATATTAAATAGGTAAAAATATCTAAAATGAATTGATTTTATTTTTATTCAAGATTTTATATTAAAAATGTTAGAGAGAAACATGTTTTTTTCATTACAAACTTAAATTTAAAAATTAGATTTTAAGGTTTAGTTATCCAGTCTGATTTAGAGTAGTGCTATTTTATTTTTTGGTACAATCGCCCGGTAGTTAGAGTGAAGCTCTATTTCAAAAGTTTTTATAAGAATTATTATCTGAAAATGTATTGACAACATGTTTTCAATAGTATTTTTAAAACTTGAAAGTTAGTACTCGGATAATTAAATTCTTAGGTTTAATTTGGACACATTGAATAAAGTTTAAACTGTCTAACCCCACCAAAGGTGACATTTAAATGGTTCATTTTGAATCTCTTAGAAAAAGGAATTAATTTAATTAAACAAATTAGTTATCAACCCCACCCATAGGTATTAATTGATTTGTTTAGTTAACAAAAAATATCTAACCCCACCAAAGGTGGTATTCATATAAAAAAAGAGAATCAATAAATATCAATTTATATCTTTAATGACCTAAATAATATGAGCAAGCATAATTACTTAGTTATTATATCCATAAATACTCTAATATTATAAATGATAAAATTTGCATCAATATTTATTGAATCTGTATCTATGTTTATTTTTATGTTATTAGATTAAAAACACAAAACCCCAAAATATCGTGACAGGATGTTTAGGATTTAATTTTGTTTTTAAAAGTTTGAATAATAAATTAAAAACCACATATATTCCTTCCTTAGATCGACCTTGGGAGTATACTTGTCATTTTCTATGAAATGATTTGTACACTTGCGAGAGATTTATAAATATAAGACCAAAGTATTGGCAGGATCGACGATGCCGCTTTTGTTCATCAAATATTAATTTGTGATTTGTAAATAATTTTTATAATAAAATGTGAATCTTTGAGATGTTGATCTAACTTATGCTTTAGATTTTGATTATGATTCTAAAAGAGATTAAAACATGACAAGTTTTAAAATATAATTTTTATTTTGTTATTTTTTGTTTTATTTTTTACTTTGTTAAATTTAGTTTTTATTTTTTATTTATTTGTTTTTGTTATTTGTTTTAGTTTTTACATATAATGAGACGTTTGTGGGTATCAACACTGAAAAATCCTTATGAGAATTAAACTCGTCCACTAGGAATACCTAAAGATTTAAAGACTTGTTGCATAAGCTAACTACATTCATATTAATTTACATAAATGATTTAGATTAGCTTAATTTATTTAGTTTTAGTTTTTAGTTTTTTTATCGCCATCTTTGCTAAAGGCTAGTAAAAAGTTGGTTAAGAGTTGTGATGAATTCTTGAAAATCACTATTATTTCGTGATTTATTTATACATTAATGAAATAAATAAATTTGAATTTGTATAATTTTATTATTATTTAAGAAAATCTATGTTTATGAAATCACGGTATATTTTTTTGTTTTTCAAGTATATTTGACTTCAAAATTGATTCAAAAAATAATCACTTGAAGAATCATACCTAAAGTACTCATTTTCAACTTAGAAAAATAAAAGAATAATACATGCAAAATCTTACATGTGATTCAATTAATTGTAAGGGGTGAAAGAATAAAGAAAGTAAAGAAAAATAGTTTGGCTTGAGCCATATCATGGATAAATACTGACTGCGATGTGATCTTTTTTGGATAAATTGAGGTGGACCAAAATGAGACGGGGCTGGGGCATGAATAAATGTGGGCTACGGCGTGCTAAGATTTGTCCCTTATGATTAATTTTTCTCTCATATTTTCAACTATAAATAGGATTCGTTTTCTATTTTTCAACACACCAACATCATAGAAAAAAACATAGAATAGTTTTCTAGTTTACAATTTTTTTTCTTTCTAGCCATTCCCAAGATTAGTTTTTTAGTATATTTTAGGTTAGTTGCTCCACCACCTTGTAAAGATATAGAGAGAGAACCTTCCAATTGTAAAGATGATCAAAGAATTTGAACTAGATAGTGATAGTCCATTTAGAAATGTTGAATCGTTTTTATTAAGAAGAGATAATTTTATTATTAAATCTTTTATTTCTCTTTGTAATTTGTATGTGGGAATTCAATCTCTATTTTCCATGATTTTAATAATAAATTAATGATAGGACAAGTCTTGATTTATGAATAAAAACATATTTTAGAATTAAACATTAAACATATCATATGTGCTTAGTTGTGCAAAATGAATAAGTGTCTACCTTGAATAATTAGAGAATATATCTATCTTAAGTTATCAATTTTTTTAATCATAAGTTCGATCAAAGAAAGTTATCAATCAATTAAAATTTTGGTGTATATATATATTTAATTTACCGAATAATCAATTTTAACCTCGATCAAATAAGAATTGATTAATTTGATTAATTGATTTTTATTAAAAACTTATCATAATTATAGAAAGTTTTATTTTAAAAAAAATTAAACAAGTAAAATCTAGTTTATATTTAAATTATTTGTTTGTTTTGTCTAGTTATACTCGCTAAATTACACATACATCCATTAGTATTGTATAGTTTTATTACTTTTGTTTTTATATACTTACTTTCTTTAGATGTAATATTTATTTACTTTCAAATCAAAAAATTGTTAGAATATTAAGAATTTATTTTTTTAATTAAATTAGAAAATTAATTTTATTTTATTTTTAAAAATATTTAAGCATTAAATTATTAAAAAATTATAATTAATATTAGTATTGATTATTCTAAAAATATCAATTCTTTAAATATATATTAATTATTTGTACTCCTATTATTTATCATGTGATGATGCACATATTATTTTCTTTTAAAATAATTTTAATATATAACGTGCATTTTTTTTCTTCGAAAAGTACCCAACCGACACTATAGATTCGTAGATTCGTTTGTGGGTTTTTAAAACACAAAATCACACAACTTCCACTTTACATATAAATTAATTTTTTAGTATTATTTGTATTATATATTATAATTATATTTATGTCATGTTTAGAATTATAATACTTAATTAATAAAAAAATATAATATATATTTTAAATCAAAATATAATAATATTAATCCACTGTAATTAAGTTTTTAGATATAGCATGACACTTAATGCCCACTACATAAATGTATTCAATTAACTGAATATATTTTATGAAATTATAAATAGTATTTGTTATTATATGTTAAAAACTGTCAGGACGATGACCCTCAAGTCAAATTTATATATTGGCTTGAACGTCCATATTTTGATAAAGATAGATAAATGTTTTAAATTTTTTAGAATCTTAAACATAATATAGATTTATAAAATAATTCTATAATCCACTAAATCAATTTATGTACATGTATATTATTTATATATTTTCAACATTTTTCTAATAACCAATTGTGTACGGCATAATATTAAAAGGTAGATGCATGATATGTACCGGACAATAAATTATAGATCTACTTTATTTTCGGATAACTTATGAGAGTTTGAAAATTCAATATTTTACTTAAATTTTACTGCCAATGTGACAGATGAAGTAGCATTGATTCCCTCAACTGTTAACGCTAATATTGTGAAATAATATAATATTTTTAGAATATGAATAACGTGATAGTTTATACTTATTAATAATTATATACTCTTTGTTTTTCACTAAATATTTTTTTTTAGTAAATCTTAGAGAAAAATATTAAAAATATATAAATTTATATTTATTTTTGTATCTATATTTTTTTTATGTTACTATGCATTTTTAAAAAATAAAATATTTTTTTAATTTATAAAATAATTATAATATAAAATATGTGGGTATAAAAGTAATACAAATTATGTAAAATTAGCATTTTTGAAGTATTATAATATATATAAAAATGTATTATTTCTACCAGTCATCTTGAATACACACGTTTATTATTCCACAATAATGGGTTTTGGATTGAAATATTCTTGTAATTTTAGATAAGTGAAATATTAATTTTGTAAATTTTAGGGTGGATTAAGTTAGTAATATAATTTAAAAAATGTTTAATCAAATTCAAAATTTAAAAAATCTAGATTTTTTTTGAGAGGGAAAAAAGAAAATATAAAAATTAACTAAAAAAAACCCTAACTTCTTTTTCTCCAAAATTTTAATTATTTAGTTTTGTTGTTTCAATTTTACAAATAAAATATATTATTTTACTTATTTCACGAATAAAAAAGAATTAAATACAGTGTTGGTTTTTCTTTCAGTTATTTGTTATTAATAATTTTTCTTGTTTGTATAAATTTTTAACTTTAATTCGTTTATTATTTTTAATCTTTGATATATTTTTGTATCATATTCTAAATTAATTTAATAACAGAGCTAATATGATTTTATTTTCTTAAACAAATTTCTTATTTAAATCTTTAATAAAAAGCTCACTTAATAAAAAAAAACAAATAACTAATTTCAATAAAACGGGAGAGGGAAGGAATATAACGAGTTTTTTTTTTAAATTTAATTAATTTTTGTTTTATCCGTAAAAAACTCTTAACTTTTAAAATTTAAATTCAATTAACTATTTTTTTAATTACATAATTAAATTCACAACATCTTAAACATTATAGAATTAATATGTTACTACCATTTAAACTTACCCGTTGAATAATTCGTCTGCTAACTCTAGACCAGCATTATGTATATTTTTTTCTTCCTTTTCTATGGGTCTAGACACAGTGTACACACGCCCGATATATGCCATTCAGTTTACTTTTATCGGTTGACTAACAAATATACAATTCAAATATAAGAATGAAAGTATACTTAAAGTTTACAAACATAATATTTAATTATATTAGTTAATAAAAATATCATTTAATTATAATTAATAGTGCAATTATTATTTTATTTTTTGATAATTACGTTATATTTTCGATGATAGATTTATAAAATTAATAAAAAATTAGTAATAAATTTGTAACACTAATAAAAACTTTGATGGTAGATTAGTACTAATAATAAAAAAGTCGTGGATTTATCAAAATAGTAATAGATTTATACTACTAATAATATTTAAATATTATTTTTATCATTCGATAAAATTGATAATATATTTGTAACTTATACGATAATTTAATAATATATTTATTAGTTAATCTTGAATAATACGTAGTAATCTTTCTACCATATTATTTATATTGTAACACATCTAAAACTTATTTCTAAAAATGAAAAAAAGAAGATTCATTTTTCTAGATAAATATACTACATAACATAATATAAATTATATAACTACAAATTATGTAAATTTATATATTAGTATCTTTTCTTTACGGAGTAATTTTGTTGGTACCTATTGCATGGTGACTCTACCAATGTTTTTTTAATGATTTTCGAACATTAATATTGCAATGAATAGATGGATATTGATGAGTGTTCAAAAAAACACTAAAATTATCATAATTTTATACACATTAATTGATTAAAAAAATATATATTTATATAAATTTGTCTTTTTGAAATCATAGGTATTTTTATTGTTTTTTAGGTATTTTTGCTTAAAAATGTAACTTAAAGAATCAAAAAGGAATACTGAAGGTAATACATCACAAATATATTCATAAATAAATGAGGAAAAGCCAACAAATATGGAAAAATTGGACAAAATTGGTCAAAAAGGAGGAAATCGCATGCACAGCCACACCGGCCAATGCGTGCAGCACGCCCATTCCGCGCATGATGCCTCTCTCCATTCCGTACGCGCTACTTACTTCCATTCTCAGACGCGCCACAGATGTTCTTGTTCTGCTCTGCGTGCGCCGTTACCCATCTGTGCCTAGTCCGCACACGCCGTTGCGCCCATCTGCTCCATCCGCACACGCCAACTCACCCCACATCACCATGACATCAACAGGATGATATCATCATTCACCACTCCGTGTTTTCTCCATTTTTTATCATTTTTTCACCCACTTTTTCTTCCTCTCCTCACCTATAAATACCCACATTCTCTTCACTTCATACCACACCTAAAAACCCATCTTCTCTTCTCTTTCTTTCTCTCATTTCTTAGTTTTTTTAGTTTTTAGCTTTTCTCAGTTTTAGAGTTCTTCTCTTTTTGAGAAGAACTAATTATGTTTTTGTAATTTATTTGCTTTTTTGATTTAATAAATGAGAGTGCAAATTCTGTTTGGAGGTTTTTCAGCAACATGAATAGCATCAAAGTACTGTAAGGATTTTATTTTCTTTACATTTATTTTTTATGCTTTATTCTTACATGTTATATTTAATTTGTCTGTGATTAAATTTAACTTTGCTGGCTGTTTGTAAACATGATATAATAATAACGTTGTTATGCTTGCGAAATATTAAATAAGTAAAAATCTCTAAAATGAATTGATTTTATTTTTATTCAAGATTTTATATTAAGAATGTTAGAGAGAAATATATTATTTTTCATTACAAACTTAAATATGAAAATTAGATTTTAAGGTTTAGTTATCCAATTTGATTTAGAGTAGTGTTATTTTATTTGTTGGTACAATCGTCCGGTAGTTAGAGTGAAGCTCTATTTCAAAAGTTTTTATAAGAATTATTATCTGAAAATATATTGACAACATGTTTTCAGTACTGGTTTTAAAACTTAAAAGTTAGTACTTGGATAATTAAATTCTTTGGTTTAATTTGGACACCTTGAATAAAGTTTAAACTATTTAACCCCACCAAAGGTGGCATTTAAATGGTTCATTTTCAATTTCTTAGAAAAAAAGAATTAATTTAATTAACCAAATTAGTTATCAACCCCACCCATAGGTGTTAATTAATTAATTTAGTTAACAAAGAATATCTAACCCCACCAAAGGTGGTATTTATATAAAAAAGAGAGAATCAATAAATATCAATTTATATCTTTAATAACCTAAATAATATGAGCAAGCATAATTAACTTAGTTATTATATCCATAAATACTATACTATTATAAATGATAAAATTTGCATAAATATTTATTGAATCCATATCTATGTTTATTTTTATGTTCTTAGATTAGAAACACAAAAACCCAAATATCGTGACAGGATGTTTAGGATTTAATTTTGTTTTTAAAAGTTTGAATAATAAATTAAAAACCACATATTCCTTCCTTAGATCGACCTTGGGAATATACTTATCATTTTCTACGAAATGATTCGTGCACTTGCAAGAGTTTTATAAATATAAAACCAAAGTATTGGTAGGATCGGCGATGCCGATTTTGCTCATCAGATATATTTTTATACAAAAATTACCTTGATAAAATTAATTAATTCATTTTTTTTATATTCTCATGAAATGTTATTCCTAATCAATTGTTAATTTTAATTATGTGAACAAAATATACTATTAGTTTATTTTTAACGGGTATGTAATAAGGATAGTTAAATAGTAGAAATATATAGAGTTTCAAATTTAAAATAGGGTGAAGAGTTGTCATAGTTTCTTAGGTTAGGTTATTTGGACCATGAAAAAGTATGTGTGGCATCTTCTTATGGGTTCATGTAATCTTTGATTGGTCAAAAGGGATACATTTAATGCATAGTCAAGAAATACAGTCAACAAATAGCTTTGAATTTGAATAGAAGGTATACTCAATGTATATTCTCACTGTAAAATAATTATATAATAAATAGGTTAGATGTTATTTGATATTAAGAGATTTAAATATATTTCATCAGAGCTTATATGTATCTATTTAACCCCTAAGTAGCTTCTTCATATAGTTATAGGGTCTGTACTTATCTAATATCTACAACTATATAGTTAAAACTCTATCAAAGTACTAACTTAAACATTGGAGTGGATTGACACCCCCTAGTGACATTGATTTTGAGTGTTTTCTAATCCAATTTTGATCAAGATCAGTAGCTTAGCGGTAAACATAGTGAGTGTAAAAATAGGATTCAACATTTAGTGTCATCTGTGTGCAAGAATTTTGGTGTTCTAAATTAATCTATGTTGACCAATGAATAAGAACATTCATATTGTTCTTCACATTCTTCGTTGTGTTTATCATGCTTATCACCTTTTTTCCTCTTATAGATCACTTTGATCCATTGAGATTTCATGATGAGTTTCCAACATGTTACTGATCACTTCCCGTTGTAATCACACGTGAAAGAGCCAATCAATTATTAGGAGCAAATGCTCACACATGGTGCACTCTATGAGAATGAAGTCCCTCAGAAAGATCCCAATATCTTAACCTTTAGACCATCAATTGTGGCTACCTAGATTGTTGGAGAATGGAAAGGTTATGGCGAGAAACTATCTGAGGCACCTAGGTAAGAGCTTGATCCCATAATGAGTCACATTCTAGTAACTGAGCCAGTAGAGAAGACAAAATTTCTTGTGCTAACAAAACAAGAATATTATAAAATTGTACAAGTTGGTACCTCTATTTGAGAATTACTAAACATGCTAAATAAGTTCTTAATAGTGAATAGGGATGTGTTTGCCTGGTCAAATGAGGATATGCTATAGATAGATTGAGATACTATGAGTCATTGCCTAAATGCATATCCAAATGTCAAACCAATCAAGGAAAAAATGAGGTCATACAACCAAGATAGATACGATGGCATAAAGTAGGTTATGGACAAGCTCTTGAAGGCTAGCTACATCACAAAAGTTTATTGCTTAAACTGGCTCACCAATGTGGTATGACAAAAAAAGCCAACGGATAATAGTGAATGTATAGATTTCACATACCTTAACAAAGATTACCCCAAGGATAGCTTCCCATTACCCAAGATTGAGTAATTGGTAGACATGATAGGGGAACTTTGTATGCTCTTTCATGGATGCATAATTAGGAAGTGACCAGATTAAATTGTAGGAGCCTAACAGAGAGAGGACCAATTTCATGATAAATCAAATAAAATTCTACGATAAAGTAATGCATTTCAACTTGAAGAATGTTGGGGCTACCTAACAGAGACTTGTTAAAAAAAATTTCACATAACTTATTGGACACACTATGGAATTATAAGTGGATTATATGATCACCAAGAGTAAGAGTTCACATGACCATGTCAAACACCTAGGGCTTAACTTTAGTATTTTGAGGAAATATGGATTAAAATAAATCCCAAAAAATGAGTCTACGAAGTAGGCTATAGGAAATCCTAGGATTTATGGTAAGCCAAATGGGGATTGAAGCTAATTCAAAAAAATAAATCAAAGCACTTCAAGAAATGCGCTACCTTAAGAATATCAAAGAAGTGTAGATGTTGAATGGTAGACTAGAAACTCTAAATCATTTCATTTCTCAAGTCACTAACAAGTTCCTTCCTTTCTTCAAACTATGGGGAAATCACAAGTTTGAATGGAACCAATAACATAAGCAAGACTTTCAAGAATTCATAAATTACTTAAGTATTTCTCAATTGCTGGAAACCTCACAACCATGAGAAAAACTCATTTTGTACTTGGCAATGTCAAAATTAGCAGTCAATGCTGCTCTTGTGAGAAAAGAGGACAATATCCAAAGGTCGTCCCCTATATTAGTAAGTCCTTCCAAGGAACTGAGTATAGATAACCTAGAATTGAGAAGATGGATTTTGCATTGATAGTGGTAGAAAGGAATTTGTGACCTTAATTCATGGTCAAGACTATAGTCATCTTAACAAATACCCAATTGAAGCAAGTTCTAACCAAGCCTAAGGTTTTCAAGAGACTCCATAAATGGGATGTAGAACTAAGAAAGTTTCACATTCACTATTGTAAGCCTTTTGTGTCTCTGTCGGTATTCTTGTGTGTAAAACACGAAGTCTATTTATTTTACATAGTGTTTTGTCTTCTTCTATAACATAACTGCACATACTCTCGTAGTTGGGAACACTTTGATAATTTGCATGTTTACACACACCACTGAGTTTGGTTTTGTTAGTATACATGCTAGGCTACATTTTGTGGGTATTTGTAGAAAATTACTTGAAAAAATGTATAAACAAAAAATGAAATTTTTATGTGGGTGTTGGGGTCTCTCCAACCTTCAACAACGAATGGGTGACAACTATTACCCTCACTTGGGAATGGATATTACCCTTGCCACCTTGGGAAACAAGGAGGATGGCCTCACTGGTCTGTTTTGAATTTTTTGGTAATTAGGAAAACATGGGGAAACACTATCGATTTGAAAACTCAATTTTCAATTGTTAAATTATTTTCTGATTCTGTGTCACTAATACTTTGAGTTTTTTGGTATTAGTATTTCATGAGTGTTTTATGCAAAAAATGTTTTATCAAGGTTTGGGTTAATGAAAAGAGAATTAACACTCGAGACTTTGATTACATGTTTAGGTTTCTATGCTTTGATAAGCCATATCTTTAGGGATTCACATATACTTACTATTGGTAACTGGTTCTACCACTTAGGGGTGGTGGGACTTCGAGGAAAGTTAGATTCAAAGTTGGATCATATTAGCTACGGAGGTAGCTAGTAAGGGTAGTCTAGGGGTAGTTAAGGAAGGTTTCCTTACTGGAAGAGGTATTTGAGTTTATATTTTTCTTTAGTTGTAAACTATTTTTATTCATTTAGTAAACTATTTGTTTTCGAGTACTTACCATAAGTAACTTAAGGATGTTACCATGTAAGTAGTAGCCTATGTAGGTTTACCATGTTATAGTGATGAGTTTGTATGCTCTGTTGTTTAGTTAGTACAATCAGATTTTTATCCAAGTATGCTCCAACATATAAGGATTTGGCTTTGATTGAAAAGCATTTCTTTCAATGTCTTCTATACTGTTTGATTTTGTATATCCCCCTTCATGATCTTTCATGCTTACCTTTTTTTGATTAGCTTGTTACCTCTTTCTTAGTATAAATTAAACTTTCTGATTATTTGTTTAATTTATTTATGTTGCTTTCTACCTTGTTTAATTATTTTTTATTTCCTTCTGTTATTTGTTTTCTACTACTTGCAAGTGTGTGGTGAGTCCCAAAAGAGTATGTATCTCCTTACCCTAGTTGTTCATCAGGTGTAAGACTTGTTGGTACTAGAGTGAGTAACAACTCTAGTGTTGGTTCTTTCCTCCCTTCTCATGTGTTTATCTCTTTATTTCTCTTATGATGTCCTATGTGCAAGGACTAGTCAGTAAACCTCTTCTCAGTTTAATGCAAATTGTAATTGTTTTTGGAGATCTCTTATATGCTCTTATCTTAGATCATATAATGATGATGTTTGGTACTTGATTGAAAATGGATGGAAGTACCTTATGCATGTTTTAAAAGATGGTATTTTGAATTAAAGTCCTTTCTCGATTGGAGTGAAAAATATCTTCAAGTTTGTACACCATCATCAAATTAGTGTCTACAAGTGATTCTGGACATCTAGCTAAGTGCAAAAGTTGTAAAGGAGCTTAGGACTATCTAGAAAAAAGTATGATATCTGCTTGTTTAGTATTGATGAAGACAAATCAATGGTTGTAGAGGTTAGTATTTCTAGGTGTTATGTTCATATGGCTTCTCAATTTGGAATTATTTCTTTAAAGACTTTTTATTGGACTAATGTTGCAAACGATGATGATTTCTCTTTTCAAGAGTCATATTATTAGCTAGTTTATGAGAACTTAAAATTGAAGAAGAATTTGGTCAAGATCAATGAAAACTTAAAAGAGAAAGAAAAATATTATTTAGACCTTTCAGGTTAATTAATAAATCTCACTCTCAAAAGTAGAAGAAAATGAAAAACTTAAATATAAGATCAGATAATCACATTAATTCACTTTAAACTCTCATATAGGATAATGAGATGTGGCTATCTTGTATTTAGGATCTCAAAAAGTCCATTCAAAGCAAAGAACTAAACAGATCTAATGTACAAGTAGTTTTGGACTCTCCTTTAGAGGAGTCTAAGAATGTTGTTCGATTGGAAGAGGAGATCTTTATGCTATAAAACAAAAAAAACTCCTACCTTCAATACCTTTTGATTGATGGTAAAGAAGAGATCGATAATCACCATGTACATCTTGATGCTATATCTTATAAACTTAAGTTGTTATAATCTTGTTTAATGTATAAAGCTAAAATGAAAGAGTCCCACTCTCTTCAAAAACTTTATGCTGAAAGGAAATTAGAAGAAATATGAGAACCTATTCAGAAGTTGGCTCTGGGAGCTCAACCTCTTGATAAGATGTTGAAAACTTGTGAGACTTATAGTGGTTTGAGAGGTCTTGGATACCTTGATGATCAAGAAATGCCTTCTCTCTTCTCCTACTTAGTTTGTTCATGAATCAAGTTCTACTCAGTTGGACCTAATGTATGATTGCACTTTTGATGAATTAAGTGCCAACTATTCTCTCTCTCCTTACTTTGATTCATATGACTTTCTCTCCATTGCTACTTCTAAAGGTGAAACTTCCTTTTCTGACTTGAATGTTTTAAGTTATGTTGAGGAATTGCTCAATTGATCTTTAAGAATTACTAATGAACCCTTGATTATTAAGATTGAAGTTGTTATGCTTCTTGAAGAGTATAAGTCCTCCCAATTTAATAATGATAGTGTTCTTTACCTTAAGTGAAATGTTGTACATATTACACTTATAGCTCAATCTTTTCATAGTTGGCACTTTGACAATGGGTGTTCTCGTCATATGATTGGAGATAAGTCCTTCACCAACTTTGTTTAGGTTAATGATGAGTCCATAATTTTTTGTGATAGGAATAAAGCTATGATTTGTGAGAAAGTTCCATTAGTGCTCTAGGGATCTTCAAGCTAAAGGATGTTCTTCGTGGATGGTCTAACAACAAACCATATCAACATAAGTCAAATATTTCATGATAAGTGTTTGGTTAAACTGAATCATAAAGAATTTACTATATGTGATAGCATAGGAAGTGTTCTTGTCAAGTGAATCAGATCAAAAGATAATTTTTATTATATGAATGATTCCCCTTCTCTTGTGTGTAACAGAACTAGTCTCAGTGTAGAGTAGCTTTGGAATCAAAGATTAGGTCATTTGAGCTACAAGCTACTAAAGAAAATATTGAGTCTCGAGATAGTTAGAGGCCTTTCTTCAATCACTACTCAGCCTAATCATGCTAGTGGTCCTTGCCAATTGGGCAAACAAAGTAAGAGCCAACATAAAAAAAACAACATCTCTCTATAACAAGATTTCTAGAGCTTTTACACATGGATTTGATGGGTCCAATGCATACTTCCAACAATAGGGGAATAAAGTACATTATAATGGTTACAAATGACTTCTTTAGGTACTCTTATGTAATATTTATGAGGGAAAATTCAAAAGAATTTTTTAATTTCAAGTCCCTGTTTGTAAACTTTAGAATGAAAAATGTAATTCCATCTAAAGTGTAAGTCTTGTTGTCCTTATAGTCTTTGTGTTAGCTTTCTGTGTACAAAACATAGTGTTTGTTTATTTTACTTAGTGTTCTATCTTCCCATATGTAAATTTGGTTACTATGGATCAGTAATGCACTAACACACATAATTAGGTACACTTTGTATGCAAGCATGTTTACATACACATATGTTGGTTTTCGTAGGATGCATGCTAGGTTATGTGCTGTGGTTTTCTATGAGCGAGCATGCAAGCAAACTAATGTTGTTCCTCATGTTTTTATTTAGTTTTGGGTGTGAGTATTTATGAAAATTATTTGGTAATTTTTGGAAACAAAAAATGAGTTTTTTTGGTATCTTACCACACCCCTTACCACCAGCCCTCCCCACCACCCTTGGCGAGGTGGTTGGTGAGGTCTATGGTGAGGTTACTAGTAATATGGTTGGTTGAGTACTATAAATACTCCTTTTTCTCATTTCATTATCCATAAAATGTAACAGAGTTTTGTGAAATTAACATCTCATTTTTCTATTTTTGGTTCACTAATACCGTGAGTGTTATTTGGTATTAGTGATTCTTGATTGTGTGAGAAAAATCATGATGAGTACTCTAAATGATGTTTGCAAGTAATTTTATGTGAGAACCTCATTGTGAGAGTGGGTTGAATTAAATTTTTTTAGTTCTCATATATATCAAATCGTTACATGTGTACATTATGTGGATTGATTGTGTATCCCATGTAGGATATTTGATTTTTGTGATAGACTATGTGTTCATGGGTTATTATTGAGTGTTTATGTTCGAGGGTGGTTAAATTGATTGTACACCATACACGTCACTAGTCTTTAGTTTTTTATCACACCGAATTGGCTAGTGTAGGCTTTGGAGGTGAGCCAGGTTCGTGTGTTGAATTAGATTGTTACAAAGGTAGCAAACAAGGACATTAATAGTTAGTTTGGATCAAGGTCCTAGTTGATAGAGGTAATAAGGGGTTTTATTTTTGTTAAGGTTGTAACTATTCTATTGCATAGTGGATTTGTTTGGTACCAAGTGGTTTCCATAAGTAACCCAAGGATGTTACCATATAGAAAGGGTTTCTATAGGTTTACCTCTTTATATATTGTGTTATGCATGATAACTATATATGTTTGTATAATTTGACTTTCTACCATGTATGTTCTAACATACTAGATGTATACTATGATTAGAAAGCTTATTTGTAATATGTTGATGCATGCTTTCTTTCCCTTTTTATAGCATGCCTATAGCTTTCTAATAATTACTTATGCTATATTAAATTAATTTATATGCTTCTTGATTAATTTATATTACTTCTACTTGGTATCCCCATGCAATTTTGGTGTGAGTCTTTAAGGAGTTTATATCTTCTTACCCTGGTTGTATACTAGGTGTTGGACTCTTTAATTGGTTTACTATGTTATGTTTGCTTAATTCACATTTGTGAGGCCTGCTTGGTCAAATTGGTATAAAGCTTGCAAAATGATTCCATGGGTTGGAATTTACACCCCTCATCTACATCTCAGTTACGTATCGGAGTCTAAAGAATAATTGAAATTATGCATTTGTTACTATTGTTTGTTGATTACTAAAATTGTATCGCTCTGATTTTATCCAAAACAATCATTAATTTAGAAAAATAAGAAAAGAGTTAACAAAATAAAAGAAATCTAGGATTGCAATTTTTCACCAAACTAATCCACTTAAATCGTGTTATTTTCTTTTGATTTATATTTTTTAGTACATTTAATTTGTCAAACGAAAACTTCTATTTTTATCCATACATCTCTTCCGAGATCCGTATAGACACACCTCGTTAAATTAATTCACTATATCTCTATGAGAATTAAATTCACCAAGATTCATTACGTTCTAAGTTTTCAAATGGCCACACATACAATTAGGGTATATTCCTATCCTTCATCATACATGTCATTCTATCTACGAGCAATATACACACAAATGCCTCTTCCAAGTTTATTTATGTGCCACAGATCGTTTTGATAAAATTCGTAAATAATCAAAAAGCATTAAGCACAAGATAGAGTGAACAAATCGAACGTCTTATAAATCTATCAAAAAATAATTAAAATCAAAGCTTCATAAATTTAGATCAAATGCAACCC
Source organism: Hippophae rhamnoides (assembly GCA_033030585.1). NCBI lineage: Eukaryota > Viridiplantae > Streptophyta > Magnoliopsida > Rosales > Elaeagnaceae > Hippophae > Hippophae rhamnoides. The sequence continues at coordinate 34,814,115 of CM065435.1, read as the reverse complement.
TAGAAAATTAAATTACTTCATAAATTTAAAATAAAAATTACAACAGTTCAAGGAAAATAAGATGAAGAACACAGAAAATTAAAACATCATTTAAAACAAATATTTGGCAAACGCGGAACACAACAAAAGCCAAAATGGCTTCTGCGTGTTCCACAGTCCAACCCCTAATACCACAAAAATTCTAAACTGTAAAAAACTTCTTAACTTTATCATCTTATCACCTATTTATAGCTACAAAAATACATCAAAAATAATACATTTTTTTACACGCATAAAAAATTTATATCGAAAACAAAACCTCGACATTTTCCCTAAAATCCGCGTCCACGTGAAAATCAAATTTGTTATTTTAATACACGCAGAAGATGAAACAGAGGGCGCCATTTCTGATATTTTTAAATTCAATCTGCGTGCCATGTGTCAGCATCTGATTCGCTACAAGGTTTACTATGGACACGTGGTAGCATATCATTGCCTGTGGGAAACGAGCGCACGATGGATTGTCGGACGGGAGACAACGGCTCTAACGAGGGCGTGTTCCTGCACGTTCACGCTCATTGTAATATGCCACATGTCAGAATATTATTTACTTATAGATAAAGTTGACACGTGGCTTCTTCTTCATCTTTAAAACTCGACGGCGCACGGTGCTTGGATGAACCGCATCGCACATGATTTTTAAACAAGCGGTTCGGTGCGCGACAACTTGGTTCAACGTGCTTCAATCTAGACCGTTCAATCGATCCAACGGTGAGCGATGTACCTCGGGGAAATTCTGCGCAGACGACATGTGGGTCCCACTCTGCATGCCGGCCTGCGCGGCATGTGGGCTCCACTGGTTGCCGAGCTGCGTGCGACAGACATACGGGTATGCCCTTTTGTCTCGTTTGAAATACACTCGCCAAATCTGGACCGTTGATTGAATGATCGAACGGTGGATGATGGGCGTCGGGAGTTGTGCGAGTGCAATTTTTCTCCTGCGTAGAAAATTCCATTTTTATTAATTGCAATTTGACCCACAAATTTAATTCAAATTACATTTTAATCTTTCTTTAATTGCAATCAAGCCCATTTCTAATTTAAATTAACTTTTTGACTTTTATAAATTGCAATTAAGCACTCATTTATTTGAAATTAGATTTTTGGACATAAATTTGCAATTAAGTACATTTTCGATACAAATAGTTTAGTTTTCTTAAAAATGTATTTCTTAACTTATAAAAGGTGAATATTAATTTATTTAACCAAAAATATCAAGAACATAGCAATTATAATTAATAAAATTGATGAAAATAACTATATAAAATACAGTTATCATGGGCCATTGTTGTTATGCGAGGTTGTGTATCCCTATGAACTTTTGTTGTCTACATGTTCCTTATTTTATTATTTATACATATCTCTTTCTTTCTCTACTTCTTTGTCTTGCATAATATGTTAATTGTCCTACTTGTTGCTATGCTTGACTATTTGATCCTTTACTAGTATTATCCTTGCTAGTTGCTTTGACATGCTCTTTTTATGCTTTTTCCTTACTTACTACTTACTTCTTCTATGGTTGTTTACATGAGCATCATGCCATATGTTTTCATCATGCAGTGTCAAAATTTTAGGATTTTATTTCTATAGTGTTTTCATTCATATGCCATGTCATATAGAATGCATCCCACCTATTTTACTAAGTTCTTCTTTCATGTACCTAGTATATTGTGTGTTCATTCTTTGTTAGTCTTCTATTGGTTTCTATTCATCTTTCCTGATCTTCCTTATCTTATTCTTTATATGTATCTTTGGAGAAAACCGAGATGTTGTTACAGGCTTGTTTATATGATTGTTTCTCTATATTGTGCATGTTATGGTTTTCCATATGCATCTGTATGCCACATATATTATCTACTTGTCTTTTGGATTCTTGATTTACATGCATTGTTGAGACTGGTCTTATGTGTTTATTTGGTAAGCATTTAACTTGGATTGAAATGTGGTTGTTATGACATGTATATTTATTGAGTGTATGTATGGGTAAATTTTTGATTTGTAAAACTATATTATTTATGCACATGCCATAACTTTGTGAATTCATATAGATATTTTGAGAAGTTTGTATGGATTTCATAATTAATGATTTACATGTCTCTAACAAGCTATAAAATTCACTTTATTGTCTCTTGAGGCAAAATCCTAAGTGCTTCTTAGATAGAGAGAGGATTTAGGCATTTTTTGAACATTTGAACCTTTCAAGTCACCACTGATTATTTATGTTCTATCTTTACCCCTCTTTGAGCCTTTCTATTAGTCCTTTTTTTTATTTGCACCTATATATTAACCTATACCAAATGTTTTATCCCACTTACCTTGTACATTTTTTTGTTGAGCATGTATGTTTTGGGAATGTCTATTTTACTCTCTTAATTTCAATTAAAAAAAGAAAAGAAAAAAATAACGAAAAGAATTTTGTTAAAAAAATAAATAAAAAGGGGGAAGTGAAGGGTGTATATGTTATTGAATTTGGTTCTACTTGAGTCTATATTTCTAATTTCTTGGTTTGCATTAGTATATCTTAATGACATATAGAGTAAACAAGTTTATCACACACAGTGCATGCCATCAAAAATTTATTCATACCCTCACATGAATGCATTATGGATTGATAGCCGTGTGGATATTTACATTAAGTGTATTGGTTAGTCTTTAGAGCCCTCTAATCTTTTGAGCACGCTTGAAACCAATATTACTTATAGTTATAATTGTGTTGATTAGTGAAATGAGTATGTTATATTTCTTGTCTCTTGTTTCTGTGTTGGTACTTGAGCCTTTCTACTACTTAAATGTTTTAGTATAATCCCTTATTTCTTCTCTCTCCTAGGGGTTTTGTTTGTGTTGCTCATTAGTTAGTCATTTTTTAATCTTATTTTGACTAGCGATAATATGAGTGTTATTGATGATCTCTTTTGAACTAATTGTGTGAAGTTTGTTTCCATTTCTCTCTCTCTTGAGGAAACACTATACAGTTTGTGCAGATGATCTCTCTTAAGGCACACTTATGTTTTTGGCCTATGATATCCTTTTAGGTCATATATATCGTCTCACTTGTTTGTTTTTATGTTTCATGAGATTGATTTTCTCTCTCTTTTACTAGCTTGTTTCTCTCCTACAAGTTTGTGAATTGTACTTTTCTTAATTTGCTTAGTATTCTTTCCTACTTCTATATTTTTTTGTGTTGATACTTTTTCACTTTAGGGGAGTTTTGAGAGTGTAGAATGCATAATATGTTTATTTCATGACATGCACACATTTGAGGGGAGAGATGTGTGTTTGTTTGGCATCCTTGTTTTTTGTTTTATTTTTGAGTTATTGTTATGTTGATGTGCTCTTGTGATGATTCCTTCTTCTTATCATCACTTTGTTTGAACCATACATAAATAGAAACATTAGTATGACATGTTGCATGCATCATATGTAATCTCTTCTTTCACATATCTTCCTATTTTTTAACTACTTCCACGTTGTATTAAGTTAGTGCTTGTTTCTCGCATGTTGTAGATAGCTTAGTATTTGTTGTTGGAATGAACGAAACATGTTTTCTTTGATTGGATAGGATATATTTCCATATGTGTATGCATAGTATGGGGTGAGGTTGTAGGATTGAATACACCCAAGTGTTGTTGGGGGAAGATAGTTGAATCACTAGGAGTGTGTCAACTTGAAAAATAGTTGGACCCCTAGTCAACTTCTTCTTAGGGATTTGCTGACACATTTATGTGAAGTTTTGTTTTGGGAGGAGATAGTTGAGTCACTAGATATGTGTCAACTTGGAAAATATTTGGACTCCTAATCAACTTCTTCTTACAAATTCCATGACACATCTAAATGGCATTGGTGATCGACTGCCCATCTTGCCAATGTGTTATAAGCACATTGCAAAGCTCCATATGTCCTCCCACAACACATATAGAAGTTGAGCTCCATGCTATGTATTGCATTTTGGAGATGTTTTCTGTCTACATTACCCTTGATTTTCCTATGAATTCAGTCTGTTGTTTATTGCATGCTTTTACCTTACTATTGTCTTGATATTATTATTTTTCTTTTTTGCATGATTGCATGCATTATTTATTATTGTGTTTGCTCTAATATTCTCTATTTTTGTGCATGAGTGTTAGCATTATTGCATTCTATTTGATTCATCTTCTTCATATAGAGTTGTGGTATATTGCATACTATATGTGTGCTTGCATGACTTTCTTTTCCAAAAAGGGGGAGAAGTGTGCACAACTTGTGTTTGTTTGTGCATTGTATTTATTTGTTAACATGCTAGTTACTGCATAGGATGGTGAGTATAGTTTGCACTACATCATGGTTATAATATTTTGTAAAGTTTATGTTAATATTGGAAATATTTGTGAACAAAATCTATAATTATAACTTTAATTTCTAGGTGTCTTAGAAAAATATTTTCAAGTCGAAGAAATTATCAAGCCTCAACTATCACATATCAGGTATATTTCTATTCTCATACATGGTAGATTACATATTAGACATAATAGAAACAATGTGAAAATAGGCCACTCGATCGATTGAGTTGTTATTGGATTGATCGAGCAAAAATACCTGATTAAATTAATTTTAATGCATTACTATAATGATTGATGCGTATTTTCGCAAGTGTACGAATCGTTCAAGTAATAAAGTGTACAAAAGTACGGATATCGAACCCACAAGGAATGGCGTTACTAAGTACCGAAATTGACTAACCCTAATTTTATTTGAAAACCGAATTGTTGAAATTGTTTTAAAAGCAAATTAACATAAAACTAAACGCAAATAACAAAATTTAATATTGTTCACAAATGATTAAAAATGCTAAGGCATTTGATTTCGCTAAATCAATTCAATCCGATTTCAAATTATGTTATATGAGAATTAAAGTTAAAAGTTATGGTTGAAAAACCCAAACTTATCTAATACTCTTTCTCAAGTTATATTAGAATTACTTATCTATGAAAACCGACTATATTTCTATGAAGATTTACTCACAAATAAGCACATTACGATTTATGGAATTTCTGGAATAACCACATACATCATGCATTAGGTGTCAAACTCGCATTCAACATACGGTATTTATCACAAGAAGCGTTCATTACACATCTCCTCTCGGTCTCAATATAATGCAACAAAACATTTAAATCTTGATCAGAAATTTAAAAGCATTAAGCATGGAAATAAATACCAACTTGAAAACAATGAATTCATATACGATAACACAAGAAATCAGATTTTCATGATCTAACTACATCATAGCCTTAGCAAAAACGAATTAGTTCATAACGGAAATAAGAACAACCATTATTTCAATTGAATCCATGAACAAACAATCTAAATATAATGTAGAAAATAAAAGCTAAGGAGAAGAGATGAAAAACTCTTGAAGAGGAAGACTTGGTAGCAAAAATGGTGATGATCCTTCAAGCTTCTCCAACCTTTCTCTCCAAAATTTCCTTTTCTCCTGCAAAAATAACTCAATTCTGCTCTCTCTGCCGTTGCCTCCTTCTCCATCATAATGTATATATAGGTCTAGGGTTTTGGAGGGCAATTTTGGAACAAAACAACATAAAAAAATGTTTTCGAATGAAACTCGCCGGCGGCGAAGTTATTCTCGCCGCGGCGAGATTTTTGGAAACTTTCTCGCCGGCGGCGGTATTATTGTGGCCGGCGGTGAGATGCACTTGGCCGGCGGCGAGATGTATTTTGCCGGCGGTGAGATGTACTTGGCCGGCGGCGAGATTTATTTGGCCGGCGGCGAGATTGCTTTGCCAAAATCCGTGCTCTCGGGAAGATTTTCAACATTTTCTCCGTAAGGTTTTCGACGGCGGCGAGAATATTCTCGCCGGCGACGAAATTCCAAATTTTGAAATTTTGTTTTCTTTTTCTTTGATTCAATCCCGATCATTGTACTTTGTCCCTAACTTTTCCAAAATCATGATTTTACCTGAAATTGCACTTTAAACACGAAATACCCGTGAAATGAAATTTGTGGATTAAACAATCAAATAAACACAATTTTCACACAAATATCAACATTTAAATCATAACAAAAATGCAATAATTTAGCTCTTATCAACAACCACCAACCAGCTTCTTGCTAGTCTCTTGCAAGAAAAGCGATCTATTTAATAAATTCAAAGGAGACATTAAGAGAAATTTCAATGGAAATTTATTCTATTTACAAAATTACATTAAGTGTATGCAATAAGCCTTTAAACCCCTAGGCGGCCCTAGTAGGACGAGTTGTAGTCTCGTGAGGGCTTCCAGTGATGACACCCACAAACATCTTACCTATAACTATCCTAACTTAAAACAATAACATAACATAAAAAATAATTTGCACAAATGTCTCAAAAATTGTAAATAACACCCAACATATAGAATAATTAAAAGTCACCTAAGTTTTAAGAAATCTCAATTGCCAATTTCACTTTATTATTGACTCTTAAACATCCATCAAACCACAAACCAATAGCCATAATGCCCAGATAATATTATGCAGAACATCCACAAACAAAAAGGTGAAATCTCAAACTCCAAAGGCTCACTCTTCAAAACTCTCTCCACTAATGAAGAAAAATACACCACTTCGGATCAATAGGACTTTATTAGGCTTGTAATGTTAGGCTTAGGTAATTGGTTAAGAAAGAATGGGAAGTGTCAAAATACAAATAATAGCACTTATTAGATTAAACATAACCAATTAAGTAAAAGAGTAACACCATTTAACCCAAATTATTTCTTCCGATCATAACCCATATTTCCAAAGATAAACAAAATTCTTCCTCGATCTTTCACCTCAGTACATCCATTACTAACACTCTTTTATTTACTAGAGTGTGAAGGCCCTTTTTTTCTCTTTTTCTTTTCTTTTCTTTTCTTTTTTTTTCTTTTCTTTTCTTCGTTGTTTTTTTAAACATAACCCCCAACCAATTTCTTCCAATATATATGGAAGATGTCTTTTTTTTATTCCATCCTTACTCCAATTTCTCTTGAAAAGTTTGTGTTCAAAATTAAGTGCTCTTAACAAATAAGGTAGGAATTATATATATATATATTGGCAAAATAAAAGGTAGGTTATAAAAGGCAAACAAAAGAAAAAAGAAAAATAAGGCTAACAATATATTTAAATCGGCTCAATGAGGTAACTAGTGATATAAAGATAACAAGGTAGGCTTAAAATGGCACAATCGATCCAAAAATGGCCTATATCCTATCCTAAACAGTGCAATTCCAAATTATTTCGCCTCAAGAGGTTTTCAAATGAGTTGTAGAGTTTGTCGAGATCACAAAAATGTCCATGAAAAATTCACACATAAGACTTCTCTAAGCATTTAGACTAATCAACAAAATCATACCACATACCAAAAGAGTCGCCAACTAGGTAAAATCAACATTTGAAATTATCTTTAAATCGAAGCAAAATTTAATGTCTTCTAAAAGCTACTTGTTATCACAATCACATTATTATCATCAACGTGCAAATTAAAATAAGTAAAATGCAAATAAAATAAAAAATAAAAATAAAAGAAATTAAATCAAAATGCAGAAAAATAAATGGAAAATAAAAATTAAACACAAATAAACACACAAACAAAACTAATAAAAATGAAGGGAAGAAAAGATTTACTGTTTACCGCACCTCCAACCAAAACCTTACATTGTCCTCAATGTAAGAAAGAAAAATTGTATATGGCTTTTTATTTTTCTTACCCGCAAGACAAATAAAATAAGCAAATTTAATTAAAAATAAAATTATCATAAAATGAAGTGCAGAATTTAAAATTTCTAAAATAAAATGAGATAAAAGATAAGAAAAAAAATCTGATGAGTTGCCTCCCATTAAGCGCTTTAAGTTATAGTCATTAGCTAGACTTTTATGTTATATTTCTACTTGTTGAATTCTCCGTCAAAATATGGCCTCAACTGTTGTCTATTTACCTTGAAAGTTCCCTTTGTTTCATGACTGATCTCAATTGTTCCATAAGGAAACACCTTGGTTACTAGAAAAGGTCGACCGAATAACGAGATTTTAGTTTTCTTGGAAAAAGTCTCGAGACGGGATTTATAAAGCAAAGACTTTCGTCCCACCTCAAAGTTTTGCCTCAAAATGTGCTTGTCACGCCAAACCTTCATCTTGTCCTTGTATATTCGGTCATTCTCATAAGCATCATTCCTCATTTCATCCATCTCAATTGTCAGATTTCACAAGGCAAGCTTCTAGTTGGTAAGAATGGAGTTCTCTCCTCAAAAGTTTCTGAGATTAACTTGTGAAGAGTGTTAATTTGAAAACAAGAATGTACCTCTACTTGGAAATTTCATTGCTTCAAAAACATCAAAAGTCACTTGTTCATCTTGCACCCGTAGAATGAGCTTTCCTTACCGAACATCAATCAATGTTCTTCCAACGCAAGAACGGTCTCCCAATATCAACGGTACCTCTCTATCTTCCTCCATGTCAAGCACCACAAAATCTGCGGGAAAATAAATTTGTCAACTTTAATTAAAACATCCTCAATTACTCCCAGAGGATATTTCACGGATCGATCCGCTAATTGTAGAGTAGATTGAAGTGGGTTTACTTCTCCCACCTAGTTTTGAAAATAGAAAGTGGCATTAAATTAATGCTCATTCCTAAATCACATAGGGACTTTATCAAAATTGCATCTTCCTATAGTACAAGGTATAGTAAAACTCCCTAGGTCTTTCAATTTCGTGGCAGTTTTCTTTGAAGAACTGCATTGCACTCCTCATTTAGCATAACAGTTTCATAATCTCCCAGCTTCCTATTCTTTGATAGAATTTCCTTCATGAATTTTTCATACTTGGGCATTTGTTCCAACATCTCTGCAAAAGGAATGTTAATATGCAATTTCTTAAAAATATCCAAAAATTTATCAAAATGATTATCAATCTTTTTCTTATTCAATCATTGAGGATATGGGATAGGAGGCTCATATTTCGCATTTGGGGAAGGTTGAACATCTTGGGATGTTGATGGCTTTTCTTTAGATTTTTTCATCATTTTCTCTGATTTCCCTTGCCATTCAAGTTCTTTACCGCTTCTCAATGTTATATCCTTTACATGCTCTTTGGGATTTATTGTGTCACTAGGCAATGATCCTTCAGATCTTTCTACAATCTGCTTTGAAAGCTGCCCTAGTTGGTTTTGGATGTCCCTATTGATTGCCTCTTGATTTCTGAAATTTGTTCTTGTCTCCTCAATGAACTTTCCCAAAATTACTTCCAAATCTATTTGTTTCTTCTCTTGGGGTTGGTAGGAAGATGATGGTCGCTTGAATCCCCCTTGGTTATTTCCCCATGAAAAATTTGGATGATTTCTCCAACATGGATTGTAGGTGTCCAAATATGGGTTATTTTGAGGTTTTTGGAAATTTGAAACATAATTTGCTTGCTCAGCATTTGGTGAAGCAAATGGATTTCCAACTTGGCACTCAATACTAGCATGATTTCCACCACATAAATCACATTGTATAGTTGGTTTGGATTCGAATTTGGATGACAAAGAATCCATCTTTCTTGAAAGATCAGTAACTTGAGCCGACAAAGCATTCACTGAATCAATTTCGTATGTATCGCGACTCAAGGTCTTTTGCAATTACCCGCCCGAATGCCACCGATTGTTGTTTTCACCATAATCTCTAATAACTTATGAGCATCCTCCGGTGTTTTTCCCATTAAAGACCCTCCAGGGTGCAAAGATCAATCATTGCACGATAGTTTGAAACCAACCCATTATAAAATGTAGACTCACCAAATTGGTATACCATGATGCGGGCACTTCCTCAACATTTCTTTGAATCTTTCCCAAGCTTCATACAATGATTCTTGGTCATACTATGTAAAATATGTGATTTCATTCCTCAATTTTGCATTGCCTTAAAGGCGGAGGAAAGAACTTAGACAAGAATTTCTCGAACCAACTCATTCCACGTTGTAATTGATCCGGTGGTAATGAATTTAGCCACCCTTGGCTTTATCCCGAAGTGAAAAGGAAAAACCCTCAATCTTATAGCATCTTCAGACACAGCATTTATCTTGTAAAGATCACTCGCCTCTAAAAAGTAAGCAATATGTGCATTTGGATCATCCTTTCGACATTCCCCAACCGATTTGATTGAACCATTTGGATAAAGGATGGTTTTATCTCAAAGTTATTTGCTTGAACGGTTGGCCTCCTTATACCCGAAGTAGTTCCGCAACATTAGGCACAACATAATCCCTCAAAGCTCTACATGATTTCCACCTCCTCAACAAATGGTGGATCCATAGTTGATTTTCTATTGTGAGGTGACGTTGAACGCCTTTCTCTCGGGCTTAGACGCTACTTAAATGTTCTATCAATCTCTGGGTCAAATGGAAATTGGTTAAGGCTTCAGACGTCTCATACAACAATCCTACAAACAAAATTAACTAGCACAAAAACAACACAAAGTTACCTTTTTTTTTATGATAAATGAAATAAAAGAGCAAATTAAACAAAATTAAAAATGAAACAATGATAAAGAAAATTAACTTCAAATTAAAACTAAGATTAGGTAGTATCGATATTAATAAAATCAAACCAAAAACTTGATGCGTATTTTCGCAAGTGTACCAATCGTTCAAGTAGTAAAGTGTACAAAAGTACGGATATCGAACCCACAAGGAATGGCGCGTTATTGGCACCGAAATTGACTAACCCTAATTTTATTTGAAAACCGAATTGTTGAAATTGTTTTAAAAGCAAATTAACATAAAACTAAACGCAAATAACAAAATTTAATATTGTTCACAAATGATTAAAAACGCTAAGGCATTTGATTTCGCTAAATCAATTCAATCCGATTTCAAATTATGTTATATGAGAATCAAAGTTAAAAGTGATGGTTGAAAAACCCAAACTTATCTAATACTCTTTCTCAAGTTATATTAGAATTACTTATCTATGAAAACCGACTATATTTCTATGAAGATTTAATCACAAATAAGCACATTACGATTTATGGAATTTCTGGAATAACCACATACATCATGCATTAGGTGTCAAACTCGCATTCAACATATGGTATTTATCACAAGAAGTGTTCATTACACATCTCCTCTCGGTCTCAATATAATGCAACAAATCATTTAAATCTTGATCAGAAATTTAAAAGCATTAAGCATGGAAATAAATACTCAACTTGAAAACAATGAATTCATATAACGATAACACAAGAAATCAGATTTTCATGATCTAACTACATCATAGCCTTAGCAAAAACGAATTAGTTCATAACGGAAATAAGAACAACTATTATTTCAATTGAATCCATGAACAAACAATCTGAATAAAAGGCTGAAAATAAAAGCTAAGGAGAAGAGATGAAAAACTCTTGAAGAGGAAGACTTGGTAGCAACAATGGTGATGATCCTTCAAGCTTCTCCAACCTTTATCTCCAAAATTTCCTTTTCTCCTGCAAAAATAACTCAATTCTGCTCTCTCTGCCGTTGCCTCCTTCTCCATCATAATGTATATATAGGTCTAGGGTTTTGGAGGGCAATTTTGGAGCAAAACAAAGATAAAAAATGTTAACGTGGCTCACGGTGGCGAAGTTATTCTCGCCAGCGAGATTTCTGGAAACTTACGATTTTGGTTCCGCTAAATCTCACGCGGCGGTATTATGGCCGCGGCGAGAATGCACTTGGCCGGGCGAGATGTATTTTGCGTGGCGAGATTGGTTTGCCAAAATCAGGTGTTTCCTGGGAAGATTTTCAACATTTTCTCCGTAAGGTTTTACGCCATGGCGAGAATATTCTTCATGGCGACACAAAATTCCAAATTTTGAAATTTTGTTCTTTTTCTTTGATTCAATCCCGATCATTGTACTTTGTCCCTAACTTCTCCAAAATCACGATTTTACCTGAAATTGTACTTTAAACACGAAATACCCGTGAAATGACATTTGTGGATTAAACAATCAAATAAACACAATTTTCACACAAATATCAACATTTAAATCATAACAAAAATGCAATAATTTAGCTCTTATCAATGATCGAAGGATTTCCTCAATCGATTGAGAACTAGATCGATTGAGTTAAATTGCTGGATCGATCCACTTTTTTGAATGTTAATTAAATGATCATTGGATCTATGGAGAGTATGTTCGATCGATTTACATGTGTACTCAATCGTTTGAGAACTTGGTAAGATCGATTGAGCAACCAATTACATGATTTTAAAACGTATTTCTAATACGAATTGGATTGATTTTTTTACAATATTGTCCTTATTTCTTAAAAGTATTTTAACTGATTTTATGGATAATATGGTAATTCCACTTTAAACTAACGTGCTTCAAATTATTCTATAAATACAAACATAATCACACATTTGAAACTAACCACACAAGAGCTATTTTGCTTATTCTCTTCATCTTTTATTCTCTCTCTTGTTTTTCTAAAAGTTTTCAAGTAGGCTTTTTCATTAAGTTAATTTTTCAAATATTTGTAGTTGTGTTTGATGGATTAATAAGCCTATAATAATAATTGTATTTGTGCTTTTAACTGATTGATCTTGAGTTGCTAGTTGTTTTCATTATGCTTGATATATTGTTTAAATTAACTACATAGGGTTTTTCATTATTGAATATGCTCTAAGACACAAATTTGTAATTGTGTTTATGTGCTAACTATTCAAGTGACAATTGTGCGAGTTCCATTAACTTGTGAGACTCGATTTTGTCAGAACATTGGTCTATATCTAAATGCTTATCTTGTAGAGACAATGATGAAAGTAGTGGCTTGTATGTAGGTTACTTGGGGGGCATTACTTGGGTAGGTAGTTTGAGTCCTAGCCCTGTAACTAGATACTTATTTTTCATAGTAGATAGTTAGGTGGTCTGGTGGACCGATGGTTTTTCTCTTAGGTCATTAGTGTGACCTAGGCCATTATTTTCATCTAAATAGCTTGTGTGTTGATATTTTTATTTATGCATTACTTTATGTACATATGATTGGTTGTTTGATAGCTTACAAAATTTTAATTTACCATACTTTTGTTAGTTAACATATTAGATCCATAACTACATAAAATTTCATATGGTATTAGGGCCGGTCATTAGATATACTTAGTGTGCCTAGGACCTTTTTATGGATCATTTAAGAGAGCATTTGTCTACAACCCATGCACCTTACTTTGATAGGTCTAATTACCCATATTGGAAGGCTCGTACAAGAGGCTTTTTAAGATTTATAGATTAAAGCATATAGAACTCTATCCTTTATGGTTGGGAACGACCTATGGTTACCAAAGATAATATTGTTACACCTAAATCTAGGAAAGATCGGACCATTGAAGATAAATTTGATAGTAACTAGAATCAAAATGGTATTAATATTATTTTTTGGTGCTGTCTACTAATGAGTTTCATTGCATTTCTCATGTCGAAACTATTAAGCATGCTTGGTATATTTTGGAGGTTGCCCATGAGGTACGTCACAAGTTAAATGAACAAAACTTTGCATCCTTAGTACCCAATTTGAGAATATTAAGATGAAACATGATGAAACTTTTTCTGAATTCTATGCGAGATTATATGACATTAATAACACCTCTACCATTCTTGGAGAGAGTTTTGATGATCTTAGGATAGTTTGAAAGATTCTCTACTCACTTTCAGATTGGTTCCATAAAAAGGTCACTGAAACTAATAAAAGCAAGGACGTGGACAATATCAAAATTGAAGAACTTGTTGGTTTACTTCAGACATTTGAGATGAGTTTTTGTCCATCCATAAAAAACAAAAGGTATTGCCTTCAAAATTGTAACGATTAAAGAAGGTGACAATGAAGAAGTAGAATTGGCACTCTTGATAAGAAGACTGAACAAAACCTTCAACAAAAAAATCTTCAAAACAAAGGACAATCAAGTCATTAAAGGACCAAAATTTGAGAGACCTCAAATCTATGATTAATGATGGTAAGAAACCTAAACCCATTTGATCTCATTGCAAAAATTATAAAAATTCTAATTCCCCATTTTCTCACATTTTCCCACCAAAAAAATACCCATTATGAGAATCTTTTTTATGATTTCCTTACTACATTGTTGCACTTGTCTATTTTTGAATTTTTACTAGGAAATTTTATCTACTTGGTTAATTTTTAGTAAGAAGGCTATTTTGGCCATTTGGGTTTTCTACTTTATTTTTTTCCATTACTGACTTGAACTACCTCCAAGTGCTCCTACTTCCATCTCAACCCAATGGTAGGATGAGGAATCTAAATCGAGGTATAATACTTCCTTCTCTTGATGCCTTATTTTATGTGAACATGGGATTACATGGAGTTGGTATAACTTGAGCCATGAGAGCTCTTGGATAGGTATCATTATTCACCCTTATTAAATTGTGTTTCCTAGCCTTTGTACGAGAATTATATACTAAATTGACTCCAATATTTGTAACCCCGTGCCAATGAGGTATACAATTTTTGTTAGGATTAAAACAATTGATAACTTGGCCCAAAGAATCAATAATGTTTTATCTATCACAAATATAGGTGACCTAGAATTTCATATAGATTAGTTTATTATTTCATTGAAGATATACTTATCAAATTATCTAGACATCAAATATCGGATTTAGTGCAAAGAAACTATTTTCCCTCGTGAGTTCACACCCTTCTATCGGGTGTTGAATAAATTAGTCTCAGCCAACCTCCTACCTTCCAAACACTCTACTGAGATTGGTCTTTGATAACTTGCATAATTTGGCATAGTTTATCACTTCTTAACATTAATTTTAAGCTAATTTTATTTAATTTTTATTGATTTTACTTCATTATTATTATTTTAATTTTATTTCAGAATTGAAGAAAATAAAGATCCAAAAATTTAGAAGCATATTAACTAAAGACATCCAAATTTAAAATAATATTTATTTAAATCTAATTTAAATTAGGATGTATTTAATTTAAATTTAAATGAATATTTTCATATATATATAAATAAGGGACCGTGTAGAGAACAATAGGGAGAAAAGGGAAAAGGTGGTAGAGAAAAAAAATAAAAAAGAAATAGAACGGAGCACAAAGGTAGATAATTGAACAAAAAAAAGAAGAATGGAGTAGAACATATTAACGTGAAAGTAGATTCTTTTTGTGATTCAATTTTCTTTCAATTTCTCTCAAAAAATTATGGTGAATTTGTTTATGTTAAATTTAATTTTTAGCATGAACTAATTTTTCTTTATTCTAGGAAAAAGATGTGATTTAATTCCAAACTATGCTTGATTTTTTATGTTTATTTGAATTATTTATTTTCATGTTTGTCTCATTTATTCTAAGTTTATTGCTTCTAATTAATTGGCTATTAATAAGATGATTTTAATCTTGTGATTTAATATCGAAAGAGGGAATTATAGGATAGATCTGAAATATTTCAGCATAGGTAAATATAGAGATCAAAAGACTTATATGAACATGTGTAGTATTAAAATCTTTGGTCTTAATGCTTTCTTGCTTTATTAAATTGCATACTTCTGTGTAAATTAATGAACAAGAATATTTCCAATTGACTATCGAAAGAGGCTTTTGTGAGAGCTGAAATTTTGAAGCTATTCAATGCTTGAATTATTTATGCTATTTTAGACAGCTCAAGGGTAAGTCCAGTGCATGTTGTACTAAAAAAGGGTGGAATGACGGTGGTGAAAAATGACAACAAGGAGCTTATTCCTACAAGTATAGTCACAGGTTGGTGCATATGAATAAATTATCCTAAGTTGAACAAAGCAACACGGAAGGATCATTTTCCACTTCCATTCATCGATCAAATGTTAGATCGATTGGTTGGATATCCCTATTATTACTTCTTAGATGGTTATTAGGGGTATAACCAGATTTCCATAGCCCCCGAAGATTAGGTGAAAACTACATTCGCATGCTTTTATGAGACATTTTTTTAGAAGGATGATTTTGGATTATGCAATGCCCCAGCAACATTTCAATGTTGCATGATGGCTATCTTTTCTTATTTGGTGGAAGATATAATGAAAATATTTATGGATGACTTTTCAGTTGGAAAAGCATGTCATCTCCCTATTGAGTTAGAGCATAAAACATATTGGGCTATAAAAAAGTTTAATTTTGATTTGAAGGCAATAGTGGAAAAGTGACTTCTTCAATTAAATGAAATGGATTTATTTCAGAATGATGCGTATGAAAATGCAAAAATCTACAAAGAAGTGGCATGATAAACAAATTCTTAGACATGAGTTTGTTTTAGGACAACGGGTTTTTCTTTCTAATTCACAACTAAAACTCTTCCCAGGTAAGTTAAGATCAACATGGACAAGTCCTTATACAATTGACAAAGTTTCCACTTTTGGAGCAATAGACTTAAAGGACAAGGTAGGGAATATATTCAGAGTTAACGGTTAGAGATTGAAACATTATTATGAAAAACAAGTGGAGAGGAATTATACCTTTATTCCTCTTCAAAATCCTAATTGATAAAGATTGAAAAGTCTGGTTCCTTTCATTTCTTCAATCTGTCTCACTTTTGAATTACAATGAGGACATTGTTTAGTTTAAGTTTGGGAGTGTCAAATCCTATAGTCTTGAGTTGTTGAATTCTCTTATCAAGATATATTTGAATATGATTGAATTTTCTATGATTATAAAATTTGTGATTGAGGATGGGTTTGAGAAATTTGTTTTCAAAATCTGCTATTATGTTAGTCAGAGTTTTGTGGGTACTTTGATTTAAATATTTATCCATGAAAATAATTGAGTACATAGTAAATTTTTCTCTACTTCATTTTTCCTATGAAGAGAAGGAGTTAGATTAACTGGGTTAGGAATGTTCAATCTTACTTTGCTCTAGAATCCATTGATCGATCCTTAAGGTTAAATCCTAGTTGATATCAAATATTAGAGAAATGGTCTACGCAATTTGTTTGTCATAAGCAAAAGCTTTCACAACTGTCCTACTTATCACACCATCATTGCATGGTGTATTCCCATAGTAAACACCTTTGAGCCTTATTTTACATAAACCTTTATTTGTTCTTTTAACTACATAAACCATTCCCATTCTAAGCTTGAAAAACCATGAATTTACCTTAAATTTTGAGAAAATACTTTGATAAAAATTTCCTTTTGAAGAGAAAATTAGCTCAAATTAAATAATTCACATTATGTTTGCTCTATTTGATCAAAGAGTGAAAAAAAACAAAGTGAAAAGCAAGAATCGAAAAAGGGTTGAAGTAGTTGAAATTAGTAAAGACTATTAGTATCAAGGTAATCACACCAAAAACAAAAGAAGAAAAAAAACACTGTACTTATTTAGTATGACAACAATATTGTCATCGGTATGAGCATATTGTCAAGACTGAACTATGGCATTAATCCTATGGATATTCTTTTTATTGTTTTTTTATACCGAGTATTTTCCCAAATTGCTTTGATTTTCCATATCTATTTCTTTTTTAGCCCTCACAGTATAGCCTGTCATTACAACCCTAATTAATGACCTTTTGATCTCTTATTTTGTTATTTGATTACATTAATGGAGAGGATTTCTAAAAATTGGACTTATGGATTTAGTTTTGAGAGAATTCTTCTAATTTCATTTGTTCTACTTTTATCTGAATTTGCTAATGGTTTGGAGTTAAATTGACTATTTCACACATACACACTCAAATACCTAGCTTTAGGTTGAAGTAAATGCTTAACTCTTGCTTGAAAAATTGTAAAATTTTGATTGATTTTCTTACTATCTTTGATGTAGAAAAAGTAAGTTATTGATGATGAAATCTAAATTCACATCATGGCTTGATGGGTGATGATAGTTATCTATGGGGTCTTGTTGACACTGTCTACATTTTTTTTATTTTATTTTCTTTTTGTTTGACGACAAACAAGTTTTTAAGTTTGGGTGTGTTTTATGACTTGCATAATTTAGCATAATTTATCACTTCTTAAATTTAATTTTAATATAATTTTATTTAGTTTTTATTGATTTCATACTTCATTATTATTTGAATTTTATTGCAGAATTGTTGAAAATAAGTATCTAAACATTTAGAAGCATATTGACTAAGTACTTTCAAATTTAAAAGAATATTTTTCAAATATATATATATATATATATATATCTATAAAAGGAGAAGTTGATATATATATATATATATATATATATATATATATATATATATATATATATATATATATATATAAACAAGGGATGATGCAGAGAACAACAAGGAGAAAAGGGAAAAGGTGGTAGAGAAAAAAAAAAGAAACAGTGAGAGCACATAGAGAGAGAGTTGAAGAAAAGAAAAGCAGATTGAAGCGCAACATATTAGCGTGAAAGTAGATTCTTTATGCGATTCAATTTTCTTTCAATTCCTCTAAGAAAATTATGGTGAATTAGTTTAGGTTAAATTTAATTTTTATCATGAACTAATTGTTCTTTATTCTAGGAAAAAGACATAATTTAATTCCAAACTATGCTTGATTTTCTATGTTAATTTGAATTATTTATTTTCATGTTTCTTTGATTTATTTTGATTTTATTACTTCTAATTAACTCGCCATTAATCAGATGATTTTAATCTTGTGATTTACTATCAAAAGAGATAATTATAGGATATATCTTAAATATTTTGGCATAGGTAAATATAGAGATCGAAAGACTTGAATGAACCTGTGTAGTATTAAAATCTTTGGTCTTAATGCTTTCTTGCTTCATTAAATTGCATACTCTTGTGTAAATTACTGAACAAGAATATTTTCAATTGACTGTCGAACGATGCTTTTGGATATTTTTTTTGGAGATTGCTAACAAATAGAGAGAGTTCAATTCAATTTTCTTGATGAGTAAAGCATAGTGAAGGATTAGGTGAAATCGATTTCATAGAAGTTTTCTTCCTATTAATTTGATTTTTGAACAACATCTTTATTTTATTTTGCATATTTTCTTTAAATTAATTTTATTTAAATTTCAATTACAACAAGCTTAGTGATTGTTTTAGGTAATTTTAGTATTTTTCAAAAATAAGTTACCAATCTTTGAGGACGATACTCTTCTTATCACTTTATTATAAAACTACGATACTGTACACTTCTAGTTCACACCTATTACTCTCCTACATGGAAATTTTTTGTATTGCATTGTAAAAGGGATAGCTTTTGATGTAGAATCATTAATTCAGGACAAGATTATCAACCAATCTTAGATTGCAAACCTAAGGATTAGACTCCTCTATGGATTTCTTATCACCCAACTAATTTTTGCTGCTAGTGTATAATAAATAGGTGATTTCGACATTATTCAATTAATGAATGACTTTGGAAAGTCAATAATCTCTAGATCATATGCTCAGGTTGCAAAGAGCTAGAGGGCCACCGATGTTGATACTTATGGAGAAGGAACTATTGGAGCTAGTACTAGTGAAAATGAGTTGTAGATGATTATTTCGGGAATGAGGATATGAAGCTTGATACAGTCTTTAACCTTTTCATCAAAAATATTTGAAAATGAAGTAAGGACGAGATTTGGGAACTTGGAACACAAGGTTGGTGAAATGGATGAAAGAATGATACGCATTACTAAATCATAAGAAGAAATACTTCCCAATATGTGTGCCATCCATACACACCTCTAACTTCCTTCGATAGAACAATGATTTATTTTAGTTATTTTGTTTGTGTAGTTTTTTCTCTTATGATTTGATGTTTTTTTTAATGTTTTTTATGTTGTTTTATAGTGTAATTGATTTTGATTGGGATGTACTTGACTATTATTAATTAATACACTACTCTGACTACATTTCAATGTTTATACTTCCTCATTTTCTTATTGAATTTGAATTTTTATTGCAACATTTTATTTTGGTCTATTCGTATGACCAAAAAAGTGAGATAAAATTTGGTTAATAAATTTGGAATGTACCAATAAAAAAATCTGGCTAAAACTTGATATCACGATAATTGAAAATAAGTGATAGTTAATTTCGGGGGAATTATTTAATTTTGAATTATTTAATTTTTTTAGGGATAATTAACATAGGGGGAGATATTTGGCTTATGGAGTTTTTTTTCAATTACTCTGATTTGTTTAATTTTCTTTTGAATAGTATTTTCCTTCCTATTGTCAAATACATTGAACTATTGAACCATGAGTCTTTCGGGACAAGTTGTTTGGTTGTTTATATTTTTTTAGTACAAACATGAAATTTCAATATTCAAGTGAGGATGGTTCACTAGATCATAGAATAGTACCATTATGTAAAAATTTATTTTTCCTATGAGCTTTATTCAGTAAGAGAGAAGTTTTATCACACGAATATGCCAAAATGGGAGATTGTAAGGTTTATGTTAGTATTGGTAATATTCGTGAAGAAAACATATAATTGTAATTTTAGTTTCTAGGTGTGTCTTAGAAGAATATTTTCAAGCCAAAGAAACTGTTGAGCCTCAACGATCACATATTAGTATATTTCTGTTGTTGTACACGTTATATTGTATATTAGACATAATAGGAACAATGTAAAAATATGCTACTTGATCTATTGAGTAGTGACTAGATCAAATGAGCAATAGTACCTGATTAAATTGATTTAATGCATTATTAGATCAATCGAAGGATTTACTCGATCGATCAAGGATTAGATCAATTGAGTTAAATAATTGGATTGATCCACTTTTTTGAATATTAATTAAATAATGATTTCATCAATCAAGAGGATTTTCGATAAATTGACCAATGTACTCAATCGATCGAGAACTTGGTTAGATCGACCGAGTAGCTAGTTATCTGATTTTAAAACTTACTTCTAATATGAGTTGAATGGATTTTTTTTATAGTATTGGTCAAGTATTTTAACTGATTTTATGGATAATATGGTAATTTCACTTTAATCAAATGTACATCAAAATATTTTATAAATACAAACCTAAGCACACATTTGAATGTAACCATACAAGAGCTATGATGCTTATTCTCTTCATCTTTTAGGCTATCTCACTTTTTTTCTAAACGTTTTGAAGTAGTATTTTTCATTAAGTTAATTTATCAAACATTTGTGGTTGTGTTTGATAGATTAACAAGCCTACAATAATAATTGTGTTATTATGGTTTTAATTGATTGTTCTAGAGTTACTAGTTGTTTTCATTTTGTTAAATATATTGTTCAAATCAGCTAGTTAGGGTTTTTTTATTATTGAACCTTCTCTAGGACATGCACTTGCCTTTTTGTTTATGTGCTAACTTTTTAGGTGATAGTGGTGCTGGTTTGATTAATTCATTGGACTTGAGTTTGTCAAAATTCTAATCCAGATCTAAATGCCTATCTTGTATAGACTATGATGAAAGTAGTGACTTGTAAGTAGGTTACTTGGGAGTATTACTTGAATGGGTAGTTTGAGTTGGAGCCTTGTAACTGGATACTTATTTTTCATAGTAGATGGTTAGATGTTCCAGTGGACCGGTGGTTTCTCTCTTAAGTTATTGGTGTAGCCTTGGTTGTTTCCATAAAAAAATATCATATGTTGATGTTTTTGTTTCCATAATACTTTATGTACATGTGATTGATTGTTTGGTCTCTTACAAAATTTTAATTTATCATACTTCTGCTAGTTAATTAGTTAAATCCATAAATAAATGAACTTTCAAATATGAAGACACTTAGGGGGATTGTTGCATATATTCAAGGGGAGTATGTATACTTATGTTACATGTAGATTATGTTTATTTGTACTATATGTTGATAGTATCTGATAGACTACATGTCATTTCTGCATGATATATTCATATGGTATATGTTTGTTTTGTGTGTACAGGTTATAGGTGTAGATTGAAGTCTTTAAACTTTATATGTACTGTGTGCAATGGTGCGGAGATCCTTTTGCTTCAAAAGTAGCAGAGGTTGGATGAGTTGATACATAAAGATGGATACACTTGATTTAGGTATGTATTTTGGGTTTGAGTGTGCATGTTTTGTTCATGGTAACAAACATATTTAGGTCACCTTCATGATCATCTCATAAAAAATATGTGTCTATATGTAGTTGTGTAGTGTTTTGATATGGAAAGCTAAAGAGGAATAATGTTAAGTCTTGTTGTTTTTAGTGTCAATGTACAAAACATAGTGTCTATTTATTTTACTTAGTGTTCTATCTTTTTCTGTGAAAGTTTGGTTACTTGATGAGTGCTCAAAAAGCACTAAAATAACCATGATTTTATGCACATTAATTGATTAAAAATATATATATTTATATGTTTTATCATATATTTATATAAATTTGTCTTTTTTGGAATCACGGGTATTTTTATTGTTTTTCAGGTATTTTGGCTTAAAAACGCAATTTAAAGACTCAAAGAAGAATACTTGAAGCAATACATCACAAATATATTAATAAATAAGTGGGAAAAGGTCAACAAACATGGAAAAATTGGACAAAATGGGTCGAAAAGGTCAAAAATGTCAAAAAGACGGAAAATCGCGCGCCGCAGCCCAGCCGCGCGCGCAGCCCAGCGCCCCATGCTGCGCGCGCCCGCGCGCGTTGACATGCCCATCCGCGCGCGCGGGCATTGTTCACGCGCGCCGAGCTGCGCGCAGCGCCCAGCAGCCGCCCCTCCGCGCGCCCAACGCGTTTTCACCCCATTTTTCACGTGCAACAGCCCCTGTGACGTCATGCTGACGTCATTGATGACCTCAGCATTTCTATTACACGTTTTTTAATTTTTTAATATTTTTTTAACATTTTTTTACTCATTTTTTCTCTCCATCCTCACCTATAAATACCCCCTTCCCTTCACTTCAAAACACACCTTCAAAACCTCCAAATACATTCTTTTCTCTCTTTCTTTCTCTCTTTTCTTAGATTTTTAGTTTTTCTTATGTTTTCTTAGTTTTTAGCTTTTCTTAGTGAATTTCTCTTAGTTTTAGAGTTCTTCTCTTTTTAGGGAAGAACTAGTTATGTTTTTGTAATATTTTAGCTTTTTGATTCAATAAATGGGAGTGCAAATTCCGCTTGGAGTTTTTCTAGCAACGGGAATAGCGTCGAAGTACTGTAAGGATTTTATTTTCTTTGCAGTTATTTTTTATGCTTTATTCTTACATGTTATATTTAATTTGTCTGTGATTAAATTTAACTGTGCTAGCTGTTTGTAAAAATGATATAATAATAACGTTGTTATGCTTGCGAAATATTAAATAGGTAAAAATCTCTAAAATGAATTAATTTTATTTTTATTCAAGATTTTATATTAAGAATGTTAGAGAGAAATATATTATTTTTTATTACAAACTTAAACCTGAAAATTAGATTTTAAGGTTTAGTTATCCGGTCTGATTTAGAGTAGTTCTCTTTTATTTGATGGTACAATCGCCCGGTAGTTAGAGTGAAGCTCTATTTCAAAAATTTTTATAAGAATTATTATCTGAAAATGTATTGACAACATGTTTTCAGTAGTGGTTTTAAAACGTGAAAGTTAGTACTCGGATAACTAAATTCTTAGGTTTAATTTGGACACCTTGAATAAAGTTTAAACTGTCTAACCCCACCAAAGGTGGCATTTAAATGGTTCATTTTCAATCTCTTAGAAGAAGGAATTAATTTAATTAACCAAATTAGTTATCAACCCCACCCATAGGTGTTAATTGATTTGTTTAGTTAACAAAGAATATCTAACCCCACCAAAGGTGGTATTCATACAAAAAAGGGAGAATCAATAAATATCAATTCATATCTTTAATAACCTAGATAATATGAGCAAGCATAATTAACTTAGTTATTATATCCATAAATACTCCACTGTTTATAAATGATAAAATTTGCATGAATGTTTATTGAATCTGTATTTATATTTATATTTATTTTTAGATAAATATTTATTGAATTTGTATCTATGAATATTTTGATTTCATTGTTTTTTTTTTATTTTTACATTTAGTTCAATGTTTGTGGGTATCATTACTGAAAACCCTCACGAGACTCAAACTCGTCCACTAGGGCAACCTAGGGGTTTAAAGGCTTGTTGCATAGGCTAAATGCAACCGTGTCAATCCACGGAAGTGATTTAGGATAGTTTAATTTTTAGTTTTTATCGCTTCTCTTGCTAAGGGACTAGCAAGAAGTTGGTTGGGGGTTGTGATGAGTGCTCAAAAAGCACTAAAATAACCATGATTTTATGCACATTAATTGATTAAAAATATATATATTTATATGTTTTATCATATATTTATATAAATTTGTCTTTTTCGGAATCACGGGTATTTTTATTGTTTTTCAGGTATTTTGGCTTAAAAACGCAATTTAAAGACTCAAAGAGGAATACTTGAAGCAATACATCACAAATATATTAATAAATAAGTGGGAAAAGGTCAACAAACATGGAAAAATTGGACAAAATGGGTCGAAAAGGTCAAAAATGTCAAAAAGACGGAAAATCGCGCGCCGCAGCCCAGCGCCCCATGCTGCGCGCGCCCGCGCGCGTTGACATGCCCATCCGCGCGCGCCGCAGCGCGCGGGCACTGTTCACGCGCGCCGAGCTGCGCGCAGCGCCCAGCAGCCGCCCCTCCGCGCGCCCAACGCGTTTTCACCCCATTTTTCACGTGCAGCAGCCCTTGTGACGTCATGCTGATGTCATTGATGACCTCAGCATTTCCATTACACGTTTTTTAATTTTTTAATATTTTTTTTAACATTTTTTTCTCATTTTTTCTCTCCATCCTCCCCTATAAATACCCCCCTTCCCTTCACTTCAAAACATACCTTCAAAACCTCCAAATACATTCTTTTCTCTCTTTCTTTCTCTCTTTTCTTAGATTTTTAGTTTTTCTTATGTTTTCTTAGTTTTTATCTTTTCTTAGTTAATTTCTCTTAGTTTTAGAGTTCTTCCCTTTTTAGGGAAGAACTAGTTGTGTTTTTGTAATATTTTAGCTTTTTGATTCAATAAATGGGAGTGCAAATTCCGCTTGGAGTTTTTCTAGCAACGGGAATGGCATCGAAGTACTGTAAGGATTTTATTTTCTTTGCAGTTATTTTTTATGCTTTATTCTTACATGTTATATTTAATTTGTCTGTGATTAAATTTAACTGTGCTAGCTGTTTGTAAAAATGATGTAATAATAACGTTGTTATGCTTGTGAAATATTAAATAGGTAAAAATCTCTAAAATGAATTGATTTTATTTTTATTCAAGATTTTATATTAAGAATGTTAGAGAGAAATATATTATTTTTCATTACAAACTTAAATCTGAAAATTAGATTTTAAGGTTTAGTTATCCGATCTGATTTAGAGTAGTGCTCTTTTATTTGTTGGTACAATCGCCCGGTAGTTAGAGTGAAGCTCTATTTCAAAAGTTTTTATAAGAATTATTATCTGAAAATGTATTGACAACATGTTTTCAGTAGTGGTTTTAAAACTTGAAAGTTAGTACTCGGATAAGTAAATTCTTAGGTTTAATTTGGACACCTTGAATAAAGTTTAAATTGTCTAACCCCACCAAAGGTGGCATTTAAATGGTTCATTTTCAATCTCTTAGAAAAAGGAATTAATTTAATTAACCAAATTAGTTATCAACCCCACCCATAGGTGTTAATTGATTTGTTTAGTTAACAAAGAATATCTAACCCCACCAAAGGTGGTATTCATACAAAAAAGGGAGAATCAATAAATATCAATTCATATCTTAGTAACCTAAATAATACGAGCAAGCATAATTAACTTAGTTATGATATCCATAAATACTCCACTATTTATAAAAGATAAAATTTGCATGAATGTTTATTGAATCTATGTTTATTTTTATGTTATTAGATTAAAAACACAAAACCCAAAATATCGTGACAGGATGTTTAGGATTTAATTTCGTTTTTAAAAGTTTGAATAATAAATTAAAAACCACATACATTCCTTCCTTAGATCGACCTTGGGAGTATACTTATCATTTTCTACGAAATGATTCGTGCACTTGCGAGAGTTTTATAAATATAAAACCAAAGTATTGGTAGGATCGGCGATGCCGGTTTTCGTTCATCAAGGTTTTCGCTCATCAAAGTTTTTGACAATCCCGATTCTGCTCATCATTACTGTAGATCAGTAATGCACACACGCATATAGTTAGCTACACTTTGTATGCGAGTATTTTTATATACACCATGAGGTTGGTTTTCATAGTGTATGCACTGGGTTGAGTGTTGTGATTTTTGCCAAGTGAACGTGCAAGTGGGTTGTTGTCGTCACTCATATTTTTGTTTTGTTTTGAGTGTGGGTAATTATATAAATTACTCAAAATATTTTTAAAATGAAAGTGAAATTTTTTGGCACCTCACCACATACCTTACCACACCCCTCGCTGCCATCCTTGGTGAGATGGTTGGCATGGCCCTTGTCGAGGTGGATAGCGAGGTTGTAAAAAATCTAATTTTTTATTTGCAAAATTTATTGAGTAATTTTCATAATACCTAAGCCCAAAATGAAAAAAAAACTTGAGTGACAAGGTTGGATCGTGATGCGTATTTTCGCAAGTGTATGAATCGTTTAAGTAATAAAGTGTACAAAAGTACGAATATCGAACCCACAAAGAAAGGCGTTACTAAGTACCGAAATTGACTAACCCTAATTTTATTTGAAAACCCAATTGTTGAAATTGTTTAAGAAGCAAATTAACTTAAAAATAAACTCAAATAACATAATTGAATGTTGTTCACAAATGATTAAAAATGCTAAGGCATTTGATTTCGCTAAATCAATTCAATCCGATTTCAAGTCATGTTATATGAGAATTAAAGCTAAAAGTGATGGTTGAAAAACCTAAATTTACCTAATACTCTCTCTCGAGTTATATTAGAATTACTTATCTATGAAAACCAACTATATTTCTATGAAGATTTAATCATAAACAAGCACATTACAATTTATGGAATTTCTAGAATAACCACATATATCATACATTAGGTCTCACACTCGCATTCAACATACGTTATTTATCACAAGAAGCATTCATTACACATCTCCTCTCGGTCTCAATATAATGCAACAAATAATCTAAATCTTGGCCAGAAATTTAAAAGCATTAAGCATGGAAATAAATACTCAACTCGAAAATATGGAACTCATATAACAATAACAAAAGAAATCAGATTTTCTTGATTCAACTACATCATAGCCTTAGCAAAATTGAATTAGTTCATAATGGAAATAAGAACAAACATTATCTCAATTGAATCCATGAATAACAAATCTGAATAAAATGCAGAAAATGGAATTTAATGAGAAGAGATGAAAAACCCTTGAAGATGAACACTTGGTAACAACAATGGTAATAATCCTTCAAGCTTCTCCAAACTTTCTCTCCAAAATTTCCTTCTCTCCTCCAAAATGTCTCAGATCTACTCCTCTCTGTCGTGGCCTCTTTCTCCATCATATTGTATATATAGATCTAGGGTTTTGGGGGCAATTTTGGAACAAAAAAACATAAAAAATGTGTTTTTGGACAAAACTCGCCGGCGATGACATTATTCTCGCCGTGGCGAGATTTCTGGAAAAACAAAATTTTGGTTCTTCTGATTCTCGTCGGTGGAAAGACAATTTGGCTGGCGGCTAAAGGTGTCTTGATGAGTGCTCAAAAAGCACTAAAATAAACATGATTTTATGCACATTAATTGATTTAAAATATATATATTTATATGTTTTATCATATATTTATATAAATTTGTCTTTTTCGGAATCACGGGTATTTTTATTGTTTTTCAGGTATTTTGGCTTAAAAACGCAATTTAAAGACTCAAAGAAGAATACTTGAAGCAATACATCACAAATAAATTAATAAATAAGTGGGAAAAGGTCAACAAACATGGAAAAATTGGACAAAATGGGTCGAAAAGGTCCAAAATGTCAAAAGACGAAAAATCGCGTGCCGCAGCCCAGCCGCGCGCGCCCCGGCGCCCATTGCCGTGCGCGCCTGCACGCGTTCACTCCACTTTCCACGCGGGCACGCGTTCACGCGCCAGAGCTACGCGTGGCGACAGCCCCAGCAGCGCGCTGGCCTCGGCCGCCCGGCCAGCGCGCCCACCCCGTTTTCACCCCATTTTTCACGTGCAGCAGCCCCTATGACGTCATGCTGACGTCATTGATGACCTCAGCATGTCCACTACACGTTTTTTAATTTTTTAATTTTTGTTTACTCATTTTTTCTCTCCATCCTCACCTATAAATACCCCCCTTCCATTCACTTCAAAATACACCTCAAAACCACACTTCTCTCTTCTTTCTTTCTCTCCATTTCTTAGTTTTTAGTTTTTTTTTTAGTTTTTCTTATGTTTTAGCTAGTTTTTCTTATGTTTTAGCTAGTTTCTCTTAGTTTTAGAGTTCTTCCTTCTTTGGGAAGAACTAGTTATGTTTTTGTAATATTTTAGCTTTTTGATTCAATAAATGGGAGTGCAAATTCCGCTTGGAGTTTTTCTAGCAACGGGAATAGCGTCGAAGTACTGTAAGGATTTTATTTTCTTTGCAGTTATTTTTTATGCTTTATTCTTACATGTTATATTTAATTTGTCTGTGATTAAATTTAACTGCTATTGTTTGTAAAAATGATATAATAATAACGTTGTTATGCTTGCGAAATATTAAATAGGTAAAAATCTCTAAAATGAATTAATTTTATTTTTATTCAAGATTTTATACTAAGAATGTTAGAGAGAAATATATTATTTTTTATTACAAACTTAAACACGAAAATTAGATTTTAAGGTTTAGTTATCCGATCGATTTAGAGTAGTGCTCTTTTATTTGATGGTACAATCGTAGGTAGTTAGAGTGAAGCTCTATTTCAAAAGTTTTTATAAGAATTATTATCTGAAAATGTATTGACAACATGTTTTCAGTAGTGGTTTTAAAACGTGAAAGTTAGTACTCGGATAACTAAATTCTTAGGTTTAATTTGGACACCTTGAATAAAGTTTAAACTGTCTAACCCCACCAAAGGTGGCATTTAAATGGTTCATTTTCAATCTATTAGAAGAAGGAATTAATTTAATTAACCAAATTAGTTATCAACCCCACCCATAGGTGTTAATTGATTTGTTTAGTTAACAAAGAATATCTAACCCCACCAAAGGTGGTATTCATACAAAAAGGGAGAATCAATAAATATCAATTCATATCTTTAATAACCTAGATAATATGAGCAAGCATAATTAACTTAGTTATTATATCCATAAATACTCCATTTGTTTATAAATGATAAAATTTGCATAAATATTTATTGAATCTATGTTTATTTTTATGTAAGTAAATTAAAAACACAAAACCCCAAAATATCGTGACAGGAGGTTTAGGATTTAATTTCGTTTTTTAAAAGTTTGAATAATAAATTAAAAACCACATATATTCCTTCCTTAGATCCACCTTGGGAGTATACTTATCATTTTCTACGAAATGATTGGTGCACTTCATGAGAGTTTTACAAATATTAAAACCAAAGTATTTGCGAGAATTGGCGATGCTTAGGTTTTAGTTCATCAAGTTTTGGTGCGTTCTTAGGAAGGAATAGCGTTTTTAATTTATTTATCAAAATTTTAAAAATATTTTTGTGCTGTAAATAATTGTGATTTTTTTTTTGTTTTTGTAAAAAAATAAAAAAAAAAAAAAAATTTAATCAAATTTCAAATTTTAAATTTCAAAAGAAATAATAAAAAAATAAAAAAATAATTTTTTTTTAAATTTTAAATAAAAATAAAAAAATAAAAAATAAATAAAAAATATAAAAAATATAAAAAATATAAAAATAAATAAAAATTAAATAAAAATTAAATAAAATAAAATAAAACAAAATAAAACAAAATAAAACAAAATAAAATAAAAAATAAAATAAAAAATAAAATAAAAATAAAAAATAAAAAATAAAAAAAAATAAAGAATAAAAAATAAAAAAAATAAAAAAAAACCAAAATTTTAATTTTTTTGAGTTTAATTTTTACTAGTTTTTTTTATTTATTTTAAATCATAATTTTATTTTTTTTATTTTCTTTTACCTTTTTCAATTTTATTTTATTTTATTATTTTATTTCTTTTTTTAGCTATTTTCTTTTATTCTTGATTTTTAGTTAACTTACTTAACTTAATTTTTCTTTTACTAACTTAATTAACTTAGATTTTTTTTAACATGAACTTAGGTTTTTACTTAAATTTTACTTAACTTAATTAACTTAGTTTTTTTTTATTTTACTTCACTTAACTTAATTAACTTAGAATTTTTTAATTCACTTAGCTTAATTAACTTTTTACTAACTTAATTAACTTAGATTTTTTTAACTTAACTTAATTAACTTAGATTTTTTTTTAATTCACTTAACTTAATTAACCTTTTCTTTAAACTTAATTAACTTAGATTTTCATTAACTTAAAGTTTTATTTAACTTAACTTAATAACATGAAAAGTAAAGATCTAAGGGAGTTAAATACAGGAGACTAGTTCTTGAAAGCCTTTGTGCCACTTAGTCTTTCACAGGAGCGTTGTTACGTGCAGGAGGATGGTTTTTAAGGACCCTTTGCACCACCATTCTTTCCTGGGAGCACTCTTGGTTAATACTGATTATGTTATTTAAAAAAAAACAAAAAAAAACAAAATTTTTGAACTATCTCCAAAATTTTAAAGTTTTAATTACAATCTAAGGAGCTAGTTGCTTTGTTTAATCTAGGTACAATTGTGTTTTTATGCCTTAATTATTTGATTTGTACCTAGATGTGGGTTATCTAAAACTCAAAATATGCCTCTAGTTTTAAGTACGTAAAGAAATCGAAAATCAATAGGCAAGATCGAAAAAGTCTAGGTAGGCAATCTTGTCTTACCTGCGGGTTTGATTGACTCAATGATGAGGGGACATTGAGTTTACTTAAAATGCAATCCCCAAGTTACGTCTTGCTAAGACGTTAAACTAAGCGCTGGATGGGAGGCAACCCATCATTTTAGGTAATTTTCTTTTATTTACATGTGAATAATTTTTAAATTGTTAAAACTAAAAATATTTGTTGAGATGTTAGAAGTTCACAGCGATCTGTCTGTATACACTTTAATGATGAATATGATGGATGCACCTGCATTTTCCATTACTACTTGCACTTTCTCAAGAAATAGGTAATCTTTCTTCTCTTTTCTCTTTATCTTTAATTTACAGTTGTTACATTGAGGACAATGTAAGTTCTAGGTTGGGGGTGGTGAAAAGTTACCATGCTTAATTAAAAAAAAGTTTTAACAATTTAAAAATAAAAAAAATTTAAAAATAAAAAAATATACTTTTTCATTTTTTGTGTGTTTGGTTTTATTTCTATTTTGTGTGATTTAGTAATTTTTGGAATAAAAAAAAAATTTTCACAAAAATTTATCTTTTCTTTAAATCAAATTTAAGTAAATAGTTAAGTCTTTTGTACTGTTAGATTAATTTTTTGAAAACATATCATGAAATATTTTGTAATTATTTTTGATAATTAGTTAGTTTTTGTCATAATTAGTATTTCTTGATAAGATGTAGAAATTATATTAAACCCAAAATCGGTGTTTATGAGTTTTTTTTAGTGGAGACTACCTTTGTGAGATATAATTTGAGCCTAATTTCCTTTATTCAGAGTGAAATATATATTTTTTCTACTCCAAACACATTTCTTATTTCTTCAAATTTTTAGATGATCTCTATAGGTATTAGCATTGAATGTATGAATTTTTTTTCTCATTTTAATAGAGTATCATATATTTTTGATTATTATTTTTGCTTAGATTAAATGATTTGAGTAGAAGTTGATAGTATATGCTTATATCTCATTTATGCATGACTACTACAAAAACAAAAAGACATATCTGGGGTTACCTAAACCAAGATCAAACAGAAAAGCCACAAAATTAACCACTCACCAAAATCCAAAATATGTACAACTGCATACATGGGTTGACTCTCTAAAATACATATATTGAGAAATATCTTCAGAAAAAAATAGAGAGATAAAGAATATATAGTATAATCTACATACTATAACCCACATTGCCTACAAAGTTGTGAGTAAAGGCTAATTACAAAAGAAGGATATAGGAAATAATTCCCTAAAAAGTCATTGCACTCTCTTCATTTGTAAAAGGCATATATCTTGAAATTCTTTCTTAATGAGTTTGATTTATGCATGAAAATAATTTTTATATATGATATCCTTATAATTTATACATTTGATTCCTTTCATGAGATCAATGTTAAAATAACACTTTGAGCCTTTATTCTTTATACATATGCGAACATATTAGTTCATTTCTATACATCAACTCTTTCGCATATAAATTAGTATGAGTGTTTGAACCCATAGGATTCAGTGTTTTGAGAGTATTGACTTGTGAGTAATAGAGTCGAAGCGAATTCTGAATCATGACACTGAAATTGGGTGAAATTAAATTGATACATTTTTGATATGAAATATGAAAATGATTTTCGACTAATTATTATAATAAATCATGATTGTTTAAAGAGATTAAAATAACTTATGCTTGCGATTTTAATTATGATCTTAAAGGAGATTAAAAAGTATGAGACATTTTTGTGAGATGTTGTTAATTTGTGATTTTGTTGTAAATTTAATTTTTAATTTGGTTGTTTTTATTGTTTCTTTTGTGTTTTACATTTAGTTCAAGGGTTGTGGGTATCATTCTTGAAAACCCTCACGAGACTCAAACTCGTCCACTAGGGCAACCTAGGGGTTTAAAGGCTTGTTGCATAGGCTAAATGCAACCGTGTCAATCCACGGAAGTGATTTAGGATAGTTTAATTTTTAGTTTTTATCGCTTCTCTTGCTAAGGCACTAGCAAGAAGCTGGTTGGGGATTGTGATGAGTGCTCAAAAAGCACTAAAATAACCATGATTTTATGCACATTAATTGATTAAAAATATATATATTTATATGTTTTATCATATATTTATATAAATTTGTCTTTTTCGGAATCACGGGTATTTTTATTGTTTTTCAGGTATTTTGGCTTAAAAACGCAATTTAAAGACTCAAAGAAGAATACTTGAAGCAATACATCACAAATAAATTAATAAATAAGTGGGAAAAGGTCAACAAACATGGAAAAATTGGACAAAATGGGTCGAAAAGGTCAAAAATGTCAAAAGACGGAAAATCGCGCTTGACCAAGACGCATACGCGCCAGCGCGCCGTGCGCGTTCACTTCTTTCATGGCCGCAGCGCGCGGGCACTGTTCACGCGCGCCGAGCTACGCGCAGCGCCCAGCCGCGCGCCCAACGCGTTTTCACCCCATTTTTCACGTGCAACAGCCCCTATGACGTCATGCTGACGTCATTGATGACCTCAGCATGTCCACTACACGTTTTTTAATTTTTTTATATTGTTTTTAACATTTGTTTACTCATTTTTTCTCTCCATCCTCACCTATAAATACCCCCCTTCCATTCACTTCAAAACACACCTCAAAAACCACACTTCTCTCTTCTTTCTTTCTCTCCATTTCTTAGTTTTTAGTTTTTTTTTAGTTTTTCTTATGTTTTAGCTAGTTTTTCTTATGTTTTAGCTAGTTTCTCTTAGTTTTAGAGTTCTTCCTTCTTTGGGAAGAACTAGTTATGTTTTTGTAATATTTTAGCTTTTTGATTCAATAAATGGGAGTGCAAATTCCGCTTGGAGTTTTTCTAGCAACGGGAATAGCGTCGAAGTACTGTAAGGATTTTATTTTCTTTGCAGTTATTTTTTATGCTTTATTCTTACATGTTATATTTAATTTGTCTGTGATTAAATTTAACTGTGCTAGCTGTTTGTAAAAATGATATAATAATAACGTTGTTATGCTTGCGAAATATTAAATAGGTAAAAATCTCTAAAATGAATTAATTTTATTTTTATTCAAGATTTTATATTAAGAATGTTAGAGAGAAATATATTATTTTTCATTACAAACTTAAACCTGAAAATTAGATTTTAAGGTTTAGTTATCGATACGATTTAGAGTAGTGCTCTTTTATTTGATGGTACAATCGCCCGGTAGTTAGAGTGAAGCTCTATTTCAAAAGTTTTTATAAGAATTATTATCTGAAAATGTATTGACAACATGTTTTCAGTAGTGGTTTTAAAACGTGAAAGTTAGTACTCGGATAACTAAATTCTTAGGTTTAATTTGGACACCTTGAATAAAGTTTAAACTGTCTAACCCCACCAAAGGTGGCATTTAAATGGTTCATTTTCAATCTCTTAGAAGAAGGAATTAATTTAATTAACCAAATTAGTTATCAACCCCACCCATAGGTGTTAATTGATTTGTTTAGTTAACAAAGAATATCTAACCCCACCAAAGGTGGTATTCATACAAAAAAGGGAGAATCAATAAATATCAATTCATATCTTTAATAACCTAGATAATATGAGCAAGCATAATTAACTTAGTTATTATATCCATAAATACTCCACTGTTTATAAATGATAAAATTTGCATGAATGTTTATTGAATCTATGTTTAATTTTCTGTAATTAGATTAAAAACACAAAACCCCAAAATATCGTGACAGGATGTTTAGGATTTAATTTCGTTTTTAAAAGTTTGAATAATAAATTAAAAACCACATACATTCCTTCCTTAGATCGACCTTGGGAGTATACTTATCATTTTTCTACGAAATGATTCGTGCACTTGCGAGAGTTTTACAAATATTAAAACCAAAGTATTTGCGAGAATTGGCGATGCCGGTTTTCGTTCATCATGTCTCACCGGCAGCGAGATTTGCATCTGCCAAAATCTGTGCTCTCGGGAAGATTTTGGCCGTGCTCTCTGTAAGATTTTCGTCGGCAGCGATAATCATCTCGCCAGTGGCGGGATTTCCAAATTTTTAAAATTTGTTTTCTTTTTATTTTCACTCAATCCCGATCATTGAAATTTGTCCCAAACTTCTCCAAAATCATGATTTTACCTAAAATTGCACTTTAAACACGAAATACCCGTGAAATGACATTTATGGATTAAATAATCAAATAAACACAATTTTCACACAAATATCATCATTTAAATCATAACAAAAATGCAATAATTTGACTCTTATCAACAACCCCCAACCAGATTCTTGCTAGTGTCTTGCAAGAAAAGAAATCTATTTAATAAATTCAAAGGAGACATTAAAAGAAAAATTCAAAGAGAATTTATTCTATTTACAAAATTACATTAAGCGTATGCAATAAGCCCTGGTGAGGGCTTCCAGTTATGATACCCATAAACATCTTACCTATAACTATCCTAACTCAAAACAATAAAATCACACAACAATTAATTTGCATAAATGTCTCAAAAATTGTAAATAACACACAACACATAGAATAATTAAATGTCACCTAAGCTTTAAGAAATCTCAAAAGGCAATTTCACTTTTGTTATGGACTCTTAAACATCCATCAAACCACAAACCAATGGCCATAATGCCCAGATAATATTATGCATAACATCCACACACAAAAAGGTGAAATCTCAAACTCCATAGGCTCACTTTTCAAAACTCTCTCCACTAATGAAGAAAAATACACCACTTTGGATCAATAGGACTTTATGAGGCTCGTAATGTTAGGCTTAGGTATTTGCTTAAGAAAGAATGGGAAGTGTCAAAATAAAAATAATAGCACTTATTAGATTAAACACAACCAATTTAGTAAAAGAGTAACACCATTTAACCCAAATTGTTTCTTCCAATCATAACCCATTTTTCCAAAGATAAACAAAATTCTTCCTTAATCTTTCACCTGAGTACATCCATCACTAACACTCTTTTATTTACTAGAATGTGAAGGCCTTTTTTTTAGATATAACCCCAACCAATTTCTTCCAATATATGTGGAAGATATATATATATATATATATATATATATTGTTTTTTTCATCCTTACTCTAACTTCTCTTGAAAAGACATAACCCCCAACCAATTTCTTCCAATATATGTAGAAGATTTTTTTTTATTCCATCCTTTCTCCAATTGCTCTTGAAAAGTCTATGTTCAAAATTAAGTGCTCTTAACAAATAAGGTAGGAATTATATATATATTGGCTAAATAAAAGGTAGGTTATAGAAGGCAAAAAGAAAGAAAAATAAGGCTAACAATATATTTAAATAGGCTCAAAGAGGTAACTAGTGATATAAGAATAACAAGGTAGGCTTAAAATGGCACAATCGATCCCAAAATAGCCTACATCATATCCTAAACAGTACAATTCCAAATTATTTCACCTCAAGAGGTTTTCAAATGAGTTCTAGAGTTTGTTGAGATCACAAAAATGTCCTTGAAAAATTCGCACATAAGACTTCTCTAAGCATTTAAACTAATCAACCAAATCATACCACATACTAAAAGAGTCACCAACTAGGTAAAATCAACATTTGAAATTATCTTTAAACCGAAGCAAAATTTAATGTCTTCTAAAGGCTACTTGTTATCAAATCACACTATTATCATCAACATGCAAATTAAAACAAGTAAAATGCAAATGAGAAAAAAATAAAGCATAAAAATAAAAAAGTAAAAAAAGACAATAAAGAAATAAAAGAAATTTAATCAAAATGCAGAAAAATAAATGGAAAATCAAAATTAAACACAAATAAACACACAAATAAAACTACTAAAAATGAAGCGAAGAAAAGATTTACCGTTTACCGCACCCCCAACCAAAACCTTACATTGTCCTCAATGTAAGAAAGAAAAACTGCAAATTGCTATCGTCATCACAAAGAGAAAAAGAGTTAGGTGCACCATCACAGTCATAGTAATTTGTTAAATCAAGGGGTTAACAATAAAAGAAAATCAATCATAAAGAAATCAATCACAGTTGCATTTTTATTTTTTTTTACCTGCAAGACAAATAAAATAAGAAAATTTAATTTAAAAAATTATCATAAATTTAATTAAAATCTAACTAATAATTCACCAAAACTTAAAATTTAAGCTAAAATTTAAAATTTAAAATTGCTAAAATAAAATGAGATAAAAGATGAGGAAACAAATTTGATGGGTTGCCTCCCATTAAGCGCTTTAAGTTATAGTCATTAGCTAGACTTTCTGTCATTCTTTACTGTGGTTGTTATAACTCTAGAAAATCTTTCTGCTTGTTGAAATCTCCATCAAAATATGGCTTCAACTGTTGTCCATTCACCTTGAAATTTCCCTTTGTTTCATGACTAATCTCAACTGCTCCTTAAGGAAACACCTTGGTTACTAGAAAAGGTCCTGACCAACGAGATTTTAGCTTTCCCGGAAAAAGTCTGAGACGAGAATTATAAAGCAGCACTTTCTATCCCACATCAAAGTTTCGCCTAAAAATGTGCTTATCATGCCAAACCTTAATCTTGTCCTTGTATATTCGGGCATTCTCATAAGCATCATTCCTCATTTCATCCATCTCATTCAATTGCAACACCCTATTTTCTTCTGCTGCCTTAAGATCAAAATTTAGAATTTTAATTGCCAAATATGCCCGATGTTCCAATTCAACTGGAAGGTGACAAGTTTTTCCATACAACAATCGGTATAGAGACATGCTGATAGGTGTCTTGAAAGCTGTCATATAGGCCCAAAGTGCATCATCTAGTTTCCTTGACCAATCCTTGTGTGAGTTATTTATGGTCTTTTCAAGGATCCTTTTCAACTCTCGGTTTGACACTTCAACTTGTCCACTAGTTTGAGGATGGTAAGGTGTTGCTATTCAGTGTGTTACTCCATATTTTTGCAACAAAGCCTCAAATTGGTTATTGCAAAAATGCTTACCTCCATCACTTATAATTGCTCTAGGTGTGCCAAATGTGGAAAATGTGTTCTTCTTGAGAAAATTGATCACAACCCTAGCATCATTGGTAGGCAAGGCAACTTCTTCCACCCATTTAGAGATATAATCTACACCAATAAGAATGTATTTATTAGAATGCGATGAAGGAAAAGGCCCCATAAAATCAATACCCCAAACATCAAATAAATCGATTATCAAAATATTATTTAAGGGCATTTCATGTCTTCGTGAAATATTTCCGCTCATTTGGAAATCATCACACATTGAAACAAACTTGAAAGCATCTTTAAACAATGAAGGCCAATAGAATCCGGATTACAAAATTTTTGCTACAGTTTATCTTCCACCAAAATGTCTTCCAACTTCCTTCGAATGGCAATGACGAAGAATGCTTTCCATTTCTTCCTCCGGCACACATCTTCTAATAATTTGATCTGCAAAATGTTTATACAAGTAATCTTAATCCCAAAAATATTGTTTCAAATCAAAAAAGAAGTTCCTTCTTTGTTGATAAGACATGTGAGGAGGTAAAATTTTCTTGACCAAATAATTTGCATAATCAGCAAACCATGGAGCCGTTCGGATAGCAAGCAATTTCTCATCAAGAAATGTTTCATTAATTTGTCCTTCAACCTCAAGGTAATCTTCCTCCAACCTGGAAAAATGGTCAGAAACCAAATTTTCAGTCCCCTTTTTGTCTTGGATTTCTAAGTCAAATTCTTGCAAGAGAAGAATCCATCTTAGTAATCATGGTTTTGCATCTTTCTTGCCTAGCAAATACTTAAGAGCAGAATGATCAGTATAAAAAATGATTTTAGACCCAATTAAATAAGATCTAAACTTATCAAATGCAAACACTACTGCAAAAAGCTCTTTCTCAGTTTTTGCATAATTAAGTTGTGCATCTGTCAATGTCCTGCTTGCATAATAAATCACATGTAGAAACTTATTCTTCCTTTGGCCCAAAACAGCACCTATAGCATAGTCACTGGCATCACACATTACCTCAAATGGAAGACTCTAATCCGGTGCACAAATTATAGGGGCCGAAGTGAGTTTCTCTTTCAAAAGGTTAAAAGCCTACAAACAATCAGAAGAAAAATCAAATTGTGCATTTTTAACTAACAAACTGCAAAGAGGTTTTGTTATTTTTGAAAAATCTTTAATAAATCTTCTATAAAACCCAGCATTTCCTAAGAAATTTCTAACGCCATTACAGTTGTTGGAGGTGGTAATTTTTCGATCACTTCCACCTTTGCACGGTCCACTTCTATTCCCTTTGCTGAAATCCGATGGCCAAGAAAAATTCCTTCTTTAACCATGAAGTGACATTTCTCTCAATTTAGCACTAAATTTGTGTCTTTAAAACGCTGCAAGACTAAAGAGAGATTATGCAAGAAATTATCAAAATAATGGCCAAAAACAAAAAAAATCATCCATAAAAACCTCAATAAACTTTTTGACCATATCAGAGAAAATTGCTATCATGCATCTTTGGAAAGTTGCAGGTGCATTACATAAACCAAATGGCATCCTTCTATATGCAAAAGTACCATAAGGGCATGTAAATTTTGTCTTATCTTGATCCTCTGGTGCAATTGCAATTTGGCTATACCCCGAATATCCATCAAGAAAACAATAATAAGCATGTCCAGCCAATCTTTCCAACATTTGATCAATAAATGGCAAAGGAAAATGATCTTTTTGGGTGGTGTCATTCAACTTTCGATAATCAATACACACTCTCCACCCATTCATTGTCCTTGTTGGAATAAGCTTATTGTTTTCATTTTCTACAACTGTGATTCCTGCTTTCTTTGGTACACAATGAATTGGGCTTACCCAAGTACTATCTGAAATCGGATAAATTACCCTGGTATCCAAAAGCTTAATCACCTCATCCTTGACCACTTCTTGCATTGTTGGGTTTAAGTGCCCTTGTGGCTAAATTGTGGGCTTATAATCCTCATTCATCAAGATTTTATGCATACAAACAAAGTTGCTAATCCATTTGATGTCCGCCATTGTCCATCCGATTACCGCTTTGTGAGTTTGAAGAACTCCTAATAGCTTGTTTTCATCATTCAAAGAATTGTTAATAATAACAGGAAAAGATTCAAAGTCTTCAAGATAGGCATACCTTAGATGGGATGGTAGTGGCTTTAGCTCAATCTTGTTGGCTTCCTTCTTTACCACTGAAGTTGGAGTTTCATTTGTTCCTAACTTCTTGAATGTTTCATCACTGCACAAATATTCATCAAGTGCTTCTAGTAATTCGGAACATTGTCTCACTCCCTCATCTTCCTCCTCAATTGTTGCAGATTTCACAAGGCAAGCTTCTAGTGGTAGCAATGGAGGTCTCTCCAATATCAACAGTACCTCTCTATCTTCCTCCATGTCAAGCACCACGAAATCTGTAGGGAAAATATATTTATCAACTTTAATTAAAACATCCTCAATTACCCCTCGAGGATATTTCACTGATTGATCCGCTAATTGTAGAGAGATTGAAGTGGGCTTCACTTCTCCTAGGCCTAGTTTCCTGAAAACATAAAGTGGCATCAAATTAATACTTGCTCCTAAATCACATAGGACTTTATCAAAATTGGAACTTCCTATATTACAAGGTATAGTAAAACTCCCTGGGTCTTTCGATTTCTGTGGCAGTTTTCTTTGAAGAACTACACTGCACTCCTCATTTAGCATGATAGTTTCATAATCTCCCAGCTTCATCTTCTTTGATAGAATTTCCTTCATGAATTTTGCATACTTGGGCATTTGTTCCAACATCTCTACAAAAGGAATGTTAATATGCAATTTCTTAAAAATATCCAGAAATTTATCAAATTGATTATCAAGCTTTGTCTTATTCAAGTTTTGAGGATATGAGATAGGAGGCTCATATTTCACATTTGGGGAAAGTTAAACATCTTGGTATGTTGATGGCTTTTCTTTAGATTCTTCCATCTTTTTCTCCGATTTCTCCTGCCATTCAAATCCTTTACCACTTCTCAATGTGATAGCCTTTACATGCTCTTTGGGATTTATTGTCACTAGGCAACGATCCTTGAGACCTTTTTGCAATCTGCTTTGAAAGCTTCCCCAGTTGGTTTTGGATGTCCCTGTTGATTGCCTCTTGATTTCTGAAATTTGTTCTTGTCTCCTCAATGAACTTTCCCAAAATTCCTTCCAAATCTGTTTGTTTCTTCTCTTGGGGTTGGTAGGAAGATGATGAAGGTTTGAATCCCCCTTGGTTATTTCCCCATGACAAATTTGGATGATTTCTCCAACCTGGATTGTAGGTGTTAGAATATGGGTTATGTTGAGGTTTTTGGAAATTTGAAACATAATTTGCTTGCTCAACATTTGGTGAAGCAAATGGATTTCCAACTTGGCACTTGAAACTAGCATGATTTCCACCATATAAATGACATTGTACAGTTGGTTTGGATTTGAACTTGGATGACAAAGAATCCATCTTTCTTGAAAGAGCAGCAATTTGAGCTGACAAAGCATTCACTGAATCAATTTCATGCATTTCTGCTGGTCTTTTTGCAGTTACTCGCTCTGAATGCCATTGATTGTTATTTTCTGTCATACTCTTTAACAACTCATGAGCATCATCTGGCATTTTCCCATTAAAGACCCTCCAGCTGCAGCATCAATCATTGCCTGATAGTTTGAAACCAACCTGTTATAAAATGTAGAGACTTGCAGCCAAATCGGTATACCATGATGTGGGCACTTCCTCAACATTTCTTTGAATCTTTCCCAAGCTTCATACAATGATTCTTGGTCATACTATGTAAAAGATGTGATTTCATTCCTCAATTTTTCCATCTTAGCAGGGGGAAAGAACTTGGATAAGAATTTCTGAACCAACTCATTCCATGTTGTAATTGATCCAAGTGGTAATGAGTTTAGCCACTCCTTGGCTTTATCCTGAAGTGAAAAAGTAAAAACCCTCAATCTTACAGCATCTTCAGACACACCATTTATCTTGTAAAGATCACACACCTCTAGAAAGTAAGCAATATGTGCATTTGGATCATCCTTTGACATTCCCTCAAACTGATTTGATTGAACCATTTGAATAAAGGATGGTTTTATCTCATAGTTATTGGCTTGAACAGTTGGCCTCCTTATACCCGAAGTACTTCCAGCAACATTAATCACAACATATCCCTCAAAGCTCTATGATTTCCACCTCCCTCAACAAATGGTGGATCCATGGATGATTGTCTATTTGGAGCTAAGGTTGAACACCTTCTCTCTCAGCAACTAAATAATCTCGTCGGCGGCGAGATTTGCATCTGCCAAAATCCGTGATTTTACCTTAAATTGCACTTTAAACACGAAATACCCATGAAATGACATTTGTGGATTAAATAATCAAATAAACACAATTTTCACACAAATATCAACATTTAAATCATAAAAAAATGCAATAATTTGACTCTTATCAGATCGCTCTTCAAAAAAGACAACACTTAACCTAGCATGCACACTATGAAAACCAACCCTATGGTGTATGTAAACAAGCTTATATATAAAGTGTACCTAACTATATGCGTATGTACATTACTAATCTATAGTAATCAACCTTACACAAAGGAAGATAGGAAACTAAGTAAAATAAATAGACATCATGTTTTGTATATAGGAAGCCAACACATAGACATTGAGAACAACATGACTTACATTCCCCCCTTTTGACTTTTCATATCAAAACATTGCACAATTATATATAAATGCACATTTGTCATGAGATGATCATAAAGATGGCCTAAAGATGTTTTCTCCCAAGAACAAAACTTACTCATTCAAATGTGAAAAAAACACCTAAACCAAACGTATCCATTTTTACTTAACATGCACATACAAAACAAATACATACCCCATGAATATATCGTACAAAAATAGCATGTAGCCTACCAGGTGCTATCGTGTTACACCTATATAGGTACACACTAATAGGCTAAGCACAATTAACATATAGTATAAACAAATATAATCTACATGCAACACAAGTATACAAACTCTCCTTGAATATATGCAACACTCCCCATAGGTGTATGCATATCAGATAACCATGATGGAATGAAAACTACACTCACCATCCCATGTAGTAACTAGCATGTTAACAAACAAATAAAATACATAGAAAAGCATATGTTATGCATAGGAAGCATAATCAAGATTAGAAATGATGATGGTAAGAAATTTGAAAATTTTGAGTTTAAATCTTTCTATTATAACTTGGGTATTTAGCATGTGTTTTATGCAACTAAGACCCCTCAATAGAATAAAATTGTTGAGAGAAAGAACATAGTCATCCAAGAAATGGCTAGAGTGATGTTGACTACCAAGAATTTAGCATGAAACTTTTGGGCTAAAGTTATGGTCACAGCTTCTTAAGACCTGGTTTATATCAGTCTCCGTATGAGCTTATGCATATGAAGAAACCCAACGTCAAGCACCTTCATGTGTTTGGAAGTACTTGT
The DNA here is from genome assembly GCA_033030585.1 of Hippophae rhamnoides. Taxonomy (NCBI): domain Eukaryota; kingdom Viridiplantae; phylum Streptophyta; class Magnoliopsida; order Rosales; family Elaeagnaceae; genus Hippophae; species Hippophae rhamnoides. The sequence goes on along the minus strand of CM065435.1, from coordinate 34,770,763 downwards.
TATATTCTCAAGGATAGAGATAATTTGGACAAGTTTAAAGCTATGAGTGATCTTGACATCTTCCTTTGGTATTCGAATAGTAGCCAAGGCTACCAAGTCTACAATCTAAGAATCTCTTTGTAATGGAATCCATGAATGTGATTATTGATGATTTTGGTACTACTAGGGTGATTGAGTCTAAGGATAGTGAAATCTTTGAAATTTGGGGCTCTATTGAGAATGTTTTAGGTGATAGAGAGGCATTATCTTTTGCCACCATTATTGAGCTGCCAAAGACTAGTGAAGATGAAGAAAGAGAGCCTTATCTTATCAAATGGGCTAAGGGTGCTCATTATTATAACAACATCATTGGTGATGTACAAGGAGGATTTAGAACCAAACTCTAGATTTAAGAGACCTTGAACTACATATGTTATACGCTTACTATTCTTCTTGAAAATTTAAGGAAGCCTTACAGAATGTACATTGGGTCAACTTCATATAAGAAGAACTTAATCAGTTTCAAAGGAATCATGTATGGCATGTGGTTTCTAGACCAAAATAAAAACATGTTATTGGTACTCGTTGATTGTATAGGAACAAAGATGAAGAGAATGATGTCATTTCCATTAACAAATCGAGACTTGTAGTATAGGGTTATACTTAAATAGATGGTATCGATTTTGAGGAAATATTTGCTCCTGTTGCCTGCCTAAAGTCTAGGATATTATTGATTATGTTGGCCTATTACTTTGGATACAAGACTTCCTAAATAGTGTTATCAATAAGGAATTTTATATAGAAAAACCTAAAGGGTTTGAAGATCCACATCTTGTAAATCATTTAATGTGATTACAAAACATCTTGTATGGTTTGAAACAAGATCCCTACATTTGGTATGAGCATCTTACCACCTTTCTGCTCAATAATGGTTTTCAAAGAGGTGGTGGTGACAAAATTATTTTTATTCAGAAAAAAAAGAGAAGTGGTTGTTTTCCATGTCCATATTGATGACATTATCTTTGGGTCTATGAAGGATAATCTTGCTCAAGAATTTTCTTTGACTATGCAAAATTAATTTGAAACGATTTTGGTTGGAGAATTTTAATTCTTCCTTAAAATCTTCCTTTCTCAAACTAAGTATGACAATCTACTTATTAATAAATTTGGGTTGGACAAAGCTAGGACTACTTGTACTTTGATGAGTACTTCAGTTAGACTTTCCCAGGAGTCTTTGTGAAAAGAAGTGGTGTTTGGGAAAGATTTTAGGCTTTCCCAAAAGGGTCTTATATTGTTGCTGGAAAAAAGATTATCAACTATGTCAGTGGGACCTCAAACTTTGAATTATGGCATCTATATAAAATGATAAGTTCTTGAAAAGTATTAATATTTCGTGATTTTATTGTACTTAATTACGATAAATAGATTTGATTATAGCATGTTTATATCAATATTTATGTTTAGAATCACATGTATATTCTATTGTAGTTTAGATGTTTTTGTTTTCAAAATGTATAAATTTTTCAATAGATGAAGAATAACACTTGAAGCACTTAATTTTCTCCTAAAAGATTAAAACAATAAGGCATGTGAGTCTTATATGAAGAACTAACTAGTTTGTAAAGTCTATAAGGAAATATTCAAGAAAACTGAAGTTTGCCACAACAAACAAATAAGTGTGCTGTGACGTACACTATTAGATATGAATTTACTGGGCATGCTAAATACGTGTCACGGCGTGGCTCGTTTATGATGAATTTGTTGAAACTTAACGTACCCTATGCATGAGATGGAAATAGCTTGTGTCGTGGCACGATTTTTAATTTTCTGATTTTGAACTCATTTTGGCACCTTCCTTTATAAATATAAAATTATGCACTATTAGGTTTTCTAGTTTTTCATAATATTTTTCAACAAGAGTTGTAAATTAGTGTTAGAATTTAGATCCAATTTTCAAAGTCGTTCTACCACTATATGCAGATATAGAAATAAAAGCTCCTTATTATGAAAAAGATCCACATATTTGGAGATTGACTTTTGTTAATTTAGCTATGATTGACTAAACTTGTACATGAGATTTTTATTTCTACTTTCAATGATTGAAGGATAGTTTTGTGATTTAAATAAATAAATATTTTAGATTTATTTCTTATTCATAATTTTAAGATCTTTAATCATAAATTCATGATGAGCGAAATGTTTATTTATGATTAAAGAAACATTTTAAAATTAAACATTAGATACACATCTATGCTTAGTTATGCATAACAAATAACATTCTATTTTAATTTTATTAATTTGTATTAAATTAAATAGTTGAAAAATAATTTTAATTGTAAATATAGATGGGCCAAAACTTGATTTATAATTAAAAAATATATTCATCTTAAGTTTATCAATTCATTAATTTCAAGTATACTAAATGAAGTTATTAATAAATTGAAGATTTTGGTTCATATATATTTATTTATTTTACCAATTAATCAATTTCAATTCCGATTAAGGAAGAATTGAAAAGTTGAATATCCTTGAGAACTCATCATGATTATAGAGAGTTCGTTTATTTAAGAAAGAAAATCAATAATTCTAACTTATATTTAAATCACTTAATTGGTCATGTCCATGAAGGATTATGCTCATTAAAATCTCATATACATCATCATCCTATGTTCAGCTATAGTTTAATTTAATACTTTAATTTATTGTTGTCATTTACTTGCCTTAAGTTATTTCTTAAATTTACTGCTTTAATTTACTTGCTTTATTTAGATATTAATTTAATTTAGAATTTATAGTTTTGTTCTATCAAACTGACATTCGTTAGAGAATTATATATGTTTCTTAAATTATTTTGAAGAGGTTACATTTTAGTATGGGTCGCTCATTGAGCTTAGTTATTAAATTGTTGGTTGTGTGCATTCATGTTTGATTGTGTTTCCCATACATGATTTGACTTTAGTAGTAGTTTGTGTGTTTCTCAAGATTGTGAGTAGTTATACTTCTTGTAACTGATTAGTGGTTACCAATCTCACATTTGTGGAATATATTATCGAGTTAATTATGCTTGTTTAATATTAATTAAGATAGTAAAGATATGAATAAAGATTATTTATTCTCCCTTTTTTATAAGAAAATATTCTAAGGTAGTGATAAATTTCTTTATTAATTAAATCTTAACTTGCCACCTTTAGTGAGGCTGACACGTTAATTCTTAATTAAATTATTTAATTGTCACATTTGGTGGGACTGACACATTAAACTCTAGTCAATGTACCTAAGTTAGATTAATGATTTAAGTATTTAAAAACTAATTTTAAGATTTTAAAACTACTATGAATGATATGTCACCAATATATCTTTCAATAATAATTCTTATAAAAATTCTTGAAATAGAGTTCTCTAATGATATGAATAATTAAATCCAAAAACGTAAGAGTTGACTCTAAATCATATTTAGATAATTAAATTCTAAATCTAACTTTTATGTTTATTACAAAAAATACTAAGATATATTCTTTAATAAACTTTGTTTTAATCTTGATGAAGAAATGAAACTTAATTTATTCTAAAAATATTTACCTACTTTAATATTTTACAAACATAACAATATTACAAATATCTCATACTATTTATAGCTAGACATGCAAATTTTAATAAGTGGTCAATATATTATACATATAACATGTAAAACAACACATAAAGATAATCTAAAACAAATACATTTAAATATACCTCAATTGTATCTTTACATAATCGTAGTATTGTTTATGTTCTAGAAAAACTGCAAATAAAATTTCCACCACCTTTTATTGAATTGAAACTAAAGTTACTATATAAACTTGAATTGTTCAACTCTAAAATTAGAGAAGAACTTTGAAACAGCTAAAAAGAAAAGCTATGAAAGCTTAAGAGAACACTAAGAAGATGAAAGGATAAGGATCTAAGTGATATATTTTTACAATGCAATTGGGGTCCAATTTATTGGTGTTGAAAAAGAGACAAAAATGGATTAAAAGATTGGCGTGCAACACACATTTCTTTCATGTTGTGGCATGCACAGGCTATACATGATTGAAACTCGATCCATTTTAATCACACCACAGCACAAATATTTCTTTGCCGTGGCCATAGCCATTTATAAGACACATGATTTTCATTCGTTTAGCCTTGCGTCGTAGCACAATAAACATCCACGTTGTGACCCATGTTAATCTGATCAACTTTGAACCCATATTTTCTTGTATATCATATTTTGTTTTTTGAAGCATATGAAATGCTTTACATATGTTATCTTGTAAGGTTTAAAGTTGTAATTGAGTGTTTTCAGATATATTCTTCAAGTGTTGATCAATTATATCTTTTTAAAGTTAAAAAAACTAAAAAACAATAAAGCATACCCATGATTACAAATAGATTTTTTTATAAATGATAGTAAAACTAAATAAATACAAATCTATTTAATAATTTAACATGTATAAAATTCTGATATATTAAGTGCTTTTGAGCACTCATCACAACCCTCAACCAACTTCTTATCAGTCTCTTTGTAAGAAAGGCGAAAAGTTAAAAACAAAAACTACAATAAAATTAAACTATCCTTAATCATTTTCGTAGTAGACGAGTTCAAATCTCGTAAGAGCTTTCAGATAAGATACCCACAAACATCAAATTTTAAAATGCAAAAATTAATAAAATAATAAAAACAAACAAATAAAATTTAAAACCAAGTAAAAAGCTACCAAAATAAATAGAATAACAAAATTTCTCATGTTGTTTTTTTAATCTCTTCGAAGCTTTCAATTAAAAAAACATATGTTATTTTAATATATGATCAATCCAAAACTGCAAGTGCACAATATCATAATTTTATAATAAAGTGATAAGAAGAGTATTGTTCTTAGGGATTGGTAACTTATTTTTGACAAATACCAAAATTATACTAATTTTATCTATAAAAATCACTAAGGTTGTTGTAATTGGAATTAAAAATAAAATTAATTTAAAGAACTTATTTTTGACAAATACCAAAATTATACTAATTTTATCTATAAAAATCACTAAGGTTGTTGTAATTGGAATTAAAAATAAAATTAATTTAAAGAAAATATGCAAAAGAAAATAAAGATGTTGTTCAAAGATCAAATTAATGGGAAGAAAAATTATAGGAAATTGATTTCACCTAATCTCTCACTATATTTTACTCATTTAGCTAATAGAATTTAATTTTCTCCATTTGTTGGCAATATTCTTGTTCATTAATTTCCACAAAAGTATGCAATTTAATAAAGCAATAAAGCATTAAAAAAAATTATTTTAAAACTACACAGGTTCATACATGTCTTTCGATCTCTATATTTACCTATGCCAAAATATTTCACATCTATCTTATAATTTTCTTCTTCGATAGTAAATCATAAGACTAAAATCATCTAATTAATGACGAGTTAATTAGAAGCATTAAACTCAGAATAAATCAGACAAATATGAAGATAAATAATTCAAATTAACATAGAAAATCTAGCATAGTTCATAATTAAATTATATCTTTTTCCTAGAATAAAACAATTAGTTCATGCTAAAATTTAAATTTAACATAAATGAATTCGCCATAACTTTCTGAGAGGAATTGAAAGAAAATTGACATGCAAAAATAATCTGCTTTCTCGTTATCTTGTTGCACTCTAATATATTTTTCTCTGATCTGTGTCTTTCTTTTTTATTAGTCCCAACCGTTTTTCCTTTCTCTTTTTTACACGCTTGTTTCTTTCTTTTTTTCCTCTTTTGCTGCTCTCTCTCTCTTTTCTTTGTTTCGTTTTGTGATTTTTCCCTCGGTTGTTTCTATTTCTTCCCTTGTTCGTCTCTCCCTTCTGCATGTTTTCTATATATATATATATATTAACCTTTTACCCTACTACGCATTTTCTTTCTTTTTATCTTTTTTGTGATTTATATATATATAATTCTTAATTTAAATTTGATTTAAATAAATCTTTATTTAAATTTGAGAGTCTTAGGATTTTGAAGAGGAATAAACCCACAATTCCTCTCCATTTTTTCCATAATAGTGCTTCAATCTCTAACCGTTAACTCTAAATATATTTCCCGCCTTGTCCTTCAAGTCTATTGCTCCAAAAGTGGAAAATTTGTCAATTTTTAAGGACTTGTCCATCTTGATCTTACTTACCTGGGAAGAGTTTTAGTCATGAATTGAAAAACAAAACCTATTATCCTAGAAAAAACTCATGCCTAAGAATCTGCTTGTCATGCCACTTCTTTGTTCATTCTTTGTAGATCTTTGCATTTTCATATGCTTGGAACTCATCCATCTCATTCAATTAAAGAAGTCACTTTTCCCCTACTGCCTTCAAATCAAAATTAAACTTTTGTACAACCTAATAAGCTCTATGCTCCAAATCAATAAGGAGATGACATGCTTTTCCAAACACTAATCAATAAGGAGACATCCCGATAGGTGTTTTAAAAGCTGTACAGTATTCCCAAAAAGCATAATCAAGCTTCTTTGCCTAATACTTTCTATTGGTATTGACCTTCTTCTCAAGGATATTCTTGATTTCTAGACTTGAAATTTCAGCTTGGCCATTAGTTTGAGGATGATAGGCAAGTGTTATCTTATGCTTCACATCATATTTAGAGAGAAAGTTGCCAAAAAACTTGTTGCAAAAGTTGGTCCCTTCATCACTAATAATAGCTCATGGAGTGTTAAATCTTTTAAATATGTTCTTATGTAGAAATTTAAGCACTACCTTTGCATCATTTATTGTTGTGGCAATTGCCTCCACCCATTTTGACACATAATCAACTTCTAGCAAGATATAAACAAAGCCAAAAGATGGAGAAAAAGGACCCATAAATCAATTCCCCAAACATCAAATAACTCAACCTCTAAGACATTTTTTGATGGTAGCTCATGACGCCTTGAAATATTTCCAATACGTTGGCACCGATCATAAGTCTTCACCAAAGTATTACTATCATGAAAAATAGAGGGCCAAAAGAAACCACTTTGAAGTAACTTAGTTGCGGTTCATGTTACTCCAAAATTTCCTCCATATGATGAGGAATGGCAATGATAGAGAATGACTTACATCTTCCCTTCAAGCACACATTTTCAGATAATTTTATTAGGGCATCTTTTGAAAAGAAAATGCTCCTCCAAAAAATAATATTTCACATCATGTAAAAACTTCTTACGTTGATGGTAAGAAAGATCTAGCGACAATACCTTACTAGCTAGGTAGTTTATAATATCAGCATACCAAGAAAACTTGATCTCACTTGCAAACAACCACTAAATTGGGCTTGTTGCACCATGTTGATCAACACCGATTTGAGCTCAAAATTATTGCCATTAATGGTCTAGCGTTTTACACCTGAGTAATTGTCATTGACAATTAGCCTTACATAATCCTTCAAGGTGCATGACTATGCATGGTTGTGCATTATGTTCTCCTTTAGTTATGGCTAATACTTTCTTCTTTCTTCATGATCTAAAGGTTTTTTCAATCTACAGATCAAAAGGAATAATGTTTCGAGTTTTAGCACGGTGCATCCAACGTCATAAACACACCTAGCAAAAAAATAAGTAAAAAAAAAATTAAACTGAAATAAAATATAATTGTAAATTAAAACCAACATTACTGTTTATCGATATTGGCAAAAATAAGAAAAAAAAAGACATTCCTCGAAAACGGTGCCAAAAAACTTGATAGGTGAAAAACTACAAGTGCAGAGTATCGTAGTTTTATAATAAATTAGTAAGAAGAGTATTGTCCTCAAGGATTGGTAACTTATTTTTGACAAATACCAAAATTAAATTAATCTCAATTTTATCTAGAAAACTCATTGAGATTGTTGTAATTGGAATTTAAAATAAAATTAATTTAAAGAAAATCAAGATATTGTTCAAAGATCAAATTAATAGAATTTAATTTTCTCTGTTTGTTAGCAATCTCCAAAAAACATTCAAAAGTCTCTTTCGATAGTCAATTGAAAATATTCTTGTTCATTAATTTCCAAAAGAGTATGCAATTTAATAAAGCAAAAAAGTATTAAGATCAATGATTTTAAAAATACACACGTTCATACAAGTCTTTCGATCTCTATATTTATCTATGTCGAAATATTCCACATCTATCTTATAATTCCCACTTTCGATAGTAAATCACAAAACTAAAATCATATAATTAAATGCTAGTTAATTAGAAGTATTAAACTCAGAATAAATCAAACAAATATGAAGAGAAATAATTCAAGTTAATATAAAAAATCAAGCATAATTTGAAATTAAATTATATTTTTTTCCTAAAATAAAGAAAAATTAATTAATGCTAAAATTTAAATTTAATATAAATGAATTCACCGTAATTTTTTTTAAATTAAGAGAAAATGGACTCATAAAAAGATAGCTTTCATTTTTTCGTGTTGCATCCTAATCTATTTTTCTCCTATATGCGTCTTTCTTCTTGATTAGTCCCAGCAATTTTTTTCTTTCTCTTGTGTGCGCACTTGTTTCTTTCTTTTTCTCTCTTGCCACCCTCTCTCTTTTCTCTGTTTCGTTCGGTGACATATATATATATTAACCTTTTACCATTCTGCGCAATTTCTTTCTTTATCTCTTTTTTGTTATATATATATATATATATCTTAAGTCTCTTGTATCTTAGATATATCTAACCTCCCAACCAAATTAATCTAATACATACATTTATTTATTTATTTGAAGAATTATTTATTTAAATTTAAGAGTTATTAGATGATATGTTTCTAAATTTTATTTTAGATCTTCATTTTTTTCAAAACTAAACAATTATAATGAAGCAGTCTAAAATCAATAAGAATAAAATAAAATTTGACTAAAGTTTAAAGTTAAGAAATGATAAATTATGCCAAGTAATAAATATCCTAAACATTCATATTTTCCTATAATAATTAGTTGAAAATTATTTTTCATATTCAAATAAAAAATGTATTAATATTAAATGTTCCCAATTTCAACATATAAAATCCGAATTTACTTTCACTCTAATCTCACAGGGCACACTTTTAATAGTAATGATCCTATTTGTTGAACTCTCACTACATGCAAACAACATTTATTTAAATAAATGAACTAATAGAAAGTTTAAAGTATTGCATAATATTAACCTTATGAAAGGAATCAAATGAAAGGATAATTTATAGAGAAATAACATCTAGTTTTCTTATATCAATCAAAGTTATTAAATAAAAATTTCAAATTATATGCTTTAAGAGATGAAGATAATACAATGATTTGTTGGGGATTTACTTCCTATCTTTCTTTTGTATTTAACCATTTCTTACAACTTCGTAGAATATTTATAGATCATAGTATTTAGTTTATACTATTCATTTTTTTCTCTATTTATTATTTTTCTTTATCTTTTTTTTAGAGAGGACCTATGTAAAATTTTTACATCTAACGAAGAGAATGACATACACTTTCAATTTCTACCAAAATCATTCAATTTAAGTAATAAAAATAAATATACGACATTTTATTAGATGTAAAAATCTTAGCGCTCAATGCAAAGTCTTATAGAAATCATATAGCAATTTATAATTGATAAGAAGAATGTTTAAAAGAGTAGAAAAAAATATTATCACTTAGAATGGGAAGATAATGGCTCAAAATATATTCTCAGAAGGTAGTATTCGCTATTTGATTCTTAAACATCAATTTTTGGTTTAGTGCAATTTCTATAATTTATCACGAAATACTAATTATGAAAAAAATTAACAAATTATCATATTACTCCATAATATGTTTTTGAAATTAATCTAACAATGCAAATTCTTAATCATTATTCTTAAAATTAACTAAAAGGCATAATAATTTGGTAAAAAAAATTTAAAGTTAACCAAAAATTACTAATCCAAAAAAATAAATAAAAGCATTCAAACAATTTTAAAATGTGAACATATATTTAAAGAAAAATTTCAATTTAGTTCACTTTTATAATGTAACTTTTCTTACCCTTAAACTAGATCTTACATTGCCCCCAATATGACAAATGTAAAATAAAATTAAAGATTAAAGAAAAGAAAATTTATCCATTTATTGAACCTACTAAGTGTTGGCATGGAATTGCCGGTGAATCCATCAATCTATACATACAAATTTTACACAAATAGAATACTTTGTATTTCTCATAAAATTTAATAAATAGTTATAAAATTAACAATTCTAAATATTGTTCACTGAAAGAAAACAAAGTAATTAACATTAAATAAAATAAAATGAAAAACAACATGAAACTAAAGAAGGAAAATAATATTACTTACAATGATGAGTTGCCTTCCATCCATGACTATATTTATCATCTTAGTGAGATGGTTCTTGCGGTATTTCATCTTTTCACAAACTCAATATCCCCTTGTTTTTGAGTTTTGTTGATTTTCTAACCTTGAAACTATTCCTTATCTTGCTTTTTCAAGTACTCAGTTAACTAATTCACTTGTACTTCTATCTTATTAATGAAAATTTCCATAGAGTCCAACTTTTGATTACTTTTTGATAAGTTAACTCTGCTAACTTGAATGAATGCATTCAAGTTGTCCTCCAGAGTTGGCTTGTTGGTAGGATTCTTGGGCATTTATTGGTGGAATTGTTGGCACTATTAGTTTTAGCTATGAGAAAATGGAGGTTTGTTTTGCCTCTAAGAAAAATTTGGATGATTTCTCCACCCTGGATTGTAGGTATTACCATTGGGATCATACCTTGGTCTTGGTTGATATCCCTCAATACATTAACCTACTCAATTCTACCACTAGCTTCTCAAATGCTATGAGTTATGAATATGTCTCATTGTTAATTTCATATTTTAATCAAAATCATTAAGTAAAAATTTCAAATATGTGACTCAAGATGAATGAAAATTCTATTGACTTCAAGGGCCTTTTTTTTGTAAAAACCAACTCACTACTTTAAAAAACTCAGAGTTATAGTATTTGATTATATTATTTTCTCTTTTATTATTTTAATTTGTTTTTTCTTTCTTGTTGTTTTAGAGAATGGACCTACAAATGTGTATATGTTTTGGTAAATGGCTATTTTAGCACTTTTTAAGGGAACCCTATATATATCTCTCTTTCCAATTAGAATATATTTTCTATATAATTTCACACTTGTTGTGATATCACTTTGATCATTATTGATTGAGGTTTCTTTACCTCAAATTTGACCTTTAACATGCTTAAATCATGCTTTTTTTCTTCAAGGCATTCTGATGCCTTCTTGTTGGCTTTCTTAGACTTGATCTACTCTCTCAAAAGCTCATTGTAAGTATCTAGCAGCTTGTCTTAATCATCATTATCATATGTAAAACCTTCTTGGCCATTTGAGGCTGCAATGGGAGGATCTTTAATAGTTCTCGAAGTCTTGAAGGTTAAAAAGTTAGTATCATCCTCATCAGCACTATTACTATCATCTAAAATAGTAATCTCAGACTTTAGGGCATGTTTATTTGTGCATTTCTACTTGGAGATGTAGTTTGCAACAATGTGATATGGCTTTCTAAACTCGACACTTAATCTTAATAATATGGCTCCTTCCATGTTTTTCTTACTTGTCCTCAGAGTCATCATCATTCTTCACTAATCTTGAACCCTTTTTACTCCACTAGAAGATCTCTTCTTGTTATAGAAGAATCTTGTAAAGTTCTTGGCAAGCAATGTCATTTCTTCTTTGTCAGGATTTGTATGACAATCGTAGTACTTCTTTACTAGAACCATTTCCCTTAGTAGTTTTGAGCACAATATTATTTCCTTTACCAGTAACATTTTTATTTTGTGAGCGTAGAACTTATCAAATGTTTCATCTTCTTCTATGATATTGTGCATAAAATCTCTATTTAGCTTCATAATTCTAGACATTTTCACTATAAAGGTGCCTTCATGCATAGTCTTAAGAATATCCTTTGCTTTCTTGGAAGTGGTGTAGCTTTGTATTATTTTGTACTCTAGAGTAAAAGTTATGATGATGGCATAAATACCTTTGTTATTCCATTTAGATTCTTTACTCTCATCATTTTTCCATTCAATCATTAGTTTTACAATAATTGTGTTGTCTATGGGGGTTTTGGTTGGATATGTCCTACCATTTTTAATCAAAAACTAGACGTAGTCTAGTGACCACAAGAAGGCCCACATTTGGGACTTATAATAGGTATAGTTCAGCCATTGAAAAGTGGAGGCTTACCTACATTAGCTCTTTCTCTTGAGTCTATCAGAGAGAAGAATGTATGTGTAAAAAGTGATTTAAACAAAATCAACACTAGAGTGGTCAAGACAAGCAGGGTGAACTAGCTCTAATACCAATTGAATGAATCTAACACCCTATGGTAAGGAGATGCAGACTTCTTGGAAACTCATACCAAACTTGTAAGGATAAAAAATAAATAGATAGCAGATACAAAGAAAAAGAAATATAAATCAATCAAATAATAGATATATTAATTCAATACAATAGATACAAATATCATAATAGAATATGAATGCTACACAGGAAGAAACTAAAGCATGCAATAACAGAAAGCAAAAAGCTTTCTAATCAGAATCCAAATCTGATATATTGTAACATACATGATAGAGACTTAGAATAGACAAACACAAAAGCTAACCATGTATAAAACTATGATATAACGAGGTATATCCACATAGAACCCATACCAATGTGGTAAACTCCTCGAGTTTCTTATAGCAACTACTTGACAACAAATAATTCACTAAAATAGAATAAACAAATACAACTTGACAAAAGTATAAACGTATATACCTCTATCAATCGCGACCACTCTATCCTAACTCTTTATTGCTACCCCCACCTATTGCCTCTAAAAGAACTTGATTTGACCCATAAATCCAGCTTTCTTCAAGAGCCAATACTGTACATAGCAGTGCGATCAATCACAATCGATCAGCAAATGAGGTACCCAACTCAACCATAACCACTAGTAAAAACATATGATAAGGATAATAGCTGTTAGAGTCATACCAACTAGGGTAGGTAAAGGGCTGGGAAGTCCACAAAATATGATTTTTCATTTTCAAATTTTTTTAAGTAATTCTCCACAAATACCTACAAACAAAATGAAATAAAACCACAAACATTCAACCTAGCATGCACACTATGAAAGGCATCTCCTTGTTGTATGTAAACATACTTACATATAAAGTGTATCTAACTAAGTATGTATGTGGATTACTGTTGTGTGTTTTACAACACACAGAAAATCGTGCAAGTATACACGGTCACAAGTAATAATATGACAAGTAAAATATCGTTCCCACAGAGATTTGTTACTAATATTTGTTAATTATTAAAATTATTTGAACCTAATTTTATCCAAACGATCGATAATTTGATCTTGACTAACTACTTTTATAATGACAGTAAGAAATTCTAGGATTGCGCTTCACCAAATTAATCCACTTGAATCATTATATTTTATCTTGATTTATGTTATCGTATTTTAAGTTGTTAACCAAGAACTCCTAATTTATCCATATATCTCTTCCGAGCTCCATACAGACACATCCAGTTAAAATGATTCACTATATTCCTATGCGAATTAAATTCAACCAGATTTATTAAGTTCTGAATTCTCAAATAGTTATACATACAATAAAAGTATATTTCTATCTCTTATGTATATCGTTACTTCATCACGAAAGACACAAAAATGCCTTTTTTCAAGTTTATTTAAGTGTCACATATCGCTTAATTAATCTTCCGATAATTAAAAGCATTAAACATAGATAAAATAAACAACTTAAAAATAGTTCCATAAATCATTCAAAAATACTTAATTCAAGTTTCATAATTTACGCTTTATTTGCAATCCTAGAACAAATAAATTAGTTCATGGCAGAAATTAAAATTACAACACAACAAAAATAAAACATTGCAGAGAAACAAAAATTAAGAGAAAATAGATTAGGAGAAACTCTTTCACGATTCCTTGATGAAAAATAAATTCTTCCCTTTTTTTCTTCTTAGTTGTCTTCTTTCTCTGTAATTTCCCTAAGAAAATACAATACAAAAATGTCAAATAAATATTATGCGTGTTTTGTGTAACACGTAGGGAGGAAAAGAAATGAAAATGGTAAAGAGAAAAAAAAATTAAGAAGAACTGTGAGTAACCAAAACGAAAGAAACACCAAACAAAAGAAGAACTCCAACTAATTCCTCGCGTAAAGAATATATCCCCCTTTCAATTATTCTTTTTTATTATTATTATTATTTTTATTTTAAGTGGGGGACAAAAATGTATGGGGAATTAAAATAACAACACACGCGTGAAAACCATTATGCACGTTTCTGATTTTTTTTTCTTTTCACACATGACACGTGTCACCATGTGATTTGTTGAGAGAAATACAACGACACGTGGCTGATGTTCATTCAGTGGAAGGCCGGGCGCATGAAGAACGCGTCGCACAAGATTTCGTCGCGTTGGAAGTGATTAACAGCTGGCAGTGGGCGCGGTTTCTGCGTTTTTAATTCACCGAATACATGCCACGTGTCATCATGTTATTCGCTGGAATATTTATGAGACACGTGGCTGCTCATTTTCCATTGAAACACGAGGGTGCACGCGGCTTCGATGTACCGCGTCACACTGGATTTGTAGACGAGCGGTTCGGTGCGCGACAGCTTGGTTCAACGCGCTTCAATCTAGACCGTTCATCTCATCCAACGGCGATCGATGCGCCTCGAGGGAATCTGCACGCTGATACGCTGGTCCCATCGCACGCCGCCTGCGGCAGCGAGGTGGCCCCACCGGCACGCCCGGTCCGCGCAAACGAAGAACTCTGTACCCACTCTCCTGGGTGCCTTGATGCACACGCGCGAATGCCAACCGTTACTTCTTTGATCGGACGGTCCACGTTGCGCGTTTGGAATATGGCGCGTGGCCTCATCTCACCTGCGCAGAAATTAAGTTTTATTAATTGCATTTTCACCCACAAATTTAATTCAAATTACATTTTAAACTTTCTTAAATTACAGTTAAGCCTTTTGCTAATTTTAAATTAAATTTTTAAACTTTAAATAATTATAATTAAGCCCAAATTTAATTTAAATTATATTTTTGATTTTTATAAATTGTAGTTTAAGAACTATATTATTTGAAATTATATTTGTGGACGAAAAAAATATGAAATTAAGTACATTTTCGATACAAGTTATTTAATTTTATTAAAAATGTATTTTTAATGCATAAAAGGAAAATATTAATTTATTTAACAAAAATTAACTAAATATTAAAAGAACATAGCAATTATCATTACTAAAATTGATGAAAATAACTATATAAAATACAGTTATCAATTACTAATTGTTTGTAACCAACCTTATATAGAGAAAGACAATACACTAAGAAAAATAAAACTAATTCCGTATTTTGCACGTGAGAACACCAACCAAGACATAAAGGAATAATACGACTTACATGGTGTTAAAATTGGATCTTTCTACTTGTTTCAAAGGCTATTTTAAGGAGCAAAAACTATATATCATACTTGGAAATATTTGGTCATTAATGTTTCTTGATTTCATTTATTATTCAAAATCTTTAAAAATGTTTAGTTTTTAAGTATTTAGCTCTAATTTTGAGGCACATTTTTGGTTTTGTATTTCAATATTTTTTGCTCTAAATGTTGCATTTATATGGTGGCATACATACAAGAAGTTGTAATTTATAAAAATGTATTTTACTTCCTTTCTTTTGTTCTTAGAAGTATCCTACACTTATAGAAATTCATGAAATTGTGAAAATAATTGGTATGGGTTGCTTAACTATAAGGAAAATAAGGCAGTCAATCTCTATTAAAGCCTCAAATACGATTAAAATTATTATTACAATTAAAATATTATTATTTATTAATATAAATTTTAAATTTGAATAATATTTTTATATTTTCAACAATCAACTAATATACTAATATATTTTTTCTTTAATATTTTTAAAAAATATAATGATATAATAATATTATTTTAAATATATCTTATAGAAATTGTTTTACATATTTAAATTTTATATTTTTTGGTTAAAAGAAAAATTAATATATTACTATTTATTTATTTTATAACTTATTGTAATTATATTTATTTTTCTATTAAATATCAAATATTTAATAACTTATATATATATATATATATATATATATATATATATATATATAGTATGGTTATTAATGTTTTTCTTCCATACGTCGACTTTATATTGACATTGTCTTTTTCATATGTATATTTGCATATATCCTATTCAATTGAATTTGAATCGACAATAGACCACTAAGATTAATCAATTACAATGATAATTGAATTCATTTTGGTAATAAAATTTGTTAACGTTATACCACCACTATCCTAATTCTGTAATGTATAAATTTATGATTATCTACTTTTTTCTACCATAGTTCAACTTCATATCAAACTTATCTCTTTCATATGCATATTTGTATGTATACTGTTTAATTGAATTTGAGTCACAAATGGACTACTAACATGAACCAATTTCAACAATACGGAGTATTCATTTTGACAAGAATGTTTGTTAATGTTATGCCACCACTATCTTAATTATGTAATATATTATTAGTTTAAGGTTATCAACTTTTTTTCTATCATAAATGAACTTCATATTGACCTTTGTATATTTCATATCTATATCTACATACATACTATTTCATTGAATTTGAGTCAACAATGAACTACTAACATGAAGCAATTACAATGATAATTGAATTCATTTTGGCAACAAAGTTTGTTAATGTTATATTACCAATATCTTAATTCTATAATGCATAAATTTATGGTTATCAACTTTCTTCTACCATATATTGACTTCATTTTGACCTTGTATGTTTCATAAGTATATTTATATTTATATTGTTTAATTAAATTTGAGTTAACAATGAACCACTAACATGAACAAATTTCAATGATACAGACTATTCATTTTGACAAGAGAGTTTGTTGATGTTATGCCACCATTATCCTAATTATGTAATGCATTAATTTATGATTATTGAATTTTTTTTATCATTGGAAAACTTCATATCAACCTTGTCTATTTCATATGTATATTTTCATATATATTGTTTAATTAAATTCAAGTCAACAATGGATCACTAATATGAACCACTTTTAAGGATAATTGAATTTGCATGACTTTACTTACAAAGGATGAAATATGCTTATTTGATGTAATGATTATGATAAGTTTCAATGTAGTTGCATGGATATTCATATTTTTCTATTACAAATGTATTTTTCATCGATAATAAATTGTTATATTGTTTCCTTCAACATGCACATGCAAGTCTTAAAGAATAATATTATATATTTTTTAAAAATGGTTTGTATAGAATGAAATACGGATAGAGTTAATGCACTCGTCATACATGATGGTGAGGGGGTAAAGATAGGAAGTAGAGATGAGTATCTTGTTAGAGAAGGTATTGTTGTATGGTTACAAAAAAGGAATTTCAATTAAATACTTCTTCAAGAATGATATAATCCTTCCCACTATTCCTATATGTGATGATGAATAATTTGAAGAATTTATGAGCTTGCATAGTGAAGACAATCATAAAAGGCTATAATATATGTTTCAATTTGTGTAACAGAAACAAGACAATCAACATGCAAATCAAGTAATAGGATTTAAGGATCTAAAACTACACGTTCGTTTAGTGAAAATCATAATATTGGTAGTGTTCCAATTAAGGATGGATGGAATAATGTGAATACAATTGTTAATATTGATTCAATTAAGAATAGTTATGGTGAGGGTTTCATTCATTGACTATACACCAATCTAAGATTGACTTCATTTATTGTGAGCAAGATGAAAACATGAAAAGGTTACAGTCTATAGAAATATATAATGATGGATTTAATGATATATAAATAGCAATGTAGGGAGAACAATTGATGAAAGACCATTAGTAACTCAATTAGAAGCTGAAGGACAGAGAATTTCATTTTCATTGCCACGAGTAGTCAACCAACTAGAAAGAGACATAATAATGTAAATAATGTTATTTTCCCACACTCAACAAGCTCAACGTTGATTCAGTATACAAACTCCAGCATGAGTTTGGTTGTTCTAAATTTAAAGCTCCGATTAAGTGTGTTAAATTTTTGAATCTAAAGCTCATCTTATTATAGAAATTGTCCTTTATACTATAAGAAATCAAATCAAGAGAAAACGCAGCAAAATTATGAGTAAACTTTCACTTATCAAATGTGTTCACCAACATTGTAGTAGAAAGAGCCAAGCTTGTATGATGCAGGGTTCAGAATGATTCAAAGCTATAATTTTTAACGATGTTTATAGTTGTGATACCAACAAGTATGTGATAAAAAAAATAAGAACTTCAAAAGTTCTTGTTAATGCCATGAAAATAAAGTTGTTAAGGCCTAGTAGAGTTTATAAACCTAAATATATTATTGACGACTGTTAGGAAGGATTCGGGAATGAAATTGGTTATACAACTACGTATATGTCAAAGGAAGAGGCTCTAAATTTAATAAGAGGCATTTCAAATGAGTTGGTTCTTAAGTTGCCATCATATTGTCACATTCTAAAACCAAAAAAGTATGGAATTATCACTTTATATTGAAGTAGACTTGGTAGAAAAATTTAAATACCTCTTCTGAGCTTTAGGACCTTCACTTTAAGGTTTCTCCTTATGTATGAGGCATGTTAGTACCATTGATTAAGCTTTTTGTTTGGTAGATATGCTGGGACATTATTTGTGGCAGGGATATCAGATGGGAATGGAAACACATATCCAATTTTAATGGGTTTAGAGATTCAAAGAATAATGAATCTTGGGAATGGTTCTTGTCAATATTAAGTTATGGAACATGCAAGTTTGTAGTCTTTCTATTATTTCAAATAGACATCCAAGCATCAAAAAAGTAGTCCCTAAATTATTTCCTAATGCATTTCATGGATATTGTGCATTTCACATGGACTTGAACTTAAATAGAAAATTTGAAAATGCAAATATAATTCCCTTATTTTGTTGTTGTTGCATAGCATACATAAGAAAGGATTTTGATAAGTATATGGTTAATTTGAAGATGATAGATTCTGATATTACTAAGTACTTAATTAATTTAGGAAAGGAAAAGTGATCTAGGCATCATTTTTCAGGTATAAGATATGGGATAATGACTAAAAACATGTCTAAGTCATTGAATAATGTAATGAAAGCTACTCGTGAGATGTTGATTACAATGCTTGTCAAGTACTATCATGCTAAGATATAAAAATGGTTTGTGGATTGTTGTCAAATGGACTTAAAATAGGGAGATCGATTCCCTAAGAGGATGCTGAATCAATAATAGGTTCCAACAAGACTAAATCATTGAAGTTCAAAGTTCTTAGGGTAAGTGCTTATGCATTTTAGGTACGTGTCCTAATTATAGTTAAGTCATAGTTTATTTTCCTTAATCATAATCCTATTACATTATTACTTTTCATAATCCAATCCTATTTTGGCAATCACACTTGATTTGTAATATAATGTACCCTTTTCTTCTTCTATTAGTGTAATATAATACATAAGTGGAGTAAATTGGGCTGCCATTAAGTTTCAACTCTTGGTTACCCATTTTGTTATCAAATCCATACTTTGTATGATATGAAACATATCTTGTGAATATAGAAAAGAATGGTTTAATTATATCATGTCGATTATGTGCTTTTATGTAAAGAATTTAAATAGTGACCTCATAAATTAGAGCATATTGACCACTAGTGTTAGTTTTTTTAATAAGTTTAAACTTCTTACACTTATTTTGACATTTTTTTGTTTTTAGTTACAAATTAAAATGGATACTTTTGAATATTATAAATTAAAATATATTTTAGTAACATGCCTTTCATGGAAGCACTAATGATGTTCTAAATAAGATGTGTACCTATAAAGAGTTTTATATTCACAATTCCATATAGTCATACCATTGCTACAGTTAGATATCAAGATATTAATGGTCACTCATTGGTTGATAAGAAATATACAAAAAAATTTAAATACTTTTTTATTCTAAGCTTATTTATCCAGTTAGTGATCATAGGGAATGGGAAGTACCTAAGGAAATAGTAGAGCTAGTTAATCAACCTCTAAACACCAAGAAAAAAACCAATAGCCAAAGGAAAAAGGAGAATTCGATCTCATGGTGAGAAGATAAAGAAGATTATTTTTTTTAGTAGGTGTCAATGCCCTGGATATGATCATACAACATGTAATGAATTTTTGCATGTAAGTTCATTTGTACTCTGCATCTGTGTATTGGCTTCTCTAATGCAAAACACAAAGTTGGTTTATTTTACTTAGTTTTTTTATCATTAATTCTCTATGTAAGGTTGTTACTATATATCAATAATGCGCACATACATATGGTTAGGAACACTACGTTTGAAATCATATTTTTCACATATCATGGGGTTGGTTTTTCAGTTTGGATGTTAGGTCGTGAGTGGAAGATTTTGGTTTATTTTGGGTGTAGGTATTCATGAAAATAGCTTAGCATTTTTTTGAAACAAAAAATTGATTTTAGGCACCTCGACATACTACTTCGCTACACCTCTTGCCATACCTATTGGCAAGGTGATTGGTGAAGTGGCTCGATCGTTGGTTTTTCTTAAATAAATACTCCCACTGTTCTCTACTCATTACCTATTATTTTAAGCACAAAAACTCCACTAAAATCCACACTGATAATTACATCTATTTTATACATTATTTTTTGGAAAGCTTATATTAAGTATTGTGGGGAAAATAGCATGCTTGATTATTGATCTAAATACTATTTGGTTTTCTGGATGAGACATAACATTGAGAGTGTTGGGTAATTATTGAGCTTAATTACCAAATCATTGGTTGCGTGCATATGTGATTTGATTGTATGTATCACATATACAATTTGAGATATGTGGTGGACAGTGTGTCCTAAGTTAATTATTGGTGGCTTGTGTTTAAGGGTGATCCTCAAGATTGTGAGTTGTTATGCTTCTTATAACTGATATGTGGTCAGTAATCACACCATATTGTTTGCTTTGGAGGAGAGTTAGGTACATGTGTCAAACCAAATCATTGTAGAAGTATCAAGCAAAGGCAAGAATAGACAATTCAGATAGAGGTATAGTTTGATAGAGGTATTTGTGATTTTATTTCTTTTAGAGTTGTTATTATTTATTAATTAATGAGTTCTTTTCTATTGAGTCATTGTCGTTAAAAGACCAAGGATGTTACCATATAGATACGAACTCTATGTGAGTTTGCCTCGTTATATTGCTTGTTATGCAAGATCTACTGCTATGCTAGAACAATTTGAGTTTAAGGTATGTATGTTCCAATATACTAAAGCTTAAACTCTGATTAGAAAGTCTTTTATTATTTGTCTGCTTTCTATTTATTTAAAATATCTTTGTACTGAAAATATTATATTTATCTAATATTTTATTTTACTACTTATGCTGGGTGTTCTGCTTAAGCGTTTACTCCTCTATTCTTGCTAGTTAAAGATGAGTCGTTAAGAAGTCTAAGTCTCCTTACCCTAGTAGTAAACTAGGTTGCAAACTCTTTATATATTTATCAAAGTTAGTGCACTCTTTTAGGGTTTAACCACTATGTTGTTGATTCTCTTAACTTACTTTCCAAAAATGAACTTTTCTCTTTAATAGACTCAGGAGAATGAGGTAACATATTTAGGCTTTTGTTATTCAATGAGATAAACTATGTTTATTGGAAATCTTAAATAATGGCCTTTTTATCATCTCTCGGAGACAGTGTTTGGTTTAAAATGGTTAGACTTACCCAACCAAAACTCTCCTTGATAATGATATGATTCCTAAACCATGATTGAGTGGACAAAGAAAGAAAGTAAGGAATTTGAATGGAATAGAGAGGGAATTTAGGCTATTATTAGGGCTATCACACCTAAAGAATGTCGAAGAATTTAAAGCTATATTACTTCAAAACAAGCATAGAATATTGTGAAAACTATTCATGAAGGTGCTTTTTCTATAAAAAGATCCATAATTCTAAAGTTGAACAAAGATTTTGAACTTAGTATCATACATGAGGATGAAATCCTTAACATATTCTATGAAAATTTTTCAAATATTATCAATTGTTCTTACAACTTGAGTAAATCTATTAGTGAAGAAAAATAGATTGGCAAGATCATTGCTAGCCTACCCTATTGATTTCATACCAAAGTTACCATGCTTGATTCTATGTACAGCTTGGGGAGCTTATTTTCAATGCATTAGTTGGTAATTCACAAGTCTTCAAATTGCATCACCTATTACCAAGACAAGTTCAATTTTCTATGGAAAAATGAAAGGGTTTGGCTCTAAAGGCCACTGTAGGTAGTTGTCCCAATGAAAAGGCTAATGTGATTGTTGTTTGTGATGATTCTGACCCTGATGAGGAAGAAAGGGCTTTCTTGCCAATGATTCACTAGATTCTTTAGAAATAAAAAAACCTCATTTGGGGGTATTGTAAAAGAATGCTTGAGCTCTAAAGGCTTGTACTCAATCAAAGCTAATAAAGACTTAGATAATGAATCAGAGAAACATAGCCAAGGTCACCTAAACTAGACCAGATACTTTAAATTTGGGAAGCTCAGTCGCATTGCTGCCAATTGTTTTTTGAAACAAAAATCACAAATAAGCATGTTATGAAGACTGAGGTTGATATTTTGTACAAAACTTATAGTGATAATGAGGATGGCATTAACTTTCTTGCTTTCTTTTTTGCAAGCAAATTCATTGATCCTCCGACTACTACCTCAGATACTCAAGAGGTTATAGCTGAAGATGATGAAGATGAGTAAGATGAGTTTCATATAACGTACACCTATTAAGGCATTTCAAGTTAGAAAGGGCTAAGAGAAAGGCTTTGGAAAACATAGATGAAAAGGAGATAGAGATAAACACTTTGAAGAAAGCACTTGAGGATAAGAATTTCTCCATTGATAGTTAACAATAGGACCTCACTAATAGGTGTAAGGTTATTCAAAAGAGATATAATGATTTGCAAGAATATTTCAACAAAAATCAAGATAAAATAAACAAACTAAAGGATTAACTAAAGTGTCCCAACCAGGAAAAAACTACTAAGTTATTTCTCAATCCCAATCCTTCGACTAATCTAAAGGATAAAGTTGAATGGTTGAAAAAACAAGCTATTATCCTTGAAAGTGCAATGATTATCTAGTTGAGTCTCTCACAAAAAAAGAAGATGAAGTTGAACAACTATATGAGAGACTTGGGATTCTCAATAATTATACTACTTATATTGAATCCTTCTGTATGGAAAAGGAAGATTTGATTAAAGCCTTGAAAGATAAACTTGGTGTCAGTGAGAAGGAATTGGTTCATTCTACATCTTCTATCAACAAGATGATGACAGGTTCTAAAAATTTAAATGAAATATTCTACAGTAGAAAGACTTTAAGTAATGAACCTAACATTGGAATTAATGAAGTGGTTTCTACTTCAACTCCAATAGCTCCTAAGTTTTTGAAATCGACTATATAAGATTCAAAGTTGAAATCAGTTATTTCCACTCTTAAAGGTAGGTTAGTTGTTATGTTACAACCTATTTCCTCTAGCAAGGTAAACATTTCACCTAAGTCTAGTCTTTCCTATTTCTCTAGTGATAGTCTATTACTCCTACCTACTATTACTTCTACTTGTCACCGCTATGGTGAACTTGGGCATTTGAGACCACAGTGTAGCAAATTGACTTCTTATCCTTGTGTGAAAGTCAATTTGAGCACTTCTTCTTCTCTTCCACGTATTTCTCCTCAAAATTAAGGACCCAAGTGTTTTTAACTCCACTATTCGTGTTTGTTATCTATATTGAACTATTGGCCACCTTGCTAGGTAGTGTCCTAGATATGTGAGGACTACATCTCAGAATTCTCCACCTCACTCTCCTCATTCCCCTATGTTTGGATATAGTTATTATAGATCTTTTAAACATCTTTAAGAAGGTTGCATTATACATCTTAAGTGATATGAGTCAAATTATTGCATTTTTGTTATGATTTAAAGGTTGATATTTGTGTGAAATTGCGTTTTATTTTATTATTTAATCCACAAATGTCATTTCACGGGTATTTCGTGTTTAAAGTGCAATTTAAGGTAAAATCATAATTATGTAGAAGTTTGGGACAAATTTCAATGACCAGGATTGAGTGCAAATAAAAAGAAAACAAAAGTTCAACATTTGGAATTTCACCGACAGCGAGAATATTCTCACCGGCGGCAAAAATCTAACCTAGAAAATGTTGAAAATCACGCAGGGAGCACAGATTTTGGCAAAGCAATTTCGCCACCGGCCAAGTACATCTCGCCGCCGGCCAAATACATCTCACCACCGGCCAAGTGCATCTCGCCGCCAGCCACAATAATCCCGCCATCGGCGAGATTTAACGGAACCGAAACCGTAAGTTTTCCAGAAATCTCGCCGCGGTGAGAATAACTTCGCCACCGACGAGTTTCGTTCGAAAACATTTTTTTATGTTGTTTTGTTCCAAAATTGCCCTCCAAAACCCTAGATCTATAAATACATTATGATGGAGAAGGAGGGGACGGCAGAAAGCAGAGTTCAAAGGCATTTTTGGAGAAGAGAAGGAAATTTTGGAGAAACTTGAAGGATCTTCACCATTGTTTCTACCAAGCCTTCATCTTCTAGAGTTTTTCATCTCTTCTTCTTAGTTTTTATATTCTTCAGTTTATTGATATTTGTTATTCATGTATTCAATTGAAATAATGGTTGTTCTTATTTTTGTTATGAACTAATTCGTTTTTGCTAAGGCTATGATGTAGTTGAATCATGAAAATCTGATTTCTTGTGTTATCGTTATATGAATTCATTGTTTTCAAGTTGAGTATTTATTTCGATGCTTAATGCTTTTAAATTTATGATCAAGATTTAAATGATTTGTTGCATTATATTGAGACCGAGAGGAGATGTGTAATGAACACTTCTTGTGATAAATACCGTATGTTGAATGCGAGTGTGAGAAATAATGCATGATGTATGTGGTTATTCTAGAAATTCCATAAATCGTAATGTGCTTGTTTGTGATTAAATCTTCATAGAAATATAGTCGGTTTTCATAGATAAGTAATTCTAATACAACTCGAGAGAGTATTAGGTAAATTTTGGTTTTTCAACCATCACTTTTAACTTTGATTCTCATATAACATAACTTGAAATCGGATTGAATTGATTTAGCGAAATCAAATGCCTTAGCGTTTTTAATCATTTGTGAACAACATTAAATTTTGTTATTTGCGTTAGTTTTAAGTTAATTTACTTCTTAAACAAATTCAAAAATTCAGTTTTCAAATAAAATTAGGATTAGTCAATTTCGGTACTTAGTAACGCCTTTCCTTGTGTGTTCGATATCCGTACTTTTGTACACTTTATTACTTGAACGATTCGTAAACTTGCGAAAATACGCATCAAGTTTTTGGCACCGTTGCCGGGGAATGGTTTGATTTTATTAATATTGATACTACCTAATCTTAGTTTTAATTTGAAGTTAATTTGCTTTATCATTGTTTCATTTTTAATTTTGTATATTTTTCTCTTTTATTTCATTTATCATAAAAAAAGGTAACTTTGTGTTGTTTTTGTGCTAGTTAATTTTCTGGTTGTAGGATTGTTGTATGAGACGTACAAGAAGCCTTAACCAATTTCCATTTGATCCAGAGATTGATAGAATATTTAGGCATCTAAACCGAGAAAGAAGGCGTTCAACCTCACCTTCTAATAGACAATCAACTATGGATCCACCATTTGTTGAGGGAGATGGAAATCATAGAGCTTTGAGATATTATGATGTGCCTAATGTTGCTGGAACTACTTCGGGTATAAGGAGGCCAACTGTTCAAGCAAATAACTTTGAGATAAAACCATCCTTTATCCAAATGGTTCAATCAAATCAGTTTGGGGGAATGTCAAAGGATGATCCAAATGCACATATTGCTTACTTTTTGGAGGTGAGTGATCTTTACAAGATAAATGGTGTGTCTGAAGATGCTATAAGATTGAGGATTTTTCCTTTTTCACTTCGGGATAAAGCCAAGGAGTGGCTAAACTCATTACCACCGGGATCAATTACAACATGGAATGAATTGGTTCAGAAATTCTTGTCCAAGTTTTCTTTCCTTCTGCTAAGACAGCAAAATTGAGAAATGAAATCACATCTTTTACACAATATGACCAAGAATCATTGTATGAAGCTTGGGAAAGATTCAAAGAAATGTTGAGGAAGTGCCCACATCATGGTATACCAATTTGGCTGCAAGTCTCTACATTTTATAATGGGTTGGTTTCAAACTATCGTGCAATGATTGATGCTGCAGCTGGAGGGTCTTTAATGGGAAAAACACCGGAGGATGCTCATGAGTTATTAGAGATTATGGCTGAAAACAACAATCAGTGGCATTCAGAGCGGGTAATTGCAAAAAGACCAGCAGCAGTACATGAAATTGATTCAGTGAATGCTTTGTCGGCTCAAGTTGCTGCTCTTTCAAGAAAGATGGATTCTTTGTCATCCAAATTCGAATCCAAACCAACTGCACAATGTGATTTATGTGGTGGAACTCATGCTAGTATCGAGTGCCAAGCTGGAAATCCATTTGCTTCACCAAATGCTGAGCAAGAAAATTATGTTTCAAATTTCCAAAAACCTCAACATAACCCATATTCGAACACCTACAATCCAGGTTGGAGAAATCATCCAAATTTGTCATGGGGAAATAACCAAGGGGGATTCAAATAGCCATCATCTTCCTACCAACCCCAAGAGAAGAAACAAACAGATTTGGAAGGAATTTTGGGAAAGTTCATTGAGGAGACAAGAACAAATTTCAGAAATCAAGAGGCAATCAATAGGGACATCCAAAACCAACTGGGACAGCTTTCAAAGCAGATTGCAGAAAGGTCTCAAGGATCATTGCCTAGTGACACAATAAATCCCAAAGAGCATGCAAAGGCTATCACATTGAGAAGCAATAAAGAACTTGAATGGCAGGGGAAATCAGAGAAAATGATGGAAAAATATAAAGAAAAGCCATCAACATCCCAAGATGTTCAACCTTCCCCAAATGCGAAATATGAGCCTCCTATCCCATATCCTCAAAGATTGAATAAGAAAAAGATTGATAATCAATTTGATAAATTTTTGGATATTTTTAAGAAATTGCATATTAACATTCCTTTTGCTGAGATGTTGGAACAAATGCCCAAGTATGCAAAATTCATGAAGGAAATTCTATCAAAGAAGAGGAAGCTGGGAGATTATGAAACTGTCATGCTAAATGAGGAGTGTAGTGCAGTTCTTCAAAGAAAACTGCCACAGAAATTGAAAGACCCAGGGAGTTTTACTATACCTTGTACTATAGGAAGTTGCAATTTTGATAAAGTCCTACGTGATTTGATGCCACTTTCTATGTTCAGAAAACTTGGCCTGGGAGAAGTAAAACCCACTTGAATCTCTCTACAATTAGCGGATCAATCAGTGAAATATCCTCGAGGGGTAATTGAGGATGTTTTAATTAAAGTTGACAAATTTATTTTCCTTGTAGATTTCGTGGTGCTTGACATGGAGGAAGATATAAAGGTACCGTTGATATTGGGGAGACCGTTCCTTGCAACTGGAAGAACATTGATTGATGTTCAGCAAGGAAAGCTCATTCTACGGGTGCAAGATGAACAAGTGACTTTTGATGTTTTTGAAGCAATTAAATTTCCAAGTGAGGTACATTCTTGTTTTCAAATTAACACTCTTGACAAGTTAATCTCGGAAACTTTTGAGGAGAGAACTCCATTGCTACCACTAGAAGATTGCCTTGTGAAATCTGCAACAAATGAGATGGATGAAATGAGGAATGATGCTTATGAGAATGACCGAATATACAAGAACAAGATGAAGGTTTGGCATGATAAGCACATTTTGAGGCAAAAATTTGAGGTGGGACAGAAAGTGCTGCTTTATAAATCCTGTCTCAGACTTTTTCCAAGAAAACTAAAATCTCGTTGGTCAGGACCTTTTCTAGTAACCAAGGTGTTTCCTTATGGAACAATTGAGATCAGTCATGAAACAAAGGGAACTTTCAAGGTAAATGGACAAGAGTTGAGGCCATATTTTGACAGAGAATTCAGCAAGCAGAAAGATGACATAAAGTCTAGCTAATGACTATAACTTAATGCGCTTAATGGGAGGCAACCCATCAGATTTGTTTTCTCATCTTTTATCTCATTTTATTTTAGAAATTTTAAATTCTGCACTTCATTTTATGATAATTTTATTTTTAATTAAATTTTCTTATTTTATTTGTCTTGCAGGTAAAAAAAAAGCCATTTACAGTTTTTCTTTCTTACATTGAGGACAATGTAAGGTTTTGGTTGGGGGTGCGGTAAACGGTAAATCTTTTCTTCCCTTCATTTTTTTAGTTTTGTTTGTGTGTTTATTTGTGTTTAATTTTGATTTTCCATTTATTTTTCTGCATTTTGATTTAATTTCTTTTATTTTTATTTTTTATTTTATTTGCATTTTACTTATTTTAATTTGCACGTTGATGATAATAATGTGATTGTGATAACAAGTAGCTTTTAGAAGACATTAAATTTTGCTTCGGTTTAAAGATAATTTCAAATGTTGATTTTACCTAGTTGGCGACTCTTTTGGTATGTGGTATGATTTGGTTGATTAGTCTAAATGCTTAGAGAAGTCTTATGTGCGATTTTTTCATGGACATTTTTGTGATCTCAACAAACTCTAGAACTCATTTGAAAACCTCTTGAGGTGAAATAATTTGGGATTGCATTGTTTAGGAGATGATGTAGGTCATTTTTGGATCGATTGTGCCATTTTAAGCCTACCTTGTTATCCTTATATCACTAGTTACCTCTTTGAGCCTATTTAAATATATTGTTAGCCTTATTTTTCTTTCTTTTTGCCTTCTATAACCTACCGTTTACTGAGCCAAAAATATATATATATAATTCCTACCTTATTTGTTAAGAGCACTTAATTTTGAACACAAACTTTTCAAGAGCAATTGGAGTAAGGATGGAATAAAAAAAATAAGACATCTTCCACGTATATTGGAAGAAATTGGTTGGGGGTTATGTAAAAAAAAAGAGAAGAAAAGAAAAAAGAGAAAAAAAGAAAAGAAAAGAAAAAAAAGGGCCTTCACACTCTAGTAAATAAAAGAGTGTTAGTAATGGATGTACTGAGGTGAAAGATTGAGGAAGAATTATTGTTTATCTTTGGAAAAATGGGTTATGATCGGAAGAAACAATTTGGGTTAAATGGTGTTACTCTTTTACTTAATTGGTTATGTTTAATCTAATAAGTGCTATTGTTTGTATTTTGACACTTCCCGTTCTTTCTTAACCAAATACCTAAGCCTAACATTACAAGCCTAATAAAGTTCTATTGATCCGAAGTGGTGTATTTTTCTTCATTAGTGGAGAGAGTTTTGAAGAGTGAGCCTATGGAGTTTGAGATTTCACCTTTTTGTTTGAGGATGTTCTGCATAATATTATCCGGGCAATATGGCTATTGGTTTGTGGTTTGATGGATGTTTAAGAGTCAATAACAAAAGTGAAATTGGCATTTGAGAATTCTTAAAGCTTAGGTGACATTTAATTATTCTATATGTTGGTGTTATTTACAATTTTTGAGACATTTGTGCAAATTATTTTTTATGTTATGTTATTGTTTTAAGTTAGGATAGTTATAGGTAAGATGTTTGTGGGTGTCATCACTGGAAGCCCTCACGAGACTACAACTTGTCCTACTAGGGCCGCCTAGGGGTTTAAAGGCTTATTGCATACGCTTAATGTAATGTTGTAAATAGAATAATTTTCCTATGAATTTTTCTTTTAATGTCTCCTTTGAAATTATTCATAGATCGCTTTTCTTGCTAGAGACTAGCAGTGCAGTTGAGGTTGTTCATAGGAGTCAATTAGTGTGCATTTTTGTTATGATTTAAAGGTTGATATTTGTGTGAAAATTGCGTTTTATTTTATTATTTAATCCACAAATGTCATTTCACGGGTATTTCGTGTTTAAAGTGCAATTTAAGGTAAAATCATAATTATGGAGAAGTTTGGGACAAATTTCAATGACCAAGATTGAGTGCAAATAAAAAGAAAACAAAAGTTCAACATTTGGAAATTCTCATGGCTGACGAAATCTTCTGAGAAAATGTTGAAAATCACAGGGAGAACCTGATTTTGGCAAAGCAATTTACGCCGCCAAGTACTGTTCGCCGTAGCCTGATAATCGCGCCGTGAGATTTAGCGGGCAAGAAATCGTAAGTTTTCGAATCTCGCATTGGCGAGAATAACTTCACCGCCGTGATTTAATTCGAAAACATTTTTTATCTTTTTATTCCAAAATTGCCCTCCAAAACCCTAGATCTATATATACGTTATGATGGAGAAAGGAGGAATGACGAAGCGAGTTCAAAGGCATTTTTGGAGAAGAGAAGGAAATTTTGGAGAAACTTGAAGGATCTTCACCATTGTTGCTACCAAGCCTTCATCTTCTAGAGTTTTTCATCTCTTCTCCTTAGTTTTTATATTCTTCAGTTTATTGATATTTGTTATTCATGGATTCAATTGAAATAATGGTTGTTCTTATTTTCGTTATGAACTAATTCGTTTTTGCTAAGGCTATGATGTAGTTGAATCATGAAAATCTGATTTCTTGTGTTATCGTTATATGAATTCATTGTTTTCAAGTTGAGTATTTATTTCGATGCTTAATGCTTTTAAATTTATGATCAAGATTTAAATGATTTGTTGCATTATATTGAGATTGAGAGGAGATGTGTAATGAACGCTTCTTGTGATAAATACCGTATGTTGAATGCGAGTGTGAGAACTAATGCATGATGTATGTGGTTATTCTAGAAATTCCATAAATCGTAATGTGCTTGTTTGTGATTAAATCTTCATATAAATATAGTCGGTTTTCATAGATAAGTAATTCTAATATAACTCGAGAGAGAGTATTAGGTAAATTTGGGTTTTTCAACCATCACTTTTAACTTTGATTCTCATATAACATAACTTGAAATCGGATTGATTGATTTAGCGAAATCAAATGCCTTAGCGTTTTTAATCATTTGTGAACAACATTAAATTTTGTTATTTGCGTTAGTTTTAAGTTAATTTACTTCTTAAACAAATTCAAAAATTCGGTTTTCAAATAAAATTAGGATTAGTCAATTTCGGTACTTAGTAACGCCATTCCTTGTGGGTTCGATATCCGTACTTTTGTACACTTTATTACTTGAACGATTCGTACACTTGCAAAAATAAGCATCATTAAGCAGAATGCAGAAAGAAATAAGTCATCTTCAAAAAGTCTACCTAGCCTTGTTTATATGAATAACTCAATTGGATTTTCTAGAAATTATTAACAAAACAAACCTTGAGTTCTATATACTCCTTATGCCCCTCATAAATTCATTGAATGGAGGGATGATGTTCGATCATTATTAATAGGTGATCTATTTGGGGTTGAGAGATATATCCTTTTCTCACTTTGATTTTAGTCCTTCTATTTGTGACTTATTTATTGTTGTATTACCTTTCTATTTCTTTAAAAAACATTATCTTTCATTACTACTTAAAAATAAATAAAAAATTTATTTGGTCATTTGACATTCTCCTTTTCTCTTTCTCTCTCTTCCCAAGATAGTTCTGTATGTTTTTTATTCAACTAACTTACTACATGTAAAATGAATTTAATGGGGACCATTGTTGGTATTTGGTTGATTATCCTTTTCTCTTTCTCTCTCTTCCCAAGATAGTTCTTTATGTTTTTTATTCAACTAACTTATGACATGTAAAATGAATTTAATGGGGACCATTGTTGGTATTTGGTTGACATGCATTTGACTTGGATTGAGATGTGATTGTTATGACATGTATATTCATTTAGCATAGGTATAGCTAAATTGTTTATTTGCAATGCTCTATTATTTATGCACTTGCCATAACTTTCTGAATTTCTATGGCTATTTGAGAAGTTTGTGTGGATCTCATGCATTGATGATTTTTATGTCTAAACACAAGCTCTAGAATCCATTTTAGTATTTTTTTTAGGCAAAATCCTAGGTGCAACTTAGTTTGAGAGGGGATTTAGGCCTTCTTTGGATTTTTTGAACATTTTAAGCCACCAATGATTGTTTATGTCCTTAATTACCTTTTTTTTAACTTTTATGTTATCCTTTCATTTCATTGCACCTTTATATTAACTTAGCCCAAATGATAAATCCCACTTACCTTGTATACCCTTAATATAGATTTCTATTATGTTATATTTTGAATTTGTATGCTTTGAAAATGTCTGACTTATCTTCTTGGGTTAGAAAAAGATAATCAAGTAAAATGAATAAATTATTGAATTTCGTGTGTAGTTCTCATAAATAAAAAAATGATAGTGAATGAAGGGAAGTGAAAGGAAAAGAATCTAAGTTTTAGGATATACTATTTTTGGTTTTGAAGTAATTAGTTTATTGACTTTGTTTGGATAGCTAAATGTGGGTTTGATCCTAAAATTTTCATTTATCTCCTACCCATATCCTAGCCCATCATTACAATCTTTGAAAGACCTATATATTTCTATTTAAGTTGGCATTTACATTAGTGGATACAAAGTTTGGTATTATTTGAAACTATCTTTCTATTTTCATGGTCCATGTAAGCTTATCTTGATGTCATATAAAGTAAATAAGTTTGGCATATCACACACAAAGCATGTCATGAAAAATTTAGTCACACCCTTACATGAATGCACTTTGATTGATAATGATGTGAATATTTATGTTGAGTATATTGGTTCATCTATAAGGACCCTCTACTTCATTAAGTATGCTTGAAACAAATATTGCTTATAATTATAAATGTGTTATTAATATCATCAATAGAAATTAATTTTATTATTAGTTTGTGTTTCTATTAATGAGAATGAGTATGTTTTGTTTCTTGACTCTATTATTGTATGATTGGATCCTATTTATTTTCTTTAATCTTATTTACTATGTTGCATGAATGTTAGGATTATTTCATATTTGTATTCCTTTTCTCTTTCATATAGGAGTATTTTTTTGACCTTTTGCATTAAAAAGAGGAGAAGTTTGTCTACATAACTTTATATTTGTAGCCATGATGTGTATTGCATGGGTGGTGAGTATAGGATTGCATTCATATTTTTTCCTAACTTTAGGGGGAGAGTAGCTTGAAGTTAAGGGGAGTTGTGTACTTGAAATTTGATTTTCCTATCAATGTTTACCTATGTAGAGGTAACACGATAGTATGTGGATAGATTACTGATGAGTGCTCAAAAAACACTAAAATAACCATGATTTTATGCACATTAATTGATTAAAAATATATATATTTATATGTTTTATCATATATTTATATAAATTTGTCTTTTTCGGAATCACAGGTATTTTTATTGTTTTTCAGAAATTTTGGCCTAAAAACGCAATGTAAAGACTCAAAAAAGAATACTTGAAGCAATACATCAAAAATAAATTAATAAATAAGTGGGAAAAGGTCAACAAACATGGAAAAATTGGACAAAATGGGTCGAAAAGATCAAAAATGTCAAAAGACGGAAAAATGTGTGTGCCGTAGCGCGCTACCCAAGGCCGGCCAGCGGCGCGCGCCGCGCCATCACTCCTTCCGCGCGCCGCGGCGCTGGCAGCTGTTCACGCTAGCGCCGCGGCAGCCTGACCGGCCCAGCACGCCAAACGCGTTTTGCCCCATTTTCCGCGTGCCGCAGCCCCATGACGCGTCATGATGGCGTCATTGATGACCTCCAGCGGGTCCATTACACGTTTTTTAATTTTTTAATATTTTTTTAACATTTGTTTACTCATTTTTCTCTCCATCCTCCTATAAATACCCCTTCCATTCACTTCAAAGCACACCTCAAAAAACCACACTCTCTTCTTTCTTTCTCTCATTTCTTTAGTTTTTAAGTTTTTCTTAGTTTCTTTCTTAGTTTCTAAGCTTTTCTTAGTTTTTCTCTTAGTTTTTAGTTCAATTCTCTTAGGTTTAGAGTTCTTCTCTTTTTGAGAGGAACTTGTAATGTTTTGTAATAATTTAGATTTTTGATTCAATAAATGGAAGTGCAAATTCCGCTTGGAGGTTTTTCTAGCAGCGGGAATAGCGTCGAAGTTACGTAAGGATTTTATTTTCTTCTGATTATTTTTTATGCTTTATTCTTACATGTTATATTTAATTTATACGTGATTAAATTTAAGCGTACTTTAAATTTATAATCATGATATAATAATAACGTTGTTATCTTACTTGAAATATTAAATAGGTGAAAATTTCTAAAATGAATTGATTTTTATTTTTATTCAAGATTTTATATTAAGGATGTTAGAGAGAAATATATTATTTTTCATTACAAACTTAAATCGAAGATTAGACTTTAAGGTTTAGTTATCGATTAATTTAGAGTAGTGCTCTTTTATTTGTTGGTACAATCGCCGGTAGTTAGAGTGAAGCTACTATTTCAAAAGTTTTTATAAGAATTATTATGTGAAAATGTATTATGACAACATGTTTTCAATAGTGGTTTTAAAACTTGAAAGTTAGTACTTTCGGATAACTAAATTCTTAAGTTTAATTTGGACACGCTTGAATAAAGTTTAAGCTAATCTATACCCAGCCAAAGGTGGCATTTAAATGGTTCATTTTTCAATCTCTTAGAAAAAGGAATTAATTTAATTAACCAAATTAGTTATCAACCCAGCGTAGGTGTTAATTGATTTGTTTAGTTAACAAAGAGTATCTAACCATAAAGGTGGTATTAAATACAAAAAAGAGAGATCAATAAAATATCAATTTATATATTTTAATAACCTACATAATATGAGCAAGCATAATTAACTTAGTTATTATATCCATTAATACTCCACTAATATAAATGATAAAATTTGCATGAATATTTATTGAATCGTATTTATATTGAATTTGTATCTATGTTTATTTTTTTATTATATTTAATTAATCTGTATATATGTTTATTTTATGTTATTAGATTAGGAAAACAAAAACCAAACTATCGTGACAGGATGTTTAGGATTTAATTTCGTTTTTAAAAGTTTGAATAATAAATTAAGAACCACATACATTCCTTCCTTAGATCGACCTTGGGAGTATACTTATCATTTTCTACGAAATGATTCGTGCACTTGCGAGAGTTTTACAAATATTAAAACCAAAGTATTTGCGAGAATTGGCGATGCCGGTTTTCGTTCATCAATTACACAATATTTCAACATGATACATTCACATGGTATCTGTTTCATTCATGTGTGCAGGTTACATGTGTTGATTGAAGTCTTCAGCTTCAGTTGTGCGGTGTACTATGTTGTTGAAACCCTCATATTTCAAAATGATAGAGGTTGGAAGAATTGATCAAAGAAAAAGGATAAAGCACTCAAGATGGATGTACTTGGAGTATGTGTGTCTTTTGAGTTTTGGTATGTGTCGTTATTTGTTTCATGGGAGTAAACAACTTCAAGTCACCTTCGTGATCATCTCATGTTTGATATGCATCTATACATACATGTACAACATTTTGATGTGGAAAGACAAAGGGAGAGAATGTAAGTTCATTTGTACTCTATATCTATGCATTGACAATCCCTTTTGATAAATATAGAGTGTTTATTTTACTCAATGTTCTTGAGTTGTTGAATTCTCTTATCAAGCATGTATTTAAGTATGATTAAATTCGATATGACTATAAAATTTGTGATTGAGGATAGGTTTAAAAACTTGATCGGTGCAAAACTGCAAGTGCACGGTATTGTAGTTTTATAATAAAGTGATAAGAAGAGTATCATTCTCAAGGATTAGTAACTTATTTTTGACAATTACCAAAATTATGATAACCTCAATTTTATCTAAAGAAGTTACTAAAGTTGTTGTATTTGAAAATTTAAATAAAATATATTTAAAGAAAATGCACAAAAGAAAATAAAGATATTGTTCAAAAATCAAATCAACGGGAAGAAAACTTCTAGAAAATTGATTTCACCTAATCCCTCACTATTCTTTACTCATCTAGGTAATTGAATTTAATTCTCTCTGTTTGTTAGCAATCTCCAAAAGTATTTTTTCGATAGTCAATTGGAAATAATCTTGTTCATTAATTTACACAAGAATATGCAATTTAAGAAAGCATTAAGACAAATGATTTTTAAAACTACACAAGTTCATACAAGTATTTCGATCTCTATATTTACATATACCAAAATATTCTAGATCTATCTTATAATTTCTTCTTTCGATAGTAAATCACAAGACTAAAATCATATAATTAATAGCCAGTTAATTAGAAGCATTAAACTCAGAATAAATCACACAAACATGAAGAGAAATAATTAAAGTTAACATAAAAAATTAAGCATAGTTGGAATTAAATTACATCTTTTTCCTAAAATAAAGATAAATTAATTCATGTTAAAAATTAAATTAAACATAAACGAATTCACCATGATTGTTTGAGAGGAATAGAAAGAAAATTGACTCAAAAAAAAATGCTTTCTCTTTAATCTTGCGTCGCTGTTCCATGTTCCCTCTCTTTTCTCTCTTCGCTTCTGCACTGCTTTTTCTATTTTTTTTTTGTTTCCTCTCGTGGCCGCTATTCTATTTCTATTTCGTTTTTATTCTGTGGCCGTCTTTATTTTTCCCCCTCTTGTTTTCTTTTTATCTCAAAACCTATCAACCTTCTCTATTGTCGTTTCCTACTTTTTCATTTATATATATATAACCTATTTGCCTTTTTTTCCTTTTTTCTGGCCGTCTGTCTCTTCTTGTTTATATATATATATTCATTTAAATTTGGGAGCTGATATACTTCTATTCTTCATATATATATAACCTATTTGCCTTTTTTTTCCTTTTTTCTCGCCGCCTGTATCTTCTTGTTTATATATATATAATTAAATAAATCTTCATTTAAATTTGAGAGCTGATATGCTTCTACAATTTTAGATCTTCATTTTCTTCAAATCTGTAATAAAATTTAAATAATAATAATGAAGTCTAAATTTAATAACAAATAAAAAATTAGACTAAATTTAAAGTTAAAAACTGATAAATTATGCAAAATTATGCAACTCATCAAACACCCCCAAACTTAAAACTTTGTTTGTCTTCGAACAAAAATAAATAAAATAAATGACAATTGTAGACAGTATCAACAAGATCCCATAGATAACTACCATCACTCACCAAGGCATGATTTGAATTTTTATTTCATCACTAATAACT
The DNA here is from genome assembly GCA_033030585.1 of Hippophae rhamnoides. Classification (NCBI taxonomy): domain Eukaryota; kingdom Viridiplantae; phylum Streptophyta; class Magnoliopsida; order Rosales; family Elaeagnaceae; genus Hippophae; species Hippophae rhamnoides. Next base: position 34,733,365 of record CM065435.1, on the reverse strand, counting down.
TACTCTTTTTATATCAAAGATAGCAAGAAAATCAATCAAAATTTCACAATTTTTCAAGCAAGAGTTCAGCATTTACTTCAACCTAAAGCTAGGTCCTTGAGTATGTGTGTAAAATAGTCAATTTAACTCCAAACCACCAGTAAATTTTGATAAAAGTAGAACAACTCAAATCAGAAGAATTCTCTCAAAACTTAACTCCATAAGTTCACTTTTCAGAAATCCTCTCCACTAATGTAATCAAATACCAAAATTAGAGATCAAAAGGTCTTCAATCAAGGTTGTAATCAAGGTTCTTTTTTTTTTGTGCGGTTACCTTGATACTCATAGTCTTTACTAATTTCAACCATTTTTATCCTTTTTTTATCATTGCCTTCTACTTTTTTTCTTTTTTTCTTTTGCTTTCTTTGATCAAATAGAGCAAACATAATGTGAATTATTTAATTTGAACTAACTTTCTCTTTAAATGCAAATTTCCACCAAAGTATTTTCTCAAAATTTAAGGTAAGTTAATGGTTTTTAAGGCTTAGAATGGAAATGGTTTATATAGTTAAAAGAACAAATAAGACTTATATAAAATAAGGCTCAAGGGGGTTCACTATGGGAATACACCATGCAATGATGGCGTGATAATTAGGATGATTGGGAAAGCTTTTTGGTTGTAAAAAAAATTTCCTAGATCATTTCTCTAATATTTGGTATTAATTAGGAGTTTGCGTCAAGGATCCATCAACAGTTTCTAGACCAAAGCAAGATTGAACTTTCCTAACCTAGTTAATTCAACTCATTCTCTTCATAGGAAAAATGGAGTAGAGAAAAATTTACTATGTGCTCAATTATTTTCAAGGACAAAGATTTAAATCAAAGTACCCACAAAACTCTGACTAACATAATAGCATATTTTGAAAAAAATTCTCAAACCTATCCTCAATCACAAATTTCATAGTCATAGCGAATTCAATCATACTTAAATACATGCTTGATAAGAGAATTCAATAATTCAAGACTATAGAAGTTGACACACCAAAAAATTTCCTCGTTGTCATTTAAAAGTGAGATAGATGGAGGAAATGAAAGAAACTTTCCTGGTTTTATGGTAGATCCGCATTAGTTTGTAATTTTTAGCTTTTTATTCTTGCAAAATAAATCAGTATCAAAATCCAAATTATTAAAATAGTAATAAAAGATAAAATAAAATAAAAAAAACATAAGAAATTTTTGTGGGCTGCCTCCCGTAAGTGCTTGTTTTATAGTCTACAGCCATACTTTCCAATCTTCATCAATCAAGATTTCAAAGAGGAATAAATGTACAATTCCTCTCCACTTGTTCTCTATAATAGTGCTTCAATCTCTGATCGTTAACTCTAAATATGTTATCTACCTTGTCCTTCAAGTCTATTGCTCCAAAAGTGGAAACTTTGTCAATTATATAAGGACCTATACATCTTGATCTTAACTTGCCCGAGAAGAGTTTTAGTCGTGAATTAAAAAGAAAAACCTGTTGTCTAGGAGCAAACTCATGCCTAAGAATTTTTTTTCATGCCACTTCTTCGTTCTCTCTTTGTAGATCTTTTCATTTTCATACACATCATTCCGAAACTCATCCATTTCATTCAATTGAAGAAGTCATTTTTCTATTGTTGCCTTCAAATCAAATTAAGCTTCTTTATGGCCTAATAAGCTTTATGCACCAACTCAACAGGGAGATGACATGCTTTTCCAAACACTAATCAATAAGGAGACATCTCGATAGGTGTTTTAAAAGTTGTACAGTATACCCACAAAGCATCATCAAGCTTCTTTACCGAATCCTTTATATTGGTATTTACCATCTTCTCAAGGATATTCTTGATTTCTCTATTTGAAATCTTAGCTTGGCCATTAATTTGAGGATGATAAGCGAGTGATATCTTGTGTTTCACACCATATTTAGAGAGAAGGTCGTCAAATAACTTGTTGCAAAAATGGGTCCCTTCATCACTAATAATAGCTCATGGAGTGCCGAATCTTGTGAATATGTTCTTATGTAGAAATTTGAGCCCTACATTTGCATCATTTTTTGTTTTAGCAATTGCCTCCACCCACTTTGACATATAATCAACTGCTAACAAGATATAAACAAATCCAAAAGATGGAGGAAAATGACCCATAAAATTAATTCCCCAAACATCAAATAACTCAACCTCTAAGATATTTTTCAATGGTACCTCCTAATGCCTTGAAATATTTCCCATACGTTGGTACCGATCACAAGTCTTCACCAAAGTACAAAAATCATGAAAAATAGAGGGCCAAAAGAAACCACTTTGAAGTACCTTATTTTTTGTTCATGTTACTCCAAAATGTCCTTCATATGATCGATGAGGAATGGCAATGATGGAGAATGGCTTGCATCTCCTCTTCTGGCACACATCTTCGGATGATTTGATCAGGGCATCTTTTGAAAAGCAAAGGTTCATCCCAAAAATAATATTTCACATCATGCAAAAACTTCTTACGTTGGTGGTAAGTAAGATCTGGTGGCAATACCCTACATTCTAAGTAGTTTATAATATCAACATACCAAGGAAGCTTGATCTCATATGCAAACAGCTGCTCATCAGGGAATGCTTCTTTAATCTCAAAATCTGGTTTCACTTCCTCTTGCTCTAACCAAGAGAGAAGGTCAATAACTAAATTTCACTTCCTTTCTTATCTCAAACTTCCAAATCAAATTCTTGAAGAAAAAGAATCCAACAAATCAATCTAGGCTTAGCATCCTTCTTACTAAATAAATAACGAAGTGCTGCATGATCAATGAACAATATCACCTTTGTGCCAATGAGGTAAGACCGAAATTTGTTGCAAGCAAACACCACAGTGAGCATCTCCTTCTCAGTTGTTGTATAATTCAATTAGGCTTCAGTCATTGTCCGACTTGTATAGTATATGGCCCTAAATAGTTTGTCTCACTTTTGTCCTAACACTGTGATAACTGTATTTTATATAGTTATTTTCATCAATTTTAGTAATGATAATTGATATGTTCTTTAAATATTTAGTGTATTTTTGTTAAATAAATTAATATTTTCTTTTTATATGCTAAAAATACATTTTTAATAAAATTAAATAATCAGACGTAAAATGTACTTAATTTCATATTTATGTCCACAAATATAATTTTGATAATATGGTTTCTTAATTACAATTTATAAAAATCGAAAATATAATTTAAATTAAATTGGGCTTAAGTATAATTATTAAAAGTTTAAAAATTTAATTTAAAATTAGCAAGACTGTGGCTTAACCGTAATTTAAGAAAGTTTAAAATGTAATTTGAATTAATTTTTTGGGTGAAAATATAATTAATAAAAGTTTAATTTTTCTCACAAGCAGTGAGATTTGTGCCACGCGCCTCTATTCCAAACGCGCAACGTGGACCGTTCAATTAGATAAGACACGGCCGAGATTCGCGTGTAGATCAAACCCACCAAGGATACTGGCATGAGCTTCTTCGTCACCGCGTAGCACGCTGGTGGCCCACCTCGTCCGCGGAGTCCGGGCGTGCGCAGCTGGGACCCACATGTCGGCCGCGCGTATTCCCTCGAGGCGCATCGATCGCCGCTGATGACGATGAACGGTCCCACTTGGAAGACGTTGAACCAAGCCGTGCCGCGCACCGAGCCGCTCGCCTACAAATCCAGCCGTGACGCGTACATCTAAGCCGCGTGCACCCTCGTGTTTCAATGGGAAATGAGCAGCCACGTGTCTCATAAATATTCCAGGCCGAATAAGATGATGACACGTGGCATGTATTCTAAGTGAAATAAAAACGCGTAAACCGTGCCCACTTCCACCGTTAACCACTTCCAACGCGACGAAATCCCGTGCGACGCGTTCTTCATGCAACCGGCCTTACCCCCCAATGAGCCGGCCACGTGTCACCGTATTTCTGCCGAATCACACGGTGACACGTGGCACGTAGCGGAAAAGAAAAAATCAAAAAATGCTAGATTGTTCACGTACGCCGCTCCCCATGTATTTTTTGCTCCCCACTCACTATAAAAAATATAAAAAACAAAAAAAAAAAATTAAAAAGGGGGGATATATATTGTACGTGTTTTTGGGACTAAAATTTTCTCGCTTTTGGAATTTTTGTTTCCTTTTTTGTTTTCTCTCGTAGTTCTTTATGTAGTTTCTTGTTTCTTTCTTTGTTTTCCTCTCACAAGCTTCAAGGAAGTTAATGTTTCTTTGTATCATTTTCATTAATTTTCCTCTCTCAAGGTGTTACACAAAATACGCAGAGACGTTTATTTAACATTTTATGTTGTATTTTTCTTAGGAAATTACAGAGAAAGAAGACAACAAAGAAGAAGAAAAGTGGAAGAAATTTATTTTTCACGAGGAATCGTGGAAAGAGTTTTTTTTTCTTATCTATTTTCTTTTAATTTTTGTTTCTCTCGCAATGTTTTATTTTTGTTGTGTTGTAATTTTAAATTCTCGCTATATTAACTAATACATTTGTTCTGTGATTGCGTAGCTGTAAATTATGAAATTTGAATTAAGTATTTTTGAATGATTTATGGAATCGTTTTAAGTTGTTTATTTTATCCGTGGTTTAATGCTTTTAATTATCTAAGATTAATTAACCGATACGTGACACTTAAATAAACTTGCAAAAGGCATTTTTGTGTGCTTGCTCGTGATGAAATAACGTATATACATAAGAGATAGAAATATACTTTTATTGTCAGATGTAGAATCCGTTTCGAGAACTCAACTTAATAAATTGTTGAATTTAATTCACATAGGAATATAGTGAATCATTTTAACTAGATATGTCTGCATTGTTCTAAGAGATATATGGATAAATTAGAGTTCTCGGTTAACAACTTAAAATACGATAACATAAATCAAGATAAAATATAATGATTCAAGGGATTAATTTGGTGAAACCGTAATCCTAGAATTTTTCTTGCAATCGTTATAAAAGTTAGTTATTCAAACTGCATCAAATTATCGATCGCTCGATAAAATTATGTTGAAATAATTTTAATAATTAACGAATACTAGTAATAAATCTCTGTGGGAACGATATTTTACTTATCATATTATTACTTGTGACCGTGTATACTTGGACGATTTTCTGTGTGTTGCAAAACACCACAACACACTGCTCCAATTGCAAAGTCACTTGCTTCACACATGATTTCAAAAGGTTGACTCCAATCAGGTACAGTCATTACTGGTGCTGAAATCAGTTTCTCTTTGATTGCATTAAAAGCTTGCAAACAAACATCATCAAAGTCAAATGCATAATTTTTTTCAAGAAGATTACATAAAGGTTTAGAAAGTTTAGAAAAATCCTTTATAAATCTTCTATAAAATCATGTATGTCCCAAAAAACTTCTGATTCCCTTCACATTCTTTGGATGTGATAGTTTTTCTATGGTTTCAATTTTAGCTCAATCAACTTCAATTCCTTTAGATGACACTCTAAGTCCAAGCAAAATCCCTTATTAAACCACGAAATTACACTTCTCCCAGTTTAGGGTAAGGTTTTAATCTTCACATCTTTGCAAAATAAGAGCTAAATTATGCAAACAATGATCAAAAGGTGTACCAAAAACCAAAAAGTCATCCATGAAAATTTCCATTATATCTTCCACCATATAAAAACAATAGCCATCATGCAACGTTGAAATGTTGTTGGGGCATTGCACAATCCAAAGGGCATCCTTCTAAAAGCAAATGTTTTGTAGGGGCATATGAATGTAGTTTTCTTCTGATCTTCGGGGGCTATGACAATTTGATTATACCTTGAATAACCATCTAAGAACCAATAATAGGGATATCCAACCAATCGATCTAACATTTGATCAATGAATGGAAGTGGAAAATGATCCTTCCTTGTTGCTTTGTTCAACTTGCGGTAATCTATACATACATACCAACTCGTGATTGTTCTTGTAGAAATAAGCTCATTGTTTTCATTTTTCACTACTGTCATTCCACCCTTTTTAGGTACAACATGCACAAGACTTACCTATAAGCTATCTAAAATAGCATAAATAATTCTAGCATTGAAGAGCTTCAACATTTCAGCTCTCATAACTTCCTTCATTGCTGGATTTAATCTTTTTTGGGGCTCAATTGATGGTTTGTGAGGTTCCTCCATTAGAATCTTGTGCATTCAAATGGATGGACTTATAACTTTTATGTCAGAGATAGTCCATCCCAAGGCTGTTCTATGCTCCCTTAACACACGTAGTAACTTTTCCACTTCTTCAGGTGTAAGTGATTCTGCAACAATCACTAGAAAGGTGTAATTATCACCCAAGAATGCATAGCGAAGATGCTCAGGTAATTGCTTCAACTCTTGGGTTTAATTTGCTGCACTTTTTCTATAGAGATTATAGAATCCATCTTTGTTACTATTTGCTCTAGCTTCTCCACTTCTATACTACATGATGTAACCTACTGTAATACTTCCAAGGCAAATACATAGTGGAGAAATTCTTCACTAATAAAAGGTAAATCAGGTTCACAAACAACAGAGTTTTTGAAATCATAAGCATGAGATGAAATGGTGATACATCATTCTAGGTGATCAGTCAACATATCGTCTTGAAAGGATTTTACTACACATTGCTGAATGATGTCTACCCAAAAGTAAGTGCTTGGATCTTTTAGAAATCTCATAGCTTCATAGATGTTGAATGTAACCTCTTCCTTGTTCACTCACAATGTTAACTCACCCTTTTGAACATCCATTAAAGTTCTTCCTATAGCCAAGAATGGTTGGCCAAGAATTAGTGGGACATCTTGGTCTTCATCCATAACTAACACCACAAAATCACTAGGAAAAATAAATTTATCCACCTTTACCAATACATCTTCTATGATTCCACGTGGATTCTTGATAGATCGGTCTGTTAATTGCAAATAAATTGTTGTTTGTTTCATCTCTCCAAGTCCTAATTTTCTATAAACAGAAAATGGCATACGATTAATGCTAGCACCAAGATCACATAAAACTTTCTCAAAAAATGAATTTCCAATAGTGCAAGGCAAAGTGAAACTCCTTGAATCTTTTAAATTTTGAGGGAATTTCTTTTGAAGAATGGCATTCCATTCTTCAAAAATCGAACTCCTCCAACCTTCTCTTCTTGAAAATGATGTCCTTTAGAAATTTGGCATAATTTGGCATCTATTCCAAGGCATCTACAAAAGGAATATTTATGTGAATTTTATTAAAGATATCCAAAAGCTTAAAAAATTGCTTTTCTAAGTTTTAGTTTTGAAAACGTTGAGGATAAGAAGGTGGAGTAGAGAGAATATGAGGATTGTCAGGAAATGAAATTGATGGAGACATGCCAGCCTCTCTTAGTGTATCATCAACAATCTCCTATTCTTCTACTTTATGATTGCTTTGGCCATTGTTTGGAGTTGTAGGCGTGGACTCAGTTTCCTTTGATGGTGACCTCTCAATTTCTCTTCCACTCCTAAGTGTAATGGCCTTGAATTGTTCCTTTGGATTCACTTATGTATTGCTAGGAAAAGTTTCTCTTTGTTGAGCATTAATAGTTGTGGCTAGTTGCCCAATTTTCACTTCAATATTTTTCATAGTGGTTCCCATATTGCTACAATGAGTCTCAATGTTATCCAGTCGTGAATCATTCTTTTTAAACCTTGCTTTGGTCTCCTCATAAAAGGAAACCATTCCATCCTCAAGTGACATCTTCTTTTCGCTTGGTTGACTATTAAACCTTGGAGGAGGTTACAACACATTCTTTGTGTTTCTATAAGACAAATTTTCATGATTTTGAAGCCTTGAATGGTAGTAATTTGGCATAGGATCACCACGATAATTGTAGTTCCGATTGTTGATGTATTGAACCTACTCTTGACTCGATTCTTTCATTGAAACTATCATACTTGAAGTTGCAACATATTCTACACTTTGTGGTATTCTTTGAGTTGTCAAGGTAGAAATCTGATGAGATAGAGAAGCTACTTGAGTTGAAAGGGTAGCAAATGGCTCCAATTCATGAATCCCAGTAACTTTCTTAGCCATAGATCTTTCTATTGGCCATTGATAGTTGTTTGAGGCCATTTCTTCCAAAAGAGAAGTAGCACCTTCAGGTATTTTTGAAATCAATGTTCCACCAGAAGTAGCATCAACTATAGTTATAGTTTGCCCATTTAACCTGTTATAGAACATTTGAATTTGTAACAAATCTGGAAATCCATGTTGAGGGCAACGTTAGATCATATCTTTATACCTTTCCCATACTTCATAAAGTGTCTTAAAATCATTTTGTTTGAATTGACCAATCTCACTCCTGAGTTGGGTTGTTTTTACAGGTGGAAAGAATTTAGCAAGAAACTTTTCTACTATGTCCTGCCAACTAGTGATGCTTCCCGGTTGTAAGGATTGTAGCCAACCTCTGGCCTTGTCCCTCAATGAAAAAGGAAACAATTTTAATCTAATGGTGCCTTTAGTAACACCATTCATCTTTACAGTGTCATAAATCTCCAAAAACATCGCCAAATGAATATTGGGATCATCAAGTGGTGATCCGCTAAATTGGGCTTGTTGCACCATGTTGATCAACATAGGTTTGAGCTCAAAATTATTGGCATTAATGGTTTGGAGTCTTATACCTGAGTAGTTGTCATTCACAATTGGCCTTACATAATCCATCAAGGTGCGTGGCTGTGCATTTTGTTCTCCTTCAGCCATGGCTAGTACTTTCTTCTTTCTTCATGATCTAAAGATTCTTTCAATCTCCAGATCAAAAGGAATAATGTTTCTAGTTCAAGCACGGCGCATCCAACGTCAAAAACACACCTAGAGAAAAAATAAAAAATAAAAAAAATAAATAAAAATGAAATAAAATATAATTCTAAATTAAAACTAAGATTACTATGTATCGATATTGGAAAAAATAAGAAAAAATCAATCCCCGACAACGGTGATAAGAAGAGTATCGTCCTCAGATTTTGGTAACTTATTTTCAACAAATACAAAAATCATGATAACCTCAATTTTATCTAGAGAAGTCACTAAAGTTGTTGTATTTGAAAATTTAAAGAAAATGTGCAAAAGAAAATAAACATATTGTTCTAAAATCAAATCAACGGGAAGAAAACTTCTACAAAATCGATTTCACCTAATCCCTCACTATGTTTTACTCATCTAGCTTATTGAATTTAATTCTTTCTGTTTGTTAGTAATCTCCAAAAATATCTAAAAGCCTTTTTCGATAGTCAATTGAAAATAATCGTGTTCATTAATTTACACAAGAGTATGCAATTTAACAAATCAAGAAAGCATTAAGACCAATGATTTTTAAAGCTACGTATGTTCATACAAGTTTTTCGATCTCTATATTTACTTATACCAAAATATTCCAGATCTATCATATAATTTCCTCTTTCGATAGTAAATTACAAGACTAAAATCATCTAATTAATGACCAATTAATTAGAAGCATTAAATTCAGAATAAATGAGAAAAACATGAAGAGAAATAATTCAAATTAAACATAGTTTAGAATTAAATTACATCTTTTTCCTAGAAAAAAAAGATAAATTAATTTACTCTAAAAATTAAATTAAACATAAACAAATTTATCGTAATTTTATGAGAGAAATTGAAGAAAAATTGACTCGTAAAAAAAATCTACTTTCACTTTAATTTTGCGTCGATGTTCCCCCTCCTTTCTCTCTTCGCATCTGTGCTACTTTTTCTATTTTTTTTTTTTGGGTTTCCTCTCGCGGCCGCTGTTCTATTTCTATTTTTTCCTTTTTTTGGCTGTCTTTGTTTTTCTCCCCCTTGTTTTCTTTTTATCTCATATATATATATCAAAACCTATCAGCCTTCTCTGTTATCGTTTCCTACTTTTTCATATATGATATATATATAACCTATTTGCCTTTTTTTTCCTTTTTCTGGTCGTTTGTCTCTTCTTTTATATATATATATATATATATATATATCATTCCTTATATATATATAAATAAATCTTCATTTAAATTTGAGGGCTAATATACTTCTACAATTTTATATCTTCATTTCTTCAAATATATAATAAAATTTAAATAATAATAATAATAAAATCTAAATTTAATAACAAATAAATAAAATTAGATTACCATTGTAAAAATTCATACATTCAATGATAAGTTCTATAGATATCATCTAATAATGATGAAAAAATAAGAAAAGTATTTAGAGTTAAAAAATAATATTTATTACTCAAAATAAAGGATAATAAGCACAAAATATTTCTTACAATGGTAGTCTCCACTATCTAATTCCTAAATATCAATTTTGGGTTTAATATAATTTCCACACTTTATTAAGAAATACTAATAATGACAAAAACTAACTAATTATCACATTATTTACTGATATGTTTTTGGAAATTAATATAATAGTGCAAAAGACTTAATCATCGTTTTTGTGAAAAATTTTAAAAACTAATCCTAAAATTCTAAAAATTACTAAACCACACAAAGAAAACAAAATCAAACACAATAAAAATGAACATGCGAATATAATTTTTTTTTTAATTATTAATTTTTTTGAAATTGAGCATGGTAACCTTTCACCACCACCAACCTAGAACTTACATTGTTTTCAATATAACTATTGTAAATTAAAGATAAAGAGAAAAGATAAGAAAAGTTACCTATTTTCGGGGAATGTGCAAGTAGTGATAGAGAAATGCAAGTGCATCCATCATATTCATCATTAAAGTTCACACAGATAGATCACTGTGAACTTCTAACATCGCAACAAATATTTTTAGTTTTAACAATTTTAAAATTATTTACATGGAATTAAACTATAATAAACATAAGAAATTAAATAAATAAATAAAATAAAATTACCTAAAATGATGGGTTGTCTCCCATCCAACACTTAGTTTAACTTCTTAACAAGATGTAACTTGGGGGATTTTATTTTAAGTAAACTCAATGTCCCTACATCATTGAGTCAATCAAACCTACAGATATGACAAGTTTGTCTACATATACTTTTTAAGTCATGCTCTATGGATTCTCAAAATTTTATTTACTTAATACTAGGGACATAATTGTTGGGTTTTAGATAATCTACTTCTAGGTGCCAGTCAAATAATTAAGGCATCAAAACACATTTGTACTTAGATCTAACAAATCAACTATCTCTTTTTATCACAGATTGTAATTAAAAACTTTAAAATTTTGGAAATAGCTTCACCATATTTTTATTTTTTTATTTTATTTTATTAAAATCTCTAAGTTAAATAACATAATCAGTATTAACCAAGCGTGCTCTCAACAAAGAATGGTAGGGTAAAGCTTTCTTAAAAACCATCCTCCTAAACATAGTAACATTTTTAAGAAAGACTAGTGGCACAAAGGCTTACAACAACTAGTCTTCTATAAAGAACACCCTTAGATATTTAATTTTCATGCTATTAAAATCTATGTTAATTAAGTTAAGTGAAAATTTAAGTTAATAAATTGGATTGAGTGAAAATCTAAGTTAATTAAGTTAGTAAATATTTAAGTTAATTAGTTTATTTATTTATTTATTTATTAAGAGCTCATTATTTAAATAAATATTTTAAAAAATTATTTTTTTAATACTTTTTAAATTTAAAAAAAATTGAACTCAAAATAAAAAAAAATCATAATTATTTACAACACAAAATATTTTCAAAATTTTTGATAAATAATTTAAAAACATTATTTCTTTCTCAACAACGGCACCAAAAACTTGATAAACAAAGACCGATAATGCCGATCTTATAGATAGTTTTGTTTAATATTTGTAAAACTCTCACAAGTGTACGAATCAGTTTTTTTAGAAAATGACAAGTATACTTCCAATGTTGATCTAAGAAAAGAATATATGTGGTTTTTAATTTATTATTTAAAGTTTTAAAAACTAAATTAAATCATAAACATCCTATCATGATATTTTGATTTTTGTGTTTCCTAATCTAATAACAAAAAAATAAACATAGATATAGCTTTAATAAATAATAATGCAAATTTTTATCATTCATAACAGTGGAGTATTTGAGGATATAATAAGTAAGTTAATTATGCTTGCTTATATTATTTAGGTTATTAAATATATAAGTTGATATTTTTTTATTTTCTCTTTTTGGTATGAAAGTGTTCTTAGGTGGAGCTCAAATTTTTTTGTTTAATATTAATTAACTAATATCCTTAGTCGGGGCTTATTAATTAATTAAGTATTAAATTTCAGCTTTATTTCTAAGAAACTAGCAAATAATCTAATCACAGCTTTAGGCAGAGTCAGTTAATTAGACTTTATTCAAGTTATCCAAATGAAACTTAAGAATTCAATTGTCTGAGTATTAACTTTCAAGTGTTAAAACCATTACTGAAAATATGTCGTCAATACATTTTTGAATAATAGTTCTTATAAAAACTTTTGAAATAGAGCTTCACTCAAACTACCGGGCGATTGTACCAATAAATAAAAGAGAACTACTCTAAATCAAATCGGATACTTAAACCTTAAAATCTAATTTTCAAATTTAAGTTTTTAATGAAAAAAATAAATTTCTCTATAACATCATTAATATAAAATCTTGAATAAAAACAAAATAATTTATTAATAGAAATGTTTTACCTATTTAATATTTTGCAAGCATAACAATGTTATTATTATAATATCTTATTTACAAACAGCCATCCATATTAAAGTTAATCATATACAAATTAAACATAACATATAAGAATAAAATATAAAAATTAACTGTAAGAATTAATTTTAAAATTTACCTTAAAAGAATCCTTACAGAACTTTGATGCCAATTCTGTAGTTGGAAAACCTTCAAATGGATTTGCATTTCTATTTATTGAATCAAAAACTAAAAATCTATAAAAACATAGCTAGTTCTTCTCAAAAAGATAAGAACTTAAAAACTAAAAACTAAGAAGACTTTCTAGAGAGAAAAGGAGTTGAGAAAATTGTCTTTTTTACAATAGGAGAGATGGTCCTTTTATAGGTGAAGAAAAGGCTAAAAAAGTAGAAAACAAATATCTTGAAAATAGGTGTTGGATGCATTTCGGATAGACTGGCACTCGTTTAGGTAGAGGTGCATACGGTTGGACGTGGAAGTGCACGGTTGGTACGGACTGGGCGAGATTTGCGACATGACATATACGTGACGCACGTGGAGCTCGAAATGAAGTGCATGAGCCTTGGTAGATTGGGGCATGGAATGTGAGCATGTGCGCGTGGGACTTAGGAGATACACATAGTTCAAAGTATTTTTGACCTTTTTTACCCATTTTGTTCAATTTCTATTTTTTTGACTTTTTCTTATTTTTTTCTCAACATATTTATGATGTGTTTTCTCCAGTATTTTTTTCGAGTCTTTATTTTTGAACGAAAATACTTGAAAAAATAACAAAAATACCCGTAATCCTAAAATGACAAATTTATATAAAAATATGATAAAATCATACAAATATAAATATATTTAATCTATTAAAGTACATTAATTCATGAAAATTTTAGTGCTTTTTAAGCATTAATCAACATGGTATGCTTGACTAGTCATGGTCAACATGCACTAACTTAGAGACATGTAGCACGATTTGATTTGTGATTACAACTTGTGTGGCATTCCAGTGGGAACGAATGGCACAACTATTGATTGCACTGTGAACTTAGAACAAATTTCATGTTGACAAGTTTCATGGCCCTGTATCACCCAATACATGCGACATTGCATAATTGGCCTTTTTTGTTTACATGGCATCTATATGGCTTGCCTAGTCAGCTCCCATACCTACATGGCTTCCATGTGGCATATTTTAATTCGTCATGTATTCAAAAATTCATAAAAAATCAAAAACATTCCAAAGAATTGTCAAAATTATATTTTCACCAATTTTTACTAGAAAGTTCATATTTAAATATTTTTATCCTAAAAATACTACTTATTAAATAAAACAAGCAAGTATTAAGTAGAAAAGTGCACTAATAACTCTATTTTGATAGAGTTATCACACCACTAAACTTAACTCTTTGCTTGACCTCAAGTAAAGCCAAGGCTAACTATATAAAATGACATAGGTAGTATATTCATAAATATATATCTATTAGTACAAGCATATAAAGTAAAAACTATACCCTTCAAAAGTTGTACATTTTTATGGCAAGGAAGATCACATATTCATCAATTAAAATTTCATCAATACAATGATATGCAAGGTTGTTAATGAATTGATTCATATGTGTGTGTTGTACATGATATCATCCAATGCACTTATGAAATCAACCTATATGAGCATGCTAATTAATTCAATCTTAAAACAAGTCTTATAAGTCTATTTTTTATATCCCTCTTAACTAATATAAATATGCATTTACTAAATATCAATAAGGATTTTATATGCTTGTAATGTAAGGCTTAGGTGGGGTCGATGAATAAAGACATTTAAGCTCTTTTCACACCTTTACTTTCTTTTTATTCATCATGCACTTTTTAACTACAAATGAGCTTTAAATTGATATTTTACTGCACCCTATCTTATTATTCTTTTCATATTCTTTTATTTTACATCTCTTTTTTGTAACTTCACAACACCTCTAAACTTATTTTCAATTTTTTTTTCTTTAGAGGAGTTGTGATTTTTATTTCTTTTTCTTCTTTCTTTTCATAGGATGCATTATATCTCACCTTACTCTATATAATAACACATGATTGCATTTTTATATACAAGTTAAAGGTGAAAGGTAAAGGTAATGCTTATTGGTTAGGCATAAAAATGTGGTTTAAAAATATGGAAGGCTCTTTATTACTCTTAAATGAGTGACTAAAGATATTAACAATGGTTAGCTTGTAAGATTCAATCAATCTAAATAAGGCCTAAATCATTTATCTTGCTAAATACTATTTAGAATTTTGCCTTAAGGAATAATCAAATAGATTCTAAAACTGGTAGATCTTATCAACTCAAATAACTCATTACAAATTTTATCTCAATAAGAACACCAAAATCAATCATGAACATATGCATAAAAAATTGTATCAATCTAATCAAAACTAGCAACATATCACATACTTAATGTAAGTATCTTAATGAGCATGTTACATTCCTAATCCTAGCCATGAAAACCAATTTTTATCATTGTGTTCATACATTTCAGTCAAGCATGCATGTATTTAGTTTCCATATATTTATTAATTTCTACCCAAATCAAGATTAAAAATATTTTAAAAAATAAAAAATTCCTAAAAATTGAAAATATATACTAAATACTAAATTAGAGAATGAAGTTCCATCCCCCAAACTCAAATTATACATTGTCTCCAACATGCACATATAAATATGAAAAGGTAAAATGAAAGAAACCTCTCTTATTTCTGACACACCACACCTGTCGTTAAAACTCCTCAATCTTGTTGCGCCATTACTCTCCACATTAATTCACCTATAAAAGAAAAAAAATAAAAATATAAGTAAAATAACATTAGGTTTCCTCCCAACCAATGTCATTTTTAACGTCCTTGACTAGACGATCATATAAAGTCCTTAGGTATTTCCCTTTGTATCCATTCGTGTTTGGGTTTGCCAAGAAAAAGTTTGAGTCTTGAATTGTTCCATATTACTTTATGTTCCAGTTTAAAAGTATGGTTCTCAATTCTCTTATCATGCCATATATTTTGTTTTCTTATAAGTAGTTCATCATAGCTCATCTAATTTATGTATTTGCAGCATCCTTTTCACCACTCTACTGGACTCTTTCTCTTACTCACTTGATCAAGGATGGAAAGGTAAAGGTGTGAGGTATAACCTTGTGGCTTTTCTTCAATAGATGGTTTGAAATTAGATCCTATCTCAAAATTCTCTATAACCATATTGGGTATACACACAAGAGGTGTAGCCTTCAAATAGTTTACACAATAAAAAATATCAATCATAGATTCCATACTCTCAAAATTAAAATATATTGAGTTGTTTCTTGGTGATTTTACTTCATTAGTCACAACATTATGTGTAAAAGTCTTTAGTGTGGATGACTCATTAGATTCTTTTAAGTTATCATCTATCCTAAAGCATTCATTAGCATTATCAATATTGGGTTCAAATGTGTTAAAAACTTTAAATGTTACTTGTTCATCTTGCAATCATATTGTAAGTTCACCTTTTTGTACATCAATGAGTGCTCTTTCGTTTTCTAAGAATGGACAACTAAGTATAATAACAATGTTATGGTCCTTTTCAATGTCTAGTACAGTGAAATCCACCAAAAAGATGAACTTGTCTACTTTTACTTGCACAACTTCTATTACACCCTAAGATCATTTAATTGATCCATCTACCATTTGTAGTGTTATTGAAGTGGGTTTGGCTTTACCAACCCATAATCTCTTAGAGATCTATAATGGAATAGGTTTAATGCTTGAACCTAAGTCACATAGTGCTTTTCTCAAAGTTTATGTTCCCAATTGTGCAAAGAATGCTAAAGCTACCCGGATCTTTCAATTTTTGGGGTAGTTTTCTAGCAAGGATGGCATTACAATCTTCAATTAAGGTTATTTTTCCATTATCTCCAAGCCTCCTTTTCTTAGACAAGATGCCCTTCATAAATTTGGCATAATAAGGTATTTGCTCAAGTGCATTTACAAATAGAATATTTATATGCAGCTTCTTGAAGACATCCAAAAATTTTGAAAATTGTTATCTAACTGTTACTTTTATAGTCTTTGAAGGAAAGGAATGGTGGATTTTCTTTTCTTTGGTTAAATTATTTCCTTTTTGGTTTTCTCTATATCCACTAGATCCTTCCCATCCTTGTTAATTTCCTATTTCTCCTCATCCTTTTGAGTCTTATATTCTTCCTCATCCATTTAAGTTTCATATTACTCCTATAAAGTTTTACTACTCCTCAAGGCTATAGTGTTGCAATGCTCTTTATGTTCTCTTATTTGGTTTATAATCGTGTCACTTGGAAGATTATCTTGAGGCTTTTGACTTATGGCCTAGGAAAGTTGTCCTATTTGGTTCTCTAAATTCTAAATTGTAGCTTCTTGAGTAAACACTTTTGTATTTACTGATTGGATAAAGTATTTCATTATTCCTTTAAAGCATTTGTATTATCCTCAGTAGATGGCTTCTTCTATTGGACTTGTGATTTGGTTGTTGAAATCCAGATGGTGGAAATGATGACAATTAAATGGATTACCAACTTGATTATTGTTATTACTGTAAGAGAAATTCGGATGTCTCCATCCTGGGTTATATGTATTCGAGTATGGATTATTGTTTCAGTTCACATTAACTATATAGGATGCTGATTCAGGATTATTTGGACAACCATCAAAAAAATAGGCTCCCTCACAAAATACACCAAACACTTCTAAATCTTGAACCTGGTTTATACTCGCTGACAAGTTTTGAGCCTTCAAAAGATTCACCAAAGATGACATTTGAGCTATAAGTGTCGTGATATCGTTTACCTCATACACTTCGACTACTCTTATTATAACTATCATTCTATCCATTGGCCATTGATAATTATTACTAGTCATTTCCATAAGTAAATCATAAGCTTGATTGTAAGATTTGGCTAACAAAGCTCCATTATTGGATGTATTAACGATGGTTCTTTTTTGAGCATTTAGGCCATTGTAGAAAGTCACCATTTGGATCCGACGAGGGATACTGTGGAGAGGACACTTCATAAGCAATTCTTTGAATCTTTCCTATGCTTCATGTAAAGATTCCCCTTCATATTATTGGTAAGAGGTAATGTCATTTGTAAACTTAGAATTCTTTATTGGTGGGAAATATTTAATCAAGAGTTTCTCTACCAAATCATTTCAAGTTGTAATGGAATCAGGTGGCAAAGAGTTTAGACAAACTCAAGTACGGTCTTGCAAAAAGTAAGGGAATAATCTAAGCCTAAATGCCTCTTTGGTCACCACTCAATTTGAATGAATCTCCAACTTCAATAAACAATTTGAGATGTAAATGAGGATCCTATGTTAGTAGTCCACTACATTGTCCAACTGTTTGTAGCATTTGAAACATCACTAGTTTTACTTCAAACTAATTAGCTTGAATTTTTGGCCTTAAAATACTTGGATTTATCCATTCCAACATAGGTAATGCATATTCATTCATAGCTCTACCCCTATCATCCATTAAAGGAATCTAGTTGTTTAAATTTAGCTTATTATTGTTTATTTATAATAGATTAGTCATTTCATCCACTTGGGTGATAACTTGTTGTTTTGTTATTGATCTAAAATTTAGCTTAATTTCTAGATCTAAAGGCTAAATTTTTCCTTTACAGACTCTACTCTTGAAATAATGCCAAATATGTTTCTAATAGCACTAAGGAGATGTCAAAATTAAAAATAAATAACTAAATAAAGAAAAATAACTAAAATAAAATAATTAATTTATAATATTTATAAACCCCACCAACGATGCCAAAAACTTGATCAAAAGCGAATTGTGTGCAATGAATACGTAAGTATACTTATCGCAATTAGTAATATAATAATAATAATAAAAGATCATTTGTACGAAGATTATGTTATTGGAAATTGTTTTTTAAAAAAAGTAAAAATAATTTGTTTTTGTGTTTTTATGTTTTAAGAAAACAAAATTAAAAGAACTAAAAATAAATAGCAATATCTAATTAAATCAGATTTGGCACTTAAGAAGATGTATGAGAAAATATCAAGGAATACTTAATCCCTCAATTTTTTAAATATGTGATCACTAAAATCCCCCTAATATAAATATCATTTAATTACATGATCAATTGAATCTAATCTAGTATGTATTCATCTCTCAAGTAAACTACACCCAATATAAAATTAACCTAGTTACACTCTCACGTCAATTAAATTGCATACTATTCATTAAGTTCATCAATTACGGATCACATATATAAGAATCATACATCTTTACCTAAAAACTATAAATATTTAATCAATACAAATAATTAAACAATTATCTCAAATCTATTAAATTACCTTTATAGATTAAATATTGGTCAAACAATTATAGCTTAAAAATCAGATTAAATAATATAATTAAATTGAAATCATAATTGGGATAAAATATTAGATCATCACATATAAAAAATTGGGTTCATAAGACCCATAAATTAATAAATTAGGTAGACATAATTTTATTCATAAAGCTCATATTTTTCATAAAGAAATATATAAAAATTGTTAAATAAATGAGAAGAAGAAGATATAAAATCAATATCTTAAATTGTAGCACCAATCTCCTCTTAAATCTCTACCCAAATTGTATCTCTTTTAGAATTTTTCTATATTTTTCTCTTTTCTTGGCTCCAAAACCTGACAAAAAATGTAATTTTTAGCTTATTAGGGTTTATAAGGAAATTAAGGGGTTAAATTAGGCTCAGGTAGAGCTTGGATTATCATATCAGCTTTAGATCAATGGTTGAGATGAAAAAAAGAAAAATGAACAATGCTAGCCAATAACATGGTGACATGTGTCAATGAGAAAATACGGATCCAATTAGTGCACGATGCGTGGCATGCTTCACTGGTTTAAGTCAACATGCTCTGACTCAAAGACACATGGCACGATTTGATTTGTGATTACAACTTGCGTGCCATATCGATGTGAAGAATGCACTAATCAAGTGGAGACGCATGGCACAATCGTTAATCTTGTTGTGAACTCGGAATGAACATGGTGTCGACATATGGTAAGGCCCTACGTCATTTGGTATACACGATATTGCAAAATTGGCCTTCTTCACTTGTGTGGTATCCCTATGGCTTGCCTGGTTAGCTCCCTTGCTTACATGGCATCCATGTGGCCTTTTCTGATTGGTTCTGCATTAATAAATTCATAAAAAATGCAAAAAATCCTAAAAATACTACTTTTTGAATAAAACGAGCAAGTATTAAATAGAAAAATGCATTGATAACTCTATTTTCATAAAGTCATCAACACTCAAGGTTGGCCTGGAATGTATTTTTCATTATGTCAAGGTTGGTTTCCATTAAGACTCTACTTCTACATGCCAGTCAGGTTCATTGTGAGCATCTTAGTTTGGGTACAAGTTCTACTTCTTAGATAGGTAGCGAAAAAGGTTCCACCCTTTGAAGTTTTCAAAATGTTCTAAAGATCCTTGATACCATCATAGGTATCAATATTGGTCATCTTGAACATACCAATGAGTGGAATAACAATGAATTTTGGTATGAATGAGACTTTATTAAGATAACTATGTTTGGGAGGCTACCATGGTTCAAAATTCGTTGCATTTCTTGCAATTAAATAGAAAGTTAATCAATAGTGGGATGGATAATCGTTGGTACATCTTCTTAGGGATTGTCTCTTAAATATCCATTGGCTAATGTGGTTGTGTTGTAAGCATGACTTGTTAGGAAAGAACGGTCTCATCTGAGAGCCTTAAGATGCTTGAATGGATCATATTTGGAAAATTTTGTTCGGGCATGTCCTAGTCAATTTAGGATGGATGGAGAGAAGAAAAATGATATGACATCCTTATTTGGATGGCTTTGTACTCTATGGGTGAACTCTATCTATCTAGCTTAAGGGCTTAGCTCCTATTGTAGTGAGTAACATTGCTGGTCAAACCTCGTCTCACTACAGGTTGGATCCTATTCACATTGGGCATTGGAAGATGTTATAGAGATATATTATAGAATGGGAAATAACTTTGAGCTTATGGCTCCAGGAAGTGCTCTAAGATTGTTGGAGTGTAGTCTCCATCATATTGAGAAAACCATCAGTGTGGAATCTTCATTTGTTAGCTAGTTAGGCCTATTGTGGGCGTGTTGGCGCATATATGGGCTCAAGTCTTGGGAGCACATAACTACTAATGGTTAGTTCTCATGATTCTCAAATGAGGTTGAAGTTTCAAAACTTGTTCATTTCTTTATTCTCTCTATAGGAATGAACAAAGTGTTTTGAAAGACCTTGAATAATTATATAAGGAACACAATAAATGTTCTTCTAACCATTTTTTTATATTTAGCATATAAAAAACTTCTTTTGATAGATAATAGCAGATTTTAATGTTGTTTTTATCAACATCAAAAGGGTTTGTATTTCTCCTTCTTGTAGTCTTGTGACCAGAGAAAACTCGTTATGATCTTAGACCACTATTGGGTGGTGGCCTTTGGCCTTCTAATGCTTAAGCCAGTACAGGCAGCTGTGAGATATGAAAGAGAATAGAGTCTCTATCTTTCTATTTATTATTACAAGGGAGGAAGAAGTATAGAGTCTACAAGGGCAATTATATATAAGGATTAAAATTAATTTGATGCGTATCCCTTACCTATTTAGATAGACTCATTATAGCATTACGATTATCTCTCCAGGATTATCGCTTATTAGACAGTTGGAGATAATACCAATTAATTATCTCTTAAAGAGATTATTCAATAAATATACTTATTTAATTACTGAATACTTATATAGTTAGCATGTGAGTCATTCTTTGTGATCAGGATCTATCATAGCCATATAACTTGTATTTATTCATACCAAACATTAGTTTGTATGGAAGCCCTTAATTAATAATGTTATAAGAATAAGTGCTACAATATTTGAAAATGCTTTTGTTTCTAAAGCCTAACACATAAAAGAAGTATATTAGCTTCTAAAAGTTTGTAGATTAGTGCTTCTAAATGTGCATTAAAGGATTGGTTGATAAAATTTGTGTAAAAAGAGTGCAAATGTTTGACATTTTCAATTATTCAGAGTATATTTCTTCACTCATTTTAGATATATAAATAGCTAAAGTTAGTCTTAGATAGTCTTACAAAAGACATTCAGAACTTCTTTTGGTTGGAAAAGACGGATAAACTTAAACTGGTCTAGGTAGCTTGGAGGGATTATTGTTGCCCATTAGAGGAGATGACCTTGGTTTACAAGACATCAACCTCCTAAATGAGGCCATGCTAAGAAATTTTGTCAAACAGGTCATAACAAGAAACTCAAGAACGATGCTTTACTTATATAGACAGTTCTTGAATAGAGAGGAACCTTTATAGAGTATTATGTTCACTATTCAATTTGAATCGATATATAGCCTCATTATTTGACCCTGTTGAAGGAACTAGATGGTTTATTGGCATATAATCTTGAGTAAGATTTTGGATGGATAATTGGTTGGGCACTCCTTTAATTGAAAAAAATAAACAGTGTTTAATGGATCCATTGATGCATATAGTGGTTGGAGATTATTTATGGGTAGATGGATGGAATTTGCCACAGGCTTTTGTAAACCTCTATCCAAATATTACTTCAGATATGTGCTCGAAAATTGTTAGGATAAGTACAGATACAAGAATTTTGACATGCTTAAGGAGTTTTCACAACCAACAAGGTCTATGCTTCCTTACGTGAGGCTTGGCGCTCAAGAGTTGAGGTAGAGTTATTTGGTCCCCTTTCATACCACTATCATGGTCCATCTTACCCTAGAATGTTATACAGATAAAAATTCCCCACTGATTGCAAAGAAAATAAGATAGGACATTCCTTTCCTTATAGATGCACCTTGTGTGGCGTAGCAGAGAAAACTATTTCTCACCTTTTTTTAAGTTGTCATTTTGTAGGTGTACTCTAATACCTCTTACAAGTGACCTCGCACAGATTCTTTCATCCTTGATTTACGAACAATCATAATGGAAACTGACCTTGGGTCATAGATTGATAACTTATAGAAGACATGGATTGTTTCAGTCATTTGGATGATATGGACGGCCACAAATGATTATTGATTTGAGGATAGAGAAATGCCTACATTTTTTATAGTTTGGCAGTTTATTCAAGAGGTTGGACTTTCATAATATAGATCTATGCAAAATATAGTAGATGATCTTCAAGTCCTATACCATTTATTGATACAAGGCACCCCACGATAGGCTTTACAGATTATAGAGGTTACTTGGAGGGCAACTCCTTAGGGATGAATCAAGGTTAATACATATGGTACTATTTTTGGGTTACTAGGGTTATCTAGTTGTGCTGGTATTTTTCAAACATCAAGATCATTTGTCAAGGGATGTTTTTGTATCCTATTTGGGGTCTCTTATACTTTTGAGGTAGAACTAACAACTGTTATTCATGCATTAATATATACTATCTCCTTTGGATGGAAAAAAACTTTAGTTGCAGTCAAACTTTTTTATGTTATCGCTCTTTGTTGGATTCAATCACTTTCTGTGTCATGTAAATGGTATTCTGTTTGAATTGACTATTTAGGGAAAATTACTTATATAAAGTTCCACTCTTCTCATATTAATAGAGAGGACAATGTTATAGTTGCTAGTATATCCTCTAAGGTACCTAGTATTTGTACTATAACTTGGTAGTGAGATGTCTCGTTATTCACTAGTCCTTTTTATTTATTTCGATGCTAATAGCAAATCGAATTATAGGATTTATTAAGATTAGTTTGTACTTCTTTTTTCTCTATTTAATAATATTGGTAGATGATGAGTTAAATAAAGAGGGTGCTACAAATGTGTCAATCTAATTGGATCTCGATGCATCTACAACTTTTCATTAAAACATGATCACAATAAATAAATATTTACTAACCTTCTACAAAATCATATTATTGGTTGCTATTTAATAATTTAGTTAATAATGGTGTGTTTTTTTTAAAACAAATATTGCTTTTATATTACATATTATTAATTTAAAGTATTTCATTAATAATATATATGTAATAATAATAAATAGTTTCTCTTGTCTGTGGTTTCATTTTATATTACAAATTAACATTAATGATTTTTGATAAATATCAAATTATTTATAAAAAATCAACAAAAAGTACTTTTAGGTTTTTTACTTATTCAAAAAACAACACTTAGATCATATATTTATTTTTTATAATAATTTAATTATATTGTTATAAAAAAGTGACTCCATAATAACAAATGTAATTTTTTTAATTATATTAGATAAAAAATATTATAATTTAAGTAATTTGTATATGAAATAATTGAATAATAAAAAAATAAAAATATAAAACATAATTATTTGTTATTATATAATTATTTTTTATAACAATAAAATTAAATTATTGTTAAAAATATATATAATTTAAATATTACTTTTAAAATAAATAAAACTTTTTTTACTGTCACATTCAAAATATCAAGACGTCTGAATCTGGACTCTTTTATGTTTAAAGATGCCAATTTTGAACCAGTGAGACTTGCAAACAATTATTGAGATAAAAAGTTGTTGTCGTCTTAGATCCACGTATACATCCTTTTCATCCGATATATTTATAATAATTAATTAGTAAATATCATTCATAATTCGGTGTGAGAACATTGTGGTCATTTTTTTAAAATTCTTTCTTAATTATTACAGGCTTTAGGTTAGTAATAAAACAATTTATAATTCTTGACGTATTATAATAAAAAAAATGTTTTAAGTGTAAATTTATAAGAAAGAAGAATTATCTAAATATTTAATAGGCAAATCTATAAAATTATTATTATTTTTTTTTGGTTTATACTATCTATTTATTATATTTATATTATTTTATTAATATCTGTGTAACAACTAAATTTAAAATAATTTAAGTGATAGATTTAAAATAATACATATAATTAAATGATAGATTTAAATTATTATAAATAATCAATTAATAAATTTAAAATAATAATTAAATAGTTAAAAGAACTCTTATAATTAAATGTTAATAATTTATTTAAAATATATAATTTAATTATTTTAATTTTACTATTTAATAACGTTATATTGGAATTTAATAAGTTGATATAAATAAAAAAATATAATAATTAAATGATAGTGGAGAAAAAAATAAATAAATCAAATGAATTTTATTTTTTATACGTTCAATCTTTTAATATTAAAAGTTCATAAAAATATGACACGACGGAAGGAAGGCGATTAATACAATACCACGGGAAGGGAAAACCAATAAAACGGCATCATCGTACACGTTTGCCAGACCCTAACGGTGTCGTTTTATCCTTATTACCAGCATCACTTACTTCTTTTTCTCTCTGTACGTTTGCTAGACCCTAACGGTGTCGTTATATCCTTATTTACCAGCATCACTTTCTTCTTTTTCTCTCTATTCATTAGTTTTAAGGGAAAAAAGCAAGCCAACTCATGTCTCTCTCAACCCACGTTCCCTTTTTCATATCTCTTTGATTCGTTGACCTAGCAGTTTTCACCGACGAAGCCAAAATATTTAAATCCACATTACAGATCCGTTGAACTCAGGTCCCAGTTTCACTAATCTTAATCTAATAGATTACGTACTTGCAGTTTCTTCTACAGTACTTTGATTTCTAGGGTTCTTAGTAGTTATTTGGTTATTACTGTTTTTATGCTTGATTAACAGTTTATTATGGTGGATTTGTTTCAGATCTAGTGGAATGTATACAACGTCGTCTTCTGGGAACTAAATTATCGAGTACCCAGTTCAGGTTCTGTTGTTTTATAAGTTCTTTTTGATACCTGGGTTTGTTTTCTCGATTCTCTTACAGATTTGGTCGAAGTACAAACACGTCGTCGTTTTCGAAACACGCTTTAGGTTTTGAATTTCTGAACTCTTGGGGTTTGATTTCAGATCTGGGTTTGTTAGTATTTTTCGTACTGGTGCTTAATATTGTCAATTGGAAATGTCGATTGTATCGAAAGGCGATTCAATTCAAATCCGAGAGGTATGGAACGATAATCTTGAGGAAGAGTTTGCACTAATTCGTGAAATTGTTGACCATTACAACTATGTTGCAATGGATACTGAGTTCCCAGGCGTTGTTCTACGCCCTGTGGGGAGTTTTAAGAACATTAATGACTATAACTATCTGACTCTGAGAGACAATGTTGGGATGTTGAAATTGATTCAGTTGGGTCTAACTTTCTCTGATGAGCAGGGGAATCTTCCTACTTGTGGAACCGATAAGTTCTGTGTTTGGCAATTCAATTTCTGCGAGTTTAACCTGCATGAAGATATCTTTGCTAGTGATTCAATCGAGTTGCTTCGTCAATGTGGAATTGATTTTAAGAAGAACAATGAGAAGGGCATTGATGTGAACAGGTTTGGTGAGCTTTTGATGTCATCTGGGATTGTGTTGAATGATGCTGTGTATTGGGTAACTTTCCACAGTGGATACGATTTTGGATATTTGCTCAAGTTATTGACATGTCGAAGTTTGCCTGACTCACAAGTGGGCTTCCTTGATTTGATCAAGATATACTTCCCCATGGTTTATGATATCAAGCACTTGATGAAGTTTTGCAACAGTCTTCATGGTGGATTGAACAAGCTTGCAGAGTTGTTGGACGTGGAGAGAGTTGGCATTTGTCACCAAGCAGGCTCTGATAGTTTGCTTACTTCTTGCACTTTTAGGAAGTTAAGGGATACGTTTTTCAATGGATCGACTGAGAGATATGCGGGTGTTTTGTATGGCCTTGGAGTTGAGAAGGGACAGAGTACTAATTGAGTGATGATAACTGGCCAAAAGATTGATGAATATTTGTAGATTACTCAAGTGTGAGAATTTTAGTTATGCCTGTACACTTTGGCAAAAGAATTGTTGTTTTTATTGTAGCTCTTCTTGTTTGCTTGTAACTGAAACTTAATGGGTTTTGTAGCTTTGAGTCTCATGTAAATTATATTAGTGTCTCAATAAAAGTTGACCTTTCTTTCATTGAGCTTTGTCCTTTGTCTTTTTCATCTCCTCCTTATTTTTTATTTATTACAAAATTTACTTACTGGTGCCTGGTAGACTATCGAGTATTGATTAACTAACATCATTTGTTAATAGCCTTTTTTTTTACTTGGTATATGTATTCTTCCTATTGATTAGTCCCATACATATGATTAGGTTACTATAAAGTTTCCTCTTTTTTGTTATATGGACACTATAAGCTGTGAACTTCTGCTCTAAAGTTTAAAGAGTTTGTTAAAAAACAGTAAATGGTCTTTTTTCCCCATACCAAACGTTTGCCTGCTTTGTGGGCATGTATTTTCTGCATTCCTAGATCCTCGCTGATGATTTGTAGGAAGTCATTTTGAGGTCATAACATAGAAGCTGGAAGGTAGAATAGTTTACTATCAATACTCATGAATATAGCAAGTTCTGATTCAATAACAATATTATCATTAAGAGTATCAAAATCATGTCAGTGTTAGTTTTTGTTCCCTTCAAGCTTTTTTTCGTTGACAAGTGTTCTCATATTTGGTGTTTTTAACATTGGTAGTCATGAACTTGTTTTGACAATGACAGGTGTGCTAGCGGTTTTGCAACTGTAGAAGCTTAAGATGATGTCTTTGTGCTGTCATGGTTGATTAGTGCCTTAGCATGTGCCTGCTTTTGTCGGTAATACTACAGCTTTGTCATTTAAGAAAACTATTATTTTATAACAATATACCTTGTTCATAGCTCAAAGAAAAACATGCATTTCTTCTTTGTGTATCGTTTTAACATTTATGAAATTTCATAATCATTGACATACAACTCTAGGGAATGAAATGAGCATATATATATTATTTTGAAGGACACTTGCTTTAATCTTATTTGAATTTCTTGCTTGTTTTGGCTGTCTTTGAACTGCATGTAACAGTCATTTGGTGCACGTCTAGAAATGAATATTTTCGTGTCTGCTTCTTGAAAGTCTGAATGTGGAACTTTGTTCCGTACAGTATATTGTCTGACCATATGCGCACAGCTAGAAGTATTATCGTGTGGATGGCTTCAGCTGGAGCAGTTCAGTGTTCTTCAGAATGATCCTGAGATATTTAAACAAGTTTGATTTAAACCTTGCTGGACTGCTCAAGATAACAGGTATGTTGAAGTGCTTTTCATATTTACATATCACTAACCAGTTGCAAATGCTTTCCATTTCAGCTGCCTGTGCAATATATATGTATGCGCGTGTGTGTATGCACGTCTCCGTATGTGTGTGTGGCTTAGAGAACTACAAGATTACATTGAATTCTGGCAATGGTCTGTGTGTGTGAATTACAAAATTATAACTAGTTGTTTTTAGTGAGAACTAATATGGTATCTGATGTCGGGTACAATAATATGCACCGGACAGCCACTTACATGGTCATCTAACTCGGTTTTGTCATAGTTCCGTGACCATGTAACTAGCTATCAAATGCCATAACATATTCGATGTCGGGTAGTAAATCATTTCTCCTCTTTTGGCTAGGTGTTAGAGCTGAGAGGTGTTGTGACAGTGGAACATAGGAAAATGGAAGCATGTATGTTGTTATGTTCTAGGGATCCTGTTGCAACACACAGAAAATCGTGCAAGCATACACGATCACAAGTAATAAAGATTTGTAAGTTATAGACTCGTTCCCATCAAGATTTATTCATTATAGTTTGTTGAATCTTAAAATTATGTCTCTGATTTTATCCAAAATAATCTTGATTTAAAATAAAGGTGATAAAAAGAAAATAATAGAACTCTAGGATTATAATTTTTCACCAAACTAATCTACTCAAATTATATTATTTTCTTTTAATTTATATTTTTTTAGTACATTTAATTTGTCAATCGAAAACTTCTTTTTTATTCATACATCTCTTCCAAGCTCCGTATAAACACATCTCATTAAATTAATTCACTATATCTTTATGAGAATTAAATTTAATAAGATTTATTAAGTTATAAGTTCTCAAATTGTCGCACATACAATTAGGGTATATTCTTATCCTTCATCGTACATGTCATTCTATTTATGAGCAATATACACAAAAATGCCTTTCTCAAGTTTATTTTTATGCCACAAATCGTTTTGATAAAATTCGTAAATAATCAAAAAGCATTAAACACAAAATAGAATGAACAAATCGAACGTCTTATAAATCTTTCAAAAATAATTAAAATAAAAGCTTCATAAATTTAGATCAAATGCAATCCTAGAAAAATTAAATTATTTCATTAATTTAAAATAAAAATTACAGCAAATGCAGAAAAATTAGAAGAACAAGAAGGAAAATTAAAACATCACATAGAACAAATATTTGGCACACGCAGAACACAACAAAAGCCAAAAAATGGCTTCTGCGTGTTCTGCAGTCCAAAACCGAACAACACAAAAATTCTAAACAAAAAAAAAACTTCTTTAAAACTAAAAACTATCTCCTATTTATAGCTAAAAAATACATCCAAAAATAATACATTCTTTTTTTTTAAAAAACGCGTAAGGAATTTGTATCGAAAATAGAATCGACGTGTATGATATTCGATATAATATTATTTTAATTTACGCGTGAAACATGGCCGTCATTCTGATTTTTTGAAATTCAAAGTGTATGTCACGTGTCAGCGTCTGATTCGCCGCGAGGATTTAATGCGGACACGTGGCAGAATTTCATTGGCTGCGAGAAACGGGCGTGCAAAGGATTGTCGCACGGGAGACAACGCTTAAACGTGGGCTTAATCCTACGCTCTCGTGCTCATGATAACATGCCACGTGTTAGAATATGATTTGCTTAAATATTAGTGGGACACGTGGCGATTCTTGTGCAGCAAAAGCGAGGATGAACGTCGCTTCCATAACCCGCGTCACACACGATTGTTACACGAACGGTTCGGTCTTGACGGCAGTTCCACGCGGCTGTCCGGACCGTTAAGAGATCTGACGGTCCGCCCGATGCACCTCGGAGAAATCTGCGCCTCGACATGTGGGTTCACTGCCGGGCCCGCGCGCGGCGGTGGGCCCCACCGGCACGCCAGCGCCATCTGCGAGAAATAGGCAACGCACTTGTGTCTCGTCTGGATTGCACTTTCGCCAAATACGGGATCGTTGTTTTGATGATCCAACGGTGGGTGATGGACGTCGTGATTTGTGCTTGATACGATTCTTTTCCTGCGTAGAAAATTTAAATTTTTTTAATTCTATTTTGACCCAAAAATATATTTCAAATTACATTTTCAACTTTGTTTAATTGCAATCTAATCCTTTTAGTAATTTAAATTAAATTTTAAACTTTTAATAACTGAAATTAAGCCTGATTTTAATTTAAATTATATTTTCAACTTTTATAAATTGCAATTAATAACTCTTTTATTTAAAATTCTATTTTTGGGTACAAATTAGCATTTAAGTATGTTTTCGATACAATTTACTTAATTTTATTAAAATATATAAAAAACAGTAAATACTAATTTATTAAACTAAAATTATCTAAAAATACAGAGAACATAGCATTTACAATCAATAAAATAGGTGAAAATAACTATATAAAATACTATCAGGTCCCACCTTATATGCGAAGAAAATAATACAAACAAGGAAAAAGTGCACTTGGAGTCACTATAATTTTACAAATTAGATACATTTGTCATTTTACTTTAAATCGATATACTTTAATCACCTTATTGTTACATTTATAGATACTTTAGTTATTTCATACCAATTTTTATAATTTTAATCTTTGTTTATAACTATATAAAATACTATCAGGTCCCACCTTATATGCGAAGAAAATAATACAAACAAGGAAAAAGTGCACTTGAGTCACTATAATTTTACAAATTAGATACATTTGTCATTTTACTTTAAATCGATATACTTTAATCACCTTATTGTTACATTTATAGATACTTTAGTTATTTCATACCAATTTTTATAATTTTAATCTTTGTTTTTTATTTTTTTTAACTTTTTGAAACTTTTTTTTTTCAAACATCTATCATTTCTTGCTGGTTTAATTTAATCAAACTTCAGTTTTTCCATCAAAACAAGGATTTAAAATAAACTAAAATTGATTAGAAATGAGTTCAAGAATGTAAAATTAAAGTGATTAAAATTAACAGATTTTAAAAATATGATTAATATGACTAATTTGTAAAAGTAAAGTAATCAAAAGATAAACAAAAAGCAAATAGTATTAGAAAATGGGATTGGGTACCAACCTGTTACCTTACCTTTAGGAAAGGTATGCAATTGCACTATATTTTTTAGCTATATATCATAGGTCTTTCTTTTGAAAAGGATACACTTAGTCTAAAATATCATAAAAAGACATGTTTGATCAAGTTTGACAGATGTAAAACATTAATGAATATATATTTTTTAAATAATAAACTTACTATTTTGTCATTACTAATTCTTATGTGCATTTTATTTTATACTTTTTAAATATTTTTTTCAAAAAAAAATTAATAGTGCATCCTTTTATAAAGTAAGGTATTAATGGTGTACCCCGTATAATTTTAGTACTAATTTGTACCTTTGTAAAAAGTTATTTGGTACTAACGTGTACTTTTGTAAAATAATATAAAACTTTTAACCTTGGGAAAAAAAATGAAGTGTAGAAGTATTCAGTGGTCAGCATGCACAGTTAACATTATTAAAACTTGGCATTTTAGATGCATCTCATGATGCGCAATAAGAATGTCTAGAAGGATATAATAAGTCTTTATATATATATATATATATATTATATATATATATTCCAAGCTGTAGATGAATGGTTTGCCAATTTTGATGAATAGGCAAGCTTCATTTAATCTGATTATGTCATAGAGACGTCTTTGTTATCAGTATTTTCTATGATTTGTTGTTTTGGATCTTCATCTTATGGCACATGGCATATCACCCTAGTAGCGCAGTGGTAAAAAGATAACACCCTATAATCTCTTCGATGTGGGCTAGAATTTTCCTCCCATAGTTTAGAATAAGTAACTAGTGAGGGTGTTATATATTCCAAAGTGAATTGTATGCATTGTTCAAAAAATATATGTTATATAGATTTTATTAGGATTCCTAAAATAAATTTTTAGATACATATTGAGTGAGTGTTGGATATGCCCATTTTTCCTATTTTTTTTTTATAGATTTTTACTAAATTGAAGGGTCAAATTCCTCGCAATATGCATAATTTTGGGAATCTTAAGTAGCATAGCTTATGGCTTTTTGGAGTGGTAATTGAGGTGAGTGACTGAGTGGTATCTTCCCCCACCACATTGAAATGGTAAGGATCTAATATTTATTCTAAAATATATCTTTAACTATTATCAAAAGCCAATTGCCTTGGATATATCTTTCCTATTCAAGTTACAAGGAAAAAAATCACACGCCTTGTTGGTACTTTATTAGTGTGGTTTGATTGTATATAAGTTGGGGTACCGACCCAATTACACGATATAAGGTTTATCCAAATATGAAATAATACAATATGACACGATCTAATTTAACCCATTTATCGACATAATAATTTTAAATTAACTTATTAAATTAATATTTTAATATTATTTTAAAATTAACTTATTAAATTAATATTTTAATATTATTTTATTCATTAAATCTGAGACAAACATGATTTGAATGACGTAAATGAATTTATTAAATTATATTTAATTAAAGTAATATTTTTTTATTGATTTTTTCCTAATCGATGATGCAATAATTTGATCCTAATTCGAAATGATCTGATACTATAAAAATATTTTTTATTGATGGATTGATGATATCACTTGTTTATTAAATGTGTCGATATGATTGACACGGTTTGCAATTGAGTCACAATTTATTGGAAAAATAATTGCATTAAGAAAAATAAAAATTATTATTATTATTATTTTAGTTTTAATTAATTGACATGTTATTATATATTATATCATGTATTTTATTTTAAGATAATACACGATAAGGTTACTTCTATAATTAAGGTGAAATCTTTAGAAAAATATAAAGAAGACCTAAGTATGCTAAAATTGAAAAGATGTTAATCCAAATTTAGCAGAATTCACAATTTTGAGATGAAAATATAGAATTTGCTTAATTGTGCACACTTGTATAGTTTAAAGCCTAAATTTAAGAAAATGTTCGTAATTTGTTACCATTGCATCACACCAAAAACATAACATGATAGTTAGGTACTTAGATATCACAAGTAGAAAAAAGAAGTAAAATATGATGATATATTTGGTATGATTATCGAGAATAATTATCAGCACTAGTCGTAGTATGCATTTTGTTTTTATCAGTGATATTTTATTACTTTAATTAAATATTAGAGGGTGTTGTAATAAGTAGCTCAAAATATTCATACACGAAACATCAAAATGAAAGTAGTGAATTGTAATTAAAGTCCAAACAGTACAAAGGATCACATTGTTATCTAGTCAAGTGCGTTAATTAATATAACATTTTGCATGGTTCGGATTTAGATACTGGAGCAAGCCTTTAAATGTACGAGGCAAGAAAGTGGGAAAAAATATATAGATATATTTTAAAAGAATCCGAGACCCTGTTCACAATTATGGTAAGGAGATAGTTATTCTTTATGACTTACCCTAATATTGCTTACAATAGAAACAAGTAAATAATAAAATAATATAGCTAAACTTACAGGGGGAAAGAAATAGCCATATATAATAAACAACACAAGTGGGTAGTTTAATAATCAACATACATCATGTCAACAATAGTAATAGATATACATAGAGGGAGATAACATGCAATAGACAAAAAGGAAAGACAAATAACAAGTGATGGAAAGAAAGCAATAAAGCCTGCTATGTACGGAAATAAGTGAAGAAAGAAAAGCTTTTCAATCTTAATAAGATTCTTCTAGGTAGAGCATATTTGAAAGTTATCTTGATTGTATTACACACATGTGATGACCAAAGATAACAATATAACGTACTAAATTCACTTAGGATCTACACAGATGTGATAAAATTTATGATTTTTTTTAAGAAAACTACTTAACACCAAGAAATTTTCTATGTAAAGAAAATCAATAATTCATAACTTAAAGATATTATTAACTAATACTCTCACAATTGGAGCACCATATTTGATTGTGCCAAAGCTGTCTTCAATGTTGTCTACACAATAATTATGATGCAATTAATGATTTTGGCTCTTCATAGCCTCACTATCACATAATATGATACAATCATCAATGGACAGTATTTGTGATAACCTAGGATAAGGGCAATCTCATATACATGTACCTACTTGCAAACTACGACCTATTGATGATACAAAATTTAGAAAATAACTTTTAATTGTATTACAGATTGTAAGAGTTTTTCAATATTTTTAATTAATTTGAAATTTCCAAATGGAGGATACTTATAGAAAACCTTTGGATTGTTGGGTACCTTACCAATCACGTTAATTCTCAACTTTTATATTTATCAAATAATGTGTAAGTGCACGAATCACTTTGTATGAAATAATAAGTATATTTTCAAAGTCGGTCAAAAAAGAAATCACATAGTTTTTGAATAGTTTAATAAATTCTTAAAAACAAAAAATTAAACATATAAAATTTGTTACAAAATTTGGATTTGGAGATATTTAAACTATTAACATTAAAAAAATAAAAGATAAATGATAGATTAATTTACCCAAAAAACAGACATGCATACAATTCATTAATCAATGGGAATTAATGTGATATTTAACTAGTTTATTATGCTTGTTAAAGTTAATTTAGGTTGATAAAATATAAACCTAGATTATCGATTATTTCGTATATATACAAATAGCACATTCGATCGGATCTACTAATTATTATTAATTAAAACCATATAATGCCTTCGGTTGTATCTATTAATTAATTTTAATTAAATTACACTTCTTTCAAATAAATTAACAACCCATTTAGTTTCCTTCTTTGGTTGAGTTTAATAAGTTAAATTTTTATTCAAACTTTCTAATTAGATTATAGATCGATGAATCTAAAATCTAATTTTCGTGTTTTAAATTTATTACGAAAAATTTATTGCTAATATATTTTTCAATATTAAATCTTATAAAAACTTTGACATAGAACATTACTGTAAACCAGATTTGGATAATAAAATCCTTAATCCAAGAGTGACTCTAAATCAAATCTAGATTCGTGTTTCAAAAATCCAATTTCATATAAATTTTGTAAAATTCTTGAATAGAAAATAATTTGTGTTTAATGATTGTTAACATATTCACCTATTTTTATAATACATTAGTATAATAACATAACTAAAATTTTATTATAACATTTAGTTAGACATGCTCAATTTAATAAATGACAACATATTAATATTACATTTAAAAGGATACATTATACTAAAGGTGTAAATAGAATACAATTAAAATTAATACCTCAACTATATTACTACTAATAATGCTTATACTAATCTATAATTTAAATATAATCTAAAAAAACACCTTTTTGTTGTCACTTATTGTGAAAGCATAATCTAAACTATTCATAACATAAACATAAAACTAAAACTTGATTAGCTATCAAATTAAGAGAAGATTTTAAATTTTTTTTTATAGAAAACTAAAAGAAAGAGAGCTGAAAGAGCCAAGGATATGCTTTTACAATGAAGTTGGGGTCCTTTATATAACTTTGAAAAATGTAGGAAAAGAGAGAAAAAAAATGGATCAGATGGTCGAACATTGCATCATACATTGAATCTATACCACAACATGAGACAATCTATTTGCATTTGTATTGCTCGATTCACTAGTCCAGCATTACGGTACATAAAGTACTATGTCGTGTCATGCATCTCCCTTAATTTCTAAAATCCCTTTTGATTTACATCATTCACATTGGTTTGGAACATATGTAAAACTTACATATGTTAATATTTTATGATTCAATTTTGCAATGAAATGCCTTCAAGTATTATTCTTTGAGCGTTCATTAATTAAATCATTTTGAAGCTAAAAATACCTGAAAAATAATAAAATATACATGTGATTCCAAAAATATAGATTTGCGTAAAAGATGACAATACTATATAAATACAAATCTATTTTAACATTTAAAGTTCATAAAATCATGTTTATTTAGTGTTTTTAAGTACTAATCGCAACTCCTAACTAGCTTCTAGTTAGTCTCTAAAAAGAAAAGCAAAAAACTAAAAAAAACTAGTGTATGCAACAAGCCTTTAAACCCCTAAGTTTTCATAGTTGATGAGTTTAAATCTTGTGAGAGATTTTAGAGATGATACCCACAAATATCAAACTAAATGCAAAAAATTTAAAAATAGATAACAAAAATAAATAAATAACACACAAATAAATAACAAACTAAACTTTTAAACAAAACAAAAGGAATAGCAAAACTTCTTATTCTTTTAATTTTGTTTTAAGTTCATAGCTAATATTCAAAGCATAAGTTATTGTAATATTCTAAACATTCATAGTTTACTACAATAATTAGTTGAAAATAATTTCATATTCACATAAAAAATGTATCAACATTAAATTTTCCAATTTTAGTGTTTGTAATTCGAATTCGCTTTGATTTTAACCTCACAAGTCATACTCTCAATAACATGATCCTATAGGTTCAAGCACTCACTCAAAGATAAATGTGAAAAGAGTTTATGTAAAGAAATGAATGAATATGTTTGCATATTTTCAAAGGAGAAAAGGCTCAAAGTAATGTATAATATTGATCTCATGCAAGAATTTATAAAGAAATCACGTATTATTTTCTTATATCTATCAAAATTATCAAATAAAATTTTCAATTTATATGCCTTTTATAGACGAAGAAAATGCAGTGACTTCTAGGGAATTTATTCTCTATCTTTTTTTTCTTTTATATTTAACCATTTCTCATAACTTTGTAGGATTTTTTGGGTCATAGTATTTAATTTATACTATTTATTTTTTTTCTCTTTTTCTTATTTTTATCTCATTTTTAAGAGATATTCATTTTTTAGAGAGAAGATCCATGTACAATTTGTACATAATTTGTTTTCTATGATATGGTGAGTGGCTAATTTTTAGCATCTTTTTTTTTATTAGCTTAGGTAATCTCATATATGTCTCTTCTTTAGAAGTTATGTATGAATGATGAAGGGTATATACTTTCAATTTCTACTAAGTCATTCAATTTAAGTAACAAAAATAAATATATAATACTTTATTAGATGTAAAAATCCTAGCATTCAATGCAAAACGTATGAAGATCATCTAGCAATTCGAAATTGATAAGTATAATGTTTAAAAGAGTAGAAAAATACCATTACTAAAAATGGAAAGATAATGTCTTGAAATATTCTCTCAAGGTAATCTTCATTATATGATTCCCAAACACCAATTTTGGGTTTATTACAATTTCAACATTTTATCATGAAATACAAATTATGGCAAAAACTAACTAATTATCATATTACTCCATGATATGTTAAAAAATTAATCTAACAATACAAAAACTTAATCATTTACTTAAGATTAAATAAGAGACATGATAATTTTGCAAGAAAATTTTAAAATTAACCTAAAATTCCTAAATTACTAAAAATAAATAAAAGCACACAAATATACTTGAAAATTTGAAAAAAATTTAAAAAAAATATAAAAATGTGAACACATGTTTAATAAAAATTTTAAATTAGCTCAAATTTACAAAGATGTAACTTTTCTCACCCCCAACTTAGAATTTCCATTGTTCTCAAAGTAAAAATTATAAATTAAAGATAAGGAGTGAAGAATAGAAAAGTTACCAATTCGTTGAACATGCTCAAGTATTGATGTGAAATTGTAGGTGTATTTATCATTTCATATATTTAAATTTACACATATAGAATACTGTATACTTCTCCCAAATATTTGCAAATAATTATAAAATTAATAATTCTAAGCAGTGTTCACATGATAGGAAACAAAACAAAATAAACAACAAGAAAACAAAAACAAACATAATATCCAAAAATAATTAAACTAAAGTTCTCAAAATAAAATAAAACAAAATACATAAAATACAAACTCATAGAACTCTAGAACAAATCTGGAGCTCAATCTTCCATGTCATCTGGATATTGTTCTTTAGGTTGTTGTCATGATTGCTGATGTATAGGTGAAATAATTATACCAATACTTGGGTGCTACTAAATGGCTCATATCCACCTCAAGATGGTTAAGTTGTAATAGGTTCATTTTGAAAGAGTCAACGACTTAGTACAAAACCAAGGTAAGGAGATATAGACTCTTAACAAACTCGTCCTCAAAAGCAACAGAAAGGATACCAACTTAAAATAGAACACTCAACCGTAGTAACAATATAATACTGAATAATATGATAACATTCAATAACAGATATTATATAAAAATTCGAAAGCATATAAGGAGTATAATAACATTCTAATTAGGGTTTAAATGTGAGAATGCTTTAACATACACAATTCCAACTCAGATTATACTAGCACAATAACAAAACAAGCATAACACACAATATAATGAGATAAACTCACATAGAGATTATATCTATGTGATATTGCATAGTCTTTATGTGGGTTTATCTCATTATATCGTGTGTTATACTTGTTCTATTATTGTGCTAGTATAATCTGAGTTGGAATTGTGTATGTTAAAGCGTATTGAAGTAGCTTTGGTTGTCGAAACCAACACTACAATATTATCTCTAAGATACCAAATACCAACTTCTAAAGTAGGCTTAACATATTTGATGATTCTTTTGATTGTCACAAGATGTGATTCTTTAGGATTGGCTTGGTATCTAGCACATACTCCAACACTAAATGAGGTGTTAGGATGACTTATAGCCAGATACAGAAGGCTCCCACTCATACTCCTATATAAAGTCTATTCAAAATTCTTGATGGAAGAGTCTTGATGAAGTTTTAGAGTGGTGCTTGGGGTTCGAGTAGGAGAGGCAGTAACCAAACCAAAATTCTTAACTAAATCCTTGGTGTACTTAGCTTGAGATAATAAGATCACATCCTTCATTTTTTTTATTTGAAATCCAATAAAGAACTTTAGTTTTCCAACTAAATGCATCTGGAACTCACTTTACATGGTAGCTGTAAATTTTTCAGCTATATCATTTTGAATGGATCTAAAAATGATGTCATTAACATTCATTTGACCAACAAAAACCTCTCATTGAATTCTTGAGACGATCAAAGTCTTGTTACCACCTCTTATCAGAAAACCATTATTGAGGAGAAACATGGTGGGATAATCATACATAGAGATTACTTCAACTCATATAATGCTTTCTTTAGTCTTATTACATGGTATGGAAAAGTGAGGGTCTTCAAAACCTTTCGGTTGTTCCACGTAA
Organism: Hippophae rhamnoides; assembly: GCA_033030585.1. NCBI lineage: Eukaryota > Viridiplantae > Streptophyta > Magnoliopsida > Rosales > Elaeagnaceae > Hippophae > Hippophae rhamnoides. The sequence goes on along the minus strand of CM065435.1, from coordinate 34,694,294 downwards.
GCCTATTTTTTTATAACTTTATTTAAAAAAGCACTTTTGACATCCATCTAGTACAAATTAAACCTAAAAAAATAGGCAAGACCAAGAAGTAGTCTAATAGACTCAAGACATGCAATTGGGATGAAAGTTTCATGAAAGTCTATCCCTTCAATATGGGTATACCATTATGCAACAACCCATGACGTATTTCAAGCAAGGACCCATTTTCATCTTCCTTATTTTTATACAACGAGTGAGAGTACCAATGATATGTTTGTCCAATGGCAATGGGAACTAAGTACCAAACATCATTTGCTAAAATTAAGTAAGTACCTCCTATATAGAGTTGACTTATTGTAAGTTATATAGGGCTTCTTTAACAGTTTTAAGAAGGATGGTGGATGTGAAACACATATTTTAGGGTCTCTTGTAGTGTAGCTGACGTCTTGTCTTAACTCCACCTTCTTTATTATGATAATATCATTTGCAAAATAGGAATTCTTAGCCCATTTAGGAAGGAAAGAGTCCTATTTTTTACATTCTTTTTCTTCTTCGGTGGTTCTAAAGTACGTTTTGTAGGACTTCTTTAACATTTTTAGGAAGGATGGTGTATATGAAACACATATAGTTTAGGGTTTTTGTAAGTGACATCCCGTGTTAACTCTACCTTCTTTATTATGATAATATTAATGATTTGAACGGTTTTATATAATTTATCATTTATAAACTCTAATTTTAGTTTAATTTAATTTATTTTTTTATTGATTTTTAACTTTATTATTATTATTATTTAAATTTTATTATTTGAAGAAAATAAAAATTCAAAATTTTAGAAATATATTTTCAAATTTAAATAAATATCAATTTAAATCAAATTTAAATTAATAAATTTTTAAATATATATATATATATATATACAAAACTGCTGACAGTTTTATATATATATTTATATATATAAAAGATAAAAGAAAGAAAGAAAGAAAGAATCAGCGCAGGTGTTATATATATGTGGAGGAAGAGAAGGAATAGAGAGAGCAGAAACAAAAAAATAAAAGAGAGAAACGGAAATAGAGAGGCGTCGCGGAAGGGGAGAACAAACAAAAAAAAAATCAGAGAGGAAGGAACGAAAAAGCAGAGAAGAGAGAGAAACTAACAGGCGGCGAAGAAAGAAAAAAATAGAGGAGAAAAAACAGATTATTTTTACGAGTCAATTTTCTTTCAATTTTTCTCCGAAAATTATGATGAATTTATTTATATTTAATTTAATTTTTAGCATGAATTAATTTATCTTTATTCTAAGAAAAATATGTAATTTAATTCTAAACTATGCTTGATTTTTTACGTTAATTTGAATTATTTATATTCATTTTTTATTTATTTATTTTGAGTTTAATGTTTTTAATTAATTGGCCATTAATTAGATGATTTTTGTCTTGTGATTTACTATCGAAAGAAGAAATTATAGGATAGATTTGAAATATTTCGACATAAGTAAATATAAAGATCGAAATACTTGTATAAACCTGTGTGGTTTTAAAAATCATTGTTCTTAATGCTTTCTTATTTTATTAAATTACATACTCTTCCATAAATTAATGTACAAGATTATTTCCAATTGACTATCGAAAGAGACTTTTGGATGTTTTTGGAGATTGTTAACAAACAAAGAGAATTAAATTCAATTAGTTAGATGAGTAAAACATAGCAAGTGATTAGATGAAATTGATTTCCTAGAGGTTTTCTTCCTATTAATTTGATTTTCGAACAATATCGTTATTTTATTTTGCGCATTTTCTTTAATTTTATTTTATTTTAAATTTCAAATACAATGTGAAGTAGAAGTCTTTCAAGAAGATATACCAACTGATCACCTAGAACTATCATTGCAGCAGGATACATCATTTATCACAGAAGTGGAGAGGTTGGAGCCAATGGTAGGAAAGATGGATTTTGTAATCTCTATAGACAAAATGCAACAAACTACAACTCCAGAGTTAAAACAATTACCCGATCATCTTCGCTATGCGTCCTTGGGTGATGATTATACCTTTCCAGTGATTGTTGGGGCATCACTTACACCCAGAGAAGAGGAAAAGTGAATTCTTCAATTGAATGAGATTGATGAGTTCTGGAACGATACTTATGAAAATGCAAAGATCTACAAAGAACGCACAAAGAAGTGGCATGAAAAATAGATTCTTAGGCGTGAGTTTGCTCCAAGACAATAGGTTTTTCTTTTCAATTCATGACTAAAACTCTTCTCGAGTAAGTTAAGATCAAGATGGACAGGTCCTTATACAATTGACAAATTTTCTACTTTGGAGCAATAGACTTGAAGGACAAGACAAAGAATATATTAAGAGTTAACGGTCATAGATTGAAGGACTATTATGAAGAACAAGTGGAGAAGAATCGTGCATTTATTCCTTTTCGAAATCCTGATTGATGAAGATTGAAAAGTCTAGTTGTAAACTATAAAATAAGCGCTTATGAGAGGTAGCCCATAAAACTTTCTTTTGTTCTTTTATTTTATTTTTTATTACTATTTTAATAATTTTGATTTTGATGTTGATTTATTTTGCAGGAATAAAAGAGATGAAAATTACAAACTAATGCGGATCCACCATAAAACCAAGGAAGTTTCTTTCATTTCTTCTATCTGTCTCACTTTTAAATTACAATAAAGACATTGTTTAGTTTAAGTTTGGGGGTGTCAACTTCTATAGTCTTGAGTTGTTGAATTCTCTTATCAAACATATATTTAATTATGATTGGATTCACTATAACTATGAAAAATGTGATTGAGGATAGCTTTGAGAATTTTTTTCAAAATATGCTATTTTGTTAGTCAAAGTTTTGTGGGTACTTTAATTTAAATCTTTGTCCTTGAAAATAATTGAGCACATAATAAATTTTTCTTTACTCCATTGTGCCTATGAATAGAAAGAGTTGAATTAACTGGGCTAGAAAAGTTCAATCTTGCTTTGCTCTAGAATTCGTTGATGGATTCTTGAGGCGAAATCCTAATTAATACCAAATATTAGAGAAATGAACTAGGCAATTTTTTTTCACAACCAAAAAGCTTTCCCAACCGTCCTAATTAGCACACCATCATGACATGGTGTATTCCCATAATCAACCCCTTGAGCCTTATTTTACGTAAGCCTTATTTATTTTTTTAACTACATAAACCATTCTCATTTTAAGCCTGAAAAACCATGATCTTACCTTAAATTTTGAGAAAATACTTTGGTAGAAATTTTCATTTAAAGAAAAATTTAGTTCAAATTAAATAATTCACATTATGTTTGCTCTATTTGATAAAAAAGAAGAAGATAAAAATAAAGAAAGAAAGAAAGTGGAAGACAAGAATCGAAAAAGGATAGAAGTGGTTGAAATTAGTAAAGACTATAAGTATCAAGGCAACCACACAAAAAAAAGTAAAGAAAGAAAAGAAAAAGGAAAAGGAAAAAATAGTACTTCACTTATTGAGTATGTCAACAATATTGTCATCAGTATAAACATATTGTCGAGAAAGAGTTTTAGTGTGAATTCTATCTATATATTCTTTTTATTGTTTCTTTCTACCAAGCATTTTCTCAATTTATTTTGATTTTCTATATCCATTTCTTTCTTAACATTCACCCTATGGCCTATCATTACAACCTAAATTAAAGACCTTTTGATATTTGATTTCGATATTTGATTACATTAGTGGAGATAATTTTTGAAAATTAGATTTATGGAGTTAAGTTTTGAGAGAATTTTTTTGATTTCAATTATTTTACTTTTATCAGAATTTGTTGATGGTTTGTAGTTAAATTGACTATTATACACACACATACTCAATGACTTATCTTTAGGTTGAAGTAAATGCTTAACTCTTACTTGATAAATTGTTAAATTTTAATTGATTTTTTTACTATTTTTGATGTAAAAAAAGTAAGTTATTAGTGATGAAATCTAAATTTAAATCATGACTCGATGAATGATTGTAGTTCTTTATAAGGTCTTTTTGACATTGCCTACAATTATCTTTTATTTTATTTTATTTTTGTTTGAAGACAAACAAAATTTAAAATTTGAGTGTTTGATGATTTGGAAAATTTGATATAATTTATCACTTATAAACTTTAACTTTAGTTTAATTTTATTTATTTTTTATTAATTTTGGACTTTATTATTATTATTATTTAAATTTTATTATAGATTTGAAGAAAATAAAGATTTAAAATTTTAGAAGTATATCATTTAAGGATTCTCAAATTTAAATAAATATCGATTTAAATTAAATTTAAATTAATAAATTTTTAAATATATATATATACATATACATATTTGCTTACAGGTTTTTATATATATAAAAGATAAAAGAAGAAATAATCATTGCAGGGTTTATATATATATATATATATATATATATATGTGATAAAGGAAGAAGAAACAGGGTTTTGGGAAGAGACGGAATAGAGAGAGAGCACAAACAAAAAAAATAAAAGAGAGAAACGGCAACAGAGAGGCGCCGCGGAAACGGAGAACAAACAAAAAAACAATCAGAGAGGAAGGAACGAAAAAACAGAGAAGAGAGAGAGAAACTGACAGGCGGCGGAAAAGAAAAAGAAAACGTAGGAAAACGAAAGAAGATTCTCTTTTAGTGTCAATTTTCTTTCTTCTTTACTAAAATTACTGTAAATTTGTTTATGTTTAATTTAATTTTTAATATGAATTAATTTATTTTTATTTTTTAAAAAATATAATTTAATTTTAAATTATGTTTGATTTTTTACGTTAATTTAAATTATTTTTTCTTTATGTTTGTCTTATTTATTTTGAGTTAAATGCTTCTAAGTAATTGGTCATTAATTAGTTAATTTTAATCTTATGATTTATTATCGAAAAAAAGAATTATAGGATAGATTTGGAATATTTCGACATAAGTAAATATAAAAATCGAAAAACTTGTATGAACCTGTGTTGTTTTAAAAATCATTATTCTTAATGTTTTATTACTTTATTAAATTGCATATTCTTGTGTAAATTCATGTACAAGATTTTTTTCAATTGACTATCGAAAGAAGCTTTTGGATGTTTTTGAAAATTGTTAACAAAGAAAGAGAATTAAATTCAATTAATTAAATGAGTAAAATATAGCGAGGGATTAGATGAAATTGATTTTCTAGAAGTTTTCTTCCCATTAATTTAATTTTCGAACAATATCGTTATTTTATTTTGCGCATTTTCTTTAATTTTCTTTTATTTTAAATTTCAAATACAACAACTTTGGTGACTTCTCTAAATAAAATTAAGATTATCATAATTTTGATATTTGTCAAAAATAAGTTATCAATCCCTAAAGACGATACTTTTCTTATCACTTAATTATAAAACTCCGATACTATATACTTACAGTTTTGCACCTTATCAAATATCATCTACATAATAGGCATTCTTAGCCCGAATGGAAGAGTCAGTTTTTTCATATTCTTTTTCTTCTTTAGTGGTTCTAGAGGAATTAATAGAAGTAGTGGAGGGTATCTCAACATTATGTGCAGGATTTTTAGAAATGTCCCAAATTTTAAATATTTCATTATCATCACATTCAACAAGTTTGGTTGCTCTATAATAATTTATTATGAGATTGATCGATTTTATAACACTCAAAGATCTTAGGTTGTAGACTTAGTAAGTGTGGCTATTATTTGATCATCCAATGAAAATTCTAAGGTCACTTTTAGCCTTAAATTTATCAATATTTTTTTGTCTTTAAGAATATAACATGTACTCCCAAACACACAAAGGTGTTTAACATTTGATCTTTTTCCATGCATAAGTTCATATAAAGACTCACGGGTGCCAGGCCTAAGAAAGCAATGATTGAAAGTGTAGTAATTAGTGTTGATAGCTTCAACCTTAAAGTGTTTGGCTAAGTTTTTACTTGTGAGTTTAAGTCTACCGATTTCTTGGATAACTTGTTCTTATTTTCAAAAATCCCATTTTTGTTGAGGGGTTTTTAGAGTATAAAACTCATGCTGAAATCCCATTTAAAAAAAAACACTAAATTTAAAGTTCTTGAATTCTTATGCATAGTCGCTCATGATTTTTATGATTGTTTTGATGGATTCAATTTTTTTCGTTTTGTAGCTTGATACACAAGGATTTAAACTCATCAAAATCTTTAGATTTTTCTCTCATAAATAGAACATAATTGTATCTCTAGAAATCATCAATAATAACCAGAATATACTTTCTCCCATCAATACTTGTTGTTTGAAAGAGACCTATCTGATCCAAATGGAGAAGTTGGAAAGGTTTTGTAATAGACAAGTGTTGATTCTTCTTATGGTGGATTTTATTTTGTTTGCCCATCTGACAAGAACCATAAACATGCTCAAGAATGGAGGAAATAGATGGGAGACCCTGGATGACATTGAAATTTGAGATTTTCTTTAGTAATTTATAATTGACATGTCCCAATCGTTGATGCCATAAATCTTCGTTGCTCAAACTTAGCTTCTTACATACAACTTTGGGAGGTGTTCCTACATGGTAGCAATTATCCTTAGATTTGATACCTCTGACCAATTTCTACCCAACTCATCATACACAATATAGTCTATTGGAGTAAACTTAACAGTTTTTTTATTGTCACAAATTTGGCTACTGCTATAAGGTTAGCCTTGAGTCCTTCCATGTAGAATACATCCATGAGCATAAGGATACTAGGGGCACTGATAGATCCTCTACCATAAATCAACACCTTATTACCATCACCAAACATAAATAATCCATCATTGGTGAGAGTTAATTTGATAAAGAAAGATATTACCGGTTATTCAAAGAAGTATGAACCTCATTGCAATTGAGATCTTGATCATATGTACCAATAACAAAAAAGGATTTAAACTCGTTCAAAACCAACATTGCATCATTTTGTACGGTTATGGCTTCACTAGTCAATGGGATAGAAAGTTTCAGAAGTTTTTCCACACGACTCAACATATCCATGTCACAAATAGGTGTCTTTTTTAGAGTTGGAAAAGGTGAAGTAACTTGAGTTTCAAGATATAGGGAAGAGAGAAAAGCTCTGAGAACTCATGACATCTTCGATGGAATCATCATCTGAAATCATAGTGACAGGAAAATGTTTATAAACAGTAGCTAAACTAAAGGAGGAGAGATGAATATTTTTAAGTTTTAATAACTTGTCGAAATAAGTATTTCCAAGGCACTACTTATTACCAATTTCAATAGATTCTTTAATTTTTCTCTATAAGTGATACTGTTGAAGATGGAGAGCCTCATCCATTTCTTGTTTTTTCTAAAATGATGGATTCAAGAAGAATGACCTTAGTAGTATCAGCTTCAACAAAACATGAAGTCTAGTTAGTTTAGCATCACAATCTTCCAATAAGGACTCCAAGATAGCCTTTTTGTCTTCCAAGATGCCAGCTTCTTTAATAAGTTTGCATATGTCATTTGAATTACTAGATAACTCAAACGTGCATTGATCTATGAGAGAATCAAATTCTCTATCTTGAATCCCCTTCTCAAGTTTACTTATCAGAGCAAGATAATTCATTATCGCGTAAGAAAATCTAGTGAGGATTAAAATGATTGTCCAAGTTTAATTTCAAATTTTTCACAACTTTATCACCATCCAATGTGAGATTGAGCAATTGATCAGATAGATTCAACTACTCCTTATCTTTTTTAGTAGTATTGCTATGAATCTTGGTCATAACCTTTTTCAACTTGATATTACTATACACAAGTTGATTATAGAATTCTTAAAGTGAGAAACTATTCATTTTCACAAGTTTTAGTCCACTAAGAAGAACTAGATTATGCATTCTTGGAGTGGGAAGCATAAGAGCTTAGCATTTAGGGGTGCCAACCTCTATCTTTTCTGAAGAAGAAACACTTGCTTGAGGAATGCACCCATCGTATTTCTTTTACAGGAATTCCTAAGCTTTCTTGACAATCATAAACTTATCCATGAGAGTAGAACCCTCTATAGTAATTGAATTGATAAGAAGGTGTAACCCTTGGTAGTTTAAATTGTTGAGATTAGGTTCTTCTTTATTCCAGACATTGACATGTTTATGTTTGACAACACTAGCCTTAGACACATGCATAGGACACATCTAACCATCCTCAATCAAAGACTAAACATTATTATTGGTATATATCAAGTAGGAACATATATGAGATTTCCAATAAAAGTAACATAATCTGTTGAATTTAAGTGTTTACTAACCAATCCTCTTATATCATCCATTACAAAAGATTTGAAAGAATTAAACAAATAGAGTAAATGGAAAGGATCAACACTAGAATAGCCAACCAAAATAGGGTGTACTCACTTTGACACCAATTCAAAGAGTCCACGATCCCGTACATAAATAGGGTAAGGAGATACAGACTCCTAAAGGACTCGTCCCCACAAGTAGAGGAAAGGATAACAACTTAAAGTAGAACACTCAGTAGTAGTAGTAATTAGGGGTGAACATCGGTTCGAAACCGCAAGTTTTAGATCAATCCGAATCCGATCCGATCCGAAGCAAATTATGAATTATTCAATCCGAATCCGATCCGTTGTACATGCCAATCCGAACAAATCCGAAACCGCTAATTTTAAGTCAATCCGAATCCAATCCGATCCGATCCGATCCAAAAATTATTCAATCCGAATCCGCTTTAAATGTCAATCCAAATCCGATTCTTTGTACATGTCAATCCGAACAAATCTGAATACGATCCAATCCGAAAATTATTCAATCCGAAAAATATTCAATCTAAATCCGCTTTAAATTCTAATCCGATCGAATAGGGTCAAAATTTTAATTTAAATCTATTAAAAAATTACATAAATAAACAAATTATGAAATATCAATCTGATCCGAACCGCTATAAGTGTCAATCCAAACAAATACAAATATAATATAATTTCAACATATAAAATAAAAAATTACATAAAATAAAAAAATCTAAAATAAAAATATTTTTCATACAAATTAAAAAATAGACAACATGATTAAAAAGAATTCAACAAAAATAATAAAAAAAAAAATTCAACATCAATTACATAATTTAACTCTAAAAAATTAAATATCAATTACATAAATTAACTTCATTCTCCAAAATTAATAATAACAATAACTCTTTTTAATAATCATTCAAGCTTCCAATACCATCGAGCCCTTAAAGATCCCAATTTGAAAAATTGAATGCCAACCTGTAAAAGAGACCAAAATACCATCACAAAACTAGCAGAACATATCGTTATATTATACAGGACAGGATTTATCTCTGGCAATATATTCCTCAAAAGTCAGACAAAGATCAAAGACATTTCTAATTAACCAATCAATAAAAATAATATAAAATACATTCATTTTATAGCAATGAAGCATTTAGATCATGGAAAGTTGTGATATAATACTTTAGTGCACCAAACCATGTCACAGTTAGTTGAAGTTCCCAGTACAACATCATCTCATAAATCATGAAAGGGCACTGTGCAACATGTTATAGGTACTCACTTTTTTGCCTTGAGGCAAAAAAGTCGTACAAATAGAGACCATGAACCAGCATGAACTATGAAGTAATTGGAGATTCGTTGCTATACTGAAACTTCTGATCTGGGAGTTAAAGAGCGCATATTTGTAAAGCTGTCAACATAAAGTAAAATAAATATAAAGTTGCTATTTGCTTCACATACCAGTCAATATCAATGTAGTTACAGCTTATCACACGCCCAAAAAGTTATTTGATGCTAATCCAAGATACAAGTATACAAATTAAATTAGCAACCGGGAATTGAAAGCAGCAAATCCCGGAAAAAGAATTAGAAGTATAAGTACACGGTAATGAGGACGCAACAAAACTGAACTCTCATTCTTATGAAATCAACGCAACAAAAAATCTGACAAAAGCTCAAGCAACTCAATGAATTAACAATACTTATAGATCTGAGTAAAATGAATCTCCATTTTGAATAAACCGATTGTTGAATCTAATGAAATTCATCCATTTTTCTCAACAATAATGTACAATCAAACTCTCACTTTCAAAACCCATCAAATTCACATCGCTATGAATCAAACCAACCCAATTAACAAAACCCAGATTGTATACTGAGCGAGATCAAGAAAAGAATGAAAGAAACTAACAAGACCCAGAAAGCTAAACATCAAAATAATAAAAACCCAGCTACAAAAGAGCAAAATCTTACTGGATTTTGATGAAAGAATGAAGCCGAAATAGTAATGGTATCTAAAGAGCTAAGGGGTACAACGAACGGTGACAAGCGACAGACGATAGGCGAACAATGAACACCGAGAAGTGACAGACGAACATCGACTCGAACGCAACGACTGGAACCAGCGGCGGGGGTGGAGTCGACTTGAGTACGAGAGACAGAGAGAGATGGTGGCTGAAAAAAATTTAATTAGGGTTTCAGTTTTGTTAAGATTAAAGAGATGGAGTCGCAGAGTATATTAACTTAGTTTATTATTTATTATAATATTATTATATATATATTAAATATATCGGATTGGATTATATGAATTTGAATATTTTTAATTCGAATTCGAATCTGAATCCGATCAGATTGATAAAATCCAATCCGACTTCGGATCGAAACCACTCAATTTTTTCGGATTTGATCAAAATTTTCATATTTTTCGAATTGATCGGATATTTTGCCCACCCTTAGTAGTAATAATATAATATCGAATCAATAAATAACATTCAATAAAAAATATTATATGAAAACTAAAAAGCAGATAAGGAATATAATAGCATTCTAATCAAAGTTTAAATGTTAACATGTTTTAACAAACACAATTTCAACTAGCACAAAATAGAATAATGAGGTAAAGCTATATAGAGATCGTATCTATGTGCTAATGTCCCCACGTTGCTTAAAAAAATCACCCAGCTATAAACAATTTACTAATCAATAAAATAGTTACAACTTTGAAAGAAATAAAACCATTATTACCTCTATCAATTGGAATCTCTATTCAAATTTCCTATTACTGCTCTTGTTTGCTGCTTCTACAATGACCTATTCGACATATGAACCCAACTCTCCACCACAGCTGACACCACTCGAAGTGATGTGATTAGATACCACATAATAGTAATGTGTTGAATAAAATAACACAACCCTTAAATACTTCTCATATAGAGATGTACTCACTCATCATATAAAAATAGTTACACTTACTATTCTATGCTCACACGAATGTATCATAATTATTAAAACATGTTAAAAATAATTGGTGACTATGGAATTCAATTCAATAGAAATTTTGACAGTTTTTAATTTGAATTAATTTTGCAATTAATGAAGGGGTATTTATAGTCTCAAATGGCCACCTCCCTATCCACCTTGCCAAAGGTGGTGGTTAGGTTGGTGACGAGGTTGGTGATAAAGTGCTAAAAATGATATTTTTTTGTTTCCAAAAATGCCAAGTAAATTTCATATATACCTGCACCTAAAATGAACCAAAATTATGAGCAACAATGTTGGCTCACTTGTAAACTCACTAGTCAAAAATAACAACTCTCAACCTAAACTCTCAACCTAATATGCATACTATGATAACCAATCCCTCTGGTATGTGTAAATATTCTCGCATACAAAGTGTAAAATAAATAAACATCTTATTTTGCAAATAAGAAGCTAACACACAAATACAAACTACAACAGGACTTACACATTTTACACATCAAACGGTTATTATCCACATGATCACGATGTTGTCTATTTAAAAATGTAGCTTGTTATGTAGCATAAGTTTGGTTAAAGTTTTCTAAGTTGGTCATTCTTTCACCTAAATGATGCATTTCATCTTTCATGGTCATCTTAGATGAAAAAGTGGCCCTTCTATCCCTTTGGGAAATGTTGGTACTAGAGGTGAGTTCCTTATAATATGATAAATTTAATAATTCTTTTTGTTAAATTATAACTTCATATTTTGAGTGAGTCAACTACCATTTTTTACATAAGGCAGTGACTACCTGGGGAAAAAAAGTAACTCAATTAGGACCGTTAGCATATAACTTAATCTTGTGATGAATTATATTTTCTATGTCCATAGGCATTTTAGATGTTATTACATATATTAGCATTGCCCTCTCTCTATCCACACAGTGGTAAAGTCTAGTGGGCATTAGTTTTAAACACACAAAGTATTGCCATATACGGATAACTCTATCCAAATATTTGACTTCAAAATTGTTATATTTTCCACTGGCATAACTCCATTCGCCCCCTTCTAAAGTAAATGTTTCAAGTACTGTAGCGTAGTCGACATTAATCAAATACATTTCATACTCACCCTTCCCAATAGTTACTAAATAATAATGAGTATTAATATCATTTGGTCCAAATGGGACTAGTACATCTCGTACTTTAACCACATTATCAACAATATCGGGAATATTAGTATAGAATTTTCAAAAAATTAATTTAATAACAACATAAGTTCTTTAACAAACTTTTTTCATCCTAATAGTACTATAACTTCAATAATGCCCTCGAATTGGACATTTGGTCTTAAATCAAAGTTCATTCCTCTTTCAACTATAAAACTTTTATTCACTTCTATGGATTTTTCAAATTGTAACTTGGCCTCACAACTTGAGACTTTGGCCCTATCATAATAACCAGAAGTTGATACCCCTTTCTCTTTATCATTCCTAACTCTATGTGCTGCCATTTTAAAAATTCAATGATATCTAAATATAAGGGTTCTCACAGATAATCCAGAAAAACAAAAAAGTAAAAATTTTAATACAAAATAATTTCCTTACCCTCACTAAATCCAAATTAGGGTTTAAACTCTTTAATTATCTAATAAAATTAACTAAAATTAAGAGAATTCATTATAAGACTAAACATTCTATAAACTTTTAATTTACTTGCTTGTGTTGTTGAGGATGAAAAAATTAAAGAACACCTCTTGAAGAAGATGAAGATTTCTTGAAGAGTTGATCGTTTAAAAATTAATGGAATGATTAGGAAAATGATATTTGTGAAAATATTTGGGATATAATGGAAGAAATGTGTGATTTTTGAGAAAATGTGTTTTTGGGGAGAGAAAATGTTAGGATTTAGTGAAGAAAGTGAGAAAATTAGGGGAAAGTGGGTGTTTTTACATCAGGGTTGAAAATTATACAATGTTTTTAACGCACACTGATGTTTTTTTTTGGTGTATGACATGAAACTTTTAACTTCCTTCAGTTTGTACAAAAACACCCATGCCACAACGTGGTTTTTATGTGTGCTGCAATGAACGTTAATTTCCTTCACCTTTACGAGATCCTCATTTTTTACTATAACTAAAATAACACACTTACTTTAATAACTATAGTAATACAAATGTTTTTAATTAACTTAATACTAACAAATATTTATAACTAACTAGAAAATGAAAATAACAAACCTATATAAAAAAATTAACAAAGTAATCACAAAGAAAGTTTTTAACTTTTCTTAAATAAACAAAATAACAAAAACAATTATAAAAATGAAACTAAATTAAATAAGAGCAAAAAATAGGTAATCTCCTATCTAGGATGATATTTATCATCTTTAGTGAGATGCTGCTTAGGAAACTTCATCATTTAGCAAACTCAATGTCTCTACATCATTGAGTTTAGTTATTTTTTAGACCTGGCAACTATTCTTTGCCTTACTTCTGCAAGTGCGCAATTAGCTACTCTACTTGTACTTTCACCCTTTTTATAAAAACCTCCACATAGCCCATTCTTTGATTTATTCTCGATTGGTTGTCTCTGATGAACGAAAACCGGCATCGCCGATTCTCGCAAATACTTTGGTTTTAATATTTGTAAAACTCTCGCAAGTGCACGAATCATTTCGTAGAAAATGATAAGTATACTCCCAAGGTCGATCTAAGGAAGGAATGTATGTGGTTTTTAATTTATTATTCAAACTTTTAAAAACGAATTAAATCCTAAACATCCTGTCATGATAGTTTGGTTTACGTGTTCCTAATCTAATAACATAAAATAAACATATATACAGATTAATTAAATATAATCTAATAACATAAAAATAAACATAGATACAAATTCAATAAATATTTATCTAAAAATAAATATAAATACAGATTCAATAAATATTCATGCAAATTTTATCATTTATATTAGTGGAGTATTTATGGATATAATAACTAAATTAATTATGCTTCCTCATATTATCTAGGTTATTAAAGATATAAATTGATATTTTATTGATTCTCTCTTTTTTATATAAATACCACCTTTGGTGGGGTTAGATATTCTTTGTTAACTAAACAAATCAATTAACACCTACGCGGGTTGATAACTAATTTAGTTAATTAAATTAATTCCTTTTTCTAAGAGATTGAAAATGAACCATTTAAATGCCACCTTTGGTTGTTAGATGTTTTTAAACTTTATTCAAGGTGTCCAAATTAAACATAAGAATTTAATTATCCGAGTACTAACTTTCAAGTTTTAAAAACACTATTGAAAACATGTTGTCAATACATTTTCACATAATAATTCTTATAAAAACTTTTGAAATAGAGTTTCACTCTAACTACCGAGCGATTGTACCAACAAATAAAAGATCACTACTCTAAATTAGACCGGATAACTAAACCATAAAATCTAATTTTCAGATTTAAGTTTGTAATGAAAAATAATATATTTCTCTCTAACATCCTTAATATAAAATCTTGAATAAAAATAAAATCAATTCATTTTAGAGATTTTTACCTATTTAATATTTCGTAAGCATAACAACGTTATTATTACATCATAATTATAACAATTTAGCACGCTTAAATTTAATCACAGACAAATTAAATATAACATGTAAGAATAAAGCATAAAAAATAATCAGAAGAAAATAAAATCCTTACGTAACTTCTCGACGCTTATTCCCGCTTGCTAGAAAACCTCCAAGCGGAATTTGCACTTCCATTTATTGAATCAAAACTAAAATATTACAAAACATTACAAGTTCCTCTCAAAAGAGAAGAACTCTAAAACTAAGAGAATTGAACTAAAAACTAAGAGAAAATTAAGAAAAGCTTAGAAACTAAGAAAGAAACTAAGAAAACTCAAAAACTAAGAAATGAGAGAAAGAAAGAAGAGAGAAGTGTGGTTTTAAGGTGTGTTTTGGAAGTGAAGGGAAGGGGGTATTTATAGTGAGGATACGGAGAGAAAAAATGAGTAAAAAAATATTAAAAAAATGTTAAAAAATGTAAAAACGTAATGGAAATGTCCGAGGTTATTAATGACGACGCCAAGATTACGCTACCAAGGGGGCTGACGTGAAAATGGGGCGAAAAGGCATTGGGCGCCATGGAAGGGGGTCAGCTGGCATCAAGGGAAAAAATATTCATCTAAACTCTGAATAAATAAGAAATGTGTTTCGAGAGAAAAAAATATATATTTCATCAATAAAAGAAATTAGGCTCAAATTATATCTCATATGGTAGTCTCCACTAAAAAAATTCATAAACACCCCATTTTGGGTTTAATATAATTTCCACATTTTATCAAGAAATAATAGTTATGACAAAACTAACTAATTATAAAAAATAATTACAAAATATTTCATGATATGTTTTCAAAAATTAATCTAACAAGATCAAAGACTTAACTATTTACTTAAATTTGACTTAAAGAAATGATAAATATTTGTGAGAATTATTTTTTTTAAAGCATGGTAACTTTTCACCACCCCCAACCTAGAACTTACATTGTCCTCAATGTAACAACTGTAAATTAAAGATAAAGAGAAAAAGGAGAAAGATTACCTATTTCTTGAGAATGTGTAAGTAGTAATGAAGAAAAGCAGGGGCATCCATCATATTCATCATTAAAGTGTGTACGCATGCATCGCGGAACTTCTAACATCTCAACAAATATTTTTAGTTTTAACAATTTTAAAAATGATTCACATATAAGTAAACTAAAATAAACAATAAAATTAAGTAAATAAAACAAATAACAAAAAATGTTTTTTTTACCTAAAATGACGGGTTGCCTCCCATCCGCCGCTTTAGTTTAACGCCTTAGCAAGACGATCTTTTGGTGTGCTAAGGGTTACTCAACCAAATGCAATCCATTTCAAGAATGTTTTTTGGTTCTTCTAAATAAGGCTTCTGACACGATGGCCATTGACTTTGAACGTTTTTCAGTGTCTTGGAGTCCAATAGTTCCACTACTCCATGCTCAAATACTTGAACTATTTTGAATGGTCCATCCCATCTTCGATCTCACCTTTCTCGAAACAATCTCAAACGAGTTAAATAAAAGAACTTTCATTCCAGGGGAAGAGTCTTAGGAACTAGCTCTTTATAGCGCTTTAGTACGCTCCTTGTATAATTTGGCATTTTTCATACAGGCTTCATTCCTAATTTCTTCCAACTCATTAAGTCGAGTAATCATTTTTCACCTACTTTATCTAAATCCATGTTTAACTCTTTAATTGCCCAAAGAAGCCTTGTGTTCAAGTTCAACTGAAGGTGGCACGCTTCCCAAAGATTAACCGTAAGGGCTCATCCCAATAGGTGTTTTCAGAAATGAAGCGGTACGCATAAGGCATCATTTAACTTAAATGCCCAATCCTTCCTTGAAGGACGCACATGCCTCCAATATTCCCCTTAATTTTCCTATTACTTACTTCCACTAAACCGAAGTTCGAGGATGATATGGAGAGGCTACTTTTACGTGTGATGCTTGTACTTGTTTAGTACTCCATCAAAGAGTTTGTTACAAAAATGGCTACCTCCATCACTTATTATAGCCTCTAGGCGTTCCGAACCTACCGAATATTAAATCTTTCAAGAATTTCACAACAACATTAGCATCATTGGTTTTGGCGGGATAGCTTCTACCCACTTGGACACATAATCCACAAAGAACCAAAAATGTATTGAAAACTACTAGATTGGGGGAAAAGGACCCATGAAGTCAATCCCCCATACATCAAAGAGTTCAACAACTAAATTAGATGTCAAAGGCATTTCATCTCTTTGCTTATGTTTCCTCGTTCTTTTGACATCTATCACATCAGTGCACAAAACATATGAGCATATTTAAAAAGAGGGGCCAGAAAAATCCAGATCGTAATACCCACGGCTGTCTTTTCACCACCAAAATGACCCCCACAACGAAGTTCATGAAAAAAGTTAGAATGCTCTTATGTTCTTCTTCGTGCACACATCTCCTGATGACTTGATCTTGACCAATCTTGTATAAATAAGGGTCATCCTTAAATAGTCCTTAATAGTTTTAAAAACCTTTTTCGTCTCCTCGGAGCATGGAGCTAAGTTAGGTCGCAAAACACCAAGTGGCAAGATAGTTTACAATATCAAGATACCATGGGTTCTGACTCCATGAAAAATAACCGTGCTCATCCAGAAAGGTTTCAACTATATCGCATTACTCTCATCTTTAAGAGAATTGAAGTCGTAAATCAACCTAGACAAACGGGTCACTACTAAGTTTTCACCGCCTTTCTTATCCTTGATTTCTAGGTCAAATTCTTGTAAGAGTAAGCACTCCACTCGATTAATCTTGGCTTGGCATTTGGTTTACTTAATAGGTATCTTAAAGCAAACATGATCGTAATGTACAATCACTTTAGATCCTACTAAATAAGACCGAAATTTGTCTAAAGAGAATACTATAGCCAAGAATTCCTTTTCAAGTGGTGTAATTCATTTGGGCATCATTGAGTGTTTTGCTAGCATAAGAGATGACATGTAAACGCTTATCCACTCTTTGTCCAAGGATCGGCTCCTATTGCATAATCAAGCGCCACACATTATTTCAAAAGGTAAAGACCATTTGGGTGCCATTATAACAAAGGGGTAGATGTTAGTTTCTCTTTTCAAGGTATTAAAGGAAATAAGGCAAATATCATGGAAGTCAAAATAAGCATCTTTGGATAGTAAGTTACATAAAGGATGACTTATTTTAGAGAAATATTTAATAAATCGTCTGTAAAATCCTGCATGTCCCAAGAAGCTTCTTATCCCCTTCACAGATGTAGGGGGAGGTAGTTTGGATATCAATTCAACTTTTGCCTTATCAACTTCAATACCCTCGTTTGCATTCAATGCATCTTTCTAAAACCAAAGTCAATTTATGTAAGAAATCATCAAATGAGTTCCCAAAGATAGAGAAATCGTCCATGAAGATCTCAATGAATTTTTCCACCATGTCCGAGAAAATAGATATCATGCATCTCTGGAAAGTGGCAGGGGCATTGCATAACCCAAATGGCATTCTGTGAAAAGCAAATGTCCCAAAAGGACATGTATTTGTGGTCTTTTTCCTCGATCTTCTTATACGGGTACTTGATAATATCCGTATAATCCATACAAAAACAAAAGAAAATTCGTGCTCTACTAATCTTTCCAACATTTGATCAATGAATGGAAGAGGAAAGTGATCCTTTTTCGTATATAAATTTAGTTTCCTAAAATCTATACACATTCTCCATCCAAAGGATTATTCTAACGGGCACTAATTCACTTTTGTCATTTTTAACAACCGTTATCCTGCATTTCTTTTGTACCACATGCACCGACTAACCCACTTACTATCCGCACAGGATGTATATAATCCCTTCTTCCAATAATTTAAGAATTTCTTTTTTTAACTACCTCGCATGCTTGGTTTAGTCTTCTTTCGCCTCTCGCATGTGCTTAGCACCATCCTCCAAGTTGATTCAGGTATACACATTGTCGGACTAATGCCTCTTATATCCCCCTATACTCCAACCTATCGATTTCTTAAAATTGTTTAAGCACTTTGACGAAGTTCATTTTCTCGTGGTTCGTCAAGGTCAAGAAATTATCACCGGATAAGTTTCTCCTTCTCCCAAAAACACATATTTTAAGTGCTCGTGTAAGCCTTGAGTTCAAGTTCGCGGATTGGCCTCTTAATAGTATGAAGAACTGGGTAGATTTAAGAGTGTACTAGATTTTGTCATTACTTCATTATTATCTAGTTGCTCAAGGTACCTTTAATTTCTTCATCTAAATCTTCTTCAACCTCTTCAAGTGTAAGAACTTTCAAGCTTGTCTTATATTCCTGGTTTGGAAAAAGGTGCTTGGACAAGATTATTCAAAGGATCAACATTGAATATTTCATCGATGGCGTAAATAGAAGGAAAAGGTGAAGAATCAAAAACTTTAAAATGAACAATTTCTCCTAAGACCTGCTATTGTCAAATTTCCATCTTAGACATCAATAATAGTTTTAGTAGTTGCCATAAATGGTCTACCAAGCAATATTGTGTGCTCTCTCATTCAATGCCGGATTTTCTTGCATATCTAGAACCACAAAGTCAACAGTATTATCGGGCTTGTTCACCGTAGCAACACATCCTCAACTATTCCCTTTGGATATTTAAGAGATCTATCCGCAAGTTGAAGCGGTCATAGTTGTGGGTTTTAAATCCCCTAGATCGAAATAAGAACATGTAGAGTAGGCATCAAATTTATACTAGCACCTAAATCAAGCATTGCTTTAGCAACCTTCCTATCCCCCATAGTTACGTTTATAATAAAACTTCCAGGGTCTTTCAACTTAGTGGTAGTTCAGGTCAAGTACAATAGAAATTTCTCGATACTACTACTGCTCATTCACCATACCTCCTTTCTTGTTCAACTCTTTGAAAAACTTAGCATACGTAGGCACATTCATGATCACTTCTAATAATGGTAAATTGATATTTACTTTATAAGCATATTAAAAAGATCGTTGAATTGCTTATCTTGTTTGGATTCTTTTAACCGCGGGAAAAGGTACTTGATCCTGGGGTGGTTCTCGTTGTCTTTTGAATTTTCGGTAAAAGCCGATGACCCCCCAATGAGTTTTTCAAGGCTTGTTAAGTTTAACACTTGTTTCTCCTTTTTGTAGATTAGAATATCGCCTTTCTTTTGTTACCTAAACTACAAGGTAGATTGTTAGAGATTTCGTGTAAACCTGGTATTGACTACCTTACCACTTCGGGCGGTTCTTACATCCTTTGCTTGTTCTCGGTTGACCGGGCAACTTTCCTGTTCTTTCTTTTGCATTTGTTCAATTTAGTTGCCCAACTTTAGATTCATCCTTTAACAAGCCCATGGTGTTCAACCTTTGGTTAGTCATCAATTGGTTGTCACGACTAACTTGAATAAAAGCATTCAAGATATCTTCTAAGGTTGGCTTAAAAGATTGGTTTTGTGGGTAAGCGTGGTTGTTAACCGACCTTAGTGTTGGATATATTGGGTGTAGGCCGGGTGATTATACTGTGTTTCGATGATACCTTTGAAAAGATTGGACTTCCTCTATGGCATCGACACTAGAATCACAAGTATTTGAACACCATGTAGTACCATGCCCAATTGAACAACACACTTCACATACCTCTTGATTTGAAATTTGAAGGGTAGTGAGAATTTGCACTTGTTTAGTCAATTCAGCAAGTTGCAAGGTTATCTCATTATCGAGCCAACTTCATCAACCTTGCTTTTATTCTACCACCTCTTATTGGGAATTAGAACCCAATAGCTCATAAAGATTATAGGTTTCCTCCGCTGTCTTTTCTCCTACAAAGACCTCCAAAGAAGATATCAACCATGTATTGACTCGTAAGGTCAATAATCCATCATAAAAGAATTGGTTTTGTAGTCAGAATGGAAAGCTATGATTTTGACATTGAATGAAAAGGAGTTTGAATCGCTCCCAAGCTTTATGAAAGGGCTCTTCATACAATTGAGAAAATGTTGCTATCTTTGTTCTTAGATCAATGCACGGGAATAGAACCTACCCATAAAAATTTCATAGATCGCCTCCCAAGTTTTAAGAGAACCCGATCAGAAAGTAATGAACTACGTTTACTCAAGCTTTATCTTTGAGAGTGTAAGGAAAACACCTCATCCTAAGTTGATCTTCATTAATTGCATGTAATGGAAAGGTTTGGACAGTAGCATAGAATTCTCGAATGAAATGCAAAGGGTCTTCATTAGGGATACCATAAAAGGAAGGCAACAAAGAATAATGAATCTTTTTCAATTCATAATTCCTTGCAGCCTATCTTTTTCAATGATTGGCATTGTATAGTCTTTCATCTTTTTCCACCTATCTTCAGCATCTCCCATGGTTGTTTGTAGTTGAAAATGATCCTCCTCCTATTGTGTATCAACATTTTGCTCTTAAAAACAATAGTAGATATCTCTAAAAAGGTGCAAGGAACCTAAATTTTATTTTATTTTTTATTTTTTTATTTTATTTTAATTTTAATTTAAACGAAGGGACACAATTTTTGAAACAAACGAATTTATTTCATTTGAATTTTTTTATTACACGCATAAAACTAAAACAAAGGAAAATACAATAACGCGACCTCCCAATGTAGACTAAAATTTATCGCCTTCTAGTAAGACGTTGTTTGGAGATTATGCACGAAAAACTCAATGTCTCCTCTTCATTGAATTCATTAGTCTTTATTTTGTTTTTGAAAATGTTCAACTAACTGTTTCATTCGAACTTCCACCTTTTGACAAGCTTCATGCAGTCCAACCGCTGATTGGTTTTAGATTGTTATCCCTACAAACTTGAATAAAAGAATTCAAGTTGTCCTCCAGTGGTTGGTTTATTGGAAATGCTTCTGGAATAGGTAATGGGTGGAATGGCCGGGCCCGCCCGGTTTGAGCTTTTGAAAGTGAAAGCGAGGGTTGTTTTTCCTCCAGTGGAGAAATTTGGATGACTTCTCTACCCAGGATTATAGGTATTTGAATTGGGATCAAACCTTGGTCTCTGTTGATACGCTCCCAACACATTAACCCTTCTCGTGTCTAGTTGTATCTTCTTGATATGGACAAGTATCAACATCATGTCCCATGTTGCTATACAAACCATATTGTTCATTATTGGTGTTGGTTTGTGTAGCGAGAATGGCAACTTACTTAGTCAGTTGAACAAGTTGTTATTTGAACTTCATTACGGGATTCGAATTCATAAACTCTAGCTTTTCTCACTCGGGAGGTTTTCTATTGGGAATTAGCACCCACCATCTCAAAGAGATTATAATTTTCTAAGGTTCTCTTTTCTCCCATTGTTCCTTCCATCGCATTTTCAACGATGAATTGACATTATTGTGTCAATCCATCTTAGAAAAACTAATTTTGTAGCTGTAGAAGGTAGATATGATGGGGGCGTTGAGTGAGAAAGAGTTTGAACCTATCTCAAACTTCATGGAAAAGTTCTCCCTCCATTTGAGAGAAAGTAGTGATCTTTACTCTCAATTCTGATGTTTTTTGTTAGGAATATAATTTTTCACAAATTTATTATAAATGTTACCCCGTGTCATCGAGAACTTGGGGAAGTGACATCAACCAAGCTTTGGCC
Organism: Hippophae rhamnoides; assembly: GCA_033030585.1. Classification (NCBI taxonomy): domain Eukaryota; kingdom Viridiplantae; phylum Streptophyta; class Magnoliopsida; order Rosales; family Elaeagnaceae; genus Hippophae; species Hippophae rhamnoides. Next base: position 34,671,893 of record CM065435.1, on the reverse strand, counting down.
TTATCCTTTAAGGTGTAGGAAAACATTTCATTCTAAGTTGATCCTCGTTTAGGGAATATCGAGGGGAGATTTTTGGACCGTAGCATAGAAATCTCTCGTAAAGGAAAGAGAATCTTCATTAGGTAGCCCATAAAAGGAAGGAAGCGTAGAAAAATGAATATTTTTAAGGTCGTAATAGTCGAGCGACCTCACCCATTTGGATAACTTGTGATTCTTGCGTGCCAATCAGCCGGTCTTGCAAACTCCTTCATCGTGGTTTCCTAACATGTTGGTTTTCCTCCATTTCTTTTGGTTCTAGTAAAGGATTAAGACTTGGTTCTATGTTTGGCTGTTGATGGGTAGAATCCAGTGTTGTTGACACTTGTTTAAATTTATGAATATTATTTACATATGGTGTAAGGGGGTTTCCTAAGGATCTCCTACCACGCATAGACTATTGTAAACGTAAATTTAAAGCTCCTGTCAACAAAAATAAAAAATTTAGAGAAAATTTCCATGGCATTTAATACAAAACTAGTTAAACCCTAAAAAATTTTTATTTGTTTTTTATTATTTTTATTTTTTTTAATTTTTTATTTTTTTTTAAATACCATAATAAGTATTAACCAAGAGTGTTCCCAGGAAAGAATGGTGGTGCAATGGCTCTTTAAAAACCATTCTCTAACTTGAACAACGCGTTCGGAAAGACTTCAAAGAACTAGTCTCTGAGACGGAAACTCATAGAATTTTACTTTTCATGCCATTTAGTTAATTATGTATAATTCCAGTTTTTTTTACGAACTGTAATTTTATTTTACTATTCACGCTATCTTATTTCTTATTAAACGCATAGACTATTGTAAACGTAAATTTTAAACTCCTGTCAACAAAAATAAAAAATTTAGAGAAAATTTCCATGGCATTTAATACAAAACTAGTTAAACCCTAAAATTTTTTTATTTGTTTTTTATTTTTTTTATTTTTTTATTTTTTTAATTTTTTTAAATACCATAATGAGTATTAACCAAGAGTGTTCCAGGAAAGAATGGTGGTGCAATGGCTCCTTAAAAACCATTCTCCTGCTTGAGCAGACGTTCGGAAAGACTTCGAGAACTAGTCTCACCAGAAGAACTCCTTAGAAATTTTACTTTTCATGCCATTTAGTTAATTATGTATAATTCCAGTTTTTTTACGAACTGTAATTTATTTTACTATTCACGCTATCTTATTTCTTATTAACTTAAATAAATTTTTAATTTTTTTTTTAATTTTTTATTATTCATGAACGGTAAAAAAAATTTTTTTATTCAAATTTCAAGTTTCTAAATTATTTTAACTATAAAAAAATTTATTTTATTTATTTTATTTATTTATTTATTTATTTTTTTTATTTCTTATGGATTTTGAAATTTGATTATTATTTTTTTATTAAAAATATCACAATTATTTACAGCACAAAAAATATTTTTTAAAATTTTCATAAATAATTTAAAAACCGTTATTGCTTCCCCGGCAACGGCGCCAAAAACTTGATGAGCAGAATTGGTATTGCCAAAAACTTTGATGCCATCCTTGTAGTCATCCACAGCAACGGTGCCAAAAACTGATGAGCAACCCAAGGCGATTGTACCAATCAAATAAAAGAGCACTACTCTAAATTAGACCGGATAATTAAACCGTAAAATCTAATTTTCAGATTTAAGTTTGTAATGAAAAATAATATATTTCTCTCTAACATCCTTAATATAAAATCTTTAATATTTCGCAAGCATAACAACGTTATTATTACATCATAATTATAAACAGCTAGGACAATTAAATTTAATCACAAACAAATTAAATATAACATGTAAGAATAAAGCATAAAAATAACTGTAAAGAAAATAAAATCCTTACAGAACTTCAACGCTATTCCCGTTGCTAGAAAACCTCCAAGCGGAATTTGCACTTGATGAGTGCTCAAAAAGCACTAAAATAACCATGATTTTATGCACATTAATTGATTAAAAATATATATATTTATATGTTTTATCATATATTTATATAAATTTGTCTTTTTCGGAATCACGGATATTTTTATTGTTTTTCAGGTATTTTTGGCTTAAGCAATTTAAAGACTGAAAAAAGAATACTTGAAGCAATACATCACAAATAAATTAATAAATACGTGGGAAAAGGTCAACAAACATGGAAAAATTGGACAAAATGGGTGAAAAAGGTCAAAAATGTCAAAAAGGAAAATCGCGACGCCCGAAGCGGCGCCAATGCTTCGCTTGCGCGTGCGTTGACTCCCGTTCGCGCGCCCCGCAGCCTGGGCCTGTTCATACCGTGCAGCTGTCGCGGCAACGACCCCAGCGGCTCAGCGGCATGTAGCGTTTTCACCCGTTTTCATGCGGCAGCCCTGACGTCATCTTTGGCGTCATTGATGACCGGCATGTCACTTTACTACGTTTTTTAATTTTTTAATATATTTTTTAACATTTTTTTACTCATTTTTTCTCTCCGTCCTCACCTATAAATACCTCCATTCACTTCAAAACACGCTTCAAAAACCACGCCTATATTCTTTCTTTCTCTCGTTTCTTAGTTTTTGAGTTTTTCTTAGTTTCTTTCTTAGTTTCTAAGCTTTTCTTAGTTTTTCTCTTAGTTTTTAGTTCAATTCTCTTAGGTTTAGAGTTCTTCTCTTTTGAGAGGAACTTGTAATGTTTTTGTAATAATTTAGATTTTTGATTCAATAAATGGAAGTCTGAAATTCCGGCTTGGAGGTTTTCTAACTTAACAGCGGGAATAGCGTCAAGTTACTGTAAGGATTTTATTTTCTTCTGATTATTTTTTATGCTTTATTCTTACATGTTATATTTAATTTAATGCGTGATTAAATTTAAGCGTGCTAGCTGAATTTATAATCATGATATAATAATAACGTTGTTATGCTTTAGAAATATTAAATAGGTGAAAAATTTCTAAAATGAATTGATTTTATTTTTTATTCAAGATTTTATATTAAGGATGTTAGAGAGAAATATATTATTTTTCATTACAAACTTAAATCTGAAAAATTAGATTTTTAAGGTTTAGTTATCGGTCTAATTTAAGAGTAGTGCTCTTTTATTTGTTGGTACAATACTTCCGTAGTTAAGAGTGAAGCTTCTATTTCAAAAGTTTTTATAAGAATTATTATGTGAAAATGTATTGACAACATGTTTTCAATAGTGGTTTAAAACTTGAAAGTTAGTACTCGGATAACTAAATTCTTGGGTTTAATTTGGACACCTTGAATAAAGTGTAAAGCATCAACCCATGGTTGGCATTTAAATGGTTCATTTTCAATCTCTTAGAAAAAGGAATTAATTTAATTAACCAAATTAGTTATCAACCCGCTTCGTAGGTGTTAATTGATTTGTTTAGTTAACAAAGAATATCTAACCTTTCAAAGGTGGTATTCATACAAAGAGAGAATCAATAAAATATCAATTTATATCTTTAATAACCTAGATAATATGAAGCGAAGCATAATTAATTTAGTTATTATATCCATAAATACTCCACTAATATAAATGATAAAATTTGCATGAATATTTATTGAATCTGTATATATATTTAGATAAATATTTATTGAATCTGTATCTATGTTTTTTTTTAGATTATATTTAATTAATCTGTATATATGTTTATTTTATGTTATTATATTAGAAACACAAAAACCAAACTATCGTGACAGGATGTTTAGGATTTAATTTCGTCTTTAAAAATTTGAATAATAAATTAAAAACCACATACATTCCTTCCTTAGATCGACCTTGGGAGTATACTTATCATTTTCTACGAAATGATTCGTGCACTTGCGAGAGTTTTACAAATATTAAAACCAAAGTATTTGCGAGAATCGGCGATGCCGGTTTTCGCTCATCAGCACTTCCATTTATTGAATCAAAAACTAAAATATTACAAAAACATTACAAGTTCCTCTCAAAAAGAGAAGAACTCTAAAACTAAGAGAATTGAACTAAAAACTAAGATAAAAAACTAAGAAAAGCTTAAAAACTAAGAAAGAAACTAAGAAAAACTCAAAAACTAAGAAATGAGAGAAAGAAAGAAGAGAAAAGTGTGGTTTTAAGGTGTGTTTTGAAGTGAAGGGAAGGGGGGTATTTATAGGTGAGGATGGAGAGAAAAAATGAGTAAAAAATGTAAAAACGCGTAATGGAAATGCTGAGGTCATTAATATATTTGTGATGTATTGCTTCAAGTATTCCTCTTTGAGTCTTTAAATTGCGTTTTTAAGCCAAAATACCTGAAAAACAATAAAAATACCCGTGATTCCGAAAAAGACAAATTTATATAAATATATATATTTTTAATCAATTAATGTACATAAAATCATGGTTATTTTAGTGCTTTTTGAGCAACATCACAACTCCCAAATTGACTTCTTGCTAGTCTCTTAGCAAGAGAAGCGATAAAAACTAAAAAATTAAACTATCCTAAATCACTTTCGTGGATTGAAAACGGTTGCATTTAGCCTATGACAAGCCGTCAAACCACAGTGGGCGAGTTTGAGTCTCGTGAGGGTTTTCGGTAATGATACTGAACATTGAACTAAATGTAAAAAATAAAAACAATCAAAATCAAAAATTAAAATTACAACAAAATCAAAAATTAATTTAAGAATAAAAGAAAAACTGACATATCACAAAAATGTTTCTTACTTTTTAATCTCTTTTAAGATCATAATTAAAATCTCAAGCATAAGTTATTTTAATCTTTTTAAACAATCATGATTTTATTATAATAATTAGTCGAAAATCATTTCATATTTCTTATAAAAAATGTATCAATTTAATTTTACCCGATTTCGGTGTCATGAATCGAGTCGCTTCAACTCTATTCCTCACAAGTCAATACTCTGGCTCTTGAATCCTATGGGTTCAAACACTCATACTAATTTATATGCGAAAGAGTTGATGTATAGAAATGAACTAATAGGTTCGCATATGTATAAAGAATAAAGGCTCAAAGTGTTATTTTAACATTGATCTCATGAAAGGAATCGAATGTATAAATTATAAAGATATCATATATAAAAATCATTTTCATGCATAAATCAAACTCATTAAGACAGAATTTCAAGATATATGCTTTTTACAAATGAAGAAATTGCAATGACTTTTTAGGGAATTACTTCCTATATCTTTCTATTATAATTAGCCTGTACTCACAACTTTGTAGGGAATGTGGGTCTTAGTATGTAGATGATACTATATTTTTTATCTCTCTATTTCTTTTTTGAAGATATATTTTTCTCAATATATGTATTTGTTTTAGAGAGTCAACCCATGTATAGATTTGGATTTTGGTGAGTGGTTAATTTTGTGGCTTTTCTGTTTGATCTTGGTTTAGGTAACCCCAGATATGTCTTTTTGTTTTTGTAGCAGTCATGCATAAATGAGATATAAGCATATACTATCAATTTCTACTCAAATCATTTAATCTAAGCAAAAATAATAATAAAAAATATATGATACTCTATTAAGATGAGAAAAAATTCATACATTCAATGCTAATACCTATAGAGATCATCTAAACTCTTGAATAAATAAGAAATGTATTTGGAGTAGAAAAACAATATATATTTCACTCTGAATAAAAGAAATTAGGCTCAATTATATCTACATGAGGTAGTCTCCACTAAAAAAAATTCATAAACACCGATTTTGGGTTTAATATAATTTCCACATTTTATCAAGAAATACTAGTTATGACAAAAACTAACTAATTATAAAAAATAATTACAAAATATTTCATGATATGTTTTCAAAAATTAATCTAACAAAGAAGACTTAACTATTTACTTAAATTTGACTTAAAGAAATGATAAATTTTGTGAGAATTATTTTTTTTAAAGCATGGTAACTTTTCACCACCCACAACCTAGAACTTACATTGTCCTCGATATAACAGCTGCAAATTAAAGATAAAGAAAAAAAGGAGAAAAGATTACCTATTTCTTGAGAATGTGTAAGTAGTAATGAAGAAATGCGGGTGCATCCATCATATTCATCATTAAAGTGTGTACAGACGGTCGCGTGAACTTCTAACATCTCAACAAATATTTTTAGTTTTAACAATTTTAAAAATGATTCATATATAAGTAAACTAAAATAAACAATAAAATTAAGTAAATAAAACAAATAACAAATTTTTTTTACCTAAAATGATGGGTTGCCTCGTAGGCCTTTAGTTTAACGTCTTAGCAAGGCGTATCTTTTGGTGTTGGGTTACTCAACCAAATGCAATCCATTTAAACAATGTTTTTTGGTTCTTCTAAATAAGGCTTGACATGATGGCCCTTGACTTTGAACGTTTTTGTGTCTTGGAGTCAAATGGTTCCCTTCTTTCCATGTTCAAATACTTGAACTATTTTGAATGGTCCATCCCATCTTGATCTCAGCTTTCCTAGAAACAATCTCAAACGAGAGTTAAATAAAAGAACTTTCATTCCAGGGTGAAGAGTCTTAGGAACTAGCCTCATGTCATGATAGCGCTTAGTACGCTCCTTGTATAATTTGGCATTCTCATAGGCTTCATTCCTAATTTCTTCCAACTCATGAAGCTCGAGTAACCGTTTTTCACTTGCTTTATCTAAATCCATGTTTAACTCTTTAATTGCCCAGTAAGCCTTGTGTTCAAGTTCAACTGGAAGGTTTGGACTATGGAATAGAAGTCCTTAATGAAAGACAATGAGTCTTTATAGGCCATCCATTAAAAGAAGGTATCATAAAAAATGAATATTTTTAATTCATAATTTGGGGTAGCCTCACCTAGTTGGATCGAGACAATAGTAGTGTTAATAACTAACATTTCACACTCCTTCATTGTGGTCTCCTTAATTTGTGGATTTTTTTTCATATATGTTGGCTCAAGTAGAGGGTCTAGGTATGGTTCAAGATTTTGTTCAATTGAAGTGGGATCTCAAAGTCTAGCATTCCTCATAGTTTATTTGGTTTATTAATTTTATTTTTGTAATGGATGGGAGGGTATCCTAAGTAATTATACATTGCATAAACTTATTAAAAATAATTAAAATGACTTGTCAAATAGAAAAAAATTGAAAATAAAATAAATATATAAGTATGTTACAAGCACAAAATGTTCATGATACAAGAAATTATGATAGAATAATTACATCAAGCATTTTACATATTTGTACAATGAATTACTAAACCCAACTAAAAGAAATAAAAATAATAAAATAAAAGAAAGTAAATAAATAAAAAATAAAAATAAAATTTTAAAATAAAAAAAATTAAATTAAAGGGTCAGTAGAACAAATAGGTGAAGAGAATAGGGAAATGAGGGGACTACAAGCCCTGTCTCGATGGTGTTTTTGAACTACCCATCCCTTCCTTCCAAATAATCAAATAAATAAAATAAAAGAAAATTAAATTAAATTAAGAATAAAAAAAAGAAAATTAAAAGTTTAATTATTATTTTTTATTTTTATTAAATAATTTTTTAAGTTGATTTAAAATTACATTTTATTATATATATATATATATATATAAATAAAGAAAATAATTTATTTGATATTTTTATATTTTTTATATTTTTTTGCAAATTTCAAATTTAAAACATCTAAAATTATTAATGAATAATTTAGTTATTTTAATATTAAAATCACAATATTTACAACACAAAATATTTTTAAGATTTTGATAATAAAATGTTTAAGACACAATTCCTCTCTTGTAACGGCACCAAAAAGTTGATACTTGAGTTTTGTATTTATAAATTAGCTCGTAAGTACATGAATCATTTCTTAATAAATGTTAAGTACACTTAAAATGTCACTCTAAAAAGGAATCACATGGTTTTTAAATAATTTAATAAATTCTTAAAAATGAAAATTAAACTTAAATATTTTGTCAAAAAGTTTGGGTTTGAAGATGATTAAACTAATAACATTAAAACAATAAAAAATGAAGGATATATTAGTTTAAACAAATAGCAAGAAAACATGTAATTTATTAATCAATAGAGAATTAATGGAATATTTAGCTAGTTGATAATGTTTGATAAAGGTAATTTAAATTAATAACATATAAACTCAGATTATTGATTCTTTCTTATATAGACAAATAGCGCCTTTGATTGGTTCTACTATTTTCTATTAATAAAAATCACTTAATGCCTTCCGTCATGTCTATTAATTAATTTTAATTAAATTATATTTTTTTAAGAAATTAAGAAATTGTTTAGTTGCTACCTTGGGTTGGATCTAACAAGTTAAACTTCTTTTCAAGCTTTCTAAATTAGATTGTAGATCGATTAATCTAAAATCTAACTTTCGTATTTTAAATTTATTTTAAAAAATATGTTTTTAATATATTTTTCAATAATATATCTTATAAAAACCTTGAAATGGAATATTACTCTAAACCATATTCAGATAATTAAATCCTTAATCTAAGAGTGTGACTCTAAATCAAATCTAGATTCATATTTTAAAATCCCAATTTCTTATAAATTTTGTAAAATTATTGAATATAAAATAATATGTATTAAACAATTACTAAAAATATTTACTTATTTTAATAATAAACAATCATAATAACGTAACTAAAATCACATTATCACAATTAGCCAGACATACTTAATTTAATAAATGGTCAATATATTAAATATAATTTTTAGAATGATATATTATATCAAAGTTGTAAATAAAATACAATTAAAGTTAATACCTTAACTATATTATTACAGATAACTCTTGTACCAATCTGTAATTTGCAAAAACCCCTTTTTTTGCCACTTATTATGAAAACATAATCTGAATTGTTTATGATATAAACATAAAATTAAAACTTGTTCAACTCTCGAAGTGAGAGAAGAACTTAAAGAAAAATTATAAAAAACTAGAAAGCTAAAAGAAAAAGAGTTTCAAGAGTTGAGGATATGTTTTTACAATGATGTAAAGGTACTTTATATAGCTTTAGAAAACGCTACAAAAGAGAGAAAAAAAATGGATCAGATGGTCGAGCACCACGACATACATTGAATCTGCACCGTGGCATGAGACAACTTGTACGTATTTGTATTGCTCGATTCATTAGTCTCATACCATAGCACATAAAATACCACATCGTTGCATGCATCTCCTTGAATTTTTGGAAATCCCTTTTGATTTACACCTTTTACATTGGTTTCAAACATATATAAAGCTTACATATGTTAATCTTTTATGCTTCAATGTTGAAATGGAATGCTTCCAAGTACTATATTCTTTGAGTGTTAATCGGTTGAATCATTTTGAAGCTTGAAATACTTAAATAACAAAACATACCCGTAATTCCGAAAAGATAGATTTGCTTAAAATATATGCAAATACAAATCTATTTTGACATTTAAAATGCATAAAATCGCGTTATAATTAATGCTCAAGCCAACAAGTCTACACTAACCACCTCGACGAGAATAATAGTCATCATGGAAAGGATGACATAATAAGAAAAATTCTATTAATAGATTGACTTGACATGACGTATTTACCAAATGATTCGAAAAGATTTACCACCCCTAATAGAAATACCTTGCTAGCCTCTCACAAATTACCTCGTCGACCACCTCGGCAAAAACCTCAACAAGCTCTATAAATAGTTGTATTTTATTTTAAATATTCGTTAAGTAATTTTCTATAAATACCCAAAAATCAATACAAAACAACCCAAAGTATAAACACAACCTAACATGCAAACTACATGCTCCCAACCCTTTGGTCGTGTGTTTAACATGTAAACATACAAAGTGTTTCAACTATGTATGTGTGTGCAATACTGAACCTTAAGTAATTAACCTTACATAGAAGAACACAAAATACTAAGTAAAATAATACAGACTTCATGTTTTGTACACTAGAATTCCAACAAAGATATAACAAGAATTACAAGACTTACATATTTGCATTTGGAAGGAATACAATCTCAAACTAAATTGAAATAGGCTATACTAGTTCAAAAACAACTAAAATTATATGCTTGGAATCAATTAATATTTTCTTCGAACTAATGGTTAATAAATAGTATGTTGAGACTCTTTTAGAAATTTTGAACATTAAAATGCAACAATTCGAGATGGGGATAACAACTTGCAAACATAAACAAGAGCAAATATGATATGTAAAACCAAAAAATGCAACAAACATGTTAGATCTTATAAAGAATTAATTGTCAAACAAAATGTAGGCTAAAGTAAAGTTGAAAATAGCAACAAAACAATATTATAGAAGAAAATACTCTATATGCATAGAAAACAGAACACAAACATGAGAATGAAAATTGATCATATGAAAAAAAACACAATAAAAAACTCAACATTCAGCAACAAAACTACAAAAATTAGTGTAAGGTATAACAAACTTGTTCTATTGTTGAGAAAAGATAATTTTAAACAAAAAGAGTGTCATAAATAGAACTGAAAACAACTATAAGCATGCTTAGAAGAAAATAACTGAATGTTTAAATTATAGATCTAATTAATTTAGGAGTGAATAGATAATTGTGCAAAACACGTCTAGTTAAAAATTATCATAGTGGCCATACATTCATTCAATTGTAAGTAATAAAATGCAAAAATTAAAAGAATATAACAAGATTTTTAAGTGGAATCAATTTAGGCCCTAACAATAACTTAATAGGAAAACCATCGATCCTAGACCACCTAACTATTCACTATAAAAATCAATGTTCAATAACAAAGCAAGGTCTTAAACTACCCTTCAAAGATAAAGCTCCTAATGTAATCTACTCCTGAGTCATTACTCCTTTCGTAGTCTCTAATAGGTAGGAGTAAGGATCTGAACTAACATTTCGATCTACTCAAGTCCCTTGAGCAATTCAATCCATTCAATGAGTACTTGAAATTTAACACAAATAGCACAAGCACAAGGTGTATTTTAGAGCAAAATTAATAATAAATAATCATAACTAGAAGATTCAAAACATATATTGAATAAATCAAATCAACTAGCAAACCCTAACACAATCATGAAAACATATTGATTAAAACAAATAGGCATGTGAATTAATCAAACATAACCATAAATGATTAAATTAAGAACAAGCCTAAAATTATATGTTGTAAAGAAAATAATTTTCTTTTCTTCAAAAATGTTTTTAGAGAGATAGCATATAGAAAGAGATGAATAGAATGAGTGTCATGATGTTAACTAGAAATGGGTTGTTTCAATAGGAAGATTAAAACCCTAACCCTAGGTCAATGTTAAATGATAATTATAATTATAAAAAGATTTGTAATACATATTTAAGAAGGGACATTTTGATAATTGTAACAATTGTCTCAACTTTAAAAAAATAAACTAAAAAATATTCTCTTGATCGATCGAGATCTTTCACAATCAATTTAATCACATATAGATCGATCGAGACCCTACTTGATCCAACTAGAAACGATGAGTCAATTATTTGTTTTTAACCCGAGAGTACTCAATCAAACTCGGTAAAGTTTAATTGATCTACTAGAGGTCAATCATTTGACCAAATACTTAATTGATCAAGTCCCCAAAATTTGCAACCCAAGAGCACCTAGATTGATCTTGATTGATCCAAAACCTCAATCAATCAAATCTTATTAGATCAATTAAGCAACATAGTTTTGATCACAAAAATAATTCGAAGTATTTTTACATTGTGTTTTTGGATATGTGCTAGTGAAGGCATAAGTGCATTTCTAAGTGTGATTGTTATAAAGGTTATACTTGAAGTCCAACTATTTAGAACTCGGAAATTTTTTTTTTTTTGCTTGATAGACTTGAAAACGAGACTAGAAACATTATTAAAAGAAAATGTTTTGCCTCCGAAAATATCAAACACATATAGACTATCCAATAAACTACATCAACAAAAAATAAATAATGAAAATGAAAAATAAGAAATAGAACAACCAAAAGGGGAAAAAAACAAAAAAGGTCAATAATAAGCAACAAAACGACGTAAGTTAGTATAAAACAGAAAAAAAGGATACATAAAACATCATGTATTAAAAAACTACATTATGCAAACATATGTACGAATTTTGAAATAAGCAAATTTTGAATGAAATCAGGGCCGAAGAGAGAGCCAAAAACAATAAAAAACTAAGATTATAAACCAGTGACATCATCAGTCAAAGAAACATAAAACAAATATAAAAAAGAGAAGAAATCGAACATTCGAAATAAAGAAAACCAAAAGACCTTAGTAATAAGCAACAAAACTACTTCAATTAGTATATTAGAAGTAAGATTAACAAAAAGGGAAAAAGAACAAATGTAATCAACAATTGAAACATACCTTAAATTTGTGTTTCATAAAAAAAAATAGTGAACAAAATTGAGCACGAGAAGAAAACCTGATATCAAATAAACCAAACGACTTGATTTACTACCACAAAAAACATAGAAAATATGTTGAAAAAAAGCAAATGACTCTAGAACGGTGGATTCATGGAGGATGAATTGAAGAGAGAAAACACATGTATTAATTAAGGGAAAAAGGTAAAAAATCAAAAATCCCTAAATCAGCTCTATTTTGGATAATTAATTCAAGAGCCATTCCTAAAAGGGAACAAATTATCATACTCTCAAAGAACATGCCACTAGGGATGGGCAAAAAAACCACGGATTCGGTTATCCGAACTGACGGTTCGGTTTTTAACCGGTAAATTTTGGGGACGGGGACGGTTTCGGGGAAAAACCGAATATGAAACAACGGTTACGGTTCGGTTACGGTTATACTAAAAACCGTACCCGTCCGTACCCGAAATTAATTAGATTTAATTAATTAAATTATATATTAAATTATAAATAAAAAATTAATTATATATATTTAATAAATTAAATTATATATATATTTCGGTTTTTTTTCGGGGTTTTTTTCATAACCGTCCCGAACCGTTACCCGCGGGTAAAAAACCGTCCCCGAACCGTAACGGTTTTCGGACGGTTTCGGTTATAGGTTTTAAAATTCGGTTCGGGGACGGTTATATCAAAAACCGTCCCCGCCCGTCCCCGTGCCCATTCCTACATGCCACACGTCAAAGAAGAAGGAAAGGCTATTGAAATATTTGACGTCATTTGTTTGGAAACAAATATTGGGTTAAAGCTAGCACACAACTGAAGTAAAATTGAGAATAATGAAAATAAAATGAACACAAATATTTTACGTGAAAAATTCCTAGAACAAATTGGGATAAAAAATCACAGACAAGTGTAGGAGGATTTCACTATTGTAAAATAAGGATTACAACATCTTCTCTCTAATTACAATGAGATAATAATTATAATCTCTATTGTAATAGGAGAAAAAAATCTAGCACAAAATATGAAAAATATTACTTACAAAGAAGGAATAAATTTTCCTCTCTAAGTAGTAACGCACAAGATAACTCTCACAAAGATTTTTTCTATATTTCTTATAGATCCTCTCTAATTCATTTACTCTATATCTTGCATAAATGAAACAAGCTATTTATAGGCAACATCCTTGAAGAACTTGTGGTAGCAAAGGCTTCATGTTCATCTCTATGTTTAATGAACAAAAATTAGTGCTCCAATAACAACCTTAATTAAATGCTTTTCATGTTTCCTACTTCATCTATTAGCAAAATATAACATTAAACCAAGAAAGTGGTCTTACCACTAAACAAGGCCATCATTTATTACATTCTCCCACTTAAAGTCACTTATGTAATCCTTCCATCCTTCCATCCTTCCTCACTTGCCAAATCCATGCTTGCTTACATTTCTACCAAACCACACGAGGATCTACACCATTTAAACTTGTCAACGTTGACCGGTTTAGTCATAACATCTACTAGGTTTTCATCAGTATGAATTTTTTGCATATCCACACTACCTTCTTCCACTATTTCTCAAACAAAGTGATACACAACCCTTATATTCTTTTTCCGTGAATGAAAAGCTAGATTCTTTGTAATGGGAAAAGCACTCTGACTGTCACAAAATAAAACAATCTTCTCATACTTGTGCCCGAGCTCCTTTAATAGCCTATGTATCCAGACTGCTTCCTTGCAAGCTTGTGTAGCCGCCATGTATTCTGCTTCCGTTGTAGATAGAGCTATAACTGATTGCAATTTAGATACCCAGCTTACAGCTCCTTCTACAAGTGTAAACATATAACCTGTAGTAGACTTGCTTTTATTGAAATCCCTTGCAAAATCTGAATCGACATAGCCTTTAATAGTAAAATCTGATCCTCCTTAACATAATGTAGCATTTTAGGTTCCTTTGATGTATCTCAGAATTCTCTTCACAGTATTCCAATGCTTTCCTCCAGGATTCGCCATAAACCGACTAACTATTCCCACAACTTGTGAAATGTTTGGTCTTGTACATATCATGGCAAACAATAAAATTCCCATTGTTGATGCATATGATACTCAAGACATCTATCCCCTCTTTTCTTCATTTATAGGACACATACTTGAGGATAAATTGAAATTAATAGGAATTGGGGTAGAAATTGGCTTACTATCTTGCATGTTGAAGTCTTCTCAAAAATCCAAATCTTTATGTTATTTCTGTCTCGGTGAATCTGCATCCCTAGAATCTTGTTTATTGGTCCCAAGTCCTTCATGTCAAACTCCCTAGTCAACTGTGCCTTCAATTATTGGATTTGATCTTTGTTGGGGCTTGCTACCAACATGTCATCCACATACAACAACAAGATAATAAAATTATTATCACCATCAAACCTTTTGAAGTACGTACAATGGTCTGAACTGAGTCTGTTCTATCCAATGCTAATAATAAAAGAATAAAATCTCTTATACTAACATCTCGGCGCTTGTTTGAGATCGTATAGAGATTTATTCAACTTGCAAACCAAGTTCTCCTTTCCTGTTTTAGCAAAACCTTCTGGTTGGAGCATATATATTTCTTTTTCAAGTTCTCCATGAAGAAATGCAGTTTCACATCCAACTGCTCCAGATGTAAGTCAAACGTAGCTAAGACTATTTTGATTGTTGTAAGCCAACTATCGGGGAAAATATCTTGTTGAAATCAATACCTTCTTTTTGTGTGAATCCTTTTATGACCAATCTTGCATGAAATAGTTCCACTTGATCATTGCTATCCCGCTTGATCTTGTAGACCTATTTGTTACCTATGGCTTTTCTCCCATGTGGCAATGGTACCAGTTCCTAAGTCTTGTTCTTGTGTATCCATAAAGACACATCTGAGCTACTTGTAGCTTCTTGGAAAGTTGAGGGCTCTTCGTCCTCCGTTAAAAGACAATATGTAACATTTCTCTCTATAACATACTCTGAATTCCAAGCTAGTGGCCTTCTCTCATGACTTGACCGGCGAGCTTCTAAAGCCTCAGACTCGACTGGTTCTTATACCTCATGCTTTAGTATTGCTTCAGTAGAAACTGGAGTTTCTTTTACCGGATTATTTTTCACCTGTATTGTTGTAGTCTCTGAGACCTCTTTCGACGTGCTATAGTCTCCATCTATTTGTAGCAGTTGATCTTCTGCAAAGATCACATCCCTATTGGCATTAAACTTATGGGTAGTGGGATCCCACAGGCGATACCCCTTCACTCCGTCAGCATACCCTAAGAATATACACCTAGATTTTGGATTCAACTTCGTTCTTTCTTGATCATTTTACATCACATATGTAGGACATCTAAAGGAATGTAAAGTAGAGTAGTCCACTGGCTTACCAGCCCACATCTCCATCGGTGTCTTGAAATCAATTGTTATTAATGGCAACTGATTTATCACATAACAAGGGGTTTTGGCTGCTTCTACCCAAAAAGAGTGGGATTGACCTATAGTCCTCAACATAGCTCTCATTCTTTCTATAAGATTTCTATTCATCCACTCTGCCACTCCATTTTATTGAGGCATGTATATGACTATGAACTGTCAGTTAAGACCTTCCCGCTTGCAAAGAGCAAGAAACTCACCGTCGGTGTACTCTCTTCCATTATCTGTCCTCAAGCACTTGATCTTTTTCCAAGATTCAAGTTCTACCCACGATTTGAAGCCTTTTCATACTGGAAATACATCTGAATCCTTCTTGATTAGATACACCCAACATCTCCTGGAATAATTATCAATAAAAGACACAAAATAATTTGCTTCTCCTAGGGACATTTCTGGTGACTCCCATACATCAGAATGAATCAAGTGTAGAATACATTTACTCCTGACATCAGATCTGTTAAACTTCAATCTATGCTGCTTACTTGTAACACAATGCTCACAGAAAGGTAGATTTATCGATTTGAGCCTTGGAAGTAGCTTTTTATCGGAGATAATCTTCAAACCTTGTTCTGACATATGAACTATTTGAGATGCCACATCTTTATCGACACT
This sequence comes from Hippophae rhamnoides, assembly GCA_033030585.1. Classification (NCBI taxonomy): domain Eukaryota; kingdom Viridiplantae; phylum Streptophyta; class Magnoliopsida; order Rosales; family Elaeagnaceae; genus Hippophae; species Hippophae rhamnoides. The sequence goes on along the minus strand of CM065435.1, from coordinate 34,655,516 downwards.
TCTCCCTTGTTGATTGATGTGACACATACATCAGCTTCCTATAGTGTTTCTCCTTTTAGCATGAATAGATTTGTCTCTGTCTTTTCTACCTTCATAACCAAAAGTACACCTTTAACAATTTTCATGATCCCATTTTCAATATGGGTCTTGCATCCATGACTATCCATTTGACCCAAAGACAATAGATTCTTCCTTAGGCCTTTCACATGTTGTACTTCCTGAATAGTGGGAATTGTACCATTAAACATCTTTATCTTGATAGTACCGATACCAGCGATCTCCAAGATGTGGAAAAACCTCATGAGACTGGTTCATAATTGTGAAACCATTCTCTTCGAGATGTCATGTGCCATGTTGCTTTTGAGTTTAATAACCAAATATCAATGAACTGTTTTCTACCTCCAACTGTCATTGTTGCCTCGCTATATAGAACTTCACCATAATCTGAGGCACTTGCTACATTCCCTTGAGCATTTGATGACTCAGGAACTCCACTCTTTTTTTTTTGGAACAACAATCCTTCTTGACATGCCCTTTCTTGCCATAGTTGTAGCACTTGAAATTGTTCTTACTTCTTGATTTCGATCTACCATGATTCTGACTCCCATTGGGGCCACGTTCCATTGATCTTCCTCTTGTCATCATCAAAGCTTTTTCTTGCTACAAAGCTACCTATTTGTCTTCCTTGTTTTTATGCCTGGTTTTTTCTTCCAAAACAATGGCTACAATTTCGTCAAAGACTAGATAGTCTGTGAGGATCTTGTTCATCGGGTTGATAATGAGTTGATCATATGAGTCAGGTAGAATTTGTAGTAGAAGCTCCACACATTCATATGTCTCTATTGCGTAACCCATTGATGTAATTTGCAAAAATTGAGTATTCAAAATGTTGATGTGGTTGGTCATCGATGTGGATTCTATCATTCGAAGAGTGTACAATCTCTTAAATCTCCTTCAAAATATTCTTTTTTGGCACACTAGATAACACTCTATTGGCTAGTGCTAAGTGCAGATCGACAATTGCATTGCTGCCCATCTCGTTCCACTTGTTTTCATCAATGATCTCTGCGGGCCTTTCTCCAATTGCTGCCAAACAATTGTCTTTCCTCAAAATTTCCTTAATCTTCATTTTCCATAATGAGAAATTACTCCCATTGAATTTCTCAACATTGAACTTTGTCGTAGTTGACATCTCGTTCATAACAATTTTCGTCAGACCCTTTAACCAATTGCTCTGATACCATTATTAGGAAAAATTACTAAGTCAAAGCTAACACACAAATGAAGTGAAATTGAGAATAATAAAAATAAAATGGACACAAATAAATTATGTGGAAAAACCTTCGAACAAATTTAGGTAAAAAATCACGGGCAAGTGTAAGAGGATTTCACTATTATAAAATAGGGATTTCAACACCTTCTCTCTAGTTACATTGAGATAATAATTCTAATCTCTATTTTAATAGGAGAAATAAATCTTGCATAAAATAGGGAAAATATTATTTACAAAGAAGGAACAAATTTTCCTATCTAAGTAGTAACTCACAAGATAACTCTCACAAAGACATTTTCTATCTTTCTTATGGATGCTCCATAATTCATTTACTCTATATCTTGCACAAATGAAACAAGTTATTTATACGCAACGTCCTTGAAGAACTTGTGGTAGCAAAGACTCCATGTTCATCTCTATGTTTAATGAACAAGAAATTAGTGCTCCAACAAAAACCTTAATTAAATACCTTCTATGTTTCCTATTTCATCCCTTAACAACATATAATATTAAACCAAGAAATTGGCTTTACCACTAAACAAGTCCATCATTTATCACATCATTGTTTACGGTTTTATTTTTGTATCGTTTACCTAAACCAATAAGCTGAAGATAGCATGGGCCAAGCACTAGAACAAACACAAAAAAACCACGTTTTGAAAACTCCTTCCTTCGTTCCCAATTACCCATCACATTCTTCCCTCCAAATTCATTCCATTGAGGGTTGTGTCTGCTTCCTATAATCAATAGAAAAGGGAATAGGTAATTCTGTTATAATTGTTAATGTATTACATCAATCTATATGTTTTTGCACGATGTTAGGGAACTAGATATTTGAATCCAAAACTCAAGATTCGATTGGATCTGGATCCATGAATGTGCAAATTGTAAACATATCCTTCTTTTTGGGGTTCTCTTTAGTTTCATTGTCTTCGGTTATGCCAATTCGGATCACAAATGCAGTAGAAATAGTCCCCTTGTTGCTTCTCAATATGGATTCAAGATGGTGCAACATCAACTTAGAGGTATTTTGAAAGTAGTTGATGATTTCCTGTTTAGAGTTTCTAATTTGTGATTTCTAGGTCGAACATGCATTGGTGGGGTGAAAATTCTATTGATTTTGCAAATTTTACTATCGGGTTTGTGGTGCTTAATCAGAAGTTGAATGTCACTTAAAAAATTCTAGCTATATTGCAAATTTAAGAAGCAAGGTCACTTGGGATATGATCCAAGTCCTCACTATTTGGGACATTTCTCTAGCATTAGATTTTGGGCATATTTCTGCTCTAGAAGCCAAATAATGGGTTGGCCCGAAGTCATAATTTAGCTTTGTAACCATCAGCGAGGTTGATTTTGGAAATAATGTGAGTATGGGTCATATTGAACCCATCATGTTTGACAATTATAAGATTTTATTGGATAAATATAGAGTTAGGTAGAGTTTGAACTCTAATAAGAATGTGATCGATATTTTGTTAGAAACGACCATTGGAACTATAAGCTACATGGCATTTAGCTAGGCAAACCCCAAATCTATTTTAGAGCTTATGCTTGGAGCAGCTATGGTTATGATTAGGTTGAAGGAGGATGGCATGTCATTTGTTGATGATTATTATATCACCAAGTACAATGAGTATTTTGTGAACAAAGATGGTTCTGTTACTGGAGTTTGTCCTGATACCATTTATAAAGCTTTAGACCATGTTGGCTTGGTGAATAATATGGAGTTGGTTTATAGTCATAGACGGGATGGCGTAACATTCATAAGGTAACAAAGGCCATTAGAGTTAGTCGATAAGAAATATGATGTACTAGTTCATCATCCCTTAAATGTGATACCCTGAGATCTAACTATCTTCCTCAAAATCATAGTAGACCTGAATGTGTGGCCTATGGGCATTTGATGCTAAATATGTCGGGGCATATGGATGATTGTTTAAGTCCTTGAGATGCTAAATGGTCCGACATTGCACCACCCCAATCCTCCAAACCTTGAAATGGTACTTTACATTAACAAGAAGGAATCTCTAGTATTAAGGTTGAAACATGAGTCCCAATATTAAAGTCGAACATGAACATGCTCTCTACATTAATTTTGATCCACTTGGTAGGATTGCAATACTGAGGAATACAACTAAGACTATCTATGCTAGTGGTCCAAAAGTTGAATTAGTTTGGGCACCTGACAAGAATAATCCAGGCCAAGTTTTATACTAGTCAGTATATGAACCAAAAATGGTTTGGAAAGTTTTGGTTGTTGATGGAGGTTTTTCAAACATGTATAATAACAGTGTTCTTTTCGATGATGAACAAGTTACTTTTTTCTGGACACTATATGAAGATTCATTATTCATAACAACTTGTGGTGAGAAAAAGAGTGGGTATCTAGTCATAAGCTTTGGTCCTAGAATGATAAACAGTCTTATGTGGGTGTGATATATAATATTGGAAAAGGGAGAGTGTATACAAACTCGATTGATGGAAATGAGGCTTCTAACATGCATCCCACTAAAGAGAATTTAACTTATGCTAGATGCAAGTCAAAAAGTGGAATTATCATGTTAGAGTTTAAGCGTACTTTGAAACCATCATGTAGTTATATTGAAAATCTAGTGTGTAAAAACATTATTGATCCAACTACATATCTTAATGTTGTTTGGGTAATGGGTGCTCAGTGGATAGGTTAACTTGTAAATGAAAGGAATATTCATTATGTTATGAGAAATAGACTTATACAGGTGCTACATATACGTGGTTTTACCAGGGCATAGCACGATTTATGATCAATATTAGGTGTACATGATTTCCAAAGTTTCTTGCTTTGGGGATTCTACTTCCTGGTGTATTTTTGGCAACCATATACAAAAAACATGTGAAGTGAAATAGGTGGTACCAACTTCATATTTACTTTCAATATTTAGGTTTGGCAATTACCCTGATTTCCCTTCTCTTGGTTGTGGATGAGTTTTGAGATTTCTTTATCAACTCGTTACATGTTTTGTTTAGGATTATTGCAATTTTTTATTTGCATGAAATTAGTGAACGCATACCTACATTCTAAAAAACCAAGTCGTGGTGAGGTGGTCTTTTCAAAGAAGCTATTTGGGGGTGTTGCAATAGTTCTTTAGTGGAATGAAGCATCCAGGAAATATATATAGTAATGAAGATGTTCATACACTTACTTGGGCTTTAATATTTTGAATACCTTAAAAAAATGGATGGTAGATTGTAAGTTTTGTATGTTCTGTGTGTCTATTCACATGAGCAAAACACATAGTCTATTCTATTTACTTAGTGTTTTGTTGTCTTCTATGTAAGATTAGTTATTGATGGTCAATACTGCGTACACTTAGAAAGCTGGTTACACTTTATATGTTTGCATGTTTTACACACAATAGGGGTTGGTTCATTAGTATGCATGCTAAGTTTTTTTTTCATGTGTTTTTTTACGTTGTTTTATATGTATTTGCAAAAAATTACTTGGAAAATTTTAGGAAAAAAAACAGAATTTTTTGTGTGCTTCCAAGAGTCTTGACACCCCCTTGCCACCCTTGGTCGACGAGTATGTAACAGATTTTACCCTTATCGTGTAATTGTTAGTACCTTCACCATTATGGTCAGTGAAATGTTGGCGAGGTCCCGGGCTACTTGGAATTTTCTATAAATACCCTATCTTTTAATTGATTGAGTTATAAGAAAAATGTGGAAAAACTTTGGTGAATTTGAAATTTGTTGTTTTCAAAAGCAAATTTTTTTTTCTGATTCTGGATTGCTAATACCTCAAGCGTGGTTTCGGTATTAATGGTTCATGAGAGTTTTTAGCAAAATTTGATTATTGGGGTTGAGTTAATTAAAGTAAATGAACACTCAAGATTTTGATTGCTTTTTAGGTTCCTATGCTTCAAGTAAGCCTACTTGTAGGATTCACACATATTAGCAGTTGGTGACTAATTGTTCCATTAGGTGGTGGTACAGTTGAAAAGAAGTTCCAAATTCAGCTTGGATCACAATAGTTGTAGAGGTAGCTAGGAAGGGCAACATAGGAGTAGTAAGGGTAGGTGTATTAATTGATAGAGGTATTAGAGGTGTATTTCTATCTAGTTGTAAGTTGTTTTTATTCTATTAATGGATTGTTTGTTATCGAGTGATTTCCATAAGAAATTCGAATATTTTACCACATAGTAAGGAGGCTATGTAGGTTTAACTCATTATATTGTCGTGTTTATATACTCTCTTGTTTTAGTTACTACATGTACAATTCTATTCAAATATATGTTAATACATGAGGATTCCACTATGATTGGTGTATGCCTCTTGTGGTCACTTTCTTTGTGCTATTTTCAATAATGAGACTATAGATCTTGTACATATTATCTCTAGGACCTTTATATGTCATTATGCGACGGAAAGCCAAAGGGGATATTGTAAGTTTTGTAAGTCCTTTGTTTCTTTATTGGAATTCATGTGAGAAAAACAACATAATGGTTAGTACTGTATAAACTCACATAGTTGCTTTCACTTTTTATGTTTTCATGTTTTACAACAACACAATGGTTGGTTCATTAGCATGCAAGTTAGTTTTTGTTTTTTTTGTGTTTTTTTAAAGTTTTTTTGCAAGTACTTGGGAAAAATTACTTGGTAAATTTTACAAACAAAAAATAGAACTTTTGTGTGCTCATCAAGGTCTCACCGCCCCCTCACCACCCTTGGTCGATGAATGTGTAAGAACTATTAACCTTGTTGGGTAATGGCTATTACCTTCACCATCTTAGGAAAAAAGGATGCCAATGAGGTACCTGAACTGCTTGAAATTTTCTATAAATTCCCACTCTTTTAATTGATTGAGTAATTAGAAAAAAATGGGAAAACTTTGATGAATATGACACTTGTTATTTTCAAAAGTTAATTGGTTCCTTATTATAGATTGCTAATACCTATAGCGTGGTTTTGGTATTAGTGGTTTGTTAGAGTTTTTAGCAAAAAAATGATTTATCATGATTGGACTAATTAAAAGTAAATTAACACCCAAGACTTAGATTGTTTTGTAGGTTTGTATGCTTTGAATAATACTACCTATAGGATTCATATATATTAACTATTTACGACTGATTGTATCACTAGGTGGTGGTAGGGTTCAAGAGAATAACCAAATTTAGCTTGAATCACAGTAGTTGTTGAGGTAGCTAGCAAGGATAGCATATGAGCAATAAGGGTTGGTATCCTGAATAATAGAGGCATTAGAGGTATATTTCTACCGGGTTGTAAAATGTTTTTATTTTGTTAGTGGATTGTTTGTTGTGAGTAGTTACCATAAGTAACCTGAGGATTTTACCACATAGGTAGGATTTTACATGAGTTTACCTTGTTATATTGTCGTACTTGCATGATCGCTTATTTTAGTTAGTACAAGCACAATTCTATCCAAGTATATGTTAACCTATGAGGATTCTATTGTGATTAGAATACACTTATTTTCTTTTACCACATATTGTTTAATTTACTTTGTCTTACTTTATCTCACATCTTCTTAGGCTACTCTCTTACTTAGTATAAATTGAACTGCTTGATTATCTATTTGTATATATCTTGTTGTTTTACTACTGTGTTTTCTTTTCTGTTTTACTTTTGTTGTTTGTAAGTTGGTAGTGAGTTTATAGAAGTAGTCGAGTCCTTATCCTGGTCATTTACTGGGTAGTGGAGTTCCTCGTAAAGTATTTAGAAAGAAGCACAAACATTTGGAAGAATGGAAATTCAATTAGAACCTCAAAACATATAGATATAATGATTGGTGCATATGTTAGAGCTTTTGATTTTAGCAAATTGATATGAACAGAATTTAGATGGAGATTAGGGAAGAGGAGAATAGCAGAGGAAGAGAGGTAATTGATATAATATTTCTTGTTCTTTAATTCTTCATTTGAGTCTGATTATATAGCCTCAATTTACAAGGGGATTTCCTAACTAATTTTGACACTCCAACCAAATTAGTGATCCCTCTCGTTCGTGCTTCATGCTTACATTTCTCGCCGTTCGTGGTCCCTCTTTCTGCTTGTGATTTATGCACCCCCTGTGCCCAACAATTGCTTGGATTGGAACCCAATTGATGTTGATGAGTGATATGCGTGGCTGCGCCATGGGTTGTGCCGAGGCAATTGATACTCGTACTCTTGTAGCCATTTTTACTCATATCATTCCTTCCCCCTTTTAGAATCCTTGTCCTCGAGGATAAAGTGGAGGTATGAATTAGTAAGATTATAGAATGTGCTTCAATACTTAAGTAAAAGGTAACCCTGAATTGACCTTGGAGCAAGCCCATAGTTCCAGGGTAAGTTGCTTTGATGCTAAAACCACGCCCACTTGTTATTATTTCCCATTTAGCCGACCGCTCTTCCATCAACTATCGTTTGCACACACTTAACCCTTTTTCTTCAAAGTCTGCTGACAATTGGTAAGTTCCCTTGATGGGCGGTAATTCAAGGAGCAGATAAAATAAATTTCCATTCACTCCCATTGCATTTCCATAATTAGATCTTGTACACAATCTAACATATGCCTTAACATGTCTTGGTTCAACCAAAGGTGATAAGAACTTGCAATACTGGCCCTTTATATGCACGCCCCTAGGCCATAACAAATGGTTATCATCTTTTTCCTCATTCTCAAGCTTAAAATCACTTGAAGGCATTACATCCAAAACATTTCCAACCTGCGGCTTAAAACCCATATCAATCATTCTATCAACCCCATCAAGAACAACATAATTACATTGATTGAGAACACAATATCTCTATTTCAAACAATCACTCAACTGGCTAGGGGTGACAATTACCACTTCATATCCCTACATATTCTTAAAACCTTGTTCCACAATAGACTTCCCACCAACAATTGACACCACTTTCACACCCAAATAATGAGCGAATTTCCCAGTCTCATTCTCAATCTACCGAGCAAGTTTACGGGTAGGAGCCAAAACAACAGCATAAGGCCCTTCAGCCTCATTCTCTTCACTAATAAGAGAAAATCTAGAATTATAAGTCAGCATAGAAAGGACTAAAGTAGCATTCTTACCTAAACTAGTCTCAACAATGCCAATAACATCTCTCTGTTGAAGGCCACGAGGAATAGCCACCATCTAAATTGGGGAAGGCTTCTTCATATGACGAGGAATTTTAGAACCCATGTAAGAGATATTAAAGCCTTCACCGGCTAGTTTCTTTTTTACTTTTATACTCACAAGAACCTGCTCGTACCAGTCAATCTTGAGCTCACTCAATTCTTCAAACCATTTTAAAATGTATAGCTTGCTAGATGTTAAAATCAAAGGGTTTTTTGTCTCTGCTTTTGCCTCTGAGAGTTGAAACTCTTGCCAACTTGTTAACATGATCATAGAGCAGATTAAGAGAAAATTTGGAGCTACAACTGGTGCGCGGACATATCGTTTTTGAGTAATATTACCTTTATGGTACCATCGATGCCAGAGGTAGGACTCATACAATTTCACCAGATTAATGGTCTCAGGAACATAACACAACTCATACATAATATGTATACTACTAGCATGAATTTGATTTTCTGACCTTAAGCTTGGAAGATTAGTCACTGTTTTTTGAGTGGATGAAACATCCTTCAGGGAAATTCCTATCTAGTTGTTAGAATTCAGTAGAGGAGTGCGTTCGAAAAGCTGATTAGCATAATAAAGCTTCCTCATGTGACTTGATAACTGTATTTTATACAGTTATTTTCATCAATTTTAGTAATGATAATTGCTATGTTCGTTTAATATTTATTAATTTTTGTTAAATAAATTAATATTTTCCTTTTATTTGCTAAAAATACATTTTTAATAAAATTAAATAATTTGGATCGAAAGTGTACTTAATTTCATAATTTTTTATCCACAAATATAATTTCAAATAGTATAGTTCTTAATTACAATTTATAAAAATTGAAAATATAATTTAAATTAAATTTGGGCTTATGGTAGCGCAGATTCCCCCGAGGCGATCGCTGACCGTTGGATCAGCTCGACGGTCCAGATTAAAGCGCGTCCATCGAAGCTGTCGCGCACCGAGCCGCTCGTGTAAAAATCCTGTGTGACGCGGGTTATGGTAGCAGATTGCATCCTCAGTATTTACAGAATAAGATTCTGCCACGTGTCCCACGAATATTGAAGCTAATAAAAGGCCGACACGTAGCTATTTACAATGGGCACGACCCCGCTGGATCACGCCCCATTTACAATCCTGTGTGCCGCTCCTACTTGCAACCGGTTTGTGCAGCGAATGATGTGCTGCCACGTGGCCTTAGGGAATCTTTCAGCGAATCAGAAAGCGACACGTGGCAGCATGGAAGAGAATTAAAACAGAAACGCGCAGCGTCCCTCGATCCCATTTTCGATACAATTTCTGTCCCCCACGCGTTTAATTTATTATTTTCGGCACACCTTTTTGTCCCCCGCGTAGATTCAAATTTAATATTTTATTGATGTATTTTTTAGCTATAAATAGGAGATAGTTTTTAGTTGTAAAGTAGTTTTTTTTGGAGTTTTTAGTTTTAGTTTTGATTGGAGAAGAGTTTTTTTTAGTTTTTTTTTGTTTGAGAAAAGTTTTATTTTGTTTAGAAATTTTGTAGTGTTCGGTTTTGGACTGCAGAACACGCAGAAACCATTTTTTGGCTTTTGTTGTGTTCTGCGTGTGCCAAATATTTGTTCTATGTGATGTTTTAATTTCTTTTCTTCTTCTAATTTTTCTGCATATGTTGTAATTTTTATTTTAATTTTATGAAGTAATTTAATTTTTCTATGGTTGCATTTGATTCAAATTTATGAAGCTTTGATTTTAATTATTTTTGATAGATTTATAAGACGTTCTATTTGTTCGTTTTATCTTGCGCTTAATGCTTTTTGATTATTTACGAATTTTATCAAAACGATTTGTGGCATAAAAATAAACTTGAGAAAGGCATTTTTGTGTATATTGCTCGTAGATAAAATGACATGTATGATGAAGGATAGGAATATACCCTAATTGTATGTGTGGCCTATTGAAAACTTAGAACTTAATGAATCTTATTGAATTTAATTCTCATAGTGATATCGTGCATTAATTTACAGAGGTGTGTTTGTACGGAGCTCGGAAGAGATGTATGAATAAAAAAGAAGTTTTCGGTTGACAAATTAAATGTACCAAAAAATATAAATCCAAAGAAAATAATATGATTGGAGTGGATTAGTTTGGTGAAAAAATTGCAATCCTAGAGTTCTTTTATTTTCTTATTACCTTTTTCTTAAATCAACGATTATTTTGGATAAAATCAGAGAGAAATAATTTTAGTACTCAACAAACTATAGTAACAAATCTCCGTGGGATCGATCTTTACTTATAAATGTTATTACTTGCGACCGTGTATACTTGCACGAGTTCGTGTGTTGAAAAACACGCAACAAGTTTTTCAACACACGAACTCGTGCAATGGCTTTGGTCGAATGCCGTGATCGCCATCGACGGCTCTCTGATTTCCATAGTGACATAATATCTTTCTTTTCTACTCGTGTGCATCTCAGTTGACAAATCGATCCATTGCTCTTATTTCTTTAAGGGAGCTAGATGAAGAAGAACCGAGGTGATCATGGGTCTCTTCGTATGTAGGGGCTATAGGGCCACTTGATGGGCTAAACCCAAGCCCATTGTGGGGTAGTTCAGCTGATGGAGAGAGGTTGTTCTTACGAGGAAGGATGGCTCTTTGGGCTAGCTCATGGGTCACTTCTGGAAGCCCAAGCATTAGAGATCCACAGAGTTTAAGCCAAGTATCCCTCATCGCTTCTCTATAAATCCCAAGAAGTACTTCATTCTCGATTGTATGGGATTCTCTCGGAGCGTTCTCTGAATAGATATTCGTGGTGATGGAATCAATGGGTGGAGTTCCCATTTCTCGAAGGTTTCAGATGATCTACTCCTCTGATTGCCAAGATAGGGAGCCGATGGTGAGCTGTGGGTGGCACGAAGAGCTCGCAACTCAATCAACACTAGTTGTAAGATTTCGTTTATTCGCTCGAGGGTATCATATTTCTCATCCGAGGTCTCTGTGTTGGATCAATTCTGGTTGTCCATGCCTGGAATCGGCTTTGATACCATTGATATGAACAGAATTTAGAGGGAGGTTAGGGAAGAGGAGAATAGCAAAAGAAGAGAGGTAATTGATATAATATTTCTTGTTCTTTAATTCTTCACTTGAGTCTGATTATATAGACTCAATTTACAAGGGGATTTCCTAACTAATTTTGACACTTCAACCGAATTAGTGGTCCCTCTCGTTCGTGCTTCCTGCTTGAATTTCTCGCCATTCATGGTCCCCCTTTCTGCTTGTGATTTATGTGCCCCATGTGCCCAACAATTGCTCAGATTGGAACCCAATTGATGTTGATGAGTGATGTGCATGGTTGTGCCATGGGTTGTGCCGAGGCTACTGATACTCGTACTCTTGTAGTCATTTTTACTCGTACTCTTGTAGCCATTTTTACTCGTATCACAAATTTTATAAAATTTTCCCTTTGATACAAGAAATGTTATTATTCAAACTAAAGCAACTTGCCCATTGTTATCAAAACATCTTATTTTGATCATCCATCCTAGAGAGCACTAATTCATCGACATCTTACATCATTTGACAAAGTGGAGAGTCATATCACTTTATATCTTTTTCTTTGTTGAACTTTAATGAAACCAAGTAGAATTTTGTCTAGTGTAGTTTAAGGTGATGAATGCTAGAGTTTTTTAGTTATATTGAAATGAATTTTTCTAAATAAATATCCAAAGTATCTAACATAACAACAATCTAACAATGAAAATTTACTCAAAATTGTAATTATGTACTCTCACGTAAAATTTCATTGTTCTTCTTTATGTTTCTATAATCAACTGATAAATAAGCAACATTCCATTCAAGACATAGACGCATTAGCATTTTGTTAAAGGACGGTGTATTTTCATCAATATTTCATGTGGAAGTGAGTACATACATTAAGCTCTAAATGATATTATATCCTTGGTGGTTCTAAACCAAGTAAGGTAAATTCTTGCATTGTTTATGTGTCCAATCGTTTCATTCTACTGTTTTTTTAATCCGTTACCATTAGCTTAAGGATGCATAGAAATTTGATCTATGTTGCACTAGTTTGTTGCTAAGCATGCACTATGGAGATTAGATAATTAGTGAACAATTGAGATACTTGAGAGAATATAGAACAGATTGTAAGGTATTGAAGTAATACTATAATGTATATTATTCTCAATTGAATATGAATTACACGCAAGAGACTCGTATATTAATGACTAGACTTATTGATCAAGTTTATATTAGTTAGACAACACAATAAGAAAATGTAAGGATTGCAGTATAGTAGTGTAAGAATTAGAGTGAAAAGATGTAATAAACTCTAACTAACAAATCAATGCCTAATATCCCTCCTCAAATTGATGGTGGTAGAACCACCGTCAATTTGATTTGGAAATAAGAAAGTGAAAAAAACACTTTGTAATCCAACATATGCTCATTAGTGAGTGAATAATGTGAAAATTCATCAAAGCTAAGTGATCCATAACACTAGCTAGAGAAAATCAGAAAAAGGTTGCTTCAAGTATACGCCAAGGATACTGAACTCAACAAAGCTAAGTGATTTACCCTAGCCAAATAGAAACTAAAATAGATTGCTTCAAGCATGCACCAATAATGCTTAACTTCTAGCCTTACTAAATGAGAAGAAACATTAGAAAAAACTAAAGCAAAGCTCCAACTCTCAAATATTGAGATGAGTTAAAATAATTGCTCACAATAGAGCAAAAAATTTATTCGATGAAAATTCTAAGCCAAATGATCAAAGGTGGTAAAAAATTTGATCATACCAAAAGATAAATTGTCGATTCTTGATGACAAAGGAAGCTGAGTGTAAGTCCATGTGAAGAAAACAAAAGAACAACAAAATAGATTTAGCAAACCAACTATGAATACTTTTGTAGTCTATATTTAGTAAACAAATGATCAAGCCCAATAAAGTGGATGAAAGGCCCAAATCTACGTTGCACCAAAAACCCTAAAAACCATATACATGGTTACCAAAGAAGAATTGCAACACATTCTTTATTTTCTGATTGCCAAAGGTAAGTAGACCATCATGTTTTCGCCGACCTACATTAAAGTCATCGGTCGTCATTTCGCTAGCATCATCAACAAGAAAGTTGATGTCGACATGAGAAAAAGAGTTGGTTAACTAATGGCCTAGGAGCTTGATAACCTCATGGTGGTCGTTACAAATAAGGAAATGGAGTAGAGTAAAGATGCAATTAGACTTGATTCAGATACAAATCTTTGCCTCTAAAAAAGAATAAAACACAATATTCTTAGGTGGAAACGACCTATGCCATAACCATGACCTATGAGAAAAACCACCGAATCACATAACTTTCCACTATAAAAAACAAATGTTCAAGTACAAACTCAGTCTTATGCTACCTTATTAGTGCAAAACTGCAAGTGCACAGTATCGTAGTTTTATAAAAAAAATGATAAGAAGAGTATCATCCGTAGGGATTAGTAACTTATTTTTAATAAATAACAAAATTATATTAATCTTAATTTTATCTAGAGAACTCACTAAGGTTGTTGTAATTGAAATTTAAAATAAAATAAATTTAAATAAAATGCACAAAATAAAATAAAGATATTATTCAAAGATCAAATTAATGGGAAGAAAACTTCTAATAAATAGATTTCACATAATTCCTCAATATATCTGACTTATCTAGCTAATTGAATTTAATTATCTCTATTTGTTAGCAATCTCTAAAAATATCCAAAAGTTTCTTTCGACAATCAATTTTAAATGTTCTTGTTTATTAATTTACACAAGAGTATGCAATTTAATAAAGCAAGAAAGCATTAAGACCAAAGATTTTAATACTACATAGGTTCATATAAGTCTTTCAATCTCCATATTTACTTATGCTGAAATATTCCAGATCTATCTTATAATTTCCTCTTTCGATAGTAAATCACAAGATTAAAATTATATAATTAATAGCCAGTTAATTAAAATCATTAAATTCAGAATAAATCAGACAAACAGGAAGATAAATAATTCAAATTAACATAAAAAATCAAACATAGTTTAGAATTAAATTACAACTTTTTCCTAAAATAAATAAAAATTAGTTCATGCTAAAACTTAAATTTAACATAAACGAATTCACCATAATTTTACGAGAAGAGTTAAAAAAACATTGAATCGCAAAAGGAATCTACTTTCGTGTATTCTCTAAGTTTTCTTTCTCTTTTCCCAGTTCCTGCACAGTCCCTGAATCTTTTTTTTTTGTTTTAGTTGCCGCTTATTTCGTTTCTTTTTTTCTTCTTCCCGTGCAGCTCTCTCTTCTCTCTATTCATATATATATATATATATATATATATATATATATATATATATATATATATATATATATATATATATATTAACCTATCCCATCCTCGGTGCGTTTGTTTTTTTTTCTTTCTTTATGCTCTTCTTCTATTTTTTCGTTATATATATATATATATTAATTTAAATTTGATTTAAATAAATCTTAATTTAAATTTAATAGTCTTAGATGATATGTTTCTCAAATTTTGAATCATCATTATCTTGAAATCTGCAATATATTTTAAATCATAATAATAAAGTCTAAAATTTATGAAAAAACAAATAAAATTAGAATAAATTTAAAGTTTAGAAGTGATAAATTATGTCAAATTATGTCAAATTATGCAAGTCATCAAACATCTCTTAACTTAAAACTTTATTTATCCTCAAACAAAAAGAAAATAAAAGAAAAGGTAGCTGTAAAAAGTGTCAACAAGACCTTATAGAGAACTACCACTCATTAAGCCATGATCTGAATTTAGATATCATCACTAATAACTTACTCTTTCTACATCGAAGATAGTAAGAAAATCAATCAAAATTTAGCAATTTATCAAGCAAGAGTTGAGAATTTACTTCAACCTAAAGCTAAGTCCTTGAGTGTGTGTGTGAATTAGTGAATTTAACTCCCAACCACCAGAAAATTTAGATAAAAGTGGAACAACTTAAATTAGAAGAATTCTCTCAAAACTTAACTTTATAAGTCCAATTTTCAGAAATCCTCTCCACTAATGTAATCAAATACCAAAATCAGAGATCAAAAGGTCTTTAATCAAGGTTATAATGACAAGCCACATGGTGAGGACTAAGAAAGAAATGAATATGGAAAATCAAAGTAAATTGGGAAAATACTTGGTAAAAAACCAATAAAAAGAATATCCAATGATTTACACCATAGCTCTTTCTCGATAATATGCATATATTGATGACAATATTGTTGCTACACTCAATAAGTGGAGTGTTCTTTTTTTGTGTGGTTGCCTTGATACTCATAGTCTTTACTAATTCCAATCACTTTAACCATTTTTTGATTCTTGTCTTTCACTTTTTTTTCACTCTTTTGATCAAATAGATTAAACATAATGTGGATTATTTAATTTGAACTTTCTTTTTAAATGCTAATTTTCACCAAAGTATTTTTTCAAAATTTAAGATAAATTCATAGTTTTTCAGGCTTAGAATGAGAATGATTTATGTAGTTAAAAGAACAAATAAGGCTTATGTAAAAGATGGCTCAAGGGGATTGACTATGAGAATACACCATGCAATGATGGCGTGATAAAAAATTTCTCTAATATTTGGTATCAATTAGAATTTTGCCTTAAAGATCCATCAACAGATTCTAGAGCAAAGCAAGATTGAACTTCCCTAACCTAGTTAATTAAACTCCTTCTCTTCATAGGAAAAATGGAGTAGAGAAAAATTTACCATGTACTCAATTGATTTCAAGGACCAATATTTAAATCAAAGTACCTACAAAACTCTGACTAACATAATAGTAGATTTTGAAAAATATTTCTCAAACTCATCCTCAATCACAAATTTCATAATCATAGCGAATTCAATCGTACTCAAATACATGCTTGATAAGAGAATTCAACAACTCAAGACTATAGGAGTTGGCATTCCCAAACTTAAACTAAACAATGTCCTCATTGTAATTTAAAAGTGAGATAGATATAAGAAATGAAAGAAATGAAAGAAACTTCCCTAGTTTTATGGCGGATCTGCATTAGTTTGTAATTTTTAGATTTTTATTCCTGCAAAATAAACTAGCATCAAAGTCCAAATTATTCAAATAAAATAAAATAAATAAAAAATAAGAGAAATAATAAAAGAACATTTTATGGGTGGCTCCTATAAGCGCTTGTTTTATAGTCAACAACTAGACTTTTCAATCTTCATCAATCAGGATTTCGAAGAGGAATAAATGCATAATTCCTCTTCACTTGTTCTCCATAATAGTGCTTCAATCTCTGACCATTAACTTTGAATATATTCCCTATGTTGTCCTTCAAGTCTATTGCTCTAAAAGTAGAAACTTTGTCAATTATATAAGGACTTGTCCATCTTGGTCTTAACTTACTTAGGAAGAGTTTTAGTCATGAATTGAAAAGAAAAACTTGTTGTCCTGGAGGAAAATCACGCCTAAGAATATGTTTGTCATGCCACTTATATGTCTGTTCTTTGTAGATCTTTGCATTTTCATAAGAATTATTCTAGAACTCATCAATCTCATTTAATTGAAGAAGTCACTTTTCCCCTACTACCTTCAAATCAAAATTAAACTTCTTTATAGCCCAATAAGCTTTATGCTCTAACTCAACAGGTAGATGACATGCTTTTCTAAACAAAAGGTCATATATGAAAATCTCTATTATATATTCCACCATATCATAAAAATAGCCATTATGCAATGTTGAAATGTTGTTGGGGCATTGCACAATTTGAAGGGCATCCTTCTAAAAGAAAATGTTCTATAGGGGCATGTGAATGTAGTTTTCTCCTGATCTTCAAGGGCTATGGAAATATGCATATACCTTGAATAACCATATAAGAAGTAATAATAGGGATATCCAACCAATCGATCTAACATTTAATCATTAATGAATGAAAAGGGAAAATGATCCTTCCTTTTGGCCTTTTTCAACTTGCTATAATCTATACATACACACCAACCCGTGACTGTTCTTGTAGGAATAAGCTCATTGTTGTCATTTTTCACCACCATCATTCCACTTTTTTTTGGTACAACATGCACTAGACTTACTTATGAGTTGTCTGAAATAGCATAAATAATTTCAACATTGGAGAGCTTCAAAATTTCAACTCTCACAACTTCCTTCATTACTAGATTTAATCTTCTTTGGGGCTCAATTGATGGTTTGTAAGGTTCCTCCATTATAATATTGTGTATGCAAATGGATGGACTTATACTTTTTATGTCAAAGATAGTCCATCCCAAGGTTGTTATATGCTCCCTTAACACACACAGTAACTTTTCCTCTTCTTCGGGTGTAAGTGATGCCATAATAATTACTGGAAAGGTGTAATTGTCACCTAAGAATGCATAGCGAAGATGCTCAAGCAATTGCTTCAACTTTGGGGTTGTAGTTTGCTACACTTTTTCTATAGAGATTACATAATCTGTTTTTGCTACTATTGGCTCTAACCTTTCCACTTCTTTGCTAAATGATGTAACCTGTTGCAATGACCATTCTAGGTGATCGGCTGGCATATCTTCTTGAAAGGCTTCTACTTCACATTTTTCAATGATATCTACCCGAAAGCAAGTACTTGGATCTTCTGGAAATCTCATGGATTCATAGATGTTAAACGTAAACTCTTCCTTGTTCACTCTCAATGTTAACTCACCCTTTTGAACATCCATTAAAGCACTTCCTATAGCCAAGAATGGTTGGCCAAGAATTAGTGGGACATCTTAGTCTTCATCCATATTTAACACCACAAAATTAGCAGAAAAAATAAATTTATCCACCTTTACCAATACATCTTCTATGATTCCATATGGATACTTGATAGATCGGTCTCCTAGTTGCAAGTAAATTGTTGTTTGTTTCATCTTTCCAAATCCTAATTTCCTATAAACAGAAAGTGGCATAAGATTAATGCTAGCACCAATATCACATAAAACTTTATCAAAAAATGAATTTCCAAGTGCAAGGCAAAATGAAACTCCTCTAATCTTTTAATTTTTGACACTACATTCTTCAAAAATCTTCACTATTTCGAAGTCCTCCAACCTTATTTTCTTAGAAATGATGTCCTTTAGAAATTTGGCATAATTTGGCATCTGTTCTAAAGCATCTACAAAAAGAATATTTATGTGAATTTTCTTAAAAATATCCAAAAACTTAGAAATTGCTTATCTAATTTTTGTTTTTGAAAATGTTGAGGATAAGGAAGTGGAGTAGAGAGAATAAGAGGATTGTCAAGAAATGAAATTGATGGAGGCATTTCAGTCTCTCTTAGTGTATCATGAACAATCTCCTCTTATTCTACTTTATTATTACTTTTGCCATTGTTTGGAGTTGTAAGGGTGGATTCGGTTTCTTTTGATGGTGATCTCTCAATATCTCTTCCACTCCTAATTGTAATGGCATTGCATTGTTTCTTTGAATTCACTTCTGTATTGCTAGGAAAAGTTCCTCTTTGTTGAGCATTGATGGTTGTGGCTAGTTGCCCAATTTACACTTCAAGATTTTTCATAGTGGCTCCCAAATTGTTAAAATGAGTCTCAATGTTATCCATCCGTGAATCATTCTTTTTAAACCTTGCTTTGGTCTCCTCAACAAAGGAAACTATGGCATCTTTAAGTGACATCTTCTTCTCACTCGATTGACTATCAAACCCTAGAAGAGGTTGTAACACATTCTGTGCTTCCATAAGAAAAATTCTCATGATTTTGAAGCCCTGGATGGTAGTAATTTGTAGTTTCGATTGTTGTTGTATTGAAAATTCTCTTGACTTGATTCATTCATCGAAACTATCATACTTGAAGTTGTAACATATTTTTCACTATATGGTATTCTTTGAGTTGTCAAGGCAAAAATATGATGAGATAGAGAAGGTACTTGAGCTGAAAAGGCAACAAATGGCTCCAATTCATGAATCCCTGAAACTTTCTTAGCCATAGATCTTTTAGTTGGCCATTGATAGTTGTTTGAGGCCATTTCTTCCAAAAGAGAAGTAGCACCTTTAGGTGTCTTTGACATCAAAGTTCCACCAGAAGCAACATCAACTATGGTTCTAGTTTGCCTATTTAACCCATTATAGAACATCTGAACTTGCAACCAATTTGGAAATCCATACTGAGGGCAACATCGAATCATATCTTTATACCTTTCCCATGCTTCATAGAGTGTGTCAAAATCATTTTGTATGAATTGATCAATCTCATTCCTGAGTTGAGCTATTTTTATAGGTGGAAAGAATTTAGCAAGAAACGTTTTTGCCATGTCTTGCCAACTAGTGATGCTTCCTGATTGTAGAGATTTTAGTCAACCTCTAGCCTTGTCCCTTAATGAAAAAGGAAACAATCTTAGTCTAATGGTGTCTTTAGTAACACCATTCATCTTTATAGTGTCACAAATCTCCAAGAACATTTCCAAATGAATATTGGATCACCAAGTGATGATCCGCTAAATTGGGCTTGTTACACCATGCTGATCAACATAGGTTTGAGCACAAAATTAGTGGAATTAATGATCTAGCATCTTACACCTGAGTAATTTTCATTGACAATTGGCCGTACATAATCCTTCAAGGTGTATGGCAGTGCATTATGTTTTCTTTCAGCCATGACTAATACTTTCTTCTTTCTTCATGATCTAAAAGTTCTTTCAATCTCCAGATCAAAAGAAATAATATTTTGAGTTCTAACATAGCACATCCAATGTCAAAAACACACCTAAAAAAATAAAAAATATAATATAATATAATATAATTCTAAATTAAAACCAAGATTACTTTGTATCGATATCGGCAAAAATAAAATTAATCTCTTACAATGGTGCCAAAAACTTGATATGTGTAAAATTATAAGTACACAATATCATAGTTTTATAATAAAGTGATAAGAAGGATATCATTCTCAAGGATTGTTAACTTATTTTTGACAATAATAAATTAAGAACCACATACATTCCTTCCTTAGATCGACCTTGGGAGTATACTTATCATTTTCTACGAAATGATTCGTGCACTTGCGAGAGTTTTACAAATATTAAAACCAAAGTATTTGCGAGAATCGGCGATGCCGGTTTTCGTTCATCAATTGGTACGACGAAAATATTTCATATGCTTCTTACAATATAATAACAATTTATAGTTGATAAGGATATTAAACTAAATATATTCAACATTATCATTTTAAAAAACTTGAAAGATGACTTACTCAATGTAAGGTTGAACTTCTTCCATTTTATTTAAAACATATATATATATATATATATATATATATATATATATATATATATATATATATATATATATATATATATATATATATATATATATATATATATATATATGTGTGTGTGTGTGTGTGTGTGTGTGTGTGTGTGTGTGTTTACTCTCACATGATACAATCAATGATATCAACCCATCTACTTTTATTTGACTTCCCTAATACATCTTCACCATTTGGTTCATGGTGATCGACCAAAAGACCAATCGGCATTAGTCCAATTAAAAATTTTGAAAAACATTATAACGCTTCTTTAGTAATAAAACACTCTATTATGTATCATTTTGAATGATTACGATTATGGAAATAACTTTAAAAACTTTTGTATCCCTCATAATTAGATACATCCATCTTAAATATGCTAATCTAATAATTCCAACATAAGGATATCAACGAGGTGTGGTGGAAGTGGGAAGGCTACTTTCATCCCCCATTTAAATATTGTGGGTCAAATGATGGTGTTTTCCATCAAAGGTTCAAGTTTTCTATAGATATCATGGATTCCCCGTTCCCCACCAATAAATAAATTAAGATAAATTGAATCTTTAATAGCCTAAGTACCTATAAAATCTCAAGTATATTTATTTATTATGTAATTCAATCTAATAAGTTCATGTTTAAAGTACAAATATGAAGTAATTAGATTATTTATATTATTAGTTTAACAATTATTATGATTATTTATTTCATATATCATAATATTATATTTTCATAGTTAAAGTATTCAATTATTGATAAAAATATTATTTTTTATCAATATTTATTTTATTGAACTATAAAATTTTACAAATACATAACATATTTAAAACAAATTAAGAAAATGGGGTTTGAATGATACATAAGGCGGGAAGGATAATTTCCATCCTCACTGGGGGCATTCTCCACTGGTATCACATTGGAGTTTTCCCATGGATTTTGGTTCTTACATGGAAAATTAACATCCTTACTCCAAGTGCCTTGTAAGATGCATAGTAACGTGTATATAATGAATGTGGAAAGAAAATTTCAAATTTACATAAGGTAAGTAAAACTTTCCTCTAGGTTTCTTCTAGTTTATTCAAATCCATATACTTTTGGCAAATATCATTGAAGTAGCTGCACATATCTATGAAGATTTTAACATCTTTAAGCAATATGCCATGTATTAAAATGGGCAATATTTGTTGCATTAAAGTATGTCAATCATGAGACTTCATTGCATTCAAATTTTCATCTGTTGGATAAACTAATGATCGTATATTAGTGGAATATTTTGCTTAGTTAAAGTAAATCATGCAAGAGGAAGAAAAGTGATATATTCACTAGCTACATGATATAACTCTAGACGTATCTACTTTCTTGTTAATCTAATCGAGTACCTAATCCATTTTTCCAGTAATATTAGCAAGGTACCCAGAATACTATCACACAATTTTTTCTCAATATGCATGATATCTAGAATGTGCCTAAAGTTAAAGAAATCCAATAGTATAACTCAAAAAATATTGATATATTTCTCTAACAAATTGAGGTATCAAGAAACTTTCATTGTTCTTTTAATTTACAAATAATAAGGGTTATTCCTTCAACTTTTTTCAAAACCTCATCACCCGTTGGTGGTAATGGAGAAGGGTCAACTTCTATTGTCCCATCAAAACATATCCATTGCTTTTTATAAGGATTATAAAGAGGAACAAACTTGCAAGAACTCTTATACCACTTTTTAGGAGAATGTATCATTGAGTTTAAAAATGTGTTCCTGCTACAAATTAGATAATGTTTTCCCTTAATGACCAAATAAATTTTCATAAGTTGAAAAATCATTTATAATCCATATTAGGATTTACTTAATTGTGAATTTTTTCTAATGATATGTATCAAAAACTTCAATACCCTCATTCCATAGAGTTTTAAATCATCAATAAAAGGCTTTAAATACACATATATGTCATTTCTAGGTTGTTTAGTGCCTATATTAAAAAAGGTAACATCATGAACTTATTTATTATGCAAAGTTATGGTGGAAAATTGTAATTGACCAATAGAACTGGCCAACACCCACTACTACAATACTGATATATGGCCTCAATTTTTAACTGTGATCATAGGTCTATGGCCACGGTTATAAAAATCAAGCCTTAGGTGTGAGAGACCATAGACTATTACCTATGGTCTTAGTTTTTAATCGAGGCCATAAACATACAATTTGGTCATAGTCTTTAAAAGACCGAGGCTATAGACATACCATTTTGGTCATGTACTTTAAAAGGTTGAGGCCATAGACATACCATTTCATCACGGTATTAAAAGATCAAGGCCATAGACATACCATTTAGTCACGGTCTTTAAAAGACTGAGGTCATAGATATACATTTGGTCTCGATCTTTTATAACATCGAGGCCAAATGATATGTCTACTGTCTTGGTTACACTTAAACCATAACTTATAGAAAGTTGTTTTTGTGACTAATTGTGGGATCCTAGCCACAAAAATCCTATTAGCTTTCCTAACAAGTTATTTCATCTCCTTTTACAAAAGTAAGTCGAAGTGATGTATAATTGTCCAATTCATGGTATAAGCATATTTGGATTTACAACCAAAATAACCTAATAAAAAATAAAAATCAGAAACAAAATAGCGTAATAAAAATGTAAATTTCAATAGGCTTTGACAACCTTTGGAGTATCCATTTTGACTTCTAGCATTCTGTTCCCAAGGGTTTTCTTCCCTAAAAATGTATTCTGTATTAAACATCAGTATCATTCATGAGAAAAATTCTAATGCTTAACATGGATTGTAATATACTAATTGTCCCACTATAGTTAGATTACACAATAGAATATAGAATAAAAGAGTTTAAGAATATAACCGAATTCATATCAATTATATACCTGAATTCACCTTGGCATATTCCTTAGTTACAAATTTTACGAAACCAAAGCCACGAGATCGACCAAATGATCTCCCCTAAAAGAGTAAAAAAATAATAATTAACAAACTTCTTTAATAATCAAATAGCATTATAAACATCAATGAAAGAAAAAAATGTAGATTGACATGGTAATTGTTAAAGAAACAAAAGAATACATGATAGCAACTCAAAAATTTTAAAGGCTCATAAAATAAATACCTTTTATTATTATCTATTATCAACCTACAACCCTTCCGTATTAACCTCCAAGGTGATACCCAAAACTTGTATTCAAAAAATAATTGAACCAAAAAATTTCACACTATACAAATTGAATAACCAAGGAAAAAAAGAAAAAAGAAAAACTAACCATAAGCTTGCACTCTACGATTAAGATGGGGAAGAATTGATTTCACCAAAAAAACTAGGGGGCAAAAGCCCTAAAACTCAAAAATCTAAAAGCTCTAAGTGCTTGTGTTCTAACCACACTCTCTCTTTATCTGACATGCTTGCTCCCTGCACATGATAAGCAAAACTATTTCTCATACATAAGAAGGGTTAAATACCAAACCAAATTCACCATTCTTGCCCATAGTTTTCAATTTATTTGAGAGCAACTCAAAATGAGTGAAAATATGTTAGTAACTAAAGAAAATAGTAATAAGGAAATCTTTTCAAATATACGTGCTCGATTGACCATTCAAAATTCGTTAATTTAAAAACCCTAATTACAGCATGCTTTCTCTCCCTCTCTCATATTTTTATCATTCTTCTCCCTGACTCTATGACGAGTTCTTATAAAGTACTAAAATTATCATGATTTAATATACTTTAATTGTTTAAAAAAAATTATATTTATACGATTTTATCATATTTTTATATAAATTTATCTTTATGAAATTACAGGTATTTTTATTATTTTTTTTAGATATTTTCACTTCAAAAATAATTTAAAGACTCGAAGAATAATACTAGAGGCAATATATCACAAATATGTCGAGAAAAAATAAGGAAAAATAAAAAAATAGAAAAATGGAAAAATGGAAAAAATTACCCAGTCGTGCGCACATCATGACTGTCATGTGCGTAGCCACACCCATTCACGTTGTAATTCTATGCACAACCGCACCATTCATGCTGCAATCCAGAGTGCATCTGCGTGCGCATCATGTTGAAATCCTACACACGTCAACACCCATTCATGCCTCGAATCCCACCCAATTGCGTACGTTAGCGCCCCACATACATGCTAGCATGTCCAATACGTGTCTATCATCATTTTTAAAGATATTTTCTAATTTTTTAGCCTTTTACTCACCTATGAAAAGCCCCACTCCCCCATTGTAAAAAACACAGCTTAAGACATAATTTTCTCAACTCTTTCTCTCTCTAGCATTCTCTCTCTAGAAAGTTTTCGTAATTTTTTTAGTTTTTAGTTTTAAAGTTCTCTTTTGAGAAGAACTAGCTATGATTTTATAGATTTTTAGTTTTTGATTCAATAAACAAAAATTTAAATCTTTTTTCAGATTTACCAACAATAGATTTAATATCAATGTTCTATAAGGATTCTTTTTAGATATAATTTTAAAATAAATTCTTTAAAGTTAATTTTTATGTTTTATTCTTATATGTTATGTTTAATTTTTCTATGATTAAATTTAACATTGATGGTTGTTTGTAAATGTGATATAATAATAACGTGGTTATGCTTACGAAATATTAAATAAGTATAACATTTATATAAAATAAATTTATTTTGTTTTTATTCAAGATTTTATATTAAGGATGTTAGAGAGAAATATATTATTTTTCATTACAAACTTAACTATAAAAATTAGATTTTAATTAAGATTTAATTATCTGATATGATTTAGTGTGTTCTCTTTTATTTGTTGGTACAATCGCCTGTTAGTTAGAGTGAAGCTCAAATGAAAAAGTTTTTATAAGAACTATTATTCGAAAATGTATTGACAACATAATTTCAGAAATTGTTTTAAAACTTAAAAAGTTAGTACTCAAATAATTAAATTCTTAGGTTTAATTTAGACACCTTGAATAAAGTTTAAAATGTCTAATCCCACCAAATGTGGCATTTAAATGGTTCATTTTTAATCTATTAGAAAAAAATAATTAATTTAGTTAACCAAATTAATTATCGACCCCACCCACAGGTGTTAATTGATTTGTTTAATTAACAAAAAATATCTAACCTCACCAAAGGTGGTATTTATATAAAAAAGAGAGAATCAATAAATATTAATTTATATCTTTAATAACCTAAATAATATGAGCAAGCATAATTAACTTAATTATTATATCCATAAATACTTCACTATTATGAATGATAAAAAATTTTATAATCGTTTATTAAATCCATATCTATGTTTATTTTTTATGTTATTAGATTAGGAAACACAAAACCAAAATATCATGAAAGAATGTTTAGGATTTTAATTTCATTTTTAACAGTTTGAATAATAAATTAAAAACCATAAGTATTCTTTCTTTAGATCGACCTTGGAATTATACATGTCATTTTCTATAAAATGATCCGTGCACTTGTAAGAGTTTTACAAATATAAAATCAAAGTATTTACAAGATCTATCTTGCTGATATTGCTCATCAAGTTTTTGGCCTTATTATCGGGGACTTGATGTTACTTTATCAAGTGTTTGGTGCCGTTTCCCAGGAGGGAATATAGTTTTTAAATTATTTATCAAAATTTTGAAAACATTTTGTGTTGTAAATAATTTTGATTTGTTTTTATTTTCATTTAAAAAAATTAAATAGAAAAATTTAAAAAAATTAATTTTTTTTAAGTTTTAATTTTCATTTAATTTTTAATTTTTAATTTTAGTTCCTTTTAATTTTTTAATTTACTTTTAATTTATTTTTTTAATAATTTTTTTAAGTCTTAATTTTCATTTAATTTTTAATTTATTAACTTCATTAACTTAGATATTAACTTAACTTAATTTATTAACTTAATTAACTTAGATTTTAATAGCATAAAAGGTAAACATCTAAGGGAATTTGTTTAAGAGACTAGTTCTTGAAAGCTTTTGTACCACTAGTCTTTCTTGGGAACATTGCTCTATCTAGAAGGTTGATTTTTAAGGAGGCTTTTCCCATCATTATTTCCTGGAAGCACTATTGGTTAATAGTGATTATGTTATTTAACTTAGAATTTATAATAAAATAAAATAAAATAAAAAAGTTTAAAAAAATTCTAAAGCTATCTCCAAAATTTTAAAGTTTTTAATCACAATCTATGACAAAAGAAGGTAGTTGCTTGGTTATATCTAGGTACACCTGTGTTTTGATGCCTTAATGATGAACGAAAACCAGCATCGCCGATTCTCGCAAATACTTTGGTTTTAATATTTGTAAAACTCTCGCAAGTGCACGAATCATTTCGTAGAAAATGATAAGTATACTCCCAAGGTCGATCTAAGGAAGGAATGTATGTGGTTTTTAATTTATTATTCAAACTTTTAAAAACGAAATTAAATCCTAAACATCTTGTCACGATAGTTTGGTTTTTGTGTTCCTAATCTAATAACATAAAATAAACATATATACATATTAATTAAATATAATCTAAAAACATAAAAATAAACATAGATACAAATTCAATAAATATTTATCTAAAAATAAATATAAATACAGATTCAATAAATATTCATGCAAATTTTATCATTTATATTAGTGGAGTATTTATGGATATAATAACTAAATTAATTATGCTTGCTCATATTATCTAGGTTATTAAAGATATAAATTGATATTTTATTGATTCTCTCTTTGTTGTATGAATACCACCTTTGGTGGGGTTAGATATTCTTTGTTAACTAAACAAATCAATTAACACCTATGGGTGGGGTTGATAACTAATTTGGTTAATTAAATTAATTCCTTTTTCTAAGAGATTGAAAATGAACCATTTAAATGCCACCTTTGGTGGGGTTAGACAGTTTAAACTTTATTCAAGGTGTCCAAATTAAACCTAAGAATTTAGTTATCCGAGTACTAACTTTTAAGTTTTAAAACCACTATTGAAAACATGTTGTCAATACATTTTCACATAATAATTCTTATAAAAACTTTTGAAATAGAGCTTCACTCTAACTACCTTGTACCAACAAATAAAAGAGCACTACTCTAAATTAGACCGGATAACTAAACCTTAAAATCTAATTTTCAGATTTAAGTTTGTAATGAAAAATAATATATTTCTCTCTAACATCCTTAATATAAAATCTTGAATAAAAATAAAATCAATTCATTTTAGAAATTTTCACCTATTTAATATTTCGCAAGCATAACAACGTTATTATTATATCATGATTATAAGCAGCTAGCTTAAATTTAATCACAGATACAAATTAAATATAACATGTAAAGAATAAAGCATAAAAAATAACTCAGAAAGAAAATAAAATCCTTACTGAGAACTTCAACGCTATTCCTTGCTAGAAAACCTCCAAGCGAATTTGCACTTCCATTTATTGAATCAAAAATCTAAAATATTACAAAAACATAACTAGTCCTTCTGAAAGAAGGAAGAAGTCTAAAACTAAGAGAAAGCAGCTAAAACATAAGAAAAACTAGCCAAAACATAAGAAAAAATAAGAAAGAAACTAACAAAAGATCAAAAACTAAGAAATGAGAGAAAGAAAGAAGAGAGAAGCGTGGTTTTGAGGTGTGCTTTGAAGTGAATGGAAGGGGGGTATTTATAGGTGAGGATGGACAGAAAAAATGAGTAAAAAAATGTTAAAAAAAATATTAAAAAATTAATAAACGTGTAGTGGACATGCTGAGGTCATCAATAACGTCAATGACGCCATGAAATTTCTTGCACGTGAAAAATGGGGTGAAAACGTGGGCGCTATTGGCGGCTGAGGCTGGCGCCAGCGCTACAACAGCGCTAAGCAATGCGTACAGCTGTTGCACGCACGTATTGGGAGCTGAGGCGGTCAAGGCATGTACATTTGATAATTGCCATGGCTATGGCCAATAATTGAAATTATGCTGTCATACAGCGATTGGTTTTTTGACATTTTTGACCCATTTTGTCCAATTTTTCCATGTTTTTTGACCTTTTCCCACGTATTTATTAATATATTTTTGATGTATTGCTTCAAGTATTCTTCTTTGAGTCTTTACATTACGCTTTTTAGGCCAAAATTCCCGAAAAACAATAAAAATACCCTTGATTCAAAAAAGACAAATTTATATAAATATATGATAAAACATATAAATATATATATTTTTAATCAAATAATGTACATAAAATCATGGTTATTTTAGTGCTTTTTGAGCACTTATCACAACTCCCCCGAACTACTTCGCTAGTCCCTTAGCAAGAAGCGATAAAACTAAAAATTAAACTATCCTAAATCACTTTCGTGGATTGAAACGGTTGCATTTAGCCTATGCAAGCCTTTAAACCCCTAGGTTGCCCTAGTGGAGCGAGTTTGAGTCTCGTGAGGGTTTTCAAGAATGATACCCTACAAACATTGTACTAAATGTAAAAACAAAAGAAACAATAAAAACAAACAACTTAAAAATTAAATTTACAACAAAAATCACAAATTATCAACATTTCACAAAAATGTCTATACTTTTTAATCTCCTTTAAGATCATAATTAAAATCTCAAGCATAAGTTATTTTAATCTCTTTTAAAACAATCATGATTTATTATAATAATTAGTCGAAAATCATTTTCATATTTCATATAAAAAATGTATCAATTTAATTTCACCTAATTTGTCATGAATCAATTCGCTTGAATCTATTCCTCACAAGTCAATACTCTCAAAACACGAGATCCTATGGGTTCAAACACTCATACTAATTTATATGCGAAAGAGTTGATGTATAGAAATGAACTAATATGTTCGCATATGTATAAAGAATAAAGGCTCAAAGTGTTATTTTAACATTGATCTCATGAAATGAATCAAATGTATAAATTATAAAGATATCATATATAAAAATTATTTTCATGCATAAATCAAACTCATTAAGAAAGAATTTCAAGATATATGCCTTTTACACATGAAGAGAGTGCAATGACTTTTTGGGGAATTATTTCCTATATCCTTCTTTTGTAATTAGCCTTTACTCACAACTTTGTAGGCAATGTGGGTTATAAGATGTAGATTATACTATATATTCTTTATCTCTATTTTTTTTCTCAAGATATTTCTCAATATATGTATTTAAGAGAGTCAACCCATTATGCATTGTACATATTTTGGATTTTGGTGAGTGGTTAATTTTGTGGCTTTTCTGTTTGATCTTGGTTTAGGTAACCCCAGGATATGTCTTTTTGTTTTTGTAGTAGAGTCATGCATAAATGAGATATAAGCATATACTATCAACTTCTACTCAAATCATTTAATCTAAGCAAAAATAATAATCAAAAATATATGATACCTACATTAAAATGAGAAAAAAAAATTCATACATTCAATGCTAATACCTATAGAGATCATCTAAAAATTTGAAGAAATAAGAAATGTGTTTGGAGTAGAAAAAAATATATATTTCACTTAATAAAGGAAATTAGGCTCAAATTATATCTCACAAAGGTAGTCTCCACTAAAAAACTCATAAACACCGATTTTGGGTTTAATATAATTTCTACATCTTATCAAGAAATACTAATTATGACAAAAAACTAACTAATTATCAAAAATAATTACAAAATATTTCATGATATGTTTTCAAAAAATTAATCTAACAAGACAAAAGACTTAACTATTTACTTAAATTTGATTTAAAGAAATGATAAATTTTGTGAGAAAATTTTCTTTCTTTTTTTTTATTTATTTATTTTTAAATTCAATTTTTTTTTAATTAAGTATGGTAACTTTTCACCACCCCAACCTAGAACTTACATTGTCCTCAATGTAACAAATCTAAATTAAAGATAAAGAGAGAAGAAAGAAAGATTACCTATTTCCTGAGAATGTGCAAGTAGTAATGGAAAATGCAAGGTATCCATCATATTCATCATTAAAGTGTATACAGACAGATCGCTGTAAACTTCTAACATCTCAACAAATATTTTTAGTTTTAACAATTTAAAAATTATTCACATGTAATTAAAATGAAATAAACAATAAAATTAAGTAAATAAAACAAATAACAAACAAAATTGTTTTTTTTTTTTTTTGGTTTTTTTTTTAAATGATGGGTTGCCTCCCATCCTAAGTAGTTTAACGCCTTAGAAAGACGATATCTTTTGGTGCAGGGTTACTCACCAAATGCAATCCATTTCAACAATGTTGTTTGGTTCTTCTAAATAAGTGTTGACAGGATGGTCTTTCACTTTGAACGTTTTTTGTGTCTTAGAGTCCAATAGTTCCACTACTCCATGTTCAAATACTTGAACTATTTTGAGTGGTCCATCCCATCTTGATCTCAACTTTACTGGAAACAATCTCAAACGAGAGTTAAATAAAGAACTTTCATTCCAAGGTGAAGAGTCTTAGGAACTATCTTCTTGTCAGTGATAGCGCTTAGTACGCTCCTTGTATAATTTGGCATTCTCATAGGCTTCATTCCTAATTTCTTCCAACTCAAGCGGGAGTAATCAAGCTTTTACCACCGCTTTATCTAAATCCATGTTTAACTCTTTAATTGCCCAATAAGCTTTGTGTTCAAGTTCAACTCGGAAGGTGGCACGCTTTCCCAAAGATTAACCGTAAGGAGCTCATCCCAATAGGTGTTTTCAGTGCCAAAAGGTACGCCCGTAAGGCATCATTTAGCTTAAATACCCAATCCTTCCTTACGACGACAACAGTGCTCCAAGATTCCACTTAATTTGCCTATCGCTTCACTTCCACTAGAAGTTTGAGGATGATATGGAGTAGTTACTTTATGTGTGATGTTGTACTTGTTTAGTACTCCATCAAAGAGTTTGTTACAAAAATAGCTACCTCCATCACTTATTATAGCTCTAGGCATTCGAACCTACCGAATATGAAATCTTTCAAGAATTTCACATGACAACATTAGCATCATTGGTTTTGGTGGGGATAAGCTTCTACCCACTGGACACATAATCCACAAGAACCAAAATGTATTGAAAACCATTAGATGGGGGAAAAGGACCCATGAAGTTAATCCCCCATACATCAAAGAAGTTCAACAACTAAATTAGATGTCAAAGGCATTTCATCTCTTTTGCTTATGTTTCCTATTCTTTGACATCTATCACATTGTGCACAAAACATATGAGCATCTTTAAAAAGTGGGCCAAAAGAATCCAGATGTAATATCTTACTTCTATTTTCACCTCCAAAATGACCCCACAACGTAAAGTTCATGACAAAAAGTCGAATGTCTTTCTGTTCTTCTTCTCGGTACACATCTCCGGATGACTTGATCTTGACCAATCTTGTATAAATAAGTGGTCATCCCGAAATAGTCCTTAATAGTTTTAAAAACCTTTTCTTGTCTCCGATATGAAGTGTTAGGTCGCAAAACACCAGTGGCAAGATAGTTTACAATATCGCATACCACGGGTTCTGATTTATGAAAAATAATCGTTCATCGGAAAAGGTTTCAACTATATCGCCATTACTCTCATCTTTAAGAGAATTGAAGTCGAAATCAACCTCAGACAAATGGTCACTACTAAGTTTTCACCGCTTTTCTTATCCTTGATTTCTAGGTCAAATTCTTGAAGAGTAAGACACCTGATTAATCTCTGGCTTGGCATTTGGTTTACTTAATAGGTATCTTAAAGCAGCATGATCAGAATGTACAATCACTTTAGATCCTACTAAATAAGACCGAAATTTGTCTAAAGAGAATACTATAGCCAAGAATTCCTTTCAAATGGTGGTGTAATTCATTTGGGCATCATTAGTGTTTTGTTAGCATAGTAGATGACATGTAAAACGCTTATCCACTCTTTTTTGTCCAAGGATCGCTCCTATTGCATAATCGGAAGCGTCACCACATTATTTCAAAAGGTAAAGACAGGTTTGGTGCCATTATAACAGGGGTAGATGTTAGTTTCTCTTTCAAGGTATTAAAGGAAATAAGGCAATTCATTTGAAGTCAAATTCAGCATCTTTGGATAGTAAGTTACATAAAGGATGACTTATTTTAGAGAAATCTTTAATAAATCGCGTAAAATCCTGCATGTCCCAAGAAGCTTTTTATCCCCTTCACAGATGTAGGTGAGGTAGTTCGATATCAATTCAACTTTTGCCTTATCAACTTCAATACCCTTGTTTGAAATTATATGTCTAAAACTATCCTGTTGAACCATAAAATGACTTTTCTCCAACTAAAGGGTTAGATTACATTCAATGCATCTTTCTAAAACCAAAGTCAATTTATGTAAGCAATCATCAAATGAGTTCCCAAAGACAGAAATCGTCATGAAAATTTCAATGAATTTCTCCACCATGTCCGAGAAAATAGATATCATGCATCTACGGAAAGTAAGATGGCATAACCCAAATGGCATTCTCATGAAAGCAAATGTCCCAAAAGGACATGTAAACGTGGTCTTTTCTCGATCTTCCTGCTATGGGTACTTGATAATATCCAGGCAGTCCATCCAAAAAAAGAAAATTTGGTATCTGTACTAATCTTTCCAACATTTGATCAATGAATGGAAGAGGAAAGTGATCCTTTTTCGTATATAAATTTAGTTTCCTAAAATCTATACACATTCTCCATCCGGTGATTATTCTGATGGGCACTAATTCACTTTTATCATTTTTAACAATGCGTTATCCTGCATTTCTCGTACCACATTTAATCGGACTAACTCCAGCTTTACTATCCGCACAGGATAGATAATCCTTCTTCTAATAATTTAAGGATTTCCTTTTAACTACCTCTTGCATGTTTGGGTTTAGTCTTTGGGCCTTGCATGTAGTTTAGCACCATCCTCCAGTTGATCTTGGTATACACATTGTTGGACTAATGCCTCTTATATCCCCTATACCTCCAACCTATAGATTTCTTAAGCTTAAGCACTTTGATGAGTTCTTTTTCTTGTGGTTTGGTCAAGGTTGAAGAAATTATCACCTGGATATGTTTCTCCTTCTCCCAAAAACACATATTTTAAGTGCTCGGGTAAGTCTTTGAGTTCAAGTTCGCGTGGATTGGCCTCTTTAACAGAAGAACCTGGGTAGATTTAAAAGTGTACTAGATTTTGTCATCACTTCATTATTGTCTAGTTGTTCAAGGTACCCCTTAATTTCTTCATCTAAATCTTCTTCAACCTTTTCAAGTGTAAGAACTGGTTTCCAAGCTTGTCTTCTATTCGGGTTTGGAAAAAGGTGTTTTGGACAAGATTATCCAAAGGATCAACTTCGAATATTTCATCGATGGCGTAAATAGAAGTGAAAGGTGAAGAATCAAAACTTTGAAATGAACAAATTTCTCCTAAGATGCACATTGTCAAATTTCCATCTTGGACATCAATAATAGTTTTAAGCAGTTGCCATAAATGGTCTACCGAGCAATATTGTACGCTCATTCCAATGCGGATTTTCTTGCATATCCGTATCCACCACAAAGTCAATGTGTATTATCGCTTGTCTACCTGCACCAAAAACATCCTCAACTATTCCTCCTGGATATTTAAGAGATCTATCTCAGTTGCAGTGACATAGTTGTGGGTTTTAAATCCCTAGATCGAGTGAGAATATAGCAGGGCATCAAATTTATACTTGCACCTAAACCAAGCATTGCTTTAGCCACCCTCCTATCCCTCATAGTTATGTTTATAATAAAACTTTCAGGGTCTTTCAACTTAGTGGTAGTTTATGTCAAGTACAGTACTAGAAATTTATGATACTACTACTCGCTCATTAAGTTCATACCTCTTTTTTCTTAGTGTTCAACTCCTTGACAAACTTAGCATTTGAGAATAATGGTAAATTGATATTTACTTTAAAAAGAATATTAAAAAGATCATAAAATTGCTTATCTTGTTTGGATTATTTCAACCGGGGAAAAGGTACTGCATCCGCGTGGTTGTTGTCTTTTGAATTTTGGGGTGTCGATGACCCCAACGAGTTTTTCAAGGCTTGTTAAGTTTTAACACTTGTTTCTCCTTTTTTGCGAGATTAGAATATCGCCTTTCATATACATGAACTACAAGGTAGTTTAGAGATTTCGTGTAACCGTATTGACTACCTTACCACTTCGGCGGGTTCTAACATCTTTTGCTTGTCTCGTTGATCGGAAACTTTCCTGGTTCTTTCTTTTGCATTTTTTTCACTAGTTGTCTAACTTTAGATTCAATTCTTTTAACCAGAAGCCTCCACGGTGTTCAACCTTGATTAGTCATCGTCAGTTGGTTGTCACGACTAACTTGAATAAAAGCATTCAAGCTATCTTCTAAGGTTGGTTTAAAAGATTGGTCATGGGTGTAGGTGGTTGTAGGTTGGGTGATTATAGGTGTTTGGATGATACTTTTGAAAAGATTGGACTTCTATGGCATCGACAGAATCACAAGTATTTGAACAATTATGAGTACCATGCCCAATTGAACAACACACTTCACATACCTCTTGATTTGAAATTTGGTGAGACGTGAATTTCACTTGTTTAGTCAATTCAAGAAGTTGCAAGGTTATCTCATTATCAAAGCCGACTTCATTGACCTTTGCTTTCCTTCTACCACCTCTTTGTTGGGAATTAGAACCCAATAGCTCATAGAGATTATAGGTTTCCTCTTGCCTTTTCTCCTACAAAGACCTCCAAGAAGATTATCAACCATGTATGACATTGAATGAAAGGAGTTTGAATCGTTCCCCAAGCTTCATGAAGGGCTCTTCATTCATTTGAGAAAATGTTGCTATCTTTTTCTTAGATCAACAGTCTTTTGATGGGAATAGAACCTACCCATAAAAATTTCATAGATCCTCCCAAGTTTTAAGAGAACTCCGACTGTAGTAATGAGACCATGACCAAGTTTTATCTTTTGAGAGTGTAGGAAAACACCTCATCCTAAGTTGATCTTCATTAATTGCATGTAGTGGAAAGGTTTGGACAATAGCATAGAATTCTCGAATGAAATGCAAAGGGTCTTCATTAGGGATACCGTAAAAGGAAGGTAACAAAGAATAATGAATCTTTTTCAATTCATAATTCCTTATAGCCTCTTGTAATTGGATGCCGGAAGTTACATTGCCAATGATTGGCATTGTATAGTCTTTCATCTTTTTCCGCCTATCTTCAGCATCTCCCATGGTTGTTTGTAGTTGAAAATGATCCTTCTCCTATTGTGAATCAACATTTTGCTCTTAAAAACAATAGTAGATATCTCTAAAAAAAGTGCAAGGAACCTAAAATTTTTTTTTTTTTTAATTTTAATTTAAACGAAGGGACACAATTTTTGAAACAAACGAATTTATTTTATTTGAAATATTTTTTTTTATGACACGCAAACTAAAACAAAGGAAAATACAATAATGGGTGACCTCCTATGTAGGAATAAAATTTATCGTCTTCTAGTAAGACGCGTTGTAGGACTGCGTAATGAAAACTCAATGTCTCCTCTTCATTGAATTCATTTAAGTTTCAAATTAGTCTTTGCCTTTTTGCAAAATGTTCAACTAACTGCTTCAACTTGAACTTCCACCTTTTTGATAGAAGTTTCCACAGAGTCCAACCGGTTGATTGGTTTTAGATTGATTATCCTACAAACTTGAATAAAAGAATTCAAGTTGTCCTCCAGGGTTGGTTTATTTGGAATGCTTCTTGGAATAAATGGTGGAATGCTGGCCTGGTTTGAGCTGAGGGAAAGGAGGGTTGTTTTTGCTCTCCAAGAGAAATTTGGATGACTTCTCCACCCAGGGATTATAGGTATTTGAATTGGGATCAAACCTTGGTCTCTGTTGATACGCCTCCCAACACATTAACTGCTCGGGTCCAGTTGTATCTCCTTGATATGGACAGCTTCAAGACCATGTCCCATGTTGTCGTACAAACCATATTGTTCATTATTGGTGTTGGTTTGTGTAGCGAGGGCAACTTGCTTAGTCACTGAACAAGTTGTTGTTGAACTTCATTACCGGAGTCCATTTCCGAACACCACTTTTCTTACTGTGAGCTTTTTTTGGGAATTATGACCCAACATCTCAAAGAGGTTATACGTTTCTCGATGCAGTTTTTCTCTATCGCTTCCTCCCGCAGCGTTGTCGATGAACGACATTGTATTGTAAGTCCATCGTAAAAGAATTGGTTCTACAACCGTAGGGAAAGCTATGATGGGGACATTGAGTGAGAAACATTTTGAACCTATCCCAAGCTTCGGAATGGTTCTCCTTCCATCCGAGAGAAAGTAGCAATCTTTCCTCTCACTGATGTTTTTTGACGTGAATAGAATTTTCCCATGAATTTATTGTAAATGTTACCCCATTGTCATCGAAGTAACCCCGGAAGTGGACATCAACCAAGCTTTGGCCTTATCCTTGCAGTGTAGGAAACATCTCATTATAAGTTGATCCTCGTTTAGAATACCGTAGGGGAATGTTTGGACCGTAGCATAGAAATCTCTCATAAAGGAAGAGAATCTTATTAGTAGCCCGTAAAAGGAAGGAAGCATAGAAAAATGAATATTTTTGTGTCATAATTCCGAAGAAATTTGCCTACCCGGATAGCGGCATTCTGGCATGCCAATCACCGTCTTGCAAACTCCTTCATCGTGGTTTCCACTAACATGTTGGTTTTCTCCATTTCTTTTGGTTCTAGTAAAAGGATTAAGACTTGGTTCTATGTTTGGCTCAAAATCGTTGACGGGTAGAATCCAGGTGTTGTTGACACTTGTTTAAATTTATGAATATTATTTACATATGGTGTTAGCAGGTTTTCCTAAGGATCTCCTACCACGCATAGACTATTTTTAAACGTAAATTTAAAACTCCTCACAACAAAAATAAAAAATTAGAGAAAATTTCCATGGCATTTAATACAAAACACTAGACAAAACTAGTTAAATTTTTTAAATAACATAATCAAGATAATCAAGAGTATTCCCAGGAAAGAACGCGTGGCTCCTTAAAAACCATTCTCCTAGCCAGAACAACGTTCCCAGGAAAGACTAGTGGCACAAAGGCTTCAAAGAACTAGTCTCCTAGACAGAACTCCCTTAGAATTTTTTTTTTACGAACGGTAATTTTATTTTACTATTCACGCTATCTTATTTCTTATTAACTTAAATTTTTTAATTTTTTAATTTTTTTTATTTTTATTTCTTATGAAATTTGAAATTTGATTAAAAAATTTTTTATTTTTTTTTTATTTTTTATTTTTTAAAAAAAAAAATCACAATTATTTACAACACAAAAATATTTTTAAAATTTTGATAAATAAATTAAAAACGCTATTCCTTCCCCGGCAACGGCGCAAAAAACTTGATGAACGAAAACCAGCATCGTCGATTCTCGCAAATACTTTGGTTTTAATATTTGTAAAACTCTCGCAAGTGCACGAATCATTTCGTAGAAAATGATAAGTATACTCCCAAGGAGCATGTAAGGAAGGAATGTATGTGGTTTTTAATTTATTATTCAAACTTTTAAAAACGAAATTAAATCCTAAACATCATGTCACGATAGTTTGGTTTTTGTGTTCCTAATCTAATAACATAAAATAAACATATATACAGATTAATTAAATATAATCTAAAAACATAAAAATAAACATAGATACAAATTCAATAAATATTTATCTAAAAATAAATATAAATACAGATTCAATAAATATTCATGCAAATTTTATCATTTATATTAGTGGAGTATTTATGGATATAATAACTAAATTAATTATGCTTGCTCATATTATCTAGGTTTGTATGAATACCACCTTTGGTGGGGTTAGATATTCTTTATTAACTAAACAAATCAATTAACACCTATGGGTGGGGTTGATAACTAATTTGGTTAATTAAATTAATTCCTTTTTCTAAGAGATTGAAAATGAACCATTTAAATGCACTTTGAGGTTAGACATAAACTTTATTCAAGGTGTCCAAATTAAACCTAAGAATTTAGTTATCCGAGTACTAACTTTCAAGTTTTAAAACCACTATTGAAAACATGTTGTCAATACATTTTCACATAATAATAATTCTTATAAAACTTTTGAAATAGAGCTTCACTCTAACTACCTAAGCGATTGTACAACAAATAAAAAGAGCACTACTCTAAATTATACCGGATAACTAAACCTTAAAAATATAATTTTCAGATTTAAGTTTGTAATGAAAAATAATATATTTCTCTCTAACATCCTTAATATAAAATCTTGAATAAAAATAAAATCAATTCATTTTAGAAATTTTCACCTATTTAATATTTCGTAAGCATGACAACGTTATTATTATATCATGATTATAAACAGCTAGCAGTTAAATATAATCACAGACAAATTAAATATAACATGTAAGAATAAAGCATAAAAATAATCAGAAAGAAAATAAAATCCTTACAGTAACTTCGACGCTATTCCCGTTGCTAGAAAAACCTCCAAGCGAATTTGTACTTTCCATTTATTGAATCAAAATTCTAAATTATTACAAAAACATTACAAGTTCCTCGCAAAAAGAAAGAACTCTAAACCTAAGAGAATTGAACTAAAAACTAAGAGAAAAACTAAGAAAAGCTTAAAAACTAAGAAAGAAACTAAGAAAAACTCAAAACTAAGAAATGAGAGAAAGAAAGAAGAGAGAAGTGTGGTTTTGAGGGTTTTTAAAGTTGAATGGAAGGGGTATTTATCGGTGAGGATGGAGAGAAAAAATGAGTAAAAAAATATTAAAAAATTAAAAACGTGTAGTGGACATGCCGAGGTCATCAATGATGTCAAGATGACGTCATAGGCTGCCGACGTGAAAATGGGGTGAAAACGCTGGCGCGTCGGCAATAGGCCGGCTTTCGCTACGGTGAATATGCGCGTGCGTGGCGCGCGCGGCTACGGAACGGGAATAAGTCAATACGAGATGGCTGCATTAATGCGCGGCACGACATTTCCTTCTTTGACATTTTGACCTTTTCGACCCATTTTGTCCAATTTTTCCATGTTTGTTGACCTTTTCCCACTTATTTATTAATATATTTGTGATGTATTGCTTCAAGTATTCTTCTTTGAGTCTTTACATTACGTTTTTAGGCCAAAATTCCTGAAAAACAATATAAATACCCGTGATTCCGAAAAAGACAAATTTATATAAATATATGATAAAACATATAAATATATATATTTTTAATCAATTAATGTGCATAAAATCATGGTTATTTTAGTGCTTTTTGAGCACTCATCACTTAATTATTTGACTTGCACCTAGAATTTGGTTATCAAAAATCCATAATCATGTTCCTAGTTTTAAGTAAATAAAAGTTAAAAAACCCATAGGGTATGACTTAAAAAGTATAGGTAGACAAACTTGTCCTACCTGTAGGTTTGATTGACTCAATGATGTGGTCGGGGACATTGAGTTACTTAAAATGAAATCTCCCAAGTTACGTCTTGCTAAGACGTTAAACTAAGCGCTAAATGAGAGGTAACCCATCATTTTATGTAATTTTATTTTATTTTCATTTATTTAATTTCTTTTGTTTATTTTAGTTTAATTTCATGTGAATAATTTTAGAATTGTTAAAACTAAAAATATATGTTGAGATATTAGAGGTTCACAGAGATTATGGATGGACAAAAAAACCACGGGTTCAGTTTTTAATCAGTAAATTTTGGGGACGGGGACTATTTCAGGTAAAAATCGAACATGAAACAATGGGTATGGTTTGGTTACAGTTATACCAAAAACTGTACCCACCTGTACCCGAAATTAATTATATTTAATAAATTAAATTATAAATCAAAAATTAATTATATATATTTTATAAATTAAATTATATTTTTTTCGGATTTATTTTCATAACCGCCCTAAACCGTTACACACTGGTAAAAAATCATCCCCGAACCGTAACGGTTTTCGGGCGGTTTCGGATATAGGTTTTATAATTTGGTTCGGAGATGGTTATATCAAAAATCATCCTTGCATGTCCCGTGCCCATTCCTCACAAGGATCTGTCTGTTTGAACTTTAATGATGAACATGATTGATGCACATGATTGATGCACCTGCATTTCTCCATTACTACTTGCACATTCTTAGAAAATAGGTAAGTTTTCTTCTCTTTTTACTTTATCCTTAATTTACAATTATTACATTAAGGATAATGTAAGTTCTAGGTTGGGGGTGGTGAAAAGTTATCATGCTTAAATTCATAAATTTTAATAATTTTTATTTTTATTGTGTGGTTTAGTAATTTTTAGAATTTTAGGATTAGTTTTAAAATTTATCTCACAAAAATTTATCATTTCTTTAAATCAAATTTAAGTAAATAGTTAAGTCTTTTGCACTGTTAGATTAATTTTTGAAAACATATCATAGAGTATATGGTAATTAGTTAGTTTTTGTCATAACTAGTATTTCTTGATAAGGTGTGGAAATTATATTAAACCCAATATTCGGTGTTTAGGAATCAAATACTTGAGACTACCTTTGTGAGATATAATTTGAGCCTAATTTCTTTTATTTTGAATGAAATATATATTTTTTACTCCAAATTACATATTTCTTATTTCTTCAAAATTTTAGATGATCTCTATAGATATTAGCATTGAATGTATGAATTTTCTTATCTTAATAGAGTATCTTAATAGAGTGAATTATATTTATTTTTCATTTGCTTAGATTAAATGATTTATAGTAGAAATTGATAGTATATGCCTTTATCTCATTCATGCATGACTTCTACAAAAAAAGAAGACATATTTGGGATTACCTAAACCAAAATCAAATAGAAAAGCCATAAAATTAATCACTTACAAAAATGTACAATCTATACATGGGGTCCACTCTCTAAAAAATATATGTTGAAAAATCTCTTAAAAAAAGAGAGATAAAGTAATAGTATAATTTACATACTATGACCCAAATAGCCTATAATGTTGTAAGAAAAATTTAATTACAAAATAAAGTAATAGGAAGTAAATCCCTAAAAATTCATTGCACTTTCTTCATTTCTAAAAGGTATATGTCGTGAAAGTTTTGTTTAATGAGTGTGATTGATGCATGGAAATAATATAGATGATATCTTTATAATTTATACATTCGATTTCTTTCATGATATCAAAGTTATGCACTATTTTGAGCCTTTCTCCTTTATACATATGCGAACATATTAGTTCATTTCTATACATTAACTCTTTCATATATAAATTAGTATGAGTGTTTGAACCTATATGATTTAATGTTTTTGAGAGTATTGAATTGTGAGGAATATTGAGTTGAGGCAAATTCGGATTCTTGATACTAAGTTTGGGTGAAATTAAATTGATACATTTTTTATATGAAATATGAAAATGATTTTCAACTAATTTTTATAATAAATCATGAATGTTAAGGAAATTGAAATAATTTATGCTTAATATTTTAATTATGAAATTTAAAATAGATTATAAGCATGATATATTTTTGCATTTCATTTCATTTCTTTATTTTATTTGTATTTTTATTTTATTTTAAATTTTAGTTGCCTTTTTATTTTATTTTCATTTTTTTGTTATTGTTTGTGGATTTCATTATTGAAAACTCTCACGAGACTCAAACTCATCCACTAGGGCAACATAGGAGTTTAAAAGCTTTTTCATACGCTAAATGCAACCATATCAATCCATGAAAGTGATTTATGATAGTTTAATTTTTAGTTTTTACTGCTTCTTTTGCAAAAGGACTAGTAAGAAGTTGGTTGGGGGTTGTGATGAGTGCTTAAAAAGCACTAAAATTATCATGATTTAATGTACTTTAATTGATTAAAAAGATTTATATTTATACGATTTTATCATATTTTTATATAAATTTGTCTTTTCGGAATCATGGGTATTTTTATTATTTTTTCCTATATTTTTGCTTCAAAAATAATTTGAAGACTCGAAGAATAATATTGGAGGAAATATATCACAAATATGTTGAGAAAACAAATAAGAAAAAGTCAAAAAAAAAAATGGGAAAATGGACAAACCTACCCAACCGTACGTGCATACCTGTCCCATATGCAGTTGCCCCCATTCACACCGCAACTCTATGCCTCGCCGACCCCATTTCATGCCAAAGTTGGGCAACCAGCCGCACCCATTCACACCGTAATCCAGCGTGCATCTACGAGTGCATCATGCTGAAATCATGTGTGTGTTAGTGCTTGTGCCAACGCTTGCATCAACACCCTTTCATGCCGCGAAATCATGTGTGTGTTAGTGCATTTTCGATTGTGAATCCCGCCTAGTCACGCGTATCCGTGCCTCACACATATACTAGCTTGTCCAATATGTGTCTATCATCATTTTTGAAGATATATTTCCACTTTTTTAGCCTTTGGCTCACCTATAAAAAGCCATTTTCCCCATTATAAAAAACACACCTTAAGACACATTTTTCTCAACTCTTTCTCTCTCTAGCTTTCTCTGACTAGAAAGTTTTTGAAGTTTTTTTAGTTTTTAGCTTTAAAGTTCTTCTCTTTTTAAGAAGAACTAGCTATGCTTTTATATATTTTTAGGTTTTTATTCAATAAACAGAAATACAAATCTGTTTGGAGGTTTTTAAGCAACAAAATTAGCATCAAAGTTCTGTAAGGATTCTTTGAGGTATAATTTTGAAATAAATTCTTTACAGTTATTTTTTATGTATTATTCTTATATGTTATGTTTAATTTTTCTATGATTAAATTTAATTTTATTGGTTGTTTGT
Organism: Hippophae rhamnoides; assembly: GCA_033030585.1. Lineage (NCBI taxonomy): Eukaryota > Viridiplantae > Streptophyta > Magnoliopsida > Rosales > Elaeagnaceae > Hippophae > Hippophae rhamnoides. Next base: position 34,612,116 of record CM065435.1, on the reverse strand, counting down.
AAATATGATATTATAATAATGTGGTTATGCTTGCGAAATATTAAATAGGTAAAACATTTCTATAAAATATTTTTTTTTGTTTTTATTCAAGATTTTATATTAAGGATGTTAGAGGGAAATATATTAATTTTCATTACAAACTTAACTCTAAAAATTATATTTTAAGATTTAATTATCCGGTATAATTTAGAGTAGTTATCTTTTATTTGTTAGTACAATCGTCTCGTAGTTAGTGTAAAACTCTATTTCAAATTTGTTTTTATTATAACTATTATTCAAAAATGTATTAACAATATATTTTCAGTAATAGTTTTAAAACTTGAAAGTTAGTACTCGGATAATTAAATTCTTAGGTTTAATTTGGACACCTTGAATAAAATTTAAACTGTCTAACCCCACCAAATGTGGCATTTAAATGGTTCATTTTTAATATCTTAGAAAAAATGAATTAATTTAGTTAACCAAATCAATTATCGATCACACCCATAAGTGTTAATTGATTTTTTTAATTAACAAAGAATATCTAACCCTACCAAAGGTGGTATTTATATATATATAAAAAAGAATCAATAAATATCAGTTTATATCTTTAATAACCTAAATAATATGAGCAAGCATAATTAACTTAATTATTATATCCATAAATACTCCACTGTTATGAATGATAAAAATTTACATAATTGTGTATTGAATCCATATCTATGTTTATTTTTTTATGTTATTAGATTAGGAAACACAAAACCAAAATATTGGACAGGATGTTTAGGATTTAATTTATTTCAACAATTTGAATAATAAATTAAAACCACATGTATTTTTTCTTTAAATCGACCTTGGGACTATACTTGTTATTTTCAATAAAATGATTCGTCCACTTGCAAGAGTTTTACAAATATAAAATCAAAGTATTTGTAAGATCTGCATTGTCGATCTTGCTCATCAAGTTTTTGGTGTTGTTTTCGGGGACTTGATTTTACTTTATCAAGTGTTTGGTGCCGTTGCCCAGGAGGAAACATCGTTTTTAAATTATTTATCAAAAATTTGAAAACATTTTGTTTTGTAAATAATCTTGATGTTACTTCATCACTCTATCATGCTTGCATTCATAACTAGCACCTTTCGAAATTCTCTAATTTCAAAACCCTAATTGCACTCACACTAGTGGCCTTAATTTATTTAAGAGGGAAAAAGAAAAAAATAGAGGGAGAAAAGTACAAAAATTGATATGAAATTTGGTGTGATATAAAAGAGAGAAAATATATGATATTAAATTAATAGATAAATGAAAATACTGTAAAGTAATGTTTTTTATTTTTTTAAATTAATAACACAAATAATATATTATTTGATTTTGATTTTAAAAAGACTAGGAACTCTATTATTATAATTAGATCACGGTCTTTTAATAGTCATGATTATATAAATTTATTTATATTTAAGTAATTTTTTTAGTTTAACTTATGGTCACGGTTATTGATAAAAACTGAGGCTCTCTGTATACACTATATCCTCAGTTTTTAAAAGGACAAGGATAAATTTTTGGAACCAAATATCACTATTTTAGTAATGAACAGTACTTATTACTCAACAAACTTTGCGGATTAAAGCCATCAAATGCATGTGCTAGTCTAAGATTTGTTAGATTTGATGCAAACTCTAGCCAAGTTTCATTAACTAGGTTCCAAGAATGAGCATGTGATGGATGTTCCATTTCCCCATCAATGATTTGTTGTGAAGCATTCCACCTTATGTTCTTTGATATCTTCGTACTTTGGTACACCCGTTTAAATCACCGAAGAGATGGAAAATACCATAACAGCTTAACTGGAATTTTTTTCTTTTTCTTATCATTTATGACCTTAGAATCCTTCATCTTGATTCCTTACAAATTGGACACACACTTGCATTCACATACTCTTTATATGGAATTATAGAGCCGATGGTCATCATGCAACATTTTACCAACTACATTCAAAACCTCTTTAAAGCTTTTATCAAATAATATAAACTTTGCATTCATATTGTATAGTGTTACTAACAATGAGCTTAGTAAATCTAGTATAAGCATCCCATAATGGTTTCTCATCATACTTCAAAATATTTTTAAGTTCTTCACCAAATTGTTCGCCATCAACCTTTTAATGGACAACATCTAAATTTTTATAGTGTTAATAAAAATGTCATCATCGCACTTTCGTTTTGGATAGAATAAGCACATAACCATTCATTCTTTTTTTTAATCTTGTTTCCTTATCAAATGGTTGAGCTAGCTAACATTTTTACTTGTGATTATTGGTGTGTTTTAGGTGCGGGTTAATGAAGCAAGATCGGCAATGCAATACCGATCTTGCGGATACTTTGGCTTTATATTTGTAAAAATATCGCAAGTACACGAATCATTTTATAGAAAATGACAAGTATACTCCCAAGGTCAATCTAAGGAAGGAATATATGTAGCTTTTAATTTATTATTCAAACTTTTGAAAATGAAATTAAATCTTATACATTCTGTCATGATAATTTGGATTTTGTGTTCTAATCTAGTAACATAATAAAAATAAACATAGATGTGGATTCAATTAAAAATTATGCAAAATTTTATCATTCATAATAGTGGAGTATTTAAGGATATAATAATTAAGTTAATTATGTTTGCTCATATTATTTAGGTTATTAAAGATATAAATTGATATTTGTTGATTTTCTCTTTTGGGTATGAAAGTGTCCTTATGTAGAGTCGAAATTATTTTTTTAATATTAATTAACTAATATCCTTAGGCGGGGCCTATTAATAAATTAAATATTAAATGTTAGCTTTATTTCTAAGAATATAGCAAACCATCTAACCACAGCTTTAGGCGGAGTTAGTCAATTAGAATTTATTTAAGGTGTCCAAATTAAACCTAGAATTTAATTATCCGAGTACTAACTTTCAAGTTTTAAAACCATTACTGAAAATATGTCTTCAATACATTTTTGAGTAATAGTTCTTATAAAAAGCTTTTGAAATAGAGCTTTACTTTAACTATCAGGCGATTGTACCAACAAATAAAAAAGCACTACTCTAAATTAGACCAGATAATTAAACCTTAAAATCTAATTTTTAGATTTAAGTTTGTAATGAAAAATAATATATTTCTCTCTAACATTCTTAATATAAAATCTTGAATAAAAACAAAATCAATTTATTTTATAGAAATGTTTTATCTATTTAATATTTCGTAAGCATAACAACATTATTATTATATCATATTTACAAACAACCCGCCATGTTAAATTTAATCATAAAGAAATTAAATATAACATATAAGAATAAAACATAAAAAAATAATTGTAAAGAATCCATTAAAATTATACCTTAAAAGAATCCTTACAACAATTTGATGCTAATTCTATTGTTAGAAAACCTCCAAACGGATTTGCATTTAAGCTTTATTTCTAAGAAAATAGCAATACAAATAATCACAGTTTTAGGCAAAGTCAGTTAATTAGACTTTATTCAAGGTGTTCAAATTAAACATAAGAATTTAATTATCCAAGTACTAAATTTCAAATTTTAAAACATTCACTGAAAATATGTTGTTAATACATTTTTGAATAATAGTTCTTATAAAAAAATTTGAAAAAGAGTTTCACTCTAACTACCAGGAAATTGTACCAACAAATAAAAGAACATTACTCTAAATCAGACCAGATAATTAAACCTTAAAATCTTATTTTCAAATTTAAGTTTGTAATGAAAAATAATATATTTCTCTATAACATCCTTAATATAAAATCTTGAATAAAAACAAAATCAATTTATTATATAGATATTTTTACCTATTTAATATTTTGCAAGCATAACAACGTTAATATTATATCATATTTACAAACAAACAACCATGTTAAATTTAATCACACACAAATTAAACAAAACACATAAGAATAAAATATAAAAATAACTATAAATAATTCATTTTAAAGTTATACCTCAAAGGTATCTTAACATAATCTTGATGCTAATTATGTTGCTGGAAAACCTCCAAACAAATTTGCATTTCATTTTATGGAATCAAAAACTAGTTCTTCTCAAAAAGAGAAGAACTTTAAAACTAAGATATAAAAAAGAAAACTTTCTAGAGAGAGAAAGTAAGAGAGAGAAAGATTTGAGAAAATTGTGTCTTTTACAATGGGGGAGATGGTCCTTTTATAGGTGATAAAAGGCCAAAAAATGTGGGAATATTTCAAAAATTGATTTTTAATGCGTTTGGACAGGCTGTCACGCGTGTGGGGCGTATAATTTGCTAAAAATGGGTGTTTGGTGTATGTGGGGGTGCACGGGTAATGAGTGCTCAAAAAGTACTAAAATTATCAGGATTTTATGCACTATAATTGATTAAAATAATATATATTTATATGATTTTATCATATTTTTATATATTTTTTCCTTTTCGGAATCACAGGTATTTTTATTATTTTTTAGGTATTTTCACTTAAAAAAGTAACTTAAAGACTCAAAGAAAAATACTGGAGACAATACATCACAAATATATTCATAAAATAAATGAGAAAAAAGTCAACAAAGATGGAAAATTGGATAAAATGGATCAAAAGGGTCAAAAATTTCAAAAAGGATGAAATTGCCCATGCAGCTGCCCAATAGGGCCGACCAACCGCACAGCTGCCTACCAACGCTGAGTAGCACGTGCCATAACGCCTAGCTGCACCGAGAAATGCACTTGCATCGCCCAAAACACGCTAAAGCCATGCGCACTTGCGCCCATTTACACATAGTCTGCGCGTGCCTCTGCTCTATTCCTCGTGCATCGCTGCGCCCCACCTACCAATCACATCAACGATGATGTCATCATTCACCTAACACATGTTTGCTACATTTTTTACCATTGTTTCTCCCACTTTTTCTTCCTCTCCTCACCTATAAATACCCTCATTCTCTCCACACCAAAAACACACCTCAAAATCATCTTCTTCTCTCTTTCTTTCTCTCCATTTCTTAGTTTTTAGTTTTTCTTAGTTTTAGGGTTCTTCTATTTTTGAGAAGAACTAATTATATTTTTGTAATTTATTTTCTTTTTGATTCAATAAATGGAAATGAAAATTATGTTTAGAGGTTTTTCAGCAATAAAATTAGCATCAAAGTAATCTAAAGATTTTATTTTCTTTGCAGTTATTTTTTATATTTTATTCTTATATGTTATATTTAATTTGTCTGTAATTAAATTTAACATTGTTAGCTATTTGTAAACATGATATAGTAATAACTTTGTTATGCTTGCAAAATATTAAATAGGTAAAAATCTCTAAAATGAATTGATTTTGTTTTTATTCAAGATTTTATATGAAGAATGTTAGAGAGAAATATATTATTTTTCATTACAAACTTAAATCTTAAAATTAGATTTTAAGGTTTAGTTATCCTGTCTCATTTGTAGTAGTGCTCTTTTATTTGTTGGTGCAATCGCCCGGTAGTTAGAGTGAAGCTCTATTTCAAAAGTTTTTATAAGAATTATTATCTGAAAATGTATTGACAACATGTTTTCAGTAGTGATTTTAAAACTTGAAAGTTAGTACTCGGATAATTAAATTCTTAGATTTAATTTGGACACCTTGAATAAAGTTTAAACTGTATAATCCCACCAAAGGTGGCATTTAAATGGTTCATTTTTAATCTCTTAAAAAAAGGAATTAATTTAGTTAACCAAATTAATTATCGATCACACCCATAAATGTTAATTGATTTTTTTAATCAACAAAGAATATATAACCCCACCAAATGTGGTATTTATATATATAAAAAAGAGAATCAATAAATATCAATTTATATCTTTAATAACCTAAATAATATGAGCAAGTATAATTAACTTAATTATTATATCCATAAATACTCCACTATTATGAATGATAAAAAATTGCATAATTGTGTATACAATTCATATCTATATTTATTTTTTATGTTATTAGATTAGGAAACACAAAAACCCAAAATATCGTGACAGGATGTTTAGGATTTAATTTCATTTTTAAAAGTTTGAATAATAAATTAAAAACCACATATATTTCTTCCTTAGAACGACCTTGGGAGTATATTTATCATTTTTTATGAAATGATTCATGCAGTTGCGAGAGTTTTATAAATATAAAACCAAAGTATTGACAGGATCGGTGATGCCGGTTTTGCTCATCAATGGGATATAGCGCAGGCGTGTGTTGGCACGTGCGAGACACGACATGAATGTGTGTTAGGACGCATAAAAATTGGCACCGACGGCTCGGATGTGACGTGTGCTGGGTGTGTGTTGGCTGCATGCCCTGGCATCACACGTACGACGATATGCTAGGCTTGTGCTAACTTAGTGGGGGCATGTGTGAGGCATGTGCATAGGACTCAGCATGAATGAGCGGCTTTCCATGGGATTTTAGCCTTTTTGACATTTTTGACTCATTTTGTCTAATATTTCTATCTTTTCGACTTTTCCTCATTTTGTTTCTCCTATCTAAAAAACCTCACGAGCCTTAAACTTCTCCACTAAAGCAACCTAGGGGTTTACAAGCTTGTTGCATACATTAAATGCAATAGTGTCAATCTATGAAAATGATTTAGGATAGTTTTATTTTAGCTTTTGTTTTTAATTTTTTTTACAATTCTTGTTAAGAGACTAGCAAAAAGCTAGTTGAGGTTGCAATGAGTACTCAAAAGCACTCAATATATCGTGATTTTATGCATGTTTAATGACTAAAATAGATTTGTATTAGCTTAGTTTTACTATCATTTTAAACAAATCTATCTTTTCAAAATCACAGGTATATTTTACCATTGTTTAGGAATTTTAGCTTCAAAGAAAATATAAAATTCATCACATATGTAAAGTATTACATATGTTCAAAAAAAGGGATACAAGGAAATATGGGTTTAAAGTTGATAAGAACAATGAATGACATGGATGTTTTATGTGGCGTGGTGCGAGGATAATGGACTGAATATATCACATTCCATATTCTATGCGGACCATGGCATGAAAGTGTTGTGCCTTATAGTATGAGTTAATTGGATTGTGTCCAAACTGTGTAACAGTCTATGTATGCCATAGCGTGAAGAATTATGTGTCATGGCACTAGACTTCTAATCCTTATTTTTCTCCTTTTATGCACCTATCAACCATCCCTTATCCCTCATCCCTTCTAATCCTTCTTAGCTTCTCTCTTGGCTTTTTAGATTTTCTTTTAGTAGTTTTAATTTCTTCTCTCAATTGAGAGTTGAACAAATTTTAGTTTATGTAATATAGTTTTAATTCAATACAGAATAAGACAATTATATTTGGAGCTTTCCAGAAGAAAAACAATATTGAATTTCTCTTGAGGTATATTTAAATGTATTATTTTCAGATTATATATATGTGTTGTTTTACATGCTATGTTTAATTCATTGATTATTTATTAAAATATGCATGTCTATAAATAAAATTGGATATTAGCAACATTATTATGCTTATGAAATATTAAAGTAGATTAAACATTTCTTTTATAAAATAAATTAGGTTTTATTTCTTCAAACCAAGTTTGTAAAGATATATATATATTGATGAAGTATTTTTCATAATAAAAAGAGAGTTAGATTTAAGAATTAATTATCTAAATTTGATTTAGAGTCAACTCTTAAATGTTAGATAACTCTATTTCAAAGATTTTTATAAAAATTATTATTGAAAAATATATTAACGACATATCCTTCATAATAGTTTTAAAATATGCAAGTTATTTTTCAAATACTTAAATTATAAACTTAACTTTGACATCTTGATGAGATTTTAAATTGTTTGGTCCCACTAAAAGAGAAAAAATAAATAGCTTGTTAATCTCTTAGAAAAGTAGTAGAAGTTAATAATTAATCAATTGGTAGGCCTCATCTAAGGATATTAAATATTTTATTATTAACAAAGAAAAGGATTCATGCCTTAGGATGTTTTCATACAAAAAGGGGAGAATCGATAGTCTTAATTCACATTTTTAATAGCATACTTAATATTATGAAAATATAATTAAATAGATAATATATCCAATAAATTCTTCACTATATGATAAATGTTTAATTTCCTAAATGTTTATTAATCTATCTTTATTTTTTATGCCATTAGTTTATATCTCAAATCAAAACAATCATGACAAGGTGTTTAGGTTTTATTTTTGTTTTTAAGAATTTCTTGAATAGTTTAAAAATCACATAATTCCTCTTTAAACCAACCTTGGAAGTATACTTATCATTTTCTATAATTGATTTGTGCAACTACGAGCTATTTTATAAATTGTACAAAATTTGTACAGTTAATTTTGGCACATCAAGTTTTTGGTATAGTTGTAAAGCAACACTGACAATAGCATTGAAAACTAATATAACCTTTACAAGAATCAATAAATCATAACTAAATAACATTGCATTCATCATTTCTTTCAAGGTACAATTCTTACAATTTGTAACTCTATTTTACTATGATGAATATGTTATGATTTCATGTATGATTCTATGTTATGCACACAATTCACTTTGGAGTACCTTTATTTTCTTGTTGAATTGATTCTCAACTTCCTATATACATAGCAATATTTCGTGCCATCATTGACAAAAGTAATAAAATACTTATTGCTACCCATTTTCAAACAAATTTAAAATCATATAGATCGCTATAGGTTAAGTCAAGGGATTCATTGTTACTTTCAATTAAATGGAATGATGACTTAGTCATTTTTTTTACCTCAACACAAGTCTCACACTTGTACTTGGAATCAATTTGAAAAGCTAGTATATGGTCCAAATTAATTAATCTACACGATGTATCATAATTAAGATGACCTAGTCTACCATGTCATTAATTAAAAACTCAAAGAAGTAACACAAGAACTAATTTTCTTAATTTTTTAGGCATTGTAGTAGTGACATTTAGCTTAAAAGCCCATTACAAACATACCCCTTGCTTACAAATATAGCCATTTTGGTTAACATGACCTTGTATAACTCACAGACAATTCTAAAGCCATTTTTATTCAACAACGAACCGAATAAAAGGTTCTTACAAATCTCAGGCACATACAATAAATTATTTAGATTTAGATCCTTCCCAAACATCATCAACCATGTTGGCCTCCTAGTTTCTTTTTCTCCTTGAATTCTTACTTTCTAGAGACATGTATTTGTTCTTTAATAGTTAAAGTAAATCCCTATGAAGCTTGATTTCTTAAAAGTTGCTTCATTTGGTCCCAACTTATGTCTTTTACCCACTTTGTTATCCTTCTTATACTTATTGTGTTTAGAGCTTTGATCATGCTTCATCACATTAGTCTTGGGTGCTAACGAGATATATCCACTCTTAGAAGACGTCATGTTGTCTTCTTTCACCTTAAACCTAATAAGCAAATCTTTCATAGACATTTTCCTTTGCTTATGCTTAAAGTAGGCCTTGAACTCTCTCTATGAAGGGGAAATTTCTCAATAATAATTGCAACATGGAAGGTCTTAGTCACTACAATCTCTTCATCATCTCACTCAATTAAGATATCTTAGAGTTCTCAAATTTGACTACACAATGGTATGGAATCCACCATATTTTAACCAAGAAAGCAATCCACCACAAACTTTTTGGCATCAATATTTTTCATTTTTGATACTTCTGGTCTAATGAATACCTTAAGTCTTTAGCCATATTCTCCTTACAATATTCATTGTATAATGAGTTAGTTAGGCTATTTAGAATGTATTTCTAACATAGGTAGTCAGAATGCTTCCATGCTTCAATAGCACTAACAAACTAAAAATTATTCTCACCCTTGAATTACTTGGGATCTTATTTAGTCAAGAATCTTGTCAAATTCAAGGTGGTAAGATAAAACAATATCTTACTCCTCTATCTCTTGAAGTTCAAGCCATTGAACTTAATTCTCTGATTCTTCTGCCATAACATGGATCAAAGGAATCAAAACTAATAACATTGGGGCAACTTGTCAAATTCAAGGTGGTAAGATAAAACAATATCTTACTCCTCTATCTCTTGAAGTTCAAGCCATTGAACTTAATTCTCTGATTCTTCTGCCATAACATGGATCAAAGGAATTAAAACTAATAACATTGGGGCAACTCCATAAATCGTAGAAAACCTTATCATTTGGTTAAAACTAGAACAACTCACATTAAAATTAGGAAAATTTACGGCTAGTTTTTCAGTTTGGGACATAATAGTGGTCATTTCATAAGTCATCTTGTTTTTTTGGAAAATTCATAAATAACAAGAAGTCTTAAACCACCAAAACAAATAGCAATAAAATTAAAATTATATCGCAAACTAATATAAAGGACACAGGTGAATATAACAAATTTGTATGACAAATTGATACAAACAAAGCAACTTAAAACAGTAGCAAACTTAAGAGAAGGAATAAAATTATAATGCGAATAAAACTACATTAATAAGAAGATTTAAACATTGAAACTAAAAACCAAATATATATATATATACACGCATATATATAGATTCAAGGTAAATTAAAAGTTACTAAAAACCAATCAGAGATATTTATAAAAAAAGTATATTAAAAAAAATCAAACAATAACCAAAATAAGTAATAAGAACGGTAGAAACTAAGATATTAGTCAAGTAAATAATATAAAATGAATACAACTTATAAGAAGTTCTTGTAAAAATTGATTAGAAAAAAAAAATTGATCACAATAAGTGAACAACGAAAGGCCACTAGTAGGCCTGCAAAAACTAAAGAAAACTAATTAGTATCGAATAAAACATATAACAGATTAAGGAATTAAAGCAGTAGTAGAGAACTTAAGAGCAATAACTAAGAAGTATAAACGACTAAGAATACAATACATAAGTTCTAAGCAAATAAAAATTGCAAATGGAAATAACATATAGCAGTAACGTTAAAGCAATTAATACAAATATTAAAGCAAAAATCAAGAATGAAGGCAGCAAAGAAGTTAGTACCAGGCCTAAAAAAAATTGTAATTATTAAGTGCAGTAAACAAGAGTAAAGAAAAGCGATGAACATATAATATTGCAAGTAAACTGAGAAAACTAGATTGAATGAAAACAAGAAAACAGATATGATCAATTAAAATCAGTAACGTAACTGAAAGTTCTAAAGAAGCATAAATAAACTTTGAGTAAATGAATAAGTTATTTTTAATTTTATTAAATCATAATGGCAAAACATATAATTGCGTGTAGATAATAAAATATAAAAATTAAAAATAACACAAAATATTGTTAGATAGAAACAACTTAGGTCACAACCACAACCTAAGAGGTAAATCATTGGTCATCCGAACCACCTAACTTTTCACTATGAAAATCAAGTTTTTAAGTACAAATTCGGCTTATATTACCTTTTCTAGGATAATGACCCAATGTACTTAATTTATGAGCTCCTGTTTTATTTTTACAGTTTTCAAGATTAGCATGAGTGTATCCACACTAACGTTCCAATTAGCTCCTCACCAATTAGATACGTTCACGGATCAACTAGAAGCAGGGTTAACACAAAAAATACAAATATATGTATATGTTGTAGATGATTTTTAAAAAGAAACAAATCCTTACCCTAATTCTAAACACATCAAAAAGCATGGAACTAAGATTTCAATAACAAGAACATATAATAAAGCATTAATCTAGGTAGTAATTTGTTAATCAAATATCAATTAAAAATACCTAGAATAGAAACTAAAGCATTAATCTACATAGTTATTTGTTAATCAAATATCAATTAAAATGGTTTACATACATAAAACATTCCAATTCACTAAACCTAGATCTCAATGAAAAAAATTAAAATATCCTTATTAGGTTTTAAAACACTTAATTAAAACAAGCGTATTGGTAATTTCATATAGAGGTCTATTTAAAAAAGGATTTTTAAAACATGTAACTTCTTGCTTGATCAACTGAGACCCTTGATCGATCAATTGAGTTGGGTTAAGAAACTTGACCCAAGAGTACTCGATCGATGTCTGGTTGATCAAGTAAACACAGAAACAAGTGGGACTCGACAGAAGCTGATCAAAGCCAGATTGATCGACAACCTTGATCGATCAATACCTTTGGTTGATTTGGTCGATTGATTGACTAACATAAAAAAAGTAATTCTAAGTGTTGTGAAAGTGTGCTAGTGAATGCATGTGTGCAATATTAAGTGTGATAGTTATCAAGGATATATCTGAAATACAATTATCTCTAACTTGAGTATTTCCTTGGCTTAGCTTGAAAGACTTATGTAATGAGCCTAAGATCTAGTTTACAAGCAAAACATTTGTCAATAAAAGTTGCCAACACTAACAATTCTTTCCAAATTTCCCTTTTGACATTTTCGTGTGGAAAAATGACTCTCTCACTACATGATACTCATAGGAATAGAAATGTTACATTGAAGTCTTGTATTTCAGAGTGAAACTATTCTATGATCCGATTAATCCATCTTCTCTTTTGTTCTTATCATCTTGTATATAATTCAAATATCATAGATAAGATACAACAACTTCTCTTGGAAGTCATAAGTTATTAGTTCAATTAGCAATTTAAAGAGAAAATAGAAGATCATATAGTAAGTATTCAATCATGAAATTGAACCCCTACGTGTTATCTCTCCCCTTATATGCATAGCAACTAGAATTGTTCTCTCCCTTTTTGACATACGAAAAGGACAAACTAAGATAATCTTGAGGCACTAATCAATTAGATTTACTATTTTAGAACCGATCAACAAGATTTAGAACGACATGCACATAATGAGTAACTAATCATCAATATTGTTCCCACTTTTTAATTATTAGCAAAATAACATAGTTCATAGTACACATTTAACTAGGTTAAATGACCACTAATATTTTCAGTTAAAAATTTCATGATTCACATTTCATCATTAATGTCGAAGTGATCCAACCCTTCATTACTCTATGATAAGAGTATAGTTAATTGTTTTTAAGGCTTCATAAATCTAAATATTTTGTTTAATGTTGAAGTGATCCAACCCTTCATTACTTTTATGCATTAGGATTGTGCCTAATTGATGATTTTCACATTAGCGGTAAGGTAGCCCTCTCTAATTTATTGGTAGCTTCAAACATCATGGTAGGTATCTCTCTCAATTAGGTAAACTACATTAGTGTACTCTAGAGTTGGAATGCAGAAAAGTCATACACTTGTAACACCATAAACTAACTTATGTTTCAATACATTTAAGTGACAAGATAAAGCATTAGGAAATTAGTTGGAACATGCATCATGTGGGTGTATGTTAAAATTACATTCAATGACAGTTAAACATACAAGCTACATAGACAAAAAGTATTGATTGTGTAAACTAAAGCTCAAATAATCTTAGTGTGACTTGTCCTATAATATGTGAAGTTCAGAAGATTCCCTCACTTTTTTTCTTTTATGAAGGACAAAAGGGGTTACTCTATAGGAAAGATTCCTAAGGCACTTCTAAGTGATTCAAATCTTTAGGTATCCAAAGTATTAAATAATATATATGTCAATAATCTTTCAGTAGGAACAAACTCCAAAGTACTATCATTTCTTTAACTAAGTCTTTAATGAAATAATGTCTTAAGTCTATATGCTTTGTTCTAGAATGTCGAACAAGATTTTTAGAGATGCATAGTTATCATAGTATAAGGAGATCGTAGCTTGTGATTGACCATAGTCCTTGAGCATATTTTTTATCCAGAGCATTTGTGTGCAAGAGATTCCTAAAGCAATGTAGTTTGCATCAACTGTAAAGAGTGATATGGAGTTTTGTTTTTAACTATGCTAGGAAACTATGTTGTTCCTAATGTTGAAACACCCACCTAATGTGTTTTTTCTATCATCCTAATTTCCATCTTAATCTACATTTGTGTAACCATTAATCTCTTAGGTAGTTTCTGTGGTGAAATTTATACCATAGTTACTTGTCCTTATAATATACCCGATGGTTCTTTTGACATGTTCAAGATGAGATTCTTTTGTGTTGGCTTGATAACGAGCACAAACGCACAAACACCAACACTAAAACATATATCAAGTCTACTTATAATCAAGTAAAGTAGACTACCTATCACACTCCTATAAAGAGTTTGATCAATATTTTTACCTTGGGTATCTTTCGTGGTATTTATGCTAGTGCCTAACGGTGCTCTTAAGGATTTTCTAGATTCAAGCCCTAACCTTTTTACTAAATTGCAAGCATACTTGATTTCCAACCAAGAAAGTAAGTTAATTCACCAACCATGGACATTTCAATTTTTTGACATAACAAGCATAAATTCATCAACTACTGAGAGAGAAATGGATCCAAAAATATTGTTATCAACAAATATTTAAGCTATAAAACTTTCATCACCATTCCATTTTATGAAAAGTGTTATCAACACCCCCTTGAACAAAATTCTTGTTCAAAAGATAGTTAATAAGTCTTTCATGCGAAGCTCTTGGTGTTTGTTTCAAATACTAAAGTACTTTGTTGAGTTAATAAACATGATTTGGAAATTTGGAATCCAAAACCCTTTGATTGCTCAACATACTCTTCCACATTTAGGAAAACATTCAGAAAGGCCGATTTAACATCCATTTGTTATAACTTTAATTTCATGGAGCAGGCAACATCAAGTAAAATCCTTATTGATTCTAGTCTATCAACATGTGACGTTTCATCAAACTCAAAACTTTGACTTTTGTATAACCTTGAACTACTAGACTAGCCTTATTCTTAATTACTATATCATGCTCATCAAATTTATTTTTGAATATTCATTTGGTTCATGTTATGTTCTTGTCATTAGGTTTAAGAACAAGTGTCCACACATTGTTTCGAGTAAATGTTTCTAACTCATCTTGCATGGCATTATCTAATGTTCATCTTTTGGCCTCATTCATATTCTCAAGTTCAAACTAAGAGATATAGCAAAGATATTAATGAGTGCTTGGAAAACACCTAATATAACGTGATTTATTTGCACTTTAATGTCAAAAATAGATTTATATTTGCATAATTTTATTATTATTTTAGAAAATCTATGTTTTCAAAATCTTAGGTATGTTTTTTTGTTTTTTTAGATATATCTTACTTCAATATGATTTAATTATAAACACTTGAAGTATCGTACTTAAAAGCACACAATTGCAACCAAGAAGAATAAAAGAATAACATATATAAGCCTTACATATGTACCAACTAAATGTAAGGGGTTGAAATATAAAAAAATTTACAAACAAACAAAATAACATGGGCCATGATGGTGGAATTTGTCTTCTATGGCATGGCCTTATCAGATCAAAATTTCACCCATACTAGAATCAATGCGTGACTCGACCTGGATAAAAATGGCTCATGGTACCCTTTGATATCTCTCTCACGATCCACTTTTTCCTCCCATTTCTTCAGCACCCCTCACCTATATAAGGTGTCTTACCCTCTTGTAAAAATCATCCTTCATTCCTCACACCTTAGTGGATCATTTTCAACTTTATTGTTCTTTTGTTTAGTTTTTCTTTTAGTTTCTCTTAAATTTTTAGGAGTGACAAGTTTTATTTTTATGTTTAGTTTTTAAACATTTTAGATTAGGTTATCACAAATAATAAAAGAGGATTTTCAAATAACATATCACTGTAGAATTTATGTGAAAGAATACATTTAAGGTATTAATTTTAGTTGTATTCTATTTATAGATTTAATTTTATGTATCTTTCTAAATGTTATATTTAATTTACTGATCATCTATTAAATCTAAGCATGTTTAGTAAATCGTGATAATGGAATTTTAGTTATGTTGATATGCTTGTGTAAATTATTTAGGTGAATATTTTTAATAACGACTAAATAGAAATAGGGTTGAAAAGGGGAAAAATGTAGAAATCCCCACAGGGTATAATATGGCCAAATTTTCTTGTGTTAAAGACAAACTACAATTTGATAAAGCCGATGAGAAAAGAAAAAGTTTGGTAGTAGAGAAGGGTAAGAATTTTGAAATGAGGAAAAATTTCTAGTTTGAGGGAATTACTGATGTAATAACGACTTTAGGATGGAGATGTTTCGTTAAAGAACTGGAAGCCACTTTAGAATCTATTGTTTAGGAATTTTATTCCAATATTCTCGATGCTGTCGATAATAAGGTTAAAGTATAGAGTGTAGTTTTCCCTTTTGGACTGTATGATACTAATACTTGTTATAATTTGATGGATAAAACTAGGGTGAGTATGAGACTTATTTGAGTAATGTGGATTATACTGTAATAATATAAAGTTTAGTAATAGAAGACACTAAGTCGGGTTATGCCAATGGAAAACCAAGAAGCTTTGAAGCTAAGTATTTGGGTAAGGTTTCTTGTATCTTGTAATATATTTTCTATTTCAAACTTATGCCTACTACTCATTACAGCTCGGTGGATAGGGAAAGGGTTATATTATTGTATGCTATAATGTCCATAATGACTATGGATGTTGGAGTTATAATTCTTAATCAGATACAATTGTTTACTAATAACCATTGATTGAGTTACTTCTTCTCCCAGCTCCTTACTGCTTTATATACAAAAGTAGGGGTAAAGTACCCAAAAAGTGAAGTATTGCTTCAATCGGGTAAATTACTAAATCTAGTATACTAGGATGAACTCATGTCAGGTACTAATAGTACCCAAAGGGATAAGAGGGTTGCTTTTTCGTCAAAAATGACAATGAAGGATAAAATCCATAACTTAAGCAAAAGAATTGCCTATATGGAAAAATACTCCCAAGCCTATACTACAAAACATTGTGCATTTACAAAGCAACAACATCATGATTAGGTTGATTATAACTATACCTTTTATGAAATGCATTGGTTAACCCTCAACCATCTCGAAATGGATTCAAGTCATTTAATACAACCTAAGAATTAAGGGTATGAGTTCATATTTACACCATCTAAACAATCCCAACCTAAAGAGTAAGAACTAGATGATGTAAGGGATTGAGCTCTAAACTTACTCCAAGGTATGTATGAGTTTTAATTTTTTGAGTTTATTTTATTTTAGTTTGTTTTTATGAACTCTAGTTTAATTGATTTTGTTTTTAGATATTATGTTTGTTTTATATTATTTTATATTTAGTATAATTTTTTTTACATTAGTTTATTTTATTTTCCTATTATGTGACTTTGGTTATTTAATTTAGAGTCGTTGAAATTTATAACTATTTGTTGAGATGTGTAAGAAATACATAGCATTCTGTAAAAGTGGATTAAAATATTTGAAATGATGGATGCACCTGAATTTTCATATCAATACTTGATCACATATAGAAAATAGGTAACCTTCCTTTTTTTTATTCTTTATCTTTAATTTTATTTGTTACATTAAAGACAATGTAGATTCTAGGTTGATTTTGTAGGAAAGGTTAGATTACATAAATTTAGGAATTTTAAATTGCTTTATTAAACATGTGTTTAGATTTACATTTATTTATTTTAGTTTATTTGTAGGTTTAAATATAATTAGGTTGAAATGTTCAGAGAAAAAACTCTTGTAAAGTTATCATGCTTCTAGTTGATTTTAAGCAAATAATTAAGTCTTTGCATTTGCGTTGTTAGATTAATATTTTGAACACATCATAGAGTAATGTGATAACTAGCTTGTTTTTATCATAATTTATGTTTCATGTTAAAATGTTAAAATTGAGATAAAGCCGAAATTAGTGTTTAAGAATTAAATACTAGAGACTACATTATGAGAATATTTTGTTCCTATTATCGTTCCATTCTAAGAGAGAATATTTCTTCGACTCCTTTAAACACTTTTCTTATCAACTCAAACTATTAGATGATCTCTATAGGTTTTGTATTAAATGTTGGGATTTTTACATCTAATAAAGTGTCATATACTTATTTTATTGCTTAAATTGAATGACTTAAGTAGAAATTGAAAGTGTATGATTTATTTATTCATGCATGACTTCCACAATATGTGTGTGTGTGTGTGTGTGGGGTTCCCTAAAGCCAATACAAAAGAAAGCCAAAATTAGCCACTCATCAAAATCCTACAAATATGTACATGGGTTCACTCTCTATAAAAAATAATAAAGAGAAGAGAAATAAAGAATATATATATATATAGATAGATACATACATAGATACATAGATACATAGATACATAGATACATAGATACATAGATACATAGATACATAGATACATACAGGGAGAGAAATCAATAGTATAAACTATGTACTATGACCCCAAAGTTCTTCAAAGTTGTGAGAAATGACTATTATAAAAGAAAAATATAGGAAACAAATCCCCTTGAAGTCATTGCATTTTCATTTATCCCTAAAGGCATGTATTTGATATTTATATTTGATGATTTTATTTGATGCATGAAAATAGTATTTGATTTCTATGTAAATCATTTCATTTGATTCATTTCATAAGATCAATATTACGCACTATTTTGAGCCTTTCTTCTTTAATCATATGAAAACTTATTAGTTCATTTCTTTACATAATTTCTATTCATATATAATTTTTAATGAGTGCTTAAACCTATAGGATCAGTGTAATATTAAGAGTATGTCTTCTGAGGATTAAAGTCGAAGGGAATTAAGATTCCTAATACTTAAATTGGGTAAATCAATATGGATAAATTTTTGATATGGAATATGAGTTTTTGATTTTCAACTAATTTTCACAATAAACCATGATTCTTTGGGATTTTAATTTAACTTATGCTTTAGATTTTAATTATGAACTTAAAAGATACTAAAAGCATGAGAAGTTTTGTATTTTTATTTTTGCTTTATTATTTTTTCATGTTAACTTTTACTTTGTCAATTTTAGTACTTATTTTGTTTTGTTAATTCTTTTAATTTTTGCATTTATTTTGATGTATATGGATATCACCACTAATAGCCCTCACAAAATTTTAATTTTTCCACTATGGTAACCTAGGGATTTAAAGGCTTGTACATACGCTAAATACAATCGTGTCAATCTACAAAAGTAATTTAGGATAACTTAGTTTATTTAAATTAGTTTTTTATTTATTTTTTTCACTCTTCTTACTAGAGACTAGCAAAAAGCTCGTTGGGGGTTGTGATGAGTACTTGAAAAGAACTAAATATTATGTGATTTATTTTCACTTTAATGTTAAAAATGGATTTATATTTGCATAATTTTATTATTATTTTAAAAAATTTATGTTTTTGGATCACGGGTATGTTTTCTTGTTTTTTATATATATCTTGCTTCAAAATGATTTAATGGTAAATACTTGAAGAATTGTACCTGAATGCACTCAATTGCGACCAAGAAGAATAAAATAATAACAAATGTAAGCCTTACATATGTACCAGTCAAATGAAAGGGGTAAAATACAAAGAAATTTGGAGACAAAAAGAATAACGTAGGTTGTGACGATGGAATTTGTGTGCCTCGATACGGGCTTCTCTCATCCTAATTTCATGCATACCAAAATCAAGATGTGCCTCGACATGGATAGAAGTAGGTCATGGTGCCCTTTGATATCTCCCTCACTATCCATTTTTTTCCTCTCATTTCTTTAGCTCCACTTACCTATAAATAGTTGCCTCACCCTCCTATAAAAAGCATCCCTTATTCCTCACACCTTAACTGATCATTATCAGCTTTCTTATAGTTTTGTTTAGTTTTTCTTTTAGTTTCTCCCAAGATTCTAAGAGTTACAAGTTTTATTTTTAGTTTTAATTTTAAACAGTCTAGATTAGGTTATCATAAATAAGAGGTAGTAATAAAGAGATTTTTTAGATATTAGATCACTGTAGAAATTATCAGATCACTGTAGAAGTTATCTGTGAGAATATATTTGATGTTTAATTTTAATTTTATTCTATTTACAAATTTAATTTTATGTATCTTCTCATTGCTATATTTAACTTAATGATCATTTATTGAATCTAAGCATGTTTGACCGATCTTGATAATGGGATTTTAGTTCTATTGATAAGTTTGTGTAAATTATTTAGGTGAATATTTTTAATAATTATTGAACACATATTATTTTCTATTCAAGAATTTTATAAAATTTATTATCAAAAAATGTATTGACTATATATTTTTCATAATAAATTTAAAATATAAAGGTTAGATTTCAGATACATCATTCTAAAAACTAATTTACATAGCTTCAATAGAAATTTAACTTGTTTGTTAATTTCTTAAAAAATAAGCATAATTTAATTAAATTAACTAATAGACCAACCTAAATGCATTAAGTGATATAATAGTAGACCCAACCAAAGAAGTTATTTATACATATAAGAAAGAATCAATAAATATAAGTTTATATTTTATTGACCTAGTTAATTCTACCAAATATATTCAACTAGTTAAATATCCCATTAATTCTCCATTGATTAATTAATAACATGTCTGTCTCTAATTTGTGTAAACCAGAAGAATTGTGACATAATGTTTAGATTTATTTTTCACTTTTAAGAGTTTTGTTGATTTATTTAAAGCCAGTAGTTCTTCTTTAGACCAACCTTGGAAGTACATTTATTTTTTTTTTACAAAGTGATTCATATACTTGAGAGCTATTTTAAACATACAAAATTTTTGCATCATATATGTTACCTCATTTATTTGGCGTCTCCTAGTTGGCATGATTTCATTAGGATCTGTAATAATGTTTATACGGGATGATTTTTTGTAGTACAAGTATCCTTCTTTACAAGTGATGTTTGTTCTTTTTCTATCATTTCCTAATCTTTGTCATTTTCATCCCCTCAACTTGAATGAAGCCTTTCCCAACAATTTTTGATTTTTTACCATCACTGAAAGTGACCATTTCTTCATTGTATTCTTTAAAGGGTTTAAACAAGGAACAATTTCCAATCATATGTCTCGAATACACAAAAACCAAGTTTTATTTGATTTGGTTTTAAAGGCTACGTGGGCAATAAAGTAATGTAACTCTGACTTCTTCACCATACTTTTTTAGACTAATATGTCTTAGGTGAAGAGGTTTTAGAAGTTGAAGCTACAAGATTTTAAGCAACTTTCTTGTAGTAAAATATTTCCTCTTGAAAAATGTTTGAGACCTGTCAAGATGATGAACATAGAGTAGTCCATAATTAGGTCCAGTATGTCCCTTTTTTCCACAATGAAGATGGATAAGCACAAACTTAACACTTTTTCCTACCATGTGAGCAATGGTTCTTTGTACATAATTAGTAAAAGTATGTGTAGAGTTAGAATGTGTTACAAATATGGTATTTAATGTTGAAGGTGTATAACTCTCATCCTTATAACCAAGCCCATGTGTATCACCATGGTAGTTACTAATATTCAATAGTTTCTCCATTTTTATAGCCCCTATGTTTAGGTTCTTCACAGTCTCTTTGGTAGCATCAAGTTCTTCTTTGAGTATATAGTTTTCTTGTTTTATTCCTACAAGACTTAGATCAATAGTATCAATATGTTCAGACAGTTTTAAGTCTTCTTCTAAGTCAAAAATGTTGGTTTCATGCATACTAATTATATCATTCAATTTTTCCACATTAGTTAGAAGTTTGCCTCTTTCTTCCTTAGCTCTTATGCAATTTGTAAATAATTCTTCAAAACTATATGCATTATATTTACCTAAAAGAAAAAGAAGATTTTATTCCCTTATCATCCAAGCTAGTGTTAGAGTAATTTAAACGTATGGAAACTTCTACAGTGAAGGCACGGAAGTTAGTTTCACTATCTTTTGAATTATTGTCTTTCTCTTATTCACTCTCTATATCACTAAGTGTAATTGAGTGTTATTCCATATTTCTTCTTATTGTTTGAAAACTCTATAGAAATATGGATAAAATCACTATAGGTAAAACATTAAGATCGAGTAGGTTTAGTTTTCATACCATTTGAACTCTTAGGGTAAGGTTCCTTTGACATTTTATCCTTTATCCAATTTCAATGTCCTTTGTTTTGGAGTTGTTTTGTTGGTTATTTATCTAAAGGTGCTGCTTAAGGTTACAAGCATATAGAATAATAGATTCAACATTCAAATCATCATCACTATCATAAGTTATTTTTGGAGCTTTTAAATTCCATGTCCTTATCCTTCTTGGGTGGCTCAAGTGTGAGCTCAAAAGTTTGGGTAGATACAACTAGGTCATCAATATTTAAGGTGTCGACATTCTTACTATCATTTACAATCATGACCTTTATATTATAATCTCCTACCAATGAACTTAGAAGTTTGCACACAAGTATAGGCTGAGGAATTTTCTCACCAAGTACAAAGCAAGCATCAGAAATATCACAAAAATGAGCATAGATCAAGGTTTCAGGGTTGCTAATTTTAAGAGAGCAAAATTGAGATGTTAGCAAACTCAATTTTGTTTGTTTCACTTGGGAAGTTTCCTTATGAAGAAGATCAAGTGAATTTCATGCACTTTTGGCACCTCATAGTCAGAGACGTGATGGAACTCATCCATCGACACAGTAGTAAAGGTAGAACCTTTTCTTTAGTATTCCATTATTTTATTATCTTTATGATTGTTATACCATCTTACTTTATAGTTGGTGGTTCCCAACCTTCAAGAATGGAATCCCCATACTTTTTCCTCTTATCTGAAATAGGCTTGCATGCGAGTCTTTCAGTAAGGATAATTATACCCATCAAAAAGTGGGGGTGTAATAGATGACCTAGTTTCTTTCATAGAGTCCATAAGTAAGTATGGATGTCCATTTGAATCAAAATTATTATGTGGGTCTAGTGTTAGATTTGATACCAATTAAAAGTTATAAAATGGACAAATAGACTTAGAGAGGATCAATAGGGTATTTTTAATTATATCAATTATAATTTCTTAATCTAATCACAATGACTAGACATGCAATTACATGTAAATAATAAAGTGTAAAAACTAAAATAATACATGAGATTTGTAGATGGAAATAAACTAAGTCACTTATTATAGCATTTTATTTGATTATTTATGTGAATCTATATTTTTAAAATCACGGGTATATTTTGTTGTATTTCAAGTGTTTTTAGTTTCAAAAGGAGATAAACATATCAACATACGAAAACACCACACTTGGAGTGCTCAAATAACACCTAAGAGATAAAAAGACTAAAGCATGTAAGCCTTTCTTCAAGAACCAACCAATTTGTAAGTAGGCACAATAAATTCAACAAAATTGTTGCATACCATGATGAAGGATTAATTGAGCTACAGTAGATACCTCTCAAAAATTCTTACTAGGATGTTGAACTTTTTGTGCCACAATGAGGAAAAATGTGTTTCGCAATGTAATGCTCTCGGGTTGCATTGTATGAGTGATTTTTGGCTTTGTACCACAGCGTGATAAAAAGCATGACATTGTGCACAATGCTATTTTCTAACTAGGACCCGTGTATATGAGTTTTTCTTATAAATAGGTGCATATAGTTTTTAGGCCATTAGCTTTCATTTTACATAGTGTAGTCGTGCATCTTATATTAAAAATTTATATATCCTAGTTCCCATAGCTATTCCACCATCCATATACATATATAAAGAGAAAATCACCCAGTTGTAAAGAAGATCCATAGTTTTAAAGAAGGTAGCGACAACCCATTAAGAGATTTGGAATCATTTTTATCAAGAAATTATAATATTATTATTATATCTTTTATTTATCTTTGTAATATGATGTCTTTTACTTTGAATTAACTTTACTTAATTTAATTATGATTGGATAATTCTATAATGTGAGATTTTAGTAGTTTTTGCTTCCAATGATTAAAAGAACATTTTTATTGTTTGACTAAATAAGATTTTATTTATTTCTTACTCATGTTCTTAAAATATTTAATTATAAATTAATAATGGATTTAGTTTTTATTTATAATTAAAGAAAATATTTTAGAATTAGGCATTAGAAAATATATTTGTGCTTAGTTGTGCATAAATGAATAATAGTTTAATTTCATTTCATTTATCAATTTCAAGCCTGATCATATAAGTTATTGATTAAATGAGATTAAATTAAATGGTTAAAAATATCTTTAATTATAAATTATGATGGACTCAATCTTAAATTATAATTAAAAAATATATTTAATTTAGGTTTATCATGAACGAAAACCGGCATCGCCGATTCTGCCAATACTTTGTTTTTATATTTATAAAACTCTTGCAAGTGCACGAATCATTTCGTAGAAAATGATAAGTATACTCCCAAGGTCGATCTAAGGAAGGAATGTATGTGGTTTTTAATTTATTATTCAAACTTTTAAAAACGAAATTAAATCCTAAACATCCTGTCACGATATTTTGGGTTTTGTGTTTTTAATCTACTAACATAAAAATAAACATAGATTCAATAAATATTTATGCAAATTTTATCATTTATAATAATGGAGTATTTATGGATATAATAACTAAATTAATTATGCTTGCTCATATTATTTAGGTTATTAAAGATATGAATTGATATTTATTGATTCTCCCTTTTTTGTATGAATACCACCTTTGGTGGGGTTATATATTCTTTGTTAACTAAACAAATCAATTAACACATATGGGTGGGGTTGATAACTAATTTGGTTAATTAAATTAATTCTTTTTTCTAAGAGATTGAAAATGAACCATTTAAATGCCACCTTTGGTGGGGTTAGACAGTTTAAACTTTATTCAAGGTGTCCAAATTAAACCTAAGAATTTAGTTATCCGACTACTAAATTTCAAGTTTTAAAACCACTACTGAAAACATGTTGTCAATACATTTTCAGATAATAATTCTTATAAAAAATTTTGAAATAGAGCTTCACTCTAACTACCGGGCGATTGTACCAACAAATAAAATAGCACTACTCTAAATTAGACCGGATAACTAAACCTTAAAATCTAATTTTCAGATTTAAGTTTGTAATGAAAAATAATATATTTCTCTCGAACATTCTTAATATAAAATCTTGAATAAAAATAAAATCAACTCATTTTTGAGATTTTTACCTATTTAATATTTCGCAAGCATAACAACGTTATTATTATATCATTTTTACAAACAGTCAGCACAGTTAAATTTAATCACAGACAAATTAAATATAACATGTAAGAAATAAGCATAAAAAATAACTACAAATAAAATAAAATCCTTACAGTACTTCGATGCTATTCCCGTAGCTGGAAAACCTCCAAATGGAATTTGCACTCCCATTTATTGAATCAAAAAGCTAATAAATTACAAAAACATAACTAGTTCTTCCCAAAGAGGGAAGAACTCCAAAACTAAGAGAAACTAGCTAAAACATAAGAAAAACTAAAAAACCTAAAAACTAAGAAATGGAGAGAAAGAAAGAAGAGAGAAGTGTGTTTTTAGGTGTGTTATTAAGTGAAGAGAAGGGGGGGTATTTATAGGTGAGGATGGAGAGAAAAAGTGGGTGAAAAAATGTTAAAAATGGTGAAAATGCGTAGTGCAATTATGGAGGTCATTGATGACGTCAGCATGACGGCATGGGGGTAGCTGTGCGCAAAAATGGGGCAAAATGGCGCCGCGCGCGAACAGGTAGGGCGGCCTGTGAAGGCAAAGAACAGCGCGCGCGCGTGAACGAAGGAAAGGCCTGCGGCCTGCGTCGCGAATCTGGGAAAGGCGCGCACACCGCACGCGGACGCGGGCCGTGCTGCGCGTCGTGCGCTGCCGCGCGTACGCACGGGTCCTGCTCCGGGAGCGATTTTCTCCTTTTTGACATTTTTGACCTTTTCGACCCATTTTGTCCAATTTTTCTATATTTGTTGACCTTTCCCATTTATTTATTAATATATTTGTGATGTATTGCTTCATCGTATTCCTTTTGAGTCTTTAAGTGACGTTTTTAAGCGAAAATACCCGAAAAACAATAAAAATACCCATTGATTCCAAAAGACAAATTTATATAAATATATGATAAAACATATAAATATATATATTTTTAATCAATTAAATGCATAAAATCATGGTAATTTTAGTGCTTTTTGAGAACTCATCACAACCCCAACCACTAGTCTTGCTAGTCCCCATGAGAAGCGATAAAAACTAAAAAATTAAATTATCCTAAATCACTTCCGTGGATTGACACGGTTGCATTTAACCCATGCAATAAGCCTTTAAACCCCAGGTTGCCCTAGTGGATCTGAGTTTGAGTCTCGAGGGTTTTCGATAATGATACCCACAAACATTGAACTAAATGTAACAATCAAAACAATCAAATCAAAAACTAAAATTAAACCAAAATCAAAACCTAATTTAAGAATAAAAGAAAACAACATATCACAAAAATGTCTCATACTTTTTTAATCTCTTTTAAGATCATAATTAAAATCTCAAGCATAATTTATTTTAATCTCTTTAAACAATCATGATTTTATTATAATAATTAGTCGAAAATAATTTTCATATTTCCTATCAAAAATGTATCAATTTAATTTTACCCAATTTCAGTGTCATGAATGAGAATTAAACCCCAACTCTATCCCTCACAAGCCAATACTCTCAAAAACACCAAATCCTATGGGTTCAAACACTCATACTAATTTATATGCGAAAGAGTTGATGTATATAAATGAACTAATATGTTCGCATATGTATAAAGAATAAAGGCTCAAAGTGTTATTTTAACATTGATCTCATGAAAGGAATCAAATGTATAAATTATAAAAATATCATATATAAAAATTATTTTCATGCATAAATCAAACTCATTAAGAAAGAATTTCAAGATATATGCCTTTTACAAATGAAGAGAGTGCAATGACTTTTTAGGGAATTATTTCCTATATCCTTCTTTTATAATTAGCCTTTACTCACAACTTTGTAAGCAATGTGGGTTATAGTATGTAGATTATACTATATATTCTTTATCTCTCTATTTTTTTCTCAAGATATTTCTCAATATATATATTTTAGAGTCAACCCATGTACAGATTACATTTTTTTTTTTGGATTTTGGTGAGTGGTTAATTTTGTGGCTTTTACATTTTGATCTTGGTTTAGGTAACCTTGTACATATGTCTTTTTTTGTATGCAGTCATGCATGAATGAGATATAAGCATATACTATCAATTTCTACTCAAATCATTTAATATAAGCAAAAATAATAATAAAAATATACTGATACTCTATTAAGATAGAAAAAAATTCATACATTCAATGCTAATACCTATGTAGATCATCCAAAAATTTGAAGAAATAAGAAATGTGTTTGGAGTAGAAAAAATATATATTTCACTCTGAATAAAGGAAATTAGTCTCAAATCATATCTCACTAAGGTAGTCTCCACTAAAAAAATTCATAAACACAGATTTTGGGTTTAATATAATTTCTACATCTTATCAAGAAATACTAGTTATGACAAAAACTAACTAATTATAAAAAAAAAACTTACAAAATATTTCATGATATGTTTTCAAAAATTAATCTAACAGTACAAGAGACTTAACTATTTACTTAAATTTGATTTAAAGAAATGATAATTTTTGTGAGAAATTTTTTTTTTCAAAAATTACTAAATCACACAAAATAGAAATAAAACCAAACACACAAAAAATGAAAAAGTATATTTTTTATTTTTTAAATTTTTTATTTTTTTTATTTTTAGATTGTTAAAACTTTTTTTTTAATTAAGCATGGTAACTTTTCACCACCCCCAACCTAGAACTTACATTGTCCTCAATATAACAACTGTAAATTAAAGATAAAGAGAAGAAAGATTACCTATTTTCTGAGAATGTGCAAGTAGTAATGGAAAATACAAGTGCATCCATCATATTCATCATTAAAGTGTATACAAACAAATCTCTATGAACTTCTAACATCTCAACACATATTTTTAGTTTTAACAATTTAAAAATTATTCACATGTAATTAAAATGAAATAAACAATAAAATTAAGTAAATAAAAGAAAATTACCTAAAATTAGGGGTGTTCATCGGATCGAAACCGTTGATTTTACTGTCATCCGATCCGATCCGACCATCCGCTCGGATTGAAACATCCTAATCCGCAACCGATCCGATCACTTCTTACATCCGCTCAATCCGATCCGTAAACTATTCGGATGACATCCGATCAATCCGATCAATCCGACAAATAAATTTAATTAACTCTATTTTTTGTATTTTTAAATAATTTTTTTAAATTTTTACATAAATCATAACATAAAATTATTTGATTTAAAAAAAACATTAAAAAATTAAATAAATATATATTAATTATTTTTATATATTTAATTTAATAAATATATATAATTAATTTCGGTCGGATCGGATCGGATCGGATGAATCGTAATGAAATCCGCCATCCGATCCGCACTTAACGGATGGAAAAAATCTCCATCCGATCCGACCATCGGATTGGATCGGATCGGATGAAAAATCAACGGATCGGATCGGATTGATCGGATGATCAGATTTTTTGCACACTCCTACCTAAAATGATGGGTTGCCTCCCATCCAGCCCTTAGTTTAACGTCTTAGCAAGACGTAACTTGGGGATTGCATTTTAAGTAAACTCAATGTCCCCTCATCATTGAGTTAATCAAACCTACAAGTAAGACAATGTTGTCTACCTATACTTTTTCCGTCCTGCCCTATTGATTTTCAAATTTCTTTTTGTACTTAAAACTAGAGGCATACTTTGACGGTTTTAGATAACCCAAATCTAGGTGCAAATCAAATAATTAAGTCCTTAAAACACAATTGTACCTAGATCAAACAAAGCAACTAACTCCTTAGATTGTAATTAAAACTTTAAAAATTTGGAGATAGTTCAGAAATTTTTGTTTTTTTTAAAGAAAAAAAAATAACATAATCAGTATTAACTAAGAGTGCTCCCAGGAAAGAATCAGGTAGTGCCTCCTTAAAAACCATCCTCCTGCCTGTAACAACGTTCCCAAGAAAGACTGGCAAGCAAAGGCTTCCAAGAACTAGTCTCTGCAGGATTTAACTCCCTAGATCTTTACTTTTCATGTTATTAAGTTAAGTTAAATAAAAATTTAAGTTAATGAAAATCTAAGTTAATTAAGTTTAAAGAAAAGGTTAATTAAGTTAAGTGAATTAAAAAATCTATGTTAATTAAGTTTAAAGAAAAGGTTAATTAAGTTAAGTGAATTAAAAAATCTAAGTTAATTAAGTTGGTAAAAAAAAGTTAATTAAGCTAAGTGAAGTAAAAAATCTAAGTTAA
Source organism: Hippophae rhamnoides (assembly GCA_033030585.1). Lineage (NCBI taxonomy): Eukaryota > Viridiplantae > Streptophyta > Magnoliopsida > Rosales > Elaeagnaceae > Hippophae > Hippophae rhamnoides. Next base: position 34,582,932 of record CM065435.1, on the reverse strand, counting down.
TTAAGTTAAGGTAAGTAAAAAAAATCTAAGTTAATTAAGTTAAGTTCAGTAAAAAAAAACTAAGTTAATAAAGTTAATGAAAATTTAAGTAAAAACCTAAGTTAATGTTAAAAAAAATCTAAGTTAATTAAGTTAGTAAAAAAAACTAAGTTAAGTAAGTTAAATAAAAATCAAGAAGAAAAAAAAATAGCTAAAGAAAGAAAAATAAAAAATAATAAAATAAAATAAAATTGAAAAAGGTAAAAGAAAATAAAAAAAATAGTAAAAATTAAACTCAAAAAATTAAAATTTTGGTTTTTTTTATTTTTTTTTATTTTTTTTATTTTTTTTTATTATTTTTATTTATTTATTTATTTTATTTTGTCTTTTTTTTTTTATTTATTTATTTGTTTTATTTTTTAACTTAAAATTTTTGAAATGTTTTTTTTATTTATTGTTTTTAACTATTCATGAACGGTAAAACTTTTTTTTTTAATTCAAATTTTAAATTTCTAAATTATTTTATTATTCACGCTACAATTTTTATTTAAATTTTTTTTATTTTTACTATTCATTAACAGTAAAAACTTTTACTTCAAATTTCAAATTTCTAAATTATTGTACTATTCACGCTATAATTTTTTTTTATTTTTTTTTTAATTTTTTTATTGTTATTTCTTATGAAATTTGAAATTTGATTAAATGTTTTATTTTTTTATTATATTTTTACAAAAACAAAAAAAATCACAATTATTTACAGCACAAAAATATTTTTAAAATTTTGATAAATAAATTAAAAACGCTATTCTTCCATCAAGCAATCCACAAAAACTTGATGAACAATAGGCATCACCGATTTTGCCAATACTTTGGTTTTATATTTATAAAACTCTCATGAAGTGCACGAATCATTTAGTTGAAAATGATAAGTATACTCACGATCTAAGGAAGGAATGTATGTGGTTTTTAATTTATTATTCAAACTTTTAAAAACGAAATTAAATCCTAAACATCCTGTCACGATATTTTGGGATTTATGTGTTTTTAATCTACTAACATAAAAATAAACATAGATTCAATAAATATTAATGCAAATTTTATCATTTATAATAATGGAGTATTTATGGATATAATAACTAAGTTAATTATGCTTGCTCGTATTATTTAGGTTATTAAAGATATGAATTGATATTTATTGATTCTCCCTTTTTTGTATGAATACCACCTTTGGTGTGTTATATATTCTTTGTTAACTAAACAAATCAATTAACACATATGGGTGAGGTTGATAACTAATTTGGTTAATTAAATTAATTCTTTTTCTAAGAGATTGAAAATGAACCATTTAAATGCCACCTTTGGTGAGGTTAGACGATTTAAACTTTATTCAAGGTGTCCAAATTAAACCTAAGAATTTAGTTATCCAGGCTACTAAATTTCAAGTTTTAAAACCACTACAAAACATATGTTGTCAATACATTTTCGGATAATAATTCTTATAAAAATTTTGAAATAGAGCTTAACCTAACTACCTAGGCGATTGCACTAACAAATAAAATAGTACTACTCTAAATTAGACCAGGATAACTAAACCTTAAAATCTAATTTTCGGATTTAAGTTTGTAATGAAAAATAATATATTTCTCTCGAACATTCTTAATATAAAATCTTGAATAAAAATAAAATCAACTCATTTTTGAGATTTTTACCTATTTAATATTTCATGGCTTATAACAACGTTATTATTATATCATTTTTACAAACAATGACCTGAGTTAAATTTAATCACGGACAAATTAAATATAACATGTAAGAAATAAGCATAAAAATAGCGCAAATAAAATAAAATCCTTACAAGACTTGATGCTATTCCAGTAAAATTTGGAAAACCTCCAAACGGAATTTGCACTCCCATTTATTGAATCAAAAAGCTAATAAATTAAAAAAAACATAACTAGTTCTTCCCAAAGAGGGAAGAACTCTAAAACTAAGAGAAACTAGCCAAAACATAAGAAAAACTAAAAAACCTAAAACCTAAGAAATGGAGAGAAAGAAAGAAGAGAGAAGTTGTATTTTTAGGTGTGTTATGAAGTGAAGAAAGAAGGTATTTATAGGTGAGGATGGAGAGAAAAAGTGGGTGAAAAAATGTTAAAAAATGGTGAACAGTAGTGTAATTATGGAGGTCATTGATGATCGCATGATGTCGTAGGCGGGCGTACTGCGTGAAAAATGAGGCGAAATGGCATCGGCACAAGCAGGCAGGCCAGGGCACGCACGCACGCGAAGGCGACGGCGCGCGTGCGCGTGAACAGTGATAGCGCGCTGCGGCGCGCGGACGTGGGCCATGCTGCGCGCGCGTGGTGGGCTGCTCCGGGCGTGATTTTCTCCTTTTTGACATTTTTGACCTTTTCGACCCATTTTGTCCAATTTTTCCATATTTGTTGACCTTTCCCCATTTATTTATTAATATATTTGTGATGTATTGCTTCCAGTATTCCTTTTTGAGTCTTTAAGTGACGTTTTTAAGCGAAAATTCCTGAAAAACAATAAAAATACTCGTGATTCCGCAAAAGACAAATTTATATAAATATATGATAAAACATATAAATATATATATTTTTAATCAATTAATGTGCAAAAAATCATGGTAATTTTAGTGCTTTTTGAGCACTCATCAGTTTACAAATTAATTAATTTTAAACCCATCCAAGGAAGTTATTACTTAATTGAGGATTTTTTTTGTATATTTTTCTTGTTTTCTAATTAAACAATTTCAAGCCAGATCTAAGAAGTCGTTAATTAATTGAGAAATACGTGGATTTACCATGACCATGTGGTTTTCTTATTTAAAAAGGAAAAGTCAATAAATATAACTTGTTACTTGAATCATTTAATTTGTTTTTCCATTACGGGTTATGCTCACTAAAATCCCATATTCACCCATCATCCTAGGTTTAGCTATAGTTTAGTTTACTTGTTTTAATATTCTTGCTCTAATTTACTTATATTCTTTATATATTAATTTAATTCAGAATTTAGAGTTCTTTACTACCAACCGACAATTGTTAGAGTGTCTAAGAATTATTTTTCTTAACTATATTGAAAAGTAATTTAATTTTTTAAAACCATTGCAATTCCTTGAGAGACTGACCTTGCGAGTATACTTTTTGCTTATTATAAATGATTTGTGCATTTGTGAGCTTTTTATAATAAAAAATTGCATGAATTTGTTTTCACCGTCGTAAAAAAATTGGCGTTTTAAGTTTTTTTATTTTTTTATTTTTGGTTATTTTCATAATTTTTTATTTTGTGATTTTATTTTTATTTATATTATTTTGTTAATATTTGTGTTTTTTTATTTTTGTTTATTTGAATTAATTTTATTTCTTGTTAATTTTTATTTCTTTTGTTATATGCTTTTATTTCTTTATTTTATTTTATTATCATTTCTTTTTGTTATTTTTATTTTATTTGTTACTTTCTAGTGCTTATATTTAATTATCGCTTAACGTTAGTATATATGAAATAGAAGATCCTTTAGGAATCAACTTGTTTCTTTCATAAATTAACATATCTAAAAAGCACTCTAAAAGGTTGGATATTGAAATCGAAGAGCCTTTTTTTGAATCATAATTGAGCCACCAATAAAGCCTATTTTAGAACATTTAAACATAGGGTATTGCTATGAAGAAGTATGCAAGGCCAATCATTAGCACTGCTATTGTCACTATATAGTTGGGGAGGGTAGCTCGAAACTTTGAATTAAAAAAATATCCATTTTTTTCATATTACCTTCTTCTATGGAATTTCTAATAAAGATCTTTTGACTTTCATTTGAAATGTTTACTCAACTATACAGAATTCTCCATTAAATGGGCTAAATGAAGACGAATTGAAAATGAGAAACACTCTCAAAAATAGGGTTAAGGTGTGGCTAATGACTCTCCCACTAGATTCCTTGATAACTTGGAATGGAGTTTATAATAAATTTATGGAAAAAATCTATTCCTATCAGAAAACTTCTTATTTAAGAACAAAAATTCAAACATTTTCTCAAATGAGAGGAGAACTATTCCATGAAACTTAGGATATGTTAAAACTTTAACTCACTCAATGCCCACATCATAGCCACCCATTGCATTTGAAAAAAACAATTATTCTATGGTGGGTTGACACAATAGTGTCAATTCATGATTGATAACACTATAGGTGGTTCTATAGGGGAAAACTACCTTAGAGAATTATGATTTCTATGAAATATTGGGTGCTAATTCCCAATAAAAGAGTGGTAAAGTGAGAAGAGTCATAGTTTAGGTATTGAAATGTCTATGCAACTAGTAGAGTAGAGTGAGAAGAGTTAGAGTATAAGTATTGAAATGTCTATACAACTTGTAGAGTTGACAAAGCAAGTTACAATTCTAGCCACTAAAGGCATTCCAAATAGAGAAGTGTGAGCATGGACTAACACGTGCTCTTATCAAAGAGAACCAATTGTAGGACTTGAACAAGTGAATACAATAGAGGGCTATTTACCTAAATGTATGAATGACCCTTATACAAATACTTATAATCAAGGGTGAAGAAATCATCTCAATTTCTCTTAGAGGGCAAACAACCCTACCTATGCCCAGAACCCAAAATATTAAGGCAAGTAATTCAACCAACACATGCCATATAATCCTCTATATAGATCAACCTTAGAGGATAACTTGAATACTTTAATTCAAGTTAACAAAGACAATCAATTGAAAAATAATCAAAGGTTGGTTCTTTGAAAACATCAGTTAAAAGAGTGGAAGTGCAAGTGGGGAAACTAGCTTAGCACTTGCAAAAGAAAGCATGAGAAAAAATGTCTGGTCAAAACAAACATGTGAAGGCTATTGCAACCCTTTTTAATGAAGAGTTTCTACATATTGAATTCCCTGAATTTTATAAATATTTACCTAATGATGTAGGGAACACAAATAATTCTGAAGCTACCTATAAATATCTTGGAAGTTTTAATGTTAATATCACTATTGATGATAAAAGAAGGTAAATGCTATGTTAGATCTATGTGCAAGTTTTAATTTAATTCCATATTCATTATACATACAGGTAGGAGTGGGTGAGCTAAAACCCATAACCATATCCCTACAATTGGAAAATAAATCTTTATTATATCCAAAGGGCGTGGTTGAGGTTGATAATCTTATCATACCTCTAAATTTTATGATTTCAAATGTATAGCAACCATCGCAAATGGACAAGGAGCAGAATGTACTTCTTGGTAGTCCATTCATGTCCTCTATTAAGACAATTGTTGATGTCTATAATAGGAATCTAACAATGATAGTTTTGGGAGAGATTGTACATTTTCAGACACACTCAGGCACAAACTCAATACATTAAGTAAATCAAAGTCTATAAATCACAGCCGCTAGTAACATCTAGCTAAGATTTTAAACTAGCTCTTAGTGGGAGACAACCCACTATTTTAGGTAATATCACTACTACAATTTATGCTTTTGGCCTTGGGATTTTAGCCTCGGTTGGTTTTTAAAAAAAATGAGGCCATAGGATTTTGGCCATGGTTTGATAAAAATTGAGGCTATAGTGTATACATATAACATCGTTTTTATCAGTAACCATGGATATAAGTTAAATTACAAAAATTATTTAAATATATATAAAAACATTTATAAAGCCACGTTTATTAAATGACTGTGATTATAATTAAAATAATAGAGTTCTCAATATTAAAATATTGTATGTCATTCATTTAAAAGAAATACAAAAGTTACTTTACAATTTTTTTTATATTTCTCTATTATTAATTTAATTTAATGTATTTTTATTTCTTTTATAATATATATATATATAATCAATCTTTTTTTCTATCTTTCTTCTTTCTCCCTTTCATTTTTTTCACTTTTTTTCTTAATTTCTAAATCATTTTTGGCCTCCAATCCCAAGCTCAGTCATTCATCCCTCTCACCGAACAATGCCGCACCTCAAGAAATTATCGATGACCTCCCCCAAAATTTGTGTGTTTTGGAATGGGGGAATAAGATCCTTTTATAGATGAGGAAAAGGCCAAAAAAAGGGGGAAAATATTTAAAAAATTGAATTTGGATGCTTTTAAACAGGTTGGCACGCGTATAAGGCCCAAAAATCTCGATAGATGGGTTGTTGGCATGGGACGCGCACGCGAGACATAGTGAGGAGTGTGTAGGTGCGCATGCGGCACAACGTGAATCAAATGGTGTGTGTGGAACTTGGCGCAATGGGCGTGCTACTTGCATTTCTCGACTGCGCGCGTGATTTTGGTCTTTTTGACCCATTTTGTCCAATTTTCCATCTTTTTGACTTTTCCTCATTTATTTTCACAATATATTTATGATGCATTGCCTCCAGTATTTTTTTTCTTTGAGTATTTAAGTTATTTTTGAACTAAAATACCTGAAAAATAATAACAATTACCCGTGATTCCGAAAAGACAAATTTATATAAAAATATGATAAAATCATACAAATATAAATCTATTTAATCAATTAAAATACATTAAATCATGGTACTTTTAGTGCTTTTTAAGCACTCATCAGGTACATTCCTTTGTATCCATTTACTTTTGAGTTTTCCCAAAAACAGTTTGAATCTTGAATTGTTCGATATTACTTTAGGTTTCGATATAAAAACGTGGTGCTTAATTCTCTTATCATGCCATATTTTTGTTTTCCTTTAGTATTTTTTAGCATTCTTTTAAGCACTCCACCATAGCTCATCTAATTTATGTATTTGTAACATCCTTTTTACCTCTTATTGGACTCTTCTACTAACTCACTTAATTGGGGATGATAGGGTGAAAGTGTGAGCTCTAACCTTGGTGACCCTTTAATAGATGGTTTGAGCTTAGATCATATCTCAAAACTCTTCACAACCACATTAGGTATACACATGGGAGGTGTAGCCTCCAAATAGTTCACATAATAAAAACTATCAATTATAGATCCCATATTTTCAAAATTAAAATAGATTTAGTTATTTATTGGTGAGATTACTTCTTTATTCACAACATCATGTGTAACTATCTTAAGTTTGGGAAACTTAACAAATTATTTTAAGTTATTATCTATCCTAAAGCCTTCACTAGAATTATCAATATCAGAGGGTTCATATACTTTTAAAACATTAAATGTTACTTGTTCATCTTGCACTCTCATTATATGCTCTCAATGAGTGTTCTTCTGTTTGTTAAGAATGGGCGACCAAATATGATAGGAATGTTGATCCTCTTCTATGTCTAATACAATGAAATCCTCTAGAAAGATTAACTTGTCTACTTTTACTAACACACCCCAGGGTCACTTAATTGATCTGTTTTCCATTTGTAATGTTATTGAAGTGGGTTTTGCTCAACCCTCAATCTCTTAAGAATTGATAATGGCATAAGGTTAATGCTTAAACCTAACTCACATAATGCTTTCTCAAAGTGAATGTTCATAATAGTGCAATGAATGTCAAAATTACCTGGATCTTTCAATTATTAAGGTAGTTTTCTAGCAAGAATGGCACCATAACCATCAATCAAGGTTTTCGTTTCATTATCTACAATCCTTCTTTTCTTGGACAAGATGTCCTTCATAAATTTTCTATAAGAAGGCATTTGTTCAAGTAATTTTGCAAATGATATATTTATGTGAATTTTCTTGAAAACTTCTGAAAACTATGTATCTGACTTTTGCTTTTGTAGACTTTGAGGGAAAAGAATAGTAGGTTTGTAGAGGTTGCCCTTTTTGGTTGAATTATTTCCTTTCCAATGCTCTATTTATCAATTTGTTCCTACTCATCCTTTTTAGCTTCTCGTTTCTCCTCATCCTTTTGTGTCTCATATTCCTCCTCATTCTTTTGAGTCTTAGATTCCTCCTCTGGAGTTTACCACTTCTCAAGGCTATGGTGTTGCAATGCTCTTTACCTTCTCTTCTTGGATTTATAACTGTGTCACTTAGAAGGTTACCTTTAGGCCTTTAACTTATGGTCGAGGTAAGTTTCCCCATTAGGTTCTCTAAATTTTGAATTGAAGCCTCTTGAGTGGACACTTTTTTATTCACTAATTGAATGAAGTCTTTCATCATCCCCATTAAAGCATTTGTATTATCCTTAGTACGTGGCTTATTTTCTTAGGCTTGTGGTTGTTATGGTTGTTGAAAATAAGGTGGTGAAAATGATTGATGATTGAATTGATTACCACCTTGATTGTTGTTATTACTCCAAGAGAAAATTGGATGTTGTCTCCATCTTGGGTTATATGTGTTCAAGTATGGATTATTGTTTCGGTTCACATTAATGATCGCCACACAAATTGTGTGTGCAATGAATACGCAAGTATACGTATTGCAACAAATAATATAATGATAAGTAAAGATCATTCCCACAGAGATTATTTTCTTTGAAACTAATTTTTAAAACTAAAAATAATAAAAATCAATTTTTTTGTGTTTTTATATTTTAAGGAAGCAAAATTAAAATAACTAAAAATAACTAGTAATAATTAATTAAATTAGATTTTATGAATAAAAAGATATATGATAAAATATCTAGGAATACTTAATCATCTAATTTTCTAAACATGTGAATCACTAAAATCCCCCAATATAATATCAATTGATTACATGATCAATTGAATCTAACCTAGCATGTATTCTTCTCTCAAATAAACTACACACCATATAGTAATTAATTTAATCATACTCTCATGCCAATTAAATTGCATACTACTCATTAAGTTCATCAATTATGGATCACATACATAAGAATCATATATCTCTACCTAGAAACTATGCATGTTATTTAATCAAGACAAACAATTAAATAATTCTCTCAAATCTATTTAATTGCTTCTATAGATAAATTGTTGGCCGAACAATTAATAACATAAAAATTAAATTAAATAATATAATTAAATTAATATTATAATTGGGAAAAATATTAGATCATCACATGGTGAAAATTGGGTTCATAAGATCCCTAGATTAATAAATTGATTACACATAATTTTGTTCATAAAGCTTATATTTTTTCATAAAGAAAGACATAAAATTGATAAATAAAAGAGTAGAAAAATAAATACAATCAATATCTTGAATTGTAGAATTAATTTCCTCTTTAATCTCCACCAAAATTGTGTCTTCTCTTGAATTTTCTGTATTTTTCTCTCTTTTTAACTCTAAAAATTGACCAAAATTATGCTAATGGAGGCTAATTAGGGTTTATGGAGTGATTAGGGGCTTAAATAAAGCTTAGGTGCGATCTAGACCATCTGATAAGCTTCAGATCAAGGACTATGATCAAAACAAACAAAATTGACAGTTTTAGCCAATCACACATAACACGTGGCATCAGAAATTCATTGGGTGAATCAGGGAGTGACGCGTGGTAAGGGAGACCAATCAAAGTCAACTCAGCTCACCGAGTCAACAACACGTGGTGTGACGTGATTCACAAGAACGAATGGCATGGCGCACGAGTGGAAAGCGCGGAGCAATGGTGTGGTAACATGTGGCATGGCGCATTGACCGATTTCCGAACTTGGATTGAATGTCGTGCTAACATGTGGCGTGATTTGCTCTCTATGCTTGCATGGCATCCGCATGGCTTGCCTTATCAACTCCTCTGCTTGGGTGGCATGCCACGTGGTAGCTTCTAATTAGTCCTACGCAAAAAAATCCAAAAAAATTCCAAACATTTTCAAAAATTATATTTTCACCCCTTTTTCACTAAAAAGTTTATATTTTAATTTTTTTTTGGCAATAAAAATACTATTTATTAAATAAAAAAGTGCGCTAATGACTCTATTTTCATAGAGTCATCAATTAACCATATGGAATGCTAATTCAAAATTATTTGGACAATTATCAAACAAATGAGCCCCACCATAAAAGACACAAGACACCTTTGAATCTTGGACTTGGTTTATACTCACTAGTGAGTTTAAAGCCTTCAAAAGATTCACCAAAAATGACACTTGAGTTGTAAGTACCATGATATCATTTACCTCATGCATTCTGACTATTCTTTTTATGTTTGTTTTTCTATCCATTGGTCATTGATAATTATTATTAGCCATTTTCTCAAGTAACTCATAAGCTTGATTGTAAGATTTGGTTCATAGAGATCCATTAGTGGATGCATCAACAATGGTTCTTGTTTGAGCATTGAGACCATTGTAGAAAGTCTCTATTTGATTCCAATGAGGGATACCATGGTGAGGAGGACACTTCCTTAGCAATTCTTTGAATCATTCCCATACTTCATATAAATAATCTCCTTCATATTGTTTGTAGAAGGTAATTTCATTCCTAAGCTTTTCATTCTTTATTGGTGGGAAATATTTTATCAAGAATTTTCCCGCCAAATAATTCTAAGTTTTAATGGAATTAGGTGACAAACTTTAGCCAAGTTTGAGCACGGTCTTGCAAAGAGTAAGGAAATAATCTAAGCCTAAACGCCTCCTTGTCACACCACTAAATTTAAATCTATCTACAAATGTAAAGGAGGATCTTCTGTTAGTAATCCACTAAATTGTTCAAATTTTTGTTACTTTTGAAACATCATTGGCTTAAGTTCAAATTGATCATCTTGAATGTTGGCTTTGTAATACTTGGATTAAGTTCAAATTGATCATGTTGGCTTCCAACATGGATAATGCATATTCATTCATAGCTATATCCCTACCATCTATAAATATAATTTGATTGTTCAAATTTAACTCATTATTGTTCATTTCAAATGGATTAGTCATCTTTTTCACTAGAATGACAACTTGTTTTCTTATTGATCTCAAAGTACACTCGATTTGAGGATTTAAAGGAAAAATTACTCCTTTACGGACTCTACTAATGCAATAGACTCAAATGTGTTTCTAATAGCACTAAAAGAAATGTCAAAATTTAAAATAAATAAATAAATGAAAATTATGAAATATAAATAATGAAAAATAACTAAATAAAGAAAAATAAATTAAGAACAATATCTAAAAACAATTAATTTATAATATTTATAGTCTACGACAAAAGCCCCCACGAGTGTGTACATTGAATATGCAAGTATATGTATCATAATAAGTAATATAATGATAAGAAAAGAACGTTTCCACGAAGATTATGTTATTATAAACTAATTTTTAAAACTAAAAATCAATTTTTTTTATGTTTTCATAATTTAAGGAAGCAAAATTGAAAGAACTAAAAATAAATAGTAATAATTAAGTCAGATTTGGTAGTTGAGAAAATATATGAAAAAATATCTAAGAATACTTAATTTCTCAATTTTCTAAGCATGTAAATCAATAAAATCTCTTTAATATAATTATCAATCAATTGAATCTAATTCAGCATGTAACCCTCTCTCAAGTAAACTACACACCATATAGTAATTAACCTAATTATACTCTCATGTCAATTAAATTACATACTACCCATTATGTTCATCAATTATGGATCACATACATAAGAATCATGCATCTTTACCTAGAAACTATGCATGTTATTTAATCAAGACAAACAATTAAATAATTATCTCAAATCTATTTAATTACCTTTATAGATCAATTGTTGGTCAAAAAATTAATAGCATAAAAATGAGATTAAATAATATAATTAAATTGAAATCATAATTTGGATAAAATATTATATCATCATATGGTGAAAACTGGGTTCATAAGACCCCTAGATTAATAACTTAACTAAAAATAATTTTATTCATAAAGCTTATATTTTTCATAATGAAATATATAAAAATTGATAAAGAAATGAGAAAAAGAAGAAATACAATCAATCTCTTGAATTGCAGTTCCAATCTTCTCTTGAATCTTCATCAAAATTGTATATGATTTTGAATTTTTCTCTCTTCTTGGCTAGAAAACATGATAAAAACTTGATAATTTTTAGCTCATTAAAGTATGGTACAATTACGGGGTTAAATTAAGCTTTGGTGAAATTTGGACTGTCAGAATAGCTTCAAATCAAGAGCTGAGATGAAAAAAAATGAAAAATTAACAATGTTGGCCATTAGGATGTGACATATGGCACAAGAGATTCAATGGGTGACTTAACACACCACTCGTGGTGGAATGGACTGGTCTTGGTCAACACATGTTGAGTCAATGCAATGTGGCACGATGTGATTCATGGTTATAACTTGCATGTTGCCCCAGTTGGAATATTGGATGAATCAAGTGACGACGCATGACATGATCATTGAGCACACTATGAAACCTCTATACAGAATTGATGTACACTTTATTGAAGTAAAGCTAAAACTATTCCATAAATCAAATTTGTTCAACTCTTAAATAAAACTTTAAACTAATAAAAGAATAGAAAATATTGAAAGAAACTAAGAAATAAGCTACTATGGCACATATAGCCTATAAATGGTTTTGGGTATGATTCATTATACTCGCATCGCAGCATACAATATTATCACACTACAACCCATATCTTATCTAGGATACATTTTACTTTTTACCTTTTGCCATATAGCATGTAAAATAACACTTAGAGATAATCTGAAAAGAATATATTTAAATATACCTCAACATAATTCTTTTAGAATTGTATATGTTTTAGAAAACCTCTATACAAAATTGATGTACACTTTATTGAATCAAAGCTGAAACTATTCCATAAACTAAATTTGTTCAACTCTTAAATAAAACTTTAAATTAATAAAAGAATAGAAAATATTGAAAGATACTAAGAAATAAGCTACTATGGCACATATAGCCTATAAATAGTTTTGGGTATGATTCATGATACTCGCGTCGTAGCACACAATATTTTCACACTACAACCCATATCTTATCTAGGATACATTTTACTTTTTACCGTTTGCCTCGCACTGCGGCTCACAATAAATTCATGCCATAACACATAATATTTTACTTTTGGTGATTGTCAATACGTCACTATATGTGTTAGTATGTTTGAGTAATTTGTCTACATATATTTATGTTTCATACTTTAAACAAAATTAATTTCATCATTTATGTGTATTGTTGTAGTTATGTTGATCTAAGTCTATTATCTTCAATTCAACAAAAAATTATATATATATATATATATATACATATATCAATTTTTATAATTTTTTTTATTATAATTTATATAGAATAGTCGTGGAACTTAGGAAGAGTTTATCCATTTTTAACAAAAAATTGTTTCTTACTCTCTGTTTTGATTATTTTAAGCTTTTCAGAATCCGTACTCTTCTTTTCTGTCATTAAATACACTACTTGTATGTTCAAGCTATTGTCATTACTTCATGATTATATTATTTATTCATATGAAAAAAGAAAAGAAAAATTAAAACATTAATTGAAAAACCTACAAAAAGGGAGAGCTAATTTAGAGAGAGAATTACTTTGAAAATATTTTTTGAAAATATTACATATAAAGGGAGCATACTTAAATTTTTATCTAATTATTACTCACTCTTATGAATAGACTTCACTTTTTATATTGTTATATACTCTAAAATAATGAACAATGCGTTTTTCGAGACAAGTTGTTCGGGTATTTATGTTCTTGACTTTCAATGTAAACATGAGCTTTTAAGATTCAAGCAAAGATGGTTTTACTCGATCATAAGATAGTTCCACTATGTAAACCTTTTGTTCCTATGAGCATTATGTAATGAGAGGGAGGTTTTGTCACATGAATATGATGGAAAGATTGTAAGGTTTGTTAGTGTTGGCGATATTCGTGAATAAAACTTTTGTATGTAATATTATTTTTTAGGTATGCTTTCAAGAATATTTTTAAGCCAAAGAAACTATCGAGCCTCAATAATCATATCTCAAGTATATCTCTATTCCTGTACATGTAAGATTTCTTATTATACATATAGAAACATTGTTCAAATATGTCACTCGATCAATCAAGTGGTGACTAGATCGATTGAGCTTAATTAAAATTGAATGAATTAATTCTTAATATTACGGGATCGATCAAAGCATTAACTTGATCGATTAAAGCATTAACTCGATCGATTAAGCACTAGATCAATTCAGATTAATGACTAGATTGATCCACGTATTTCTAAATTAATTAATATTTTCACCAGATCAATTGAGATTTAATTAGATATATCGAACTATTCATAGTCAATCAAACAAGCTTGACTAGATCAATCGAGCTAAGTCTAGATCGATTAGGTGACCAGGTTTTCAAATTTAACATAATTTTTACTCAAACCAATTAATTTTTTTACGATATTGTTCTTATTTTTTAAACTCTTTTAAATACTTTTAACAAGTCTTTTAATTAACCTTTGACCTAGGGTTTTAGCTCGTGTTGTTTAATGCTCATAATTTTGTAAAACCACACGAGCATTATTTAGCATTGTTCTATTCATCTTATTCTCTCTCTTATTTTGTTAAAACTATTCAAGTAGGCATTTTCATTGAATTAATTTATCAAATATTTATGGTTGTATTTGAAGAGTTAACAAGCCTACAATATTTACGATATCATACTTTTAACTGATTCCTCTAAGGCTACTAGTTGATTTTGTTTTATCTAATGATTTATAAAATCATATAATTAGTGTTAGGATATACTCATGGGCCCCGTACTCTAACATGGGAGGGTCTGTAGACTCTATTTACAATTTGAGGTACGTTAACGAGTTCCTTTCGCCTTCCCTAAGCCTCATACCTTGGACCTAGTACCACAGATCCATAAAGGTTGGTATCAGCTTCTATAAATTTAAGGTACTTAAGGGCTAGGTCCCAAGTTCGAAGTTGGGAAAGGGCAAAAGAAATGCGTCGTAGCTCAGTTGAAGGTGGAGTCCACACACCCTTCCACTATATAAAAGCTACGAGCCCACGTAGATAGCCCTTATAAAAAGGTTCCCTTTTAATGTTAGGCACGTCTCAGTTGGTACCAACCTCTATGAATCTATGGTACTTAAGGACTAGGTCCCAAGTTCGAGGCTTGGGGAAGGAGAAAGGAATTCGTTAACATACCTCTAATTAGAGATGGAGTCTACGGACCCTCCCAAGGTAGAGTACGGGGCCCATGAGTATATCCTAACATGCATCTCAATTGGTACCAACCTCTATGAATCTGTGGTACTTAAGGACTAGGTCTCACGTTTGAGGCTTGGGGAAGGCGAAAGGAACTCGTTAGCATACCTCGGATTGGAGATGGAGTCTATGGACCCTCCCACGGTAGAGTACGGGGCCCACGAGTATATCTTGAAAGTTAGGATTATTCATTATGGAATCTACTCTAGGACACATATTTGCACTTATGTTATTATGTTAACTTTTCAAGTGCCATTTGTACAGGTTTCATTAACTTATGGGATTCGAGTTTATCAAAACTTAGTCCAAATGTGAACACTTTTCATATAGAGACTATGCTGAAAGCAACGACTTATTAGTATATTACTTGGGGGCATTATCTTGGTATATATTTTGAGTCCTAGCTTTCTAATTGGACTTTATTTCATAGTGGATAGTTAGGTGATCTGATGGATCGATGCTTTTCCTCTTAGGTCAATGGTGTGGCCTACGTTGTTTCCACCTAAAAATCTCATGTGTTAATCTTTATATTTTTGCATTACTTTAATTACATGTGATTACATGTTTGGTCATTTTATGAAATTTTAATTTTTCATACTCCCATTGATATACTATTCATTTGCCTTCAAGCTAATAGATCCATAACTAAAAATGTAACTTTTCAAAACTGATTCTTCTAGGGTTGCTAATTGATTTCAGTTTATTTGATATATTGATTAAATTATCTAATTAGGGTTATTCGTTATTGAATCTACTCTAGAACACACATTTTCACTTGTGTTATTCTGTTAATTTTTCAATTCCCAACTGTACTGGTACGATTAACTCATGTGACTCGAGTTCATCAAAATGTTGGTCCGAATTTGAACACCTTGCTTGTAGATACAATGAAAGAAAATGTGAGGCTTGTAAGTAGATTACTTAGAGGTATTATCTTGGTGACTAGTTTGAGTCTTAGCCTTATAATCAAACATTATTTTCATAGTGGATAGTTAGGTAGTAAGATAAACTGGTAATTTTCTTCTTAAGTCATTAGTGTGGCCTAAGTTGTTTTTCACCTAAAACTCTAGTATGTCATCTTTATATTCCAGTATAGTTTTATTTACATGTGATTGCATGTTTAGCTGTCTACGAAAATTTTAATTTATCATAATTCTATTGATTTTCTATTCATTCCCTCTAGCTAATTAGGTCAGTAACTATTTACGTGAATATGAATTGTGTTCTTCACATTCTTACTTGACTATTTAGTTTTAGCAATCAATTCATTCAAATATTTATCAAAGTTCACGCATATAGATATGATATTTACAATGTAGTAAAAATGGATTTTTAAAAGCATATACTAATTAGTTCTAATAATGCGGCTTTCAAGCCAAAACTTTACTACCAGGGTTAGTAATATTCAATTTAAAAATGCATGTTTCATTTCAATGTATTTTATATGCTTATCATCAAGCATTGTTATGAAATCATATTTTTTGGCACTTGAACTAACTAGCATATAACTAACAACATCAAAATGAGAGCATTATGTTTTACAAGCTATACTTATTTAAATGAAAGTTTGTAAAGTGATATTGAGCTTACTTTTCTAAATATTTTATAGAATGTTTGATAACACCATTCATATTCAAGTAAATTCAGATAATTTTTTTAGTATGTTTTTTAGCATTAGAGTTAAGAGTACATTCATTTAAATTAACCAAAGGTACATGTTAGTTTTAATGCACTTCCAATATAAAATCACCATGAGAGTATATTTTATCATCCCTACCAACCAGCTAAAAATAAGATAGTTTGCAAGCAATTTCAGCTTGTCGTTAAGTATGTTTTATTATACAAGTTTTTATATATGCTTGCAAGTTATGTAAATATTTTAGAAATGTCAAAGTACTTCTCCTATAGTATTCAATGATAGTTGGCTCAACTCAGTATTTAGAATATTCAATTTTACTTGGTAAGACATCATGAACAATGTATTTGGCCCAATTTAGCTCAATATGATATTTACCAACTCAAAATGTTATTAGATCAATTAAATACAATGTTACTATATCAGTATTGTGTTTATCATCTCTGTCCAATATGATATTATATTAATTTAGTATGATATTTCCAAATCAATATGTGATGAACAAAATCAGCAATGCCAAATTTTCAAATACTTTAGTTTTATATTTGTAAAACTCTCGTAAGTAAACAAATCATTTTATAGAAAATGATAATTATACTCCAAAGGTCAATCTAAGAAAGAAATATATGTAGCTTTTAATTTCTTATTTAAACTTTTAATTTTAGTGCTTTTTAAGAACTCATCAATATGATATTTATCACTTCAGTTCAGTATTATATCAAATCATTTCAGTATCATGTTATTAGATGAGGATGATATTTATAAGTTTCGTTCAGAATGTTGTTTATCAGTTTAGTTAAGTCTATGGCACATGACATATGTATCAACATAGCTAATTGAACCATTTTAATGGTTCTATCAACTAAGTTCTTCACACACGTAGTTGAGAGCTAGCACCAGTACTAGATATCCCCTCTGTGTGCGACCAGATCCCTAGTGCTCTTGGCATAATAAAATTAAAGTACATTTCTTATGCTTATACTTTCTATTTGAATATTTATATTTTACACGTGTACTTGAAAACTAGCATCAGTGCTAGATATCTCCTTTGTGTGTGACAAGATCCCTAAGTGCTCTTAATATAACAAATTCAAAATACATATCTCATGCTTTTGATTTTTATTTGCATACTTATAATACCTTGTTATTTCATGATAACTCATAGATATTACATTATTATATTTTAAAGATCAAATGAAAATCATTTTCATCATAATGTTATTTCCTGATATATCATAAGATAGTACGTTATTATATTTTAAAAGTTAGACATAAATCATTATTATCAGTATTACTTCATGATAAGTAATAGGCATTTCAATCACAATTTTCAAGCTTACAATTACAAATATTTATGAAACTCATTCACTCATTGAGCTTTCAAGCTCACCTTTTTTCCATAGATAGAAGCTTTGAGAAAACATAGTGTGGCAACAAGTTTAACATCATAGGATCAATCTTTCATTGTACAATTTAAATAGTTTGATCTCTTTACTATTTTATATGTTAAATTTTAGTTGGTATATAAATGGACCAGTAACTAAGACTAAAAAGTCTTATGATTTGATGTATAGTATGTATATCATGATTTATGGCCATGTTGATGGACATTAGTTATTTTTTGGTTATGTACTAAGACTAAAAAAGTCTTATGATTTGATGTATAGTATGTATATCATGATTTATAGCCATATTGATAGATATGAGTTATTTTTTGGTTATGTACAAGATTATGATATTTGTTTGTATGTGAAAAAGTATTCTATGAGAGTTGTTGTCATTTTACTACATGATGGTTAGTCCTAATTTAGGGAAAACTCTACCAAAATATTTTTAGAATTTTATACAGTAATGGTTTTGAAACAACCTAGAATAAGAAAAGGAAGCAAGTTAGTCAGTTAGTATGGTCTCGGGATGCATCCCATGCTATCAGGGTAGATTTGCGACAGGTCTTGATAGCTTTGTATCAGAGCCAAGTTTTCATTCTATAAACATCAAAATAGAATATTAAGGAAATAAAAATATGATGTATATTATAATGGATGGAAAAGTCCTTGTCATAGCATGTTAATAATTGATGAATGTCTAATGTGTGGCTAAATGTTTTTAGATTAGTGAAGATTAGTAACTTGAAGCTGGATGAGTGTGCATCATGAGAATGAATAGTGAAATTCTTATAATTGTATAGTATTTGAGCCTATAAATTAGACTTCTTACATAATCAGAATATGGTTTCACAATTTATGGATCATTTAGATTTGTGAAAGTATTGGGAAGAATCAAATAGTTGAATAGCAACCTAGGAAACAACAGACCAAATGCGTAGTTAGTAGCTTTATGTATTTAGCCATGGTATGTGAATTTCGGAGACAAAATTCATATAAAGAAGGGGAGAATTATAACACTCATTTCCTTACATAGAAGAAAATATATTTTTAAGAGTATATTTTGTGTAATTATAATTTTATCCTCAATATTATCAAAATGTCGTAACTCTTAAAAAAATTTAAGTTATGAGACAAGCGTATTTTAGCCTTTTACTTAATATTTTTTCAAGTATAAGGTATGACACCCTTATTTTTAAGAGAGCACATATCCTTATGGCTAATCTTATGACTATATAAAAATAGAGCCACTAGCACATTTTTTTTACTTAATATTTACTTGATTTATTCAATAAATAGTATTTTTATGGCCAAAAATATTAAAATATAATTTTTGCAATTTTTCTAGATTTTTTATGAATTTTTAACGTAAGACCAATTAGAAGTTGCCACGTGGCATGTCACGTAAGCAGAGGAGCTGACTAGGCAAGTCACGCAAACTCCACGCAAGCACGAAGAGCGAATCATGTCGCACCTCATGTGAGGAGGATGAAACACACACCATGTGTCAGCACGACGTTCAATCCAAGTTCGAAAATCAATCAACGCGTCATGCCACATGTCGCTTCGCCATTGTTCCGCTCGTTCCACCAGTGAACCATGCCATATGTTTCTGTGAATCACATCGCACCACGTGTTTCTAACTCAGTGATAGATGACTTTGATGGGTCTTCTCTACCACGCGTCGCTCCCTGATTTGCCAATGAATTTTCTCTGCCACGTGATTGGCTGAAACTGTCAATTTTACTTATTTTAATCATAGCCTTTGATCTAAAGCTGATCGAACTATCCAGATTGCACCTGAGCTTTACTTAAGCCCCTAATCACTCCATAAACCCTAATTTTCCTCCATTAGCATAATTCTTGTAATTTTTTGGAGCTAAAATGAGAGAAAAATATAGAAAAATTCAAGAGAAGACACCATTTTGGTGGAGATTCAAGAGGAAATTAATACTATAATTCAAGAGATTGATTGTATTTTTTTTACTGTTTTTTTATCAATTTTATGTCTTTCTTTATGAAAAATATGAGCTTTATGAAAAATATGAGCTTTATGAACACAATTATATGTAATTAATTTATCAATCTAGGGATCTTATGAACCCAATTTTCACCATGTGATGATATAATATTTTACCCAAATATAATTTTAATTAAATTATATTATTTAATCTGATTTTTATGCTATTAATTGTTTGGCCAACAATTTATCTATAGAGGTAATTAAATAGATTTGAGAGAATTATTTAATTATTTTTCTTGATTAAATAACATGCATAGTTTCTAGGCAGAGATGTATGATTCTTATATATGTAATCCATAATTGATGAACTTAATGAGTAGTGTGAAATTTAATTGGCATGAGAGTGTGATCAAATTAATTACTATATGGTGTGTAGTTTACTTTTAAAATGCCATGTTCATATCTAAATAGCTGAGCTCAAAAGATGATTTTAAAATATTATTAAATAGTTTTAGACCTATTTTTCTTATAAGTTTAATGGATTTTAGAGTATGTCTTTTTGAATTGAAACTAGAAGCATAATAATATCGAAACTATAAGTAACAATTTGATTTCTACCTAAGTATTGAAGAGGGCATTGAGCTATATGTTAACAGCCTATGTTCCAACATTTTTTTAGTATCATTCAATTTTAGATTAGCCAAGCTAGCTATGATTTTATTCTTATTTCTAACACAAGTATGATCATATAGGATGGGTTGATCCAAAATACATTTCAATGCAACTAGAGTAATAGCAATGATATAGTATTGTGAGTGGATTTTCAATATTTTAAAACTAGATCATATGAGTTTACAATATTACTTGACTATTTAGTTTTAGTAGTCAATTCATTCAAATATTTATTAAAGTTCATCGATATAAATATGATATTTCAAATACAATAAAAATGAATTTTTAAAAGCACACATTCGTTAGTTCTAATAGTGCAGCTTTCTTGCCAAAATTTTAGTACCAGAGTTAGTCATATTCAGTTTAAAAATGCATGTATCATGTCAATATATTTTATGTTCCTACTATTAAACCATGTTATTAAAATGTACTTGCCTTTGGGCGCTTGAACCAACTAGCACCTAGTCAACAACATCGGAACGAGAGAATTACGTTTTACATGCTATACTTATTTTAAATGAAAGTTTGTAAAGTGATGTTGCCCTTACTTTTCTAAACATTTCATAGCATTCTTGAAAATACCTTCATATTTAAGTAAATTCAACTAGTTTTATTAGTATTTTTTGAGCATTAAAGTTCAAAATACATTCACTTAATTTAACAAAAATTACATGTTAGTTTCGTTGCACTTTCTAATATGATAGTACTATGAGAATATATTTTATTATCCTAAAAAAATAGTTAAGAATAAGATAATTTTCAAGTAATTTCAACATGTGATTAAGTCAATTTTATTAAATATGTTTTTATACAAGCTTGCAAGTTAAGTAAATATTTTTAAAATGTTAGAGTTTTTCCCTTTCAACATTTAGTGATAGTTGGCTTTACTTAGTATTCTGAATATTCATTTTTTCTTGGCCAGTATGATTTTTACCAACTCAATATGATATCAAATCAGTTCAATATGATATTACCATATCAGTATGATATTTATCAACTCTGTTCAGTATGATATCATATTAGTTCAGTATGATTTTACCTTATCGGTATGATATTTATTAGTTTAGTATGATATTTATATGTTGAGTTGAGAATGACATTGTCAATACACATATGACATATAGATTAGTAAAGCCAATTCAACCATTTTAGTGGTCTATCAAGTAAGTTCTCCACATGTGTAGTTGAGAGTTAGTGACGGTGTTAGATATATCATTCGTGAGTGATCAGATCCCCTAATACTCTTAGCATAATAAAATTAAAGTAAATTTCTTATGCTTATTGATAACTGTATTTTATACAGTTATTTTCATCAATTTTAGTAATGATAATTGCCATGTTCGTTTAATATTTATTAATTTTTGTTAAATAAATTAATATTTTCTTTTTATTTGCTAAAAATACATTTTTAATAAAATTCAATAATTTGTATAGAAAATGTACCTAATTTCAAATTTCTGTCCACAAATATAATTTCACAATAAATAAGTATTTAATTGCAATTTATCAATGTTGAAAATATAAATTAAAATTAAATTTGGGCTTAATTTTAGTTATTAAAAGTTTAAAATTTAATTTAAAATTAGTAAAGGGTTGTATTGCAATTAAACAAAGTTTAAAATGTAATTTGAAATATATTTGTGGGTGAAAACATAATTAAAAGAAGTTATTTTTCTGCGTAGGGGAGAAGAAGGCCACGCACAAGATCACACTCGCCAAACGTGGACCGTCCGATCAAAGGATCAACGGCTCAGATTCGTGCGTGTTCATCAAGCCCGACCAAGGAGAGTGGGTACAGAGATATTCCTTTATGCAGGCTGGCGTGCCAGTGGGCCCCACGTGTCGCGTAGGCCGGCGTCAGAGTGGGACCCACATGTCGGCTGCGCAGATTCCCCCGAGGCGATCGCTGACCGTTGGATCAGATCAACGGTCCAGATTGAAGCGCGTGTAACCAAGCTGTCGCGCACTGAACCTTATGTGTAGAAATCGTGTGTGACGCGGATTATGGTAGCAGCGTGCATCCTCAGTTTTTACAGAATAAGAATCTGCCACGTGTCCCACTAATTTTTAAGCGAATAATATTCTGACACGTGGTATGTTATCATGAGCGCGACCGCACTGAATCAAACCCCCGTTTCCAGCCGTTACCTCAGTTTTCGGCGCCCCAATCCTGTGCGCCGTTCCTGCGTGCAGCCTGTTTGTTCAGCCAATGATGTGCTGCCACGTGGCCTTAGGGAATCTTGCAGCGAATCAGATATTAACACGTGGCACGCACAATGAATTAAAAAATTGCAGAATCGGCGCCCCTGTCTCACGCGTGAATCAATTTATATTTTTCGATAAGAAATTCGATACGCATGATTTTTTTTTCGATAAAAATTATTACGCGTTTTTGATAAAAAAATAAAATAAAAATGTAATATTTTAGATGTATTTTTTAGCTATAAATAGGTGATGTTATTATAGAGTTTGGGAGTTTTTTAGTTTAAAAATTTTGTGGTGTTCGGTTTTGGACTACAGGACACGCAGAAGCCATTTTTTGGCTTTTGTTGTGTTCTGCGTGTGCCAAATATTTTCGTTTCTTGATGTTTTAATTTTCCTTATTCTTCATCTTATTTTTCTGAATCTGTTGTAATTTTAATTTTAATTTTATGAAGTAATTTAATTTTTCTAGGGTTGCATTTGATCTAAATTTATGAAGCTTTAATTTTAATTATTTTTGTTTATAGATTTATAAGACGTTCGATTTGTTCGTTCTATTTTGTGCTTATTGCTTTTTGATTATTTACGAATTTTATCGAAACAATTTGTGGCATAAAAATAAACTTGAGAAAGGCATTTTTGTGTATATTGCTCGTAAATAGAATGACATGTATGATGAAGGATAGGAATATACCCTAATTGTATGTGTGGCCATTTGAAAACTTAGAACTTAATGAATCTTGGTGAATTTAATTCTCATAGAGATATAGTGAATTAATTTAACGAGGTGTGTTTGTACGGAGCTCGGAAGAGATGTATGAATAAAAAAGAAGTTTTCGGTTGACAAATTAAATGTACTAAAAAATATAAATCCAAAGAAAATAATATGATTGGAGTGGATTAGTTTGGTGAAAAATTGCAATCCTAGAGTTCTCTTATTTTATTTTTAAACTTTTTCTTAATTAACGATTGTTTTGGATAAAATCAGAGAGATACAATTTTAGTACTCAACAAACTATAGTAACAAATCCTCGTGGGAACGATACTCTACTTACAAATCTTTATTACTTGTGACCGTGTATACTTGCACGTTTTTCTGTGTGTTGCAAAAACAGACAACAAGTTTTTGGCGCCGGTAAAGGTAGGATAAAAGATAATATTTAGCACAAAATTTCCCAAACACATCATTTTAGGATTGAAAACTTATTGTATGTTTATGCACATCATTGGCTGAACAAACAGGCTGCACGCAGGAACGGCGCACAGGATTGGGGCGCCGAAAACTGAGGCAACGGCTGGAAACGGGGGTTTGATTCAGTGCGGTCGCGCTCATGATAACATACCACGTGTCAGAATATTATTCGCTTAAAAATTAGTGGGACACGTGGCAGATTCTTATTCTGTAAAAACTGAGGATGCACGCTGCTACCATAATCCGCGTCACACACGATTTCTACACATAAGGTTCAGTGCGCGACAGCTTGGTTACACGCGCTTCAATCTGGACCGTTGATCTGATCCAACGGTCAGCGATCGCCTCGGGGGAATCTGCGCAGCCGACATGTGGGTCCCACTCTGACGCCGGCCTGCGCGACACGTGGGGCCCACTGGCACGCCAGCCTGCGCAAAGGAATATCTCTGTACCCACTCTCCTTGGTCGGGCTTGATGAACACGCGCGAATCTGAGCCGTTGATCCTTTGATCGGACGGTCCACGTTTGGCGAGTGTGATCTTGCGCGTGGCCTTCTTCTCCCCTGCGCAGAAAAATAACTTCTTTTAATTATTTTTTCACCCACAAATATATTTCAAATTACATTTTAAACTTTGTTTAATTGCAATACAGCCCTTTACTAATTTTAAATTAAATTTTAAACTTTTAATAACTAAAATTAAGCCCAAATTTAATTTAATTTATATTTTCAACATTGATAAATTGCAATTAAATACTTATTTATTGTGAAATTATATTTGTGGACAGAAATTTGAAATTAAGTACATTTTCGATACAAATTATTGAATTTTATTAAAAATGTATTTTTAGCAAATAAAAAGAAAATATTAATTTATTTAACAAAAATTAATAAATATTAAACGAACATAGCAATTATCATTACTAAAATTGATGAAAATAACTGTATAAAATACAGTTATCAACACCCCCAAACTTAAGTTTTTGCTAGTCCTCGAGCAAAAGGAAGGAAATAAAACAAAGATAATTGAATTTAAAATGGTGATTTTCAAAATATTTCTTTTTAAACATTTCCGAATTACATAACTCAAAGAAATAAAAGAATTTTATCTAAGCATCAAAATCAATTTAAAAGTATATTACATTTTCACAATGAATTTTAGGTGTGTGTGTGAAGTCTTTTCAAATTTCATAACATGCAATCCGGATCAGTTTATGCAAATATAAAATCAAACAAATTTTCATGAAATCACAAATCTCATAAGTTTATTTTTCATTTCTCTCTCCACTAATGTAGACAAACACAAAACACCAAATCAATAGGACTTTATTAAGCTTGTAATGTATGGCTTAGGTAAAGGTAGGAATGAAGGATAATATTTAGCTTAAAACTTTTCCCGAGCATAACATTTCAGGATTGAAAAAGATAATTCTATCATCACAATAATTACAACCCAATTTGGGATTTATCATCACATACAATAACCATATTTTTTTTATTTCTGTTTTTCTTTTCTTTTCTTCTCTGATTTCTTTTTTTTTCTTTTTTGAAACCCTTTTTTTTCGATATATCCTTCAACATTTACTAACAATTGTAACATGTTAGTGAGATAAGAAAAATAGACATATCTACACACACACACACACACACACACACACACATATATATATATATATATATATATATATATATATATTGGTAGGCTTGAAATAAGAAATATATATATATAAACTTTGAAGCTCAAAAGGGGTATACTACGGATAATGCATGTAAAGGTGGATAGAAAGGCTCAAACGATCCAAATATGGCCTAAATCATTTTTTTAGCTAAATGTTATCTATAATTTCGCCTCGAGAGAAAATCAAACAAATTCTAAGAATTGTGACACCACAAATATCAATCGAATTCCATACTCATATAAACCTTCTCTAAATTATCGTAGCAACTCAAAAATCAAGACTAGTACTCATAAATATTTATCTTTGTAAAAATGAAACATACGTAAAAATTATTCATCGCTTAGACAATATTCAAATTTTTCAAGGAGATATGTATCATTTAAATCGAAGAAACAAAAATATATCACTATTCATAGCATATTATCTTCAATCAACCAAACAAACAAACAAAAAAAATTTCACAAGCAATAACATCCAGAAAGTATTTCAACTTGGTTCAGTATATACACCACCCCCAAACTTAATATACACATTGTCCTCAATGTGTGAAAATTAAAGAACATTTGAGATGGGTTTAAAGAGACTTCCTGGTATGTTTGATTGGTTAAGACAAAATAGCTTCATTACCTTCAATTTGCACCTACGAAGGGAAAAAAATAACATAACAAAATATAAAATTTAATACATGCAAAATAATAAAAATAAATAAATAAAACACATGGGTTGCCTCCCAAGAAGCGCTTGTTTTATAGTCTTCAGCTTGACTTCTCAATTTGTTTTTCTGTTTGTAAGTTAAGATTTGTGTGTCAAACAAAATCTCAACTTACGAGAAAATTGAAAATTAAATTAAGAAACAATAAAAATAACTTTTTTATTTTTTTTATTTTTCTTTTATTTTCTTTTGTGAATTAAGATTTGCGTGTCAAACAAAATCTCAACCCACGAGAAAATTAAAAAATTAAAAAAAAAACAATAAAAAATAACAAATTTATTTTTCTTTATGTGAGATAAGATTTGTGTGTCAAACAAAATCTCAACCCACTAGAAAGTTGCAAAATAAATTAAACACGCAAAAATAATTTTTTCTTTTGAATTAAAATCAAATTGATTGGTATTAATATCAACAATGAAAATAGTAAAACAGATCCCCGGCAAGGGCGCCAAAAACTTGTTGTCTTTGATCGGACGGTCCACGTTTGGCGAGTGTGATCTTGCGCGTGGCCTTCTTCTCCCCTGCGTAGAAAAATAACTTCTTTTAATTATGTTTTCACCCACAAATATATTTCAAATTACATTTTAAACTTTGTTTAATTGTAATACAGTCCTTTACTAATTTTAAATTAAATTTTAAACTTTTAATAACTAAAATTAAGCCCAAATTTAATTTTAATTTATATTTTCAACATTGATAAATTGCAATTAAATACTTATTTATTGTGAAATTATATTTGTGGACAGAAATTTGAAATTAAGTACATTTTCGATACAAATTATTGAATTTTATTAAAAATGTATTTTTAGCAAATAAAAAGAAAATATTAATTTATTTAACAAAAATTAATAAATATTAAACGAACATAGCAATTATCATTACTAAAATTGATGAAAATAACTGTATAAAATACAGTTATCACTTATACTTTTGATTTGCATATTGATCATCCACATGTGTAATTGAGAGGTAGCATCAGTGTTAGATATCTCTTCCTTATGTGACTAGATCCCTAAGAACTCTTGGCATAACAAATTCAAAGTATATATCTCATTGTTATACTTTTTATTTGCATACTTATAATAGCATGTTATTTTATAGTAACTCATATATAATATATTGTTATATTTTAAAGATCAGATGAAAATCATTTTCATCATAATGTTGTTTCCTGGTATCTTATAAGATAGTAATTATATTTTAAAGGTCAAATCATTATTATTAGTATTTTACTTCATGGTAGGTCATAGTTCATTCAATGAGCTTCCCTCCATAAGTAACTGCTTTCAGAAAACAAAGCGTGACAATAAGTTTGTGAGCATAGGTCAATCTTTTGCTCTATAGTTTAGATGGTTTGATCTCTTTGCCGTTTTATATAGTAAATTTTGGTTTGTGTGTAAATGAATTAGTAACCAAGACTAAAAAGGCTCACGACTTGATTTATAGCAGGTATATCATGATTTATAACCATGTTGATGGACAAGAGTCATTTTTTGGTTATATATAGGATTATAATATTTGTTAGTATATGAAAAAGTATAATATGAAAATTATTATCATTTTACTACTAGATGGTTAGTCCCAATTTAGAAAAAACTCTGTTAAAATTTTTATAGATCTTTCTACGTAATGGTTTTGACACAATCTAGAATAAGAAAAGGAAACAAGTTTGTCAGTTAGTACAATGTTCGGGTTGAGTCCAATGCTATCATGGTAGATTTGGGATGGGTCTTGATATATAATTTAGTTTAGTTTATTTTTGTTGTAGCTTTTTTGATCACTTGACTTACTAGATACTAATAAAAAGTTGATTGAGGGTTGTGATAAGTACTTGAAAAGCACTCATATTCATTGATTTTACTATGCTTAATTGAAACGAATAGGTTTGATTATATATTTTTATTTGATTATTTATACAAATATATATTTTTGAAATCATAGGTATATTTTGTTCGATTTCAAGTGTTTTTAGCTTCAAAATAGATAAACTTTTCAATATACGAGGACACAGCACTTGAAGCACTCAAATAGCACCGTAAGAGCTAAAAAGGCTAAAGCATGTAAGCTTTACATTAAGAACCAACCAATGTGTAAGGGGGCACAACAAATTCAACAAAATTGATTTGTGCCACAACGAAGGATTAAGTGAGCCGCGATAGGAAATTTTTAGGAATTCTTAGTAGGGATGTTGTACTTTTCATGCCATAGGGAGACAAAATGTGTGTAATGGTGCAATCCTATTGAGTTGCATTATATGAGTGAGTTTTGGCTTTGTGTCGTGGCATGTGATGTTTTTTTTTATTATGCACCCTATAAATAATTTTTTCTTATAAATAGACACATATAATTGTTATTTCATCAGTTGTCATTTTACATAGTGTAGACATGTATCTTATATCAGGGATTTATATTTTTAGCTCCTATAACCGTTCCCCATAAATATATATATACAAAAAGAATCTCCCAATTGTAAATAATATCCAAGGATTTGAAGAAGGTAGTAACAATCCATTCAGAGATCTGAAATCATTTCTATCAAGAAAGGATAATTTTATTATTATATCTTTTATTTATCTTTGTAATTTGATGTCTTTTATAATTGAATTATTTTTTGTTAATTTAATTATGATTGGGAAATTCTATAATATGGGATTTTAGTAATTGTTTCTTCCAATGATTAGAAAAACAATTTTATGGTTTGAATAAATAAGAGTTTTATTTATTTTTTTATTCATGTTTTTAAAATCTTTAATTATAAATTAATATGGACCAAATCTTGATTTGTAAATTAAAAAATATTCTAGAATTAGGCATTACAAACATCATCTATGCTTAATTGTGCATAAATGAATAAGAGTTAAGTTTAATTTCATTTATCAATTCCAAGTCTGACCAAGGAAGTTATTAATTAAATGAGAGTAAATTATATTATTAAAAATATCCTTAATTATAAATTAATGATGGATCACATCTTTATTTATAATTAAAGAATATATTTATCTTTGGTTTAACAATTAATTAATTTCAAACCTAACTAAGAAAGTTATTAATTAATTGAATATCTTGGTTTATATATTTTCCTTCTTTGTTCAATTAATCAATTTCAAGCCCAACCTAGGAAGTCATTGATTAATTGAGAATTATGTGGACACACCATTTTTGTAGGGGTTCACTTATTTAAAAAGAAAAATCAGTAAATATAACTTCTTAATTGAATAATTTAATTTGTTCTTTTCATGAAGAATTATGCTTGCTAAATTCCCATATTCATTCATTATTCTAGGTTTTCTATAGCTTAATTTACCTACTTTAATTTACTTGCTTTATTTTTACTTGTTTTCTTTAGATATTAATTTAATTTATAATTTACATTTCTTTACTACCAACCAATAATTGTTAAACTGTTTAGGAATTGTTTTTCTTAACTATATATATTATAAACTATTTAAACTTTTTAAAACCACCACTTCCTTAAGAAACCAAAATTGGGAGCAATATACTTGTTGCTTATTATGAGTGATTCATATACTTGCAAGTTTTTTATAATACAAAAATTGGGGATCAGTCATAACCATGATCTAAGAGAAAAGCCAACGGTCTATCGAACTACCTAATTTTTCACTATGAAAATCATATATTTAAGTATAAACTCGATCTTATACTACCCTCTCTAGGATAATGCCTTAATTTACTTAACTTATGAACCCCTTCTCTATTTTCATAGTTTTCAATATTAGTGTGGTCTAATTTAGACCAACATCTCAATTTGCTTCTCACCAATTAGACACGTTCACAGATCAACCTATGAATAGGGTTAACACAAAAACACCAAGTACCTATATGTGTTCTAGATGGATTTCAATAAAAAACAAATTCTAACCCTAGTTCTAAACATAGATAAGAAAGAAAGGAACTAAAGTTTCAAAAACAAATAATAACACTACTACAAAAGTGGTCATTTAAGTCGAGATTTAAAGTCACTTTTTGGGAAAACCAACTTATAATGAATTTAAAGTCAGTTTGCTAAAAAACAGACTTAAAATGTATAGATTGTAGCGTCGGTTGATGTGTAGAACCAACGCTATGTCCTACGTGTAGCATCGGTTTTACACGTCAACCGATGCTACACACGTGGATATTTTCTTTTTCTCTTCTTTCTTTCCCATTAAATAGAAACAATATTATTCCAGTGCTGCATTTGTTTACTCTCAAAAACCCAAAACCAACCGACACACCTCCACCACTCTTTCTCATTTTTCGGCCACCAACGACCACCAATCTCAGGGCCATTTAGTGGGTTTTCTTCCTCTCCAATTTATCTTCTAGATCGCCTATTTTTTTGAGTGAAATACTCAAATTTTTTATACTCATTTTCTCACTTACAAAACACTTTTTTTCTTCATTTCCTTCATTTTGTCACTTCATTTACTCTTATAAGTATTTCTATTAATCCTACGCACTTATTATTCACATTTCTTTATTTTTTGTATATTATGTGTTATTATTTGTCTATAAATTTTTGTACTATGAAGGTTTTGTATTATATGTATGTTATTATTTTTATTATGTAAATTTTGTATAAATTTTCGTAATGAAATAAATTTATATATTTATGACTATGATTTAAGTTCGGTTTTTAATTTATTTATTTTTGTTAATATGAAATGGGAAAAACATGATTCAACAATATAATGTTCATTAAAAATTTAGATTTGAAGTAGTGTAGTTATTTTAAAAATATATTAATCATCACAAAATTGTTATATAAATTTTGTTTTATATATCTTAAATTTGAAATCAATAGAAATGATGTGGCATATTATTATTAGTAATTATAATCAATCTTATATAATTATGTTAATGTGTATATATTTGTTATATTTGGTTTTTATGTATTTATTTTTATATGATGTTTTGATAGATATTCTAATAATTAGGGAATTCATATATAATAATATCTAAAATATATTGGTTGGACACATATTTAATATGCTTAAGGCCATTAATAGAAAATAGACAAATCTTGGATGTTAAAGTGTAGAATTGAGTAGGACTATATTTCTGGAGTTGAAAGTTTCTTGGAATTTTCGTGTAGAAATAGTAATAATAAAATTAATATGATTCGATGCCTATGTGTTAAATGTAAAAATTAGCAATTTCATGATGTTAATGAGGTTAAGTATCACCTTATCTGTAGTGGTATTCTGTTGAGTTATAAATGTTGGTATTATCATGGAGAAAATATTGATAATACTCATAGGGAAGAGATAAATAAGAATATGAGTGGATTGTTTACATCTTATCATAATGTACAAACAGAAAATATGTTTCATGGTGTTGAAGATGAACTACATAAGGATGATCATGAAACCTTTAAACAACTTCTAGAAGATGCCAAAAAACTGTTGTATCCAGAATGCAAGAAATACACAAGAATGTCGAGATTGGTTCATTTGTACAATGTGAAGGCAAAAAATGGTTTTTCTGACAAGGGATTCACATAATTACTAAATATACTAATAGATATGTTTCCTAAGGGTATTGAATTGCTATCTTCAATGTATGAAATGAAGAAATCTCTTATCGATTTGGCATGAAATATCATAAGATTAATGCTTGTCCAAAGGATTGCATTCTTTATAGAAAAGAATATGAGACATTAGATGATTGTCGGATGTGTAAAGAATCAAGATGGAAGCATGCTACAAATGAGACAACACCTAAGAAAGGCGTGCCTACAAAGGTTCTTTGGTACTTTCCTCCGATTCCTCGCTTTCAAAGATTGTTCAAAAGTAAAGAGACATCAAAGATGTTAACTTAGCATTCATATAATCGATCTGATGATGGGGTGCTACGTCATCCTTGTGATTCTCCAAATTGGAAAGTATTAGATAATTTATCCCCTCGATTTGCATCTAATCCACACAATCTTCGTCTTTCCATTGCTGCTGATGGAATTAATCCACATAGTTCCCTTAGTAGTAGATATAGTTGTTGGTCAGTAATTATGGTAACATACAACTTTCCTCTCTGGTTGTGTGTGAAAAGAAAATCTATGATGTTAAAATTATTGATCTCAGGATTGAAAGAACTTGGTGTTGATATTAATGTATATTTGTGGCCTCTAATAGATTATTTAAAGACGTTGTGGAATGATAGTGTAAATGTTTACGATACACATAAAAAAGAACACTTTAACTTGATAGGGGGTCCTTTATGAACAATTAATGATTTTCTTACCTATGGGAACTTATCAAGACATGTAACAAAAGGTTATATGTGATACCCTATATGTAGTGATGACACTTCTGCAACTTATCTTGTTCATAGATGAAAGATTTCTTATAGAAGACATAGAAGATTTTTGCCATCTGGACACAAGTTTAAATACCAAAAGAAACTATTCGATGGAGAAGAAGATCATGATCTTGTACCCCTACTTTTGCAAGGTGTTGAGATATTAAGACAATTGAATGGTATGACATTCAAATGATATGGAAAGATGAAAAAAATAATACTCACTAATAAAGGGAAATGAAAGAGGTCAACTAATAAAAGGGGTGAAAATGAAAATGTTACTGAATTAGTAGATTATGGTTGTTAGAATAAAAAATCAATATTTTGGGAATTACCTTATCGGAAAGACCTACACATTCATCACATCTTAGATGTTATGCACATTGAGAAAAAATGTATGTAAGAGCTTGATTTGTACATTACTTAATATACCTAGAAAAATGAAGGGTAGAAAATGAGCCCAAAGGTGGAAAATGATAAGAATCGAACATACTTTCCACTAGCATCATATATAATGTCAATAAAAGAGAAGGATGTGTTTTGTAAATGTTTGGCAAGTGTGAAAGTTCCTAATGGTTACTCATCCAACTTAAGAAATTTTGTGTCTATCATCAATAAGAAACTTTATGGATTGAAATCACATGACTATCATATCTTAATGCAACAATTATTACCAGTTGCTATTAGATCAATTCTTCTAAAAGAAATCTATATCAATTGGTAAGTTAAACTCTTTACAAAAATATGTTGTAGAGAATTTGTGTCTAATTGATAAATATTTTCCTCCTTCTTTCTTCGATATAATGATTCACTCGTGTGTTCATTTAGTTGAAGAGGTTCAATTGTGTGGTCCTACTTACTTAAGGTGGATGTATCCTTTTGAGAGATACATGAAAGTCCTTAAAGGATATGTAAATAATATAAATCGGCCTAAAGGATGCATAGTGGAACGCTACATTGCAGAAGATGCCATTGAGTTTTGTTATGAATACTTTAGTGGTTGCAATGAAATTGGGAATCCTACACACAAGTTGTTCTTAGAATGTTACATGATCCAAGTAGGTAACCCTATGCTTGGTAGAAGTAAGAAATTGTTTATTGATCGCACTCGATAGAAAAAAGCACACTAAATCATTTTGGTAAATAATAATGAGGCACAATTGTACATAGACTAAGTGATGACAGGTTCAACATTTTTATTTAAAATAAAATTATTTTATATTTAACTATTAATGATATCTAATTGATATATCTTTTATAACATTACAGAATGCATTTAAACTTATTAAAGATCGATCTTCATTATAAAAAAGGAGGAGAAAAATGGTTGTATGATGAACATAAACGAGAGCTTATTAATTGGTTTTTCAACCATGTAAGTGTTACATACAAGAATTCATTAGTACTTCTATGCAATGTTTGAAAACTTTGTTTTAAACACATATCATGTTTTTGTATGCATAGATTTGATTTGAACTCAACAAACCCAATCATAAAATAATAAAAAATTTAGAATGGCTTGCACATGGTCCAAAATTCGATGTCAAATCATATTCTAGTTTCACAATTAATGGATTGAGATTTATGACTCAAGCAAGGGACAAAGTCCGAGTAAATCATAATAATGGTGTGAAGATGGTTGCACAAACTATGCAATTTTCCAGTTCAAAAGATGGTAATCATGTACTTTCTGATAAAACATATTATGGTATAATTCAAGAAATTTGGGAACTTGATTATAAGGTCTTCCATGAAACAGTATTCTTGTTTGATTAGGTCAAAGATATTATCAATTTTGGATATAAAATAGATGAGTTTGGATTTACCCTTATAAATTTATCCAAGATAACTCACACTGATGATCCTTTCACGTTAGCACTTCATGAAAAACAAGTATTTTACGAGTGATCAAATTGACACAAGATGGTCTGTTGTGTTAATGCCTCCACAAAAAGAGTTATACCATTGTGATGCTTTAGAATATGATGACATGCTTGATACATTATCCAATATTAGTCATTTCACAAACAAATTGCCTAATGTATGTGATGATCTAGTTGATGACGATGATTCTTCATCATGGACTCGAAATGATTGTGAAAGAATATATATATATATACGATCATTAACCTAATTAAACATAATGTATGTTCTATATTATTCTATCAACTCTTGCATGTTTACATGTTTGGAATTAAAATTGTCAATTAATTCCTATTTCATCATTGTTTGTAGATATTTCATGGATCATAGGATAGACCCAAATGATCCATTGGGGCATTTGAAAAGAAGGAATTGGGCGAATATACTTGATGCTCCACTTAACCCAGATGATATAATACCTATTTTATTTGATGCTGCTGGTAATCCATTAGGGAAAAATGGCCAACAATTGAAATCCTCTATTGGTACATGTTGTGTGTTTTGGAACACACAGAAAATCGTGCAAGTATACACGATCACAAGTAATAAAGATTTGTAAGTAGAGTATCGTTCCCACGAGGATTTGTTACTATAGTTTGTTGAGTACTAAAATTGTATCTTTCTGATTTTATCCAAAACAATCGTTGATTTAACAAAAAGGTAATAAAAGAAAATAAGAGAACTCTAAGATTGCAATTTTTCACCAAACTAATCCACTCAAATCATGTTATTTTCTTTTGATTTATATTTTTTAGTACATTTAATTTGTCAACTGAAAACTTCTTTTTTTTTCATACATCTCTTCCGAGCTCCGTACAAACACACCTCGTTAAATTAATTCACTATATCTCTATGAGAATTAAATTCACCAAGATTCATTAAGTTCTAAGTTTTCAAATGGCCACACATACAATTAGGGTATATTCCTATCCTTCATCAAACATGTCATTCTATTTACGAGCAATATACACAAAAATGCCTTTCTCAAGTTTATTTTTATGCCACAAATCGTTTCGATAAAATTCGTAAATAATCAAAAAGCATTAAGCACAAAATAGAACGAACAAATCGAACGTCTTATAAATCTATAAACAAAAATAATTAAAATTAAAGCTTCATAAATTTAGATCAAATGCAACCCTAGAAAAATTAAATTACTTCATTAATTAAAAATTAAAATTACAACAGATGCAGAAAAATTAGAAGAACAAGAAGGAAAATTAAAACATCACATAGAACAAATATTTGGCACACGCAGAACACAACAAAAGCCAAAAAATGGCTTCTGCGTGTTCTGCAGTCCAAAACCGAACAACACAAAAATTCTAAAAAAAAAAAAACAACTTCTTAACTCTATCATACTATCACCTATTTATAGCTAAAAAAATACATCTAAAATAATACATTTTTTATTTTATTTTTTTATAAAAAACGCGTAATAATTTGTATCAAAAAACAAAAATCACGCGTATCGATTTTCGTATTGAAAATGTTAATTAATTCACGCATGAGACAGGAGCGCCGATTCTGCATTTTTTAAATTCTTTATGCTCGCCACGTGTCGGCCGTCCGATTCGCCGAAAGGAATTAACGCCGACACGTGGCGCCTTCGATCCGGGAACGTGCGCAGGAAACATCAGAGCACGGAGCAATGGCTACACACGGGCTTGATCCTACGCTTTCGCGCTCATGATAACATGCCACGTGTCATCAGATGATTGGCTGAAAAATAGAGTGGGACACGTGCCAATTTTTGATTTCAGGAATGGATTCAGGTGGACACGTGGCATCTTCTGATTCGCTGAAACTACGGTTGCACGAAGAGATCAATGCATGGGATCAGAGCGTACGTGGGGGACAGCGACTGGATGCGTCAGACACGTGGGTCCCACGCTGCACGCCGGCTTGCGCGGCAGATGGGCCCCACTCGGCGTACCGAGCCAATCCTAGCCGTTTATGATTTGATCGAACGGTCCACGTGCAACGCGTGTAGATTGCTACGTGGCTTCTTCCCTGCTGCGCAAAATAAATAACTTTTGTTAATTCCATTTTCACCCACAAATATATTTCAAATTATACTTTAAACTTTGTTTAATTGCAATATAGCCCTTTTGTTAATTTAAATTAAATTTTAAACTTTTAATAATTAAAATTAAGCCCGATTTTAATCTAAATTATATTTTCAACTTTTATAAATAGCAATTAAACACTCTTTTATTTGAAATTATATTTTTGGACAAAAATTTACAATTAAGAACGTTTTCGATACAATTTATTTAATTTTCTTAAAATATATAAAAAACAGAAAATACTAATTAATTAAACTAAAATTAACTAAAAATGTAAAGAACATAACAATTATATTTAATAAAATAGATGAAAATAACTATATAAAATACAGTTATCAGTACACTTGTGAAGTCAAGTATACCAATCAATATAAATTATTGGACTAAGGTTGACGAAGCTGAAAAGTTCAAAATATGAAAAACCATTTGTGTAAGTCTCTTTTATTTTATAACTAATTACATATATTATACCTTTTTTGTAGTGTATTTTTACAGAATCGTTATAAAGTCTCTCACACTTGAATGAGCAAGTGTTATAAGATTGTAAATAAGGCATGGAAGGAATACAAAACTTCCAGATTGGCCAAAAATTATGTGTTTCCATATTTGGAATCACTTGATTAAGTATAACTATACAAAATTCTTAAAGAGCACCCCTAGATTGAATTCCAAGTTTGGAAAGACTTCGTGGATTATAGAAGTACAGATGAATTTTAAATTATTATAGAAGAACATCAGAATATATAAATGTAGAATATTCTTTCTAACCGTACTGGGAGATCTTCAAATCCTAAAGTTAAACAAAGAATGGTATTATTAAGTTGTTAATTTATAAATATTTTTATATTTATTTCCCTCAAATTTAAGTTGTCATGGTTAAAAATTTTATTTAATTTATGTAGGAAGCTCAATTGGGTAGACCATTTACCTGATCTGAATTGTACATAGAAACAAAGGACCTCAAAACAAAGAAGTCAAGACCAATGACTAAACAAGGAGAAGAATAACTAAATAAGTTGGTTAGTAATTTAACTTGATATAAGTCCTTATGATTTTTTCTAATTGGTGTAATAATGTATGATATGTTTGTTTGCTTTATTATTTGTAGAGAGTTGTTCAAGAACAAATACCCATGGGTGAAATAATCGAACAACTAAGGAGATATGCTATATATCATGCATTAAGATGTGAGCATGCTAGTTGTGTTAGGGGAGGAAGCCAATTGATGGTTATATAGAGTTTTTTAACATTCCAAAACAAAAGCCTCAGATGGTTAATAAGGAGAAGTACTGTAAAATTGAAAAAGAATTCAGCTTCTTTAAGATCTGAATGTTAAGTGAGATTGCCACTTTAAAAGAATATCAATCACAACACATGTCAAGCATGACAACATACTACAATCAGGGCATGCCCTATTAGTCAGGCATACAACCATCCATGCTAGTCATGCCACCATCCATGCCAAGCATGCCACCCATGCAATATCATGGTGCCCAACTTATATCCTGTATGAGATATATTTATCCTATTGGTTCTCCCTTTATGCCAAAAATGTAAATGCAATCAAGTAGTAGTTCATTTTCTCCAATGCAATCTGTGCATTCTTACCATCCATCATATCATAAGGAACATTTTGATGAGAATGTCCTTCCAATAGCTACCCTACATGGGACTCATCCTCTATTTGATGAATCATTTGTGGTAAGATTTAAAGTTTATGTAGATAGACTATTATTTTTATTTTTTAATTATATTTTATTTATTATTTATAACGCTTAATTTTTTTACAGAATATGAAATGTTTGTTGAAACATTCTTCATCAACGGACTTTGTTACTATTGGAATAGTACAACAATTGAGTGATGATTGAATAATTCATAATCAATATTTGCCACATTATTGTTGAATAGTAACTGATCAATCATTTCTCCATGATTGTCCACTACCTATGCCTTCTGATGCTACCACAGTCCAATTAGCGGTTGGACAATATGTGGCTTGGCCGTCGAGTCATGTTGTGAGAAATTTTGACATGGTACTATTTGTTTTACTTAGATAACACTTTTTTTACTACTATTATATTATTATTATTTTATTGTTACTAACATATATAATACTTCTTCTTTAGTCTATTATACCCAAATTAGTAAGTGTAGCACATTTAAGAGATACAAAGCAAGTATCTCATGGTAAATCTATGTCTAGTGGGTAATCATCGCACACTAAGTCATTCGAGAAGAAGCCTTGGAAAAAGCATAGTTATGATTATGCTATAAACTTCAGCATAAATCGTGGTGCTTTGATGACTATTGTTGCTAGGGCATCTAGCATAAATGATGGATGGACTGTCCCACTTCTTATAGAAATTTTCGATGTAGACATTGGCCAAACATATATATCGATCGAGTGCATATTGTAGCTATTTGAATATCAAATGATCGATTTAAGTATAATTCAAGTGTGGACAAGGTAAGTCCCCAATTAGTAAATAACTTTCATTTATGTAAAACATGTATAGTTATATTTATATTATCTAATTATTTATATTTATTTATTTTATATAAGGCATGTTATTATCGACTTCACGCTAATCATTCATCACATTTAGCAATGTTCTATGATTCTTCATTTGTCTCTCAATATCAAGATAAGGATGTTAGCATTAGAGCTAAACAATTATGTGATAGGGTATTAACACTTAACAAAAATCAGAAGTTGATAATCCCTTGGCCACTAAAGTTTGAACAAGGCCAAGATCATTGGATGTTGGTAATCCTTGATTTATTTGGCAATCATGTTTGGTATTGTGACTCAGCTTCCATAGAATTGAGTAAAGATACAAAAGTAGTTGTTGAAATGTAATAGTTATAACTAGCTATTTTTCTTCTTTTGTTCTTTATAATATTTAATTAAAAAAATAACTATTTTAAACTTTAATAGGGCATGAAAGCTGTGGAACAAGAGTAGGGGCATTGCCCTTAAAAAATCTCATAAGCTTATATGAGACAAAGTTATGATATGTATAAGCGAATATTAATAATTTAATTAATTTTACTATTGAATAATAAATATGTTCGAATATGAAAATTCATGTATACTTGTTTTTGTAGGTTCCACAACAAAATGATGGAGTCATGTGTGGTTACTATGTGATATGAACCAAGGGGATAGGATCTAGCTAATTTCAGATTATATAGCAAAGGGTTTCTCCACAATCAATGGATATTACTCACCATTTTTCTGAGGAGAAAAGACACCACAATTTCTTATTTCCTTGATAAGTCTAGTACAAATGACACCCTAACAAGTATGGATATTACTCACCACAAATGCTTGGATGCTAAACAACGCCACAAAGGTTGCCAATCCCTTGATAAGTTGCTTGAAGAGGAACAAAGAGCAGAATGAGCTCTCGAAATGATCTGAATATTCAAACTTCATTCAAAATTATCTTTTACGGCAATTTGATCTCTTGTAGGATATAAACCAACCCTAAGCTCTACTAAATCATAGCCGCTTGATCTCATCCAAGGGTTCAAAATAAACACACCAAAAGCGAGAAAAGCTAGCGAGAAAACATTGGTTCAAAACATGAAAAAATGTGGCGACCGACCAAAAGGAATCCTATGAAAATGTTACATCTTAACCCTTGACTTCATTCAAGGGTTTCAAATTAAGCTACCCAAAATTCGTCCAAATGGCACAACAATGTTCCTAGTTTTATTTTGCCAATTTTGCCCTAATTTCCATCCTAGGATTGTCCCGGTCCCGCAACTCCCGATTTAGGTCCTCGATTATGCATGACCTCTTGAATGAGCCCGTTTAAAGCCTTTAGAGTTGTGCCTTCCTAGACCTTGTGATTGGTCCAGGAATTTGTAGAGCTCGATTATTCTCATCATTCCCTCTCTTCAAGAGGATTAGATCCTCGAATCATCACTGCGTAATCAAAAGGAGAAAGATCGAGATACATTAAAAGAGGTACTAACATTATACTACCGGGAAGATCAATTTTGTAGGCATTGTCATTGATTCGCTCAATCACTTGGAAAGGTCCATCTCCACGAGGTTGCAACTTGGACCGTCTTTTTCGAGAACTGTTCCTTCCTGCATATGCACCCAAACCCAGTCACCGGGCTCAAAAATGACTATTTGCCTCCACTTTGTTGCTTCACGTAGAAGCATAATCCTTATTTCTCTTCTCAATTTGCTCAGAATGCGTTCATGGAGCTTCTTCACCGTTTGACCTTCCTAGCACCATCTAGGTTAGTTTTCTACGAAATAGGAATAGGTAATAAGTCCAAAGGAGTTAGTAGATTGAAACCATAAACAATTTCGAATGCGAGAATGATCGGTAGTTGAATGCACACTCTAGGTTATAAGCAAATTCAACAAAGGTAAACAATCCTCCCAATTTTTCAAATTCCTTTTTATTACCGTCTAAGCAACGTGGACGAGTCCCATTGACTACCTCGGTTGCCCGTACATTTGAGGGTGAAAAGTAGTTGAAAATAAGAGTTTAGTGCCCATTTTAGCCCAAAGAGTTTTCCAAAAATAACTAAGAATTTAACATCTCTATCAGACACAATGATATAGAACTCCACGAAGCCTAACAACCTCCCTAAAGAACAACTCGCTACATACGTTGGATAATTAAGGGTTGCTCGTGAAGTTTCTGTTGAAATAAGCGATAGGTCGCCGTTCTGCATCAAAACTGACTCACTATACCTATTCCCGATGCATCACACTTTCAACTTCCAAGGTTTTAGTAAAATCGAGGTAAAAGATAAAACAGTGCGAGAACACAAACTATCCTTGATACATTAAAGGCTCTCTCCCGATTCTCGCCCCAATTTGAAACCAATGAGACTTTTTATGACCTCGGTTAGAGGTGCTGACTAGTGTACTAAAATCTTTGACAAACCTTCGATAAAAACTAGCTAAGCGTGAAAACTTCTAACCTCGATTCTGATTAGGTGTGGGCCATTCTCGAATAGCCTTAACCTTTTCCTCGTCAGCCTCTGCCCCCCTTAGAACTAACAACAAAAACCAAGAAAAACTAACTTGTCCATGCAAAAAACACACTTTTCAAGTTTGCATACAATTGTTCTTTTCTCAAAATTTCAAGCACATACCTAAGATGTAAGACGTATGTTCTTCAAGATTTTACTTGTAAATGAGAATATCATCAAAATAGACAACAACAAATTTTCCCATAAATGCACGCAAAACATGATTCATAAGCCTCGCCAAAAGTGCTAGGTGCATTTGTTAGACCAAAGAGGCATGACTAACCACTCACGTCTGATCCATGTTTAGTTTTAAAAACGAGTTTTCCATTCATCACCCTCTCTCATCCTAATTTGATGGTATCCAACTTCTCAAATCAATTTTTTGAAAAAAATGCAAGAACCATGCAAACTCATCTAACATGTCATCTAGTCTAGGGATAGGATGTCGATATTTCTTGTAATGTTGTTGATGGCTGGCGATCAACACACATCCTCGCTTGATCCATCCTTCTTGGGAGCAGTAGCACGGGAAACACGTGGACTGGGCTCTCCCTAACTTGACCTTTGATCAAGTACTCTTCAACCTGTCTTTGAATCTCCTTAGTTTCTTCGGGGTTGTCCCATAGGCAGGTCGGTTTGGAAGAGAAGCCACTATAAAGTCGATTTGATGCTCGATCCCCTAATTGGTGGCACCCCATCTGGAATCTCTTCGGGGAACACGTCTTCAAATTCTGCAAAAGAGAAATAATGGTACTAGGCAAAGATTGGTTAAGATCGTTAATAGAAAAATTTGCCTCCTTGTACAAAAGTACAAGTATGGGCTGTTTTGAATAAAAAGCCACTCTTGACCTCGCTTGCCTTAGCATAAAAATTCACATTTTTTTCTCTAGTATTTTTCCCCTCTCCTCTCCTTTTTCTTCACTCTTTTTTTTTTCTTTCACTCTTTTTTTCTTTTTCATTCTTCTCTTTTGTTCCTTTTCCCTTAACCATCCTAAATTGATCTTCAAAGACTTGCTTGGGTGAAAGGGGTACAAGTGTAATGTTTCTACCATTCTTCACAAAGAATACTTGTTTCAGTATCCGTCATGTGTAACCCTCCCATCATATTGCCAAGGCCTACCTAGCAAGATGTGTCCGGCTGCATAGGTACCACATCACACATCACCTCATCCTTGTACTTTCCAATGGAGAAGCTCACTAATACTGCTTATTAACCTTCACTTCCACTATCATTTAACCATTGCAACTTGTAAGGCTTAGGGTGTTCAAATATAGGTAACCCTAATTTCTCCACTAAGGTAGTACTAGCCACGTTGGTGCAACTTCCCATCTATGATAACACTACACACTTTTTTACTCACATGACATCTTGTGTGAAAGATGTTATCTCTTTGTTGTTCAGGTCATCCTCCTTGACTTGAGTGCTTTCAAAGATCGCCTTATTACAAGGGC
The DNA here is from genome assembly GCA_033030585.1 of Hippophae rhamnoides. NCBI lineage: Eukaryota > Viridiplantae > Streptophyta > Magnoliopsida > Rosales > Elaeagnaceae > Hippophae > Hippophae rhamnoides. The sequence continues at coordinate 34,539,696 of CM065435.1, read as the reverse complement.
TTCCCCATCCACGGGTCCTATCTCCTCTTCACTAGCTTCCCTACAGACGGCATCTCATCTTCTTCACTTTCATTATGGTCCCAAACCTCTCCCACTCGCTAAGGTGATCATTGCCTTCTTGTTGGGACATTGAGAGGCTATATGACCATTACCAAGACACCGAAAATACTTGAAGTCACGATTACGAGTTGGGGTGTCGATTTTACCTTGTCCTTGCTAGCCCCGTATCTTTGGCTTTGTAAGGCTCGAAATCTTGGTTTGGATGTAGCTATTTCATCTTTTTTTCTCATTGGACTTCCAAGGACTAGTAAGGTTTGGTTTTTGAGTAATATGACTAGACCCTTAATGGTTGGTATCGAAAACTCCGTTTCTTTAATTGCCTTTCCACCTTGATTGCCATGTGGACCATGTCCTCCCATCTCCACATAATGATGAAGTTCCACAATGTTGGCAATGTCCGGATTCAACCCACTAAGAAACCTAGCCATGGTTGCCTCTCTATCTTCCTCGACGTTAGCTTTTGTCATAGCCACTTCCATTTCCTTGTAGTACTCATCAACACATTTATATCCTTGAGTCAATCTTTGTAAGAGTTGGTGTAACTCTCTATAGTAGTAGCTAGGCCTGAAACCTCTTTCTCATGATAGCCTTCATGTCTCCCAATTATCTATGGGCCTTTCACGGTTTCTCCTCCTACTAATGACCAATTGATCCCACCAATTCAATGCATAGTCGAGAAAACTCAATTCTGACGACAAGTTTTTACTTTTTTTTCTCAGGGAGTAGTTGTGACATTCAAAAATATGCTCCACTTTCTTCTCCCACTCCCGAAATACAACTACGGGTCATTCTTTCCACAGGAATTGTGGTATCTTCATTTTTATACTACTTAAATCTCTATCAACTCCATCTTGAGCTCTAGGTGGGGAGTCTCCACATACCTCCTCTACCATTTCTTCCTCCTATTCCCATTTCTTCCTCCTCTAGGCATTCTTCGTTCTTCTTCCTCCACTTCTTCTTCCCAATCTTCTTCCTCTATATCATCCCCAACATGAGTTTGCCTATTAACCTCCTAACATTGGGTGGAGGTGTTTCTCGTTAATAAAGTTGCTAAGAAATTTTCTTGCCTTTCCAATCTTTCATTCATATCAAGCTACCAAGTTGTTCATCCTTTCAAAAGATTGTTGCATAAAGTGCCATCATCATGAACATCATATCCAGGTCTTCCTTCGGGACTCTTGTTTGACATTATTTCTCAATTCTACACAACAATAGGTTAGTGTAATAAAATAGAACTAATGTAAATTCATACAATACCTCACGTGTTTAGCTCGGATTGATCGTCAAACCCTGTAGTTCCTAATCAAAGCAACCAAATCCGAGAATTCCAACCAATTTGTAGAGTTATCAAGCACCAAGAAAAAATATAGTTCTGAATATCCCACTTGTTAAAGCACAAAGGAAACTAACTCAAAGTGTTTAGAGTAGTAAGCACAAGGAAAAAACAATAGATCAAGGCGATTGGAAAACAACAATTTTCCCAAAGAAACTAAGCACGTAATGGGAGATTTATAATCAAAGTGTGAAATTCTTGAAACTATGAGTTATACTCACTAGAAATTAGCAAATGTATTTGGCCTCTTTTTTTTTGTCCTTTTTTTTTCAATTAATTAAGCCACTTTTTTTTTTTTGGAACAAGTATGCTAATAACTTCAAGAGTCAATCAATACAATACTTTCAATATGAGTTTGATGAATTTTTAAGATTGGTAAAATAGCACGTAAACTACGATATGAAAGGAAAACAAAATTTACTGCCGGAACTACAACGAAATACTAGAAAACAACCAAAAAGCGCACAATATTTGATTTTGTAGAATAACCAAGGAAAATGCGAATATGAAAGAAAATTTGAGAATACTTTCAGAAAACAAATAGGGATGTGCAAGGTTACTGAAAAACTTTGGACACAATAGAATTTGATAGGAAAATGCAGAAAAAATGTGGAAACAAAGAAGAGCAATATTTTTAGGGTATGGAAAATAAATTTCAGCAAGAACACAACAGAATGATATTATTTTTTCGTTTTTTTTGTGTCAGAAATATAAGAAGAACACAAGAACAAGAACAAATATAAAGGATAGGAATCTGAAAATTAGCACCAAAAAGCTCTGATACCAAATGATATGAACCAAGGGGATAGGATCTAGCTAATTTCATATTATATAGCAAAGGGTTTCTCCACAATCAATGGATATTACTCACCATTTTTCTGAGGAGAAAAGACACCACAAGGAGCTGCTATTTCCTTGATAAGTCTAGCATAAATGACACCCTAACAAGTATGGATATTACTCACCACAAATGCTTGGATGCTAAACAACGCCACAAAGGTTGCCAATCCCTTGATAAGTTGCTTGAAGAGGAACAAAGAGCAAGAATGAGCTCTCAAATGATCTGAAAATTCAAACTTCAATCAAAATTATCTTTACAAGAAATTGAGTCTTAATAGGATATAAACCAACCCTAAGCTCTACTAAATCATAGCCCTTGATCTCATCCAAGGGTTCAAAATAAACACAAAAAGCGTAAAAGCTAGCGTAAAAACATTGACCAAAACATGAAAAAAATGGGGCAGCTGACCACAAAGGAATCCTATAAAATATTACATCTTAACCCTTGATTTCATCCAAGGGTTGCAAAGAAAGCTGCCCAAAAAGAGTCCAAATGGCACATGGAAATTGGAGCAGCTGAGAACAAAAGAAAACTATATAAAATATTACATCTTAACCCTTGTTTCCATCTAAGGGCTGAAAATGAAAATGCCCAAAAAAGTCCAAATGGCACAACAATGTGCCTAGTTTTATTTTGCCAATTTTGCCCTAATTTCCATCCTAGGATTGTCCCAATCCTTGCACCCCCAATTTAGGTCCCCTTGATTATGCATGACCTCTTGAATGAGCCCATTTAAAGCCTTTTCGAGTTGTGCCTTCCTAGACCTTGTGATTGGTCCACTTGGAATTTGTAGAGCTCGATTATTCTCATCACTATGTCATGAAGTTTATGAGCGAAATCATCACAAATATCAACATTCTAATTAAAGATGTGGTAATCTCTTTTACCGATATACCATTTTTGACATATGAGTTATTTTTTGTGAATTCATGAAACTACATTCTTATTTTGAATTTAAATATATTTAGTTCTTTGGTTGGAACAAGTTGGGCTATGACCCACATATTTTTGATGATTTACGAGAAGAATGGGAAGAACATATGGTTCAAATTATATCATCATAAGAAGAATCAAGGGAAGATTCTGATGATCATGAATAGCATATGACAACATAATGATAATTTTATAATGCTTTAATTTCTATATTCTTGTGACCAAAGTTTGGGTAGCTTGTTTGATGGATGTTATGTGCTCATGTATCTAAGGGAATGAATTCTTATATGGATTTTTTTTGCCCAAACTTCATCTCATCTCTCTTGCCTAGTTCCCTGGTATGACAACATCATGGTAATAATTGGCCAACCAAGTATAGGAAAACCACCAATATCATCATTATGGTGTAATATCATGAATTCATAAAAGATGAGTAAAAGAGATTAGCACATCGACACCGGAGTGATATAATAATAACCCCATTCTTTGGAAATCATATTAGCACTATATTAATCTTTTTTCTATAAAATACGAAGCTATTTGGAATCAAGCTGGTATTTTTAATACTATAATGAGCTCTAAATATGAAGTCAAGTGTAACTCCGATTTGTTACTTGGGTTGGTTGAAAAAAAAGTTATTTCATAAGTTTATGGACACCAAAACTCAACCAACCCAAGTAACAAATCAGAGTTATACTTGACTTCATATTTAGAGCTCATTATAGCATTAAAAATATCAGCTTGATTCCAGATAGCTTCATATTTATAGATAAAAGATTAATATAGTGCTAATATGATTTTGAAGGGATGTGGTTATTATTATATCACTCCGGTGTCGATGTGATAATCTTTTTATTAATCTTTTAACATATATAAGTTTTTTTTATGAATTTATGATATTACATTCTTATTTTGAATTTAATTACATATAGTTCTTTGGTTGGAACAAGTCAGGCTATGATATGCAAATTTTTGATGATTTACGAGAAGAATGGATAGAACACTTGGTTCAAATTATAACATCAAGAAAAGAATCTCATGATCTTGAATAACATAGGAAAATACCATGGTAATTTTTATAATGCTTTAATTTCTCCATTTCTATGTCCTTGAAGTTTGAATTGCTTGTTTGATGGATGTTTACGTGCTCATATATTTAGGGGAATGAATTGTTATATAGACTAGCTATTTTTTGCCTAAACTCCATCTCATCTCTCTTACCTAGTTTCCTGGTTATTATGTTGGTGATTCTAAGCAAATCAAGCTTCTTTTTCTTGAAATAAAGTGAAAATATCACAAAATCCATGAAAAAAAAGAAGACATCATTTTATTTATAATTTAAGTTAAATATTTATGCATTGTATATAAATTATTATTTTTGTAATAAATTTAATTCTAAATTAATTAATTAATATTTAATTTTTCAATTATTTGTATTATTTAAACTATTTGTTAAACATATTTTGGTTTTTTTCTACTATTATGTGATCGAATACAGGTTTTGAGTATAATAGAAAATGAGTAAATTTTGTAAAAAGAATATAGAATTTAAAGTCGATTCACGCGTTGAACCGACTTTAAAGGTCGGTTTTGATGTAGTATAAAGAATTAATTTATGTAGTGATTTATGAATCAAAATACTAAGAACATAAATTGACCATAATAGCTACAGAGTGATGAAGAACGAAGAAGACAATAATCACTCTAAAAAATTATTTATTATCCGTGTGTTCTTAAAGTGAGCCAAGATTTACATATACATAGAATTTTGATTTACTAAACCTAAATCTCAACGAAAAGGTTTTAAAATTCCCTCATTATGTTTTAGAGCACTTAATTATTAAAACAAGTTAATTGCTCACTCAATCGACGGAGACTCTCGATCGATCGATCGAGTTGCATTAAGAAATTTAACTAGAGAGTACCTGATTTAAGTCTAATCGATCGAGTAAATGCAAAAACAACCAAGAGAGACTCGGCATGAGTTGATCGAAGCCCAATCAATTGATAGCCTCGATTTGATCAATCGACTAACACAAAAAAATAGTTCTAAGTGTTGTGAAAGTGTATTAGTGAATACATATTTGTAATAGTAAGTGTGATATTTATAAATGATATACTTGAAATATGACTATGCAAAACTCAAGCGTTTCTTTGGCTTAGCTTGAAAGACTTAATTAACAAGCCTAAAATCTAATTTACTAGCAAATATTATATTCCTAAAAATCGTCAACACTCACAATTCTTTACAAGAATTGATAGCATTATAAAAAGAAAGAAATGTATAGCAGTACAAGGATAATAGATATGAAATTATATGAATTAAAAGATGGAAAAAATAGCATGTGAAAGTAGCCAAAATCAATTATATATAACCGAAAAAAGAAAGGTATAAGAAAATGAGAATAAGTAATTAATGAAACAATAATTACTGAAAAGAGTTGTAAACCAAAAATATAATACCAATAAAAGATAAATCACAAGTGATGACAAAGCAAGTTTATCATGGATAGGATAGATGAAAATTTGTCTTAACATTGTAGAAAATATTGAAGAGGACAAAAAATATTTTACTTTGTATATAAATTGAAATTAATCAAAAATACAACATAATATAAACTATACATTACAATATTTAAAGAAACAAAAAATTAAGAGATCATTGAGGTCCATGTTATATGGTATCCTTAAGATAAATATTTCTCCTAAAACAGATGTTTGAGATTAAATGAAAAAATATCTTCCATGATACAACGATCAACAACAGTATTATTTGAACATTGTAACTCTTCAATAGTTACAGGAAGTTCAAGAATTATTTTATTATTAGAAGAAAAATAAATCATGTGTAGAAAAAATAGACCATATAAGATCCGTTAAAATTGGACGACATTCGTGTCTTTAAGACATGTGGACATACGATTGGAGTTCTAATTTTTTTAGTTGAACATCCGTGGATTTGCACTACCATGTGCATTCACATAGAAAAACCTTCTTACTACACTAGCTTACCACTATTATAAAAATAAACGTTATATAAAACCTTTAATTTGTTGTTAGTTTTTCCACGTAGGATAAACACAAAACAACCACATTTTTTCTTCTTAAGTGAATTTTGATACTCAATTTCTCATTCACCCAAATATCATTTTGAGTATAAAAATATATGATTTCGAAGCCCTCGAAGAGGAGAATCCAAATCAATTACAATCTCACACTTACAAAAAATGGGTCTCACTCAAAATGATGTCTCAAAATAACATTTAAACATAGAAACAAATACCAATTTTTCCAACAAGTACTCTACTTTAAACTTTTAGATTTTTGTATTTTATTATATTATTGTAATGTGTTTAGGTATTTAAAACAAATTAAATTTCTATATAGTATATAAAACTCATACATAAAATTTAAATATATCTTTATATGATAATAAAATACACATTATATGCTCATTAGTTTTCTCAAATAATATAAACATTTCAAATGAAAAAACATAAAATTTAACAACATTAATTAAAAATAAGTCTATATAGATTTGAACTTTACCTTTAATTTTAATAATTATAGAAAAATAATAGAATAATAAAATAAAATCAAGATATCTTTTCATGGATTTTTCTCAAAAAATTTCAATCTATTAATTACCAATTTTCATTGAAAAGCATCTAATTTTTCTTTCAAGGATATATACATATAATTGTAAAAATCCGTTTACACATACATTTACATGTAAAGATTAATACAAAAACACATAAAAATAATCCATTGGTTTTATATAATACATTTTGAGAATGATGGAATAAAAGGAAACAAAATATACGATAAAATATATTTAGCCATCACTGGTGTTGGTTAAATGAATGAGAGTCACTAATGGTGGTGTTGTAGCTCATAGCTAGGCTTAGAATAATTGTTACAACGGACTTTGCACGTGATGGTGGACTTTACTAGTGGACTTCGTTGGTAGACTTGGACGACCGATGTATTCCATTCATGGTGGTTGGATGAGGAACTCGAATAGTTGGTGTGTGGCTGAGAAACTCGAATAGCTAGCTGTGTAAATGTATTTAGGGCAAATATGATGGGAAAATAGAGAATTGATAATTTAAGTGTAGAAATGTTTTACCAAAAGAATTTAATAAACTTTTTAGGGATGGATATTTTCGTAAATTGTAGCCTACAATCATCTTGAAATTACTCATTTAGTGATGATCGAGTGTTTTTATATATTTAAAATTGTTTAAAAAATTAATTTATTCCTTAATACACGGTAAGACATTAGTTTCACTTGGTAAATGGTATAATGAGGTAATACCTTATCATTATATTGGTAAGACATTGGCCTAAATGCTAAGTTCTTACCACCATATTGATAATAGCATTTATGGTAAGGTCTTATCGTTACAATGGTGAAGAAACAAAATCGACACCGTGTTAGTAATATCGATCTTGCAAATATTTTGGTTTTATATTTGTAAAACTCTCGCAAGTACATAAATCATTTTATAAAAAATGATAAGTATACTCTTAAGGTCGATCTAAGGAAGGAATATTTGTGATTTTTAATTTATTATTTAAACTTTTAAAAATAAAATTAAATCCTAAACATTTTCTCATGATATTTTGATTTTTTTGTGCTTCTTAATCTAATAACATAATATATATATATACACGGATTCAATAAATAATTATGTAAATTTTTATCATTCATAACAAAAAAGTATTTATGGATATAATAATTAATTTAATTATACTTACTCATATTATTTAGATTATTAAAGATATAAATTGATATTTTTTTTATATATAAATAACATTTTTGATGAGATTAGATATTTTTTATTAATTAAACAAATCAATTAATACCAGTAGGTGAAGTCGATAATTAATTAATTCATTTTTTTAATAGAATAAAAATAAACTATTTAAATGATACCTTTATTAAGATTATACATTTTAAATTTTAAACTTTATTTAAGATGTTTAAATTAAATCTAAGAATTTAATTATTCGAGTATTAATTTTTAATTTTTAAAATTATTAGTATCATTCTAAACTAGAGTTTCATTCTTAAAATCTAGTTTTGATATTTAAGTTAATATAACATGAAGTTGCACGCACAAAGAACTGTTGTCTTGGCTATCACAGATCCGGAAATCTCCGGTGAGCTCCTTCTCGCCAAACAATTTTGTTAGGGTAGCGTTTACAGCTTAACCAAGTGATAGATCACGAGTCACGAGTGTTAAATTGATTTTTCTACCCTTCACCAACAAACCCTGAAAGGTTTCGGAATTTCCCTTCTTCGAATTATTTGTTCTGACAAGTGAATTTTGCGATTCTTTACGGAAATTTTTCTTTTTAACGAGAATTCTTACGTGGGTATCCTTGTTAAACTTAAACCCTGTTGAGTTTGTGTTCAATGTTGGTGTACTTAATTGGAGTTGTTAGCTTGTTTTTACTTGGGTTTCTTTCATTTTATCATTTTTATTTGTGTGCGCGATTTGTTGGTGTTTGAGGATTGAGCATCTGTAAACTGTGACTGTTGTAAATTTGTAACGTATAATAAACTACGTGTAACCCTTGATTTTATAAATGAGAGGCATCTGCTTTTTGCTGCTAGGATTCATGCAAGCCATTGCTGTTCCATGTGGAAGTTATTGCTTGCTTATAATTTACATGTATTTCTTTCATACTTTCAGTATTCTAGGCCTCTATTGTGATGCTACTTTAATATAATTTTTGCTTTCTTACAGAAAATGAGTAGCTTGGTTGAGAGGCTTCGTGTTAGATCTGAACGGAGACCAATTTATAATCTTGATGAGTCAGATGACGATGATCTTATGCCTAGGAAACCCGGGTCTTCTGAACAAAAGTTCGAAAAAATAGTTAGGAGTGATGCGGTAGATCTCTTCTTTTTTATATCTCTATGTTTTTACATGCTTTTTTCCCTTGTTACGTTTCTATCAATTTCTTATGCTCCATCTTCTTATTTGATGTCTTATACTTCTTAATATGATTTTTTTTAGTTAATTGGTTAATCTTACATAACTACATACTAAACTTTCTCTCTTTGTTAATAAAGCTGAAGCAAAAGTCCAACATGAGATGCTTGGAAATATTATTATTAAAAAAAAAAAACCTTTTAGACGTTTTCTAGACTGATATATTATGCTTCACAGATGACTTCAAAAAATACTTGTTGATCTATAAAAATTTGACTAAATATTTTTATTGATGGCTCTATGTTGGTATCTTCAACATTTGAATGGAAGTTCGGTAATCTTTCAGCAAGCATTTGTAATTTTTAACTTTTGTGGGATTTTCATTTTAGCATCAAGAATGTATCTTTTGGAAGTTGGGTTTTTTAGACAGCATAGATTTGAATTGCTTATCTTGCAGTCTTAATGTTACTTGTGCTTATGTTATTTTTCTCTCATAAATAGAAAGAGAATTCATGTCAAGCCTGTGGAGAAAGTGAGAATCTTTTATGCTGTGCAACATGTACATATGCTTATCATTCAAAGTGCCTGCTTCCGCCACTGAAAGCTTCGCCTTCTGGAAACTGGAGCTGTCCTGAATGTGTATGGATCGTTATTCTTGATTCCTTAATTGCTACCATTGAGATTATTATTGATTAGATGTTTTCGTGATGTGGGACACAATTAAATGGTTATTCTTGCAGGTTAGCCCTCTTAATGATATTGATAAGATATTAGATTTTGAAAGGAGACCTACTGCAGCTGATGACAATGATGCCTCAAAACTGGGGTCAAATCAAATTTTTGTTAAACAATATCTTGTTAAGTGGAAGGGATTGTCGTATTTGCATTGTACATGGTAATACATTGTTACGGTGTCATTTAAAATAGATGCATTTGATGGGAAATGTTGTCTAAATCCAGTTATCTTTCCTGTTCTCTCCCCCTTCTCTTTTAACTCTTGATAGAACTTTGTCTTCTAAGAGCTTGAATTGATCTGCTGTATGTATTGCTCAGGGTGCCGGAGAAAGAATTCCTCAAAGCTTTTAAGACCAACTCACGTCTGAAAACTAAAGTAAACAATTTCCATCGTCAAATGGAAGCAAATAAGGGCTCTGAAGATGAGTTTGTTGCGATCCGACCTGAATGGACTACTATTGATCGGATACTTTCTTGCAGGTCCATGCTTCACAAATTTCTGTCACTATTATTAGTTACAATTTGATTGTTGTTGATTCTGTTTTCTGCACCAAATGTAGGGCAGGCTTATTTATTCTTTGCTGTAATTCTATCCATTTAAATTGAACTAGCATTAGTAAGTTAGGGCATATACCTAATAACGAATGGTAGTAAATCCTACTAAATCTTATTTGTTTAGAACAGTTTATCATGTCGTATGTCAAGATATGAGGTTCTCATTTAGTTTAATCATAGTTAGATGGTAAAATCTCACTGCAAAAGAAATATCAGTTACTGAAATGAGTTCTCATAAGTTGTTTTAATAATTTTTTGGGTGTTTGTAATTTATTATTTGACTTGGTTTTTCCGTAAATTGTACATTCCTGTGCGATTTGATTGGTAAATGTTATTTGAATGCTTCAGGGGGGATGGTGATGATAAGGAATATCTTGTGAAATATAAAGAACTTCCTTATGAAGAATGCTATTGGGAATTCGAATCCGATATATCTGCATTTCAACCTGAAATTGATAGATACCATAGAATTCAGTCTAGATCTCGAAAATCTTCTTCCAGTAAGCAAAAATGCAACATTAAAGATGCTCTTGAGTCAAGAAAGAAACAGAAAGAGTTTCAACCGTATGATCACAGTCCTGATATTCTTTCTGGAGGTACATTAATTTCTCTGACATTATTTTCTGTATCTAGTATGCTCTTCTTTCATGCGCTGTAACTCCATATATTTTGATGTGTTTAAGGTTCACTACATCCGTACCAGCTCGAAGGATTGAACTTCTTGCGTTTCTCTTGGTCCAAACAAACCCATGTGATACTTGCTGATGAAATGGGCCTTGGTAAATCATTCCCTTGTGAATTCATTGTTTGGGATTTAAAGCATTTATGTATTTGAGGTTAGACTGTATAAATGCTTTGGCTTTGCTTTGTTCAGGAAAAACCATACAGAGTATTGCATTTCTAGCATCTCTTTTTGAAGAGAATATATCTCCACATTTAGTGGTGGCACCATTATCAACATTGCGAAACTGGGAGCGGGAGTTTGCAACATGGGCCCCTCAATTGAATATTGTATGTACACGAGACATTTTTTTTACCTATTGACCATCATTATTGGTGAATATAATTGGTCCTAAGTGGGAAGTTACCTGGCTGCAGGTCATGTATGCTGGTTCTTCTCAGTCTCGTTCTGTAATAAGGGATTACGAATTTTACTTACCTAAAAGTCATAAGAAGATCAAGAAAAAGAAATCTGGTTTAGCTGTGAGTGAAAGCAAGCAAGATAGGATCAAATTTGATGTCCTCCTGACATCATATGAGATGATCAACTTAGACACCACAACATTGAAACAAGTAAAGTGGGAGTGCATGGTAAATGTTCTTATGCTCAACATTTACTCATTCATATTTAGTTAGCATTTTCGCTGACATCTGCAGATAGATTGTTGATGAAGGCCACCGTCTTAAGAACAAGGATTCAAAATTGTTTTCATTGCTGAAGCAGTATTTAACTAACCATCGGGTGCTTTTGACTGGGACTCCTCTTCAGGTTTGTTGTCATATCATGTTTTGCTCATGAGATTGTGACTTTGGTGAGTGGAGCTTATGATGAGATGAAGTGTTGATCCTTTAGCTTTTTTATTTCACACATTTTTGATGCTACTGGCAAGCCAGATGTATCATTGGACCTATTTTGATATCAACAATGAAATAACTTGAACCTTCTTCTTGTGATTTAACTGTAGGGTGAGGTTACCATAGGGAAAAATTTATGTTGATCTTTTGTTTTAGAATTTTTACGGTGACTGGAAAACATATCTGATTCTATCACCGCATAAGTAATATATTCATATTTAATCAAAGTTTGGGTGTTTAATAATGTTGTTTTTCCTTAGAAGGTTGTTTTGTACCACATGATCTACAGATGTTGAATGAAGACAGTAGTCAGTACCATTTTTTTCCCCTTAAATTTCTCAATTTGGACATTTGCTTTCCACTTTTCATTATTAGAACTCTAGTTATTAATACCTAAAGCATATATGCTTATGTGTGTGGTTTCCCCCTCTAAAATTTTCCAATTTCTTTCCTTCATGAGATTACTTTTTCATATCATTATGGACTTGATGCCCTGCCACTGAAGTTTTTGATTCTCAAACTTATGTTCTATTGTTTTGGTATGCTTGCAGAACAATCTCGATGAGCTTTTTATGCTTATGCACTTTCTAGATGCTGGGAAGGTTAGTAGATAAGAACTTCCAATCATAATGTTATTGATGTAAAGTAGGATATGTCAGTTGATATTTATGTACTTGTATGCTTGCAGTTTGGAAGCCTGGAGGAGTTCCAAGAAGAATTTAAGGATATAAGTCAAGAGGAGCAGATTTCAAGGCTTCATAAAATGCTAGCACCTCATCTACTTAGAAGTACTGATCTGAAACTTTGCTAAATTCATTACCTTTTTTTTTCTTTTTTTTCCCTTTCAGTTGTTTAGATTATCTAAGATCATTATATCTTGTTTGATGCAAGGTGTCTCGATTACTACTTTGTATGTTATTAGCTTTCTTAGTTTAATCTTGTTTAACTTCAAACTTATTGTGTTTTTGCTGTTGTGATTTCAGTCTTATTTTGAAGTATACAAAACAAAAGCTTCGGACTTTCCTCATTTTCTTGTTTTCTTAAATATATTTATGTACCTTTGATTGTAATATGAACATTTTTGACAATTTTTTTTTTTGGATTTTCTAAGCTCATCAATCTACTGACTAGGATGGTAACTTGCCCGAGCATTGATTTGCTAAGTTTAGGCTTTGTAGAAAAAAAGAAACAATTTTTTCCTCTGCCTCTCTATTCTTAGTTACTGACCGTGGGTCATGAATCATGTGTTCATGTATGTTGCAATCGTGTTTATTATTTTGAAAGCTTGGTTTATCACTTTTTATGAAAGACAAGCTTTGAGCATAGCAACTTCTGATAATATAGATTACCGTATAGTTCATGATTGGAAAAAAAATCTTGATTTGATATTCGAATTTATTCTCACTTGGAATGCTTGTAATTGTCACAACTTCAATATTGTTATGCTTGCATTTTCTTGAAATATAATTTATAGTAGTAAGATTTCACAAATATCCCTGAGTTTTAATCTTTTATCATAGATATCCTCAACGTTTTTAAAACCTCACAGATACCCCTAATATTAACACCGTTATATTAAATGTGGTATCTAAAGGTAAAACATGTTATATTGATGTAGAGTTTGATGAAAATTGTGATTTTTCATTTAAATTTTTGTCTTGGATTCGAGTACTCTAATTAGCAAACTTATCTACTAATATATGTTAAATTTTTAATCTGAATCATTTAATATAATTAGTTTTATCTAAGATATTAATATTAACTCATTAATGAAAGCCAAAATCATTTATTTCTTTTTAATTTTGCACATAGCCATCTCAATCTCATTTTATCGTATTCTGTCTACAATTTGATGTGGTGATTTCTTCGATTTTTTTCTTTGTTCAATAAAAAAGAAGATGCAATGATATTTGATGCTAGAATAATTAAAGTTCTAATATATTATGCAAAGAATTAAACTAAATTAACCAACTCAGTCTAAAAGAAAACAAGTTAATGGAAAATTAATTTTTAACTTTGTACAATAAGGATTAATTCTTTAATTCTAAATTTTAAACTTTGTGTCAAGAGTGTATGAAAAATTGAGAAACTAACTGTAAATATTAACACCGTATACAAATTAAGAGTATAAATGATAATAAATAAAATGTTGGGGGTATTTGTGATCAAGTCATAAACGTTGGGGGTATCTATGACAAAAGATTAAAACTCAGGCAGACCACTGTTACCTAAGCAATTTTTTTTTGTTGATAATTTTGCTGCTTAACTATGGTATGAGTTATATGCTAATGGATAGGGATGATCAGAGATTGTTAATTTTTTTAATTGTGGATCAAGCTCTGTTGCATTGGTTTTAAAGCTGACGTGTAAAAGACCAGTGCAGCTTCTATAAATGTTTTATTTCAAATAAAAGCCTCTGGAATTGTGTGCACAACTGAATGATGGTGTTGCAGGAGTGAAGAAAGATGTGATGAAAGAAATGCCTCCTAAAAAAGAACTCATTTTGCGTGTTGAGTTGAGTAGCAAGCAAAAAGAGTACTACAAGGCAATTCTCACTCGTAACTATCAAATACTAACTCGACGTGGTGGTGCACAGGTAAGGGACATTTTTTAGTAAAATATCTCTTGTTTTCATTTTTCAATGTACTATTGATGTAATTTTATTGTGGTTGATTAGCAGATATCCCTCATCAATGTGGTGATGGAGTTACGCAAGCTCTGTTGTCATCCTTACATGTTAGAGGGAGTTGAACCAGTTATAGAAGATTCGAGTGAATCTCACAAGTATGTTTTTAATAGATCATCTCCAATGCCATCATTTATATAATTTATTAGAAAAAAATTTCTTGGCTTGCAGTGTCAGTGAAATATTTTGTTGCTTTAATTTTGCATGCCTGAAATAATTGTCTCTCCATTGTTGAAGGATATGTCCACGTTCGGATTAAATATAGATTGCTAATTTATTTGATTTAAGGTCCATGGATTTGCTTTACATCTTCAATGAAGCCTCTCATCTATTTTTTCTTTTTTAAACTATTCGACAGACAGCTGTTAGAGTCTTCTGGGAAATTGCATTTGTTGGATAAAATGATGGTGAAGCTCAAGGAGCAAGGGCATAGAGTTCTCATATACTCACAATTCCAGCACATGTTGGACTTGCTAGAGGATTATCTAACATACAAGGTAGCCGAAGGAACCTATTTTTCTGCAATCTTGATTTTCTCCATCTGGTTTGCAGTTGAATTTAGATGTTCTAGTTTCGTTTCAGAAATGGCATTATGAACGGATAGACGGAAAGGTTAGTGGAGCTGAAAGGCAAATACGAATTGATCGATTTAATGCCAAAAATTCTTCCAGATTTTGTTTTTTGCTTTCTACAAGAGCTGGGGGCTTGGGAATAAACCTTGCAACTGCTGACACAGTTATAATATATGACAGGTATAATCTTATAGCAGTCTAGCGTTTAGTATCTGTTTTGTATTTCCTTCTTGATGTCTGTAAAATTAGTACTACACAACGAGGTCATGCCATATATTTTGAAGAATAATTTAATGTAGCTGGGGGATTCTGAATAAACTTTTCAACTGCTGACACAGTTATAATATATGGCAGGTATTATCTTAGCAGTTTAGTGCTTAGTATCTGTTTTACATTTCTTTTCTGATGTCTGTTAAAAAATTAGTTCTACAGAACGAGATCATGTCATATAAATTGAAGAATAATTTTTAGTATAACTTTAACACTGTTGATAATTGTTGCAGTGACAATTCTTTGGTGTTTTGTTCTTCTAATGATTTTGTATCCGTTGAGTATACTTTTTTCTTTTCTAGTGATTGGAATCCTCATGCGGATCTACAAGCTATGGCTAGAGCTCATCGTCTTGGGCAAACAAATAAGGTTGAGATTAGTTATTCAAAATTGAAATTTTTTCTGTGGCAGTTTCTTAAGTGGTTTTGTCTTACAGGTAATGATTTATAGGCTCGTAACGCGAGGAACCATTGAGGAAAGAATGATGGAGATGACAAAGAAGAAAATGGTGTTAGAGCATCTTGTTGTTGGAAGGTTGAAAGCTCAAAATATTAATCAGGTAAAGAATTAGCTTTTAGATGTCTGCATTTTGTCTCATATCTCATAAAGTTCTTTAAATATTTTCTTCCTTGTTACTGTTTTGAAAGTCAGAGACAGATATGAGAATGTTTGATGTGATATGAATCATTACAATGTTCAACTAGAAGTGATGTTTTGAAAATTAATAAAAAATAACTTTGTTTTAGGAAGAGTTAGATGACATCATCCGATATGGGTCAAAGGAGTTATTTGCTGATGAAAATGATGAAGCTGGAAAATCCCGACAAATACATTATGATGCTGCTGCGATAGAAAGGTAAAAATTGCTAATATCTCTATTGTTGATGAGACCATTGAACTTTGAAACTTACATTTTCCTGTTCCCCTGACAGATTACTTGACCGTGAACATGTTGGAGATGACGAGACTACGCTGGATGATGAAGACGAAGATGGATTTTTGAAGGCTTTTAAGGTATTGCCATGTACATTTTTACATTAAATTGTGTTCTTTTGTTGGTGTTTTATGCAAGTCTTGATTCACTGGCCTTATTAAGCAGCTGACTTGATCCTGTCTTTTTACGTGCATTTTGTTGTCACTGCAAAACTATCGTTGATAATGTTGAGCATACCTTTTGGGCTTATGGCTTAGATCAAGTGCTAAGCGGTTAGGTCAGGCCAAAGTAAGTCTTTCCTTTATAGTGGTTGTAAAATTTTATAAAATTGGTAGTTGTAAAATTTTATAAAAGACAATCCTTTATAATTTTCCCCATCCAAACTGGAAAAAAGTTGAAATTCTTGGAAGACATTTGGCAGAACCCTGCCGTATCATTTTTTCTCTCTTTTGGCATTGGCTCTAGTACTCTACCCTCTGAAATTTTTTTCATACTTTTTTGCAGTATGCCTTTTTGTATTGGGTAAAATTATTTTTATAGTAACATTATACAACTCGTGAGCATAATACAAATACATTTATGACACCACGAAAAATAATTAGATTAAAATTTATCATTTGCTGTTTTCTAAATTTAAATATCATATTAATCTTTAATATTATAAATAATTTACTTGATAAATAGATATTCTAAATTTTTTACTGTGAAACCTGCATGCTAATATGAGCATGACACAATTCAATACATAGTACAACACGAATCCATTATGCATGCATCAGACAAGCACAAAATGACTCAACCCACTTTAACATATTTGTTAAATTAATGACTCAACAACAATAGGATAACACAAATTAGCCTTTCTTTTAAGATACAAATCAGCCCTTTAAACGAACATGTTATCATTTATCATTATTTGACTCATTAAATTTGATGACTCGATTCAAATGAATTTATAAATAAGTTTGGAAGATTGATCTCATAAAAAATTATAAATAAAAAGGACTGGTATCTTAAAAATTGAATAAAAAAGTTATTCAAAATTTTAATAATTTGTCTTTTAAGATGTAATTTTTTAAAAAATAATATTTCCTAATCCTCCACATAAAAGAAATAATTTGGGAGGATTTATTTTCCTCAACTTTATTTGTTAAAACAAACCCAAGAAAATTTTTAAGTTTTCTTTCCCACCTAAATTTCTTAACACACATTTTCCTCGGTATTTTCTATCTCTTAATAATACTGATTCCAAACACAACCTATAGGTTTTACCAGCAAACTTACAAATATGTTATTTTATTTGCAAATTTGGTCCTATCTTTCTACTTGCATTTAGTTGTCACTGCAAAGCTCTTGTTGATAATGTTGAACATACCTTTTGGGCTTATGGTAGATAAAGTGCTAAGTGGTCAGGTCAGGCCAAAGTAAGTCTTTCCTATAGTTTTCCCAAGCAAACTTGCAAATTTGTTCTTTTATTTCTATAATGGTTTGCAGAAAGGTTAGATTTGATTGTTTGGGTTCTGCCTTGGTTAGTGTAAAGAATTTTATTGGTAGCTATTCTCTAGTAGCTAATGATGTGTTAAAAAAACTGAATTTTAATAAAATTTGTTAGTAATAAGATTCTTCCTTATTTTTCTCCTTGCTGGTCAGATGCCATGAAATTTCCTTCTCATCCCATATCTTATAACATTGGTGGAGTGTCCAAATGCAACGAAATATCAATCCTTGTAGCCACACTAGAGAGGTGGTATGCTAGATGTTTAAGAATAATACTAACGGCCAGCCAAACATGTTCCTTTCAAAAACCAGCACAATTAGCACACTTTGAGAGGAGAAGAAAAGGAGGCAACTTAGGAAATGGTCTAACTTCTAATTAGTTTCCTTTACACTCAATTATCAAATACTTTACTACAAAATATTATCACATATTTGAAATAATCTTTCGAGTAATAAATTATTGAAAAGAAATATATTTAAAATTTAGTGCTTTACATATGCATATTTGTATCGGTAAGTAAATAGTATGCATATACTCATCATGGCAAAATAGTCCAAAAGTTCCCTTTCCCAAATGATGCACTTGGTGTTCATTTTAAGTTAAGGGGAGGATAACTATGCATGTCCCTTATTCTAGAAACGACACTTACGTCTTATATTTTTTTGTGATAGTTTAGTCTTATTATTATTAAAAAGTAATCGTACTAGGACAAATTACCATTTTTTATGTTTTATTTATTTTTTTCTATTTTAATTTAATTCTTTTTTTTAATTCGTTCAGTTATAACTTATTTAAGTTTAAATAGTCTCTATCTAGTACAGTTGAAAAAACAAAAAAAATAAAATGAAAAAAATTAACTTTATTCTTATGCGGTCAATTTTTTTATAATAAAAAGACTAAATTATCACAAAAAATAAGTATAAGATCTAAGTGTCATTTTTGCGATAAAGTAAAGGATCTTGAAAGTATTTTTCTCTAAGTTAAACACTTTAGTCGTTTTCAAACTAGCTCTGCATTTATGACCAGGGGACTTTAGTATGATATTTATAGTTTTGTGGTGCACTTCAGTTTGAAGTAAAGTGTTCGACTAAACTATGTAAGTTGGGTGTAAAAGTGTTAATGAGATCATATAAGTATTAGACTAAAAGGTACCAATTCAAATGTAAGAGCTAATTTGTTCATTTGAGGAAAAAGTACTTCTGTGGTATTTTAACATTTGGATATGCATATGTAAAACATTATTTACTTACCTTTAGGTGCAAATATGTATATCTCAAGTATTAATTTTTAAATCCATTGCCTTCTGAGAATTTATTACTTGCAATAATTTTTTCCCAAATATGTTATAATAGAAAGTGAAGGAATTTAATTAGTAGTTTGACCATTTCGAACCTTGTCTCTTCTTCCCTTTTTAAACTGTGCCGCTTTTTAAGATGAATATGTTGGCTGCTGGTGTTCCTCAAATACATTGAAAGTAGGACCTCTCTGGTTGTGGGGATTGGAATTTTGTTGCATTTTGACATTTCACCCATATATACAATGGCACAATGCTTAGAAAGTTAATTTCTATAGGAAGTCAGTTTTGTAATTCTTGAAGCTACAACATAGTCGAATTTCATATTTTTTTATTCATATACTTTTATCTGCTGTTTTTTGATTTTAATCAGTTAATTTTTGTAATCTGTGTAGGTTGCAAATTTTGAATATATTGAAGAAGTACAGGCTGCAGCAAAGGAGGAAGCGCAGAAGGTTGCCATGGACAATCCATCTACAGTGAACAGTACAGAAAAATTAAATTACTGGGAAGAGTTGTTAAAGGACAGATATGAAGAACATAAAGTTGAAGAATTTAATGCTTTGGGAAAAGGGAAGAGAAGCCGTAAACAGGTATTTCTTTATCGCTAATAATTTGGTTTTTTCAAATGCCTTAGTTTATCTGTCTGAAGGGCATGTTTTCCCAAAAATGTTTTCTTGTGGAGAAATTAAGATCCATGTGTTATATTTTGGTTTTGACACCAACTTCTTATTGGGGGTCTTGCTTGCTTATTAAAGTTGTTAGAAGAATTAAAGGCATCAGATATTTCTTACCTAAATGGGAGCTCACTTTAATACATTTCTATAATTCAGTGTGGAATGAGAGGGGGAATAAACTATACTGGAAGAAAAGCTGAATATTTCTGTTAATTTCTAATATTTGTTTAGCTAAAAGATTACAAACGGTATATAGACCATGCCCCATAGTGAATTAGAACTTAGAATAATACCCTTGTAACATTTTATCTTCAACATGACATTGAATCTGAGGCAAGAAAATATTAGCTAAGTTTAGATATATTAAACAGATGACAACAGATAAGTAGCATTCTCGGTGAAATCAGTTGGTAATAGAAAGGTGGTTTCTGGATTTGCAATGTTGATAGGAAAGAAGGAAAAGTTGATGGCAGCTATAAAATAAAAGTCTACAGCAGAACTTTATGCTTCTACTATATTGTAAAATGAAAAAAATATTTCCATTATTTTCTGTACTTTTGTAATTTGAGATTACAGATACTATTTATAGGAAGACCGCTCTCTAGTTGAGATTAAAAGTCCTTTATTATGCATACAAATGCATATATGGGATGAGATTACAAGGATCTTGTAGTATGCATATAAATATGCAATTTAAGCATTGACCTTGAATTTATGTAGATGGTATCTGTAGAAGATGACGACCTTGCTGGTTTGGAAGATGTAAGTTCTGAAGGCGAGGATGAAAAATATGATGCTGAGATGAGTGATGGTGAAACAGTACCATCTGGTGTGGCTGGGAGGAGGTCTAATAAAAAGAAAGCTCGTGGTATATATATTTCCTACCATTGCAAACTAGTGGATATGGTTTGCTTATCAGTATTCTTCCTGGGGTCACTTAAAAGTGGATTCTTTTGCAGTGGACAATGGGGAACCCTTACCTTTGATGGAGGGTGAAGGAAGATCATTCAGAGTACTGGGTTTCAACCAAAATCAGAGGACTGCATTTGTTCAACTTATGATGAGGTCGTCTCTTAAACTTTTGAATCTGGGTCTACTCTAGTATGTTGATTTCAATTATATCCATTCCCCCCCCATGTAGGCCTGTGAGTGTACATGTGGATGTGATTATGTTCTTATTTGTAATGAATTCCTACTAGTAAGGACATGGAGCTTGCTTATGTAGGTTGCATTGGTTGCCTGTCTTACGTTGTGAGTGTTTTGCAGGTTTGGGCTTGTTGATGATGATTGGAAAGAGTATGCCTTACGCATGAAGCAGAAAACACTCAAAGAAATAAGAGAGTATGACATTCATTCATAGTTCTTGTTTTGGTTCTTTTCCCATTGTTGTCTACAAGTAATTCTAAAAATGCAATTTTCTTCTGCTTTAGAAATCCAAACCAATCAAGTTTGCTCGGGAGTTGTATGTGGAATCCATAATATTTATCTTTTTAATTTCTTTATCCTTGTAGCTAATGTTTATAATGATTGCTTATTCCTTTTTATTCAGTTACGCGGCTGTTTTCTTGTCCCACATCTATGAAGATATTACTGACTCCTTAAACTTTTCAGGTGCTAATCCTTCATACTTGGGTTTTGTAATTATTTTAGGAAAAGTCCATTTTACTCTCAATACTTTCAGTCTTTCCCTTGTATGCAATGTAGTCCTTGAATTAAATATTTTTAGAATTGTAGTCAAATCAATCACAAATCTTAATTGCAGAGATTAAATTAATCAGAATCTGACCAATTTGACTGCTGATCTTAATTTAGGAACTAAATTGATTAAAAACTGAAATCTTTGAAACTAGTATAGACATTTATTATTTTATTATTAAAATTTTAAAATTTCATTCTCCTTGTTTGTTCTGGTCATAATATCTTACTTTTTATGGTCTCGATTGTAGATGGGGTTCCAAAAGAAGGACTCAGAATACCAGATGTACTTGTTCGGCTTGCAACTTTAATGTTGATAAGGGAAAAAGTATGTTGCAATCATGATTTGGTTCCTCATCATGGCTATATGGAGTATGGATATACTTGTTTATGAGTTTGCTTAGACATGCTATTTTGCCCACTATGAAGGAGAGGTTATGTCTTCAGAAAGTTTTCCTATATTTTTGAGGCTAATTGATGATTTTAAGGTTTTTCATGGAAGTCAGGATGACTAGAGTATTTGTCTAAACAAAGTGGTAGTTTTTCCCCTGTTATTTACCTAATCCTTGTGATATGGCCAACTTATGATTCTGAATGAAAGAATAATGTTGCAGATAAAGGTCATCTTTGGTATAATATTAGCTTTTCTGGTTGCTTTTCTTACAATGATAACTGATTTTTTGCAATGATAGGTTGAATATGCATCAAACAATCAGGCTGCTCCAGTTTTTGCGGATGATGTTCTTTTGCGCTACCCAGGGTTAAAAGGCGGAAAGTTTTGGAAGGAGGAGCAAGATTTGACGTTACTCCGTGCCGTGTTAAAGTATGTATCTCGATATTACCAGTTACAATTGAGTTACTCTTATGTAGCTGTGCAACAGTTATTTAGTACCATTTGGTACATAACTATTTGTCCGCCTTTCTTTCTGTTTTTGTGTTGTGTGGCCTCCTTAATTTTCACTTGGTAATTTGTGGAAGACTTGAAGTTGACCACATGGAATTTTTGTTCAATCTTAAGGCATGGTTATGGGAGATGGCAAGCAATACTTGATGACAAAGACCTGAGGATCCAAGATATTATTTGTCAAGAGCTGAATCTTCCGGTCATAAATCTTTCTATTGCTGGTCAAGCTGGTCTCCAAGGACAAAATGGTGCCAATACAGTTAGTACAGGAGCAGCAGGCAACCATTATGGGGAAAATGGTCCCAGCAGTGTAGGGGCTGATGCTGCCCAGGGAACCACCAGTTCTATGCAGGGAACATCAGAAGCAACAAACCAAGCACAGTGCTATCAAGACTCTTCCATACTGTATCATTTCAGAGATATGCAGAGGAGACAAGTTGAGTTTATTAAGAAGAGAGTGGGTCTTTTGGAGAAAGGACTGAATGCAGAGTACCAGAAGGAGTACTTTGTAAGTTGTTCGCTTTAGTTTTTCATATACTTATCCTTGATTCGGCTGGATTATGGGTTTTAGATATGCAGAAACCTACATACTTAGAAGCAGTTCGACATTGGAAAATTTTAGCAGTTTACTACATATGCATATGTACTTATGTGTGATCTGATATTGCTTTTGTATTTCTGAGCTTGCTTTGATGATAATTGTTATTATGGTTTCAGGCTGAGAAATCAAATGAAGGTACTTGTGAAGAGCCTGAAAATGAAGCTCTAAATCTCCCGGGTCCTCATTCTGCAGAGGCCAAAACTCTTGATCAATTGCCTCAACTAGATCCTTTCAGTAAGTTTGATCTTTATTGTAGGCAATGCCTGGTAAATTAAAATTTCGTTGCAGTACTTCTACAGTTTTACTTTGATACGAAATTACAGATTTTCGTATCTGGATGTGAAAATGCAGCAGAAGACTTTCTTGTCTTCTATCTATTGTCAAACTTATAGAAAGATTGGATGTGCTGTGCCTCTTGCAAAGCTCCTATAGGAGCTTTGAGCCTTTAAATTATGGGAATCAGATTAGAATGGAGAGAGAAGTAGCCAGATAACGCAGGAGACAGGGAAGTAGAATATAGGGAGAATATCATTAGAATATAAATTCAGTCAGGAAAAAATTAGTTCAAATAAAGAATATCCTGAATAATGTCACAAATATTGAAGTCACGAATTTAACCAGGGAACATCTTGTTATTGTTCTTTCCATAACCAAAAATTGTTTTTTTTTTATTTGGGGTGGTTCGGGGTTCATAATTCCTGTTGTCTTAAAACCTAGCTCTCCGTAATAAGTGTGGAGATGTACTCTAATGAAACGGTAAGGGGTTGGGCAGGAACTGTTTTTCCCATTTCATTAGAAGTAAAAGGATAAGAGAAAGGTATCATAACTCCCTCAGCTTCCATCTTAGATTCTTTGCTGAATTTATTAATTCAATAAAATGAATAATATGTTTTTCTTGGAATAGAAAAAACAATAAGAAATATGCTTTTCGTAGTTGGATTTGTCAAGAGTAATTTGAGTTTCTAGATAAACAGAGTTGATGAATATATAGATGTGGTCAGCCTTTGAGTTGTCAACCTATCAACTCTACGTACACCTGTGGGATTGTTAATCTATGGATTTGAAATGGTATTGTAACTTTTGAAAAGATGTGGTTTGGTAACTTATTTTATTTACTTAAGCAAGATTAGTATACTAATTATAATAAAGATAAAGTTTAGTATAGTAATTTTTTGGTCAAACAGAAGAAGGATATTAACTTCATAAAATTTCAAATAAGTCTGAAAAGTTTGAAGGTAACTTTGACATTTTGCAAATTTGAATTAGAGAAAAAAAAAAGAGAACCCCTCCAGCGAACCACCACCAGCCAACCCAACCCCCACCCCTCTCTCATCTGCGAACCTCCCCACCCCACTTGCGTGTTTTTGAGTTTTTTTTTTTTTAAATATTCAAATTTCCAAAATGCCAAAATTGCTATCAGAAAAATACATTTGCCAAGCACAATCTAAATATGACTCTATGGCCTTATTTGGGAACTTTTAATGTTAGTGTCCTGACTAAAAAATTATTATATTAAAATGTACCTTTAACAAAGTTATGGTATCATTTTTGTACTATATCCGTTAGTCTATTATTAGTTCTTTCCATGCTGCTCTGGATGAATGCCAATTAATTAATTTGTATGTTTCACATGCAGTCTCTGCAGAAATATCTGCTGCTGCTTGCGACAATCATCCAGATCGATTGGAATTGCCTAGGCTTTATAACGAGGTAAGTTCCTCCGTCCATGACGATCTGAATATTTACCATGGCAGAAACGAGAGATTTCATTGTCATTTTTGCTTTACATAATATATCTACTATGTCTTTCCTTCTTATTGACAGATGTGCAAGATTGTGGGGGAAAGCAGTCTTGCCTCTAACCAGATAGGCAATCAAGATCTGGGGAAGAATCCGTTATCGTTAGATAACATTTGTGAAGATGTAAACCGTGTTCTCTCTACTATTGGGAAAATTCCACCTCCTTCGGCACAGCCAATACCAGCTCCTAACAACCCATCGGATGGCGAATCGAAGAAGGATGTTGAGATGGAAGAGTTGGTAACAGAATCTCCTGAGGTTCCAGCGGTTGTAGATCCAGGTTCCCTTCAGTCTGAAAAAATTGTTGGGTGATTGAATGCCAAATTGTTGGATCTTGCCAATAGGTAGATGCCTTCAAGCTAGCCATCCTTGAATATTAACTGTTTCTCTTTATCCTTTGGGAAGAATGCTTAACATAGTAATTACCTCAGGAACATTTATAGCAGCTAAATTCTAACATTAAATGTCAAAAATAATTTCTTCAATATAAATAGCATTTTTCAAGAAGTGCATGATCAGTAAAGAGAGGAACAACGAATGCAACATGGCTGATACTAGGTCGTAGAGGAGAAGATTTTACGGTTATCCATATTGTTGTTTAATTAATTCAACAAAAGGAATTTCCTACAAGTAATTATGAATCAAAAGCTAGTTTCTTGATTCCCCTTGTTTTCTCTCTGGTTGAAGATGGTGGAGGTTCAATAGGAAACTTTAGCATTGTTTGTGCTACCTCCTTTCAACATTGATCTGGACCAACCGGATTGACAAAGCGAGGTTGGAATGGAAGAGCGAAGAACACTACTATATATCATAATAGTAGTACAATTACAAATGATGTATCAGTTTTTCATTGGGTACAGCTAGGTAGGCAGGCCCATTGTATTTTCCAATAATACTACTATATCATTTGAGATTCATCTCAAATGGAATGAATCAGTGCAGCAGAGTGTGGGTGTCGGGGAACTACCTATTATTGTCATTTAAAAAAAAAAAATTCACAAATTCTCTTTTTACTTCCCTTTTAATTTTTGTCATGCATTTTTTGGGTATGCTTGTCGTGTTTCTTTCCTCCCCTTTAGGCTTGCATGATGTATTAGTCGTTATGGTGTTGAATATATCCTTTTGATGAACACATTATATCTGAAGCAGGCTTACAGGAGTCGAGAGGTATATAAATGATATTTTACATATTTGCATTTATTGTCATGAATATATATATATATATACTTGTGAGAATTGGTAACCCATATTGTTTTGATGATTTTTATTATCCTAATTTTCAATTGGTGTTTTTGGATTACCCTTATTTTGAATCTCAAATGGAATGAATCAGTGCAGCAGTGTGTGTGGGGGGAACTACCTATTATTGTCATTTTTTAAAAAAAAAAAAACCTCATTTTCAAATTCTCTTTTTACTTACCCTTTAATTTTTGTCATGCATTTTTTGGATATGCTTGTCGTGTTTCTTTCTCCCCCTTAGGCTTGCATGATGTATTAGTCTTTATGGTGTTGAATATATCATTTTGATGAACACATTATATCTGAAGCAGACTTACAGGTGTGGGGAGGTATATAAATGATATTTTACATATTTGCGTTTATTGTCATGAAAAAATATATATTTACTTGTGAGAATTGGTATATTTGAAGTATCCGTATTCTTGTTTTGCTGGTCTTTTTATCCTTGTTTTCACATCTTTATTTAGGTTATTGATAT
This sequence comes from Hippophae rhamnoides, assembly GCA_033030585.1. Lineage (NCBI taxonomy): Eukaryota > Viridiplantae > Streptophyta > Magnoliopsida > Rosales > Elaeagnaceae > Hippophae > Hippophae rhamnoides. Next base: position 34,513,071 of record CM065435.1, on the reverse strand, counting down.
CTATTTTGATCAATTTTAATAATTTTTACACTAAATTAAGGTGTTTTAGAGATGACATTGTTAAAATTAAGTAATCTAAATAGAGATAGTTTAAAGATATCAGTTGAAAATAAAGATATTAGAGAATAAAGATATTAAAACAAAAATATGGGTATCTTAAAGGTTCTAATCCCTTCGGATAGATAGTAATTTTGAAGTATTCATATTTTTGTTTTCATTATTTTATTAATATTATTATTGTACTTTTGGTACGTGTTTTGATGTAATTTATCATTTAATTAAAGGTTTTTTATATGAATAATAATAGATATTGGATGTTTAGAGGATATTTTTAAAAAATAAATCAATTAAACGATATTTATAAATGTAAATTTTTTTTAATTAAATTATAAATTATATGAAATTAGTATATTTTTTTTAAAATGGAGTATTACTAAAATACTATTTAAAAAGTGAGTAAAAAAAAGTACCAAAATTAAAATCATGATATTATTAAAGTAAAGAATCTTGTATTTTTTACTCATTATTTTCTAATAGATCGGTAAAAATTTAGTATTATCAAGACGAAAATCCTGAACATATACGATATTGGATGATAATTATGAGATACTTATATTTGCTGTATTAGTTTGGATTTAGTTTGCTTATAAATGCTCATTTTTCATTGGAATCTTTAAATTGAAATTATTGAATACAATATCAATTAGGAATGGCAACGAGGCAGTTCGATCATATTCAATCCGATTTGGATATGAATCATGACCCTACCCGACCCGAACTATTACAATCTACTAGTCTTTTTTTGCACACGGTATCTTAGAATAAAAATAATGAAAATTCAGATAGTTCAAATTTACCAAATATATTTTGTTGCTTTGTTTACTAGTATATACGCAATTAGTTCCGTTTCGAAATAAAATCTAAACCAATCTAATAAAAGCTATAAAAACCATGCAATGAATCTTTTATAAGACTAATTTATTCCTTTATTTATACAAACAAAAGATTATTTGATCCCTTTATTTATACAAAAGAGATATAATGTAGCACTACTTTAAGTTAGAGAAGGTTAAGTACTCTTTTTTTTCTTTTTTTAAAAAAAAATACATATTTAATAATTTTGAATACATTTTATAAAAAAAGAAAATTAAGAATATCCCTTATCATTTCAATGTTAAATATGCGAAACTCTATAGTGCTTTGAAAATGATGGTTTCATGTTTCGTAGAGATGACAGAGTTGAGACGAAAGGGCTCGCTGTCTTCAAATTTTTTTCGTTTGATCTGGTACAGGTAAATGACAATAATACCATCAATATTATTTCTTTTAAAAATTTTTATGAATAAAATATTTATTAATCACATGTAATATTTTTATTTCAAATACAAAAAGTGTTATAATTGTGCTAATTATTATTACTTTCATAATAATTATCATGCATTGGAATGTGCATATTATAACTGTCATTCATCGTAGTTCGAGCAAACTCTTATCAAAAGGAGCAAGTTATATATATATATATATATATATTTTTTTTTTGTCTGATAGGTAACATATAATTACCAACATGACGCAATACATTAGATGTTGGTTAAATTGTACACATTTTATTCTCAAATTTAAGATAGTGAATCTCAGTCTTCAAGGGAATTTGTTACAGCAAATTTTTGATGAGTTTTTTCAATTGTGGTGGTGCCTCCCAATAAAAAAAAAAAGAGGTTGTTCTAGCTATCTATAACTGAGATTAAATGTGGGTAAATTTTATTTTATTTTTTTTCAAAAACTGACGAACTGACAAACCTAAAGATCAGATCGAGTCTTTACTTTTATTTTTAAGTCGATTGATTCAGTATGCCAATTAATTTTGAAAATCGACCTAATCAGGTCTGTTGAAGGGTTTAACTTTACAAACCACTAAAAATCGAAACTTCCTACCTATTATATATATATATATATATATTATAATTTCTATTATATTTTGCTATTTTTTATTCCATTAATTATAATTTCTAAAGAAAAATTACCCTTGAATCACTACAAAAATGTGTTATTTAGATACTTTGGTTAAGTATCACGTAAGTTACTCGATTTTAAAATTATTACACTTTAATCATATAACTTCATAGTTATGTGAATAAAATTTTCGTTTTTCATAATTATGTAACTAAAGTGTTATTTTTTATAGTAAAAAATGGACACTTTAATCACATAACTATGAAGTTATGTGATTAAAAAATCTTAATTTTAAAAATCAAATTAATTATATGTTATTTATAAAAATTATATGATTAAAATGTATTACTAATATAAATAAATTGAATTAAAATTTTTTTTTACTGGTTTGATTAGTCAAATCTAATATATAGTAAACTATTATTGATTAAAAAATTATAAGTAATATATATATATATATTTATCCTTTCATTCTTAAGTTAAGTTATAATATTTGTGGTAGGTTTATTATTTCAATCTAAACTTTTGATTCCGATAAAAAGAAGAAGATAATATTGTGAACAAATTTTTTATAAAAAAAATTATAAATATATAAAATCATCAAATTAAAACTCTTAAATAGATATCGTAAGTCGATTTGAAGGTTTTGGAGTCAAAAATCTATTAAGATTTTGGTTTTTCCAAAACTACAAAAAGATTAACTTGTTAAAAAGCTTAATAATGGACCAAACCGCCGCATCAATCCCGTATTTTAATGATGGTTTGTTGCCTAACCAAAGGACTTCAGTACATCCCTTGTCTTTGGCTATTTTGCAAGTTCACTTTTTTCACTTCCATTATTAGTTATTCATTAAGCATCAATGAAAAATATTGTTGTTGTTCTTAAAGTTCTTTGTCCAAAACTTTTTTGTTCAAATAAGTTTTAATTAGTTTGAAAAAATTTATCCAAAAAACAAAAAGACTTTATATTATGAAAAAGAAAAAGATCAAATTGTCCTTAAAATAATTAACTAATAAAAAATTTATTTGACCATTATTAACCTCAAAAAAATTCCAATTTAATGCCAAAACGAAATAGAATTAAAAAAAATCTAGAAAAAGTTTTGAAAAACACTAAAAAACCGAATCATATTGAAGACGATAATTTGGTGAGAAAAAATTATAGGAGAATAGATGACTTTTTAAGAAAAAATTGAGTTTTATCTCAAATTTGCACCTATCAAATTTGTAGCAGTCTTAATGCCCTCAAAAATAGGGATTGAAGACATATATGTGATTCATTCATGAGAAACAAAATTAAAGATGAATTTTTCCATTTTTCATCATGTGCGTGTGCGTGATATATATGTTGAAATCAACTACTAAATCTTAAATTTAGTTCATTAATATACTTAATTAAATATATAAACTACTAATATATTATTATAAAAATATGTGTCTAACATGTCTACTTTTGTTAGATAGTATTATTACTAAAATATCAAACCTAATTTTAAATATATAATAATTAATACAGTCTAATACAATTTAAATAATTTATAAAGTTTACTAAAGAAATGAGTTAAAAGTTAGATGAGATTGATAATTGCAATCTAATTTTTTAATTTGATCTATTTTATTAATTTATTTGTCCACTACTATTCACTATTAGGAGTATAGGAAAAATAATTTATTATCATAAATGTTTTCATAATTATCTAAGGAATTTTATTTAGAATAAATATATAATAAATGTTATTTATGATTTATCTCAATATATTAGCTAGGATAATTATATCAAGATTATTTAATTTTAATTATTATTGTTATCTTTTGTGATTTTTTTAATGAAAGGTTGTAGGTGATATGCATCACTAGATATATTGAGACATCTCAATTAAGTTTGTACATCTATTGTACCTTCATTATCTAGCTAATCAACTATGAGTATTAATAAATAGAAAAAAATAAACATACAAATCAATCTTTAGCAAAACCTATAGTTATTCATGGTGCTAGCATAAGAAGAATCAAAAGCACTAGCAAATGATGGAGTATCCCATCACTATGTTGTGGTACAAATATTAGAAGCCATATAGGCTACACCAACAACCACAATATTACCCTTTCTATATATAGGGGAACAATAAAACTTTATTTGAGAAATCATCTCAAAACAATTAGTCTAAACAAAATACCATCATCACAACACAAAAGAGACTTGTTCGAAAAAGAGTCACAATATAAGTAGAATCTAAACCCAACCAAAGTCTCCTCCACCCAAAGGTGTTAGCATATATCACTGCATGAATGACCACCGCATAATCTTCCTCAAAAGCATAAGAGATCCCAAGTGGAATATAGAAGCAACTTTTAACAAAGGATTTGAAGGTTCAAAAAATACACATAAAGCCTTGTGGCCCAAAAGTAGCACTATCACTATTGACCTTTAGAAAACCTGAAGGTGGTGCTCTCCAAATAACCTCTATAATTTGGAAAGTATGCCATTAAATAATTTGTATTCGTAAACGTTAGAGCACCTAAATATCATCCACTATAATTCACATGAATTCATGTTGTGGTAGGCCCATCTCACAAATAAACTACTAAACTATGAAAAATGTAGACTCAAATACATCGATTTATCCTCGAAGCGACAATCATTTTTAGTTATTTATATCACTGAGATGGCTGAGATAATCCATGATTTTCATAGATAGTCAAGCTGTGACCTAAAGTCATGTGCCATTGTTCCTGCCCATAAATCTAGGATGGAAGAGCTATATGAGGTTGCTTACCAAGAAATGAGCATAAAATGTCCCAAGCTCACCTGCAAAATGTAAACTCCAAAAAAAGTGAGAGATAGTTAATGCACAAATTTTATATTTATAAAAGGCTGCCAAGTGTACGATCATATATAATAAGTGATAAGTATATTCTCTAGGTTAGTTGATGAGTGCTCAAAAAGCACTAAAATTACCATGATTTTATGCACATTAATTGACTAAAAAATATATATATTTATATGTTTTATCATATATTTATATAAATTTATCTTTTTCGGAATCACGGGTATTTTTATTGTTTTTTAGGTATTTTCGCTTAAAAACGTAACTTGAAGACTTAAAGAAGAATACTCGAAGCAATACATCACAAATATATCAATAAATAAATTGGGAAAGGTCAACAAATATGGAAAAATTGGACAAAATGGGTCGAAAAGGTCAAAAATATCAAAAAGGAGAAAATCGTGCCCGGAGTAGCCACGTCCGCTAGCGTGCTGGCCAAGCTGCCAATGTGACAAAGACAGCTCCACGCGCGTCCAGCGCTGCGCGCTTCCTCAGGTTCCTTGTGTGCAAAGACTGCCCACGTCCGCGCGTGCCTTCCTCCGATTTCGCGGCGTGCCTCAACGCTGTCATCGTTCACGCGCGCGTTGCCTGCACCTGCGCGCGCCCGTGCGCGCCTGAAGCCTGCCCTCCGCGCGCCCGATGCCATTTCGCCCCATTTTCACGCAACCGCCTTCGTGACGTCATCGCCGACGTCATCAATGACCTCACCATTTTCACTACGCGTTTTCAAAATTTTTTCACCCACTTTTTCTCTCCATTCTCACCTATAAATACCCCCTTCTCTTCACTTCATACCACACCTCAAAAAAACACACTTCTCTCTTCTTTCTTTCTCTCCATTTCTTAGTTTTTCGTTTTTTTAGTTTTTTTAGTTTTTCTTATGTTTTAGCTAGTTTCTCTTAATTTTAGAGTTCTTCCCTTTTTGGGAAGAACTAGTTATGTTTTTGTAATTTATTAGCTTTTTGAGTCAATAAATGGGAGTGCACATTCCGTTTGGAGGTGTTCTAGCAAGGAATGGCATCGGCAATCTTGTAAGGATTTTATTTTCTTTGCGCTTATTTTTTATGCTTTATTCTTACATGTTATATTTAATTTGTTCCGTGATTAAATTTAAGCGTTAGCTGCTTGTAAAAATGATATAATAATAACGTTGTTATGCTTGCTAAATATTAAATAGGTAAAAATCTCTAAAATGAATTGATTTTTATTTTTATTCAAGATTTTATATTAAGAATGTTAGAGAGAAATATATTATTTTTCATTACAAACTTAAATACTGAAAAATTAGATTTTAAGGTTTAGTTATCCGGTCTAATTTAGAGTAGTGTTTCTTTTATTTGTTGATACAATCGCCTTGGTAGTTAGAGTGAAGCTCTATTTCAAAAAGTTTTTATAAGAATTATTATCTGAAAATGTATTGACAACATGTTTTGGTTAGTAGTTTTAAAACTTGAAAGTTAGTACTAGGATAACTAAATTCTTAGGTTTAATTTGGACACATTGAATAAAGTTTAAACTGTCTAACCCCACCAAAGGTGGCATTTAAATGGTTCATTTTCAATCTCTTAGAAAAAGGAATTAATTTAATTAACCAAATTAGTTATCAACCCCACCCATAGGTGTTAATTGATTTGTTTAGTTAACAAAGAATATCTAACCCCACCAAAGGTGGTATTCATACAAAAAAGGGAGAATCAATAAATATCAATTCATATCTTTAATAACCTAAATAATACGAGCAAGCATAATTAACTTAGTTATTATATCCATAAATACTCCACTATTTATAAAAGATAAAATTTGCATGAATATTTATTGAATCTATGTTTAATTTTCTGTAATTAGATTAAAAACACAAAAACCCCAAAATATCGTGACAGGATGTTTAGGATTTAATTTCGTTTTTAAAAGTTTGAATAATAAATTAAAAACCACATACATTCCTTCCTTAGATCTACCTTGGGAGTATACTTATCATTTTCTATGAAATGATTCGTGTACTTGCGAGAGATTTATAAATATAAAACCAAAGTATTGGCAGGATCGGCGATGCCGGTTTTCGCTCATCAAAGTTTTTGACAATCCTGATTCTGCTCATCATTAGTCTTGAGAGGAATTACAGTAGCTTTAGATAATTTTTCAATTTTTTTTAAAAGTTAAATAAATACTAAAATAAAACGTAAACATTCTATAAGAATGATTTGGTTTTGAAAATCCTAAATTAATGACAAATAATTAAAATAACTAAATATAGATTCAATTCAAACAAAATCAAGGAAGATATATATTTAATAATCAATGGAGAATTTATGAAAATATTTAGCTAGTTAACCATGCTTGTTTAGAAATATTTAGGTCAATTAAAGTACAAATTTGGGATATTGATTTTTCCTTTTAAATATGAAAAAGTCCTTTGGCAGGGGTACTTTCCTTTGTTAACCAAACCAAAAAATGTACCATGATAGGATGTTTAACTAATTGATTACATCACGTCTTATGCTTAAGAAAATAGCAAACAATTTAAATCATTGCTTTTTACGGAGTCACCAATTTCAATTTTTATTGAAGTTCAAATTAGATCTAGATAACGTTTCTAAAACCTAATTCTCATATATTAAATATATTATGAGGAATAAATAGCTAATAAATTATTCATAAATAAATCTTGTAATGGATCTTGACTTAAGAAATAATCTTGACTTATTTTATTATAAAATTTTTCACCTAAATAATCTACACAAATATAGCAACAAAGCTAAATTTTCATAGTAAAAATTAGCTAGACATGCTTACATTAAAATCCATGATCAGTGGTTTAAAATTAACATTCATTTAAGAAATTACAAAAAAAGATGAATCTGAAGACAAAATATTACAAATCATATCTAAATACCAATTAAGGATGGATGACATGTCCTTCTTTGAAATTGTAATCTTGATCTTTAAAGCATTCTTGAATATTCAGATATATTTTCTTCTTTTCTTGATATGAAACTACCTTTGATGTTGCATGAATCTAATCTATATTGTGTTTATGAAATAAAAATATCCTAAGAAAAATAAACTAAAGTCTAGAAAAAATGCAATGTAAAAGTCTCTAAAACCTAAAGCATAATAGGTATATTTTTAAGAAAAAAGTTGTTGAATAATGATCAGAGTCAAAATTTAGCATCGCACACTGCAATAGGTATTTTTTTATTGTGGCACAAGGTTCAATAACCTTGCACAATTCAACCCTAAAAGCCCTCACCGAACACACATTTTTTCATGTTGCAATACAAAATGTTCTCTTTGCCTAGTATAATTCCCAAGAGGTGTGCGTTACAACACAAACTGCTTTTGTTGAATTTTGCCTTGTACTGCTTACACTTTGATTGGTTCTTGATGTAAGGCTTACATGCCTTAGTCTTTTAAGTTTTTAGGGTGTTATTTGAGTGTATCAAGTGTTGTGTCTCCAAAAAACCTAAAATACAGCAAAACATACCCATGATTTTCAAAATATAGATTTGTATAAATAATCACATAAACATGCTATAATAAAACCTATTTCTTTCAATTAATCATAGTAAAAACACGGAGTATAAGTGCTTTTTAAGCACATATCAGAACACCCAGCTAGCGTCTTACTAGCCTCTAGTAAGTAAAGTGATCTAAAAACCTAAAAAAAAAATAAATAAACTATATTATACTTACCTAAATCATTTTCATATATTGTCACAATTTCATTTAGCGTATAAAATAATTCACATGGCATAATAAAAATAAAAACTAAAAATAAAAAAATAAAAACTAAAATCAACAAAAGTTTTCATGCTTTAGTTTCTTTTCAGTTCATAATCAAAATCTCAAGCACATGTTCATTCAATATACCGAAAATTCATCATGCAAATAGATTACACATCACGCTCCACTTCTAGAACATATTAACATTGACTCACCTAATACTAGTATTAAGAATCTAAATTAACTTTGACTCTATTCTTCACAAGATATACTTTCAATTTCACACTAATCCTATAAGTTCAAGCACTCAACAATGTATATGTGATTAGAAGTTACATAAAGAATAAAGTAAAAATGTCACATATGATGAATATGAAAGGATTAAATGTGTATAACATTGATCTCATGAATGAATTAAATGCTAGAATTATGAATAGACCATATAACTAATCCTGTACTTCAACTAAAATCATCATGCAAAAATTTCAAATATTGCCACAAGATGAATGAAAATGTTATTGACTTCAAGTGGTTATTTCTATTTTTTTGTAATAAATATCTTACTGTTTTCATGAACTTAGGGTCGTAGTATTTAGTTATGCTATTTTTTAATTCTTCTCTCTCTCTCTCTCCCTCTCTAAGCATGGACCTGTTTGCATATATGTGTTATGTTGAGTGGTTATTTTGTATTTTTTAGTTCTAAGGGAAAATTATACATACATACATATATATATGTCATTTTTTGTTTTTTTTACTAGAAGTCAATCATAAATAAAGGCATGTACACTTTCATTTTTTGGTTACTCATGCTGCATCCATCATCTAACTCAAATTATATCACACAAAGAGAATCATTATGTACTTCTCATGAGTCACATAATAAAAATAGTTATGAAATGAACATTTTTAAATAAATTAAATATTGTTCACACCAACAGAAAATAAAAGTGAAATAAAATAAAGTACATTTCATAAAAACAAAGGAGACATAAAAAGAAAAACAAATAATACATAAAAATTAAAAATACATAAAAATAAAGATGGAATAAAGTTTGGAGCTCAAACTTCCATATCATTCGGTTCTTCTTTATATTCAAGTGGTCTGTAAACAAAATTATATCCAAGATTCTTGGGCACTCTCACTTGATTAAAATCAATTCATGCATGAGAGAAATGTAACCTTTGTATCTCTTGGATGGATTGCATTTGTTCACCTTGAAAATGCCTCTGCCTACTTATATATTCTGATTGTCGGGCTTGGTAATATTGAGCATAATTTTTTCAAATAATTGATCTCTTCTAATAACTACTAAAATACATCTTTGATTGAAGTTTTTGAAGAGGAGGCGGTTCTTTTGTTCCTTTTAGGTGGCTTTGGTCCTAGATGTGAGGTCACTCATGTAGTTTGCAGTCAATAATTCACCAGGTTGTATCAAAACCTCACATTTTGGAAATTTCACCCTTGCTTTAGCACAAAGAGATGTAATTAGTTAGGGAAAGAAATAACTCAAATGATGATTATTTACGGAAATTCTTATCCTTGGGTTAATTAAGTCCCCAACATTCGTAATCTTAGTGGATGTTAAGGAAAAAAGTAATATAGTTTGCTCTTTATCCATAGTACTAGAATAAGTGGTAGGCATTAGTCTAGAGAAAAAAATTTACCAAATACGTGAGACCTTTTTTAAGTATTAGGCTTCGAAAGATTTGGGTCTCTCATTAATAATATCCCACTCAACCCCCTCTACATTTAGGGTTTCTATTACCTCATCATAATCCACGTTATCCAAATTACTCTTATACTTCACTTGGTCAATGTTTTTTAATCCATAAAGAGTGTTTATATCAGATGCGGAAGATGGGATAGGCATACCCCTTACCATAGCCTTATTATTTATAGCATTGGAAACATTGGCATGAAATTCCCAAACTATTGGCTCAACAGTAACATCTGGGTTCTTAACAAACCATTTCCATTCGAGTGCCACTATTTTATCAGTAGTCCCTTCAAATTGATATTTCTTTACCTCAAAAATCCATTCCTTATTCCACAATAAATATTTTATTGATCTTAACGGTCTTTTCAAATCTTAGTTTAGCCTTTGGACTAATACATTTAGTTGTATTATACTTTACTGGAGCCTCCTTATCATTTCCTTTCTCATTTCTCTTTCATGTAGGAGCCATTTATATCAGGTTCTTTAAAAAAATGAAAGAACCACAAATTTCCATAAATTATTCCAACAAAAATTCCTCTCCACCTTCTCTAGACCAAAATAGGGTTTTGTTATCTTAAATTCAAAATTTTAGAAAATAACTCCCAATAATTATTGTAAAATTTTTGTTTACTTATGATTTTGTGCAAGCTTCTTTGAAGAAGATGAATATATTGTGGAATACCCATTTAAAGGTGAAAACTTGATGAACTTGATGAATATTTGAAAATCAAATCTTGTAAAGATGGCTTGAAAACACCTAGGGATGAAAAATATGAGAAGGAATTTGAAAGATTTGGAGAAGAATATGTATTTTTAGGGGGATATTTGTGTTTAGGGAGTGGGAAAATAAGGTTTGGGGAAAGAGAAATTTTTTTAGATATGATTTGAAATGTATTTTTTTTGGATTTTTAGTGTAAAAAATCATTGTGAGCCGTAGTGTACTTTGTTTAATGTCGTGGCATGAAAATAAAAATGAGTCAACATATTCAAACAGAGACTCATATGCCACAATGCACAAAATATTCATGCTAAGACGCAAAATCATTTTTTCTCAAACCACAGAACCCCTTGTCGCTACTCACTAAAAGCCCATGTCGTGTCCCAGGTTCAATTTTTTTCATTGTTAATTCTATTTATTTATTTAAAACTAGAAAAATATGCTAAGCAATAAATTTGAAAAATACTAGAGAATAACAAAAAAAAATAAAATAAAATAAATAAAAAATAAAATAACCAAAGAAATAAAAAAACAAAAATAGTGAAAATAAGTAAAAAAAACTATAAATATTTAGAATCATGAATTTTTAATAAATTTGATAAACAATATAAAATGTCAATCTCCCTGTCACTGGTTTCATAAACTTGATGCTCAAATTTTGTATTTGTAAAGAGCTTGCAAGTGCATGAATCACTTATAATAAGGGATATGTATACTCCAAGATCGGTCTCTAGAGGAATTGCAGTGGTTTTAGATAATTCTTCAATTTTCTCAAAAAATTAACAATGAAAATAAAAACTAAATATTCTATCGCAATAGTTTGGTTTTGAAAATAATAAATTAATGACAAATAATTAAAATAACAAAGCATAAATTTGACTCAAACTATCAAGGAATATATATATATATATATATAATAATCAATGGAGAATTTACGAGAATACTTAGCTAGTTAGCCATGATTGCTTAGAAAATCTTAGCTTAATTAAAATATAAATTCAAATTATTGGTTTTCCTTTTTAATATGAAAAAGTCCTTTGGTGAGGATAATTTCCTTTGTTATTCAAACCAATGAATGTCCTATAGTGGGAATGTTGAACTAATTGATTAAATTATGCCTTATGCCTAAGGAAATAGTAAACCATTTAAATCAATGCTTTTTATTGAGTCATCAATTTCAACTCTTATTCAAATTATCCAAATTAGATCTAGATGATGTTTTTGAAACCTAATTTTCATATTTTAAATCTATTATGAAGGAAAAAATAGCTAATAAATTATCAATAAATAAATCTTATAAGAGGTCCTGAAGCAAGAAATAATCTTTATTTATTTTGTTATATACATATCTACCTAAATTATCTACACAAACATGGCAACAAAGCTAAATTTTTGTAGTAAAAATCAACTACACATGCTTAGAATAAAATCCATGACCAGTGGTTTAAAATTTACAAATATTATATGAGAATTGAAAAGAAGATAAAGAATATAAAACTATTCTAATAAGAGTTTAAGCGATAGTATGTTGTAGCATACACAATTCAAACTCAAATTATACGAGCATAAAAACAGAGTATGCATAACACATGATATAACAAGGTAAACCCACATAGAGAATGTATTTATGTGGTAACATCCTCGTCTTGTTTAAGGCAACCACTCATCAGAAAATAATTCACTAATCAATAAAATAGTTATAACTCTGAAAAAATAACCAACCCCATAGTATGTGAAAAACATGCTTTCAAATATAGTGTTCCTAACTATGTGTGTGTGTAAGTTATTGATCCATATTGACCAACCTTAGATAGAGGAAGATAGAACACTAAGTAAAAATAAACAAAGACTATGTTTTGTACACGAAAAGCTAACACACAGATATAGAGTGTAGTAGGTCTTACAAAAAATACAAAAATATTAATTTGTATATAAAATTAATAAATACAAATAAGATCTATAGTACCAATTAAAGATAGAAAGATGTGTCCTCCATAATTGTGATCTTGATCCTCAATGTATTCTTGAATATACAGATATCGTTTGTATTTTTCTTGATTGAAAATATCTTTTATTGTTTATGAATCTAACCTATTGTAAAATGAAACTAAAAATAGAGAAAGTGTAAAGCAAGAATAGATGGTAGGTGTTCCTAAAATTCTAATATGTAAACATATGTTAACCTGATGAAAATAGTTTAATTTATAGGCTGAGGATGGTGTAAGGGCTTCACATTGAATTAAAACATGCATGTCGTGGCTTAATGCTTCCACTACCATGGAACAAAATTATTTACTATTCACCTAATTGTAAACATTTAATTTCCCACCACATCACACTTAATCCATGCCACGATATATAATGTATAACATTCCCAGTGAATCATGCAGAGAGGAGTGCATTACGGCACACTAAATCTTAATCGCAACATGAAATGTTTTACTCAAATTATTGCTTTGTACTCTTTACATACTGGCTGGTTCTTTATGTATACATACCTTATTCTTCTAAGGTTCTTAGGTGTAAATTGAGTGCTTTAAGTCTTGCTCTTCATGTGTTGATAAATTCATACATTTGAAGCTTAAAACACCTAAATTACAACATACAATACCCATGATTCCCAACATATATATTTGCATAAATATTCACATAAATACACTACAATCAAACCTATTTATCACATTTAAGGGAAATAAATCACAAAATATGAGTTCTTGAAAAGCACTCATCATAACCCCCAACCAGTTTCTTGGTAGCCTTTAGTAAGAAAAGCGATAAAAACTAAAAACAAAATAAATAAACAAAATTATTTTTATAAATTGACATGGTTGCATTTAGTATATTTAACAAGCCTTTAAATCCCTAGGTTAGTTTCTCTAGTTGAAGAGTTTAGGTCTCATGGGGGCTTTTAGTGATGATACTCACAAACATTCTAGTACACAAAAATTAAAACTAAAAATAATAACAAAGTAAAAATAGAATGCAAATAAAAAAATAAAGGCTAAAATAAACAAAACTTATCAGGCTTTAGTTTATTTTCAAATTATAATCAAAATCTCAAGCATAATTTAAATCAACATCACAAAGGTTCACAATTAATTATGAAAATTAGTACTCTTCATAAATTCATGTTCCATTATAAAAATATATCAATATTGACTCACCTAATCCTAGTATTAGGAATTTGAATTCACTTTGACTCTAATCCTCACAAGACATACTCTCGATATCACACTACCCTATGGGTTCAAGCACTCAAGAAGGTATATGTGAATATAAGTTGTAAGTAATGTTGTACTTTGTGTCTATGTGTTGTCTTTCTTTGTACAAAACACAAAATCTATTTATTTTACTCAGTGTTTTATCTTTGTCTATGTAAGGTTAGTTACTATAGATTAGTAATATATACACATACTTAGTTAGGAACATTATGATTGAAAGAATATTTTTCACATATCATGGGATTGGTTGTTAAGTGTGCATGTTAAGTCATGAGTGGTAGTTTTTGTTTTCATTTGGATTACCCAACAATTTTTGGATCGAAAAAATTGTTGGGTAATCCGAATGAAAACAAAAACAAAATGAGTTTAAAATTTGTCAAACCCTCTTATCGGACCCTTCGCTAGACTCCTGATGAGGACCACATGAGGCAAAAGTGAGGTTTCTTGCCATTGGTGGTTCTTTATAAATAACCCTATTAATTTATGCAATTAATTTGAAAATATACTGAAACTCTAGCAAAAATTTCTATCATTTCAAATTCAGTGTTCACTAATTATCTAAAATGTCTTTTAGTAATTATGATACATCTATAAGAGCGTAAAATAGTGTGGGTGGCTATTTATGAACTTCATGAGAAAGTTTATATGGGAATGGTTTGAGCTAAAATATTTGAGTTCTCATATATTAGTTGTGTGTAATAAGTGGTTAAGCTGAGGTATCAAATCATTAGTTGTGTACATACTAGGATTATCTGTGTGTTCCATATACATGATTTTAGATTTGTAATGGACTATGTGTCTCTTGGTGATTATTGGTGGCTTGTGATTGTGAGAGGTCATCAAGGTTTATATTACTTAACTATTCACTTTATTCATCTGTGATTTATGATCACACCATATTGGGTAGTGTTGGCTTTGGAGGGGATTCGGGTTCATGTGTCAAACCAAGTTATTGTGGAGGTAGCATACAAGTGAAATAATTGGTAGTTTGGATAGAGGTCAAAACTAATAGAGGTATTGGTGGTTTTATTTCTGTTAGAATTGTAATTGTTATATTGCTTAGTGAACTATTTATTGTTAAGTGGTTACCATAAGCAACCTGAGGATGTTACCACATAGATAGAAGTTCTATGTGGGTTTACCTCATTACTTGATTTTGTTTGAATGATTCACTATGTTATGAGTACAATCCAAGTCTTGATAATGTATGCTAACACATATAAGAATGAGACTCTAATTGAAAAACTATTTGTTTTGGTTTTGCATGCAATACTTACTTTTGTGCTAAGTATGATTATATCTTTTGTATGAATAATTTAAACTACTTACCTAAGAATGTTTAGTTTATTATTCTATTTGTTGTTTTACTACTTAGGGATGAGTACTATAGGAGTAAGTATTTCCTCACTTTGGTAGTGAACTAGATTACAGACTCTTTGAATTGGTATCAGAATGGGTACATCATTTTTAGGCTTAGTCTATCTGATCTTTACCCTTTCCCTTTTCTCTATGTGTTTAATTTTTTTAGATCTCTTATAGTGGATGATATATGAGGTTTGATCAGTGTACCATATAAGTTCAATGGATTGTGATATTTTTACTAGACATCATAAATGTGTTCCTACTTGAGATCATCAAACATGATATTTGGTCTCTAATTAAGGATTATTGGGGGTGCCCTACGCACATTTCAAAGACTGGTGTTGTTGAACCTAAACCCATTACTGTTTGGAACAAAGAGGAACTTCATCTCAACAATCTAAATTGTCAAGGGTTACATCTTCTCATCAACTCCATTACTATAGAAGAGTCTTCACTGATTTCTAAGTTTACTATTGACAAGGAAGCATGGGACTTCCTAGAAAATTAATACGATGGATACTCCTTTCAGTTAGGTGTTTCAACTTTAGAAAAGATTGTGGCTGCTACTATTGATTGCTTTGCTCTAATGGCTTCCTACTCAGAGACCGTTCCTTTTAGTTTTTCCTTTTGGATTGATGATGGTGATAATGATAAGTTTTCTCTTCAACAATAATCATATGACCAACTTGTGTATGATAACCTCAATTTGAAGAAATTTATGTTCAAGATCCATAACAATCTTGCATAAAAGGATAAGGAGCATTTGGGAATCTTTGGTCTACTGCTTAATCTCACCTTGGATGGTGAAAATGAAGTGAAAAACTTGAAGTGAAATTTGGATAACCACATTATGTCACTTAAAATTATCCTCTATGATAATGAGAAGTGTCTCGCTTGTATAAGTGAGATTGAAAAATCAATTTAGGATAGAGAATCCAAAGCCCTCAAAGTTCAATTACTTAAAAGGCATCTTCTTATGATTTAAATATTCTTGTGAAGTTGGTAAAATGTGGTTTATTGGAGACAAGATTTTAAATAAGTTGTTATACTACAAATATTGCTCAAAAACCTTCTCTTATCGTTGAACTTTCTAACATTGATTCCACCATTGATGTATTAAGTGCATTAAGCTAGTCTATTTCTCCTATTTTTGACAACTCTAGTTACTTCTCTTCCTCTATCTCTCTTAAATATTCTTTTGGCCATGACAGGGATATGTTGAATCATATAGAAGAAATGTTGAATGTTTCTATCACCTTGACTAGTAAAGCTATGGCTTTATAGAATGAAGCAATAGTGATTCCGAGTGAGTTTAAGTCTTCCCTTGGTATTACTATTGGTGTCAAAAATCTCAATTTTAATATGGTCCATACTACCCTGAAGCCTCAAGCGTCCAGTTGTTGGTACTTTAACAGTAGGTGCTTTTGACATATGACTAGGAACAAGTCCTTCTTCACTAAGCTGACTCTCACTAATAATGGATCTATTACTTTTGGTGATGGAAATAAGGCATTAATTTGTGGTAGAGGTTCTATTAGTGCTCTTGAAATTCCTGAGCTCAAGGATGTTTTTTATATGATAGGACTTAAGGCTAATCTTATCAGTGTTAGCTAGATATGTGATAACAAGTACATAGTCAAGTTCAATTAAAAGGATTTCACTGTGTATGATGATTTGGGAAATACTCTTGTCATGGGCATCATATTTGAAGACAACTATTACTGTGTGGGGATTCCTCCTAAGATGGTGTGTAACAACAAATTAAGTTTGAATACTGAAGAGCTATGACATCAATGGTTGGGCATGTCAACTACAAACTAATAAAGAAAATTTCCAATCTTAAAATTGTCAAAGGTATTCATATTAACTCTCTTTATGAACAAGTGTGTAGTCTGTGTTAGCTGGACAAACAGAGTAAGAGCCAATATAAGAAAAATCAGCATCTGTCGACTAGCATGCCTCTTCAACTTCTTCATATGGGTCTTATGGTTCCTGTGTAAACTTCAAGCATCGATGGAAGAAAGTATGTATTGGTTATTATTGATCACTTCTCAAGATATACCTGGGTTTTTTTCTAAGAGAAAAATATAAAGCTTTTGATAAGTTCAAAACCCTTTGCATCAAGCTCCAAAATGAGAAATTTGAATGTATTGGTACAATAATCAAAATCAAGAGTGAGCATGGAAGAGATTTTTATAATTCTAAGTTTAGTTCCTTTTGTGATAAAATGAGAATTAAATGTGAGTTTTCTACTCTCAAGACCCCTAAAAAAAAGTATACTTGATAGGAAAAATAGAGTTATTCAAGAGATGGCAAGAGTCATGCTGACCAACAAATAATTAGTAAAACATTTATGGGCTAAAGCTATTAACATGTCATGTTATATGCTAAATCATTACTTCTTATGGCTTGATACTTATCAATCTTCATATGAGCTTATGCACAGAAAGATTCCTAATGTTAAGCACCTTCGTTTATTTGGTAGTATTGCTATATTCTAAAAAATAGGGAGAATCTAGATAAATTTGAGGCCAAGAGCGATCTTGGTATTTTTCTGGGGTACTCAAACAATAGCATGCTTACCCAGTTTACAACCTAAGAACTTCAATTTTAATGGAATCTATTAATGTTGTGATTGATGACTCTGGGGCATGCTTACCTATATGCTTGGCATGAGTGTTTTATCATGTTTCTTCTCAATAATGGATTTATTAGAAGAGGTGGGGAAAGAACTATTTATTTCAAGAATTCAGGGTGAGGTGGTTATTTCCCAAGTTTATGTTAACGACATTTTTGGGTTGATTAAGGATGACCTGGTGATGCTTGCAATGGTTAATTGGTTTTTAGTGCTATTACTAATTTACCTGACAATTACATCAAAAACTTGATGTACCAAAATTAGGCATAAATATTTTTTACAATTCATAAAATGAAAGTATACTTCCAAGGTCAATCTAAAGAGGAATCATGTGATTTTATATAATTCAAAAAAATACTTAAAACTCCAATTAAATAACCTAAATATTCTATCACGATTTTTTTGATTGAGTTTATCAACTAATAACACAAACATAAAGATAGATTCAATAACCATTTAAGCAATTAAACATTTATCATGTAATGGAGATTTTATAGGCAATATTAGTTAATTAATTATACTTATCAATATTAAGTAGGATATTAAAGATATGGATTAAAATTACCGATTTTTTCTTATATGTATTAAAGTATACTAAGATAGGGATAATTTTCTTTTGTTAATTAAATTTCAATTTTTCACTTTCGGTCGAACCGATAATTTAAATTCTCATCAAGGTATCAAAATTAGGTTTATGATGTAAGTATTTGATAACTTTCAGATTTTAAAACTATTATGATGAATATGTTGTCAATATATCTTCAATAATAATTCTTATAAAAATATTTAAAATAGAGTTCTCTAAAGATCCAAATAATCAAATCCAAAAATTGAAGATTTAACTCTAAATTAGGTTCAAATAATTTAAATTTTAAATCTAAATCTCTTGTTTATTATGAAAAATACTTCGTCTATATATTTTTATTTTACAAACTTCATTTAAATCCCGATGAAAAAATAAAACTTAAGTAATTTCATAAAACTGTTTACCTATTTTAATATTTTACAAGCGTAACAAAATTACTAATATCCCATAATATTTATAACCAGACATGATTCGTTTAAGAAATGATTAATAAATAAAACATATAGCACATAAAAGCAATACTTAGAAATATTCTAAAAATAATAAATTTTAAGTATACCTCAATATATTCCTTAGACTTGCTTCTAAAAACCTTTACATAGAATTGTTACTTTGTTTATTGATTTGAAACTAAAGCTATTACATTAACTAAATTTGCTTAAATCTCAAATGAGAGAAGAATTTTAAACTACTAAAATAATTATACACACTAAAGAAAGCTAAGAAATCAGCTTCTAAGAATGTTATGAGATTGTTGGAAATTTTTTTACAATGGAAGTAAGATCCTATTTATGGGGGTAAGAAAGGAGAAAGAAATGTATTTTTTTTTACTTGGAATTGTGGCACACATTTTATTTACACTATATCATACACTACTTATTCACAGTTTGAGCACAATCCACTCTTTTCATGCCATGGCTCACAAAATTTTCATGCAATATCCCACATTGATTTTGGGACGCATTAATCTTTTCCTTTGGCCTTGCGCCATGACTTACAAAGTTTTCATGCCATGATACACTTCAAACTGCCTCAATGGAACCCAAATTTTCAATGTAATTTATTTTTCAATTTTAAAAACATAAATCATGTTTTACAAATGTTTCCTTTAATCTTTTAAGTTGTAATGGAGTACTTCATGTATAATTCTTTAAGTTGATTTATTTTAATATAAGAAATACTTGAAAAACTACAAAATATACCCATGATTTTGAAAAGATAGATTTTCATGAAATGATATTAAAACAAGAAAATACAAATCTATATAATAATTAAACATGCATAAAATCATGATATATTAAGCACTATTGAGCACTTACCGCCAAGCACAAAAGTTTTCCACAACTATGGAAAGTGAGTTTGAGATAAGCCTAGTTGGAAAATTGATGTTCTTCCTCGAATTTCAAATCAATTAGATGAACGATGTGATCTTTTATCTCAAGGGAAGTATGCCAAGGAAGTGGTTGAGAAGTTGGTTTACAAAATGCCACTCCTGCTCGGACTCTGATAAGTACCACCCTTAAACTTCATCAAGATTCCTCTAAAAATAAAGTAGAGCAACTTTGTACTGAAGTATGATTGGGAGTTTTTTGTACCTGATTGTGAGTCATCCTGACATCTCCTTTAATATATATAGTTGTATAGTAAGAATTATGTCCTTAACTCAAATTATATATAAAAAATATGTTTCCCTCAACTCAAATTATATATACATATTTGTATAGTAAAATTATATGAAACATTGCTAGAAGTGGAGATACTGGTGATTGAAAACTGGTGGTCCACCTGAGGTTAGGGGATGACTAGGAACAGTTGGTGTCACTAGGCTAGGAATGGAGGAACGAGAAATATGAATGGAGGCATTGGGTTGGGATGAGAAGAAATTGAGCTAGCTGATTGAGAAATGCTAGAAATGTTACATGAAACTAGGGCTAGGAAGAAACAGAGAGGGGTATGGTGGAGCTGGGTATGGCCGCAAGTGGGTGGAGCTAAGATGGATTGCGATGGAAAATGCAAGAGAGAAGGAAAGAAAAGGAAGAAAAATAGAAGCTATAGGAAAGAGAAGAAATAAAAAGCAAGGCATGGGCATAGGGGAAAAAAGGAAAAGAGAAAGGAAAAGGGAATTAGCTGTGTGAGGGAAAAAAGAAAAGAGAGAGAAAAGGGAAAAATTGGGAGGAAATAAAGAAATTTGGTATGGTGTAAAAGAGAGAAAATATATAAAATTAATTAAGAGGGAAATGAAAAATTTGTAAAGTAATTTTATATTTTTTAAATGAATAGCACACAATATATTATTTAATTTCAGTTTTAAAAAGATTAAGACTCAATTATTTTAATTAGATCATGATCATTTAATAATCATGACTATATAAGTTTGTTTATATATATTTAAGTAATTTTTGTAGTTTAAATTATGGTCATGGTTATTGATAAAAGCTAAGACTATATGTACAAATATAGTCACAAATATTATTAGATAGTGACCAAAACCCTAAGGCCTTAGTTTTTAAAAAGATTGTGGTTAAATTTCTAAGACCAAAGATCCCTATTGTAGTAGTGGAGTACCATTTTTCTTTTTATCAAACCACCAGTGGTTTGATTTTGAACTAAATTTGTTAGGAATAGGTGCAGTCGGTTATTGACTTATCTTACAAGTTGATTTTCCTTTGACAGTTTTGGAAAAAACCAAAACATTGGTAGACTTAGGGGTGGGTGCCATCAGTTTAGTTGGTTTATTTGGTTATTAGTTTATCTTACAAACCAACCTTACCTTATTTTGTTTTTAAAAAACCAAAATTTTAGTTAACTTATAAACTTCCAAAAACCAACCTTAGAATCTACGTACAAGGTCGATTTGAGAGTAGTCAATTTGACAATTTTGGACCTGATATGTTTTATCAAAACTTTCTTTATAGAAGCATAACCCAAAACTAAGAAGAATTCTTAGCATACTATAAATTCTATGTATGTCTCCATTTATAAATGTTTAACTTTATTAAAATTAAAGTTGCATAAGAAAGACTTTAAAATATGCATCATATCCCAAATCAAAATGGAGTGAAGCACAACAATAAAATTTGTCATAGTGGTTAGAATTTATAAAAAAATAAGAATAAACCTTATGTAGAATTACTAATAAAAATTTGCTAAAATATGTTTATCTCCCCCTAAGAAAAATGTTTATTTTACATTCACATGATTATGTTAAGAAATTAAAATTATGAAAATCGATAAACATATTAATTAATATGCATAAATATTATAAATATAATAAAATTAAAATGTATATATAGTAGAAGCATATCAATTTGGATTTTATCGTTATTATAAAATAAAGACCTCCAATTGCCTAATTAGATGGATTTTCTAAATTTTAAGACCTACACTAGAAATCAATCAACCTATAAGAAAAAAATTAGTTTCGATTTAGTCTTAAATTTGGTCGATTAGGTAGTTTTTGAAAAAATATTCCCATCCCCAAGTCGACTTGTAAGCTCTCAAAATCCAAACTTGAAGTCTAATTATAAGGTCAGTTTGGGGGCGGTCAGCTTGGAAATATACATTTGACACTTCAATACTCTGAGCAATTGAATATCTAACCCAAATAGGCATCTAAGACCTAGATGAGGGCTGGATACATTAATCCATAGAATGTTTTCATGAGTTGTATTCTAACTCGATCAATGCACTTCTACTAAATATTTTTTTGTTTTATTCAATAACTTTTGTGGTTAAAAATATTAAAATATGAATTATCTAGTGAAAGGGATGAAGATATATTTTTTTGGGAATATTTTGGATTTTTTATGAACTTTTTAATGCAAGACCAATCAAAATAGGAAATGTGGAGGCCACGCAAACAAAGGGAGCCAATCTAAGTGTTCCACATATACAGTTGACAATTCATTGCCATGTAGATGCCACATAAGCAAAGGGAACCTAATTGGAGCACACTACGTTTACCAACTAATGCATGCATTGTCATGTGTTGACATGACATTCATGTTGAGTTTTGAGGTGCAGTCAATGAGTGTGCCATGCATCATCAAAAGATTCATCCATTCTTTCAACCGAGGCACCATGCAATCCAGAATAGTGAATCAACACACACCACCTATCACTGACTTAGCCCGCGTTGGCCAGCACCAGTCTACCTTTACCGCGTGTCACCCATTGATTAGTGAATCAACATTCACCACCTATCCCATGGGCCAACACTATTTGATTTTCCTTTTTTCATCTCAACCCTTGACCTACAGCTAATCTAATGGTCCAGATTCCATCTGAGCCTAAATTAACCATTTAATTGCACAAAAACCCTACTAGTAGAATTTACAATTTTTTATGAGTTTTTGGTGCCAAGAAGAGATAAAATATAGAAAAATTTCAAAAAGAGATACAACTTAGTGGAGATTCAAGAAGAGATTGGTGCTATTTATTCTTCTTCTCCTTTCTTTATCAAATTTTATGTGTTTCTTTATGAAAAATCTGAGTTTTATGAATACAATTATATCTAGCTAATTTATTAATCTAGAGGCATTATGAACCCAATTTTCTACATGTGATGATATAATATTTTACCCAAATTATGATTTCAATTCAATTATATTATTTAATCTGAGTTTTATGCTATTAATGGTTTAACCATAATTGATCTATAGAGGTAATTAAATAGATTTGAGATAATCATTTAATTATTTGTCTTAATTAAATACCATGCATAGTTTTTAGGCAGAGATGTATGATTCTTATGTATGTAATGCATAATTGATGAACTTAATGAGTATTATGCAATTTAACTAATATGAGAGTGTGATTAGGTTAATTATTATATGGTGTGTAGTTTACTTGAGGGATGAATACATGCTAGGTTAGATTCAATTGATCATATAATAGATTAGAAATTATATTGAAATTTTTTTTAGTAATATTAACATGTTTAAAAAAATTGGGGGATTAAGTTTTCCTAGATATTTTCTCATAAATTTTCTTAGATGCTAATTTTGAGTTAATTAATTACTACTATTTATTTCTAGTTCTTTTAATTTTGCTTTCTTAAAACACAAAAAAAATATTGATCTTTACTTTTCAGTTTTAAAATTTGTTTCTAGTAACGTAACGATCTTTTCTTAACATTATATTACTTATTTTTGATACATATACTTGCGTACCCATTGCACATAATTCGTGTCGATCAATTTTTTGGCACCTTTACCAGAGATTATAAACATTATAAATTTATTTTATTTTATTTTATTGTAGTTATTTTATTTTATTTTTTTTGTAATTTTATTTTTAATTTATTAATTTAGTTATTTATTTTTAATTTTGACCTCTTCTTTAGTGCTGTTAGAAATATATTTGGCTCTTTTGCATGACCAGAGTCCGTAAGGGAGAAATTTTACCTTTAGATCCCAAAATATAGAGTACTTTGAAATCAATAAAAAAAAAGTTGTCACAAGTGTAAGAAATATGCATTAGAAATAATTAATAATGAGCTAAATTTGAATAACCAGATACCTTTAATGAATGATAAGGATATAGCCATGAATGAATATGAATTACCTATGTTGGAAGGGCCAAATCCAAGTATTACAAAGTTAAACATTCAAGCTAATTAGTTTGAACTAAAGGCAATGATGTTTCAAATGTTACAAATAGTTGGACAATTCAGTGGATTACCAATAAAGGATACTCATTTACATCTCAATTTGTTTTATTGAAGTTGGAGATTCATTCAAATTCAATGGTGTGACCGAGGAGGCATTTAAGCTTAGATTGTTACCTAACCCTTTATGAGATCGTCCTTGAGCTTGGCTAAATTCTTTCCCACATCATTCTATTACATCATGCAATGATTTGGTAGGAAATTCTTGATCAAATATTTCCCACCAACGAAGAATGCCAAGCTTCGAAATGGTATTATCTTGCACCCATAAATTTAAGGAGAATCTTTATATGAAGCATGGGAAAGATTCAAAGAATTGCTAAGGATGTGTCCTCATCATGGTATCCCTCATTGGACTCAAATGGAAACTTTCTATAAAGGTCTCAAAGCTCAAACAATAACTATTGTTGATACATCCACTAATAGAGCTTTGCTAGCCAAATCTTAAAATCAAGCTTATGATTTACTTGAGAAAATGGCTAGCAATAATTATCAATGACCAATGGATAAAATGGAAACCATAAGAAGAGTAGTCGGAATGCATAAGATAAATGATATCATGGCACTTACAGCTTAGGTTACATCTTAAGTGAATCTTTTGAAAGCTCAAAACTCACCAACGAGCATAAACCAAGTCAAAGATTCAAAGGTGTCCTATCTTGTGTGGTGGTGCTCATTTGTTTGATAATTGTCCAAATAATTCTTAATCAGTATGTTATGTGTGTAATATGAATCAAAACAATAACTCATACTCAAGTGCATATAACCAAGGGTGGAGATAACATCGAAATTCTCTTAGAGTAATAAAAATAATCAAGGTGGTAATCAATTCAATCATTAATCATTTCATCACACGCTTTTTACAACCACAATAATCATAAGCCTAAGAGAAGAAGCCCCTAAATAAGGACAGTAGAAATACTTTAATGGGGATGATGAAAGACTTCATCCATTCAATAAATACAAAAGTGTCCACATAAAAGCTTCTATGTAAAATTTATAAATACAAATGGGGCAACTTGCCCAGGCCATAAGTCAAAGGCCTCAAGGTAACCTTCTAAGTGACACACTTATAAACCCAAGAAGAGAAGGTAAGGATCATTATAAAGCCATAGCTTTGAGGAGTGGTAAAACTTTAGAGTAGGAACATAAGACTTAAAGGGATGAGAAGAAACATGAAATTAACAAGGAAGAGGAAGAACTAGTGGATAAAGCAAGCACTAAAAAGGCAACAATTTAGCCAAAGAAAAGCACCTTTTACAAAGCCACCATTCTTTTTCCTCAAAGACTACCAAAAAAAAAAGAAGTTAGACATATAGTTTATGCAATTCTAGGAAATCTTCAAGAAGCTTCACATAAACAAACCATTTATAGTTGCACTTGAACATATATCATATTATGTTAAATTCATAAAGGATATATTTCACAGAAAAAGAGGCTTGGATATCATGAGACAATAACCTTGAATGAATGTTGTACTGCCATCCTTGATAGAAAATTACCACAAAAATTGAAAGATGCAAGTAGTTTTGACATCCTTTGCATATTAGAAACATATATTTTGGCAAGGCACTATCTTACTTGGGTTCCAGCATAAATCCCATGCCATTATCAATTTTCAAGAAATTAGAGGTTGGTAATGCCAAACTCACTTTAGTAACGTTGCAAATGGTAAATAGGTCAATCAAAAGACCTCAAGAGTAGTAGAAGATGTGCTTATAAAAGTAGACAAATTCATCTTTTTGGTAGATTTCATTGTACTAGACATGGATAAAGATAGTGACATTTCTATCATACTTAGTCATCCTTTCTTAGCAACTGGAAGGGCATTCATTGATGTATAAAAATTTGAGCTTACAATGTGAGTGCAAGATGAACAAGTAACATTTAATGTGTTCAAGGCAATTAAATTTTCTGATACTAATAATGCTAGTGATTGCTTTTGAATATATGGTACTCATAAGCTAACCATTGATGTACTTTATGACATGCACCCTAGTGATGCTTTAGAGTATATGCTTGTTAATTCTATGAACAAACATGCTAATGAATACCATGGAACTCACTTAGGCACCCACATTCATACATGTAGCTTAACAAAGCTTGTTGAACTGCCTCTACTTAAAACTATAACACATGAAGCTATGAAAATTGACATAAACTCACTAGAAAAGGAATCAAAGATTTATATTGTGAATTGTGTGAACTTTTTGGAGGACATGCTTCTCATGTGTGTATCAAATGAATTTATGGAATGTCTTGAGACAAGCTCAAGGCTTAAACCATCCATTGAGGATCCATTTAAATTAGAGCTTAAACCTTTACCATATCATCTTTGTTATGCACTTTTGGATGATAATGAGACACTTTGAGTCATAATCTCTACTAGTCTAAGTATGGAGCAAGTAGAAGCACTAATAAAGGTTCTAAGGAACTTCAAAAGAGCTATAGGTTGGTCTATTTCTGACATCAAAGGCATAAGCCTATCTATATGCATGTATAAAATCTTGCTAGAGGATAGAGCTAAACCCACCAAGGATGGACAACAAATGCTTAAACCCCATTATGAAAGAGGTTGGGAAGAATAAAATTGTTAAGATGTTAGACATGGGCATTATTTACCCAATAACAGATAGTGAATAGGTAAGCCCAATTCAATGTGCACAAGAGAAAAGGAGGAATGAGCATGTGGAAAATCTTGATACCTATTACGACTTTCACGAGATGGAGAATGGATTTTTGTAAAGTGAATAGAGATACAAGGAAGGACCATTTCCCTCTCCCATTCATGCATCAAATGCTCGATAGATTAGATGGGCATTCTTTCTTTTTTCCTTCTAGATAGATACTCTAGTTAAAACCAAATTGTCATGGCACCTTAAAGACCAAGAAAAGACAACCTTCACATGTCCTTATGGAAATTTTTATTTTAAGAGAATGCCGTTTGGATTATGTAATGCACTTGTGACATTTCAATGCTAAATGATGACTATTTTCCCAGACATGGTGGAGAAGCATCTAGAAAGAAATCTTCATAGACAATTTTCTTGTCTTTGGAAACACATTTGATGAAAGTTTACACTATCTCTCATTAGTGCTACAAAGATGTGAAGAAACAAATTGGGTTTTAAATTGAGAAAAGTTTCATTTCATAGTAGATTAAGGTATAATATTTTTCCACACAATCTTAGCTAATGGTATCGAGATGGATAGAGGTAAGATAGAAGTGACTGAGAAATTACCACCATTTACCAATGTACAAGGAGTAAGGAGTTTTCTTGGGCATGTGGGCTTTTACCGTAGATTCATAAAATATTTTTCCCAAATCTCCAAACCCTTGTGCAATCTTTTGGAAAAAGATATGCCTTTAAAATTTGATGATAAATGTTTAAAGGCATTCCAAGTGCTTAAAGAGAAACTAGTGTTAGTACCAACTATAATCACACCAAATTGGAGCAAGCCTTTTGAGTTGATGTGTGATGCAAGTGATTTTGTTATTGGATTTGTTCTTGGATAGAGAAGAGATAAAAGTTTCCTCTCCATATATTATGCAAGCAAGAGACTAAATATGGCTGAAATTAATTATGCTAGTATAGAGAAATAGCTCCTTGCCATTGTGTATGCCTTTTAGAAATTCAAATCTTATTTGGTTTCAACCAAAGTACATGTATACATGGATCATTCTTCAATAAATTACCTTATGATAAAGAAGGATACCAAACCAAGAATGATAAAATTGGGTTCTCCTTCTACAAGAATTTGACATGGAAATCCATGATAAAAAGAGCAACAAAAAATTAGGTAGCAGACCATGATAAACCAAGTGTATCTATCTTGTGTTCTCCATCCATCTTCATACAAAAACTTATCAACTCTATCACCTTGAAACAAAAGGGTCTCAGTGATGCGTAAATTTCACAAGTGTACGAATCGTTCAAGTAATAAAGTGTAAAAAAGTACGGATATCGAACCCACAAGGAATGGCGTTACTAAGTATCGAAATTGACTAATCCTAATTTTATTTGAAAACCGAATTGTTGAATTTGTTTAAAAAGTAAATTAACTTAAACTAAACGCAAATAAAAAAATTTAATGTTGTTCACAAATGATTAAAAACGCTAAGGCATTTGATTTTGCTAAATCAATTCAATTCGATTTCAAATCACGTTATATGAGAATCAAAGTTAGAAGTGATGGTTGAAAAACCCAAACTTATCTAATACTCTCTCTCGAGTTATGTTAGAATTACTTATCTATGAAAACCAACTATATTTCTATGAAGATTTAATCACAAATAAACACATTACGATTTATGGAATTTCTAGAATAACCACATACATCATGCATTAGGTTTCAAACTCGCATTCAACACATGGTATTTATCACAAGACGCATTCATTACACATCTCCTCTCGGTCTCAATATAATGCAAAAAATAATCTAAATCTTGATCATAAATTTAAAAGAATTAAGCATGGAAATAAATACTCAACTTGAAAACAATGAATTCATATAATGATAACACAAGAAATCATATTTTCTTGAGTTAACTACATCATAGCCTTAGCAAAAACGAATTAGTTCATAACGGAAATAAGAATAAAAATTATTTCAATTGAATCCATGAATAACAATTCTAAATAAAATTCAGAAAATAAAAGCTAAGGAGAAGAGATGAAAAACTCTTGAAGAGGAAGACTTGGTAGCAACAATGGTGATGATCCTTCAAGCTTCTCCAACCTTTCTCTCCAAAATTTCCTTTTCTCCTCCAAATATAACTCATATCTGCTCTCTCTGCCGTCCCCCTCTTTCTCCATCATAATGTATATATAGATCTAGGGTTTGGGGGGCAATTTTGGAACAAAACAACATAAAAAATGTATTTTCGGATGAAACTCGCCGACAGTGACATTATTCTCGCTGCGGCGAGATTTCTGGAAAATTAAATTTTTATTTTTCTGATTTTGGCCGGCGGTCAAATTAGTGTGGCCGGCGGCGAGATACTTTGGCCAGCAGCGAGAATTATTTGGCTGGCGGTGAGATGAGTGTACCAAAATTTGTGCTCTCGGGAAGATTTTTGTTGTGATTTTCTGTAGGATTTTTGTTGTGATTTCTGTAGGAGATACTTTGGACGGCGACGATAATACTTTGGCCGGCGGTGAGATTCTAAATTTTGAAACTTTGTTTTCTTTTTAATTTCATTCAATCCCGATCATTGTACTTTGTCCCTAACTTCTCCAAAATCATGATTTTACCTGAAATTGCACTTTAAACACGAAATACCCGTGAAATGACATTTGTGGATTAAACAATCAAATAAACACAAATTTTCACACAAATATCAACATTTAAATCATAACAAAAATGTAATAATTTAGCTCTTATCACTCAGCACCACTACATATAGCATAAATGAAGCTCAATGACTTCAATCTACATTTGCAACCTACACATATAAAATAAATACTAACCACGTAAAATTATTATGTAGAAACAACGTGTAGTCTAAACATATACTATCATATCACCTCTATATAGGTAAACAATGATAGGCACAATAAAAGAAAAAATGCAAAACTCCCTCTGAATGCATACAAATCACACAACAATATGAAGTGCAATCCAACATTAATCACCAATGAAACACATAACATGATAAATATGCTTAGTTGTGCACAAATCTTCTCCCTTTTTTTGACACAAAAGTTAAAGTTGTATCCTTATATGAGGGAAAGACATTAGATACAAATGAAATAATCCTAACACTCATAACCCACAGTAAATATGATTAGAGTAACACAATAAGACACAACACATGCATTCATGCAAAAGATGATAAAAAATATCAACAAGACAAAAGCAGGGCAAAAGCATACACCAAGAAACCAACTAAATGCCCAGTAAAAGAAGGATAAGTGCAGATAGAAAACATCTCAATCTATCAAAGAAAGAATAACTCACTACCATAGGGAAGCATGTAGAGATAAACGATGACATATGAAATAAGAGATTGCAAACTATGCATGCAACATGTCATACTAACTTTCCTATTTATGCAAGGTTCATACAAGATGATATCAAGAAGAAGGAAGCACCCCATGAACATATCAACATAAATTTAACTCATAAATAGGACAAATAATAGGATGTAAACAAACACAACCCTTCTATTGATAGCAAACAAGTGACATGCATATATATCCCCCTAAATATATGATGTGAGACAATAAACATCTTATGCATTAAGCATATTTAAAGAACTAGATGATTCAGAGAGATTAATCAATAAATTCAATACAAATATCCACATGTCCATCATTCTATGATGCATTCATGTAAGAGTATGACTAAATTTTTGATAGCATGCTCTATGTCTGATACAGTGAACTTGTTTACTCTATATGCCATCATGATATGCTTATACGAACAAAGCCAATAGAAATATAGAATCAAGTAGAATAAAACTTCTTAAGTCCACATCTAGCCTATCTCTCCACTAATATAAATACCAACCAAGAAGAAATCAATAGGTCATTCAAAGTTTGTAATGATAGGTTGAGGTATGGGTGATGAAACAAGATCGACAACGTCGATCTTGCAAATACTTTGCTTTTATATTTGTAAAGCTCTCGCATGTGCAAGAATTGTTATATAGTAAATGATAAGCATAATCTTATGGTTAGTTAAAAGAAGGAATATATGTGGTTTTTAATTTATTATTCATATTTTGATTTTTGTTTCCTAATCTAATGACATAAAAAAATAAACATAGATATGGATTCAATAAACAATAATGCTAATATTTATCATTTATAAAAGTGGAGTATTTATGGATAAAATAATTAAGTTAATTATGCTTGCTCATATTATTCAAATTATTAAAGATATAAAATTGATATTTATTGATTCTCTCTTTTTTATATAAATATCACCTTTGGTGTGGTTAGATATTCTTTGTTAATTAAACAAATCAATTAATACCTATGGGTAAGGTCGATAATTAATTTGGTTAATTAAATTAATTATTTTTTCTAATAGATTGAAAATGAATCATTTAAATGCCACCTTTGGTGGGGTTAGACATTTTAATCTTTATTCAAGGTGTTCAAATTAAACCTAAGAATTTAATTATCCGAGTACTAACTTTCAATTTTAAAAAATTTTATTGAAAATATGTTGTAAATACATTTTCGAATAATAGTTCTTATAAAAATATTTTGAAATAAAGCATAAGTCTAACTACCGGGCGATTGTACTAACAAATAAAACAACAATACTCTAAATCAAACCGGATAATTAAAACTTCAAATCTAATTTTTAGATGTAAGATTGTAATGAAAAATAATATATTTCTCTCTATCATCCTTAATATAAAATCTTGAATAAAAACAAAATTAATTTTTTTATGGAAATGTTTTACTTATTTAATAATTCAAAAGCATAAAAATTTATTATTATATCATATTTACAAATAGCTAGGCATGTCTAATTTAATCACAAACAAATTAAATATAACATATAAGAATAAAACATAAAAAATAACTGTAAGGAATTTATTTTAAAATTATACCTCAAAAGAATCCTTACATCACTTTAATGCTAATTCTATTGCTGGAAAACCTCCAAATGGATTTACATTTTTATTTATTGAATCAAAAACTAAAAATATATAAAAGCATAACTAGTTCTTCTCAAAAAGAGAAGAATTTTAACACTAAAAAAACAAAAAACTAGAGAGAGAAAGAGCTTAGAAAATTATGTGTTTTTTTACAATGGAGGAGAGGGTCCTTTTATAAGGGAAGAAAAGGCCAAAAAAGGTTGGCAGGCATATATGGCGCGAGATTTGTGGCGAACGTGTGTTTGGCACGCGTGGGACATGATGTGGGCATGTCGTGGTTACGTGTGTGTGAACATGTGCTAGGTGTGTACCGGTTGTGTGAGGGTGTGTACTGGCTACATGCAAGGGTGTGTTGGGCATATGTTGGCGCATGTGGGACTTTTGGCATTTTTGACATTTTTGACCATTTTGTCCAATTTTTCCTTCTTTTTGCCTTTTCTGGATTTATTTTCTCAACATATTTGCGATGTATTGCCTTCAGTATTTTTCTTCAAGTCTTTAAGTTATTTTTGAATAAAAATACCTGAAAAAACAATAAAATACTCATGATTCCGAAAATACAAATTTTTATAAAATTATGATAAAATCATACAAATATAAATATATTTAATCAATTAAAATATATTAAATCATGGTAATTTTAGTGCTCTTTAAGCACTCATCACAACCCCTCAACTAGCTTCTTACTAGTCCCTTACCAAGAAAAGTGATAAAAACTAAAAATTAAACTATCCTAAATCACTTCTACGAATTGAAACAGGTGCATTTAGTGTATGCAACAAGCCTTTAAACCCCTAAGTTTCCCTAGTGGACGAGTTTAAGTCTCATAAGGATTTTCAATAATGATACCCATAAAATTTAACAAAAAATGAAAATAAAATAAAACAAATAAAATAAGAAGTTAAATAAAATTTAAAATATAGTAAAATACTAAAATAAAATAAATAAATGAAATACAAAAATATATCATGTTTATAATCTATTTTAAATTTCATAATTAAAATATTAAGCATAGATTATTTCAACTTCCTAAACATTCATGATTTATTATAATAATTAGTTGAAAATAATTTTCATATTTCATATAAAAAATGTATCAATTTAATTTCACTCAAACTTAGTGTCAAGAATCTGAATTCGTTTCGACTCTATTCCTCATAAGTCAATACTATCAAAAACACTGAATCCTATGTGTTTAAATACTCATACTAATTTATATACGAAAAAGTTGATGTATAGAAATGAACAAATATGTTGGCATATGTATAAAGAAGAAAGGCTCAAAGTGTTATTTTAATGTTGATCTTATGAAGGTAATCAAATGTATAAATTATAAAGATATCATGTATATTATTTCATGCATCAATCAAACTCATTAAGCAAAATTTCAAGATATATGCCTTTTAGAAGTGTAGGAAAATTAAATGCAGTGACTTCTAAGGGAATTATTTCCTATAATTTTCTTTTGTTAGCCATTTCTCACAAATTTGTAGGCTATATAGGTCGTAGCATATAGATTACACTGTATATTCTTTATCTCTATATTTTTTAAGAGTAGACCTATATAAAGATTATAAATTTTTGTAGGATTTTGGTGAGTGGTTAATTTTGTGATTTTTTTGTTTGATTTTTCTTTAAGTAACCCCAAATATGTCTCTTTTTGGTAGAAGTCATGCATGAATGAGATAAAGGCATATACTCTCAATTTCTACTTAAATAATTTAATCTAAGCTAATGAAAAATAAATATATGACACTATATTAAGATGAAAAATTCATAAATTTAATGCTAATACCTATTGAGATCATCTAAAAATTTGAAGAAATAAGAAATATATTTGGAGTAGAAAAGGAATATATATTTCACTCAGAATAACAAAAATTAGGCTCAAATTATATCTCATAAGGGTAGTCTCCACTATATGATTCTTAAACACCGATTTTGGATTTAATTTAATTTACACATCTTATCAAAAAATACTAGTCATGACATAAACTAACTAATTACCATATACTCCATGATATGTTTTCAAAAATTAATCTAACAATGCAAAAGACTTAACTATTTACATAAATTTGATTTAAAGAAATGATAAATTTTTGTAAGAAAATTTTGAAAAACTAATCCTAAAATTCTAAAACTTACTAAACCACAAAAAAAAATTAAATCAAATACAAAGAAAATAAAAATGTGAACATAAAAAAATTTTAAATTTTTAAAATGTTTGAAATTAAGCATGGTAACTTTTCATCACCCGCAACCTAGAACTTACATTATCCTTAATGTAACAGTTGTAAATTAAAGATAAAGAGAAAAGAGAAGAAAAATTACCAATTTCCTAAGAATGTGCAAGTAATGATAGAAAAATGCAGGTGCATCCATCATGTTCCTCATTAAAGTTCACACGGATAGATCATTGTGAACTTCTAATATCTCAACAAATATTTTTAGTTTTAACAATTCTAAAATTATTCATATTCAATTAAACTAAAATAAATAAAAGAAATAAAATAAAATTACCTAAAATGATAGGTTTTCTCCCATTCAACGCTTAGTTTAATGTCTTAGCAAGACGTAAATGAGGGATTTCATTTTAAGTAAACTCAATTTCCCCACATCATTGAGTCAATCAAATCTACATGTAGAACAAGTTTGTCTACTTGTACTTTTAAGTCATGTCCAATGGATTTTCAAAATTTTATTTACTTAAAACTAGGGACATGATTGTGGATTTTAGATAACCACTTCTGGGTGCAATTCAAATAACTAAGGCATCAAAACACATTTGTACCTAGATCTAACAAAGCAACTACCTCATTTTATCACATAATCCAATTAAAAACTTTGAAATTTTGGAGATAGCTTTAGTAATTTTATTTTATTTATTTTATTTTATTATCTCTAAGTTAAATAACATAATCAATATTAACCAAGAGTGCAACGTTCTCAAGAAAGAGTAGTGGCACAAAGGGTTCTAAGAATTAGTCTCTTAGACATAACTCCCTTAGATCTTTACTTTTCATGCTATTGAAATCTAAGTTAATTAAGTTAATAAATTAAGTTAAGTGAAAATCTAAGTTAATTAAGTAATAAATTAATTTAAGTAAAAATCTAAGTTAATTAAGTTAATAAATTAAGTTAAGTCAAAGTCAAAGTTAATTATGTTAGTAAATTAGGTTAGGTAAAAATCTAAGTTAATTAAGCTAATAAATTAATTTTTTTTCTTTTTTTACATTAAAATTAAAATTAAAATTGAAAGTTAAAAGTTGATTTTTTTTAATTTTTTAATTTTTTTAATTCAAAATAAATAAAAATATAGCAATTATTTATAGCATAAAAAGTTTTCAAAATTTTGATAAATAAATTAAAACTCTATTCCTTCCTCGACAAAGGTGCACAAAACTTGATGAAACAAAATTGGTAATGCAAATCTTGCAAATATTTTGGTTTTATATTTGTAAAACTCTCGCAAGTGCATGAACTATTTTATAAAAAATGACAAGTATTCTCCCAAGGTCGATCTAAGTAAGAAACATATGTCATTTTTAATTTATTATTCAAACTTTTAGAAATGAAATTAAATCCTAAACATTATGTCACAATATTTTGATTTTTGTGTTTCCTAATCTAATAACATACAAATAAACATAGATATGATACAATAAAAAACTTATGCAAATTTTTATCATTCATAACAGTGGAGTATTTATGGATATAATAATTAAGTTAATTATGATTCCTCATATTATTTAGATTATTAAAGATATAAATTAATATTTATTAATTCTCTTTTTTATATGAATACCACCTTTGGTGAGATTAAATATTCTTTGCTAATTAGAAAAATCAATTAACATTTATGTGTGGGGTCGATAATTAATTTGGTTAATTAAATTAATTACTTTTTTTTATAAGTGATTGAAAATGAATCATTTAAATGCCACCTTTGGCGGGGTTAGAAATTTTAAATTTTATTCAAGGTGTTCATATTAAACCTAAGAATTTAATTATCCGAGTAATAACTTTCAAGTTTAAAAACCATTAGTGAAAATATGTTGTCTATACATTTTCGAATAATAGTTCTTATAAAAAAAATTTGAAATGGAGCATCATTCTAACTACCGGGCGATTGTACCAATAAATAAAGAAGCACTACTCCAAATGAGATCGAATAATTAAACCTTAAACTCTAATTTTTAGATTTAAGTGTGTAATGAAAAATAATATATTTCTCTTTAACATCCTTAATATAAAATCTTGAATAAAAAATCAATTTATTTTATTGAAATGTTTTACCTATTTAATATTTCAAAAGCATAACAATGTTATTATTATATCATATTTACAAATAGTGAGCCATGTTAAATTTAATCATAAAAATATTAAACATAACATATAAGAATAAAACTTAGAAAATAACTCTAAAGAATTCATTTTAAAATTATACCTCAAAAGAATTCTTACATAACTTTGATGCTAATTATGTTGCTAGAAAACCTCTAAAGGGATTTGCATTTCCGTTTATTGAATCAAAAACTAAAAATCTATAAAAGCATAGCTAATTCTTCTCTTTTTGAGAAGAACATAAAAATTAAAAACTAAGAAAACTTTTTAGAGAAAGAAAGCTAGAGAGAGAAAGTGTTGAGAAAATTGTGTTTTTTTACAATGGGGGAAATGGTCTTTTTATAGGTGGGGAAAAGGACAAAAAAGATGAGAAAGTAATATAAAAATTGATTTTGGATGCATTTAGACTTGTTTCCACGCGTGTGGGGCGCGAGATTTGAGGTAAATGGGTGTTTGGCTCGCACAAGCACAAGTAGGAAATTAGTGCAACGTGTGCTGGGGCGTGCTAAAAAATGTGTTAGTTGCGTGTGGGCAGGCTTATGCCTGCTACGAATGGGCGTGTGCATGAGGGACTCAGTGTGGGCATGTGTTGGTGTTTGTGGGACTTTGGAGCGAATGGGCGATTGCGTACTGAATTTTGGTGTTTTTGACATTTTTTACCGTTTTCTCCCATTTTACCCAATTTTTCCATCTTTTCGACTTTTCCTCATTTCTTTTCTCAACATATTTGTAATGTATTGTCTCCAGTATTTTTTTCTTCAAGTCTTTAAGTTAATTTTGAAAGAAAATACCTGAAAAAAATAAAAATACCTGTGATTTTGAATAGACATTTATATAAAAATATGATAAAATCATACAGATATAAATCTATTTAATCAATTAAAATACATTAAATCATGGTAATTTTAGTGTTTTTTAAGCACTCATCAATGGGTAGAAGAGAGATGACATTGTGGTTTGAACACATCTTTATCGATCCAATAAAATAAATAAGTCCATATCAATGACATATATATCTTCAAATATGGGTTCTTTTCTCTTTACTTCGCAAATCTAAAATAATGAAGTTGAGAGAACAGTCCATAAAATTGAGTACTTCATGCACCTCCTTCCTTTTCCTACTTATCATTATTTCACTTTTCTTTTCTTTGCTTTCCTCCTTCCTTCTGTTTTTTAAAACAAACAAATCTCAATAATTTATTTTCTTTTTTCCTTTCTCTATCTTCCCTCATTTTTTTTATATTCATCATTCAATTTTCAAATTATCCTTTTGGTTGATTGAAAGAAAAAGGGTAAAATGGACAATCTCAAAACATAGATACTCTACAAAAGGTGTAGAAGGTAAGTGGGGATAATCATTTGGGCTAAGCCAGTACTTAAGTACGAATAATTAAAGGGATAACTTAGGCTCAAGAGGGTAGATTGAGGATAAGAAAATATTGGTGGCAAAAAGGATCAAATGATTCAAAGATGGCCTAATTCCTCTTTTTATCCAAGCAGTACCTTGGATTTTGCCTTAAGAGACACTAAAGTGGATTCTAGAGCTTGTTACAGTTATACAAATCATAAAAGTAAGAGATTCACACAAACTTCACAAACTAACCATACATATTCACAAAGTTATGGATTGTGTATAAGAAAAAGTTCATTTCAAATAAAATACAAAGATTTAGCCATACAAATGCTTAAGAAATACACACATCAAAGTAGCTTTACTTCACTTCAAGTCAAATGCATGTTAACCATATATCAAAACTGATCCCTCTAAAATTCATTTTCCATGCAGTAATGAAAGAGTAAAGCTATTAGACTCATAAAAAAAATAATAACTAGAAAATGAGATGAGAAGGATGACCTTCAAGTAGAATAAAGCTCGAAAGAAGGCAAAAGTACCTCAAACGAGATCAATAGCCACATTCACATCATTGATAGTCCAGAAAAAAATAGAAATTGACTAACTAGTGAAAAACACAAGCAACATCCATAAGAGAAGGATAAGACAAGGGATACTACTAGACCACTGAGCATGGGAGAAAAGCACAAGTTCGAACATAGAAACAAGAGACATGCTTAGATATGGTCAATATAAAAAAAAACATGGATTTCTAACAAAACACACAAGTTTAGTTACAACAATGCATGAAGGTCAAAAGTCCTAATGTCAGCTAAATAATCTATATGACATATAGAAGCACATGGAAAACCAGAATAAGTAGAGAATAAAGAGACACACGAAGGCACAAGCTTTAAACAACACCTTAGTCTTCTCATAAGATACATTTAAAGAAAAATAGAATGTAGATCAGGCAAAAAAGGAACATAAATCAATAAAAATAGACAGAGGACTAACACACATTATACTAGAGAGAGGAAAGACGAACCTAGTAAAACTTTTGAGATGCATTCTATATGATACGGAATATGAATGATAATACTGCTAAAAGCATAATCTTAATACTTTAACTCTACATGATTAATACATGTGATGTGATGTTCATGCAAATAGCCATAGAAGAAGAAGTAAGCAGAAGTAGGGTAGAAAACAAGTAAAAATAGTTAATGTACTATGCAACACAAAGAATCAAAGAGAAAGAGAGAGATATGAAAAAAATAGGAAAGCAAGAAACATGCATGTAACAAAGAAAATAACATAAATTCACATACAAAAGAAATATAGTCAAAGAGAGGAAGGAAATAAACAACTCAATTCCAAAAAATCACTAAAAAATAGTGATCAAACAATATCCTTCTATTTACAAACTTTTTGAGAGAAACTAAGCTAGGAGATAGTCTTTAACTGAAAAAAGCATAAAGGGTATACGAGAATAACAGTTTGTTTTGCTTATAATTTCTAAAAAATCCAGATGAGTGGTCTATATAAACTGGGTGAGGTAGACTTTTTGAGGCTAATTTATTTCTTTACGAATTATGCAGTAGTGCATAATGGATTTTGCATGAACGTGCTCAAATGGGCCATAATAACTACATTTAGTCAAAGGAAATGAGAAAGAGTGAGGTGGAGAACTCCGAGATGTACTTCTTACATATCTAGGACACTTTGTGACTCTAAGGAGTCATAGTTGGAAGAGAAGAAGAGGAAGCACTAACATTGACTTTTACACAAGGATGAGTAATCAATTTTTTCGCGGTATGGTCTCAAATGCCCAATTTCACTATAGTGGTGACAACTAGAAATGGTATCAGGTAGAGGCATTAGATCACCATCGAAGCAACAAGAAGTGCTAGCCTTAGGTGAAGAGTTCACCTTGCTAGAGGAATCTGGCTAAGATAACACACCAAATTTACCTTTTGGGTCGGTTGTAGTAGGCTTCGACTTTGGTTCTTGATTGGAAGCTATGAAAAACTAAGTATACCCCAATTTAGATGTTGAAACCCCTTCAATGTAACCAATGTCATGCTTGCCATCAAAGAATTTGATATTGCTTATCATTTCATTTAAATTTTTTGAACCTATAGTCATTTTGTCGACATCAATAGAGATATGTGCTAGTTTTTTCTCCATTATGCTAAGTTTATGTTTCAAAGTTGTAATCAGGTGTTCTTTTTCCTTAAATAAGGATTCAAGATAGGTAGTAAAATAATAAAAATCCTGAATCTCTTGTGTAGTCATTCAACCTCAACATCCTTTTTCATAAGCGAGCAAGTCCAATATTCCTTTGAGATCTCAAG
This sequence comes from Hippophae rhamnoides, assembly GCA_033030585.1. Taxonomy (NCBI): domain Eukaryota; kingdom Viridiplantae; phylum Streptophyta; class Magnoliopsida; order Rosales; family Elaeagnaceae; genus Hippophae; species Hippophae rhamnoides. The sequence continues at coordinate 34,473,004 of CM065435.1, read as the reverse complement.
GAAAATTATTTGACTTTTTAACTTTTCAACTTCATTCTTCTAATAAGAGGTAGGTACAGGATTGACTAGAGGTTAAGCAGCTTTATTAGGAACCTTCATCAGTTCCTCAAACTTCTTTTCAAGAAAATCATCATATCTCTTTTGAATGACCTCACACATACTCATGAGATCATGTTGTTGACTATCAATTAATACTTTCTTCCCTCTAGAGTTTACATTAACACACAAATTTCATGTTCTTTTTCATCAAGGCTATCCTCGGTTTTTTTCGTATCTTTTTCTAACTTAATATGCTCCAATAGTAGAGCATTGTAGGAATCAAACAATTCCTCTTATTTTTCTTCATCTTCATCATCTTTAGTTGTCACGTTTTAAACATTTGAGGTAGTAGCCAGAGGATCAAAGACACTACTAGAAATAAAAATAGCCATAAAATTAGTATCATCCTCTTCATCACTACTAGTAATGTCTAAAATAGTAACCTCATCTTTCATAACATGTTTGTTTGTGTGATTTTATTTTTTAAAAAACTTGATAACAATATGACCAAGCTCTCCACACTCAAAGCATCTAATCTTTCCCAAGTGCTCTTTATTTGGTTTCTTATATTCACCATCTAAATCATCATTAACTTTTAGTAAATTTGAACTTTTAGAGCTCAAACTATTCTATCTAATACACCTAGATGAGAGCTTTTTCTTTTTAAAGAATTTTTTGAATCTCTAAGCAAGTAACACCGTCTATTACATACAGGGATCAGATACACAAGTAAGAAAAGTGGTAGTTATATCATTACTTGGACCACTTACCTTGGTTTTCTTGAAAGTCAAGATGTTTCCCTTCTATACAACATTTTGATCTTACTTGGGCAATAGGTGATGAAATTTGAAGACTTGTGGATCACTAACTAACTCATTAATAGTAAGTTCACCAGGCTTGTATATAGACTCCAACATAGTAACTTTACCATGAAATCGATAGGGTAGGCTAGTGATAATTTCTTCAATCTACATTTCCTTGCTAATAGGTTTACCCAACATGTAGGAATAATTGAAAATATTGGAAAAATGAGCATAAATTTTTTCAAAGGTTTCATTCTCTTGTATGATACAAAGTTCAAAATTTTTATTCAACTTCAAAATTATAGATCTTTTTAAAACTAAATTACCTTCATAACTAGTCTCCAAAATGTCCCATGTTTTTTTAAGAAGTACAATTCTGATTCTTCCATATTCATCTAGCATAATATCCCTAAGGGTTGCATAAAGTACTTTTCTATTCCATTTAGATTCCTTACTTTCATCTTTAGTCCACTCAATCATAGGTTTAGGAATCAGAGTGTTATCAGTTAGGATTTTGGTTGGATACACCTAGCCATTCTCAAAACGGAACCACTCTCAATCTCCTTTGGACCACAAGAAACCCTCATTTGAGATTTCAAATATGTATAGTTCAACTCGTTGAAATGTAGAGGTCTACTACACTACCTCTTTCTCTTGACTCTATTAGAGAGAATGTGTATGTGTGACAAAGTGAGTTAATATAATTAACACCATAGTGGTTAAACCTAAAAAGAGGGCACCAATTCTAATACCAATTGAAAGAGTCCATGATCTAGCACACAACCAAGGTAAAGCAATATAGACTCTTAAAGGATTTGGCACTAATTCACAAGAAAAATAATAGTAAACACTTACACAGTCCATAGAATATAAGCACAAATAATATAATATCAAAAAAATAAACAACTTATAACAGGAAATATTATATATCAAAAATAAAGCAAGTAAACAACAAATGATTTCTAATCATAGTTTATGATTTGGAATGTAGAAAGATACACATATAAAATTGAAATTATACTATCTCAACAGTTGATCATAGATAACAAGCGATATAATGAGATAAACCTGCATAGAGATCGTATCTATTTGGTAACATTCTCGGATTTCTTAAGACAACCACTCCGTAACAAATAATTCACTCAATAATAAACAAGTTACAACTCTAATAGAAAATAAAAAATTATTACCTATATCAGCTAAGACCTATGCCCGAACTGCCTACTAATATTTCTATAACTACTTGGTTCAACATGGAAACTTGTCTTTCCTCCAAAAGCCAACACCACTTAATGTGGTATGATTGGTAAACCTAGTTTAGTAATAAGTACAACCATAACAAGTTCAAGGGACACACAATCCATCAAAATGTCCAATCGTATGAAGAAGACACACGATAAAACCACATGTCCACACAAATGATGATTTAATAACTAAACTCACTAAATGATCCACACTCAGATGTAATCTCCCCAAAATGATTTTGAAAATAGATATAAATCTTAGTATAAATTTTGAAAAAGTTTTGGTACTAAAACAATGAGTAAAGACTTGAAAGAAGTGGGGGTACTTACAGAGTCTTGGCCAGTCACCACGCTAGCCTCCATGATAGCTGCCTCACCAAACGTTATGGCGAGGGTGTTAGCAAGCTTGTTGGTGAGCTGCTAAAAAATATTTTTTTTTTCAAAAATGTCGAGTAAAGTCCACAAATAACTACATCCAAAATGAACCAAAAACACGAGCGACAACATTGGCTTGCTCATATGATTGTTTTCCAAAAACCAAAACTCTCAACCTAGCATGCATACTATGATAACCAACCCCCATAGTGTGTATAAAAATGCTCACATAAATCTATATCTAACTATGTACATTTGTGTATTATTGATCCGTAATAACCAACCTTATACAGAGGAAGACAAATACACTAAGTAAAATAAACAAACATTGTGCTTTGTACATGGGAAGCCAACACACATACATGGGCACAATGTGACTTACAAAATTAACTAGTGACTTGACCAAAGACATTAAGTGGTTTGATTAATAATAAATAGCAACCCGATTGAAGGAATTATTTATACATAAAATAGAGAATCAATAATATGGATTTATACCTCATTAACATAAATAATTCTAAAAAGCATAGTTAACTAGTTAAAGTTTTCATTATTGTCCATTGATTGTTAATTTAATATCTTCCTTGAATTTATTTGAGTCAAATCTATCTTTTATCATTTTATAAAATTGTCATTAGTTTAATATTTTCCAAAATCCAAATATTATGATAGAATTTTTAGGTGTTATTTTTGTTTTTATTTTTAAGAAATTTGATAAATTATTTAAAACATTATATTTCTTCTTTAAACTAACCTTATGAGTATACTTATCACTTATTTTAAGTAATTGTATACTTGTGAGTTTTTACAAAATAAAAATTTAACTATCAAGTTTTTGTGCATCAAGACTCCCCATCACCATCACTTATATAGGATGGTCACCTTGACCAAAGTTTAACACTTTTACGGACTTTGTTATGGTAGCCAATTTTGTTACCATTTCCATCAAGTTGTATTTCGTTTGAAATATCACCAACTCCACCTTGCCTTGTAACATTAATTGGTATCATTTTATACACGTATATGTGGATCACTTCTCCAATATTTACAATAATTATTGTCTCATTGCACTTTATATGTTTTATAGGTATCTGTGAACCAAACAAGCTAAAAGATGCAAAAATGCGTGTTTGGAGTAAAAATATGGTACTCAAGTAATCGAGGACCTTTGGCTATAAAATTTGGAGGGTCCTTCTCCATTACTCGGTCAATCGATTATAATTATTTAATGGGTTTGATAACATAAAGGTCAATACCAACTTGGGAGACACTATATATACATTATTTACTACGTCAAGCCTTAACAAAGTACATAAGAGAAAGGAGGGGAGAACAAAGACCAATTTTGGAGCAATTTTTGGGAAGAGATATTGAAGAGAAGATTGAAGATCGGTAATTATGGGTACATCGACTTCCCTCATCGTTCTTCATAAGTTCTTCTATATCTCTTTCCCTTTATTTCCCACGGCTATGTCACCGATTCTTGTAATTTATGTGGCTAGTTAAACTATTAATGTGATAGTGAGAAAATTCCTTACCTTGGACTATGAATTGATTAATTTTATGTCATGATTAATTTTTAGTCTCAATTCTTGAATTCCTTATTTTTTATTTTTTTATTTATTTTATTTTTGTTCACCATAAAGCATACTTCATTTATATAAAATAGGAGAAATAAATAAATAAGCCAAGGTAGTAGAAAACTCCAAAATAATATAAACATAAATTGGACATAGAAAAAACATAGACTCCAACTTTAGCAACCATGCATGGTCAAACAAGGAATCACAATACCAATCCTAGTAACAATGTTAGCCATTTGAGACTCATTAAAAAACTACTAGTTTAACTTTATAATCTAGCATTATGTAAAGAAAAAGTATCAATCACTTAAATATTAAAAATAGAAAGAAACAGAATGTAACACAAGCCAAAATTGGATTTATATAATAAAATAGTTCAAAACACTCTAAAGACTTAAAAAAACAGAATAAAGCCAAACACAAAGCATGATCAACCAAAAAAATCAATCCAAACGTGACATGTCCCACCAAACAAAGATTCAAACAATAGTTAAGCAAATCTTGCACAAACAAAGATTACTCAATACTATCAATCTCCAAAATTCCATCAATATTTGGTCCCAAATTTTATCATGAATCGATCAACCATCCATCAAGTTCATAAGAGAAGAAATATCCCCAAGCCCCTTCTTAGTCCTCTATTTCTCATCCATCTTCCTACCCACCTTAGAATTCTATTATTTTTGGCATATACTCTAAAGCCTGGCTTCTTATTCACAACATCTTTAATATTATGAGTAGAATTCACAATCTCTAAAGTATTTTTTCGTTGGAATTCCCCACTTGAAATGATCTGAAACCTTCAAATTTATCCCTACACACAATCAATCACCAAAATTCACATACTTGTCCCTAAATCTTGTGCATATATACTTTGCATCCATACAAAACTATGATTCATGAGTCAATTTACCATAATAAAAACAAAAGTATGGTCACTACTAAAATAGTGATATTTGATATTGAATATTTAGCCTTGGTCTTTTTGAAAATAGAGGTCATAGGGTTTTGATCACGTTATAATAAAATCCATAACCATAATGTATACATATAACTTCGATTTTTATCAATAACTATGATGATAAGTTAAACTACAAAATTTAGTTAAATATAAACAAACTTATATAGTCATGGCTATTAAATAATCGTGATCTAATTAAAATAATAGAGTTCTCAGTCTTTTTAAAACCAAAATAAAATAATATTATGTGTTATTCATTTAAAAAAATAGAAAAATTACTTTACAATTGTTTTTAATTTTTTATTAATTTAATTTCATGTAGTTTCTCTCTTTTATACCACACCAAAATTCTCTATCAATTTGTTTTTATTTTTTTCCTTTTTTCCTCCCAATTTTTTCATTTTCCCTGTCTTTTTTTTCATTTTCCCTTTCGCAGAATCTGATCCCAGTCTTTTTTTATCCTATTTGGCACAAGCTCCCATTTCCTTACGCAGTCAATCGTTTCTTTTCCTTATCGGTTGCGACCCACCTCTATTCGTACCCCTCTATGTTTCTTCCCAACCCCTGTTTCATGTACCTATCTCACAAATTCTAGCATTTCATTATCAACTAGCTCCATTTCTTCTCGCTCGCCTCTAGCTCAACCTGTTGCCTCCGCCTATTCCCGATTGTCCCAGTGTCATTTAGACTAGTTCTTTGTATGTTTTTCCTTCAAGAAAATGCTATTGCATGATATGCAATGTGTGGACCGGGCTTGAAATATATCTACACAGTAAGAACCCAAAATTGAATCTTCCATGTTATTTTTGAGATATGGTTGAGACAGGACACTTAGGCAGTATAGTTGATAGAGTGGAAGAAAAAAAAGGCCTCAAGTGGGTTATGAGAAAATGCTTGAAAGTAGTATTAAACTACTCGATGTTATGTGTCTTATATTTAACTATAGTTATGGTGGTTTAGAGCTTATTTTATAATCCTGCTCCTATCTTTGTGCTAGGGAGGGGGAATTTACTCAAATTCATCATTATTTAAGCCCTCTTTCGATGATCCACTAGTTGTTTGCTTAGTTTGAAAAGTTTTCAAGGACTAAAGGTAAGGCTGGAATGCCATGAGGTCCAACATTAGTCTTTGTTTATGCAAATCCAAGACCAGGACTACCACCTAAATAAAATCCACTAAAAATTGTTGAAAATTTGATATACTATAAAAAAGGATGAGAAACCTTGAGATTGTTATGTAAAAATCAAAATTAGGTAATTAGATTATTAGATTATAATTAGGTTACTTAATTTAGGTTCATGAAATAAAGTTTTTCGATGAAAAATCAAAATCATTTTTCAAGATAATTATTTAAATAATATTTGTTTTGTTCAAAATTGTTTATATAACATGCAATGTATAAAAGTTCCCAACTTCCTATATGTTAAATTATATGTGCATGAATTTGAGGTATGAATAATGCTTTTAGAAACAAGTGGAGAAAAGGAAAAATAATTGAAAAATGATATTTATCACTACTAATTAAAGTAATAACAAAAGAGAGATACAAAATTTTAAGCAACATAAAGGATAATAAAATCTAAATCTACAACCACAGGAAACAACATAAACAAACCTACAAATCCTATCAATACATGATTTCCTATTATACAATGCTCAAGCTACTATTACTAATTTATAATCTAGATCAAAGGCAAACAATCCCTGGCATAATACTACTTTTTAGATTAAATATGTACTGTGTTGTGTCATATAGAATTAATAATTCATGGATGTTGAAGCCAAGATTTTCACAAGAGTATTTGGAAGGAGTAGAAGCATTTTTAAATTTTGCTTGGATCAATGCCATAAATGGTGAGTCTATTCGATGTCCTTACAATGATTTCATAAATATAGAATTTCAAAAATTGATGATATATGAGATTATCTTATTTGTAGATGGATTATTCGAACTTATACAAATTGGTATATGCAAGGGAGCCTCTAATTAAATAGGATGATGAAATAGACACACCACTGAACCATGGGTTCACATCCACAGATATGGAGGATTCTATAATTAAAATGGTAAATTCAATATGAAATGAACCCAACATCAATCTTGATGAATTTAACAAGTTCTTATAAGATGTAGAGAAGTCGTTTTATCCCAATTGCACAAATTTCAACAAGTTGCCTACAATGATGAATTTATACAAGCTTAGAATGAAACATGGATTCTCTGATATCAAGTTCACTACTATATTAAAGTTAACTCATGAAATGCTCCCAAAGATAAATGAGTTCACTACTTCTATATATGAAGTGAAAAAAACATTGAGTGAGTTTGGTATGAAGTATGTGAAGATTTACGCTTGTCTAAATGATTGTATCCTTTATAGAAAAAATATCAAAATTATACTCAATGTCTGGAGTATTATACTTCAAGGTGGAAGCCTTCATCAAATGGTAATGAAGTAAAATAAGGAGTGCCGACTAAGGTGCTTTGGTACTTTTTTTCCAATATCTCATTTTAAAAAAATGTTTTAAAGTAAAGAGATATCAAATATGTTGATGTGGCATGCAAAGAAAAAATCCATGGATTGTATTTTACATCATCCAGTACATTCCCCGTGTGGAAGGAAGTTTAGGATTCTTTCCATGTTAATTTCTAGACCAAAAAAGTCGGGCAATGATATTGATATCTACTTGGATCCTTTTATTGATGACTTGAAGAAACATTGGGATGAAAGAATTCATGTGTATAACTTATACGAAGAAGAGTACTTCACTCTTAAAGAAGTGGTATTGTGGATAATAAATGATTTACCAACTTATGGAAATTTGTGTGAACATATGACCAAGGGGTATAATGTATGTCTAGTATATAGTTAGAAAACATATGCTCAATATCTATTACATTCAAAAGAAGATTTATTTTGCAAGAGATACTTGATTCTTACCAACATGGCATAAGTTTAGATCTCGAAAGAAAGTTGTAAGTGACAATAAAGAAGAAGATACTCTAGTACCCTCACAAGGAGAAGAAATGCTACAAAAATTATAGGATATGACATTCAAGAAGTTGGGAAAGTGGGAGTTAGTATTGAAAGCAATGATTAAATTAAAAGTAAAATTAGAAAGAAAAGGAAAAGGAAAAGAAAAAGAAAAAGAAAAAGGTAGACTAGGAAAAAGAAAATTCAAAATGATTGCAAAGAAGAAGATAAAAATTGACAATGGTGACAAATATTGGAATAAGATGTCAATCTTTTGGAAGTTTCCTTATTGAAAATCATTGCTTGTACATAATATGTTAGATGTGATGCATAAAAAAATAATTTATATGATAGTCTAATTAGAACACTTCTTGATATTTCTTTTAAGACAAAGGATGATATTGCTACCCGTTTTGATCTAAAAGAGTTGGGAATTAGAAAATAATTGGCACCAATTAACCAGGGATTATAGATCAAGTCATCTCCTGCTTGTCTTACACTTTCTAGGGATGAAAATATAACATTTTGCAAATGTTTATTGGGATTTAAAGTTCTCTAAGGTTACTTGTCAAATGTAAAAAAACTCAATATCAATGCAAGACTTAAGGTTATATGGTTTAAAATCACATGATTGTCATGCTTTTATGCAACAATTGTTTCTGGTTAGAATTTTATTTTATTTTTAAAAGTTTGAATAATAAATTAAAAACCACATATATTATTTCCTTAGATCAACCTTTGGAGTATGCTTTTCATTTTCTATAAAATGATTCATGCACTTGTAAGATTTTTACAAATATAAAACCAAAGTATCTGGAAAATTGATATTGCTAACCCGATGCCGATTTTGTCTCATCAGTGGAAATTAGAACAAGTCTCTCAAAGCATGTTAATCATGAAATCACTCATCTTTTCTTTTTCTTCAATTCCATTTGCATGAAGACAATTATAGAAGCTAAGCTACATAAACTACAAGTTGAACTTGTTGAGACATTATGCTTACTTGAAAAATATTTTCCACTTTATTTTTTGATATCATGGTTCACTTAACTATTCACCTTGTTAGAGAAGTGTATTTATGTGGTCTTCTATACATGTGATGGATGTATCCAGTTGAAAGATTCATGAATTTTTTGAAAGCTTATATTCGTAATCATAATTGACCAGAGGGGTGTATAGTTGAGTGTTATATTGGAGAAGAAACTATTAAGTTTTTCTCTGAGTACCAATCTAGTGTATCCAAAATTGGAACCCCTTACCTTAGGTTTTCATTGGGTGGTAGTTTAGAGGATATTGGTGAACCAATAAGTTCAGGTTCAGTTGAAAGTATCCTACAAGTTCAATGGGAACAAAACCATTGTTTTGTGCTTACAAACAATGATAAGATTGAACCATACATAAGGTAAAAATGATATCATTATTATACATTTCATAATTACTTAAATTATTTTTCATATGTTCGCACACAATATTCTTAATTAATAGGATGTATATGGATTTGTTAAAGGCAAATCCTCGGAATAGGTTAAAAGGGGAGAAATGTTTTCAAGATGAACACCATCGTAATTTTATTTATTAGTTTTGAGATAAAGTTATAAACGAGTTAAGTGTCCCCAATAATTCCACCACATAAACTATAAAGTGGATGAAAAATGGGCCATGGTATGATGTTATTTAGTATTATGGATATGTTACAAATGGTTCTCGATTTGCCAAAGGCAAGGGATGTAATTTGTGTTAATCAAATTAGTGGGGTTATGTTAAATGGTCAAACTTGACAATTTGCTAGTTCTAAGGATAAGAACTTGGTACTATTTGAAAGAACACATTATGGAGTTATTCAAGAAGTTTTGGAGTTAGAATACCATATGTTTCGTGTTCCAATATTCTTGGGTGATTGGGTTGAGGATAATCAAAATGCAATTTCTAAGTGCAATTTAGGATTGACCTTGGTAAGATAGGTCATCAGGATGACTCATTCATCATGGCTTCCTATGCTAACCAAGTATTCTATGCAAATTATCCTATAGACATAAAGTGTTCAATTATGTTAATATCGCCTAAGTGAGAGTTTTATCACAAAGTGAAAAAATTAAATGAAATTTTGTCTAATCATAAATCATTTACAAGCAATATACCTAATTTAAATGAGGCTAATATTGAAGAAGATGATAATTTAATATATATGCCCAATGATTGTTATCCAACTTGGGTTGATCAAGGAAGTTAATTGTTTTTAATTTCTAGGATATTATATGTTTGTTTCAATTTTCAACTTGAATTTATAATACTAATTTTTTTATTATATATTCATTTATTATTTAGGCTTTCTGTCCATAGGTATAAGTCTCCTAATGAGATTTTTTATGATCGTGACAAATATGAATGAGTTGGGGATCGACATAACTCTTATGATAAGAAGAGTTCTATGAATGACGATAGTTCTTCGGATATGGATAATTTTTTGGATAAGTAAAGACCATCCAAAAGAAGAAGAAAAGAAAGTTAAAAATAAAAGAGGTATAACAAAGAGGAAGAAAATTGCTAATCAAGGTGCATAAAAAAATTACAATTGAATTTGATCATGAATGCAACCCAATTGGAAAGAGGGAAAAAATGATAAGTTGGATTTTTAGGAAAAAAATGATTAGGATTATTTATAATGATTGGCGAAAGGAATTTTCTAAAGTAGAAAAAGACACGATATGAGCAACATTGGTGTAAGAACACATATTGGACTTGTACTTTTTTGTCCTTCATTATTTAGTTATAATACTAATTTTGTGTGAATTTATAGGAAAAGTACAATCTTCCAAAGGCATACAAATGGAAGTGCATTAAGACGATCGCTTTAGGTTGAAAGACATTCAAAAAGAATTTGAGGAAAAAATGCATTAACCTATATTTGAACCCATTGGATGAGAAGAAGTTATACAAACCACCTAAGAAGTATGAATGGGTACACAACGATTGGCATGTGTTTATGTATTACACACAATATAAGAAATTCAAGGTATTATTGAGCACAAAATTATAAATAGTCATTTAATTTTGTCTTTTATATGCCCCAAAATTTTTATATATGTTCTCTTATTAGAAATCAAGTTGTGAACATACTAATTTGAGGAAGCATAATGAGTATAACCATCATATAGGAAGATGGCTTTTTGAACCTAAAAATTCAATTAGTGAGTTATTAATAGTTTGCTAAATAATTAGTCTTTTGTTTTTGGGTATACAATGCTTTTGTAACTTATTATTCATATCTATAGGAGTCAAAAAGTGGTAGCATATAGATTCGGGGATCTCATGTATTTTTTGTAGCTAACACTCCTAAAGAAGAAGGGTATAAAAGTAAATAAGTTCAAGATAAAGTTGAAAAGGTAGTAATAAAGTTGTATTTTTTTTTGCCTTAAGGGCTATATAGTAACTTATGGGCAATCAATTTTGAAACAAGTTTTCTCCTTCTTGTATGTAATTTAACTTATTGCTTATTATTTTCTATGTGAATTATTTTAGAGTAAAATGCAAGATAAGATTTTCAATGGTGAGATTAAAAAAGAAACGAGTGTTGATGCAATAGTGATAGCATTGGGGAAGGACCATTCAGGTTGTCTTAGAGGATGCTTCCAATGTACTACATCTACTGAAATTTTTTCCATGCCTAGAAAGTGCACTAATTATGCCTCCAATGAAATGGTAAAAGTCTTAAATGAGATGATGTTAATGAAGGAAAAGATTGCAATCTTTGATATAATGAAGGTAAAGATGGATGTACTAAGATCTGGGTTATTGGGATCTAGGAGTGTAAGACATTCAAACCATTATTCGAAACAAAATCATGCAATTGATACTTAGAATAAGACTCCATGTACAAAACCAATAACATATACATCTACACCACACATCCAACAAATTACCACTCTTCTCGATGTGCCTTCATTTCATATGGGATTAGTTGTAAGTAATCCTCATTATTCAAAGTCATTTTCATATTTATTTTTATTTTTGTGGTTATTTTTAGTCATTTTCATTTTCATATTTTTAGATTAATTGGTATAATTGTTAACTTAATTTGGAGGAAGTAGTTAGCACTATTTTTAATTCATCCTTATTCTATTTTTTATCTTCTTACGAAGGTCTTATACAACTATATTTGAAGCAATGAGACAAATTAGAAATGCCTCTGTTTTGATGTTGGAGTGATAGTATATATAATTTTTCTAATACTATATAAATTATAGGAAAGAAATTATTTTCTTGCATATGAGACACCATCTTGTATTGTGGTACGTGGGAGGGTAGGTGATTCCTCTTGTGGTGTTTGTCATGGACAACAATTGAATGAGAGTTGGAAGGTTTCCATTTTGGATTATGTTGAAAAGAATTGTCCCTTACTTGTAACATCAAGGGAACATGATATAGTTACAGAAGTAGTTAATTCATTTTTTGCTTGGCCCCCACATCTCATCATATTAAGATAGGATTTACTAAATATATGTCCCTTACCTATTATATATTGTTTTCATTGCTAATTAATTTAAAAAGATATTATAAATTTATTAAATTCGTTCATATTGTGAATAAATAGAATTTGAGCAAGAATAAATCAAAGTTACCTATTACCAATGGCAACAAAAAGGGAAGCTCAAATGAGAAACTAACAAGTAAAATAGCTTCTAAGAAGCCTGCTTTAGTACCATCAAGAAAACCAATCTCATTTACATATGACCAAACTAGGGGTTTTTCTATGCATATTAGATTTCTTATAGTTGCATGCTCATCTACATCTTTGGTTAATAATCTTGTTGTTAATGTTCCAATGGAAGTTTGTATCTTAGGAAATGAACTAACTATTTTTCTATCAGTTGAGTATGTAGAACAATTATATACCAAGTTAGCTATTCAGTTGTCAAATTAAGGATACAATTAGTTTATACTATTTTAATTCATTTTTAATTTTATAAGTTATAAATTACTCACATGCTTTTTTATGATTTTTATTTTGTCATTAAATTGTGAAATTTTTTCATAGGTCATCATGACGAGTTGATAAAGAATCATTTAAATAATGTGATTAGATGCATTGACCCAAGTTGGTTATATGTCATTAAGAAGAAGAAGTCATGTACTCAAATTGTGAGACAAGTGTTTCAAAGGATGAAAAATACTTAAGAGGGAGATAAGTGGATTGTTCCATATAATGGAGGGTAGGTGAATTATTGTAACCTTTATAAAAAATTATGTTATGTGATCAAAAGCATTTGTCAATATATCTTATTATAAATTGATGTAGCTACCATTGGATTTTAACTGTGTATGAGTCATTCAAAAATACCATATATTATTTGAATTCAATGTGGGGTGAAGTGTTTTCTGATATTGAAAACATTATAAATGAGAAAGTTCTTTTTTTATTAAGTTTATGTTTTTGAAAACATTAAGTTTTAATTTGTATTCACAAATAACTTCTATTTACTTTTTCTTCTTCATTAAATAGGTTTCACATTATGTTGAATGATCATCAAAATCGAAGGATTCAAGGTTTGCCAATATGGTATAGAATAAGAGTAAGTTATAAATGCATAGTTCATTAAACTCCATAATTTCAACCTTTTTAGATTTTTCATATATATGTATATTCACTAGAGGTACTTACACTATTTATTGATCATCTCTATGTAATATCTTTTTAATTAGATTATATTAAGCTTACAATTGAATTTTTGCTCTAATATACAATGTCCTAAGCAAAATGACTTAGTAATTTATGGGTATTATTCCTTATGTTTTTAGGATAATTATTGCCAATTCAATTACTTCCATGATTGACATGGTAATAATTTAAATTATTTTTTGTACTTTCTTTTTTTATTTTAATTTTTTCTTTATCAAAATAGGCGGCTAGCTAACAATAATTGAAAATGTGTATATATTACAGCTCAATCATGAAGGAATTTATACCGATAGTGAAGTTGATAAGATGCATAATGAGTTGGAATAGTTCACAAATCAATTCTTATAGCTATAGTTATCTAGTTAGACGATCTATATGGAATGAAGCCTCGGTTGTACGCATTGCCCATAAAATTTTTCCATCCGATAAAACTAACCAATTTTCAACTAATTATTATTCTTTCAAATCCTAGATTTACTGATTGAACAATGATATAAGTGGCAAAATAATTTCCTAAAATCAAAGGGTATAGTACGGTGCCATATGGAGTGAGAACATACAAATTGTGTTATATTATCTAGCCGTACTTGAATGTTCTAATTAAGAAATATAATATTACTCTTCCTATTACATGTCCATATCAAGATCATTCCTATTAATCTTCCATGGTAAGGATACCCGTTCCAAGTTCCAACTATCTATGCCTTATGCATTGGTAATTTGAAGTCAACCTTAACTTACTAATATGGTGTCTTATATCAAAAGAGGATAATTCAGTTATCTCAAGTAGGTTGTATATCATATTTTAAGTTGGTTGCTTGATTAATTGAATTGTTAATGGCTATTCTTTATAGATATTAGTAATCTCTTACTGCATTATTCTTCAATTTATTCTTTAATCCATGCGTTAAATCTTTAGTTGAATTTTTTTCTTGAAATATTTTGGAAAAAAATTTATATGTGTGTAATTTATAAGTTGTGTGTGGATACTTAATTGGGACCATGTTGACTTGCATTCCAGTGAGTCCTTAATAAAGGTTTGAGATGGTATCATACATAGATTAGTGACTTGAGGATGATTGTTTAGTAACTTTTATGTTGATATAAATTTTAATAAATAAGATGGTGATGATGAAAAATCATAAAAATTAAGAATCTCTCTCTCTTTCTGATGAACGAAAACCGGCATCGCCGATCCTGCCAATACTTTGGTTTTAATATTTGTAAAACTCTCACAAGTGCACGAATCATTTCGTAGAAAATGATAAGTATACTCCCAAGGTCGATCTAAGGAAGGAATGCATGTGGTTTTTAATTTATTATTCAAACTTTTAAAAACGAAATTAAATCCTAAACATCCTGTCACGATAGTTTGGTTTTTGTGTTCCTAATCTAATAACATAAAATAAACATATATACAGATTAATTAAATATAATCTAAAAACATAAAAATAAACATAGATACAAATTCAATAAATATTTATCTAAAAATAAATATAAATACAGATTCAATAAATATTCATGCAAATTTTATCATTTATATTAGTGGAGTATTTATGGATATAATAACTAAATTAATTATGCTTGCTCATATTATCTAGGTTTGTATGAATACCACCTTTGGTGGGGTTAGATATTCTTTATTAACTAAACAAATCAATTAACACCTATGGGTGGGGTTGATAACTAATTTGGTTAATTAAATTAATTCCTTTTTCTAAGAGATTGAAAATGAACCATTTAAATGCAACCTTTGGTGGGGTTAGACAGTTTAAACTTTATTCAAGGTGTCCAAATTAAACCTAAGAATTTAGTTAAGCGAGTACTAACTTTCAAGTTTTAAAACCACTATTGAAAACATGTTGTCAATACATTTTCACATAATAATTCTTATAAAAACTTCTGAAATAGAGTTTCACTCTAACTACCGGGCGATTGTACCAACAAATAAAAGAGCACTACTCTAAATTAGACCGGATAACTAAACCTTAAAATCTAATCTTCATATTTAAGTTTGTAATGAAAAATAATATATTTCTCTCTAACATCCTTAATATAAAATCTTGAATAAAAATAAAATCAATTCATTTTAGAAATTTTCACCTATTTAATATTTAAGCATAACAACGTTATTATTATATCATGATTATAAACAGCTATACAGTTAAATTTAATCACGCATAAATTAAATATAACATGTAAGAATAAAGCATAAAAATAAGCTGTAGAAGAAAATAAAATCCTTACGAACTTCGACGCTATTCTAGTTGCTAGAAAACCTCAGCCGAATTTGCACTTCCATTTATTGAATCAAAAATCTAAATTATTACAAAAACATTACAAGTTCCTCTCAAAAAGAGAAGAACTCTAAACTAAGAGAATTGAACTAAAAACTAAGAGAAAACTAAGAAAAGATTAGAAACTAAGAAAGAAACTAAGAAAAACTCAAAAACTAAGAAATGAGAGAAAGAAAGAAGAGAGAAGTGTGGTTTTTAGGTGTTTTTTGAAGTTAAGGGAAGGGGGGTATTTATAGGTGAGGATGGAGAGAAAAACTAGAGAAAAAAAAGTTAAAAAAATGTAAAACGCTATTAGTGATTCTTTGGCGCGTCATTGATGACGTCGCATAACGAGCGCTGGCCAAAGTCACAGAAGGATGAGCAGTATCAGCGGATGAACGATGCGCGGATGAACGATGCCGTGGATGAAACGGTGTCGCGGATGAGACGCTGCGCGGATGGGCGCGTACGCGGATGAACGGTGTCGCGGATGAACGATCGCGAACGATGTTCTTGTGGCTTGGGCGGAGTTAGGTGTAGCGGCGTGATGGCGTGTTTTCTCCTTTTGAAAATTTTGACCTTTTTGACCCATTTTGTCCAATTTTTTCCATAATTGTCGACCTTTACGCATTTATTTATTAATATATTTGTGATGTATTGCTTCGGTATTCCTCTTTGAAGTCTTTAAGTTGCATTTTTAAGCCAAAATACGAAAAACAATAAAGATACCAGTGATTCCAAAATAGACAAATTTATATAAATATATGATAAAGCATATAAATATATATATTTTTAATCAATTAATTTGCATAAAATCATGGTTATTTTAGTGCTTTTTGAGCACTTCAAATCCTGACCCGACGAACTTCGCTAGTCCCTTAGCAAGAAGCGATAAAAACTAAAATTTAAACTATCCTAAATCACTTTCGTGGATTGAAACAGTTGCATTTAGCCTATGCAACAAGCCTTTAAACCCCTAGCTTGCCCATGTGGTCGAGTTTGTGTCTCGGGTGGGTTTTCAGTAACGGTACCCACAAACATTGAACTAAATGTAAAAATAAAAAAAAACAATAAAAACAATGAAATCAAAAACTAAAATTACAACAAAATCAAAAATTAATTTTTTTTTTTGAATAAGAGAAAACAACATATCACAAAAAATGTCTCATACTTTTTAATCTCCTTTAAGATCATAATTAAAATCTCAAGCATAAGTTATTTTAATCTCTTCAAACAATCATGATTTATTATAATAATTACTCGAAAATCATTTTCATATTTCATGTCAAAAATGTATCAATTTAATTTCGCCCAATTTCAGTGTCATGAATCAATTCGCCGACTTATTCCTCACAAGTCAATACTCAGCTCTTGAATCCTATAGGGTTCAAACACTCATACTATTTTATATGCGAAAAGAGTTGATGTATAGAAATGAACTAATATGTTCGCATATGTATAAAGAATAAAGGCTCAAAGTGTTATTTTAACATTGATCTCATGAAAGGAATCAAATGTAAAAATGATAAAGATATCATAGATAAAAATTATTTTCATGCATAAATCAAACTCATTAAGAAAGAATTTCAAGATATATGCTTTTACAAATGAAGAAATTGCAATGACTTTTAGGCAATTACTTCCTATTTGTTTCTTTTGTAAATGGACTGTGCTCACAACTTTGTAGGCATCGTGGGTCATAGTATATAAATGATACTATTTTTACTCTTTCTATTTTTTTTCCGTAGATATTTTTCAATATGTGTATTTTTTAGAGAGTCAACTGTATCTGATTGTACATTTTTTTGAATTTTGGTGAGTGGTTAATTTTGTGGGCACGTTTTGATCTTGGTTTAGGTAACCCCAGATATATCTTTTTGTTTTTGTAGTAGTCATGCATAAATGAGATATAAGCATATACTATCAATTTCTACTCAAATCATTTAATCTAAGCAAAAATAAAAATAAAAAATATATGATACTCTATTAAGATGAGAAAAAAAATTCATACATTCAATGCTAATACCTATAGAGATCATCTAAAAATTTGAATAAATAAGAAATGTGTTTGGAGTAGAAAAAATATATATTTCACTCTGAATAAAAGAAATTAGGCTCAAATTATATCTCACAAAGGTAGTCTCCACTAAAAAAATTCATAAACACCGATATTGGGTTTAATATAATTTCCACATCTTATCAAGAAATACTAGTTATGACAAAAACTAACTAATTATCAAAAATAATTACAAAATATTTCATGATATGTTTTCAAATATTAATCTAACAGTACAAAAGACTTAACTATTTACTTAAATTTGATTTAAAGAAATGATAAATTTTTGTGAATTTTTTTTTTTAAAATTACTAAATCAGACAAAATATAAATAAAACCAAACACACACAAAATGAAAAAGTATATTTTTTTATTTTTAAATTTTTTTTTATTTTTAAATTGTTAAAACTTTTTTTAATTAAGCATGTTAACTTTTCACCACCCCCAACCTAGAACTTACATTGTCCTCAATGTAACAACTGTAAATTAAAGATAAAGAGAAAAGAGAAGAAAGATTACCTATTTCTTGAGGAAGTGGAAGTAGTAATGGAAAATGCAGATGCATCCATCATATTCATCATTAAAGTGTATACGAAGACGGTCGTGTGAACTTCTAACATCTCGACAAATATTTTTAGTTTTAACAATTTAAAAATTATTCACATGTAATTAAAATGAAATAATTAAGTAAATAAAAGAAATGAAAGAGAATTACCTAAAATGATGGGTTGCCTCCCGTCCAGTACTTAGTTTAACGTCTTAGCAAGACGTAACTTGGGATTGCATTTTTAAGTAAACTCAATGTCCACTCATCATTGAGTCAATCAAACCTTCAGGTAAGACAAGGTTGTCTACCTATACTTTTTCGACCATGCCCTATTGATTTTCAAATTTCTTTTTGTACTTAAAACTAGAGGCATACTTTGAGTTTTAGATAACCCACATCTAGGTACAAATCAAATAATTAAGGCATAAAAACACAATTGTACCTAGATTAAACAAAGCACTAACTCCTTAGATTATAATTAAAACTTTAAAATTTTGGAGGTAGTTTCAGAATTTATGTTTTTTTTTTGTTTTTTTTTTTTGTTTTTAAGAAAAAAAATAACATAATCAGTATTAACCAACAGTGATCCCAGGAAACAAGGGTGGTGGAAAGGCTCCTTTAAAACCATCCTCCACAAACAAGCGTTCCCGAAAGACTAATTAGGGCACAAAGGCTTCCAAGAACTAGTCTCACAGAGCAGAACTCCTTAGTTCTTTACTTTTCTTTTTATTAAGTTAAGTTAAATAAAAATTTAAGTTAATGAAAATCTAAGTTAATTAAGTTTAAAGAAAAGGTTAATTAAGTTAAGTGAATTAAAAAAATCTAAGTTAATTAAGTTAAGTTAAAAAAAATCTAAGTTAATTAAGTTGGTAAAAAAAATCTAAGTTAATTAAGTTAAGTGAAGTAAAAAAAAAACTAAGTTAATATTAAAAAAATCTAAGTTAATTAAGTTAGTAAAAAAAACTAAGTTAAGTAAGTTAAATAAAAATCAAGAATAAAAAAAAATAGCTAAAGAAAGAAAAATAAAAAAAATAATAAAATAAAATAAAATTGAAAAAGGTAAAAGAAAATAAAAAAAATAAAATTATGATTTAAAATAAATAAAAAAATAGTAAAAACTAAACTCAAAAAATTAAAATTTTGGTTTTTTTTTATTTGTTTTTATTTGTTTTTATTTGTTTTTATTTTTTTTTTATTTTTTTTATTTGTTTTATTTTTTTTTTCGAAATTTCAAATTCCAAAATTATTTTACTATTAACACTATATTTATTAAACAATTTAAAATTAGAATTTTTTTTATTTTTTATTTTAACTATTTATGAATAGTAACTTTATTTTACTATTTACAATATTTTTTTTAACCTAAAATTTTTGAATTTTTTTTTGTTTTTTTTACTATTCATGAACGGTAATTTTTTTTTTCAAATTTTAAATTTCTAAATTATTTTATTATTCACGGTAAAATTTTTATTTAAAAATGTTCTTTTTTTTAATTTTTTTTTACTATTCATGAACGGTAAAAACTTTTTACTTCAAATTTCAAATTTCTAAATTATTGTACTATTCACGCTACAAATTTTTTTAATTTTTAATTTTTTTTAGTTTTTTTTTTAATTTTTTAAATTTTTTTTTAAATTTTTTTAAATTTTTTAATTTTTTTTAATTTTTTTTTATTATTTCTTATGAAATTTGAAATTTGATTAAATGTTTTATTTTTTTTTATTTTTTTACAAAAACAAAAAAAATCACAATTATTTACACCACAAAAATATTTTTAAAATTTTGATAAATAAATTAAAAACGCTATTCCTTCCCTGGCAACGGCGCCAAAAACTTGATGAAGCGTAATCGTGATCGCTAGCTTTGATGCCATCCATGTGAGTCATCCCGACAACCAGCGCCTAAAAACTTGATGAGAGAAAATCGGCATCGTCGATTCTCGCAAATACTTTGGTTTTAATATTTGTAAAACTCACTTGAGTGCACGAATCATTTCGTAGAAAATGATAAGTATACTCCCAGTCGATCTAAGGAAGGAATGTATGTGGTTTTTAATTTATTATTCAAACTTTTAAAAACGAAATTAAATCCTAAACATCTGTCACGATAGTTTGGTTTTTGTGTTCCTAATCTAATAACATAAAATAAACATATATACAGATTAATTAAATATAATCTAAAAAAACCATAAAAATAAACATAGATACAAAAATAAACGCTATTCCCGTTGCTAGAAAACCTCCAAGCGGAATTTGCACTTCCATTTATTGAATCAAAAATCTAAATTATTACAAAAACATTACAAGTTCCTCTCAAAAAGAGAAGAACTCTAAACCTAAGAGAATTGAACTAAAAACTAAGAGAAAAACTAAGAAAAGCTTAGAAACTAAGAAAGAAACTAAGAAAAACTCAAAAACTAAGAAATGAGAGAAAGAAAGAAGAAAGAAGTGTGGTTTTTAGGTGTTTTTTGAAGTTAAGGGAAGGGGCGTATTTATAGGTGAGGATGGAGAGAAAAAATAGAGAAAAAAATGTTAAAAAATGTAAAAACGCGGATTAGTGATTACGCGTCATTGATGCGATCGGCGTAACAGATGTTACCTGATCTGGGGATATGAAACATTTGGATGAACAATCTGTGGATGAACGGTGTTCGCTGAAGACTTAGAGGCGGAGTTCAAGTGAGAGGCATGCCATGCCATGGCTGCCAGCACGTTTTTCTCCTTTTTGAAAATTTTGACCTTTTTGACCCATTTTGTCCAATTTTTCCATATTTGTCGACCTTTACGCATTTATTTATTAATATATTTGTGATGTATTGCTTCCAGTATTCCTCTTTGAGTTTTTAAGTTGCATTTTTAAGCCAAAATACCTGAAAAACAATAAAAATACCCTTGATTCCGAAAAAGACAAATTTATATAAATATATGATAAAACATATAAATATATATATTTTTAATCAATTAATTTGCATAAAATCATGGTTATTTTAGTGCTTTTTGAGCACTCATCACTTTCTCTCTTTCTCTCACACATAGAGCTGAAGTTGGTGAGATGGGACCCAAAAATGTAAGAAATGGACAAGCTTAGCAAAATAAAGAATAAATTTTCTTGCACTCTTTTATGTGGACTAAATTCTTCTCTTTTTTTCCCAATGAGCTATGACTCTTTGACCTTGGTATTTTGAAAAGAGAAAAAAAAATCATTAATTTTAGAATTCAAAGACCGGTTATATATATATAATTTTAAAGAAAAAGATAATGATCAATGGTTATTTGACATTATGCAGATTTAAAGAAAATATGTGATCATTCACTTTTGTTGACCAAGTAGGCCACAAAAGATGTATTAGAAGGGATGGACTCAATGCTACAGCTAGAGGATGTCCATATTGTGGAGAAATTAGTAATACATATAAGAGATGATGCCAAGTAAGAAGATTTCGAAGAAAACATGACAATTTGTCATGCAAAATATCTTTTATATTTATTTAGATCGTGGATAATTTGATTAGTATTATTATTGGTAAATGTTTTGCATGTATTTCACATTTTACAACACTTTAATTAGCTATCTAATAAGGTTTTATTATGTTTTAGTACATAAACTCTAAAATGTAATTGCACTCTTAATTTTAATATAATAACTTTTAATATTTTGAATTGATCAATTTATTGTAATTTAATTGAAAAATAAAGTTAATTGGGATGTATATGGTCACGGTTTAAGGGTAGGTGAGACAATAGACATATCATTTAGTCTAAGTCTTATAAAATATTGAGACCAAATGGTATGTCCATGACCTCATTCTTTTATAAGACCGTGACCAAATGGTATTTCTATGTCCTCAATTAAAAACAGAAACCATATGTAAGAGTCTATGGTCTCTCTCACTTAAGCCTTGGTTTTTATAACCGTGGTCATATACAAACTATCATGGTTAGAAACTGAGGTCATATATCAGTTTTTTAGTAGAGGGTAGTCATTTAAATGACCTGGATTCCGATCCAAGCACAAGAAACAAGAGAATGAGATAAATCAAACGTAATTTTGACAATTACTAACCTCAACATGCCACTAAACAATGAAAACCCATCCACTTCAAAAACTACTCCAATTTTTCCAGCAATCTTTTAGACTAGGATTTAGTGTGCCAATCCATTGGTAGATCTTCAATTTTGATCCAATTTGGGGTGGATTTGAAATTGAGATTAGGAGCAGAAATGTCTGGTTACAACCTTTGAACAATCAGAAGGCAGTTTTTAAAGCTCTATGGAGCTTGCTTGAGCACTTGTTCCAGTTCCTATTCTTTCTCAAAATAGAAAATATAAGTACACTTTTTGACTAACTTCATTCCAAACATACATTATAAATCTAAATTCTGTGATGAACACAGAGCAAAGCAACAAGGTTCATAGATTTCTTTGAGAGAAGTCATGCTTCTAGTTTACCAGTCTGATTTCTTAAGGCTTCCATTTGCAAGTAAAATTTCAAAATGGAGTAGAATAAGAGCATTGATTGATAACAACAAGAAAAAATCGGAGCTCAAAATCAAACAGAGCACTAAAATAGGTGTAGAAAATCATAGAAAATGAAGAGAAACTAACACTAGGTTGGGAGGTGAGTCCGCACAGATGAAAAAAAGGCTCAGAGAAAAGATGCTTTTTAGAATCATTTTTTAGATTTGTATTCTTGAATTTTTGATGCGGTTAATTCTACGTGAGAAATTTAATATCATGCATTTTATGGATTAACATGTACAAATAATTTATTATTTTTTTTGTTAAATTTTGATGTTATTATATAATTACTAATTTTTATCATTAAAGGTAGCAAGTTAAATTTCTTAATTGGAATTAGGATTAATTACTTCGATTAAAGATTGTTAAGGGATTCAATTTAGCCTAAATTAGTTATTAACTTTTGAGATCATAATACGATAAATGAATTAAATCTAACAATCGATTTGTTAGTTAAAAGCTAAGTAATTTATGATTTAGGTTGATTAATGACTAATTCTTTAGTCAAGTATAAAGTAAGAAAATATATTAAGTATTAGGCGATATAAGGCTTCTAAAGCTGAAGTTAAGAATTCCAAAAAGGTTTTAAATTATAAATTTGATTTAGAAATTTTGGAACTAATTTAGATCATGACTTAAGAAATTAAATGAAAATAGTCCCATCGTCACATATCCTTCGTTATTTACTCTCGTTACTAGTGCAATTGTTATTTTATTAATTTATATTCTTTTTACCTTTCACAAAATCAACAAAAACCTTCATTTCAAACTTTAATTAACATGCTAACAAACTAGTGATTAAAAGTAAAATTATTTTTAATCTTCTACGAGTTCTGACCCCTTACTTTCTATTATACTCACATTGATATATTTTTAATAAAGATAATATTCAATCATTGACGTGTCTTTTTAAGGCAGTTCAATCATTTACATGTGTTGTAAGATCAAGAAATTTAGGATTCTTGGTCAAGCAAACTACACCTTAATTGTCACAATCAACCATGGCACTCTTTTTCTTAAACCCAAGTTCACCAGGCAAACCATTTGACCACATAGATTCCTAACTGCTTCCATTGTGACAACAAATTATGCCTCTATATAAGGCCACTATTGATTATAAAATGGCCTCTAAATCACCAAGTTTCCTCCAAACACAAAGAAGTACAACATGATAGAATGCCTCTTATCCCAACCACCTAAAACTTCAAAATCCACATAGCTCATCACTTTAACACTCAATTCCTTGGAGCGATCATAAAGAAGACCAACTCTAGTACTATCTCAAAGATACCTCATCACTCATTTCTCCGCCTCCCAATGATTTCTACCAGGATTGACCATATAACGGCTCACAAAAATTACACCATATATAATATCCGATCATGTACAAATCATCACATACATTAAGCTACCCATCACACTTGCTTTGGGAACCTTCTCAATTTCTATTTTCTTCTCCTCTATCAAAATCATATCTAAGGTTGACAACTTAAAGTGTGATTCTATCGAAGTTATGATCAGTTTAGTATTGACCATGTTCAACTACTTAAAAATATTCTAACAATGTCCCTCTCGGGAAAGAACCAACTTTCTTGTTTCTCTATCTCTTATAATCACTACTACAAAAAAGCGAACCGACTTTAAATGAAATTACTTAAAATTTAAAGTCAATTCACGCAATGAACTGAATTTACATTTAAAGTCAGTTCGTGCGGTGAACCGACTTTACGTTTAAAATTGGTTCACGCGGTGAAATGACTTTAAATGTTTTTTCTTTTTATAAAATTTACTCATTTTCTATTATTCTCAAATTAAAACTTGTATTCAATCACTAAATAATAGCAGAAAAAAATAAAATTAGTTTAACAAATAGTTTAAATAATACAAATAATTGAAAAATAAAATATTAATTAATAGTAGAAAAATTACCATGGTGTTGTTCTATGTTATTCAAGATCATCATATTCTTCTCCTGATGTTATAATACAAACCTACATATATAATACAAAAATCTATACACATAAATAATAACACATAATAACATAAATACAAAAATTTATACACATAAATAATAACACATAATAACATAAATACAAAAATTTATTCACATAAATAATAACACATAATAACATAAATACAAAAATGTATACACATAAATAATAACACATAATAACATAAATACAAAAATGTATACACATAAATAATAACACATAATAACATAAATACAAAAATTTATACACATAAATAATAACACATAATAATAGAAAAAAATGAATAATAAGCACGTAGGAGTAATAAAAATACTTACATGAATAAATGAAGTGACGAAATGAAGGAAATGAAGAAAAAATCGTATTTTGTAAGTGAGAAATGAGTCTAAATATTTTGAGTATTTTGCTCAAAAAATAGGGGATCTAAAAGATTAGTTAGAGAGGAAGAAAACCCACTAACCGGTGCTGGAATTGGTGGTCGTAGGTGGCCAGAAAATGAGAAAGAGTGGAGGAGAAGTGGAAGAGGTTTTGGGTTTTTGAGAGTTATACAACGCTTGGAATAGTTTCTGTCTGGGGAAGAAAGAAGAGAAAAGAATTTATCCACATGTGTAGCGTCAATTGACGTGTCTAACCGACGCTACATGTGGACGTAGCAACTTAGTAATTTGAGATTGGTTATAACTAGTTATCAATATATCATCTACATATAACAATAAATACACTGTAAAAGCTAGTTATATCTCTCAAATGTGCACAACTACTATGCCTATTCTTTTTGAACTCGATCTTTAAAAATAAAGTCATTGAATCTCTTGTAACATCTTGATGATTGCTTAAGTCCATACAAAAACATCTTCAAGGGACACATTATGTCACCCTTTTCCTTTTTCACAAACCCTTTTTGTTGCTCTATGAAAATTTTCTCCTCAATGCAACCATGCAAAAAAGAATTTTTCATATCAAATTGGTCAAGTTCCATATTATTATGTACAATAAGAGATAATAATGATAATCTAATTGAACTATACTTAACAACATGTAAGAAATTTTTGGCAAAGTGAATACCTTCTTTATGGGTGAATCCCTTTGCAATAAATCTAGTCTTGTATAGGGCTAGCTCAACATCCAGCACACCTTCCTTCACTTTTTAGACCTATTTTTTCCCACAATTTTCAAATCCCTAGATCAAGAAACTAGTGCCCATGTCTTGTTCTTGTATAGAGAACTCATTTATAGACATCCTTCCTACTCGTAGTTTCTTCATTGAACCTTGGATCAAGATTCAAGATCTTCGACTCCATACTCAATGTGTAGGTGATGAAGTTCAACCTCTTATGAGCTCTAATTATGCATTGACTCAAATATTATGCCAACAAGTAGTAATTTCTTGGCCTAGTGAGCTTAGGCTCATTTGTGTCTTCTTTTGCAAACACTATACCATGATCTTAATCATTAAGAGATTCTTATATAGTAGGTTATTTCAATTATCTATTCCCATCCATGGGTCAATTATTAACTATTGAAAGTTTCTTTTTGAGTTAGGAACCTAATTAGCTAGAGAATGGTGAATAGATAGTAAACAAAATTATGAAAAATTATAATTTTTGTAGAGAACTATATATGCAATCATGTGTAAATAAAATAATGCAAAAATATAAAGATTGAGACATGAGAATTTTAGGTGAAAATAACTTGGGTTATACCAATGAGCTAAGAGGAAACCATGGTTCACTAGACCACCAAACTATCTACTATGAAAAATAAGGTTCAATTATAAGCCAGTTCTTATACTACCCACCAAGATAAAGCCTTCAAGTAATCTACTTACAAGCCACTCTTTCATCATACCTCTACAAGAAAGGTTTTCGGATCCAGACCAAGGTTCTGGCAACTTGAGTCACATAAGCAATTGAAAACGTTCTACTAGTATCTAAAACATTAGCACAATAACACAAGTGCAAGTGTGTGTCTAGAGAAAATTCAATGATGAATAATCCTAACTAGATGATTTAATAAATGTATCAAATAAATCAAAATCAACTAGCAACTCTAGAACAATCAATTTAAAGCATAATATCAAAAATGTTTGATAAATTAACTTTGTAAAAACGCTTACTTTAATAGTTTTTTGCAAAACAATATGAGATAGATTAAGATAAAGATAAGAATTATATTGTGTGGTTGATTAAAGTTATGTTCTTAGGTTTGTATATATAGTATATTTTGAAGCACAAGGTCAAAGTAAAATTACTATGTTGTCCATAAATTGAATTGAAAGAGTTTTAAAGAAAAAGGACAATATAGTAAAAACCAATTCAAGACGAGTTAGAAATAGGTTTTATGAACAAAACCTTGTCCACTCAATCGATATAACATATGCTTGATTGATTGAATAAATAGATTGATCGATCAAATTCCTATATCAATCGATCCAATACTGTGATCAAAACATTTTTGATCGATTTAGTCAATTCTAAATCAATCTAGCATAACAAATAATTAATTATGAATAAGGGTCGATCAATCTAACTAATAAATTGATTGATCTAGTTCTCAATGAATTAACTATTAACTACTTAACCAATCTCATCAATTCTTGACCTATATAGTGTAATAAATAATTAATTTTGAACCAAGGTCAATCAATATAACTACTAAATCAATTCATCTAGTGCTCGATCGATCAATTACTAATTACTTGATCGATCTAGTCTATTAAATAATTAATTCAAGACCTTGTAAACTGAGTAAATTGATTCTCGATCGATCAAGACCTGTCTTAGTAGATCAAGTATCCTAATCTCAAAATGCTTTTACATTTCTAATCAATCATTTCTTCAGTTTGAAAATATTCTTGAAGGGCATACCTAAAAACTAAAATTACATTTGTATGTTTAGTTAAGGAATATCACCAACACTTACATAGGCCTTAAAACTACTAATGGCTTCACTTCAAAACTAACTTGTTCAGAATCATGAGGTAATTCATCTGTTTCTTCTGAAACTCCACCAATATACGTCTCATCTTTGAAACTCCACCCATATACGTCTCCTCATCCTTGAAGGTTATATCTGTACTATTAATGCACTTCTTAACATCACCATGCCATACCTTTTAAACTTCCCACCACTAGGAAACCAAAAAAATGTATGCTTCAATTTCTTTGGCTCCATCTTCCATTACCTCACATGTACATATGCAACACAATCTAAAACTTATAAATTGTCATATTTAATAGATTTTCCAAACCATACCGATTCAGAAATCTTGAAGTTTTGCATCATTGAAAGACACCTATTGATAAGGTATCTATCTGTAACAATGGTTTCTCTTTAAAATAGTTTGGGCTTGTTTACGTCAGAAAGGGTACACATCACTATCTCCCAAAGTTTTCTATTCATCCTTTCCACAAAACCATTTTGATGAGGATTTTCAAGAATGGTCATATGCCTTCAGATACCATTCTATATACAAATGCTTGTGAAAGACTCATTTCAAAAGTCCAACCAATTGTTAGTTCTTCAACACTTAACCTACTTTCTAGTTTGAGTTTCTACAAGTTTCTTTCACTCTATAAATTTCTTAAAAAATTCAATTTTACTTTTTTAAAAATTAAACCCACAACCTTTTAGAGAAATCATCAATAATAGTTAGAATATACATCGTACCACCCATTGAAGTTGTTCTCTCCAATCCCTATAAATTCATATGTGCATAGCCAAGTATGTCATATCTCTTGAGCTTTTTCGATGTGAACTTCACCTTCCTTTTCCAAAAATGCAACAATCGTAAAAAGAAAACCTATCAATCTTACCGTCACCAGGAATATTCCTCTTGGATAGCTCCTCTAATCACCTCCCTATTTTTTGACCCAACATTTTACACCAAAGGTTGATTTTCTCTTCTTGGTAGCTCATTGCAACAATATTAATCTCTATAGTTGCATCCAAATAATAGAACCCATGTCACTTTTGTACTTTTGAATTATAACAAAGAAACTTTTCACACCTTAAATTCATCCTTATTACCCTTGTAGTTATACCCTATGCTGTCCAGAGTACCCTAAGTATCAAGTTCTTTTTTAATGCCAACACATGCATCACATTCTTCATTATTAGGTGAAAAAATAGTGACATTTTCGGATATTTTAGTCGATATATTTGTAAAATCAAAGTGTGGATATCGAAATAGGATAGAATTCATGAAATGGTATGTCAATTTCAATTCATGTTATTTTATTTTTCAAAAACTAGTGAAATATATTGAATATATTGGTAATATCGATGACAAATATTGATGGAATTTTGGTTTAAAAATTTACAATTTTTTAAATGGCTATAAATGTCATTATTTGTAATATATTAAAGTTAATATTTGGATAATAATTTATTTTTATTTTTTATTTTATAAGAGCTTCTAAAGTAATATTATTTTAGCAAACAAATAAAAATGAAATATAATTAAAGTGAAAATAATTAGTGTTTTTGTATATTTGTATTGCATGCAATTTTATATATTTCATACCCTCTTTTTTATTATTATATATTTCTCATTCTAGTTGTGTTACATCTTATTTATACATTATTTAAATAAAAATGTTTCTTATGTTTCGTTATTATTATATGTTCATTAAATATGTAATATATGCTATAAATATGTAACTTAAATGAGAAATTAAAATAATTAGTATATTATTTTTTAAGGTCTTGATACCTTTACCATAGATGTCGATAATACAATCCATATTTTCATAAGATAAAGGCCTTGATATCTTCACTAATATCAATATTTTGATCCATGTTCTTCACAAATATTAAACCATCATTTAGGCAAAGCCTCACAGACCCAACTCCCATCATATTACAAGGATGATTGTTTCCGATGTTAACTACAACATCTTCATTTCCTTGCAACTAACAAGCTATTCCTTCTAAGATGTCATGTGAAAAGTACATCTCAAGTACAACACTTAGGTACCATTAGTATTGCTTGAATAAATCGCAACTGCCTCTCAACGCTATCAAAACCCATCTTATTAACTGCCAATGATGAATCTTCACTACTACTATTGCCCTTGGTGAATTTACCTTTCTCTAGACACTACCCCTTGTAATGCCCCTTCTTGTTACAAAAGTAGCATCTCACTTTGTCGTTTGGACAATGATAATTTTTTCCAGTTATTTGCCTTTACCATGACTATAAATTCTTTCACCACCTCAACCTTACAAATACATGGCATCTCCCCCACCTCTACTTCCACCAATGTATAACCTCTCCATCATCAAATCTATTTATATCATTCTCATGTGGAAGATAACTAGGTCCAAAGAGATATCATCTCTACGATACTTGAGATTCGTATTCAATTTCTTGTAGGTTGTGCAATACTAGATGAGCAAGATTCTCATCAGTAAGACCTTCTCTATTGTTGGAAAATCATTGGAGTTCTCTGAAACTCCGTCAAGTTAGGCTCCAAAATCTTTGATATATAAATTCAAAACCAGAAAAAATTATTCTTTCAAATGAAACCTCCAAGACATCATCTTTTGCTTGTATATCTCATATCAAATTTTCCATAACACATTTGTAGTTTTTGCAATTTTCACCTCCCTAATAACATTGTCGTGAAAATGCAAAAATATTGAGGTGTAAGTTGTCAATACCACTTCCATATTTCAATAATTTGTAAATCTCTCTAAATACTTTGAAGTTTCCTCTAAAACCTGACACAATTATAAACCCAAGAAGAGAAGAGAAGGACTATTGCAGTGCTATAGCCTTGAGGAGTGGTTAAACTCTAGAGGGATATGAGACTCAAAATGATAAGAAGGAATATGAGACTCAAAAGGATAAGGAGGAATATGAGACTCAAAAGGATAAGGAGGAAATAATTCAGACAAAAAAGTGAAACCTCTACAAAGCCACTATTCTTTTCCCTCAAATACTGTAAAAGCAAAAGTCAAATACGCAGTTTTCAAAATATCTGGAAGTCTTCAAGAAGCTACACATAAACATACCATTTGTAGAGGTACTTGAACAAATTTCATCTTATGCCAAATTCATAAAGGATATATTATCAAAGAAAATTAGGCTTGGAGATCATGAAGTAATAACCTTGAATGAAAGTTGTAGTGCCATCCTTAATAGAAAATTACCACAAAAAATGAAAGATCAAGGTACTTTTGACATCCCTTGCACTATTGGGAACATCCATTTTAGCAAGGCATTATGTGACTTGGGTTCTAGCATTAACCTCATGCCATTATTTGTCTTCAAGATATTGGGGGATGGTAAAGCAAAACCCACTTTGATAACATTACAAATGGCAGATAGATCGATTAAGAGACCTTGGGGTGTGGTAGAAGATTTTCTAGTAAAAGTAGACAAATTCATCTTTCTAGTGGACTTCATTGTGCTAGACATGGAAGAGGACCGTGACATTCCTATCATACTTGGTCATCCATTCTTAGCAACCGAAAGGGCACTCATTGATGTAAAAAAAGGTGAACTTACAATGAGAGTGCAAGATGAACAAGTAATATTTAAAGTTTTTAAAGAATTTGAACCCCATAATATTGATAATGCTAATTAATGTTTAAGGATAAATGTTACTGATTGTGAGAATAACTTAAAAGAATCTGTTGAGCAACCCAAACTTAAGACTTTAATACATGTTACGGTAACACAAGGACATAAACTCACTAGAAAACAACTCAATCTTTTATAACTTTGAAAGTATGGCATCGAAAGTTGACATAGTGGACTATGTGAACTTTTTAAGGGATGCACCTCTCATGCATGTATCAAAGGAACTTATGAAAATTTTTGAGATAGGATCTAAACTCAAACCATTAATTGAAGAGCCACCAAGTTTAGACCCCACACTTTTACCCTCATATCCCCAATTAAGTATGAAAGTGAAAAAGTATAATGAAGAGGTGAAAAAGCTATTAGAAATACATAAATTAGATGAGTTATAGTAGAGTGCTTATAAGAATGCCAAGAAGTTCAAAAAGAAAACAAAATATGGCATAAAAAGAGAATTGAGCACCGTGTTTGTGAAGTAGAACATAAGGTATCATTGGACAAATCAAGACTCAATTTTTTTCCAAGACAAGTCAAAAGTAAATGGATACAAATGGATGTGAATTAGAACTTAATAGGACTGTCTAATCAAGGACGTTAAACGTGATGCTGGTTGGGAGGAAACTCAACATTATTTTACTTATATATTCATTTTTTTTGTTTTGTAGGTGAATAAATGTGGAGAGCAATGGTGCAACAAGAATGAGCATTTCAGTGACAGATGTGGTGTGCCCTGACTAAGGGAGTTTTCTTTCCTTTTACTTTTTCATATTTATATGTGCACATTGGGGACAATGTGTAATTTAAGTTTGAGGGAGGGAACTTCATTCTCTACATTAGTATTTAGTATGCATTTTAAAGTTTTAGGGATTTTTTTTAATCATGATTTGGGTAGAAATTGATAAATATATCGAAACTAAATGCATGCATACTTGATTGAAACATATGAACTCCATGATAAAAATTGGTTGTCATGACTAGGTTAAGGAATGTAACATATTTGTTAAGATATTTACATTAATCATGTGATATGCTTGCTAGTTTTTATTGGATTGATTCAAATTTGTGTGCACATGTTCATGATTGATTTTGGTGTTCGTATTGAGAGAAAATTTGTAGTGAGTCATGTGAGTTGATGATATTTACCAAGTTTTAGAATCTATTTGATCATCCCTTGAGGTCAAATCCTAAATAGTATTTAGCACGAAATGATTTGGGCCTTTTTTGGATTGATTGAGCCTTTCAAGCTCACCATTGTTAATATCTTTAATTACCTATTTGATCCTAACAAAGAACCATTAATATCTTTAACCCACATTTAATGCCTAACTAATAAGTATTACCTTTACCCTTGCACCTTTAGCTTGTATGAAAAAAAATTGCAATCATGTGTTGTGCTTTAGAGCAAGGTGAAATGCAATACACCCTATAAAAAAGGAGAAAAAGAAAAGAGCGAAACTCACAACACAATTATCCCTCTAAAAAAAAAGAAAATAAAGTTGAAAATAAGTTCGAGGGTGTTGTGAAGTTACAAAACAAATGTGAAAAAAATGAAAAGAATGACAAAAGAGGGTGTACTGAAATATCAACTAAAAACTCAATTGAAGTTAAAAAGTGCATGGTGAAAAAAAAAGCTAAAGATCCTAAAATTTCTTCATTTATTGATCCCCACCTAAGCCTTACATTACAACCATGTAAAGTCGTTATTGATCTTAAGCTAAGTGCATATTTATATTAGTGGAAAGGGATGTGAAAAATAGACTTATGAGACTTGTTCTAAGATTGAATTGATTATCATGCTCATATAGGTTGATTTCATGAGTGCATTAGATGATATCATGTGCAGCACGCACATACGAATCAATTTATCAAAAACCTTGCATATCCTTGTATTGATGGAATGTTGATTGATGAATACGTGAACCTCTTTATCATAGACTTATATAACTTTTCAGAAGGATCATTTTTCAGGAAATATGAATGTACTAATAGAAGTATACTTATGAATATACTACCCAAGTTATTTTATTTAATTATACTTGGTTTTACTTGAGGATAAGCAAATAGTTAAGTTTGGAGGTGTGATGACTCTATGAAAGTAGAGTCATTAGCGTACTTTTTTACTTAATATTTACTTGTTTTATTTAATAAATAATATTTGTATGGCCAAAAAATTAAAATATAATTTTTTTAGTAAAAAGGGGTGAAAATATAATTTTTGGAATTTTTTGACATTTTTTAGAATGTTTATGGATTTTTTATGAATTTTTAATGTAAGACTAATAAAAAGCAGCCATGTTGCATGCCACGGAAGTAGAGGTGCTGACTGAGCATGCCAGGTAAGCACGGAGAGCGAATCACGTCCCGTCGCGTGTGAGGAAGACGAAACATGCACCATGTGTTAGCACAACATTCAATCTAAGTTCGGAAATCGATCAATGGGTCATGCCACGTGTCACCATGTCATTTCTCTGTGTGTTCCACCTGTGTGCGACGCCATCCATTTATGTGAATCATGTCACACCACTTGTTTCTGACTCAAAAAGCATTGACTCTAACTGGTCTCCCCTACCATGCGTCGCTCCACGATTCACCCAATAAATTTCCCCTACCATGTGTCATGCTATGATTGGCTAAAATTATCAATTTTGCTTGTTTTGATCGTAGCCCTTGATCTGACCCTGATCAGACAATCCAGATTGCACCTCGGCTTTATTTAAGCCCCTAATCACTCCATAAACCCTAATTGGCCTCCATTAACATAATTTTGGTCATTTTTTGGAGCTAAAAAGAGAGAGAAATATAGAAAAATTTACTAGAAGACACAATTTTGGTGGAGATTCAAGAGAAAATTAATACTACAATTCAAGAGATTGATTGTATTTCTTTTTCTACTCTTTTATTTATCAATTTTATATCTTTCTTTATGAAAAATATGAGTTTTATGAACACAATTATGTGTAATTAATTTATTAATCTAGGGATCTTATGAACCCAATTTTTACCATATGATGATTTAATATTTTACCCCAATTATAATTTTAATTTAATTATATTATTTAATCTGATTTGTATGCTATTAATTATTTGGCCAACAATTTATATATAGAGGCAATTAAATAGATTTGAGAGAATTATTTAATTGTTTGTCTTGATGAAATAATATGAAAAGTTTCTAGGCAGATATGTATGATTCTTATGTATGTTATCCATAATTGATGAACTTAATGAGTAGTATGCAATTAAATTGGCATAAGAGTGTGATTAAATTAATTACTATATGATGTGTAGTTTACTTGAGAGAGGAATACATGCTAAGTTAGATTCAATTGATCATGTAATTAATTGATATTATATTGGGGGAATTTTAGCGATTTGCATGTTTAGAAAATTGGGGGATTAAGTATTCCTAGATATTTTCTCATATATCTTTTTAGTTAAAAAGTTTGATTTAATTAATTCTTGCTATTTAATTTTAGTTATTTTAATTTTGCTTCATTAAATTATAAAAACACAAAAAAAAATTGATTTTTATTATTTTTAGTTTTAAAAATTAGTTTCTAATAAAATAATCTCTATGGGAACGATCTTTACTTATCATTATATTACATGTTACGATACGTATACGTGCGTATTCATTGCACACACAATTTGTGTGGCGATCAAATATCTAACCCAAAATATTCACAGACAATAACTGTAGAAATACCCATAACCCAAACAAGGCTATGATACTACTTATTGTGAAATGAATCCCCTGATTTGCTAATATTGAACAATCCAAGCATATGGAAATTATGCAAGAAAATGCAAATAATGATATCCCAACAAACAACACAACCAAACTCTAAAATGGAAATTAAACATAAAGAAATGAAAAGCAATAGTAATGGAATGAACACAAAAAGAATTTATTATGGTTCAACCCAACCAATGTGGTGAGTCTACTCCATTTCTTTATCCCTCCAATAAGATTAGCTATGCAAATTCTATGAGGGTTGCCTATTTTCAGTGACAAAATATTTTCTTGAAAACTTGTTTTTAGGCTCGTTATCAAGTCTACGAAGCAAATCTGAATAGATGCTTGAGTTTTAAATAGTTGTACTTTAGGTATATTCTTCATAATTATCACACTAACTATCACACTTATGCATTCACTAGCACATGTTCACAACACTTAGAAATTATTATTTTTCTTCTAAAGTTTACATTACTCTATCGATCAAACATTAATCAATCGATTCTTATTGAGTTCTTCTCAGGTTATTTCTACCTTTATTCAATCGATCGACTTCAATAGAGTTTTTTCAAGTCAAAATACTTAAATCATCTTGATTGATCGATCAAGGAACTCGATTGAGTAAGCAAGCACATCATGGGATTAAAAAAAAATTAACTTGACCCCTGTGTAAAATGATCTCATACCCCTATTTTAATTAAGTGATTTAAAACCACATAAGGGTATTTGAATATTTTTCTTTGATATCTAGGTTTGTTGCCTTCATCCATATATTTCATCACTCTGCAACTGCTCCTATCAAATTCAGTTATAGGTATTCTTAATTGCTAATATTGATACACAAATCACTACCTAGATTGCTACTTTATTATTTGTTCTAAAAATCTTAGTTTCATGTATGTTGATCTATGTTTTGAACTAGGATTGGGATTTGTTGCTTACTGAAATCCATCTAGAACACACATGCATACTTGTAATTTTTTGTGCTAACCTTTTTTTTAGTTTGATCCATGAATGTGTCTAATTTTTTAGAAGCTAATTATAATATTGGTGAGAATTTGGTCACTATAATCTTATAGGCTGTGAAAATAGAGCAAGGACTCATAAGTAAAGTGCATTGGTAAATTATTTTAGAAATGGTAGTATAAGATCGAGTTTATAATATAACATTAAATTTTACAATGGATAGATTAGGGAAGAAAATTCGTTGGATTGCATTTATTTTATTTTTAGTTTTTTTATTGTTAATTTTTTTTTAAATGTGAGTATAATCATTTTTAGCCAACAAGGTAAGGGACTTAGGAAAAATTTACACACATACAACCTCTTTTTAGTAGCTTAACTTGTTTTAATTTTTATTGTATAAATGATTATACAATTTTGACTTGTGTACATACCTACAATTTTACATGTGTTGATTGATATTGACATGAACTTATTCATACACTCATGAACACACATGTATGTTATGCTTGAAATTTATGTTGAGTTGTGCAAGTTCTACAAGTTATTTTGTCCTTTTTAGCATTCCTATGATCAAAACACTCTGTTCGTTTTGTTTACTTAATGTTTTTCCATCCTCTATATAAGGTCAATTATTAATGTTTAGCACTGCAGACATTCACGTAGTTGGTTACACTTTGTATGTTTGCATTTTTTATACACACCATTAGGGTTGGTTCATTAGTATGCATGCAAGGTTGTTTTTCTTGTTTTTCTTTAAGTTATTTTGTGGGTATTTGTGAAATTACTTGCTAAATTTTAGAAACAAAAAATAGAATATTTGTATGCACACTAGGATCTTGGTACCCTCTTGCCACATTTGGTCGTCAATTGTGTAAAGGCTATTACCTTCCTTGGGTAATGGCTATTATCCTTGCCACTATAGGTGGGAAACCTTACCTCCCTTAGTGGTGAAGAGGACATCGAGTGGCTAGCTAGTTACCCAGGTTGCCCAAAGTTTTCTATAAATAACTCCACTTTAATTGTTTGAGTAATTAGAAAAATATTGAAAAACTTTGACAAATTTGAAACTTGTTTTCAAAAGTAATTGTTTTTTTTTATTTTAGATTGCTAATACTTTTAGTGTGGTTTCGATATCAGTGGTTTGTAAGAGTTTTTAGCAAAATCTGATTTATCAAGATTAGGTTAACTAAAAGTAAATTAACAATCAAGACTTAGATTGTTTTTAGGTTCTTGTGCTTAGGATAAACTTAGCCATAGGATTCAGGCATACTAATCATTGGTGACTAATCATACCACCAAATAGGTTAGAGTTTAGGAGGAGAACTAGATCCAACTTGAATCACTATAACTGTGAAGGAAGCTAGCTAGTGAGTGAGTAGTGAGTGTAGGTATCCTAACTAATCGAGGTTAGTGGATTGCTTACTACCAAGCAGTTGCCATAAATAACTTGTGGATTTTACCACATATATGGGAAATCGATACGAGTGTACCTCATTATATTCCCATTTTTACTTTCATTTTTATTTTAGTTAGTACAAACACAATTTTATTCAAGTATCTAACGACATGTGAGAATTCAATTATGATTGAAAAACATCACTTTCCCTATGCTGTATGCTCTTTGATTTACTATGTCTTACTTTATATTACATCTACTTAGTTTGCTATCTTGCTCACTGCAACATATATCACCATTTATGACATTAATAAAAACCACAAAAGCTCATTTGTGGCACTACAAAAATGTAGTTTTCCATGATGCCGCAAAAGAATAGCTTTAATTTAGGACATTTTATAAATGCAAGACAAAATGCCAAAAATAAGAAGCTCAAAAGCTTAGTGTATAAGTTTCATGGAA
The DNA here is from genome assembly GCA_033030585.1 of Hippophae rhamnoides. Lineage (NCBI taxonomy): Eukaryota > Viridiplantae > Streptophyta > Magnoliopsida > Rosales > Elaeagnaceae > Hippophae > Hippophae rhamnoides. Next base: position 34,434,811 of record CM065435.1, on the reverse strand, counting down.
TTTCTGAAACACCATAAATTATCTTTTTTGGCATTTCTGAAACGCTATAAATTATCTTGATTGGCATTTTTAAAATGCTAGTATTACTAATTCGTGGCACAAAAGTAATATTAGTATTACTAGTTTAGGGTACTAAAGAAATGTCAGTATAACTAGTTTGTGGCACTAAATAACCGCCAAGAGTAAGATATTTTGGCACTTATAAAATGCCATTTTAATAAGCTTAAATGCATAAAGTAATGGTCATATTATATAACTGTTTATTTGAATTTATTGAAAGTTAAATTAAAATACTTATAAAATATTAAATTAAATTAAATTATTTTACTTTAAAATAAATAAAGCAAGCTCTTAACATAAAATGTAAATATTCATACATAAGTTTTACATCTAAATACAAAGATTACTAGAGATTGATACAAAATCTACATTCTAGATGACAGGATACAAATTGTTTTAGGAAATAATACATGAATAAATAAATTAAGAATAAAATTATTTTATTAAAATTAGAGATACACAAATATAAATATATGTATAAATTAAAGGATCGAGACTTGTGTATCACATAGTATCTTTAGGATAATTTTTTCACTCACTATAAGTATTAGTTATGAAAACTTATCTCCTAAGATATAATGATCAAATAATAATAAATTTTTATCATAATTTATTATTCCACGAACTTTTAAATGTCTCAACTATATTAGATGAACTCTAAAAAAAATTATTTTACCTTCCCTTCTATCCGTATCAATTTTTTTCTTTTTTTTCTCTCATTTTCTTTCTTTTCTTTCTCTTTCCTATTTTTTATTATCTTCTTGTCTTTTATTTTTCTCTCTCTATATATATATATATAATTATGAAAAGAGCAAAGAAAAATTTGTAATTAATAAAGAGAATAAAAATGGAAAAATCAAAAGCTTTTCTTTTCCTTCATCTGTCATTCTTTGTTTTCTCTTTTATGTATACATTAATAAGAAGAGCAACAGAAAAATTAAAAGAAAGAAAAGTGAAGAAGGAAATGAAACTAAAAATAATAATTGAAATCAATTAAAACATTAAATATACATTTCATCAATTTTAATTCAAAAATTAATTACCATTAAATAGCAATTATAATAATTTTAATTCCAAATTTTACAACAATCTCCCACATGAACAAAAATTGACATAGATTATAAATCAAATTTTGACATGGAAATAGAGTTCAACGAATCGAAACCTACATAGGATAAGTAGGTGTTACCCTTTGAATCTTCCTATGTGAAAGTATATTTACCTTACTGACTAACTAGTAAACGCGATGTCTTTAAACAGTTCTACTGTTTATGTAAGCGATGACATACTTTATACAAGAGTCTTTCTTGACACAATTCAATTCTCACTATTATGTTCCTTTTATCCATGAACATACACATGATTTTGTGAGAATCTCTAAAGAATTGAGCCCTATAAAATTCTCTTTCGAAGCAACCTCATTCCTCTCTCACATAGGTGATCTCTTATCTTTAAAAGTAATCTACAAAGAGTAACACACATACTCCGCTCAATATTCTCTTCACAAGAATCATTAAAAGCCTTAACTTATCTTCTATCTTATAAGTCTCAATGTTTTCATCATAGGAATAGACTGGGTAAACCCTTATAGTGATCTCACTAAGTCTTTATAATTAGGTTATTCCTTTGAACCTAGATCTTAGGATCTATAGTCAAATAGGTTGGGTTTCCTTTGCAAATTCTTATTCATTCATAGGCTTCAGTCTCATTCCCCTTGATGACTTATGAACTAATTCTCGATTTAGCCCTTAGTTTAAAGGATTCGCTATGTTATCCTTTGACTTCACATCGTCAATAAAGATAACCCCAGTTCAGAGTAGTTGTCTAATGGTATTATGTTTGTGACGTATATGTCGAGACTTACCATTATACATATTGCTCTATTCCCTACCAATAGCAGATTGGCTATCATAATGAATGCATATTATAAGTATAGGCTTCAGCCATTAGGAATATCCTTTAAAAAATTGCATAGCCATTAAACTTCTTGGCCACATTTATCTAAAGTGATGAACTCAGATTCCATCATGGATCTAGCAATGCATATCTGTTTAGAGAACTACGATAAAACAGCTACACCACACAGTATGAATACATATCCACTGGTAAATTGAGTCATTCATGTCAGATATCCAATTTGCATCACTATATCCTTCTAATACATCTAGATATCTTGTATAGTACAATTCATAGCTACGTGTATATCTTAAGTATCTAAGTAGCATTGTAATACCTTTCTAGTGATCAGATCCTGGATTACTAGTATATCTACTTAGTTAGCTTATAGCGTAAGCTATGTTTGGTCTCGTACAACTCATCAAGTATATAAGACTTCCTATTACTCTAGAATTTTCTAGTTGAGATACACTTTCACTTTTATTCTTACATACGCAAGTATTTTTTCAACATAAAGACATTGACTTAGAACGAGACCGCTTGATATTCTTGATATCTTAATTCTTATAATTATATCAGTAGGCCTCGTGTCTTTCATATCAAACCTTGAATATAACACAATTTTAGTAGATTTTATCATTTAATCATTACTACCCATAATTAGCATGTCATTAACATAACCATCTTCTTTGTCCTTGACATACATACATTTATCACATTCATTGATTTTAAAGTCACTTGTCCTCATGCCACTATTTTGGTGCTTGTTTCAAGCCATATAAAGACTTTACTAATTTATAGACCTTTCCTTCTTGCCCTAGGCATGAATAACCCTTGGTTTGTTCTATATAGATTTTTTCATCCAATCCTCCATTTAGAAAGGTTATCTTTACATCCATTTGATGTATTTCAAGATTTCATAAAGCGAAAATATCAATTATCATCCTTATAGATGTTATTCTCGTCATAGGAGAATAAGTATCAAAGTAATCAATGTCATGTCATTGATTGTATGCCCTAATTACAAACCTGGCCTTGTACTTTTTAATTGATCCATCTGATTTATGTTTTCTTGTGAAAATCCACTTACATCCTAGTGTTTTATTACTTGGAGGTAAACTGATAACTGTATTTTATACAGTTATTTGCATCAATTTTAATAATGATAATTGCTATGTTCGTTTAATATTTATTAATTTTTGTTAAATAAATTAATTTTTTCCTTTTATTTGCTAAAAATACATTTTTAACAAAATTAAATAATTTGTATCGAAAATGTACTTAATTTCATATTTTTGTCCACAAATATAATTTATGATAATATAGTTTCTTAATTACAATTTATACAAATCAAAAATATAATTTAAATTAAATTTGGGCTTAATTATAATTATTAAAAGTTAAAAATTTAATTTAAAATTAGAAAAGGGCTAAAGTGTAATTTAAGAAAGTACAAAAATGTAATTTGGATTAAATTCTCAGGTAAAAGTATAATTTATAAAAGTTTGAATATTCTGCGCAGGAGATGAAGACCACGCTGCGAACATCACACTCGCCAAACGAGGACCGTCCGATCAAGGGATCAACGGCTCAGATTCTCACGTGTCCATCAAGCCCGACCACGGAGATCGGGGACATGCAGATATTCGTTGCTACGCAGTTTGGCCGTACCGGGGCCCCACACGTTTGGCCGCGAGCCCCCCGAGGCGATCACCGACCGTTGGATCGATCGACGGCCCGTATCGGGCCGCGGCCCATCCAAGCCGCTGTCGCGCACCGAGCCGCTAACGTGACAATCCCGGTGCGACGCCATACAAGCGCGCGCATCTTCGCTTTGCTGCACAAGAATCCGCCACGTGTCCCACGAAGATTTAAGCTAATCATACGCCGACACGTGGCTATTTACACGTGCGCGACCGTGCCGGGATCACGACCCGTTTCCAAAAGTTGCCTCGCCGGCGCACCAATCCTATTACTGCTTCCTACGTGCACCGATTCTCAGGTACCCAACGTACGTGTCGCCACGTGGCCTTTGGAAATCTTTCTAATCGTACGCCGACACGTGGCATGCACTTTGAATTTAAAAATCGTAACGGCGGCCCTGCTTCACGCGTTATAATAATTTATATTTTTTCGATACAAAAAATCGATACGCGTGATTTTATTTTTTCGATAAAAATTATTACGCTGTTTTCGATAAAAAAAAAAAATAAAATAAAAATGTAATATTTTAGATGTATTTTTAGCTATAAATAGGAGATAGTTTTTAGTTGTAAAAAAAGTTTTTAGTTTTTTTGTCGGAGTAAGAGTTTTTGTAGTTTAGAAATTTTGTAAAGGTTCGGTTTTTGATCACAGAACACGCAGAAGCCATTTTTTTTGGCTTTTGTTTGTGTTCACAAGTGCCAAATATTTTCGTTTTCTTGATGTTTTAATTTTCCTTATTCTTCATCTTATTTTTCTCGAATCATGTTGTAATTTTAATTTTAATTTTATGAAGTAATTTAATTTTTCTGTGGTTGCATTTGATCTAAATTCTAGCGAAGCTTTAATTTTAATTATTTTTGGTTATAGATTTATAAAGACGTTCGATTTGTTCGTTCTCTATTTTGTGCTTAATGCTTTTTTATTATTTACTAATTTTATCAAAACGATTTGTGGCATAAAAATAAACTCGAGAAAGGCATTTTTGTGGTATATTGCTCGTGAAATAGAATGACATGTATGACGCATGATGTGAATATACCCTAATTGTACGCTATGTGGCCATTCGAGAACTTAGAATTTAATGAATCTTATTAAATTTAATTCTCATGTAGATATAGTGAATTAATTTAACGAGGTGTGTTTGTCAGACGAGTTCTAAGAGATGTATGAATAAAAAAGAAGTTTTCGGTTGTCAAATTAAATGTACTAAACAATATAAATCCAAAGAAAATAATATGATTGTAGTGGATTAGTTTGGTGAAAAATTGCAATCCTAGAGTTCTTTTATTTTCTTTTTACTTTTTTTTCCATATCAACGATTATTTTGGATAAAATCAGAGAGAAATAATTTTAGTACTCAACAAACTATAGTAACAAATCTCTGTGGGATCGATCTTTACTTATAAATGTTATTACTTGCGACCGTGTATACTTGCACGAGTTCGTGTGTTGAAAAACACGCAACAAGATTGTATGCCCTAATTACAAACCTGGCCTTGTACTTTTTAATTGATCCATCTGATTTATGTTTTCTTGTGAAAATCCACTTACATCCTAGTGTTTTATTACTTGGAGGTAAACCAACTAGTTCCTAAGTGTGATTTTGCAAAATGGACTCAATTTCACTATTAATGGCTTTTGCCATTGAGGACCTTCAAAAGAATTCATAGGTTTGAGATTCATTTTCTAACAAGTATGTCAAAAAATATGAACCATAAGACATTTTTGTCCTAGTCCTCTTGCTACATTTAGGTTCAACCTCTTGTTCAGGTTCTTTGTTTTAATTATCTTTATTCATAGTCTCATATATTCGTTTAGAAAAACTTGATTCTCCTTAAGATTTACCTAAAAATATAGGTTCAAAGAACAATACATTCCTTGATTCCATTATCATGTTCTTGTGTATGTCCGTGATCAATTGACTCATGCACCAGAAAATTATAAGCACTACTATTATATGCCTTATTGAAAGGGTAGTTAGTTGACAAAATAGTTTCCCCCTACAAGTTCTATGGAAACCCAAAACTTAATAGCATTGCATTCATCATTTATTTTAAGGCACGATTCTTACGTTCAACAACTTTATTTTGCTAAGATGAATAAAGCGTTGAGGTTTCATGGATAACTCCGTGTTATGCACATAATTCACCAAATGGTGCTTCATATTCACCATCACAATCACTATGCAATACCTTAATCTTCTTGTTGAGTTGATTCTCAACTTTTGTTTTATAAAGAATAAATTTCTCTATAGCTTCATTTTTGCTTTTAAGCAAATACACGTAGTTTGAAGAAATTTCAAATCACATAGATCACTATGGATTAAGTCAAGGGGTTCAGTGTTCCTTTCAATCGAATGAAGTAATGACTTAGTCATTTTTGCCTCATCACAAGTCTCAAACTTATGATTTGAATCTATTTGACATGCAGGTATATGTTCCATGTTAATTAGTCTATGCAACATATCTTTATTAACATAACCTAATCTACCATGCCACAAGTTAGAAGACTCAAGCAGATATGTAGAGGAATTAATCTTATTAATATTCTAATTTTTTACAATCATTACATTGAGTTTAAATAGCCTATAAGATACATATCTATTTTCTACAAACATCACACTTTTGGTCACAATGACCTTATTAGATTCAAGCACTATTCAAAAGCCAATCTTGTTTAGCAATGAGCCAGAAACAAGATTCTTACAGATGTCCAGCACATATAGTACATTTTTTAATGTAAGCTCTTTCCAAAATGTCATCGTCAGCTTGACCTGGCCTTGCACTTGAATGGATGATGTGCTAAAATTTTCCATGAAGAGCTTTTATCCATATTTCACTAGTTCAAAAGTAGTGAATAGCTCTTTAACTGAGCATATGATGAGTGCTCAAAAAGCACTAAAATTACCATGATTTTATGCACATTAATTGATTAAAAATATATATATTTATATGTTTTATCATATATTTATATAAATTTGTCTTTTTTGGAATCAAGGGTATTTTTATTGTTTTTCAGGTATTTTTTTCTTAAAAATGTAACTTAAAGACTCAAAGAGGAATACTGGAAGCAATATATCACAAATATATTAATAAATAAATGAGGAAAGGTCAACCAATATGGAAAAATTGGACAAAATGGGTCAAAAATGTCAAAAATGTCAAAAAGGAGGAAAACGCTCACGCCAGCCGCCCAGCCCGTGCGTGCACCCACGCCCACGCCCGCGCACACCCGCGTCCACACCCGCACCCACACCCACGCGTAACTTGCTCATTTCTGTGCGCAGCTGCTGCCTTTCGCGCACGCTGCTGCCATCTCGCCCCATTTTCGCGCGCAGCCACCCCCCAAGTCATGCTAACGTCATCAAATGACATCATCATCCACCACTCCGCGTTTCCACCATTTTTTAACATTTTTTCACCCAATGTTTCTCCTCATCCTCACCTATAAATACCCCACTTCTCTTCACTTCTAAACACACCTCAAAACACATTCTCTTCTCTCTTTCTTTCTCTCTTTTCTTAGTTTTTCTTATTTTTAGAGTTCTTCTCTTTTTGAGAAGAACTAGTTATGTTTTTATAATTTATTAGCTTTTTGATTCAAAAAATGGGAGTGGAAATTCTGTTTGGAGGTTTTCCAGCAACAGGAATAGCATCGAAATACTGTAAGGATTTTATTTTCTTTATAGTTATTTTTTATGCTTTACTCTTACATGTTATATTTAATTTGTCTGTGATTAAATTTAAGTTTGCTGGCTGTTTGTAAACATGATATAATAATAACGTTGTTATGCTTGCGAAATATTAAATAGGTAAAAATCTACAAAATGAATTGATTTTATTTATATTCAAGATTTTATATTAAGAATGTTAGAGAGAAATATATTATTTTTCATTACAAACTTAAATCTAAAAATTAGATTTTAAGGTTTAGTTATCCGGTCTAATTTAGAGTAGTGTTGTTTTATTTGTTGGTACAATCGCCCGGTAGTTAGAGTGAAACTCTATTTCAAAAGTTTTTATAAGAATTATTATCTGAAAATGTATTAACAACATGTTTTCAGTAGTGGTTTTAAAACTTGAAAGTTAGTACTCGGATAATTAAATTCTTAGGTTTGATTTGGACACCTTGAATAAAGTTTAAACTGTCTAACCCTACCAAAGGTGGCATTTAAATGGTTCATTTTCAATCTCTTAGAAATAAGGAATTAATTTTATTAACCAAATTAGTTATCAACCCCACCCATAGGTGTTAATTGATTTGTTTAGTTAACAAAGAATATCTAACCCCACCAAAGGTGGTATTCATACAAGAAAGGGAGAATCAATAAATATCAATTCATATCTTTAATAACCTAAATAATATGAGCAAGCATAATTAACTTAGTTATTATATCCATAAATACTCCACTATTATAAATGATAAAATTTGCATAAATATTTATTGAATCTATGTTTCTTTTTATGCCAGTAGATTAAAAACACAAAACCCAAAATATCGTTACAGGATGTTTAGGATTTAATTTCGTTTTTAAAAGTTTGAATAATAAATTAAAACCCACATACATACCTTCCTTAGATCGACCTTGAGAGTATACTTATCATTTTCTATGAAATTATTCGTGCACTTGCGAGAGTTTTATAAATATAAAACCAAAGTATTGGCAGGATCGGCGATGTCGGTTTTTGCTCATCAGCATACGTGCCTTGGTGCACCAGTGTCAATCCACCATTCCTTTGGGTTTGATCCCACCAAGTTCACCTCATAAAAAAATGTGCTTGAAACTTTAACCATGCTCCATCACATTAGGCTTGAGTGCTGATAGGATATACCATCTTTTAGAAGAAGTCTTGTTGTCTTCTTCCACTTTGAATCTTATCAACAAATCTTTCAAAGACACTTCTCTTTGCTTATGATTAAGGTAGACCTTAACACTATCTATGAAGAAAGAAACTTTTCAATAATAGTTACAACTTTAATGGTTTCACTAAGTACCATTCATTCATCATACATCTATGTTAAAATATCTTGAATTTCACGTACTTGATTGCAAATAGATTTAGAGTCCACCATCTTATAATCAAGAAAGCGACCAACTAAAACATTTTTGGCACCAATATTATCGATTTCATACTTCTGATCCAATGATTCCTACAAGTCTAGTCACCTTCTTCTTATTATACTCATTGTACAAAGAATCGATTAGAATATTCAGAACATAGTTCTAACATAGGTATAATATCATCTTATTCCTCCATCTCTTAAAGTTCAAGTCATTAAACTTCTCTAGTTTCTCTTCCACAACATGGTTCATAAGAACAAAAACCAATAACATAGTGTTCTCTTGCAAGGTAATGTTAATCATATAATATGAAAGTAATTGTATCGTGATTAAAACTACACAATAACCGTATACATGATATATATAAGCAGTTGATGCAAACAATAAAAAGAAAACATTAAAGTAAATGAGAATAATAATTCATAATACATTAAAAATAAAAAAAATAGATTATTAAAAGTAAATATAATTGTGAAGAGTATAGAGAGATAAGAAAAAAATAATGATTTAATGTTGTATTGGTGTATTTTAGAATGTACACATAGTGCCTTTGATGTAGTAGAGAATGCAAAGAACCGTAGTATAATGGGTAGACTGTAGAGCAGACATGAATTGACTAACCAGATGAACAGCATAGGCAATGTCAAGATGAGTGACTATGAGATAAACAAGACTTCTAACTAGTTGTTTGTATAATGTGGCATCTAAGAGAATAGTACCATCTAATGGAGTAAGTTTGACATTGGTTTCTAGAGGTGTTGATGCAGTTTTGCAATCAGTAAGGCCAGCCCGATTAAGAATATCGGAAGAGTACTTTGCTTGAGAGAGATAATATCTTTGAGAATCAGATAAGATTTCTAGGCCCAAGAAGTAGTGGAGACGACCAAGGTCTTTCATTTCAAATTGATGGCTCAGAAACTGCTTGAGATCAATAATTCCATTAGAGTCATTCCCTATTATGATCATATCATCTACATAAAGGAGTAGAAGTGTTACACCAGTAAGAGTCTTCCGAATAAAGAGACCAGAGTCATAAGAACTGGAAGTGAAGCCAAAGCCAGTAAGTGTAGAGCTGAATTTAGCAATCCAAGCCCGAGGAGCTTGTTTGAGGCCATAGAGAGCACGACAAATTCTGCATACTTGATGAGGTGAATGAGTGTATCCAAGAGGAGGTTTCATATAAACTTCCTCGGTTATGTCTCCATTGAGAAAAGCATTTTTGACATCCATTTGAAAAATGCTCCAGTTTTGGGCAGTAGCAACAACAATGATACTTCGAACAAAGGTGAGGCGAGCTATAGGTGCAAAAGTTTCTTCATAGTCGATTCCATATTCCTATGTAAAACCCTTTGCAACCAGAAGAGCTTTATATCATTCCACAGACCCATCTGAATGACTTTTGATTTTGAAAATCCACTTACAACCAATAAGAGATTTATTAGATGGAAGATCAATAAGATCCCATGTATGTGCTTTTGTTAATGCATGTAATTCATCTGTCATAGCTTGCTTCCAATGAGGATTAGAACTAGCTTCTCTATAGTTTTGGGGTTCATGATATGACAAAATAGTAGAGAAACATTGGTAATCACAAAGATGAAAGGGAAGACTACTCACACGAGTAGAATGATGAAGTGATGACTCTGGACAATCAGGTATGGTAGGATTAGCAGAAGGAGCAGACACATCAAGAGAAGCCATAGTAGACGATGATGAGGGTAATGGAGCAATGTCAGAAGGAAATAAATCAATAGTTGGGTCATTAAAAAATGAGAGTGAAGTAGGAGATGAGACATGAAATGAGGAAATAGAGGAAAACATTTTATGTTCCCATAAGATGACATGACGAGAGATGCACAATTGTTTAGGGATAGGGTCCCAACAATGATAGCCTTTGTGTTCTATTCCATACCCTAAGAGACAACAAAGACGAGCACGAGGTTCTAATTTATTTCCTTCATAAGGGTGAAAAAGAACAAAATAGGCACAACCAAACACTTTGCACAGTTCATAAGATGGAAAAGTACTATAGAGATGCTCATAAGGGGGATTGATTGTGAATAATAGGCATGGGAACATGATTGATGGTATAAACAGCCGTAAGAGTGGCTTCACCCCAAAAGTGTTCAGGACAAGAACAAGAAATGAGGAGAGTGCAAACAATATTAAGAATATGTATATGTTTTCGCTCAGCTCTTCCATTTTGTTGAGATGTGCCAAGACAAGAATATTGAGAAAGAGTCCCATTTTGTCAAAGAAAATTTAAAAAATTTGTTTCTTTATATTCCATAGCATTATCAGCTCTAAGTACTTTGATATTTTGAGAAAATTGGGTTTTAACCATTTGGGCAAAATCATAATAAATTTTGGGTAATTCAGATCTATGTTTCATGAGAAAAATCTATGTGAATCTTGAATAATCATCAATAAAAATGACAAAGTAAACTCATCCCATCATAGTAGGATGTGGGAATGGACCCCAAACATCATAATGAATTAAGTCAAAAGGGGAAGCAGAAGTAGAATCACTTTTATTAAAACATAAAGTAGGTTGTTTTCCCAATTGACAAGGCAAACAATTTACATTATCAGAAATAGAAATAGATCCTAATTTACCAGAAGATGCTAAGGGATGAAGATGTCCTATAGATGTATGGCCTAGACAAGCATGCCATAGGTTGATAGGAGTAGTAGAAGCAGCAATAGAAGTATGAGGAGAATTGGGCAGATGAAGGTTGATAATTTCAAATAATTGTCTAACCTTATGGCCTATCCCAAGGATCTATCCTGTCTGTGGATCCTGCACATGACAACCAGAAGCGGAAAAAGTAATAGTAAGACCAAGTTCACATAATTGACTAATAGAGATAATATTTAGAGTAAGGTTGGGAATATGAAAGGTATCAGAAAGTGATATAGAAGATGTGGAAACTTTTCCTACAACATTAACATGCATATGTGAACCATTGGTAGTTTGAATTAAAGGTTTAGAGATGGAAGATTGTGTGGGAGAGAAGATGTGAGTATCATGAGTCATATGGTTACAACAAGCAGAATCAAAATACCATAAAGATTTAGCTTATGTGAGAGACAAGGTAGTAGGAGGAGGATTACTAGATTTTGAGAGAACATGTTTAAGAAGACCTTCAAGTTCTTGAGTAGAGAAGGAAAATTTGTCATGATTATCCTCAAAAGCAGCAGCAATAATAGATGATTTACTATTTTTACCTGAAGAATATTGAGAGGGATTCCGAGAGGGATTCCGTGAGGAATGTTGAGAGGCATTCCGAAAGGAATCTCTATGAAAGTGTCCAGGACCCTTCTTGTGACAATATATACATACATGAATGAGACATGTAAGAAGCTCACGATTGGGGTTGTGACAGTAGGTGAAGCCTTGATGTTTGAAGCCCTCCTTAGAACCACTTTTACGGCGATAAGAGGGGGTGGCAAGAATAGAATCTATATGATGAACTTTGAAAACCCTCATCCGAGTTTCTTCAGAGCAAAGCTCGGTCACAGCAGTATCTAAGGATGGAAAAGGACTCCGATGGAGTAAGGAAGCCCAAACAGGTTCAAATCGATAATGGAGAGCCAGGAGAAAAATAACAAGACGCTGGTGATTACGGTAAGTTGTAAACATCTCAACATCAATCTTGTTCGTCCAAGTTGGTTCAGAGAGAGCGAGTTGATCCCAAATAGTATGCATTTTAGAGAGAAATTGGTTAATGGTTTGATCATCCCTTTGGCGTTTGGTATGAAGAGTTGTTAGAAGTTGATATTGGTTGGCCAAATCTGTTGTAGTGAAGCGAGCCTCAAGAAATTCCCAAACTTCTTTGGCAGTGTCAAAACGTCCAAGGATGTGTTGGCATGAAATGGCATTGTATCTAGTTTGCAAGGATATGGCCGACCTTTGTTCACGAGGATGAAATTGAGGATGTGTGGCCATTGTTCGAAAGGAGTGAAAATGAAATCTAGATCTATCATATGAAATCCATACTTTGGTTCACAAGGAGGGAAAAGGAAATCTGGTTTGGAAGGAGTGAGGATGTGCGACTTTGTATGCCAAAATGAAATATGAGCATGATAAGTCTCAGCTTTCACGGGTGAAAAATATTTGGTACCAGAATGATATGGCGTGAGTAAAATGCCAGTAAAGGCAATACATGGGAATGATAAAATTCTGGCATTTTTGTTAAAAAAAACATTACCGTTTCTAATTTATACCGAATTATTATCAAAAATATTCTAAAATTTTGAGGTTTTTTTTAAAACATTTCTAAGATTTTATAAAATTCAAAAATACCTTCATAACATAGCGAATGTAAATAGTAATATTCATAAAATAGAAAAAGAAATTATAAACTAAAGAATAATAAAATTAGAAATAGAAGATATCTCAAAATGTTTTTAACAAAAAATGATAATAAGTAAAAACAAATTCAAAAAATTCAAAAAACAAAATTAATTTTTAAAGAAGAAGATAGATTTTAAGATCCACCATTTTCATCTCTAAGGAAATTATTTCCCAAAAAATACATAATTTATTATGGAATAAGTAATAAAGAAATGGACATTAATATTACAGATGCAAAAAATATATATAATATAACATTAATTGACATACAAACTATATTAAAAAAACTATCCAAAATTCTCCAAAAAGATAAAGAAAAAAATTGATATATCGATTCAGGAGGAATTCAAATATTAATACATACTCATTTCAGAGAAATAACAGATACAGTAATAAAAATAACAATACTATATAACAAAATGATAAATAGGAAATATGTTTTATTAGGAACGATCAATGGTAACTTAGGATATTAAAAGCTAAAATTTACAACATACCCTAGGTTTGATATTAATATTTATGATAAAATTCTAAACCAAGTATTAAGTATAACTTATAAATTTGAAAGAAGAGATTTAATGAAAGAAAGAAATCATTCATGATTTAACAAATGAATAGTCATAATACTTTTACATAGGATATCAAAGTCTAGTAGCATATACTTTAACAAATAGTCATAATAGTTTAATAAATAGACAAAATGAATTTATAGAAATAGATAAAACCTTTAAGGAACTTGGACAAATAATAAAATAAGAAATACTAATAGACTTTGAAGTATCAGAGAAATGACACTTAGGTATTAAGAAAAAATATATGATAACAGGAAGAAAAGGTCAAAAACAATAATATGCCATGATTTACTTTTATAGACTATGAAGAAGAAACCTCTAACCAGGAAAAAATTCAAAAACCAAAAGATAAAGTCCAAGTAATGAAGGCATTAGTTCATGATGTTATATTAGAAAGTAATAATGTTTAAAGAAAAAAATAAAAAATATACAATTAGGAGTAAATGGAATCCTAATAGGCGTAGCAAATAATCAAACAATATTATTTGAAACTTTGAAATTTTGAAACTTTTAACATAGGAAATGGATTTAGTCCAATAATCAAACGCAAAATACCTACAGGATATAATTGAAATACAAAAGGAATTACCAAAGGAAATAAATGAATGTTGTTATAATAAACTACAACAAGATATACACATGAAATTTACAAAATTAAGAAAAGATGTATATAATATAGAAACAATGAAATTGAATTTCATAAATAAGATCCCTTACAAGGCCTAAAAGAAGATCCACTTAGATGATTAGATACCCTGATTCCTAAAAATAAGAGAACAAAAAATAAAGAAAAATCTAATAAAGATATAATTTCAATTTAATGGAATATAGGAAAGAATTCGAGAAAATATTCATGAACTCTAAAAATAAGGATAGATAAAAATTAGTTAATTCATTAACACTAACTAATGAAGAAATAGAAAAATATTATAATAAAAAACTTTATACAAATAGAGAAGAAGATGATATGATAGTAATCAACGAGATTGATTCTGAACCAGAAATCATGATCCCAAAATGTCATATGAAACCAATTTCATTATCAGTTCCTTATCAAGAAGGAATATTTGACCTGTATAGGGGAGAAAGAAATAGCCAAAGGATAAAGGAACGTGACACTACAGATATAAGAAGACAACCACCCAAAATGGAATATGGGTTGTATTGGGGAACTAGAGGTAGTATCCTACCAAAATTCAAACTCCATGATAATTATAAGTATGATCTTTTAGATTTAGACTGTATAAGATATAGGAAAATAGACATAGATGAATGGGCTAATGGTATGAGTGTGCTCATACAAACCTCTCAAACTATACAAATAAACTCTTCAATATGTAGGGTATTAGTAGCTTATAAAATGATAGGAAATGTTAAAGTTTTGTTTTCAAATTTAACATACCAATAATATTTATTAATGCAAGGGAATGTTTTCACAGGAAGAGAATATTTAGACATAGTAATAAATGAAATACAATAAATTTATTGGAGAAGATAAAGGAAGAACTATCATTGAATCCAATGAAAATGAAATCAATGAAGCCAAATGGCATCTAACAAATATGGAAATCTACAACAAGTGTTACATAGATTTCTATATTTGTGAATATGAAATGTATTATTATAAATTACCATTCTCTAAGCAAACAAATTATAAAGAAATGTTTTTCAAAAATTACCTGGAACATTACATAAGACTTTGACAAAAGGTTAAGAACAGAGAAATAGAAAAACTATACTAGACACCCTAGGAAGAAGAAGAAGAAGCCTTAAAAGCTAGATAATTATTAAATGTCAAGAAATAAAGGAATATAAACAAATAAGAAGAAATTATAGAATCTGCTGTGATACAAAAGATTTTAGAATACCAAAAATATAGGGATGTAATATAAAACCTTATAAACAAAAATACAAAAAACAATTCAAGAGATTTAAAAGATATAAATTAAAAAAATAGATTCTCAAAATATAAAAGAAGATTTAATAAGGAAACCTATAAGAAAATATATTTTAGAAGGAAAAGGTATAAAACTCCTCAAAACAAAACTATTGTCTTTTATGAAAGAAATATGCAGATGTTGGATCTATAATGATGAAGGACATTATGTCAATAAATGTCCAAACATGCTTCAACATGATTAAGAATTTAAAAAGGAATTTCCATAGAAAGCAAAAATCTTAGAGGAAGCTTTTAAGATGGGATTAAAACCAATTAAGGAATATGATATAAATGATACTTACAGTATTTATCTATTAGAAGTAACTGAGGAGGAAATAACCGACTCAGAATATGAACATTCAAATTATGAGTACTTTTCATCAGAAGATGAATGGTTTGTATAGTAATTAAAATCCAAATAGTACCTATATCGAAGTAGGACCAAAATTCAAAGATTATGCCAACTATCATTTACAAGTATATATAGATACAGGAGTTAGTATATGTGTAGCAAGTAAATATGTATTCCTAGAAAAACACTAGATACAAGCACCAAAAGATTTAATTGTAAGAATCTCTTATAATACTATAATAATTCTTAATTAGATTTTAAAAGATACAGATATAATGATAGAAGGGGAAACGTTTTATATTCCTATCATATATCAACAAGAAATAGGAGTTGATTTATTAATAGAAAATAATTTCCTAAACTAATATCGACCTTTTATACAATATTTAGACAAAATAAGTCTAACAATACTAGATTGTGATAACATTTATGTATCAAAAATAAGAAAATTTTTAGTTATATCAAACCCAACTTTTATGCAACAACATAAAAAGCGAAAACGTGGTGAGATAGAATAGCAAAAACTTTATTAAGAAAATATTTCATTAGACATAGAAGAGAAGAAAAAATTTTTTCTTAATGAAATACAGGAAGATAAAGCCCTAACAGGCATAAGAAAACTACTAAAGAAAGTAAGCTCGGAAAATCCTTTGGATCCTAAAATAAATAAATCTAAAACAATTGTCAACATAAAGTTAACAAACCCTAACAAGTTTATAAGATTAACACCAATGATTTATACTCTAGAAGATAGAATTAAATTTGAAAAACAAATTCAATAACTCTTGTAGCAAAAAGTCAAAATACCGAGTAATTTACCTCACTCTAGTCCAGCATTCTTAGTTGAAAAAGAAGCTTAAAAAGAATTGGAAAAAATAGAATGGTAATAAACTTTAAAGAATTGAATAAAAAAAATTGTTAATGATGGATAATTTATTTTAAACAAAAGAAGAATTATTATCATTAATAAAAGAAATTTTTCAAAAATATATGGATAACATCTTTAAGAAATTACAAAATATATGTTGTGTTTACATAAATGATATTTTGGTTTTTAGCAATGAACTAAATAAAAATTATTTAGATATTATTAATATTCTACAAGAATGCAAAAAAGAAGGCATTGTACTCTTTGAAAAAAAAACAGTACTTGCTTAACAGAAAATTAAGTATTTAGGGTTAAAAATTGAAGATGTAAAACATAATCTACATCCCCATATATTAAATAACATTCAAGGTTTTCCTAGGTAATTAAAAGACAAAAACGAATTATAGATATTTTTAGGATATTTGATATATGCTGAAGCATATATCGAAAAACTTGTAGAAATGCTTACAAGCAAAATTGAAAAACAAAAACCATATTTGGAAATGGCTAGAAGAAGATACTTTGTATATGGATAAAGTAAAAGCAAAGGTAAAAAACTTTCTAACTTTATGCCATTAAAGACAAGATGATAAAATGATAATTGAAACAGATACTTCACAAGAATACTAGGAAGCATTTCTAAAAACAAAAGTAGATGACAAAAATGAATATCTTTGTAGGTATATGATGAACAAAATCGACAATGTCGATCTTGCAAATACTTTGGTTTTATATTTGTAAAAACTCTCATAAGTGCATGAATCATTTTATAGAAAATGACAAGTACACTCCCAAAGTCGATCTAAGAAAGAAATATATGTGGTTTTTAATTTATCATTCAAAATTTTAAAAATTAAATTAAATCCTAAACATCCTCTCACGATATTCTGATTTTTGTTTTCTAATCTAATGACATAAAAATAAACATAGATATGATTCAATAAACAATTATCCAAATTTTTATCATTCATAATAGTTGAGTATTTATGAAGATAATAATTAAGTTAATTATGATTGCTCATATTCATTGATTCTCTTTTTTATATATAAATACCACTTTGGGTGGGGTTGGATATTCTTTGTTAATTAAACAAATCAACTAACACCTATGGGTAGAGTCGATAATTAACTTAGTTAATTAAATTAAATTTTTTTTTCTAGGAGATTGAAAATGAACTATTTAAATGTCACATTTTGTGGGATTAGATAGTTTAAACTTTATTCAAGGTGTCCAAACCATTACTGAAAATATGTTGTCAATACATTTTCGAATAATAGTTCTAATAAAAAACATTTTAAATAGAGTTTTGCTCTAACTACAGGGCGATTGTACTAACAAATAAAATAACACTAATCTAAATCAAACCGAATAATTAAACCTTAAAATCTAATTTTTAGATTAAGTTTATAATGAAAAAAAATATATTTCTCTATAACATCTTCAATATAAAATCTTGAATAAAAAAAAATCAATTTATTTTATAGAAATGTTTTACCTATTTAATATTTTGCAAAAAAATTAAACATAACAAATAAGAGTAAAACATAAAAAATAACTCTAAAGAATTCTTACTGAACTTTGATGTTAATTCTGTTGTTAGAAAACCTCCAAATGGATTTTCATTTCTGTTTATTGAATCAAAAACTAAAAATCTATAAAGCATAGCTAGTTCTTCTCAAAAAGAGAAAAACTTTAAAACTAAACACTAAAAAAAACTAAGAAAACATTCCAGAGGGAGAATTGTATGTCTTTTACAATGGGAGATAAGGTCCTTTTATAGGTGAGGAAAAGGCCACAGAAGGTGGAAAAATATTTCAAAAATTGATTTTAGATCCGTTTGGATAGGCTGGCACGCGTGTGGGGTGCGAGATTTGAGGTACATGAGTGTTTGGCATGTATGGGACATGGTGCAAGTATGTTTTGGCGCGTGCGGGACATGGCTCGCGCGTGTCCTGGTGTGCGCAATAATAACTATAGCATATGCTGGCGTATGTGGACGTGTGCAGAAATCGTTAATTTATTCATACAAATATAAATCTATTTAATCAATTAAAGTAAATTAACTCATGGTAATTTCGATGCTTTTTAAGCACTCATCAGTATACATTAGGATCGTTCTAAGGTCTATATTTAAATTACCACAATAATGAAAAAGAATATCTAACTTTGAAAAGAGCTATTAAGAAAGAAATATATGTCATAAGTTTCATATTTATTGTTAGAATAGATAACAATAATTTCATTTCTTAAGCACTAATAATGCAAGTGACTACAAATAAGGAAGATTAGTTAGATGGAAACAATGGTTCAATCATTACAATTTTGATGTTGAACATCTTCTAGGAAATCATAATAGTTTAGCATATACTTTTACCAGAGAATTGGCATCTCTAAATATTTTTATGCTTTCAGGAATGGAACATCTTGATTTCAAGATCAAGATAAAGGAAAACAAGATAAAAATCTTACAAGAACAACATGAATTAATATACCTCGAGAAATCTCTTATGGAGGTAGAAAATAATCAGGAAGAACTTAATTTTTCCAAACAACCCTTAGAGTCTAAAACATGAAAAGAGGAATCTTCATTAAAAATTAAATCTAAAGAAGATGAAACTTCTATAGAAAGAATTCAAAATGAAAAGGAAGAACCTAAAAGTTCAAAAGAGAATAAAATGGTTGAAACAAAAAAGCTCAATTGGTCAAATGAAGTAGAAAAAGAGGAACAAAAACAGTGGAGAAACTCATAGAGCCTTTACTAACAGAATAGAAGTTGAAGTCAGTTATGCCAATTACAAAACACCAAAACTGATAACTCTAGAGGAAATAGTAAGAAATTATTTAGCAGCATTACAACAACAACCAATAACACCAAGAAGATTGAAAATTTTAGGAAAGATAACAAGGCCTCTAGTACTATTTAGAGAAGCATTTATCCCATAGACATTAAAGATAGTAAAGCATTCAATGCTATTTAAGGAGACATCCCCTATAAATTCATCGATCATTGAAGATGAGAAGGATCAATATAAAAACCTCAGTAAATCACAATGGTTGAGTCTCTACAACTTGGCCAGAAAATATACTCATGAAAATATTAAAGATATGAATTCTACACTACAAAAAAGAAATTTCTTATAGGAAGTAGATTCAATATATTGGAAGGAGAAAATCTAATATTTGTTTACAAAGCTTTCCATGCTGGACTAATAGAAAACACATATCCAAGAATTAATTTAAGTGAATTAAATTATTTCCCATAAAACTTCAAAAGAGAATCCAAGAACTTTAGAAAAAAGATCAAAGCAGGTGACAAGCCTGTTTATCTCATATTTTTTAATTCGCAAATGGACTAGAATCAGAAAGGATGTATCCGTCCCTACCACTTCATCAAAATAGGGATTTTCAATACAAAGAAAGAAGTTCCCAAACCAAGGATGCATCCAGAAAAAGAATTCAACACAAAAGAATTTTGTTAGGCCAAATTTACTATTAACTCAAAAAGATTGATAACTCTACTGAATTCAAGGTAAAGTATTGAACTAATAAAGTCATTATTATTTCTCATAGTAGCATAACTCTTTCATAGGAAGATGGTGAAAAAAATTACCAAATATGAAACCAATTTTAACAGTAATAACCTAGAAATTGGTCAACAATCAAGGAAGGTAATCTTCTTCTATGCCTAAAAATCCACCAAAGATCACAAGTCCATTTACTGCATCAAAGATTGAGAAGATGAAGATGCATCATCATCAACGTCATCAAAATGGTTGTCGATAGAAAATGAAAAAGAAGAATAAATAGAGGAATTGTTGGCAAAAGACAACAAATAAAATATATATGTAGTCACATATCTTAATCGGCAACATATGCCAAGGAAAAAAAATGGCTACCATTTAAAGTAGAAAAGCAGACGAATTACTAAAGCAAGGAGAAAATAGTAATTTTTGTCTTGTAAATAGGGATTGCTTGTGCTATAAAAGGAACCATTATTTTCATTTTAGGAACATAGAAATCGCGAGCACACTACTCTGAAAAACACTAAAATTCTAGCATAGAAATCCCCTCTATCTAAAAATCCAAAACCAGTAAGGATATTATACCCATTAATTATGAGTGGCTAAAAATCCCTTCAAGTTCCTTAGTTGGCCTAAAGTTGTAATAATTATTATCTTATGAATAAAATGAGTTTAGTTACTCCTTTCTAGTAAGTCAAAATTTGGACATCATCTATGTATGGATGCAGAAGGCTCACCATTGTTAGAAGGGTATCATGGTTTAAGCAAAGATGATGATAGAAGAAGATGAATTCAACAACTTAATGTATGGATAATACTTCTTTGAAGATTATAAGTACATTCTATATACACAAGAAAAACTTGTTTGTATATTACGAATAGGAAAAAATGAGCATTCAACCCTTATGACTTATCAAGGTAATAACTTAGCCCGTACATTAGGTCAGATTGATAGTAATTCTGCCATAGCAATCTCTGGTAATCAAATCCCCCAAAATTGGTATCAAAGCCATATGAATAGTAATTGATGGAAAAATTTACACCATTAAGTTTTGAGGAGACCAATGGTATTAACCATAAAATCTAAGGGCATTCTAGACATTTTTATTAACCTTAAGGATATAAGTGAAGATATGTTAAAACTCAGAGGCATTTTAGATATTATCCCAATTCATATAAAGTGGCATTTTATGATAATATGCTATATTAAAAAAACCACAAATAACATGTGTTTATTGCAGTGGCTTAGCATAAACTAGACTACTTAATCTTCTATTTGATTTATTTCTATTTTTATCTATTTTATTACTTTATTGTTATGTTTTCTTTTCCATTTTCCATTCCCTATTTGCAAGGTTGGGGTGAGTGTCAAGGAGTAGTCAACTCCTTACCCTGTTCGTTTATCAGATAATTAACTTTCTCAATTGGTATGAAAGTGGTACACTCTTTTGGGCTTTACCACTCTGATGTTAATTTGTATGACTCACTTATTACACACACACACTCTCTCTAAATAGATTCTAGAAAAAGAGAAAATGTACATAGACATATTTTTTTATAAGGATAAATATGCCTACTAAAAGTCCCAAATGCGGGCTATCTTATGGTCACTCAAAGACCATATCTTGTTTCATAATGAGAAAGGGTAGACGTTCCAAACCAAAACCCTTGCCAAAAACTCTATCATCCCAAAGCGTATGATTCAATGGATGAAAATAGAAAGCAAGGAGTGTGAATGGAACAGTAAGGGGTTGTATAATGATGTCCAAAACCTGATAGTAAAATTTTGTATTTATAAAAAGCTCACAAGTGCACAAATCACTTGTAAAAAATTATAAGTATACTTCCAAGATTTTCCTTCAAGGAATTGCAGTCATTTTACAAAGTTAAATTATTTTCTAGGTTAGTTCAGAAAAATAAGTCCTAAACATTCTAACAAATTGTTGGTTGTGGTAATGAAGTGTAAATTCTAAATTAAATTATATCTAAATAAATTAAAAATAATTAAAGTAGATAAATAAAAGCAATCAATTGACTATAGTTGAACCAAGGATAGCGAATGTATATATATATAGGATTTTGGCCACCATAACTCTTCATCGACATAACAAATTAAGTATTTAAATATAAGCTAGATTTATTTACTTATTTTCTTTTTAAATAAAACTACATAATATCATAGTGAGTTCCCAATTCAATTAATCAATTATTCTTTAGTTAGAGTTGAAATTAATTAATTGGTAAACTAAAAAAATATATATGTACCAAAATCTTCAATTACTTAATAACTTCCTTTGATCTGGTTTGAAATTAAAAATTGATAAACCTAAGATAGATATATTCTTTAATTATAAATCAAAATTTGAACAATCATTAATTTAAAATTAAATTTATTTTTCAACATTTAATTTAATATAAATCAATGAAATTAAAATAAACTTTTATTTATTTTACACAACTAAGCACATATGATATATCTAATACTTAATTATAAAATATTTTCTTTAATCATAAATCAAGACCTAGCTCATCATGAATTTATAATTAAAGATGTAAAGATTATAAATAAGAAATAAATCTTAAACTTTTATTTATTTGAATCACAAAACTATTATTCCAATCGTTGAAAGCAAAGATTAAAATTTCTTATACAGATTTAGTACATCATAGGTAAATTAACAAAAGTCAACTTAACTATAAATTGCATGAGATTACAAAGAAAAATAAAACAATATAACAATATAACAATAAAATTACACTTTCTTGATAAAAACAATTCTAGATCTTTGAATAGGATGTCACTATCTCTTTCAAATCCTTAAATCATCTTTACAATTGGAGGGTTATCTCTCTGTATCTATACATGGTGGTGGAATGGTTAGCCTACATTCTACACTAAAACTAACCTACGATTGTTTTTATTCTCAAAAAATGAAAGTCGAATACAAAAACCTAATATTGTTTTATTTATAGGCGAGGCAATGTACAAGGGCTTCAATATGAATAAATAAAGGTCCATTGTAGCACATGTTTTTTACCATTGCAACATACAATATGTAATGCTTCTCCAATTACTAATAGAGAAGGTCGTGTTGTAGCCCATGTTAATCCATACTATGGCATAGATTATTCTACATGCCTAGTAAATCCATACAAAATAGTGTGCGCCGCATCACATAATAGTCCTCATTGCAACACGCTTCACTTTTCTTCATTTGTGCCTTGTACACCTTACAAACTAGTCGGTTCTTTATGTAAGGTTTACATGTCTTATTCTTTTAAGTTCATATGATGAAAATTGAGTGCTTCAAGTTTAAATAAAATTATACATTTGAAGCTAAAAACATCTTAAATACAACCGAAAATACCTATAATTTTGAACATATAGATTTGTATAAATATTCACATAAATATGCTATCATAAAACCTATTTTTCACATTTAAGTACAATAAAATCATGAAATATTAGTAATTTTCAAGCACTTATCATATTCATTGTAAGAGCCATCACTCCTGATGAGTATCAGAGAATTCAGAGCTGAAATACATCAAAAGACACGTGGAAAATTCTGAAGACTATGCATAAGGGTACAACTATAGTCAAGAGATCTAGAATCATAAGACTCAACACTACTACAATATGTGCTTATGGCCTCGGTTTTTAACCGTGACCAATGACCTATGGCCTCGGTTATAAGAACTGAGGCCTAAGTGAGAGAGACCAAAAGTCATTACTTATGGCCTCGGTTTTTAACCGAGGCCATAGGTCGCACATATGACCTCGGTTGTTTTATAACCGTGGCCATAGGTATCCCTTATGGCCTCGGTTTCTCAATAACCGATGCCATAGGTCTCACATATGGCCTCGGTTATTGAGAAACCGAGGCCATTAGGGTACCTATGGCCACGGTTATTAAACACTTGAGGCCATAGATCTCACCTATTGCCTCGGTTTTGCAATAACCGAGGCCATAGGTCTCACATATGGCCACGATTTTGTTATAACCGAGGCCATAAATCTCGCCTATGGCCACGGTTTTGCTATATAACTGAGACCATATATAATCAAAATGAATTATTATTACACTAAATTTTCAAATATAAATTAAAAAAATTAAAATTAATTATATTAAATTTAAAAGATATATTACATTAAGAGTTTAATAAAACGATACAATAAAACACATATAATAAAAACTAACTAATTAAAGAATTCCAAAAATATAAATAAATACAAGAAACAACTTTAAAGCTGCTAACATTAGTCTACAATCTAAATCAATGTGAAAAAGAGTAAGTCCCATTGTAATAATGCTATTCTTCAAAATCTTTGTCCTTGGCAGCATGTATTAATTTCATAAAAAAGCAAAGATATAGTATAAGGATACCAACATCCAATTTCCAAGATTACATGAATATAAGCACTGTGTCATATTAACACAATAAGTTCTTCAATCTTCATTTGTTCCTGCATATACAACAAATGGCATAATAAGTAGTATTAGTTAGCTACACAGTTGGAACCATATAAGATGTGTAAAAAGAAACATAGACCTATTCGAATCATTAAATTAGCGATCATTCTAACGCCAGTACTTTAATGTTGTCGTCCATTCAATATTTTCTTTCCCCGCAAAATTGTCACTAAAAGCAACTTGCAAGTTACAACATGAAGATGAAAAACCTCAATGGATATCAAGTTTAAATTTTCATTTGCAATAATCTACCATTCTAAAGAAAACCGACTGACAATTACCATCTCCTTGGACCTTACGCTCAACCAGTTTATATAACTCCAACCTAAAAGAAGATGAAAGTATGATCAGATCAGTCAATAAAATGACAATGGGCTCATCATCAATTAAGATTTAAAGCATTTCAGGAACCATAAAAAAGAGCTACCATCACTTTGTTATATGATGAGCTAGAAATGTGTGGAAAACTTATATACCAAGAAACACACACTCGGAGTTCAGAGAATATTTCATTTTTCATAACCTAGAAATAGCACCAAGCACACAAAAGTTTTCATCTTTACATTTTCTTGCCCCCTGTTTCATGATTTTCTACTCTGAATATCTTCCTTTAGGGATGCCTTTAATATGACCCCATCGCGAAAAGAAATAAATAAAGTTCTTATGAACTTATTACCTATTGTTCCAAGACTCAATTTCTCTCAATTGCATCAAAGAGGAAGATAAGTCTTGTTGAAATAAAATGCAATAATAATCTCCCCATTTAACTTTTTCTAATAACTGTAAGATGGTGAACATATATAAATGGTCGATATATATGCACCTATGTGAAGATCACATCGCAATCAAAATTTCAAATTAGAAGCAAACTAATTGTTGAACGTGATAAGCAGAAATTGAGACAAAACCTTTCTAATAGCCTTTGATGATCTGATATCTGCTCATCTATTGTGGGTATTTTCTCATTTATTCTAGGAACATGCTGCCAAAAGACAATTTAGTGTCGGGCTCTTATGGTCTATGTCATAATTATATTCCAGACAATAAATATTCCAGGAATGTTTCTCCTATCATGGTTAAATTCCAACTGGACAAAGTAAATGATGTATATCTTATTTTTAATTAATCTATGGATAACCACACACATGAAAAAAGGAAACATGCTTATTATCCGGTTACCGTGCCACCAGCAACTACCTACTGTGCCAACTACACAACATAAGCAAAACTGGCAATTTGATCAATATAAATGCTAAGACAAAGAACATAACCATACAAACTTATTACTACCTCATTTAAAAAAACGTTAATTACATATTCTGAAATGCATACCATAATGCAATCCAAGAATTGGTTGAAGTATAACGGCAGGTACAAGTTAGAAATTCCATCGGATCAACCATAAGCAATTAACACACATTAACAAAATATTAAATACTTAGAGTATATTAGTAAAAGAAATCTAATAATTATTATATTTAATTTCGAATATGAAACTTAATTACAACATGTAATTTTGATTATTATTATGAAACTAAGTGTATCAAATAAATAGTGATTTCAATGCTCATTTAAGATTGTGATGTATTTTGTTCATTTGTTTCTTTTTTATAAAATTGCATTAAAGTTTATTTTTATATTAAATAAAAAAAAATAGTTTACAAATAAAATATTAATAATAGAATAAAAAGTCACGTGAATAGCTCATTTTAAATCATGCCAAACAAATTGTTTTAAGTATATTTATTGATAATTGAAATTATCAAATTATTTTCTCAATAAATCCTCAATTTGTATAACAAATTTTATGCTTATTGATTTTCATTTCAGTTGGCATGGACTTATAAGTTGGGAAAAAAAGCTGCAATGTAAATGAAGAGTATCTCAATGCCTTAAGAACCAAATCTTATACTTCCAAAACCTAAACTCATCAAATGAAAATCTAAACATACTTCTAAAATATAAACTCAACAAATGAAAATTTGTAAATCTATTAGCTTTCTGCAAATGAAAATTTGTATAGGCTCATTGGCATGTATATAAACATTCTTCCAAAAGCTAAACTCAGCAATAATAGCCAGTTCCTAAATCCCTAAAAATGTTTCAAATCTGATGCAATAAAATGAAAAAAAAATTCAGAGGAAATTATCAGATAACAAGAGATGGATTTGTATAACACTGAAAAAATAATCCTAACTAAAATGTATTATGTGCATAAATAATCTACTAAGAATCAACACATATGAATTGATATTGTAAAAATTGAGGGTATCACACTTACCAGGAGCTGCGTTGTGAGCGACGACCCTACAAATGGCCGACGATGAGTGCGAATATGAACAAAAAAGAAATAGAGAGAAAAGAAGAAACTACTGGAAAGGAACGAGTGCGAAAGGGAGGTGCTGCAAAGGAGGAGCTGCTGTAAGTCTACAATTTCTTCAGGTGTTACGCGGTGCGACGTGGTGCGACGATGATCAGTATATTGGAACGAAGGATTTGCGTTTTATTGGGAAGAGGGATTTGCGTTTTACTGGTTTTGTTAGGAGAGAGGGATTTGGGTTTCGCTGGGAGAAAGAGAGGGTTACGCTGGGAGAAAGAGAGGGTTACGCGTTTAATTTGTTGGGAGAGAGAGAAGGTTCTTAATATATATATATATTAATTAGACATCGAGTGCTCATTGCGATAAAAATTTCTTATTTTATATATATATATATATATATATATATATATATATATATATATATATATATTAATTAGAAATTATATATTAATATATATATATTATTACTGCGCAAATACTGAGAATAACATTGAGAAAAAGAGGAAAAAATGTGCATAAATACTAGGAATAACATTGAGAAAATTAAAAGAGGGAAAAATATGTGAGAGAGAGAAAAAAAACATATGATATATATATATATATATATATATATATACATATATATATATATTATATAAGAAATAAAAATACATTAAATTAAATTAAATTAATAATAGAGAAAAATAAAAAAATTGTAAATTAATTTTTGTATTTTTTTTAAATGAATTACATATAGTATTTTAATATTAAAAATTCTATTATTTCAATTATAATCACATTCATTTAATAATCGTGTCTATATAAATTTATTTATATATATTTAAATATTTTTTATAATTTAACTTATATCCACGGTTATTGAAAAAACCGAGGCTATATGTATACACTATAGTTTCGGTTTTTATCAAACCGTGACCAAAAACCTATTGCCTCGGTTTTTAAAAGAACCGAGGCTAAAATTTCGAGACTAAAAGTACATATTGTAGTAGTGCAATAAGGATTTTGAGTAGTTCCAAATGGAGGAGAACGAAATCTTTGGCAAGTTTTATGCTCATTTTTCACACTTTGTCAACTCTTCTCACAACCTTGGTAGTCCTATTGATGAAGAAAAGAAAGTTGACAAGATTCTTGTTAGTCTCCCTTTCTATTTTTGAAAACTGCTTGGAGACGTACATTAAATCGATCAAGTTAACTATTGATGGCTTATTTGGTAATCTATAAGCCTACGAGATGTACCATTTCCTTCCTAGAAAAGATCAAATTCCTATTAATTGAAGAAAGAGTGTTTCTCTCAAAACCACCAAGGGAAGTGGTAACAATACTACTGTGAGCAAAGTTAGAGCTAGTAATGAGATCACTAGCCCAAAAGAAGGAGAAATGACATTTATTGCTCATCATTTTACAAGATTGTTTGGAAATAAAAATAATCCTTTTGAAGGATTCAAAAAGGATCTCTTGAGTAGCAAAGACTCAAGGTATGGTAAGAAATAATATTTTGAAGATGAGTCTGATCGACAACTTGGTAGAAACTATGTGAATTATATAAAGTGATTTGGATATGGAAAGTAAGGATATATTGCTATTAACTACCCTTCAAAAAAAATCACTTTGGGAAATGAGCAATGAAGGTTGAGGTTACTACAATGGATACTAACTTAGTGTTGATGAAGGTTACTAATACTAACTTAGTGTTGATGAATATGGTGTAATGTTATAGACTTTATGGCTTCTAGGACTATGGAAGATCCTTCCACTACAACCTTACTAGGCTATCAAGGTTTTAAAGATGATAAAGATGAGCGAGATGAACTCCTTGAAACTTACAACGAGCTCCTCAAAGAGCATATTAAGTCTAAAAAAGTAAGGAAACAAGGTTTGGAAAGTCTTAAGAAAAAATATAAAGAGTTAAGCATGTTGAAGCCCGCTCTTTAGGAAGGAAGTAATCAGTAAGTTGTGATCATAGTGATCTCATGAAAACATGTGAGAGTATTCAAAAGGGATACTTTGATCTTTAAGTGGAGTTTAACATTAACTTCTATAAAATGAAGCATCTGGAGGATGAGCTGAAGAAACTTGAATCTAATGAAGTCACTCACATAAATGTTAGTTATGATCCCTCTAATGATCATACTAACCAAATTACTCATTTGGAAAAAAAGTGTAATTGGTCTTAAAAGTGATAAAGGATACTTGGCTTATACTCTTTTTTGGAAAGGATGTGGAGCTTAGACATCTCCATGAAAAGGTTAAGCATCTCATTCTTTCTGTTGTTTTTCTAGAGTCTTTAATCTAAGAGAAAGGATACCGTATTCAAGCTTTGGTAGAAAATCTCTTTAAGTGCAAAGAGGAATTGGCTCAATCCTTAAGTATAGCTCACAAGCTTATGTTAGGAACACAGAAGCATAATGAGATCCTCGGTAGTACTAAAGCCTTAGGACACAAGAGAGGTCTTGGGTTTGAAGATGGTTCATCCACTCTCATTGGTTTAGAACCTAATGTCACGTCCCGCCCAAACTGCCCCTAAAAATCCAAATGTTGGCTGCCTAAAGGATCTAGACACATGGAAAGTTCTAGAGAAGTCTAGAAAGGGCTAGAGTTGGATGGACTCAACTCAAGCTTGAAGACCCTAGAATGTTCTAGAGCACACTAGAGGGTGCTAGAATGGGTTGGAGTATTCTAGAACGCACCGGATGGTTCGGGAAGGATGTGGAAGCTGCTAGAAGCTTACGGAACATCCCGGAAGGTGCATGAAGGAGCTAGACAAGCCTAGAAGACTCTAGAGTTGGATAGAAGGTCCTAGAACCTTGTGGCAGCTTGTACATAGAACTCTCTTGTATATTCTAGAACTAGAAGGATCTAGAGAAATGTGGCATACTCCTAGGCTTGTTGCCACACTATAAATAGACCTCTTGGTCTTCATTTGTAATCATCCTTGGGAATTCTTAGCAATTGTATCATAAACTCTCTCTAGAGCAATACAAAGCATTCTTTGCAAACTCTCTTTCTATTCTCTTTGGAGTTCCATTTTCGGATTGAAAGGCAGGCTTAGTGCGACGGACCGAGCTAAGTGCCGCACGATCGCTACTTGAGAAATTAAGGTCGTGACAGTTGGTATCAAAGCAGGTTAAAGCATCTCTATCTTTGGCAAAAATGAAGAACACCGCCCAGCCTACACCAGCATGGACGTTCCACCTATGGAACGTGGCCGTGAGGAAGTGCGGAAAGCCCCAAAAGAATCTCGAGCCAAGTCGAAAGACTTGCTTTCTAGCTTGGAAGCACGAGGGGGAAGTGCGCGGGACAGGCTTAGGGAGCTGTTTGATCGGGTTGACAACTTAGAGGAGCGTTGCAATGGCTTGGAGGCCGAGGATGTGGAAATCCACGGCGGTTAAGATGTCACTCAACGAGCTAGACGGTGGATCGAGGCAAGAGATTGATGGGTTAAAGGCGGAACTTGCCAAGGTGGGATCTTGTCCAAAGAGAACTTGCCAATGTATTGCATAGAATGGAGGATATGGGTGGTGATCTAGTTCTATGTAAGCGGGCTATGGCGGCGCGGGAACTAGTGCAACCACCGTCGAGGCTAAGAGGGTGGACGTTCCCAAGCCCAAGACCTTTAATGGCGTTAGGAACGCCGGAAGTGGACAACTTCTGTGGGCTAGAACAATACTTTGAAGCTACCGGCATAACGGACCATGCCAAAGAAGATCCGAGCAGCCCATGTATTTATCTGACACTGCGATGTTGTGGTGGAGACGGAGACATGGAGATGTGCAACGAGGGGTTTGCACGATTGATACCTTTGATGATTTCAAAAAGGAATTCAAGATGCAGTTCTTCCCTGTAAACGCTGAAGAGGAGGCAAGGGGCCGACTGCGACGGTTAAAGCAGACGGGTAGCATAAGGGATTATGTGAAGGAGTTCACAACCTTGCTGCTGGAAGTCCCCGACACAACTGACAAGGATGCCCTATTCTTGTTCATGGACGGTCTCCAATCGTGGGCTAACCTTGAGCTCAAGCGACGTGGTGTCCAAGACTTATCTTCGGCCATTGCGACCGCAGAAAGCTTCATTGACTACTCCACAAACAAGGAGGGCTCCAAAGCCACGGACAAGAAGTTTGGTGGAGAGAAGAGTAATGGAGGCCATGCCAAAAGTCAGGGATCCAAAAATCATAAAGGCAACTCCTCATTCAAGCCACGAGACAAAGGGAAGGAGAAGGAGGATCGGAATGCCTCAAAGCCCCGTGTGACGTGCTTTATTTGCGACGGACCGCATTGGGCACGTGAATGTCCGAAGAGGAAGGCATTGAGTGCCTTAGTTGCCTCCACACATGGTCAAGATGGAGGTGAGTCGGACGATGGTGCAAAGATGGGTTCTTTGCGCCTACTTGGTGCATTGCAGAGTGCCCCGAAGACCCCCAAAGGCCTGATGTACGTAGATGCAACCATCAATGGGAAGGTCGCCAAAGCCTTGGTCGACACAGGTGCGTCTCACAACTTTGTTTCGGTGGAAGAAGCAAAGCGACTTGGCCTGAAGGTTGTCAATGGAGGGGGCTCTCTCAAAGCAGTTAACTCAGCAGCACTACCATTACACGGAGTCGCTCGCGGAGTTAAGGTCAGTCTTGGTGCATGGACTGGCCAAGTAGACTTGTCAGTGGCGCCTATGGACGACTTCTCGGTTGTATTTGGCATGGAGTTCTTGGACCAGGTTAGAGCTTTCTTGGTGCCAAGCTCAAACTCTATGTGTATCATGGACGGCTCGAAGGCATGTGTGGTACCGACGGAGAGGACCACCAGATCTACTACTCAAGCTCTTTCGGCGCTTCAATTCAAGAAGGGATTGAAGAGGGACGAAGAGAGTTACTTGGCCATCCTAAAAGAGTACGACGATGAAGAGGTGTCACCAAAGCCAAGCTTGCCAACGGAAGTGCAAGCTGTCTTAGACAAGTTCCAAGAGGTGATGCCGGAAGCATTGCCAAAGCGGTTACCTCCAAGGAGGGAGGTAGACCACGAGATAGAGTTGGAACTCGGCACCAGGCCACCAGCAATGAGTCCCTATCGGATGGCGAACTCAGAGTTGGCTGAATTGCGGAAGCAACTTGATGAATTGCTGGATGCAGGCTTTATAAGGCCTTCAAAAGCCCCCTTTGGCGCCCCGGTGCTGTTCCAAAAGAAGAAGGATGGCTCGCTGTGGATGTGCATTGACTATCGGGCTCTAAACAAGATCACCGTCAAGAACAAGTATCCTATCCCACTTATTGCCGATTTGTTCGACCAATTGAGGAATGCAAGATACTTTACAAAGTTGGATTTGCGATCGGGTTACTACCAGGTACGCATAGCCAAGGGAGATGAGCCCAAGACTACTTGTGTGACAAGGTATGGTGCCTATGAGTTTCTTGTCATGCCATTCGGTCTCACCAATGCACCTGCCACCTTCTGCACACTCATGAATACCATTTTCCATCCCTACCTCGATCGGTTCGTGGTAGTATATCTTGATGATATTGTGATATATAGCCGGACTTTGGAAGAACATCTAGAGCATTTGAGGAAGGTGTTCGAGGTCCTGAGGGAGAATGAGCTATACGTCAAGAAGGAAAAATGTTCCTTTGCCCAAGACGAAGTGATGTTCCTAGGGCATAGGATAAAGGATGGAAAACTGATGATGGATGGTGTTAAGGTGAAAGCCATCCAGGATTGGGAGCCTCTCACCAAGGTTCCTGAATTAAGATCTTTCCTTGGACTGGTAAACTATTACAGAAGGTTTATCAAGTCCTACTCAGCGAGAGCAGCCCCACTCACTAACTTGCTTAAAAAGAACAAGGCTTGGGAGTGGACAAGCGAATGCCAAGCCTCATTTGAAGACTTGAAGAAGGCCGTTAGTGAAGAACCAGTGCTTTGTCTTCCAGACCCTTCCAAGACATACGAGCTGCATACAGATGCTTCAGACTTTGCCATTGGTGGAGTATTGATGCAGGAAGGGCGTCCGATAGCTTATGAGAGCCGCAAGCTCAATGACACTGAACGCCGCTACACCGTACAAGAAAAAGAAATGACAGCCATCATTCATTGCCTAAGGGTGTGGCGACATTACTTATTGGGTTCTCATTTTGTTATTATGACGGACAATGTGGCGACAAGTTACTTTCAAACTCAAAAGAAGTTGAGTCCCAAACAAGCTCGGTGGCAAGATTTCTTGGCGGAGTTTGATTATAGGTTGGAGTACAAGCCTGGTAAGGCCAATGTGGTGGCTGATGCGCTGAGCCGCAAGACGGAGCTAGCAGCCTTGAGTAGGCCAAGCAGTCCTTTGCTGGATAAGATCAAAGAAGGGTTGGAGCATGATGCCCTTGCCCAAAACCTCCTTGCCCTCATCAAAGAAGGAAAGACGAGACGATTTTGGCTGAGTGACGGACTACTCTATGCCAAACAGAATCGAATCTTCGTGCCAAAATGGGGGAGCTTAAGGAAAGAGCTTATCAAGGAGTGCCATGATTCGTTATGGGCAGGACACCCAGGAATGAGGCGTACCCTTGCCTTGATCAAGTCCATCTACTATTGGCCTCAACTTCGGGATGATGTAGAAGCTTATGTGAAGACTTGTCTTGTATGCCAACAGGACAAGATTGAGCAACATGCACCCGGCGGGTTGTTAGAACCGTTGCCCATTCCTGCAGACCGCGAGAGTGTCTCTATGGACTTCATCACTTGCTTGCCAAAATCCGAGGGATTTGGCGCATTATTGTCATCATTGACCGTTTCAAAGAATATTCAACGTTCATACCGCCTCAACGGATCGCACGGCAGATGAGACGGCGCGGTTGTTCCTCAAGAATGTCGTGAAGCATTGGGGAATTCCTTCCAATATCGTGAGTGACCGAGACCCACGATTCACGGGAAATTTTGGACGGAACTATTCAAGTCATTGGGATCGGACTTGAATTTCTCCACAAGCTTTCATCCACAAAGTGACGGACAAACGGAGCGCGCCAATGCGTTCTTTGAATCGTATCTTAGGCACTTTGTTAGTGCCAATCAACGGATTGGGTGAAGCCGTTGGATGTAGCCCAATTCTCATATAATCTGCAGAAGTGAGTCCACCGCTAAGAGTCCCTTCGAAATTGTCATGTGGGCAGCCACGACCCTCATGCCTTGGCCACGAGCTATGAAGGAAAGAGCCCACCGCTTTCAAGTTTGCCAAGGCCTGGCATGAACAAGCAGAGTTGCCCGAGCCTATTTGCATAAGGCGTCTAAAAAGATGAAGAAATGGGCCGACAAGAAGAGGAGGATGGTAGAGTTTCGGAAGGTGATTTGGTCTGGTAAAACTATTGCCCCAACAATTCAAGTCCTTGCGGAAGGTTCATAAGGGGTTGGTACTAAGTATGAGGGACCATTTCTGTCCTCAAGAAAGTTGGTAAGGTGTCATACAAGCTACAACTCCCTCCAAAGCTTAAAATATATCCCGTTTTTCATGTGAGCATGCTAAAACCTTACCACGGAGACGAGGATGACATAAGTCGGGAGTATCAAAAGAGCACCTACCGCGGTTGACAACCTCCTTTGATAAGGAAGTGGACTCACCCCGCGGACCGCTTGATCCGACGGAGGGCGTACCAAGTTATAAGGAATACTTGGTCAAGTGGAAAACGCCCTTAAGAAGAAACAAGTTGGGAACCCGAGGATTCCTTGTGGCAATTCGGAGATGCTATGTAGAGGTTTCAGCTTGAAGGCGCGACGAGGGCGTCGCGAACTTGAGTGGGGGAGGGTGTCACGTCCCGCCCAAACTGCCCCTAAAAATCCAAATGTTGGCTGCCTAAAGGATCTAGACACATGGAAAGTTCTAGAGAAGTCTAGAAAGGGCTAGAGTTGGATGGACTCAACTCAAGCTTAAAGACCCTAGAATGTTCTAGAGCACACTAGAGGGTGCTAGAATGGGTTGGAGTATTCTAGAACGCACCGGATGGTTCGGGAAGGATGTGGAAGCCGCTGGAAGCTTACGGAACATCCGGAAGGTGCAAAGGAGCTAGACAAGCCTAGAAGACTCTAGAGTTGGATAGAAGGTCCTAGAACCTTGTGACACCAGACATAGAACTCTCTTGTATATTCTAGAACTAGAAGGATCTAGAGAAATGTGGCATACTCCTAGGCTTGTTGCCACACTATAAATAGACCTCTTGGTCTTCATTTGCATCATCCTTGGGAATTCTTAGCAATTGTATCATAAACTCTCTCTAGAGCAATACAAAGCATTCTTTGCAAACTCTCTTTCTATTCTCTTTGGAGTTCCATTTTCGGATTGAAAGGCAGGCTTAGTGCGACGGACCGAGCTAAGTGCCGCACGATCGCTACTTGAGAAATTAAGGTCGTGACACTAAGCTAATCAAACCTATTGTTGTTGATGCTAATTTAAAGTGTGTTGCAGACAACCCAAATGCTAACTGATTAAATAAGGGCAAACCTATTGTTCTTACATTAAGTTAAGTACAAAGAAAAGCAAAAACGATGGCGAACATTAAAAAAAGAGAAGAAGAAGAAGAAAAAAATGTTGAAGGAAGAAGGATTCTAAAAAATAAGGGCGTGTGCTGACAAAATTGGAGACAAGGCGACAATAGTGGACTTCAAAAGCAAACATGTATACTTCTACGAATAGAGCCAACCCTAGCTACTTTTCTCTTTCTAATAGACATGACAACCTATTTTTCCAATAAGATTCTAGCCCTCGTTTTCGTACGAAAAATTTTATTTATTATAATTTGTAGTAGTATAACAATTAATATATATAATAGTTAATTATAAGTTAAAAAATTATATCATATTATTTTAATTAATAATTATATGTAATATATATTAATTATGAGTATATCACAACTTATATAATAATAAAAAATACTATTTTTATATAACACACTTGATACTAATAATTTTAAGAAAAATTAAATAAATGTAAGTAGTAATTTTTCTTTAAATTAAACAAAATAAGACATGTGAGAGACACGTCACATTTATTTTTATTATTTTTAAGATATTATATACATTTACTCATTTTTGAGTTACAGAGAGTTATAATATTCTTAAATCTTATAATTTTTTTAAATTATAAAAAAAGGAATTTTAAGCTTTTTATTACATATGAATATTTTTTTAATTTTTTTAATTGTTGTAGTTTGAAATAACTAAGTCTTGATTTGTTTTTTATAGAACAAATAGTACTTGTTATGCCTATAACCTAAAATTTGAACGGGATTGAGCATGAATCTTTATCCACAGATTTAAGATAAATCACAAGTTAACCCTAACAAATTAAATATATGTGTAACAAGTGCATTTTATGTATTGTATAATACCTAATTTGAATGAAATTATATTAATAGTACTAATTTTACTATTTTTGTTAAGTTATTTGTCTTAATCAAGTAAATTTAATAATTATAGAATTGATATATATATATCACACTAATTACATAACTAATTCTACCATTTCTCCTTATAAGCATTTGTCTGTATAGAACTCGAACTCTATAATTGATAGCTGACTTAAGTGTTTTGCTATTGTAAAAATTGTATTTAAATCTTAAATTTATTTTTAGTAATATTTTAGTTATGTTATTTTAAAAAAAATAATCATTGAAGAACAAAATTATTTTTATGGATCAATTAAAGTCATATGATACGGGCATATCTATTTCTAAAAATCACATGATATCATTTTACTTACCTCTACCCTTAAAGAAAAAGAGAATTATTCTTACAATTTTTTGTCACTAAAAGCTTTAACTCTATCTGTTTTTGTTAATTTTTCTTTAGTTTTTTTGTATTTATTATATTATTTTTCTCCTGTTATTATGTTTTTATGGTTGTTCTTTCAATACAAAAATATGAATAAATTAAATATCTTCACCTTTGAACACTATAAAATCAGAATCGGAATCGGAATGAGAATGGAATGGAAAGAAAACAATTTTGTTTGATTTGATCATTGGAATCAAAGGAGGAATCAGTATTATAATGTTTTGTTTGTCACTTGAATGGAATGAAAAAAATTATAAATTGCCTTAATACTCTTATATTCAGTAAAATTTAAATAATATTATTTAATTATTATTTTTTCGTCACACAAAATATATTATTGAAATCATTATTTTTCTAAATAATTATTACTTGAAAAGAAAATATATTATTAAAATTATTATTTTTCTAAATAGAGTTTGGGTTTTGAGGTTTGGGATTTAGGGATTTAGGGATTTAGGGTTTAGGGATTTGGGATTTGGGGTTTAGGATTTAGGATTTAGGATTATATTTGTGGGTTAAGGTTTAGGGTTAAAATTATTATTTTTAAATAGGGTTTAGGGTTTAAGGTATAGGGATATAGGATTTGGGGTTTAGGGTTTAGGTTTTAGGTTTTGGGGTTTTGGGTTTTGAGATTTCAGTTTTGGGGTTTGGGGTTTGGGGTTTAGGGTTTAGGGTTTTGGGTTTGGGATTTAGGTTTTAGGGTTTAGGGTTTAGGGTTTAAGGAATTAGTATTACAGTGTTTGGTTTGCCACTTGAATGGAATGAAAAAAAATTGTAAATTACCTTAATACTCCTATATTCAGTAACGTTTAAATAATATCATTTAATTATTATTTTTTCCTTAGACAAAATATATTATTGAAATCATTATTTTTCTAAATAATTATTACTTAAAAAATATATATATATTATTAAAATTATTATTTTTCTAAATAGGGTTTAGGGTTTTGAGTTTTGGGATTTAGAGATTTAGGGTTTAGGGATTTGGGATTAGGGTTTAGGGTTTAGGGTTTAGGGTTTTAGGTTTAGGGCTATATTTGTGGATTAAGGTTTAAGGTTAAAATTATTATTTTTCTAAATAGAGTTTAGGGTTTAGGGTTAAGGTTTAGGGATTTGGGGTTTAGTGTTTAGGGTTTAGGGTTTTAGGTTTTGGGGTTTTGGGTTTTGGGATTTAGGTATTGGTATTTAGGGTTTAGGGTTTAGTGTTTTGGGATTTGGGGTTTAGGGTTTTGGGTTTTGGGATTTAGGTTTTAGAATTTAGGGTTTTGGGATTTAGGGTCTAGGGTGTAGGATTTTTGGGATTTGGGATTTAGGGTTTTGTTATTTGGGATTTACGGTTTTGGGTTTAGGGTTTAGTGTATAAGGTTAGAGTTTTGGGTTTTGGGTTTTGTAATTTTGAATTTAAGTTTAGGGTTATATTTGGGGTTGTGGTAAAATTGAAAAAAAAAAGAGATGGGAATGGAATTATGATTCCTAAAGGGAGGAGAAAAAGTTGTGATTTTTTCTCCTTTAAGAATCGATTTTATTTTTGACTTTTTTTTTAACCCAACCAAACACAAAAATGAAAAGAATCAATTATAATTCATTTCTATTCTCTCCAACCAAACACACCATTAGTTTGCTCATATTTTTGTATTGAAACAACAACCATAAAAACTGAAAAACAACATAAGAACAATAAAATAAATATAGAGAAAAAAATGAATAAAAATTAATAAACAATGAGGTGGTTGAAGCTTTTAACAATTAAAAATGATGTGAATATTTCGTTCTTTTTTTCAAAATGAAAAGTAAAATAATACCATATATCTATTAAAAAATAGGCATGTACATGTCATGTGAACTTATTCCATAAATATGGTTTTGTTCTTTTCTAATCAATTTTTTAAAGTAATGTTCCTAAAATATAAGTGTTATTTTTGGAATAAATATAGGACTTCTACAATTCCTTCCCTTTTCTTTTTTGTAGAGATAGTTTAAAATTTTTTGTATCTTTTTGCAATACAAAAACTCTAATATTACACTATTTTGAAAAGTTAGAATAAACAATACAAGTAAAATTTATAATAATAAAAATAATATTAAATATAATCTAATTAAACGGTATTCAACATTTGATAGATTTAAAAGACAGTAATTTAATTTAAACTCTATCAAATTGGACAACGTTCAATATGAAATGATATGTCATATTTTTTTTAGTAATAAAATTTATGAGTTAGAAATAAAAAAGTAATTTTTATGGTTAAAATTTTTAATAAAGCCCAATTATTTTTTATCGTAGATAATATAATACAAATAAGAAATTATATACACATAACAATGAGAATATATATAAGATAAGTTCAGAGGGGAAAGAATAATAAAATATTTTTTAATCATTTATATAATTTTTTCTAATTCCATCCACATATTATCATGATGTTGTATAGACGAGAGAGAGATCAACATCATTGAGCAGTTGTTTTACACATCTTTATCGAATATTTTCAATGACGAATATTGAATGTGTGTGTATAAACAGGAGACAAAGTTTATATTTTCATGTACGACTAGACTAAGAAATAGTGTGCACTAGACTAAAATAGGAGACAAAGTCACAAAATTAAATAAAAATAGTGTGTACTAGACTGAGAACAAAATAAAATAGTTGTTAAAAATTATTCTTTTGAACATTTATTTAACAAAACAATAATCTGGGGTGGTATTTGAATAAACTATTTTTTTTAAAATATATCAAATCTTTATCACTTTACTAAAGAGCAGTTGGTGATCTTGTTTTCAAAGTTTGAATTCTTAGACACCGAACTGTTTTGAAAGTTTCGCAATTAATTTATTGGTACTGCAAAAGTGTAAGATATAAATAGCTATTTTGATAAATATATATCCATATAAAATTTGTCAAAATTTGTAATATACAACATGTTTGAAATGAAACACAATTTGAAGCTCAAAATATCATGTTAAATTGTATATAATTCAATGGATCTTAAAATAATTTATTAATCTATATATAAAATATACATATTTAATTTACGGATATTCTATGTATTATGCACAATAAATATATATATATATATATATATATATATATATATATATATATATATATATATATATATATATATATATATATGATATTATAGACAACTTACATACTATTTAATAGCCCTTCAACATGGACAAGGGTCCAAGGAGTTTGGTAAAATGCATAACCCAGTCGATAGAATACTATGTTGTCCAAATGTGAGGTCTTAGACTTCAAGATCTTATGCAACTACGAACCCTCTTATGCCGACGTGATCATTGTCCTTCCTCTCTATAAGCAACCTGAAGAAAACTGCTTAGGAACCTAAAGCGACCTACATGTAGTGATTCTTCCTTATATGCATGTAACGACCTCGTAATGTAATATATAGCAATCTTTTTTCTGTTTACATTAGTTTGCACATCATTTTATTACATGTAAACGGTATATCCAGGTAGCTTATGCGTACCCTATTATGTACGTAGGATGTTACACATATATATACCCCTTAAATTAGAAGAATACAGGATCTAATTTAGTTGTTATATTTCTTACTTCCCACTAAAAATCACTAAAATCTTACAATTGAAATTCTTTCCAAACAATTGACGCCGTCTGTGGGAAGCTCAAATCTTTTTAGTTCAGCATCTGAGACCTGATTTTATTCTAAGAGAATTGATTAGTGTTTTGATTTACATACCTTCAAATGAATCATCCGTCCATAGTTGATGTGCAAACAAACAACCCTATTCCATTGGCTCAAGAATTCGACCTTAATAATAGGGTGCACCACTTCTCACCCATAAGGTCGTTATTGAATCATGACTTAATGACAACTTCAGCTAGCAAAGAACGGGTTTTGACCCTTCGCGATGTGGTCTGTCCACTCAAGCTATATGACCTTTTGGTATTTCCCCATGTTACAGCTCGGATAACCATCCTTATGAAGGAGATGCGATGATACAACGACTTCAAAAACATATTACATAACTGTAACAAGCCTTTATCGAATGCCAAAAGGATAACAACAAGTTAAGATCTCGGTTAGAACAAAACGTATGTTCAGACACAAAGAGTTTCTTTTTTACACCCTGTAATCATCGGATAGTACATGAACCCTCTAGAAGAGAGCATATACCTCATGCTTCTGATACTCATCGACATATAGATGGTGAGCAATGCCCCTATATAGTTTCTGATCCTCCTATCATTGGGGGGACTTCCTACCCAAATCCTCCTACTTATGGACCAACAATTCAACCAACTCAATTGCATAATCCAAGTGATGAATAGGATAAAATATTAAAAGAGATGGAAGAAAAAATGTGGATAAAGGTTAACAATAGATTCGCAAGATAGGAAAGGGCAAAGCCTTGGGGTGATATTGAAAATGTTTGTAATCAATTATCTATGTCACCTTTCTCAGATCTCATTGAGTTAACATTGCCCCCTCCCCAAAATTTACTACACACGTTCTTCAATTCAAAATGGCCATGGCTACAGTCAGCCTATCCAAAGATAAGTAGGAATCAATGTACTCTAAACTATTTGCAGCTACTTTTCAAGATTTGGCCCAAAAATGGTTCATAGAGTTTCCCCCTAAGAGTATTGCTATTTTTGACACTCTGGTCAAAATATTCATCACCAACTACGCTTGCAACAAACCTATCAAGAAAGAGTCTCACCACTTATTCTCAATCATTCAAGATGAGGATGAGACAATTGAGGCTTACATGTGAAGATTCAAAACGGAGAAGATGAAGATTAATCAATGCCCCGATTCTATAGCCATAGAAGCTTTTTGAAAAGGAATAAAGCGTGATAATGGCCTCTTCATAGAACTGAAAAAACCACACCATGTTCCTTAGATGCAGTTTATGAGGAAACCTAGAAATTTGTCAATGTGGAAAGGGAGATGAAATCAAGAAAATGGTTGGCCAACAAAAACCAGAGACAACCCCCCCTCACTAAGAAAGAAGAAGACTAAAGGCCTATTGGAGATAAAATTCCTAATTTTCCCCATTTCAAACCCGCCTTTAGGCCGAGGGGTAATTCAGACACTTGGGGCCATGCCCCATCTCCCTTTCGAGGACTCCCCTTATGCATCACATTGGTGGAAGTAGTGCGTCAAATGGAATGCCACAATAATATGAATTGGCCACCTACCATAAAAGCTCCGCTTAGAAACCCCAACAAATATTGTTCATTCCATAAAGACACAAGGGACTAGACTCAGGATTGCCCCTATTTAAAGTGGAAGATTGAACACCTCCTTTCAGAAGGATACCTAGGGGATATTATTAACAAAGCCAGAAATGCATGCGAAGATATTCAGAGAGAGAACCCAGATCAAAGGGTTAGGGCACCAGCCAAACCAATTCCAATTCGAAATGAACCAAATAGAGAACACCTCATTCCATCATGGGATGTACAGATAATACACACCATACATGGCGGCCCTACCATGGCTGGGCACTCTAGCAATTCCAAGAAGAGATATGTATGGGAGGCTTGAGATACAAGGTGTTTTGTATATAGCCTAAGACTTGAGGGACATTTTTATCCAATCATCTTTGAAAGCAGAGAATGCCTA
This sequence comes from Hippophae rhamnoides, assembly GCA_033030585.1. NCBI lineage: Eukaryota > Viridiplantae > Streptophyta > Magnoliopsida > Rosales > Elaeagnaceae > Hippophae > Hippophae rhamnoides. The sequence continues at coordinate 34,392,275 of CM065435.1, read as the reverse complement.
CATCCTCATGAGGACCCTCTAGTGATTACAGTATGAATAGCTCATTGCGAGGTATGTCAGATACTAGTTGACAATGGTAGCTCATCTGACCTCTTACACTTATCCATTTTTCTTGACATGAGCATAGACCCTAAAGAAATCACTCAACAACAAATTTCACTGGTTGGTTTCAATGGAAGTGTAATGATGACGGTAGGAACCATACGCTTACCAGTGTCAGTAGAAGGTGCTATAATTTTGATAACCATTGTCGTTCTAAATACTCCTACATCTTATAATGCTATTTTGGGTTGCTCGTGGATACAAAAATTGAAAGCGATGCCTTCAACATATCACTAGTTGATTAAATATCCTACCGCAGATGGGATACGACAAATTGAGGGGGAACAAGATAGGGCACAGAGTTGTTAGCTGCTATGAAGAATGCGCTACCCCAAACCTCAAAATAGCAATTAAAGAGTAAAGGCCATCCCCAAAAATTTAAGAAAATACATAAAAGTGAACATACTACGATGAAAGTCCATGGTGAATATGATATGGTCCTTATAGGAGACACAAAGAGTGATCAATATGTTAAAATCAACTATGCACTACCTCCTCCATTTAAAGTTAACCTTGTCAATTTTTTTGAAAAAATAACATGGATTTGTTCGCTTGAAAACCTGAGGACATGCCTAGCATAGACCCAGATATCATCTCCTATGAGCTATTCTTAGATAATACCAAAATGTCAGTCCAACAAAGAAAGCGGAAATTTTCTAGAGATAAGAATGAAATTATCAAAAAGAAGATTGAGTCCTTGAAAAATGTGGGTTGGGTTCGTGAGGTTAAGTATCCAACCTAGCTATCAAATATGGTGTTAGTAAACAAAGTAGGAGGTGAGCACAGAATGTGCATGGACTTCACATATTTGAATAAAGCGACACCAAAAGATTGCCTTCCTTTGCCGAACATTGACCAATTAGTAGATGCCACGAATGGATTTGAATCAATGAGCTTTATGGATGCTTATTCAAGCTACCAAAAAATCCAAATGCATCCTAGAGATGAGGAAAAATGGCATTTATCATGGAAGAAGGGATGTTTTGCTACAAAAAGATGCCATTCGGTTTCAAAAATGTCGGTGCTATTTATCAAAGAATGATGAATAATATGTTTCAAAACCAAATTGGATGAAACATGGAAGTATATGTCGATGACATGATGATCAAAACTAAATACGCTAAATACCATATTAATGACCTTAAATAAGTATTCACCATAATTCGGAATAATAAAATGCGCCTCAACCCAAAAAAGTGTGTGTTTCACGTAGCCTCATGGAATATTTTGGGGTACCTAGTCACATTAAGAGGTATCGAAGCAAATCTAGATAAAATTTCAGCCTTAGTCAACATGAAATCCCCTTACTGCCTCCAAGAAATCCAACAGTTGAACAGGCGTATTGCAACATTAAGTCACTTCATTTCGAAATGCACCAAAAAGTTCCTACAATTATTTCGGCTGCTAAAAAAGAACATCGAATACCTTTGGGATAATAAGTATGAACAAGATTTCCAGTCCATTAAAGATTACTTGGGAAGAACACCTCTTTTAGTTAGTCCCATGGTAGGAGAAGACTTATATATATACATGTCCTTCATGGATAAGGCTGCCAGTGCCATATTGGTGGTCGACTACAAGGGAACCCAATACCCTATGTACTATGTGAGTCATTCATTGACATGAGCACAACAATGATATCCTCCTTTAGACAAGGCATCTTTTACTATAAGAATGACAACACGGAAACTCAGACATTACTTTGGTGCACACTGGGTAGTGGTCCTTACCTCATACCCCTTGTTGTGTGTTTTGGAACACACATAAATCGTGCAAGCATACACGGTCACAAGTATAAAGATTTGTAAGTAAAGTATCATTCCCACGAGGATTTGTTACTATAGTTTGTTGAGTACTAAAATTGTATCTCTCTGATTTTATCCAAAACAATCGTTGATTAAGAAAAGGTTTAAAAATCAAATTAGAGGATTCTTGGATTGCAGTTTTTCTCCAAATTATTCCACTCCAATCATATTCTTTTCTTTAGATTTATATTTTTTAGTACATTTAATTTGTCAACCGAAAACTTCTATTTTTAACCATGCATCTCTTAGAGCTCAGTATAGACACACCTCGTTAAATTAATTCACTATATCTCTATGAGAATTAAATTCACCAAGATTAAATTAAGTTCTAAGTTCCAAATGGTCACCACATATACAATTAGGGTATATTCCTATCCTTCATCATACATGTCATTTTGTCTACGAGCAATTTACACAAAAATGCCTTTCTCAAGTTTATTTTTATACCACAAATCGTTTTGATAAAATTAGTAAATAATCAAAAAGCATTAGCGCAGATAAAACGAACAAATCAAGCGTCTTATAAATCTATCAAAAATAAGTAAAATCAAAGCTTCGTAAATTTGAATCAAATGCAACCCCAGAAAAATTAAATTACTTCATTAAATTAAAATAAAAATAACAACAACTACGAGAAAAATTATAAGAAAGCGAGAGAAGGAAATTGAAACATCAATTATGAAAATATTTAGCTGCATGAGAACAAAACAAAATCCAAAAAAATGGCTTAGTGTTCTGCTTGATCCAAGCAGAACCTGAAAATAATCTCCAAAACTAAACTCCAAAAAAAAAACTTCCTAACTCTATCATCTTATCCCCTATTTATAGCTAAAAAATACATCAAAAATATTTGAATATAATACACGCCGGGGACAATGAAGTGTGGGAAAATAATAAATTAAAACGCGTGGGGGGACAAAATGTATCGAAAATGGAATCGAAAAAGTGAGTGGAGATGCCGCGCGTTTCTGTTTTATTTTCCTTCCACGATGCCACGTGTCGCGTTATGATTTGCGGAAACAATTAGTGGGACACGTGGCGGCATATCATTCGTTGAAGGGAATGGGCGCACGCAGAACTTGTCGCACGGAATTGGGGCGCACGAAACGTGAGGCAACGGCTGGAACGAGGGCAAGATTCTATACTTTTGCGTTCGCGTGTGCGGCACGCGTCTCTCATGATGGTTGTTCGAGGAAGTGGGACACGTGGAAGACTTTGGTCGGCTGGAAGAACGATTGCACGTGGTTCATCCGCACGAGAACAACGCCACACAGCGGGCGTGTAACAAACACGTGGGTCGCTACACACGCCGAGGCTGCGCGGCAGGTGGGCCATTGTGCCACGAGCCCGCGCGATGGAGTAAATCCTGCACTCATTCTCGTTGGTCGGAATTAATCTACACGCGCCAATCCTGACCGTTTATGCTTTGATCGGACGGACCACGTTGTACGCGTGGATGTTGGCCAGCGTGGAACTTCTGCTCTACGAAGAAAATTAACTTTTATTAATTATATTTTCACCCACAAATATATTTCAAATTACATTTTAAACTTTGTTTAATTGCAATACAGCCCTTTAGTAATTTAAATTAAATTTTAAACTTTTAATAATTAAAATTAAGCCCAAATTTAATTTAATTTATATTTTCAACATTTATAAATTGCAATTAAATACTCATTTATTTTGAAATTATATTTTTGGACAAAAACTTGCAATTAAGTAAGTTTTCGATACAAATTATTTACTTTTCATAAAAAAATATAAAAAATAGTAAATACTAATTTATTCATCGAAAATCAACTAAAAACATTAAGAACATAGCAATTATAATTAATAAAATAAGTGAAAATAACTATATAAAATACAGTTATCAATATTGAAACAAAATTTAGGCAAACCTAATCTATCCGACCGTCTCTCCCAAATAGCCATTGAACTAAGCCAATATGAAATACATTATAAACCTTTAGTAGCAATCAAAGGACAAGCCCTCGCAGATTTTATCGTGGAATGGACACATTAGAATACCCAAGAATGTACTTCAATACGTGCAATAGGATCAACCTCCATAGGAGAAACACCTTCCCTTAAAGCGAAGTTATGGAGGGTATATGTGGATGGAGCAAGTAATTCACGAGGAGAAAAAGTTTGAATAGTTATATTCACCCCAATGGGAGCCTTAATAGCACAATGACTTCCGATCACCTTCCAAGCAACTAACAACGTTGCAAAGTACAAAGCCCTACTTTTGGCATTGTAATAATTGATAGGCCTTAGAGCTAAGAAGGTCTTAATTCATAGTGATTTGCATCTAATAGTAAACTAAGTCAACGATTATTTTTAAAGCTAAGGAGGAGAGAATGAAACTTTATATATAAGAGGTGAAGAAAGCAAAAGCTATGTTTGAAACTTTTCAGATCAAGCAGATACCTTGGGGAGAAAATGCCCATGTTGATTCCTTGGCCATGTTGGCAACTATAGTAAACTCATGCAAAGAGAATCATCCTAGTATCTTGCTTATCAAGACCTAGTGTTAGCGCAAGTGAAATAAAAGATCAAACTCAAATGAATGTCATATGCACAATTCATGATTCTTCGTTGAAGCCATATATAGAATACCTTATCAACTGTACTCTCTTATAAGACAAGCACTTAGCACATAAACTTATAACAAAATTGGGAAACTATGCCGTCATTCAAGGAGTTTTATATAGGAAGAATTATGGTGGCCTGTGGTTAAAATGCCTACCTACAGCTGAGGCTCAAATGGTCTTGAGTGACTTCCATGATGGCCAATGTGGAGCTCATTCTGAAGGAAGAACACTTTCTCAAAAGATTATCCAACAAGGTTACTACTGGCCTACGCTTCTTAAATATTGCATCTCTTATGTTAAAATGTGCAATAAGTGTCAATGGTATGCCAATGTGCCACACCGACTGGGGGCTGATCTGAGATCTATTATTAGTAGGAGTGTGCAAAAAATCCGATCATCCGATCAATCCGATCCGATCCGTTGATTTTTCATCCGATCCGATCCAATCCGATGGTCGGATCGGATGGAGATTTTTTTCATCCGTTAAGTGCGGATCGGATGGCGGATTTCATTACGTTTCATCCGATCTGATCCGACCGAAATTAATTATATATATTTATTAAATTAAATATATATAAATAATTAATATTTATTTATTTAATTTTTTAATGTTTTTTTAAATCAAATAATTTTATGTTATGATTTATGTAAAAATTTAAAAAAATTATTTAAAAATATAAAAAATAGAGTTAATTAAATTTATTGGTCGGATTGATCGGATTGATCGGATGTCATCCGAATAGTTTACGGATCGGATTGAGCGGATGTAAGAAGTGATCGGATCGATTGCGGATTAGGATGTTTCAATCCGAACGGATGGTCGGATCGGATCGGATGACAGTAAAATCAACGGTTTAGCCAGGTCCGAAATAGGGTTTGGATATCGTGGGACCATTACCTATCACTTTAGGTCAAATAAAGTTCCTCATCATGGCAACTGATTATCTTACTAAATGGATAAAGGCAGAACCTTTAGCTCAAATCCAAGAATTGGATGTGGAGAGATCCATATGGCGTAACATTATATACAGATATGGCCTACCTCGTAAACTAGTTACTGATAATGGTAGATAGTTCAGCGGATAAAAATAGTATCTTTTTGAGATAAAAGGGTATCAAATTATCTCATTCCACCTCTTACCGACTGCAAGAAAATGGTCAAGCTAAGTCATCTAATAAGACCCTCATTAATATACTAGGAAAACATTTAAAAGGGGATAAGGGAAAATGGGTTAATGTGTTACCCGATGCTCTTTAGGCCACATGAACTACTCCCAGAACATCAACAGGAAAAACTTATTTCTCCCTCGTTTATGGCACTAAAGCAGTCATGCCTCTTGAAATATAAGAACCCATCCTCCGATCAAATATCACACATGATGATAATGACCACCTAAGACTGGAGGACTTGTTGTTAATTGAAGAAAAATGAGAAGAGGATTTAATAAGACTCGAATCACAAAAGAGAACACTCTAAAAGACATATAAAAAATTTGTTAAACACAAGAGCTTTAGTATTGGAGAATGGGTTCTACAAAGAGCATTGGACAACAAATTTGAAACTAACGCAGGAAAATTTGCCACAACATGGGAAGGTCTATATCAAATATATGATATCACACTAGTGGGCTCTTACTTGATAGAACGTGGTGGTATAAAGGAGGCCCTGAGCTGGAATGGAGAATTCCTCAAAAAATATTACATGTAAATGCTTTGTACATAGCGAATACTTATATATGAGAGGTACAATTATCTTTTGATCAATTATCGATGGCAAGGTTTAATGAATCCCCAAGCTAGAAGTAGTCGAATAACCTTCTTGCTTGGGATGTGGGATTTATCCCATACCTCATGATTGGAGGTGGAGTCCTCGACCCCCCCACTTAAGATGTGAAATATGCTCAAAGGAGTGCATATATGCCTCGGGTATCTTATTTACTGCCCCCAAGTTTGAAAGAATCATTTGACCTTCTCGCTTAGGATGCAGGATTTATCCCATGCCTCATGATTAGAGGTGGAGTCCCTCGAACCCCCCACTAGAGATACAAAATATGCTCAAAGGAGTGCAAGCATGCCTTGGGGTATCTTATTTTGTGCCCCTAAGTTGGAAAGAGTCATTTGATCTTCTCACTTGAGATGCGATACATGTCCCATGCCTCATGATTGGAGGTGGAGTACCCTAATCCCCCACTTGAAATATGGGATATGTCTCATGCTTCGTGATTAGAGTTGGAGTCCCTTGCCCCCCCCCCCCCCCACTCGAGACATCGGATACTACTTCATTATTCATGATGGATAAAAAAATGAATAACAGTAGATCTAATGATTACCAAATCAATCACGCCATCTGATATTACAAATTATTATCAACATTATTACAAATTATTACTAAAATTACACGAGTGTACTATTTATTCCTCATAGAAACTTCATGACTATTTTTTACCAATCACCCTGTGTTTCCAATATTCCACTAATTTATGCAATTTGTCTCCCTCTTCTTTCTATCTTTCCTGTTCAAGATGTACTAATTTCAAATCTTCAAGAGAGTCCACTGAATCTTGTGCCAAAACTTTACATCGCGATTTCAACATGCATAATTCTTAATCCTGGAATTCACGTGCTTCTTAACACATTTTAGCCTTTTTTTCTACATCTTTTGCCATGGCTATGACCTACAATAAAAAACATATCACATAGAATACTAATAAATTAAAACATGTCACATAGAATAAATATATCCACTTCATTGTGAACCATTACATCACAAACACTTACATTAAACATACGCCTCGCTATCATGTGCCACATTATCCCTCCCCCCTCTCTTTTGTGGGTTGTGTAGATATATGGACAATCTTCGGGAACCCCAAAATGATGATATAATTCTTCTTATGCACGAGGTACATTAAACATACCACTTTTGAAGAGATTGTTAATACCGCTAGTCTCACCCTTCTCTTTTTTGGGAGGATATATACCTTGTAAAGGCTTAATACCCTCCCTTGATGGGGACAACTCATTTTGAGATAATTTCTCAACACAGGATCTGCTCATATGTAGAGAAGTAGACACCCCACCCTAAGATGACTTAGCGATCGATGGGTGCTTTTCATATTTTTCTCCCTTTGCGACTTTTGGAGAGGCCTAGTTAACCTTCTCGCTGTGAGTAGGAGAAATAGTTCATTTTCTTGCATCAGGTGCAACTTGCATCGTGAGTAAATTTGTTGGATTTATCTTCTAGCTACAATAAGAGACAGTTCATTCCTCTATCGAATAGAGTACTCTTTCGGATAGCAATGACCCCGTTTCAAACAAATCATCCAAATTTACTTTACTATAATCCATTTGAAAACTAAAGAGACTACAATTATGTCTTGAAATTTATCAGATCACTCGGTATTATTATATCAAGTCAACGCGGCCTCAAATCCTCCAAATTATATGTACTATGCAATATATATATATATAGAGGTACATAGAAATAAATGCCACATTTAATAAAATTAATTTCAAGTCCCAAAATTTTTCATTTACATTTGGTTTTACAAAATAATCAATTAAATCCATCACGGAGTGGCTTCTTCTACCACACCCTCTGATAACTTGGTGTGGCCTCTGTGTTATGAGGTGAAGCTTGAGGAGTAACAACTCCAGATGTCTTGGATCTACTACTTTGAAAAGCTGATGAGTGCTCAAAAAGCACTAAAATTACCATGATTTTATGCACATTAATTGATTAAAAATATATATATTTATATGTTTTATCATATATTTATATAAATTTGTCTTTTTCGGAATCACGGGTATTTTTATTGTTTTTCAGGTATTTTCGCTTAAAAACGTCACTTAAAGACTCAAAAAGTAATACTGGAAGCAATACATCACAAATATATTAATAAATAAATGGGGAAAGCTCAACAAATATGGAAAAATTGGACAAAATGGGTCGAAAATGTCAAAAGGAGAAAATCGCGCCGAGAAATCCCATCCCACGGCCAAGACTACCGGTTGAGCGCGCTTCCTCCAGATTCATCGCGCCACGCCATCGTTTCACGCGCGCGCGCCGCCTGTTCTCCGCGTGCGCCGACGCCATTTCGCCCCATTTTTCACGTGCAGCCACCCCCATGACGTCATGATGACGTCATCAATGACCTCACCATGTGCACTACGCGTTTTCACCATTTTTCACCCACTTTTTCTCTCCATTCTCACCTATAAATACCCCATTCTCTTCACTTCATACCACACCTCAAAACACACTTCTCTCTTCTTTCTTTCTCTCCATTTCTTAGTTTTTAGTTTTTTTTTAGTTTTTCTTATGTTTTAGTTAGTTTTGCTTAGTTTTAGAGTTCTTCCCTTTTTGGGAAGAACTAGTTATGTTTTTTGTAATTTATTAGCTTTTTTGTATCAATAAATGGGAGTGCAAATTCCGTTTGGAGGTTTTCTAGCAACGGGAATGGCATCAAATCGTAAGGATTTTATTTTCTTTGCAGCTTATTTTTTATACTTTATTCTTACATGTTATATTTAATTTGTCTGTGATTAAATTTAACTGTGCTAGCTGTTTGTAAAAATGATATAATAATAACGTTGTTATGCTTGCGAAATATATTATTTTTCATTACAAACTTAAATCTGAAAATTAGATTTTAAGGTTTAGTTATCCGGTCTGATTTAGAGTAGTGCTCTTTTATTTGTTGGTACAATCGCCCGGTAGTTAGAGTGAAGCTCTATTTCAAAATTTTTTATAAGAATTATTATCTGAAAATGTATTGACAACATGTTTTCAGTAGTAGTTTTAAAACTTGAAAGTTAGTACTCGGATAATTAAGTTCTTAGGTTTAATTTGGGCACCTTGAATAAAGTTTAAACTGTCTAACCCCACCAAAGGTGGCATTTAAATGGTTCATTTTCAATCTCTTAGAAAAAGGAATTAATTTAATTAACCAAATTAGTTATCAACCCCACCCAAAGGTGTTAATTGATTTGTTTAGTTAACAAAGAATATCTAACCCCACCAAAGGTGGTATTCATATAAAAAAGGGAGAATCAATAAATATCAATTCATATCTTTAATAACCTAGATAATATGAGCAAGCATAATTAACTTAGTTATTATATCCATAAATACTCCAATATTTATAAAAGATAAAATTTGCATGAATGTTTATTGAATCTATGTTTAATTTTCTGTAATTAGATTAAAAACACAAAAACCCCAAAATATCGTGACAGGATGTTTAGGATTTAATTTCGTTTTTAAAAGTTTGAATAATAAATTAAAAACCACATACATTCTTCCTTAGATCGACCTTGGGAGTATACTTATCATTTTCTACGAAATGATTCGTGCACTTGCGAGAGTTTTATAAATATAAAACCAAAGTATTGGCAGGATCGGCGATGCCGGTTTTCGTTCATCAAGTTTTTGACAATCCCGATTCTGCTCATCAAAAGCTCGCATCAAATCTAGGTAAGGCACAATCAAATCTATCTTTTTAGACTAAGCTTTAAGGTTGCTCACTACGAAGCTCACACCAATACGATAGGCTTTAGTGCACTCTGCTTTTAAGGTATCTACCATTGTAGACAACGAGCTAAGCTAACTCGACATGGCAACCAATTGCTCTTGTATAGTACTATTCTTTTCCTCAGCCTCCTTTGTGAGCTTTTCAAAGTGCTTAGCTGCTTCACCCTTCTCAAAACAATAGGTGTCCTCTTTTCTTAGCTTCTCCACTTTTCCAATAACCTCATTTTCCAGGTTCAAAAATTTTGTACCTTTTTTGGCAATCAAGACATCTTTGTCTTTTATCAACTTATCATATTTAGCTATCTACAAACAGCTAGCTTGAACCTCACACTTGTCGCCTCTAAGGGATAACTTGCCTTCCCTCGTCAAACACATAGCCTGCAAACAAGATAAGTTAAAAAATAAATATATAATAAAAGTTTTAAAACGGAGAATTAACGAAATTATTCACCTCAAAAAGACGATATGCTATCAGCTCTCCATGGGTCCCCCATTTCACTCCTGCGGGCCGCTCTCACTTGCAACCTCTTAGCTTCTGTTCCAAAATGATGAAACAAATCTCTTTTAAGATCTATTTTCCCAAATATGCCCTCGTTAAAATAAGTAACAAGGGTCTCTAGGACCACGATATTCTTTAGAATGACCTCGTCAACTTCAAGTCGTCCATATCCATCGCTTCCATTCTGGGGGTATACTCATCCCCAACCTTTCTCTTATTTGAAACCTCTGGTTTGTGAGGTGAGGATGAGCTCGGATTACCCAAGGTCATTGGAGGAATTTCAACCTCAGCAGTTGCAACGACCTCCAAATCTAGAAAGAGATCATCTCGAGTAGGTGAAGGGGTCATACGCTCAAAACAAGGATAAGTGGGAGCCAGATCTTGAACACTTGAAGTGTCAATCAGATCTCCTAAATCGACATGTGAGTAGTCCATCCCTACAAAATATAAACACATCAATAACTTCACCAACGATGTAAAAAAAATATACATAATAACGAAACATATATAAATATACATATGTAACATAAAAATAAAAAATGACCTTGATATTCATTTGGATAATCTCGCCACACCCCGAACATCTTTAAGCGAGCTATAGCCAGGATATTGCGGTAACCTTCATGCGAGGTATTTTGTAGCTCAATTTGCCTTATTTTTTCTTTACCACTAATATCTAGGTTACTCATGAGCTTACTAGCATGAGGTTGTGAGGTATTAAAATCATGGTTCCAAGTGTATCGAATTGGGAAATCCACCTTATCACCCTAAATATCCCCAGTAATGTAAAAATATTTATCTTTCCAACCAGCATTACTATCGAGGAGTTTGAGGTGCAACCTGTGGCTGATAACATAGGATATGTATGCCCTTCCTTTGTCTAAACCATTCCTTTTTAAACAATATAAATACCTCAACTCATCATTTTCGAGGTCTATTCCATGTTCTCCAACCACCACGGAGAGACATCAAAGTGTTCGCCATCCATTTGGATTTATTTGGGAAAAATTAATGTCAAAAGTGCTCAAAGCATGTGCTACTAATTTGGAAAAGCGGAAACAGAGACCTATTTTAAAGGCTGCAAGATGTATCACCCACCACCTCAGTGGAGGATCATCATCATCACATAAATGGGGAGGCATTGGAATTAGCCCTACACGAACTAGAATGTCATACATTTACATAATTTCCTCTAAATATTTAGCTATTAAAATGCTAGGAATCTTTTCAATCTGATGCATATCTTTGGTTCTATGTGTAGGCTCACCCTTGTTTTCCCTTTTCTATTTTGGGTGAGGTACTTTGGTGGATGCCAACACGAAAATTCTAATAATAGGAATTGAACCCCATGATGTTGAGGTAGACACCGCCTTGGACCCTGAGGAAGCAGTAAGAGCAAGAATCCCTTCCTTAATAGCCCTCAAAGTAGACCTATTGTCACTACTCCCTTTCATTTCCAGTCGCTTGGTTTGTAACGATATCGAGGGAATACAACCAGGAGATACATTTTTGGTTAGATCTCCCTTAGAGGACCTACTCACTTCTTTTCCCTTATGTGACATTAAAAAAGAGAAATTGAGTAATTACCTAAATAAATGAGAAGATGGTATCAAATCAAGAGGTAAGGATATATCAGCGACCTGAATTCTAGTAAACGTCGTTATATAAACAAGCTGAAATGACTATCAAGTAACTTTTGAATGACCATATTAAAGAATAATATGACTTTTGATTAATCAACGGGCTGAAATTCTCTAAAGATAAAATTACTAAGTTAAAAATAGGCAAAAGATAAAAGTAAATTCCTCTACTATTTATAAAGGAAAAATGAGAAGTTGAAAGGTCTCAACTAAAAATAAAATTAATTAAAAAATATATATTTTGCAATTAAACGACTTCGCAATTAGAATTTGTATTGTCTGAGTGGGCGTTATGTATCTAAACACGTTGAATCTATCAATAAGGATTACTTAAAATGGAATATATGACCATATATTATTCCCTTGACTTCTCAAAATCAAAAGAATATGGGAGTTAATGTTTGATATTAAATCTGTAATAGACATACGATCTAAGATGTGCTGGTACCCCGCTATAGTGTAGTGGGGTAATAAGAATAGCTCAACGATGACTTGGGCCCAAGGAGTTTGGTAAAACACATAACCTAGTCGACATGATACTTCGTTGTCCAAATGCGAGGTCCTAGATGTCAAGATCTTATGAAACTACGAACCCTCTTATGCCGACGTGATCATAGTCCTTCCTCTTTATGAGCGACTTGAAGAAAGCTGCTTAGGAACCTAAAGCGACCTACATGTAGTGATCTTCCTTATATGCATGTAATGACCTCATAATATAATATATAGCGATCTTCTTTCTGTTTACATTAGTTCACATATCATTTTATTACATGTAAACGGTATATCCAGGTCGCTTATGCGTACCCTATTATGTACGTAGGATATTATACATATATTTACCCCTTAAAGGAATAGAATATAGGATTTAATTTAGTTGTTCAATTTCTTACTTCTCACTAAAAATCATTAAAATCTTACGCTTGAAATTCTCTCCAAACAATGTAGATATTATACATGTTATTTAGAGCTCTACCAAGCACTAATCAAGTTATACACATACATTACGAGTACTAATTTTAGAGTCCTTATGATATATATTTATTGAAGTTATTTATTTTAAGAAAATAATACATAATAAAACTAATAAAATAATTAATCCAAAAAAATTTATTTTAATATTATTTTAGTATTCATTGGTGTACAAGAAAAAAACTAGAGGTGAATAACCAAAAAATTATTTATGAACATTTTACTATAATCATTTTTAAGAAATAGGTTTATTATAGGGATATTTTATACATAAAAATAATGTATATTAGTTAAACACAAATATTATTTGCTCATAAATTAATTAATTTTACTTGATTTATTTATTAAATAAGTAAGCATGAAAGATGTCATATTTGATGCATTTAATTTATTGGTGTATAAGACAAAAAGGGAAGGAGAATAACCAAATTTTCCATAGACATTTTCCTACCATCATTTATAAAAAAATGTATTTATTATAGAAACATTTCATGTTTAAAAATAAAATATATTAGTTAAACATAAATATTATATAAATTAATTAATTGTATTTGATTTATTCATTAAATAAGTAAGTATAAACAAAATAGATTGTCACATTTAATGCATTTAATTTATTGGTGTAAAAGACAAAAAAGTGAAGGAGAGTAACCAAAACATTGTCCGTAACCTACCACCATTTATAAAAAATGTATTTATTATAGGAACATTTAATGTTTAAAAATAAAATATATTAGTTAAATACAAAAACTATCTGCTAATAAATGAATTAATTGAAATTATTTATTCATTAAATAAGTAAGCATGAACAACATGAATTTTCATATTTAATATAATTAAAAAATTATCTAAGAGTACTATCGTAGAGTTACATAATAAAATTATTAAAATAACTATTTATAAGAAACATATATTTATTCTATAAATATTTTATTATTTATTAGTGTAAAAAAACTAACAAAAAAAATGAGAGTAGAATAACGAAAAATACTGTTTATGATGATTTGTTCACTTAATGTAAAAGGTTAGAAGTGATAAAATGTTTAAGTGATTAAAATAATTATAAGATAATAATGTAAAAAATAATACACACTGCGATATAGACATGCATGAAAGTATAGTATATTAGTATAGGAGCATTTTGTAGTTAGCAGTGTAGAAAAATACAATAATTAAATAATAAAAAAAAGTTGAAGCTAAAAATGAAAAAGGAAAAAAAACAATGGATAAAATGGAAAAGAAAGGAAAAAAAAACGATGGAGAATAACCATCAGTCCATCACTATTCATGCCTCATTGAGGCTTTTTTTATATTGTAATGAAATTACACATTTACAAAAGTTAAGAGTGGCAAATACTCATATATTCATAAATATAACTTGAAATTCAGGCAAACATATATATATCGCATTCATTTATAAGTTATATGATTAATTATGCTAATAGAGTATGAAAATTCAAATTCAAGTTGAAAATTCAAAAATTCTGTTGAATGTAAAACAAAGGTGACAAAGTTAGGTTGTGGAAGCTACTCAATAGGAATTGGAGCAAACCATTCAGTATTTGATGGACCAGCAGCTTATGAATTTCTAAAAGCATGGGCTTCAAATTTGGATATAATGAAAGAAAAGAAAGGTAGCTAGTCTAGAGCTGTTTAAACCAGTGCATATATATGAGAGAGAGGCTTTGATGGTTGTTGAGAAAACTATGTCTCACAATAATAATCAAATAAAGACGATGGTTACTACGACTACTTGTGCTGCAGCTATAGATCATCTTTATCAATTGATTATGAGAGCAGCCATTAATGATGAGAATCTTCTTAAGACTGGATCTTTGAATCACTACAAGAGCTTTGTTTTCAAGACTTTTCATCTAACTTCTGATATGATTGAATCATGTTTAAAGAAGGTTTTAGTTTTAGATGAGAAGGGTAGTATTGGCTTTTCATGTTCATCCTATGAAGTTGCTCACTTGTGGAAGGTAAATTATTATTAATTTATTTATATTAATTTCTTAAAGCAATTCACTATGTTTATATTCCTTTATACTAAAGTATGGTTTATTAGTTTCTTCAAAAATGTTTAGGACGAGAAGGTGGGATAATTAACGTTATTGTCAAAAAAAGAAAAAATGAAACTTATTTTGTTGATAGTGGATAAATTGCAACTCAGCTCACTTTTTTTTTTTTTGGGGCATAGAGATTACTTTTAGTCACTTTTTTTTATTAGTCATCCCAAGTCACTTTACTTATAAAAATAAGTAAATTGAGTTCAATTTATGTATTCAACATCAGAAGAAATACATACACGATAAAGAATATAGTTAAAAATCAATTTTTTTTTCATTTTCTACATTTGTTTTAAATATTTTTTACACAAATCAATGTAGCTCTTTGAATTTCTTTTATTAAAAAACTTCATATAATATGAGATTTTGTGAGCATGAGATTATTGTGTTAAAAATAATTTAAAAAAAGGTAAAAAATGAAAGAGATTAGTTGATTCTCAATAATGTTTCTTTTTATGTGAGTACTTTTCATATTATAAATTAAAAGAAAATTATTTATTTACTTATTTTTTAAAAAAAAATAACTTGGATTGGGATGAATTGTTAAAAAAGAAAGTGATTATAATAATCAATTTAAAAAAAATACGAAGAATGCACCTCATCCATCCATTGTACTATAAAAATACATACTATTAATTATAGAAAAGATAATCCATTGTACTATAAAAATACATACTATTAATTATAGAAAAGAAAAAAGAGTATTACAGAATTTTAGAAAAACAAAGATAGTATTATAGAAATTGAGAAAAAGATGTTCACAAGTTCGTATATATGCTAAAGATAATTTATACAATTGATAAGTCAATATCACGTGAAAATTTATTTATTTGTTCTTATATTGTCTCTTTCTCGTAACAAAATGACTAAAATATTAAAACAATACTACAAAATGATTAAATTGTTATAATTGTCATTATTAAGTCCTAAGATTAGCCATCAAAACTTAATAACTTGACTTAATTGGAAAATTATGTTGCATTGATTATCCAATTCGATTTGTAAAAATTTAAATTATTAAAATTAGATCGAACTGTTTACATTCTTATATAAATAATTTTAAAATTTAAGAATATAATGATACGTGATTTAGTGACTAAATATAAGTATAATATTTTTTTAGTTTTTTTCTTCCAAGGATTGAAATTTGGAAAGTAACTTGTTTTATTGTTTTATTGGAATAAACAAATATAAAAATAATATTTAACAAACAAGGTCCGAACTTGTGTTAAATTATTGGTAAATATATTATTAAATGGTTTATATTATATATATGAATTGAGCGTGTGTTTTGTTGTTTAGTTTATTTTAAATGGTCTAAACCGAACCAAATTAAATTAGCTCGATTTGTATGGATTCAATTATCTTTGATTTGACACCTATAAATAATCTAGTTTGTTTTATCTAAAATATATAAAATTTAGAGTAGATAAAAGTGTTCACTACCCCTAATTGGGTCTCAAATTGCATTATCAATTTCAAAAGTGAATCCATGAACATGTTTTTTTGAAACAAAGGAAAAAAAAGGAGAGGTGAATAAGTATACCATTTAAACAAGTGCACCCTACATTTATGAATTAGTGTGGGTTAAACGTATAATAATAACGTTTCAGAAATTTAACAAGTATTTTAAATAAATGTACCTTGTTCTACCAATAATATTTAATGGTTGCTGATGTTTTCCAAATCAGCAAGGACCAAGGCCTTAGGAATAAGGAAGGAGGCAATGGTGTGTTTGCAGTTTGCTGTGGAAGTGAGGAACAAAGTGGTACATCCATTTCCATGTGATTATAGTGGCAATGCTTATGTACTTGCCTCTATTGCATTAACAACTAGAGAATTAGAACAAGCTACTCACAAAACCATAATTGAAAAGATAAGGGAATCCAAAAACAATGTGAACAATGAATATGTGAAATCCTACATAGAAGGACTTGAAGGATCTCAAATATCTCTTCCTCCATTGAAGGAGCTCACTCTAGTTTCCGATTGGACACAAATGCCGTTTCATAAGATTAACTTCTTACAAGCAGAAGCAGCCTATGCAACTCTATTGGTTCCTCCAATCCCACAAGTTGGTTGCCTTATGCAAAACCCTGATGATAATAAGGCTATTGATGTTAGAATTGGTTTGCTTCCACAAGAAGCTTTTTCTCCTTACTTTCTCAATATTAGTTGGTAAGTTAGTTTTCTTTTTTGGACCTATCTTTTATTTGATATGGTGAGGTTGAAAGACAGATACTTGTAAAATTTGTTTGCGGAAAGACCCATCATTAGAAAGTGATTGCATACATTGTGATTTTGATTTTTCATGCTGAGTTGTAGAGTAACTCGTTATCTTATACATTACATATGGAATGTTGTTTGGTACAGGCACGTAATATAACCTATTGGATTGCAATATAAATAATGTGAGAAAAAGCCTTATTAAGTTAACTTAAATTATAAAGCCATCCTTCTAATTACTTTACCCAGCCCTCTTCTATTTACAAGGCAAAAGAGTTCCAATTAATTTTCAGGAGACATTGAACTCCTATTTATATTTCATCAATGTTATATTTATTTGCTTTTACTTCACAACAATTCCTTATTCAAATAAAACTACCAAGCTTCCATAAGTTTATATTCCGACTTACACCAATCTACTTGATCTTACAAACTCTTCTTGAACTTTAATCTTAACCCACATTATTTACCATTGTGATCCTCTAAGTTCAAATATTTTATTTCTAGGAACACCCACTATCTAATTAAAGAATCATTTGAAATTCATCAAATCCACATTTCACCAATAACCCTAAGAGACCCATCGACTCTAATACCATTGGATAAACCCAAAAACTCGCACGATATCCACAAGTCAATGAACTCCCACTAATATTTTACACTCCCACAACTTTCCATAAGTCAATAAACTCCCACTAATATTATCAGTGTGACACCTATTTATTTTTACTTCCTAACATTATAATTGTCATATCCAATAATATTGTGCAACTTTATATACCATCTTAAGTTGAGATAAAATGACTGCTCTTAATAATGCATCTTTTGAACAAAAAGAAAATCAATGTTTTTTTTTTAAAAGAAAAATATCATTAACAAAAAAATAATGCAAAGTAAGCACATAGACAACAACGAATGTCTCTTCATGAATTTGGAAGAGAAACAAACCTCATTATTTTTATGCAATTTCTTAGTTAATGGAGAGGAGCTAATTGTTGCTTACTAAAACATGATAATTAAAGGGGGGAAAAGAGTCCTACAGTCAAATGTTGTAAATTTACAAGTCACAAATTAGAGAACTTTGCTGCAGAGATTTCATGCTAATAGATAGCAGATTCACATTGATGTCCCAAGGGCATAAGGATCAAAATTTCCTTCCATCGATTTTGTCTTATCTTGCTCCTGCATCAACAAAATAATATTTAATAAAATCGAATCACCAGAAGAAGAAAAAATACTGCCTTGAAAATCTTGTTAGGCAAACAAAGAACAATTTGGCCAATTGAGTACATAAATGTCAAATGAAAATGCGAAATAACACTTCCTAAATGATATTATAAATAATAAACTATTTTATCTAGGTTACAAGAATATCAACGAGGTAATCAATTAACCATGCCAAGTAAAAGCTATAATTCTAATGTTTTAAGCTCCGTAGAGCTATCTTACTTGGACACTTCATTTTTTCGTGATGTATGTACAAGCAACATGATATATATGTGTGGATACTTGGACAATCTAATTTGGTAAAAAATTACAGAAAATTGAGAGGCGTGTCCAACATCGAATACGCATCAAAATATTTATGACTCTAAGTGTCCTAAAAGGATCTATGTAGCATAACTGTAAAGAATGGAAAGGAGTACTAAAATGGTTGTGTGACACAATAAAAACTACCAGCAATTAGAGCAAAAACAAAGAAAACAGAACTACCAGCAAATTGAAGATACAACACAAACTACTCTTAAATTGGGAGAAAAGAAAATGTATCCAACATTTACTCAAGGATGCAGTTTTAAGGCCTGACAAAACTTGATAATGATAACTCTATTATTGGCTGCTTGCAATGAGATCAAGATGAGGTACACAATACACATTCAGAGAAAGTAGATCAAAGACAAGGTGGTGGTGACGTGGTGTATCAAAAGACAAAAGACAAAAGGCTAACCACATTCTTTGGAATGCAAGTCCTTAAATTTCAAACTATACCTTTCACTGCACAAGATCCATTAGAGCTTACCAGGGCAGTGTTATTTCAGTCAGATGTCTTAATCCTTTCTAGCAAGCACTATAGTCTAAGTAAAAAAGAACATCAAGTGTAAATTTTTTGGATACTTATCCTGCTGAGCACCTCCATTTTTCTCAATTTTCTGTAAATTTCTACTAAATTGAAATGTTCGAGTATACATACCTACTCATGTCAATAGTACATTAGACCGTATGTCACTAATGAGAATAAAAAGTGTAAAAAAAGAAGAGATTTTGATAAATCAATCATGAATAATTTCAATTCAGACAAAAGATCATTGCTTATTATTATTGTGTAAACTCTTGTACTTGGATTTTCTTTCTTCTCCCTCATACTTCCATTATGCATAATACGGCAGATGTGCACAGGGTAAACCAAACATCTTTATTTCTTACAATAAAATAAAAAGAAGTAAACAGAAAATATAGGAGAAGTTTAATAAATAATAAAATACGTCAAATAATTTAAACTCTATCCCTGCTTACCATTCCATTCCAAATTAACTTCATTAACAAAGTATAACATGTAATGACATTTTTGGCAAGTACTGGTAAAATTGATAAATGTCAGAGGAAAAAGAGTTTCTTGTATAGTTTCATATGATCATTTTCTAATAAGCATAAAAACATTGATTATCCAAGCAAATTAATTCATCTAATGATAAAACATATAGATACTAGACAAAAGTCACAATTTAAATGCAAAATATTACCAGAAAAAAATAGGAGACATCATGATAGTTGAAGCATATGCTGCAATTTTGTATTGGGGATCAATCCATGCTTTTAGGTGGATTGATTCAGTTTCAAGCAATAAAGTTCGAGAGCAATATTTTTGGGGGGATCGATCCAGCTGAGGCTATTTTCACAGGTTTAAGCAATTTTCAAGGATTTTGTTGCCTAAGCCGTTTCTAACACTATATTTGGAAGGGGAAATGTCTAGGGAGTATAAATACTCATTTTAAACACACAAATAAGTAGTCACCAAAATTAAACGTGAGAGCAAAAGTACGAGATAAAATATTGTCATTCTTGTGAGTGATTGTGTGAGAGTTATCTTCTTCTTTTAGTTTGTTCTCTGTGGCTGTGGAATAGTGTGAGTGACCTCAAATTGAGAAAGTTGTGTCTGCCTACAAAAGAGGCATAGTCTATACCCTGATTTTAGTGAATTTGTTGTTGGGGACTTGGGTGTGGACAATACAATTGTTGTGATTTAAGATGTTATGAAACAATAAATCAAGAAACAAATCAACGAAAATCAAATCCTAAAGTAAATCATGCAGAAACAGTAAATAAAAGATGAACCCAACAATTTAACGTGGTTTGATCAAGTTTGACATTACCTGCATCATGACATTAACCAAATCTTCCAAAGAGCCAAAGTTATTAGAAATGTTGCCGTGTGGCCTCTGTTGGTCCATGAGATAACCATGCTTCAGTCTCAGTGATGTCTCATTTGTTAATTTGCCAACCTCGTCATACTGCATGGTCAAGGGGTCTACATAATTTGCTTGTCCTATCGAATTGAAATCTACATTTTTGTGCAAGATGGAATTATTTGAATCGAGATGATGCTCCAAAGGACTCATCCCACGATTAACTGGCATGAATGAGTTAACCGAGCTAGGCATGACATTTGAGCAATAGGAGGAATCCTGCTTAGCACTATTCCACCCTTGACCTGGGACATTATTGATTGTTTGCCCAATATTACTGTTGACTGCAACTGCTTGGTTCTGTATATCCGTTCTTGAATTTGGATATTGTGTAGATACTGAGGTAATGGAAGATATGTCAAACTGATTGCTGCCGATTTGTGAGGCCATCATTGGCATAGTGCCTCTCAAGCTACTAGAATGTAGAGTAGTAGGCTGTTTGAAATGGTCATTGAATGAAACAGAATTTGATTGAAATGCAGATGATTGGGGAGAATTTGACCAATTGTCTGAACATCTTCCATGATCCAGCAAAGGAGAACAAAATTCTGATTTCACCGATGTCATTGAAACAGATGATTGATTTCCAAATCTCCTTCCACCTTGGGAAACTTGTGGATTTCCTACCAGCAATGTGCTATCACTAACACTAAAACCACTGATTGAGCCATTAGCTGCTACTTTTGCATCTGGGAGGCCACTGGAGATGGGAAAGCCTGTGGCATCATTAATACCAGTAGAGAAATCCCCAATGGGTGGAATACTTCTACTGTGTTGATGATCGAGCTCCAACGACATTGGCATTCCTTGAAGTACACTCCCACTATGGTTTCCAGGAAGTGTAACTGGAAGGAACTTCAACTGATCAGTGGAGTTGTTTGCATGACCTAGTTGGATCATTTCTGAGGTTGGAAGGGCACGCATACCCAGACCAGCAGGACTATTCAACCTCCCAATCATTCCACCAGGTGGGAAGGATCTAAAAGAATTGTTATGAAATTGTGCAGATCCACTCAATGAATGCAAATTTCCAAGTCCATTCATAGAACCCATGCGCAAATAGGAGGAATCTGAACTGCCCAAGGCTGCTACCATGTTTGCCTGTTGGTTTGCCACGCAGCTGATTCTTCTGAGGTATAGCCTATATTTCTGAAATAACAAAATATAATAGTTAGCTTATTGAAAAATGAAAAGTACATAACATATTGAGATAAGTAAATGTTAGCACTACCTGAAGATGGCTTGCCACATTTTCTCTTGTCAGCTTTTCGACGTTCATCAAATCTAGAATCTTTTTAGGTACAGCTTCTGCATTAGAAAAAAAATTGAGAAGAAATAGTAGAATCAATTCACCTTAGCGTAAAAAAATTTCAAAGCAAGGATATAAGTAGAGAAGATTCAACAATAAATTTGAATAGGAAAACAAAATGGTTCATGAATTCAACATATTGTTGATTAGTAAAAAAATTATTTGTCCGATAACTTCAACTAATAATGGACGAAGAACCTACTATCAATTCCCAATTGATTAACAGCTGCAACAAACTTGCGATGCAGCTCCACAGACCAAACAACACGAGGCTTCTTTTGTGTAGAAGGGTCATCACTATCATGTCCATTCTCGTCATGTTCCTCGTCTTCATCTTCATTCTGATCCTTACGTTTCTTATTGAGCTTCCCATTTTGATCGGAATTTCCTGTCCCGGCTGGCCCCATTTCTCCTTCTTCACTTCCAATATTATGTTTATCCTGATTTCCAGAATTTCTCTGGTCCTTTGAATCAAACTTCTTCCTCCTGATTACATGTTGCCAGATGTTCTTCAGCTCCTCAATTCGAACAGGTTTTAGCAAATAATCACAAGCTCCATGAGTAATTCCCTTCATCACAAGCTTAGAATCTCCATTTGCAGACAACACTGTGGACATATCAATGTTTTCATATAATAAATAAATTGACACAGAAGTCTGCCCATAATCTACCATCCAAAAAGAGAGTAAATTTAAATAAATTTCATATGATTGTTTTGATTAAATGGACAAAAAAATCCAGACTTTTTGAAGCCATTGTCTCTTTGTTCATAAATCAAAATGGAAACTTATCTATTAGTCTAACCTGAACTATATCATTGGTCCATAAACTTTGACTAGAGTCACACAAAGTTTAGGATCATATGTGCGAATTTGTTCAAAATTTGGGACTAATGAAGTAGTTAAAATTGAAAATTTTATAATTTTTCCCATATGAAAGGGAAACACATTCACGCTATTGGCAGGATTCAACCACATGAGTTCAAGGCCACACATTAGTTGGCAACAATACCAATTGGGCTACAACACCCGGGTGAAAATTTTATAACTTTTGGGAATGCATAATCTCACCAAAGTACACACAATGTTTTAAACTTTCCAAACCAAGGAAGATATATAAGCTATAGAATATTAACATTTATGAACATGTAATAATGCTCCTGACTCACTTATAACAGGAAGGTCCATCTCAAGCCCCACAAGCTCAAGCAACTTAAATCCATCCATGTCTGGCATATGCACATCACTGATAACCAGGTCAAACTTGTCCTTGTTTTCTCTTAACATCTTTAATGCTGTGATTGCTTGATTAGTTGTCGTAACTGCAAAAGCAACAACTCATACTAGTAAAAATTCAATCTTTTTCAATTGATGGGGTTAGGTAAGCAGGGAAAATGTGGTAGAAGAACACATTCTAGTCTTCATAAGTTAATAAATACAACCTATCAACCTTTAGATTTAACGAAGGGTGTTATGCGAAAAAAAAAGTGCATTCATACATAATGGTAAATGGAACCAATTTAATTATCGAGAAAACACATCAGATATCTTGAATAAAAGGAAAAAAAAATGTAAAATCTTAACTTTGAAACCTAAATTAAGAAAGAGAAAATTTTGAAAAATAAAAAGTTGCTAAAAAGGCAATGAATCTAAGAGTTCAATCAATACAAAATTAAGATCTAACTTTGGAAAAAATATAAATCTTGCAAATTTTAAGCATAAATCACACAAAATATTAAGTGTTACAAAATAAAATAACAAAATCCCCCAAAACAAATCTGAGAACTAACAAGCAAAAACAAGTAGACCAAAAAGAGAGAAAAATAGTCGAAGGCAGAAACAAACCATGATATTGGCATCGACGAAGCAAACTCTCCAGAATAAGGAGGCAAGTGGGGTCATCGTCCACAGCAAGAACACGCATTCCAATCGGAAACTGGTCCCTGGGGTCATCAGTTTTTGTCTCAACTGTCATTTTTTTCTTAAGCCAAAAACCTTCCTTGGACAAGAGAAGGAAAGAAAATCAAATCAACCCAAGGTTTGAATGCTATATAAGTCTCTGTTTCTTTCAAGATTTAACAGAACCCAGAATCTAAAAAGCACATAGATGTAGAGATTTGCAAAGATTAATAGGCTTTGCAAATATTACTGGAAGTCAGAGGGAGAAAAAGGAAGAGAGCAAAACAAATGCAATTGGTAAACATCGAATATAATAGCATAGCAGCTCTCTCTCTCTCTCTCTCTCTCTCTCTCTCTCTCTCTCTCTCTCTCTCTCTCTCTCTGTGTGTGTGTGTGTAACTGTAAATATTTGAAGGATATGGAATCTATTCTATATGTGTATAGACTGTGAAAGAAGAGGAGAGTGAGAGAGTCTGTGTAATTGAAGACTTTACCAAAATGGGTTCTGTTTTCCTTTTTGGTAGGAATGTGATGCCAATTAGCAATTTGACTGGGTTCGATTGATCTAGCGCGTGCATCCACGTCCTTTTTTGGGATCTGACATCTTCAATTTCCCCTCTGTAAATCGCGTAAATTAAGTTTAGCACATTATATTTGTGCAACGAAGAGAAACAAAACAGTATAACATCTTAATGAACAGTTTTTGGCACATAATCTTGGTTAGCCGGAAATTTAATTAGATATTGTTATTTTTTTCAATAAAGAATTTAAGGCCTATTTCAAAATAAAAAGGTAAAGGGGTGCAAGCTTATTTAATATCCACTCGACTCAGTTCTCATACTCAGCTTTACATTACACATTAATATTTATTCTTCATTTTAATTAAATTAAAAATCATTTTTTAAGGGAAAAAAACACTTTTTTGTTATATAACAATGTTGGTTTCACTCACATTTTATTGAAATGCAGTTTTTTGTTACGTTGAATATCATTTTACAACTGTACAATTAAGTGTATTGAAAAAAATAAAAATAAAAGTTGACATAAAGTAAAAATAACAAATCAAGTTTTTAAAAGTTGAGTATGTAAAATAAGTCTCCTTGAATAAGTCATATATACACTAGTGAATCTAAAAATTATGATGTAAGGGGCAAGTAACAGGCAACTGTAAATTTCAATAAATAAGTTTAAAATATTAACTTGTGCATATATAATTATAATAAAAGTTAAATTTGTATATTGTAGTTTTATTAGTGGTATACAAAGAGATATATCAATTTTTTTATACAGGTGCACTTGGAAATGTGACTTTAAATTGATAATGATTTCTTATTACTAGTTTATTAAGTAAATCACAAATGAGATATAAAAATTTGATTACCAAAACAAATGTTTAAATTATGTAGTACCATAATACTAATTAAAGGGGAGAGGAGGGAGTGTATTCTTAAAAGGACAAAAAATACCAAAATTGTATTTGATTTAGATATAAAATAAGTAACTATATTGCAATAAAGGAAAATATGTTTAATTTATTCTTATAAAATGCTTAAAACTATTCATATATATATATATATATATTATATATATAATAGTATAAATTTATGGATATAAAAGTTCACACCTAACGCTAGTCTTGCTCCTTTTGCCACTACTTATATATCCACTTTTTAACAGTGACATTTTTTTACGCTCTAATTATACATTTTTATAACTACTATACCCTACAATTTAGTATATGGGTAGACTAAAACATTCATCTGAAAAAGAGGCGGATACTTCGGGTAACTTTTTGGTGAACATGGCTTATAACGGAGGGTATATAAGAGGAGTTGTTGATTTCTAAAACTGGCACCACGACGTCGTTTTTATGGGTTGAATTACACGTTTGTCCTTGCTATACAATTAGGTCAACGAGTGGGTATTTAGGCCATTCAATGCACTTTAAATCAAATACGACCAAAAGGAAACTCGTTGGATTGAAGTCTATCGACAACACACACAATGAATCAGTATGGGTAGCCACTTGGGTTCCGGCCATCGATACCCGATTTCACTTTGTTGTTATTCGGGTCCTTGGATGAGGCCATTAAGTTTTGGAGACCCGATGACCTTGTTTTCCATCGTACCACCATCGGCTATTGCCCTGGCATCGTCTTCGTCGAGGCTTACCCTTCAAGCCATCTCGCAGCCTCTTCCTCACTTGACAATTCTTTGAGAGTCTTCGATGTTGACACTAACGCCACCATTGCCACTCTCGAAGCTCCTCCGTGTGAAGTCTAGCAATAACTTTTCGATCCTAAGGTACTCAATTTTTTTTCTCTTTACTCCAATATTTTGAAGTTGTAATGCTTGATGAACTTAACTTCTAATGACCCACCAATTTCACGTCTTTATTTTGTAATTTTTTTAATCTTTATCTTTAGATGTAACATGTCACATCACCTTTATATCTTTATATATTACATGTTTGATGAGTGCTCAAAAAGTACTAAAATTACTATGATTTTATGTAAGTTAATTAATTAAAAATATATATATTTATATGATTTTATCATATATTTATATAAATCTGTCTTTTTCGGAATCACGGATATTTTTATTGTTTTCAGGTATTTTCGCTTAAAAAAGCAACTTAAAGACTCAAAGAAAAATATTGGAGGCAATACATCACAAATATATTCATAAAATAAATGAGGAAAAGTCAACAAATATGAAAACATTGGATAAAATGGATCAAAAGGGTCAAAAATGTCAAAAAGGGTGAAATCGCAGCACGCAAGAACCCAAGAAGACCGGCCAACGCTACAAGACATCACCCCATACGCCCGCATCGACACGCATTCGACACGCGCATCGCCCTCGTGACGCCTATGTTCCATTCCGCGCGTGCCCCACACTACCATGATATTAGCAGTATGATGTCATCATTCACTACTCTACGTTTCCTCCATTTTTAATCATTTTCCACCCATTTTTTCTTCCCATCCTCACCTATAAATACCCTCATTCTCTTCATATCAAAACACACCTCAAAAACATCTTCTTCACTCTTTCTTTCTCTCCATTTCTTAGTTTTTTTGTTTTTCTTAGTTTTAAAGTTCTTCACTTTTTGAGAAGGACTAATTATGTTTTTGTAATTTATTTGCTTTTTGATTCAATAAATGGAAATACAAATTCCATTTGGAGGTTTTCCAATAACAGGAATAACATCAAAGTACTGTAAGGATTTTATTTTCTTTACAGTTATTTTTTAAGTTTTATTCTTATATGTTATATTTAATTTGTTTGTGATTAAATTTAACTTTGCTAGCTATTTGTAAACATAATGTAATAATAACGTTGTTATGCTTGCGAAATATTAAATAGGTAAAAATCTCTAAAATGAATTGATTTTATTTTTATTCAAGATTTTATATTAAGAATGTTAGAGAGAAATATATTATTTTTCATTACAAACTTAAATCTGAAAATTAGATTTTAAGGTTTAGTAATCCGGTCTGATTTAGAATAGTGCTCTTTTATTTATTGGTACAATAGCCCGATAGTTAGAGTGAAGCTCTATTTCAAAAGTTTTTATAAGAATTATTATCTGAAAATGTATTGACAACATGTTTTCAGTAGTAGTTTTAAAACTTGAAAGTTAGTACTCGGATAATTAAATTCTTAGGTTTAATTTGGACACCTTGAATAAAGTTTAAACTATCTAACCCCACCAAAGGTGTCATTTAAATGGTTCATTTTCAATATCTTAGAAGAAAAAAAGGAATTAATTTAATTAACCAAATTCGTTATCAACCTCACCCATAGGTATTAATTGATTTGTTTAGTTAACAAATAATATATAACCCCATAAAATGTGGTATTTATATAAAAAAGAGAAAATCAATAAATATCAATTTATATCTTTAATAACCTAAATAATATGAGCAAGCATAATTAACTTAGTTATTATATCCATAAATACTCCATTATTATAAATGATAAAATTTGCATCAATATTTATTGAATCTGTATCTATGTTTATTTTTATGTTATTAGATTAGAAACACAAAAACCCAAATATCGTGATAGGATGTTTAGGATTTAATTTTATTTTTAAAAGTTTGAATAATAAATTAAAAACCAAATATATTCCTTCCTTAGATCGACCTTGGGAGTATACTTATCATTTTCTATGAAATGATTTGTCCACTTGCGAGAGTTTTACAAATATAAAACCAAAGTATTGGTAGGATCGACAATGACGGTTTTGCTCATCAGTGATCGAAATAAGAAGAGTGAAATGGTATGAATGGGGTTATGGGTATTGGTTGGGCTAAGATTTTAAGGTTGGGGCAATTTGGTAAAATGTAATTTAATTTTAACATTGTGAGTCTTAAACCTTATTTTTGCTTGTTTGGAAAAATTGATTAATAAGATTAAATATAGGTTATTTAGGCTATTCACGTAACTTTTTACTTTTTATGATAATAATATTGTTAAGCCTTTTTTAATAGGAAAAGTGGTAAATAATTATAGCTCCAAAGGAAAGTTTATATTAATTTATTGAAATTATAGTAAATTACAGAATTTAATTACAAGACACAAATAAATAAAAATTTACAAATATATTAACGCACAAACATGATTCTGTATCGTTATGGCGATAGCGCTGACAATAATCACTTTCATGTCTTCATTTAATCTACTTGAGTTAATGTCTTTAAACTCTAAAGTAGTAATAACTCCAATAAGAAAGCTAACAAATTTAGATCTAAACCTACATTTAGATCTAGACCTAGAATGAAAAACATGACAAAAACTATTCAAAAACACGTCGAAAATCACAATAGAATAAATATATGTGAAAAATAACTTCACCTAAATTAAGATTCAATCAAAAATACACCACAAAGTTACGGTGACTTTATTAACAAAGAAATAAACACATCTAGAGAGAGAAAACTCTTATGATAGAAGAGTTTTTTCTTCTATTATCACGTATCGAAAGTAAGATCAAAATTGAAAAAAAAATAATAAAAATGGTTAGGGTTTGTGGAAACTTAGTAAAGCTTTGATACATAAAAACTTGATAGTTAAATTTTATATTTTATAAAAGTTTATAAATGCATGAATCACTTATAATAATCAATGATTATATTCCTAAGGTCAGTCTAAAAAAACTACTTGATTTTAAATAATTCAATAAAGTTTTTTAAAACAAACACGAAAATTAAATCTAAACATTTTGTCACAATATTTTAGTTTTTCAAAATATTAAACTAATAATAAAAATATTAAGACAACAAAAAATAGATTGGATTCAAACAAATTCAAAGTAGATATTTAATTTACAATCAATGAAGAATTAATGAGAAATTTAACTAATTGACTATACTTGATGGAATTATTAAGATTAATGAAGTATAAATCTAGATTATTGATTCTCTCTTTTATGCATAAGTAATACCTTCGATCGAATCACTATTCATTATTAATCAAACCATTTAATGCCTTTGGTCGGATTATCAGTTAATTTGATTAAATTAGCCTAACATTTAAGGAAATAACAAATCATCTAACTCGATACCTTTGATTGAATTACCAGTTTAAACTCTTATTTAAGTTGTCTAAATTAAATCTAGATGATGTATCTGAAACCTAATTTTCATATTTTAAATATCTTACGAAAAATATGTCTTCAATATATTATTCAATAATAAACTTTGTAAAAAAATTGAATTAAAAAATAATTTGTATTTATTAATTATTAAAACAATTCGTTTAAATAATCTACTTAAACATATAAACAAAACTAAATTTTCATTATCAGGATCAGTCAAACATGCTCAAAATTAATAAATAACTAATAAATTTATTTCAACAAATTCAAAAAATACAAGAGTTTACTGAAAAGAAATAAAAATATCGATCAAATTTTAAAAACCAAAAGTAGATTGATAGATGTACCCTACTCTACAGTTGTGATCTTGATCTTTACATTAATCCCTACTTTCTAGCAACCTTTTAGTATTATTGGATCTAAAAAATCCTATTGGTTCTACCTCTTATTTGTTATTGCATAATCTAAATTGTATATTAACTATACCTAAGTTAAGAAACAAAATAAGAACAACATAAGATAAAACTAAAATTATATTATAATCTATCTATTCTTTAACTTATGGCCTAAACAAAACATAACATATATATAGGTTGAGGTCGACGCAAGGGTTTTGGGTGAATTAAGTGAACGCCAATGCAACCTAGCTTTTACCATGCCACGATCTGAGATATGTAGAGTTCTGACCATTTCTACATCGAATAGGTCACGCTGTGGCTCACTATTTGCACATTATAGCACTAAATGAGCAAGTACCCCGTGAATATATGTAGAGAAGAGTGCCCCGTGAGCCATGATGAGTACTTAAAAGCACTCAATATTGCGTGTTTTATTTAAATTTTAATGCCAAAAATAGGTTTTTTTATTTGCGTAATTTTATCATTATCTTAGTAAATTTATGTTTTCAAAATCATGGATATATTTATTTATTTTAGGTATTATAGCTTCAAATCGATTAAAAAGATCAATAACATAATAAATGTGTGTACTAGATTACATGTTAAACTCAAAATTGAAATGTATCCTAGATTAAAGTAGGCTATAGTGGTGAAAAATATGTGTTGTGGTGCTCAACCATATGATCCAATTTTCTCTCCTTTTTTTAGTGTTTTCTCACCTATGAATACCGTTCTTCCCTTCTCTTATTCTTCATCTCTCATTTCCTTTATTTAATAGATCATTAGCTACTTAATTCTTAATCTTTTATAGTTTTTCTATAAGTTCTTATATGAAGTTTGAGAGTTGAATAAATTTTATTTTATCTTTAGTTTTTAAATAGTTTAGATCAAGTTATCTCAAATAAGAGACAATAATAGGGAGCTATTTCAAATGAGACGATGCAAAATCGTTACTGGAATCTAGGGGATATTATGAAGGTTACTACCTCTTATGCAGAGTATGGCACACCTATTCATATATCTTTTGGGTATAAATCTAATCTATATTTTTTTTCTTTTGAATAAACAAAGTTGTATTTCTTGAATTTGTTATAAATAATTTATTATTTTTAACATGTCTCTTTATTTAAATTTTAATGGAAGTTTAGTTATGTTGATATGTTTGTGTAAATTATTTAGGGGAATATTTTTACAATAATTAAATATAAATTATTTTCTATTTAAGATTTTTTTACAAAGTTTATTAATGAAAAATATATTGATGACATATTTTTATAATAAATTTAAACTATAAAAATAAGATTTTAGATAAATTAATCTATATCTAATTTAAAATTATATTATATTTTAAAGATTTTCACAAGATTTATTATTAAAAAATGTCTTGAGATCATTTTTTGTAATAGATATAAATCATGAAAGCTAGATTTCAAATAGATTAATCTAAAAACTTATTTAGACAAGCTTGATTAGAAATTTAAATTGTCAGCCCCACCAAAGGTGACAAGTTAAACGATTTGATAGTTTTTTTAAAGAACATGCATAATTTTATTAAAATTAAATTATTAACCTCACCAAATGTGACAAATTAACTTTAATTAATAAAAAATAATGGTTCCACCAAATGTGTTATTTATATATATAAGAAATAATCAATAATATGGATTTATATTTCATTAATTTAATTAATTTTACAAAATATAATCAACTAAATAAATATTTCATTAATTCTTTATTATTGATAATTCATATATGCTTGCTATTTGTGTAAATTAATATATCATTTTATGTTATTAGTTTAGATATTTTCAAACTAAAATAATTGTGAAAGGATATTTAGTTTTAATTTTCGTTTCTAGAAATTTTGTTGAATTATTTAAAAATTACATAATTACATTTTAGATCGACTTTAAAAATATACTAGTCACTTTTTACAAAGTGAATCGTGCACTTCCGAGCTATTTAAAATATACAAAATTTGTGTATAAAGTTTTTTTGAATCAAGTTTTTGGCACCATTTTCGAGAAAGAATAGTTTTTTAAAATTTTATTATCAAAAATCTTAAAAACCTTTCGTGTTATCAATATTCGTGATTTGTTTTTATAAAAAAATCTTTTTTTTTATTTTTAACTTTCTTTCCTTTCCTTTTATTTAGTTAATTATTAACTTAATTTCTCTATTTTCTTTTTAGTATTTTTTATTTGAAATTTAAATTTAATTTAATTTTTTTTCTTTTATTTACTTTCGTTACTAATTTTTTTATTTTATTTTATTATTTTACTTTTCTTTTTTAATTACTTTATGTTTAGTATTTCTCCGTACTAACTTATTTTTGGTATAATTTATTTTGATTAACTTATATGTAGTACATGTAAATTCTCTACTATCTTGATTTTTGTTTTATATTATTAATGTACAAAAGGTTATTTGAGAAATGAAGTATGCTTTGTATTAATATCTACAGGTTCAAAACAATTTCCAAGAAGATGGTTGAAAAAGTCCACAACTCGATACAATACTAAGGTAAGGAGATACAAATTCTTAATGGACTCGTCCCCACAAAAAGTGAACAAAATAACAGTATGAAAGTAGTACACTCAACAAAAGTAGTACTAGTATAATATCAAAACAATAGATAGAATTTAGAGTACGAAACTATAAGGGAATTAAAAGTCAGATAGAAAGAACAAAAACTTTCTAATCAGAGTTTAAATAATCATAGGTTTTAACATACACAATTTATACTCCGATTATACTAGCTCCACAACTAAGCATGCATAACATAAGATATAATGATTTATAAAATTATCATGATTTGATGTACTTTAATTGATTAAATAGATTTATATTTGTACGATTTTATCATATTTTTATATAAATTTTTCTTTTAAGAATCACAGGTATTTTTATTGCTTTACAAGTATTTTTGTTCAAAAATAACTTAAAGACTCGAAGAAAAATACTAAAGATAATACATTACAAATATGTTGAGAAAAACAATGAGAAAAAAATTTGGACATAATGGGTCAAAGAGGTCAAAAGGCAGAGTCCCGCGTGCGTAGCCAGCACATGCCTAGCACACGCCCGCGCACAACCAGTACACGCCCGAGCTGAGTCCTGCATACCGGCACATACGCACCCTAACGCCTATCTACCGCAAATCTCACCCCCCATATGCGTGCCAGCTTATCCAAACGAATCCAAAATCAATTATTGAGATATTTTTCCAATTGTTTTGCCCTTTTCCTCATCTATAAAAAGATCCTTATCCTCCATTGTAAAAATCATCCCAAAAATGACAAACTTCTCTCTCTTTCTCTCTTTAGCTTTCTCTTTCTAGAAAGCTTCCTTTTTTTTTACTTTTTTTAGTTTTAAAGTTCTTCTCTTTTTGAGAAGAACTATTTATGCTTTTATAAATTTCTAGTTTTTGATTCAATAAACAGAAATGCAAATCCGTTTGGAGGTTTTTCGGAAACAAAATTAGCATCAATGTTCTGTAAGGAGTTTTTTGAGGTATAATTTTAAATGAATTCTTTATAGTTATTTTTATGTTTTATTCTTAAATGTTATGTTTAATTTGTTTCTCATTAAATTTAACATGGTTGGCTGTTTGTAAATATGATAAAATGATAAAGTTCTTATGCTTGCGAAATATTAAATAGGTAAAACATTTTTATAAAATAAATTGGTTTTGTTTTTATTTAATATTTTATGTTAAGGATGTTAGAGAGAAATATATTATTTTTCCTTACAAAGAGGTCGAAATGGGTCAAAATAGTCAAAAATGTCGAAAAAGATGAAGTTTCCCACGTAACTACCCATCCACACCGAGTCCCGGGCGCACCAAAGGCGCGTATACACGCACGTAGTTGACACATTCCCAAAACATGTTTTCACGTAGCCGAAATACGGCCAGCACATGCCCAGCACACACGGCGCTGATTTCCGTACGTGCCAGCACACATCTGCACCGTGTCTCACATGCGCATGCCAAATGACCATCTACCATGCCAAATGCTCATCTATCATAATTTTCATACCCTAAACATGTGAGAGATTTTATAATTCATCCAAATTCAATTTTTGAAATATGTTTCCACCTTTTTTTGGCCTTTTCCTTACCTATAAAAAGACCTTATACCTCTATTGAAAAACACAATATTTTCTCAACTCTTTCTATCTCTAGAAAGATTTCTTAATTTTTTAAGTTTTTAGTTTTAAAGTTCTTATCTTTTTTAGAAGAATTAGCTATGTTTTTTTTATAGATTTTTAGTTTTTGCTTCAATAAGCAGAAATACAAATCCGTATATAATGCAAGTCATGAAGAATATTGAGTCATCAAACTTTACCCTTGTGAAGCCAAATTAGTTAAAGCTATCAATAATGTGTCAAACCATGCTTGTGAAGCTTCGATTTAATCCATACAAAGACTTTTTCAAATGGTAGACATAGTTAGGTTTGTTATTTGTCAACAAAATCAGTATGTTGTCTTATATATACTTCTTCTTGCAGATTACCATTGAGAAAGGCATTATTGATATCTAATTGTTGATGTACATAATGATTACTGAAGGCAATGGATAAAAGAACTCAAATAGTGGCATATTTTACGATAGAGCTAAATGTTTCCACAAAGTCATAATCTGCTACTTGTAATTGACCTTTGGTGACTAGCCTAGATTTTAACTTGTCCAATGAGCCACCAACTCATTCCTTAATCATAAAAAGCCATTTGTTATCAATTATCTTTCTGTTAGTAGGACAAGGAACCAATTCACATGTATTGTTTCTCATGAGGGCTTATATTCATCTTTCATGGACTAAAACCAGCCCTCGTGGGCCAAAGCTAGTTTAACTATTTACAGTAAGGTGATATTATGTATAGCAAGAGAGGCTCTAGGTGTAACTAAAGTAACTTTTGATATGGTAATTATGCTATGAGTATTGCGTGGCTTTCTTGATGGAAAAGAGATAGTTTTGGAATAAGTGAGCATGATATGAGTATTAGATATATTGATAGGTAATAAAGAATGTTGTGGGGAATTTATATAGGTGGATTGTGAACAATAACCATTAGGTAATATGGGTTCCAGAGTTAAATAAATTATGTATATCATTAGGTGGTTGATCAAAGGATAAATTATAGGAACTGGTGGGATTCTTTTGTGTAGTGTTAAGAGATATGTTGGTATTAGTAGGCAATATGGTTGACACAAGTTATGAACGGATGAATTTAGTGATAGAAAGGAGACAATATTTTGGAATTAGGCTAGCTAATTGAGTTACAATTTTGCAAGAGAAAAGAAAGCTATTTTCTTCAAAAAATACATGTCATAAGATTAAAATTTTACCTTTAGTTGTAAGAAATTTATAGCCTTTGTGACAAGGACTATACCCAAGAAAGGTACATGCTACAGATTTAAAGGCAAATGTGTGTTGATTGAAGGTTTTATCAAAGGAAAACACTTGCACATAAATGTCTTCAAGAAAATATAATAAGGAAAAAATTAAAAGAGAATCTCCAAAGGGCTTTTCAAATCCAGTATTGAACTTGGCACTTTGTTAGCCAAAAATATTATAGCATAGAATGCTTCATCCCATTACTTTAATGGAAGAGAGGCTTGAGCTAACATGTTTAATCCTATATCAACAATATATCGATGCTTTCTTTCTATCGACCTATTCAACTCAAGTGTTTAAGGACACGATATCTATTTGGTTATGCTAGCTAAGATAAGTTCATTATTAAGTTTATCATATTCTCTACTTCCATCAAATTAAAGAACTTTAAGACGTTTACCAGTGAGCAACTCAAATTTTGCCTTAAGTCATAAAAATGCTTTCTTGCAATGAGACTTTTCTTTCAAAAAATAAATCAACTTAAAACATGAAAATTCATCAATGAAATGTACATGCCACCTATAAGTAAGACTAGATAGCATAGGTGAGGGTCCCAAAACATTAGAATGGATAACATTGAAGGGAGCTATATGTTACGTCACGCTCAAATTTTCCCTCAAAATCCAAAGAAATAGTGCTTGTCTAAAGGATCTATACTTTTCTACAAATTACGACATGGGAAAGTTCTAGAGATGTCTAGAGTGAGCTAGAGTTGGATGGACTCAAATCAAGCCTGGAAGACTCTAGAATGCTCCAAAATACACTACCATGCATTGAAAGGTGCTAGAAGGGGTTGGGATATTCTAGAACATGCTGGATGGCTTATGAAGGATGCAGAAGTCTTTAGAAGCTTTTAGAATATCCTAGAACTTGCATGAAGGAACTAGACAATCCTAGAAGACTCTAGAGTTGGATAGACTTGAATATAAGGTCCTAGAACCTTATGGCATGTTGTAGATAAAACTAAAACAATGTAGATACTCTTGTACATTCTAGACATAGAAGGATCCAGAAACTTATGGCATAATCTTAAGCTTGGTGCCACACTATAAATAGACCTATTGGTTTTCATTTGTATCCATTATTGGGATCCTTGGGAATTTGTAAGATAACCTCTCTAGAGCAATACAAAGAATTCTTCACAAAATTTCTTATCTTCTTACTTTGTTCTAGAATCCTCTAAATCTCTAAGTCTCTTTGGAGTGTTTTGTGCGAGTTGGAAGGCAAGATTAGTACAATGGACTGTGCTAAGTACCACATGATTTCTAGTTTAAACTCTAGTGTTGTGACAGTTGATATCAGAGCTTTAGGTTGAAGCTTTATTATCCTTGGCATAATGAAGTATATTGCCCCAGCTACACCAAGTGTGGGTGTTCCACCAATGGAAGGTGGGCATGAGGAAGTTTGGAAACCACCAAAGGAGTCTCGAGCCAAGTCAAAAGACATGATTTATAGCTTGGAAACACGTGTTAGGAGTGCTTAGGACAGCTTGGGGGAGCTATTCAACCGGGTGGATAACTTGGAAGAACGTTGCAACAGCTTGGAGGCCAAGGATGTGAAGATCCATACAGCAGTCAAGATGTCCCTCAATAAGCTAGATAGTGGGTTAAGGTAAGAGATTGATGGGTTGAAAGCCGAACATGCCAAGGTACAAGATCTTGTTCAAAGAGAAATTACTAACGCGTTACTTAGAGTCAAGGATATGGGTGGTGACCTAGCACTTTACAAGCGGGCTATGGCCTCAATAACTAATACAACCACCATCATTGAGACCAAGAAGGTGGAAGTTCCAAAGAAAAAGACCTTCAATGGTACTAGGAATGCTAGGGAAGTTGAGAACCTCCTATAGGGGCTTGAAAAATACTTTGAGGTTACTGGCATAATGGACCATGCCAGCAAGATTTGAACTACTGCCATGTACTTTTCCGACACTACTATGTTGTGGTGGAAATGGAGGCATGGGGATGTGCAATGAGGGGTATGCATAATTGACACCTTTGATGACTTCAAAAGGGAGTTCAAAAGCCAATTCTTCCTCGCAAATGCTGAAGAGGAGTGAAAGAGCCGACTGCGACGGTTAAAGCAGACAGGTAGCATAAGGGACTATGTGAAGGAGTTCAAAACCTTGCTGCTAGAAGTCCTTGACACATCAGACAAGGATGCCCTATTCTTGTTCATGGATGGTCTCCAATCATGGGCAAACCTTGAGCTTAAGTGATGTGGTGTCCAAGACTTATCATCGGCCATTGCGGTTGTTGAGATCCTTATTGACTGCTCCACAAACAAAGAGAGCTCAAAGACTGTAGATATAAATTTTGGTGGAGGAAAGAGTGGGGGAGGCCATGCTCAAAGTCAGGGCCCTAAAAATCACAAAGAAGGCTCCTCATTCAAATAGTGAGATAAGGGGAAGGAAAGAGAGGATCGTGGTGCCTCGAAGCCCTATGTGACGTGCTTCATATGTGATGGACCGCATTGGGCATATGAATTCTCAAAAACAAAAAGGTGTTAAGTGCCTGAGTTGCCTCCATGCATAACTAATATGGAGGCGAGACAGATGAAGGTGCAAAGATGGGTTTTTTGCGGCTGTTTGGTGCATTATATAGTGCCCTAACGACCCCCAAGGGCTTGATGTTCATAGATGTAACCATCAATAGGAAGGTTGCTAAAGCCTTGGTCGACACAGATGTATCTCACAAATTTGTTTCACTAGAGGAAGAAAATAGACTTGGTCTAAAGGTTGTCAATGGAGAAGGATCTCTTAAAGTGGTTAACTCGGCAACACTACCTCTCCAAGGAATTGCTCATGGAGTTAAGTTCAGTCTTGGTGCTTGCACTGGCCAAGTGAACTTATCTGTGGCACCGATGGATGATTTCTCGGTAGTATTCAGCATGGAGATCTTGGACCAGGTTAGAGTTTTCCTTGTCTCGTGTTAAAAATCTATGTGTATCATGGATGGATCAAAGGCTTGTGTGGTGCCAATAGAGAGGACCACCAAACCTACTACCCAAGTTCTCTCAGCACTTCAATTCAAGAAGGAATTGAAGAAGGAAGAAGAGAGTTACTTGGCCATCTTAAAGGAGTATGAGGACAAGAAGGCGTCACCATATCCAAGCTTACCGACAGAGGCGCAAGTTGTCTTGGATAAGTTCCAAGACGTGATGCTTGAGGTATTGCCCAAACGGTTACCTCCAAGAAGGGAGGTGGACCATGAAATTGAGCTAGAACCTGGCACAAGACCACCAACAATGAGCCCTTATCAGATGGAAAACTCATAGTTGGTAGAACTATGAAAGTAACTCGATGAATTGTTGGATGCTGGCTTCATTTAGGCCCTCCAAAACCCCATTTGGTGCCCTGGTGCTCTTTCAAAAAAAGAAGGATGGCTTACTACGAATGTGCATTGACTATTGAGCTCTAAACAAGATCACGGTAAAGAACAAGTATCCTATCCTACTCATTGCTGACTTGTTCGATCAATTGGGGAACACAAGATAATTTTCAAAATTGGACTTATGGTCGGGATACTACCAGGTATGCATAGCCAAAGGGGATGAGCCCAAGACCACATGTGTGACAAGGTACGGTGCCTATAAGTTCTTTGTCTTGCCATTTGGTCTCACTAATGCACCTGCTACCTTCTGCACTCTCATGAATAAAATTTTCCATCCCTACCTAGATTGGTTCGTGGTAGTATATCTTGACGTAATTGTGATATATAGTTAGACTTTGGAAGAACATCTTGAGAACTTGAGGAAGGTGTTTGAGGTCCTGAGGGAAAACGAGCTATATGTCAAGAAGGAAAAATGTTCCTTTGCCCAAGATGAAGTTATGTTCTTGGGGAATAAGATAAAGGATGGGAAGCTTATGATTGATGGAACCAAGGTGAAAGCAATCCAAGGATGGGAACCTCTTACCAAGGTCCCCGAGTTAAGGTTTTTCCTTGGACTTGTGAACTATTAAAAGAGGTTTATCAAGTCTTACTCAGCAAGAGCAGCCCCACTAACTGACCTATTTAAAAAGAACAAGTCTTGGGAAGTGAAAAGTGAATGCCAAGCCTCATTTGAAGACTTGAAGAAGGCCATCAATGGAGAACCGGTGTTTTCCCTACCAGACCCCTCTAAGATGTATGATTTGCATATAGATGCTTTAGACTTTTCCATTGGTGGAGTGTTGATGCAGGAAGGGCATCCAATAGCTTATGAGAGTCATAAGCTTAATGACACCGAACACCGCTACATAGTATAGGAAAAGGAGATGACAACTATCATCCATTGCCTAAAGGTGTGGCGACACTACTTGTTGGGTTCTCACTTTATGATCATAACGAACAATGTAGCAACCAGCTACTTCTAGACTCAGAAGAAGTTGAGTCCTAAGCAAGCTCGGTGGCAAGACTTCTTGGTGGAGTTTGACTACAAGCCTGAGTACAATCCCGATAAGGCCAACATGGTGGCTGATGTGCTAAGTTGAAAGGCTTAGTTAGTAGCCTTAAGTAGACCAAGCAGTCTTTTATTGGAAAGGATCAAAGAAGGGTTGGAGCATGAAGCCCTGGCTCAAAACCTCATTTCCATTATCAAGGAAGGAAAGACTAGGAAATTTTGGATAAGTGATAGACTACTCTACGCCAAGTAGAA
Organism: Hippophae rhamnoides; assembly: GCA_033030585.1. Classification (NCBI taxonomy): domain Eukaryota; kingdom Viridiplantae; phylum Streptophyta; class Magnoliopsida; order Rosales; family Elaeagnaceae; genus Hippophae; species Hippophae rhamnoides. The sequence goes on along the minus strand of CM065435.1, from coordinate 34,352,129 downwards.
TCACATATATGCGCCAAAGTGAGGGAACTTAAGGAAGGAGTTGATCAAGGAGTGCCATGATTCACTATAGGATGGACACCTAGGCAGCTGGACACCTAGGCATGAGATGCACCCTTGCCTTGATCAAGTCCAGTTACAACTGGCCTTAACTACGGGATGATATTGAAGCCTATGTGAGAACTTTTCTTGTATGACAACAAGACAAGACAGAGTAGCATGCACCCAGAGGCTTGTTAGAGCCACTTCCTATCCTAGAGAGACCATGGGAGAGTGTCTCAATGGACTTCATCACTTGCTTGCCAAAATCAGAGGGCTTTGGCAACATAATTATAATCATCAATAGCTTCAGCAAGTATGCAACCTTCATACCCACCTCAGTATATTTCACTATGGATGAGATGGCACGGTTATTCCTCAAGCATGTTATGAAGCATTAGGGAATTCCATCCAACATTATGAGTGATCGAGACCCATAATTTACTGAGAAATTCTCGATGGAGTTATTCAAATTATTGGGATCAGACTTGAACTTCTCCACAAGCTTTCATCCACAGAATGATGGACAGACAGAACATGCCAACGTATTACTGGAGCTTTATCTCAGGCACTTTGTTAGTTCTAACCAACATGATTATCCTAAATTACTGGATGTAGCCCAATTCTTCTACAACTTACAGAGGAGCGAGTCCACTGGGAAGAGTCTCTTCGAGATCATCATGGGGTAGCAACCCATGACTCCTCATGCTTTGGCCACAAGCTATGAAGGAAAAAGTCCTATTGCCTTCAAATTTGCTAAGGCATGGCATGAGCAAGCTGAGTTAGCTCGAGCCTATTTAAACAAGGCATCTAAAAAGATGAAGAAGTAGGCTGACAAGAAAAGGGGGATGGTCAAGTTTTAGGAAAGAGATTTGATCCTTGTTAAATTATTGCCCCAACAATTCAAGTCCCTATAGAAGTTTCACAAGGGGTTGGTATAGAAGTATGAAGAGCCATTTCTAGTCCTTAAGTGAGTCGGTAAGATGTCTTACAAACTACAACTCACTCTAAAGCTTAAAATCTATCCAGTTTTTCATGTAAGCATGTTAAATCCTTATCATGGAGACAAGGAAGACACAAGTTGGGGAGAATCAAATAGGGCGCCCACTACAGTAGTAACCTCCTTTGATAGAGAAGTGGACTCTATCTTGGCGGATCGCCTAATTCGGCATATGGGTGTACCAAGCTATCGAGAATACTTGGTGAAGTAGAAGAATGCCTTAGACATAGAGGCAAGCTGGGAACCCGAAGACTCTTTGTGGAAGTTCAAAGATCATATAGAAAGGTTCAAGCTTGAAGCCAGAATGAGGGCGTCGCGAACTTGAGTGGGGAAGGGTGTTACATCTCGCTCAAATTGTCCCTTAAAATCTAAAGAAATTGTGCTTGCCTAAAGGATCTAGAATTTTCTACAAATTACTACATGGGAAAGTTCTAGAGTGGCTTAGAGATGTCTAGAGGGAGCTAGAGTTGGATGGACTCAACTCAAGCTTGGAAGACTCTAGAATGTTCCAGAGTACACTAGCATACGTTAGAAGGTGCTAGAAGTGGTTGGAATATTCTAGAACTTGTTGGATGGTTCATGAAGGATGTATAAGTCTTTAGAAGCTTTTGGAACATCCTAGAACTTGCATGAAGGAACTAGACAATCCTAGAAGACTCTAGAGTTGGCTAGACTTGACTAGAAGGTCTTAGAACCTTGTGGCATCTTGTAAATAAAACTAGAACAATGTACATACTCTTGTACATTCTAAACATAGAAAGATCTAGAAACTTATGGCATAATCTTGAGCTTGGTGTCATACTAAAAATAGACCTATTGGTCTTCATTTGTATCCATACTTGGGATCCTTGGGAATTTGTAAGATAAACTCTCTAGAGCAATACAAAGCATTCTTCACAAACTTTCTTTTGTTCTTACTTTGCTCTAAAATCCTCTAAATTTCTAAGTCTCTTTGGAGTGTTTTGTGCGAGTTGGAAGGCAGGCTTAGTACAATAAACCGTGCTAAATTATGCATGATTGCTAGTTGAAGTCTATTATCGTGACATATAGCTTTATTTATGATAGAAAAAAAAATTGTAATTTGTGTGTTTTGTCTAATTGATAAGCATCACATATGGATTGATTATTGTTTAAAGATAATTCAAAAATAACATTACATATAATCATTAAAGCTTTAGTAACTTTGAGAGATGGATGATCCAATCTGTTGTGCCATAGAATTAGGTTAGAGTCATTGAATGAAACTTCCTTGCTGGCTATATTTTGACTGCTGCCTTGTATAGAGTTTATGTGGGCATATGGACAAATTGTAGAATGTCCATGAAATGGTAACTTTTTATTCATAGCCATATCAAATGCATATAGTCCATTCCTTCCCTTTCATGATCCCCTTCCCTGTGTTCTTGTCCTTCATATACATATAATCAACTTGAAATTCCATGAGAACATTATTTCTTTAATAAACTGAGCCACATTAAGAAGGTTTTTAGTTATGGATGGAATATGTAACATGTTTTACAGAATGAATTTCTTGTATGGGTTATGAGCAAAAGAGATGAAAGACATACCGATGTTACAATTTATAGTCTAGCCCTATTTCCTACTTGTAGTTGCCCATTCCTTGTAAACTAAGTTTTGACAACCAAGTTGAGTGGATCTACTCTGATGTGATAAGTATCACCATTGTCAGTGAACCAACTTGGATTATAAATAGAATTTTGGTTGGCAAGAAGAGTAGTAGTAAGTTGATTGATCATAGGAGATGTTGGTTGATATGGGTGAGTGTAATAGATAGGTTGTTGCATCAGTATCATTGTGGAAATGATATTTAAAGACTGATTGCATGGGGTAGTCATTTGTGTTTGGTTTTGAGTCAATAATGTTGCATTATTCAATGTTATCTATATAATAGGGATGAATATAGCAACTTGAGCTTAAGGAACATTTTTGGCTATTGAGAGGATCATTTACATATGGTTGATTTGTTATTAGGTATGAAGAAAAAATAGGTTGATTAACTAGGGAGAACTGGTAGGGAAACATTGTTCAAGGAGAATTATTATTATAGAATTGGTGAATTGGTGGAGTGGGAGGATTGGGTGGAAATGTGTTTTGATTGGTTTGATTTGGTGTCATATGTGCATCAAATCAATGCCAATATTTGTTAGCAAAGTGGACCAACTTACCACAGATTTGCATTGTGTTATGTTGTCATAGTTTCTTCCTCGACCTTTGTTAAAGTCGTGAAAGTTTTGAAAAGGTGGCATGCCATTGTATAGTGGACCTCCACTGAATGAAATATTTTGAGGAGGAAAGTAGATGGGTTGAGGATTTTTTGGGAAGTAGGAATCATATACTTTTTTTTTGTTGTTAAAATCACTTTGCACTTTTTCCACCTAGTTTATCAAATTGATGGGATCAACAGATTGTGTTTGATTGGGCATTAGGAAATGTGTCATTGGCTATTGTTGAACAAGATTTTCGTTTGGTAAAGGTGTCATGTCTACAAGTTTAGTAGTGGGTAACAAAGATACAAGCATGTTCATCCTCTCAAATCTACATTCATAACTTAACATTTTTTACAACACTCTTGCAATTTCATGCACCCTTTTTAGATGTTAGCTACAACTGAATCATAGTCATTGTCAAGACCATTCAAGATTTTCAACATTTGAACCTCTTCTGAAACAACACACCCTGCAAAAGCTAATTCGGATGCCAAGGATTATACATACTGAACATATTCATTGGTAGACATGTCTTCCTTCTTGATTGCTCTCATTTCAGCCTTGTACTGGATGATTTTGGACCTTGAGTATGAGAGGAAATATCCCTCAAGGAAACATGAAGAATACAAGGATAATTTATGTAAGCCTTACATATGTACTAACAAAGCATGAATGGGGGTGAAAAAAAATAAGTTGAAGAAACACAATTTAATGCGTGGCATGGGAGTGGAATTTGTGTGTCGTAGTGTGAGTGCTTCAAATCGTAACTGAAACACGTACTAGATTCACACAAACCATGGCAGTGTAAAAATATTTCCATGGTGTGTGGCCATAGGATCCACTTTTTTCTATTTTTGTAGCATTTTCTCACCTATAAATACCCTCATTTCGCTATCATATTTTTCATCGATCACTTCCTCTCTTTAGCAGATTATTACAGTTTAGTTCTTAGTATTTTATAGTTTTTCTATAAGTTCTCTCAATTTTGAGAGTTGGACAAATTTTATTTTATGTTTAATTTTTAAACAGTTTAGATTGGGTAGGTTATCTCAAATAAGAGTTAACAATAGGGAGTTAATTCATATCGGGCAATATTAAATTATTACTATAATATAAGGGATATTGTGAAGGCTAATACATTTTTTGTGGAACAGGACATACTTGTCTATCTATCTTTTAGGTATAAATCTAACATGTATTCTTTTTTCTTTTCAATAAACAATATTATATTTATTAAATTTATTATAAATAATTTATTGATCATTCATTATTTTTTAACATATCTAGTTGATTGTTATAATGAAAATTTAGTTATGTTGATATATATATGTAAATTATTTAGAGGTACATTTTTAATAATAATTAAACACGGATTATTCTTAATTCAAGATATTTTTACAAAATTTATTATTGAAAACTATATTGACGACATATTTTTCACAATAAATTTAAAATATGAAAATAGGATTTTAGATAAATGAATTTGGATCTTCTTTAGAATTATATTCTATTTTAAAAAAATTACAGAATTTATTATTGAAAAATATATTGAGAACATATTTTTCATAATAGATTTAAATCATCAAAGTTAGATTTCAGATATACTAATTTAAAAATTAATTTATAAAAATTTGAATAAAAGTTTAAATTGTCTGCCGAACCGAAAGTGACAAGTTAAATAGTTTGTTAATTTTTTAGAAAAAAAAATCATAATTTAATTAAATAAAATAGAGACCTGATAGAATGTGTTATTTGATTTAATTAATAAAGAATAGTGACCCGACTCAATGTGTTATTTATACATACAAGAAATAATTAAAGTCTGGGTTTATGTTTCGTTAATCTAATTAATTCTATCAAACATAATCAACTAGCTAAATATCACATTAATTCTCCATTATTTATAATGCATATCTGCCTATTATTTGTGTGAACTAATATATCCTTTATCCTTTTATTATTTTATGTTATTAGTTTAGATATTTTCAAACCATAACAATTGTGATAAGATTTTAAGAATTTTGTTGAATTATTTTAAAACCACATAATTCCTCTTTACACCAACTTTGTAAGTATACATGTAACTTATTACAAAGTGATTCATGCACTTGCGAACTATTTAAAAATTTACAAAATTTGTGTATCAATTTTTTTTACATTAGCCTATAATAAACCTTATTGCAACATGAAATTTTGTTTTTACCCCTTATATACTAGCTAGCTCTTTATGTATGGTTTACATGCCTTATTCTTTTAAATTTTTATAGTACAATTTGAGTGCTTCAGATGCTATTATTCATATGTTAATCAATTTATATATATAAAGCTAAAAATACCTAAAATATAATAAAAATACTCATAATTTTGAATATATAGATTTATATAAATAATAATAATAATGCATAATTAAATATATTTATTCATATTTAAGTACAATAATATCACAAAATATTAGTGTTTCTCAAGCACTCATCAAGCTCTTATATAAAGTAGGAATTGGTACCTTGGGACTATTCTTATTTTTGTTTTGATACCCTTTCTAACCCCTATTCTTAAATAGGACACATAAAATACCCCATCTCTAGGTTACTGGTATACTTTTTTCCCAAATTCAATCATAATTTTAATGAATTGGGGTAGCTCAAAGTTACCAATTATTATAGAAATTGATCAAAATATATACTAGTAATTTAAATAGGAGTATTCAATGTGTACTATTTGAAAATAATGATAAAAAAGGGTTCCAAAGTAAGAATAAGAGCGGTCCAAATGTACTAACCCCAAGTTGTACTATAAATATTTAGATAAAAGCTTAAATAATACAATAAAAGTTATAAGGTAACCAATATTTCATAAAAAAGTGTATTAAAAACTAAAAAAATATTATGATATAGATAATTGTATACATATGTTTTACATTTTCCCCTTAAAATAAAAAGATTAAGTATTTTAAGAGTTATTTTATTTCTGTCACTAAAACACTTTAATTATTTTCCTTTTATAAGAGACAATTAGGTCATTTTTTAATAAAAATAAGATATTTTAGTTATTTTTTTAAATAATAAAATATTATTTTATTAATAATTTTTTTTTGACAAAATAATAAAATGAATTTAATAGAGATAAAATTTTCATTTTATTTTCCAGTGTAAAACTAAATTTGAATAGCACACTATATTTTTGTCAATTATTTTTGTAAATTTTATATTTTATGAAAAAATTTATGTATTTTTTAAGATACTTTTTTGCATCGTGTATTATGTAGGTATCGTCTTTGAATTGAAACTGCATATTTTACAATATCATAAATAATCGCTACATATATCAAAAAATTACAAGGACATTGATGTTAGAAACACATAGATGAGCTCTCTTATATTTACTATCTTTAGAGACTAGTATTAGAAATTGAATGATGCATCTCCACTGTGTTGCTCGAATATCGGGCAGTGATTGCACCATCCATGTTGTCTCTGATAATGAAAGATTGGAAAGGGCTCGTCATGTGATTCCAACACTACTAATTTTGTAATGTTTTCACCTGTGTAGCACCTATATATGATATTATAAAGTTAGTATTCTCGATCCAAACACGATAATCTTGTATTTTATAAATTTTTAAAGTAGAAAATTTCTCACTTTTACAGCTTGCTTTAGTAATGTAAGAAAGAGAGAATATATTATCTTTCACTTATTTGTAGCATGTTGCATTTCATAACTCCTAAGTATTTCCGAAAAAATTGGAGACTGATATTAACAGAATATATTCTTTTTCTTTGTATTTTAGTTATGTTATGGATTTTCAAATTCACAGCTTAATTATTTCATATTTGTTTGTTAGCACCTAAAGTAGCCTAGTATTTGTGTTGCTATAAATATAAGCATACTAGAATTTTTCTTCACATCTATTTGTTTTTAGAGAATATAGATATCCTTTCTAGCAACTCACTTAACTACCTTTTAACGTATGTTATTTTTCTTTTTTTTTATATGCTAGCTTTTTGTTTTTTGATAGACATGAACTTCTGAAAAATACTTTAAAATTTCCTTCAATTTAAATATATTTGGCATAACCCAACGGATTGAGTCAGTCATTAGTGCAACTGCAAGCCCAATGTGAATAGAAATGCAGATCTCTATCCCTTATTTTTGGCCCTAAAGAAAATATTTATTATCATACTACTATTTTTAAATAGAAATATATGACCCTCGCGCCCAACTCCCCTAGGTGCTCTAAAGTGGCTCAATCTTGTTGAAAACGTATGATAGTTATTTTCATATACTAGCCGCTTCTTCTTCTTCTTGTTTTCCTTTTTTATTTTTTTATTTTTTATAAACATAAACTTGTCATGTTTTAGAATGCATGTCATATTTTTTTATTTTTTATTTTTTCCATTAAGCTAAGATAATTTTATTTATATTTATTTTTTCCTTTTTGTTTACTCATTATATATTATTATTAGTTGAATATAAACTTAAATATAAGTTTGTATTCCATTTGTTTAAATAAAAGTATAAAAAAATCTTTTTTTCATCTATATAGGTGAAAAATGAGTAGTGGTACCTAAAGAAGTGTTGATCCTGTATGGAACTATTGCACACTTTTAGAAAGTTTTAAACATGGAATTGTTTATAATTATTGTGCTTATGGTTAAAAAAGTGGTGGTATATTTAGATTTAAAAATCATTTATCTGGTAATGATCCTAATAAAAATTATAAACCATATCTAGATCTTCCCCCTTTAAGTAAAAAAACAAATTTTAGTCTCAAAGAAGAAAAAAATTGATACTTAAGCAAAATAATTTGGAAATAAGGATTAGATTAGGGAACAATTAAGGAAAGCTTTAGGAGAAAAAATCAATATGTTACAATGATGAGGAAGAAGATGACATAAATGTGTATCCATCTGATATGCTTCCAGATGAGCGAGATGAAAATCGAACACCAATTCGAAATACCAAGGCAATAGAGTGGCAAAGGAAAGAACATAGAAGATAGCCAAAACAAAAGAGAAATGTAGGCGACACTTCAAGGACTAAGCACAATAGCCAACCATCTATACAACTTTAACGTAGCGTGTCTATAAGAGATCAAAACAATTTAATTCACCCTCCCCCTTACTTTATAAATCATCAGGAGTAAAACAAAAAATATATATTAAAAGATGTGATTAGTGGGAGTAGTGTTAAAAAAAATGAGTCGTCTAGCTATCAAGTTTTTAATTATGAAAACGTAGCTCCCAATAAAACATCATCTCATCATTTCAAGAATATGATTATTAGTGCACAACAAAAAGGTGTTCTTTTTATTTTAAATAAAATAAATTTTATTTTTTTCTTATAATTTATATATCATATTGTTAATATAACATTTCTGGTTCATAAATATATGAATAAATGTACTTATGCCATTATCATATGAGATTAAGAGATAGAACAATGAATATGTCAACAATTAAAGAAAATCATGAAGTACTTATGGTTGCATGATCATGTGCAATGGTTGGATCAGTCTAACGAAATTATTAATTATTAACTTAATGGTGTATAGAAGAAGATATATAGGATTTTTGAAGTCAGATGATGTATCAAACAAAATAAAGGTTCATAAGTACATAACAAAGTTGTTGGAAGATATCATTAAAAATGTGGAAAAAGATAATATTATCCAAATTGTAACTAATAATGGTTCTGTAATTGTGAAAGTCGTAAAAAAACATGGAAAATATAATTTGTATTGGACTCATTGTGAAGCTTGATGCTTATTTTCGCAAGTGTACGAATCGTTCAAGTAATAAAGTGTACAAAAGTACGGATATCGAACTTGAGGAATGGCGTTACTAAGTCTTAGAAATTGATTTAACCCTAATTTTATTTGAAAACCGAATTGTTGAAATTGTTTTAAAAGCAAATTAACATAAAAACTAAGCATAAATAACAAAATTTAATGTTGTTCACAAATGATTAAAAGCGTTAAGGCATTTGATTTAAGCTAAATCAATTCAATCCGATTTCAAGTTATGTTATATGAGAATCAAAGTTAAAAGTGATGGTTGAAAAAACCCAAACTTATCTAATACTTTTTCTCAAGTTATATTAGAATTACTTATCTATGAAAAACCGACTATATTTCTATGAAGATTTAATCATAAACAAGCACATTACGATTTATGGAATTTCTAGAATAACCACACTCATTAAATGCATTAGTTCTCACACTCGCATTCAGCATTCAGCATCCCCGGTATTTATCACAAGAAGTGTTCATTACACATCTATCTACTGAAGTCCGATGCGATATAATGCAACAAATCATTTAAATCTTGATCAGAAATTTAAAAGCATTAAGCATGGAAATAAATACTCGACTTGAAAACAATGAATTCATATAGCGATAACCACAAGAAATCGATTTTCATGATCTAACTACATCGTAGCCTTAGCAAAAGCGAATTAGTTCATAAGCGGAAATAAGAACAACCATTATTTCAATTGAATCCATGAATAACAAATATCAATAAGCTATGCGGAATATAAAAACTAAGGAAAAGAGATGAAAAACTCTAGAAGATGAAGGCTTACGTAGCATGACAATGGTGAAGATCCTTCAAGTTTCTCCAAAAATGCCTTTGAAGCTACGCTTTCTACGCCGTCCGTCCTATGCTTCATCATAATGTATATATAGATCTAGGGTTTTTGGAGGGAAATTTTGGAACAAAAGCGACATAAAAAAAATGTTTTTAGAACGAAACTTCGCCGAAGCGGCCAGAAGTTATTCTTGCCCGTAAGCGAGATTTACTGGAAAAACTACGATTTCGGTTCCGTTAAATCTACTTGTACTTAGCCGGTGAGATTATTGTGGCAAGAGATGTATGTTGGCAGCGCGTGTAGATATGTACTTAGCCGTAGCGAAATTGATTTGCCAAAATGTGCTCCTGCGTGATTTTCAACATTTTCTCGGTAAGATTTTAGCCGTGACAAGAAATTCCAAATTTTGAACTTTTGTTTTCTTTTTATTTGCACTAATCCGGTCCATTGAAATTTGTCCCAAACTTCTCCATAATTATGATTTTACCTAAAATTGCACTTTAAACACGAAATACCCATGAAATGACATTTGTGGATTAAATAATAAAATAAAACGCAATTTTCACACAAATATCAACCTTTAAATCATCCTTTAAATCATAACAAAAATGCAATAATTTAACTCCCCATCCAACTTGACCCCAATCCAGGACTTCTTGCTAGTCTCTAGCAAGAAAGCGATCTATGAATAATTTCAAAGGAAACATTAAAAGAAAAATTCAAAGGAAATTTATTCTATTTACAACATTACATTAAGCGTATGCAATAAGTAGCCTTTAAACCCACAAGCGGCCACTAGTAGGACGAGTTGTAGTCACGTGAGGAGGAGCTTTCCGGTGATGACACCCAAAAACATCTTACCTATAACTATCCTAACTTAAAACAATAACATAACATAAAAAAAATAATTTGCACAAATGTCTCAAAAATTGTAAATAACACCAAACATATAGAATAATTAAATGTCACCTAAGTTTTAAGAAATCTCAAATGCCAATTTCACTTTTGTTATTGACTCTTAATCATTCATCAAAACCACAAAACCAATAGCCATGTGCCCAGGATAATATTATGTGCGAACATCCCTGAAACAAAAGGTGAAATCTCAAACTCCATAGTGACTCACTTTCTTGGCTTCTCTCCATTTAATGAAGAAAAAATACACCAACCGAATCAATAGGACTTATTAGGCTTGTAATGTTAGGGTTAGGTATTTGGTTAAGAAAGAGCGGGAAGTGACAAAATACAAATAATAGCACGTATTAGATTAAACACAACCAATTAAGTAAAAGAGTAACACCATTTAACCCAAATTGTTTCTTCAGATCATAACCCACGTTTTTCCAAAGATAAACAATAATTCTTCATCGATCTTTCACCTCGGTACATCGATACTAACACTCTTTTATTTACTAGAGTGTGAAGGCCCTTTTTCTCTTTTTTTTTCTTTTTTTTTTCTCTTTTTTTATTCCATCCTTACTCGATTACTTTCTTGAAAAGTTTGTGTTCAAAATTAAATTACTCTTAACAAATAAGGTAGGAATTATATATATATATTTTTGGCTCAAGTAAAAGGTAGGTTATAGAAGGCAAAAAGAAAGAAAAATAAGACTAACAATATATTTAAATAGGCTGAAAAGAGGTAACTAGTGATATAAGGATAACAAGGTAGGCTTAAAATGGCACAATCGATCCAAAAATGGCCTAAATCATCTCTAAACAGTGCAATCCCAAATTATTTTACGCCTCGAGGTTTTCAAATGAGTTAGAGTTTGTTGAGATCACAAAAATGTCCGTGAAAAAATTCGCACATAAGACTTATCTAAGAATTTAGACTAATCGAACCAAATCATACCACGTACCAAAAAGAGTCGCCAACTAGGGTAAAATCAACATTTGAAATTATCTTTAAACCGAAGCAAAATTTAATGTCTTCTAAAAAGCTACTTGTTATCACAATCACATTATTATCATCAACGTCGCAATTAAAATAAGTAAAATGCAAAATAAAATAAAAAATAAAAATAAGACAATAAACAAATATAAGAAATTAAATCAAATTGTAGAAAAATAAATGGAAAATCAAAATTAAGCACAAATAAACACAATAAACAAAACTAATAAAAATGAAGGGAAGAAAAATATTTACCATTTACTGACACCCCAGACCAAAACCTTACATTGTCTCGATGTAAGAAAAGAAAAACGTAAATGGCTTTCTTTTTTTTTACTGTGAAAGACAAATAAAAAATAAGCAAATTTAATTAAAAATAAAATTATCATAAAATGAAGTCTGCAGAATTTAAAATTTCTAAAATAAAATGAGATAAAAGATGAGAAACAAATCGATGGGTTTGCCTCTTCAATTAAGTCTTTAAGTTATAGTCATTAGTTAGACTTTATGTCATCTTTCACCTTGTTGAATTCTCCATCAAAATATGGCCTCGGCCCAGATTGTCCGTTTACCTTGAAAAGTTCCCTTTGTTTCATGGTGATCTCAATTGTTCCATAAGGAAACACCTTGGTTACTAGAAAAGGTCTACGACCAACGAGATTTTAGCTTTCTTGGAAAAAGTCACCGAGGCGAGATTTATAAGCGACACTTTTTGTCCCACTATGAAAGTTTTGCCTTTCAAAATGTGCTTATCATGCCCGAACCTTTCGTCTTTTCCTTGTATATTCGGGCATTCTACATAAGCATCATTCCTCGTTTCATCCATCTCATTTGTTGCAGTAGATTTCTGAGGCAAGCTTCTAGTGGTAGCAATGAGTTCTGCTCTCGAAAAGTTTTTCCAGATTAACTTGTCGAAGTGTTATTTTGAAAACAAGAATGTACCTACGCTTGGAAATTTCATTGCTTCAAAAACATCAAAAGTCATTTGTTCATCTTGCAAAGTAGAATGAGCTTTCCTTGTTGAACATCAATCAATGTTCTTCCAGAGTTGCAAGAGCAGTCTCCCCGATATCAACGGTACCTCTCATCTTCCTCCATGTCAAGCACCACGAAATCTACGGGGAAAATAAATTTGTCAACTTTAATTAAAACATACTCAATTACCCGCCGAGGATATTTCCCCTTGCGTCGATCCTAATTGTAGAGAAGATTGAAGTGGGTTTTACTTCTCGAGGCCTAGTTTTTAGAAAATAGAAAGTGGCATCAAATTAATGCTTGCTCATAAATCACACGTAGGACTTTATCAAAATTGCAACTTCCTATAGTACAAGGTATAGTAAAACTCCCTGGAGTTTTTTTCGAATTTCTATAGGCAGTTTTTCTTTGAAGAAGCGTAGACTTGACTCTCATTTAGCATGACAGTTTCATAATCTCCCAGCTTCCTCTTCTTTGATAGAATTTCCTTCATGAGTTTTGCATACTTGGGTATTTGTTCCAACATCTCTACAAAAGGAATGTTAATATGCAATTTCTTAAAAATATCCAAAAAATTATCAAATTGATTATCAAGCTTTTTCTTATTCAATCTTTGAGGATATGGGATAGGAGGCTCATATTTCGCATTTGGGAAAGGTTGAACATCTTGGGATGTTGATGGCTTTTCTTTAGATTTTTCCATCATTTTCTCTTATTTCCCTTACCATTCAAGCTCTTTACCGCTTCTCAATGTGATAGCCTTCCCATGCTTCTTTGGGATTTATTGTGTCATTGTGATGATCCTTGAGACGCTACGCTTGATCTACTTTGAGAAAATTTGCCTAGTTTGTTTTGGATGTCCATATTTATTGCCTGCTTGATTTACGAAATTTGTTCTTGTCTCCTCAATGAACTTTCACAAAATTACTTCCAAATTTGTTTTGTTTTAACTTATACCTTGCAGGGTTGGTAGGGAAGATGATGACGGTTTTTGAATCCTTGGTTATTTTCCATGACAAATTTGGATGATTCCTACAACCTGGATTGTAGGGTGTTCGAATATGGGTTTATGTTGAGGTTTTGGAAATTTGAAACATAATTTGCTTGCTCGGCATTTGGTGAAGCAAATGGATTTCGACTTGGTACTCGATACTAGCATGATTTCCACCACGTAAATCACATTGTGTATTTGGTTTGGATTAAATTTGGATGAAAAAGAATCCATCTTTCTTGAAAGAAACTTGACGACTTGAAAATTGAGCAAAGCATTCGCTGAATCAATTTCATGTACGACTTTCTTCTTGGTATTTTTGCAATTACCCACTCTGAATGCCACTTGATTATTGTTTTCGCCATGTCTCTAATAACTCCGTAGGCATCCTCCGGTGTTTTTCCCATTAAAGACCCTCGGTGACCGATAGCATCAATCATTGCCGCGATAGTTTGAAACCAACCCGTTATAAAATGTAGAGACTTGCGACCAAATTGGTATACCGTGATGTGCGGCACTTCCTTAACATTTCTTTGAATCTTTCCCCGAAGCTTCTTATACAATGATTCTTGGTCATCTTGTGTAAAAGATGTGATTTCATTCCTCGATTTTTGCCCGTCTTAGCGGAGGAAAGAACTTAGACTGAGAATTTGCTGAACCAACTCATTCCATGTTGTAATTGATCCGGTGGTAATGAATTTAGCCACTCCTTGGCTTTATCCGAGAAGTGAAAAAGGAAAAACCCTCGATCTTATAGCATCTTGAGTTACACGCCCATTTATCTTGTAAAGATCTACGCCTCTGAAAGTAAGCTGATATGTGCAATTGGATCATCCTTTGACATTCCCCCGAAACTAATTTGATTGAACCGTTTGGATAAAGGATGGTTTTTATCTCAAAGTTATTTGCTTGAGCAGGTTAAGCCTTGGCCTCATACAGTAGTCTGAAATGACATTAGGCACGGCAGCGTAATCCCTCAAAGCTCTACATGATTTCCACCTCTCAACGACAAATGGTGGATCCATAGTTGATTGTCCACATTAGGAGGTGAGGTTGAACGCCTTTCTCTACCGGTTTAGAGCGACTAAATGTTCTATCAATCTACGGGTCAAAATGGAAATTGGTTAGGGCTTCATGCGTCTTCATTACAACAATCCTACAACCAGAAAATTAACTAGCACAAAAACAAAACAAAGTTACCTTTTTTATGATAAATGAAATAAAAGAGCAAATTAAACACAATTAAAAATGAAACTATGATAAAGAAAATTAACTTCAAATTAAAACTAAGATTAGGTAGTATCGACATTAATAAAATCAAACCATTCCCGAATAATAGGCGTAAAAACTTGATACTTATTTTTCGCAAGTGTGCGAATCGTTCAGTAATAAAGTGTATAAAAGTACGGGATATAGAACCTAGCGAGGAATGGCGTTACTAGAAATGTTTTAGAAATTGACTAACCACTAATTTTTATTTGAAAATGAAATGTTGAAATTGTTTTAAAAGCAAATTAACATAAAACTAAACGCAAATAACAAAATTTAATGTTGTTCACAAAATGATTAAAAACCACAAGGCATTTGATTCCCATTGCTAAATCAATTCAATCCGATTTCAAGTTATGTTATATGAGAATCAAAGTTAAAAGTGATGGTTGAAAACCCAAACTTATCTAATACTCTTTCTCAAGTTATATTAGAATTACTTATCTATGAAAATCGACTATATTTCTATGAAGATTTAATCACAAACAAGCACATTACGATTTATGGAATTTCTAGAATAACCACATACATCATGCATTAGTTCTCACACTTTTCGCCGTTCAACATACGGTATTTATCACTGAGTGTTCATTACACATCTCCTCTCGGTCTCAATATAATGCAACAAATCATTTAAATCTTGATCGGAAATTTAAAAGCATTAAGCATGGGAAATAAATACTCGACTTGAAAATAATGAATTCATATAACGATAACACAAGAAATCGAGATTTTCATGATCTAACACTACATCACGTAGCCTTAGCAAAAATGAATTAGTTCATAACGAAATAAGAACAACCATTATTTCAATTGAATCCATGAATAACAAATATCAATAAGCTATGAATATAAAAACAAGGACAAGAGATGAAAAACTCTAGAAGATGAGCATAGGCTTGGTAGCAACAATGGTGAAGATCCCTTCAAGTTATCCAAAATTTCCTTCTCTTCTCCAAAAATGCCTTTGAACTACTGCTTTCTACCGTCCATATTCTTCATCTGTCGTAATGTATATATAGATCTAGGGTTTTGGAGGGCAATTTTGGAACAAAAGCAGCGTAAAAAATGTTTTCGACGAAAACTCACGGCCGCCCCGTGGCCAAGTTATTCTTGCCCGCGGCGAGATTTACGGAAAACTTACGATTTCGGTTCCCTCTAAAATCTCGGCGACGTGAGCGGGATTATTGTGGTGAGTGGCGAGATGTATTTGGTCGGGCAGTGAGATGTATGCACCAACGGCTGAGATGTACTTGGCCCGTGGCCGAAATTGCTTTGCCAAATGTCTTTGCCTGCGTGATTTTCAACATTTTCTCGGTAAGATTTTCACCCGTGGCGTAGAATATTCGCAACGGCTAGAATTCAAATGTTGAACTTTTGTTTTCGTTTTATTTGCACTTTCAATCCCGATCATTGATATTTGTCCCAAACTTCTCCAGTAAGTATGATTTTACCTGAAATTGCACTTTAAACCGCAAAATACGTTGAAATGACATTTGTGGATTAAATAATAAAATAAAACGCAATTTTCACACAAATATCAACCTTGAAATCATAACAAAAATGCAATAATTTGACTCTTATCAAAGCTAATTGTATTGACTTAATGTTTGAATATATAGACAAACAAGAGATAATGACAAAAGTTATTGAAAGAGAAAGGATGGTACCAAATTACATTTACAACCATGTATACTTGTTTGTAAAAATGTGTAAAATTTTTCAAGGATATTTAATTTGTTTGAGAACACCTCTATTTGTCACCAATTACATTTCCCTGGACAATTTTCTAAAGAAAAAAGTCAAGCAATCGTTCATATCTTACAGTTTGGATAAACATAATTTAAGCAAAAATGAGACAGGAAAAGACATTGAAAGCATTATTCTATACCATTATTTTTGTAGGAATTGATCAATATGTTGTCACTATTTATAAGCCATTATACATTGTCATTCATTTGTTAGATACAACAGTTTATTCGACCATGTTGATTTTGTATAAGTTAATGATAAAATCAATTAAGGGAGAAGTTATCGTAACAAAAAGGAATTAAATGGGTTCTTGAGATCATAAACATCTGGTGAGATAATATGTTTCTTCATCCTTTACATAAAGTTGGTGAGTAGCATCAATTTTTTTCTAGTATTTTTTTTTATTTTAATAAATAATTTTAGTTTTTCACTTTGGTTTATAGTAATATTTTACTTAAATCCAAGATACTAGTATAGAAAAGACATTGGACATAATCCTAAATTGATAGACATTGTTCATCATGTTTTTAAAACACTACATAATCCTAAATTAATAGACGTTATTCATCATGTCTTTAAAACACTAGATCCTAACTCTACTGAGATACTCACTTTGGAAATGAAGTAAGATTAATTTTTTTTTTCAAGTGACTTTATTTTTAAATGATACTTTGTGATTTCCTAACAATTTATTGGGTTATAGTTAACATACTTTATAGATTGTAAAAGAGGTTTTGGAGATAGGTGTAGGTAGGATAATAATAGTCTTAAGTAAACGAAAAGTTATGCAATGTCATAAATAAATAAATAATTTTTTCATACAAGTTTTAGTTTTTATTACATTTTATTTTTTTTTAATTTAAAAATTGGATGGTGGATGATGTACGAAATAATTCACCTACAACTTGTAAGTTTTCTATGTGTGTTCTTTCACAAACAACATCATCATTAACATACGAGAGGAATTGGAGCACATTTTTCTCGTACACACAAAGCAATGTAACTAACTCACTTATAAATTGCTTGAGCAACTTGTGTTTTGTTACTATAACATAAAATTGAGATTAAGAGATAAAGAAGTTGAAAAAACCAAAGTTGCAAAAGTGAATTTGCTTGATCTTCTTGTTATAGATATAGAGGCAAGAAAGGATAATGATGATCAAGTATATCAATGGTTAAAGCCCATCCATGTTGATGATAATCAGAGAAATCTTGATACATAAGTTAAAGAAAATGCTCGGGAGTCTGGTATTGATGTTGATCAAGTGATGATTGAGAAAGTTTGTAGTAGTAGAAGTGAAGAAAAAAATTCCTACAACGTGTTAATTCGAGGGGCATATGGAAAATCTAGTGCAAGTTCTTTTCGATCCTATTAGGCATTCTACATCTTTAGATTTTTGGGACGAGTAAGCATAGCAATGATGATGATGATGATAACAATGGTGATCACAGTGGTGATGACGACGCCGACAATAATGATAATGGTGGTAGTGGTAACATGTATCTTTATGAAAGTAAGGCCTTGAGAAATCCACCACTTAGCCAATTAAGAAAGTTTTACACATGCTACACAAGATGAATAACATGGGTGTATAAATACCGATTCTGGTATTGGAGTGATTGGAAAAGAATTCATAATAAGACATGATAGTTGACATGACACAATGAATGTGATTGAACATTATAGTTGACATGACACAATGAATGTGATTGATGAAGATTCATTGTCTTCACATTTTTCCACCATAAGCATTAGTATAAGGAGTGATGATGATTCTAGTACTCAATACTAATACAAATAATTTGAATTTAATGATCATTTGCATTTTGCAAATTGGATGGACTCATAATATCTTCTTATTAATGTCAAAGTTGAAAAGAATCAAACTACATACACATGTCATATTAATAACTATAGACAACATTATCTTTACTCGATGACATGGTATGACTATCCTGTCTTTGTAGATAAAAGTATTTCATAATCAATCATTGAACTTTCCATATACAGTTTTTAGTGGTAGTGAGTTTGTTGTTTAATAATTATTTTTTTTGTTTTAATGACTTTCATAGTTAGTAATTTTTGTTGTCGCATGAATATTTTATTTTCTACTATTTTATATTAATATTATAGCATGTAGATTGCATTGAAGGGTAAGACTTATTATGTTCATCCTAATTATGAGTACTTTTAAAAATAAATAATCAATAAAATTTCTTTTTATACTATCGAAACGTATCTAGTTATAATAGTTAATATAATTAGATAATTTACTTAATTATTTTAAATCTTTAACTACTTATTCTGCAAGATTTTACAAAAAATATATTATTATATAATATTTTAATTAATTTGTTAACTTATTAATAAATACAAAAATTATAAATATTTAAAAATACATGTATTAAAAAAATTAATGTAAGATATAAATAGTTGATTGTTTTGATATTTTATAAAATTTTGGAAAAACATTTTATAATTTTGATAAATTTTTCATAATATTAGTGATTTTTTAAAAGTTTTTATTAATAACGATAATATTTCAATACTTTTCTAAAAATTATGTTTTAAAATTTTGGTCGAGGTTAGCATTTTAAACCTTTTTACAACCTTAGTATACATTAGCAAATCTAAGTAGAAATGAAAAAATGAAAAAATGAAAAAAGAAAAAAAATAACATATGCAAGAGACATTTTTGAATATATCTAGGGATGGTTAATTTATCTTCGGATAATTAAAATTATAATTATTTATAAAAATTCAACGCTTCTTTATGAAAATAACTGTAATTGAAATAACGTAGGGCGGAAACTGTTATTATAATATTAAAATTGTATGTTTAATATATATTAATTTTTTTTCTTTTATATACATATAATTATTTAAAAAATATATTTTAATTAATAAAACATACCATACTTGAAATAATTGGATTGATTTTTATTTATTTTTAATTTTATATTTATTATGTTACTTAAAAACATATGATAAATAGTTAAAAAATGAAAATTAATGTTAATATTTTAAAATAAAATAAGAATTACGTTAATATTTAATTTTTTTTAAATTAAATATATTTTTAATAAATATTAAAAAAAATAAAAAAACTTAGTTAAATTATACGAAACTACTATTAATTATGGTTATTAATAACCCCACGCGTATTCCTAAATATATCACTCTCATGGTAGTTTAAAAAAAAATCACAATCATTAAACAGTCAATTATTACGGGCATGCATTAATTAGATTTGGCTTTAAAATAAAAAATAAAAAAACGCACTCATGCAAACAGATTTAGGATATATTAATACTTACTATTCTTCGAAAGTAAATGCAAATTTAACTAATTTCTCACAAAGTAAGAATCTAACATATTTTAATTTCGTTTTTTTTTTCCTAGTTCTGAATCATTAATTTAATTTATTATTTGGTCTTCATAGTTTTAAATGCTTTAATTATGTTGGGCTTTTTTCATTTTTTAAAAAAAGTTTATACCATCAAGCTGACCATGCGGAAATAATGGAAAAAAAGTTTCATATATAAAAATCTACTTATTATTAGGAAAGCGTATTTCATTTTCTTTGTTATTAAATAGGCTCATAAAATTTTATTTATTATTAAAAAATATTACAAAAATTTAAAATGATACAAAACCATTCATTTGAATCCATGTAACTTGCACATGTAATTTACTGAGGGATAAAAAGTGTTCATTTTTCATTAAAAAAAGAAAGAAAGATCAATCTAGCTTTAATGCTTACCAACCAGACACCATTAACAACATCCATAAAAACTACCAACCCCTCTTTCCCATCTATTTTAGTATTTCTTCTTCCCTGCGCTCTCTCTCTCTCTCTCTCATATAGTTGATTTCAAAGAGACATAATGTAGCCATGTTTGATCTCCATCAACCTTCCTAAACGACATGATGGACGACACTTTTCCCTAACAGTAACTTTGACATCTACAAACAAAATTTCACAAAATCTCCAACTCTATTTTCAAGATCCATTTCATTCTTTTTTCAGAAACTTTTCCCAAGACCCATATCGAACTTTGAGATTTTTATACCTTGAAGAATGAGAATCTTTTAGTGGTGATGGCAATAAGTGAACGGCTTTTCAGCGAGTGTGTTAGGCTTTACTTCAATGGTGGAAAAAGGTTACTAAGAGGGGTTTTGAAAAGGGTTTTTAAGGGGTGCGAGAGAGACTACTTGAATGGGAGAGAGACTACTTGAATGGGAGAGAGATGATTCATTTAAGGATTTTATTTTAATCAGGGAGGAGATGTTAGGGAATTAGTTTTCTTATTTTTATTTTTAAAATTACTCTTTTGTTACATTTATTATCCATACATTTTTATCTCTCATTAAATGTAATATGCAAAGCACACGAGGCTCTGAGTAATCAATTTTGTATCAATTTTGACTCACGTGACAGTTTTTATAACAAATGAATTTTTAAGACAATTTCTAATAATAATTTACCTAAAATACACATTTTTAAACTTATAGTAATACTTCACCTTGAAAATAATTATAAGGATTTTATGTACGTAATGGATAGAATAATTTATAAAAAAATTTAAAATATTTACATTGTAATTATATTTACGATGTATAAGTAATTGATAAAATATATTTAAATTTAAATATAATTATATCATTATTTATATGTTACGAAAATGATTTTGACTTTAAAGATGTAAATTATTGGATCGATTATAACAAAGCAAATTAATATTTTAAATATTTGTAAAAATTACCTCACATTTTGTACATAAATTATTAGCCCGATTATATAAACTTATAAAACTGTTTTATAATATATAGTTATAGGTTGATTTTGCTTTGAGAGTTTTCCGGTTGTCCTCACCCTACGTGCACGTTTAGATGCAAACTTATGACTAAAAGTGCATTTTTAACTTATAAAAATAGCATTTTAAAAATGGTTGAATGCAAAACCCACAGTTCTTATAATTAATTAAGTGCTTTATATCATTTTCTTACAATAAAAAAAATGCTATAAAATAAAGCATCCAAACACATATTAATATTAACTAGGAGAGTCTAATTAGTAAAATGGTTTGGCTCTGAGTAATTAAAATTAAATTAAGATTTTACCATTTTTTAATATATTTTGGAGTAGGGAATTTGAACTAGGGAACAACTTATTTTTGCCCTGGCAATAAGTATTTCCTAATAAATTATCTTTCTGAAAAGAATTTATTTTTTCATAGTATTCTTTTTATTTCCTTAAGAATATAATAATGTGAAATTTTTTTGGAGCAAAGAGACGAAAATGACTAATAATATAATTTTAAAATTTATTTTTATTTAATTACGTTTTAATCATATTAAATATTATTTTATCAAAAAAAAAAAAAATTAATCTCATAATTAAATAACTTTTAGGAGTTAGCGGAAAAAAGTGAAATAGTGGTTACATTATTGTAGACCCAATTATATATGCAATAATAAAAAAGAAGAAGCAACAGCTAGCAAATGATCTTAGAGATGAATGCCCACTATTATTTTTAGCGTGCATGCATCATTTTAGTTGAAAAACAATAAGCACGTGCTTATCTTATTTTGTTTTGCAATATTAAAGTACGTTAATAGTTAGACGTTATGAATCACCTTTTCTATATTAAAAGTGAAGTTTATTTCATCCTCCTCAAGTAGTTTAGAGAAAAAAAAAATCCTTAAGTACATTGGATAAGCTCTAACTAACTTCAACTTTTTTTAGTGGACAAAGTAATCATAATTAATATATCTTTATGTCAATTTTATTTAAATTTTTAACTCAAATAACTATTATTATGTTTACTTTGGCTAGTTAGAAATAGGTTGACTTTTTTTTCTTGTTTTCCTTTTATACCAAATTTGAAGATATTATGACTACAAATGACAACGAAAGTCTTGGTATAAATAGTGATCCGAGTAAACCTTACGGTCCAAAAACGATGAAAATATATTATTATAAGATAATTTTAATAAAAAAAATAAATATCTAATAATTATATCCTAATATTTCGTGTAGAATTATTGAAAAAGCATCATATAATTAGTCTATGTATAACCATAATAAATATGTATTAAGTTAACTCTAATTCCTATACATATATTCATTATCGTACATATTTGTACATAATTGATATCTAGAGAACTATAACCAAACATTCTCTTTTATTTTTATCACAACAACATCTAAATATTCTCTATCTCCATCAAATCTCATTATTGATTTAAGTATGAGAGGGTCATCATACTCCCCGTGATGGTATGAGATCCTAACAAGTTGTTTTATCTTATTGATCCACAAAAAACATCTTACCTAGTGTCGATAAAAATTGACGTCAATATCTAGCATCATATGTGAAAAAAAAACTGTTCTATTAGTTGAAAAATTAAATCTTTAAGTAGAACATTCATAAGTGTTCTCTTATTCTTCATATACAAAAAATATACATGGGTCTTTAGAAAAACATCTAGGGGCTGCAATACTTTTCAAGAGAAATCCTCACATCCATTTGATCTACTAAGTCTACCGACCTAACCCTATGCTTTTGAAAGGTATGGACCAGTCAACTAGTTCCATTACTCAAGCCTTAATTGATAAGCATCAGTCTAGCATGCCATCTAACATGCTTTCCATCAACTAGTCCTTCCGACTATGCCATAACTTGATATAGATGAAGATATAATGAGAATTAAGGAGTATCATAGAAGGATCCATAGCACGTTCCAATTGGGTCAATTAATTAATAATCACTTAATGGGCTAAGGAACAAATATGAGTTTATTTACAAGATATTTGGATTGCTTAATGTCATCCAAGCTTGTGCTGATTAGGTTGAGTAAACTAAGGCCTAAAAGTGGAGCTTGGAGTGGTGCACTAGCGAGCTTGAAGTGGCATACAAGTTGGCTTGGAGTGGAGCACAAGCTCTTTCCATATTGGAAAGATATGCACACAAGTTGGCTTGAAATGGAGCACAAGTTCTTTCCATATTGGAATGATATGCACATGAGTTAGCTTAGAATGCAGTACAAGCTCTTTCCATATTAGACAATTCAACACCTATCTTATTATTTCATTAGTTTAATATGGATCATATTTATTTCCTTAATTGTTTAGTATTATTTAACTACCTCACCAAGTAGTATATCTTAGGATTATTTTTACTTCACCATTAAGTATTTCTAAAGTATATTTCGATTGTATAAGTCGAAGACCATTTAGATTTGATGTAAGACTTTGATTTTAATTATGTAGTTCTTTTGAGAACTTTATCCAAACTTATCAAGAGTATTATTGTGGGGTTCAAATTTGACTTATCACTCACATATCTTCCTAATCTTGAGTGTGATTTCTACCAAATTTTCCTGATACCTTTGGTTCCTTACTCTACATAGATAGTGGGTCAATGTCCTCTTTTTATCTTTTTTATAAACTATTTTAGAACGATTTTAGTAAAGATCTCAACATTAATCTTTGGTTCTCATTTATTTAGGTGAGGTTGGTATTATTATGCATTGGGCCAAAATGCACTGCATGAATCTATCCAACCATCAAATTATGAGCTTTCCATAAAAGAACAACATTAAGTGGTGTATAGTCCAAGAGGGATTTGCAAAATGACATCAATGAAGAATGTTAACCCCCTATAAGAAGGGAAAGTTCATCAACTTGACGAAAAACATTTTTCTAAGATGAGAAATCTTATTCTTGGACCACTTGACAAGTCAAGAACTCCAAGATAGGGGTCGATAGGCTAGAGAGCTTAATTAAGTAACACTTGGTCCAAAAACTCACACTGAATTCAAAAAATTTCATACAAACATAACAAGGTACAAACAAAAAATAAGGCCACATGCACGTAAGTCAAGATCACTTGACCAGATAGAACTTGACAAGAAAAAGTATGGAGAAATCGAATAAAGTGTGGCTAGCAAAAAGCATGGTCGATGATGAACGAAAACCGGCATCGCCGATTCTCGCAAATACTTTGGTTTTAATATTTGTAAAACTCTCGCAAGTGCACGAATCATTTCGTAGAAAATGATAAGTATACTCCCAAGGTCGATCTAAGGAAGGAATGTATATGGTTTTTAATTTATTATTCAAACTTTTAAAAACGAAATTCAATCCTAAACATCCTGTCACGATAGTTTGGTTTTTGTGTTCCTAATCTAATAACATAAAATAAACATATATACAGATTAATTAAATATAATCTAATAACATAAAAATAAACATAGATACAAATTCAATAAATATTTATCTAAAAATAAATATAAATACAGATTCAATAAATATTCATGCAAATTTTATCATTTATATTAGTGGAGTATTTATGGATATAATAACTAAATTAATTATGCTTGCTCATATTATCTAGGTTATTAAAGATATAAATTGATATTTTATTGATATTCTCTTTTTTATATAAATACCACCTTTGGTGGAGTTAGATATTCTTTGTTAACTAAACAAATCAATTAACACCTATGGGTGGGGTTGATAACTAATTTGGTTAATTAAATTAATTCCTTTTTCTAAGAGATTTAAAATGAACCATTTAAATGCCACCTTTGGGCGGGGTTAGATTTAAACTTTTTTAAGGTGTCCAAATTAAACATAAGAATTTAATTATCCGAGTACTAACTTTCAAGTTTTAAAACCACTATTGAAAACATGTTGTCAATACATTTTCACATAATAATTCTTATAAAAACTTTTGAAATAGAGCTTCACTCTAACTACCGGGCGATTGTACCAACAAATAAAAGAGCACTACTCTAAACTGCATCGATAATTAAACCTTAAAATCTAATTTTCAGATTTAAGTTTGTAATGAAAAATAATATATTTCTCTCTAACATTCTTAATATAAAATCTTGAATAAAAATAAAATCAATTCATTTTAGAGATTTTTACCTATTTAATATTTCGCAAGCATAACAACGTTATTATTATATCATGTTTACAAATTACTACCACGCTTAAATTTAATCACAGACAAATTAAATATAACATGTAAGAAATAAGCATAAAAAATAACCGCAAAGAAAATAAAATCCTTACAAGATTGATGCCATTCCCGTTGCTAGAAAACCTCCAAACGGAATTTGCACTCCCATTTATTGAATCAAAAAGCTAATAAATTACAAAAACATAACTAGTTCTTCCCAAAGAGGGAAGAACTCTAAAATTAAGAGAAACTAGCTAAAACATAAGAAAAACTAAAAAAAACTAAAAACTAAGAAATGGAGAGAAAGAAAGAAGAGAGAAGTGTGTTTTTAGGTGTGTTTTGAAGTGAAGAGAAGGGGGGTAATTATAGGTGAGGATGGAGAGAAACAGTGGGTGAAAAAAATGTTAAAAAATGGTGAAAACGCGTAGTGCAATTATGGAGGTCATTGATGACGTCAACATGATGTCGGTCACGCACGTGAAAATGGGGCGAAATGGAGTCGGACGGGCGCCGTGTCAGATACTACGGGCGCCGGGCGCGAGCTGGTCGCTCCGGCGCGATTTTCTCCTTTTTGACATTTTTGATATTTTCGACCCATTTTATCCAATTTTTCCATATTTGTTGACCGTTCCCCTTTTATTTATTAATATATTTGTGATGTATTGCTTCCAGTATTCCTTTTTGAGTCTTTAAGTGACGTTTTTAAGCGAAAATACCTGAAAAACAATAAAAATACCCGTGATTCCGAAAAAGAAAAATTTATATAAATATATGATAAAACATATAAATATATATATTTTTAATCAATTAATGTGCATAAAATCATGGTAATTTTAGTGGTTTTTGAGCACTCATCAGTCGATCACCAAATATTAAAATCTAGTCAAATTAGAGCATGGCCAACTAGGTAGGATGTAGCCAAATAGAGGCATGGTTGGATGGATATGTGGTTTACCAGACAAGTCTAAGCTATAGACCAAGAAATTGTGCCCCATCCTTTCTGCACCATCTCACCTCCGGTTCCTAACCTGCACTTCTTTCTATGCCAGTTATTCCTTCTAGCATACCATACTCACTCAATGGAATACAGTCCCCAACACGGTATAAACTATAAATAAGTCCATAATTTCACAAATAGATGAGACCACGGTGAGGTTCAAAAGTAAGGCTACAAGTATAAAAGAAAGTGCAGATGACAATACTAGTAAAGAAGTACATAAATTAGAGCAAATGATATATATGCATATATATCTAGAACATCCGTACAAGAAAGTAAAGTCTATAATGAAAGTAATCTCACTAAGTACATGTAATTTTGTGGTAAATATACATCAGGTCCAAAACATATTCTAACTTCTCCTAGGTTACAGAGATTCATACAATGCCTAGAAGGCACACACCCAAGAGGTGAAAGTGGGCTAGGAAGGCCATGCAATATAAGTTTAGAAATATTTTTATACATGGACAAGGCCATCACCCTTATATATTATCTCATCCTAAGGCTCCAAAGATAATAGTAGCCTTGGAAAGACAAGAAGTAGCATATGATGCTACACATATGGAACCTAAATAGATAGAAACGATGCCTTACCATGCAATACCAATACTTTTATTCCATTAAGAATTGTTTTTTTAGGTAATTCAACCAAGTATGGCCACACTTGGAAGATTAGATTGGGCAAAAAAAGTTACATAATAAATTGACAAGTGGGTTTGAGCTGTGTTAACTCTAACTAGTCCAAGAGGCCCTCAATAAAACACCGCTAGGGACTAAGCTACCATACTCCAAGAAGTCCATGAGGCCTTTAATGCCTCGATAAGGCATGTACCCCTATAACGTTGGGAATAAGAAGCATCCCAACAATTGAGCTCTATGCTTTTAGGATATTGGCCACCAAACGGTCAACAGCGGTTAAGCGTGTTACATTATAGATAAGACGCAGGCCAACCATATGACTTATGCTTTTAACTATAACTAATACAGAGAACATCTTAACATGATTTTATTACTGCTTAATTAGCCATAGACCCTAAATAGATGGCCTTGGCTCTAATGCTTCACCCTTAGGTCTAGGAATCATTTTGGGTTCCTACATCATGCCAAAATGAAAACTTAGATTTTGGGATTTTGAAAAAGAGACCATAAGTCTCCATTACAATGGTGATGAAACACCATAGGAAAATAAGGATTGCATCTCTTGGAGGGACTAGACCCGTTACTCAGTTTAGAATTTCACTAGTTAGAGGCCCGATGGTTAGGGATAGACCAACCAAGACATCATCATCAAGATTTCATCAGTTTAGACATCTCCGACCACTCCTCTATGCAAACATATGGTTGATAAATCCACCCTTATTCATAGGAAAAGTATATAAGTAAAACTTGCAACTTCTAGAAGGATGGAATGTAGTTAATAAAGAGACTTTATATACTCATAGAAGTGATTTTACTCACACATTTTCCATAAATACTTGAAGAGTCTTGCAGGCATGATCAATAGTACAAAAGGTGAAAAACATCATGTAACCCTAGGGTTGACTTCACAAAGTACTAGAATTTATTTTGACATAATTATCTTGTTGTGAATCTGAACGGAGATAAAGAGATAATGCCAGTAATAATAAGTTACTACATATGTTCTGAACCGCTAAACATGGAAATAAATCCCATGCCTAGATAGGTAAATCAATGAACAAAATTAAAACAATCTAGCACCACCAGTGTGATTGGAAGAGTAACAAACCCAACAATTACAATCAAACCCTCTTGCCTATATAATCAAGGCTTAGAAGTTTTGAGGGCTTGATGTAAGATGTAATTTAGTACATATCCACATGTTGAAAAAATAGTGGTCTTAGTCAATAAAATGCCTTATGGAACTGTCTAGTAAGCATCGAGTAATCAGATAAGCATGACCACAAGATAATATCAATAAAGAGATATAGGGCCAAAAATTATCCTCTAATTATCATAAATAGATAATTATAGAGAGATAATCAAGATGCTATAGCAAGTCTATTTATATGGGTAAGGGATAAATATTAGGTTAAATTTACTCTTTATATATATTCACTAATGTATACATTCATACATAACTAATATCTCATTATAGAGAACTACAACTAAACACTCTCTTTCTTTTTATCATGGAGTGATACTTGGATCTCTTCTATGTTCATAAAATCCCACTATTAACTTAAACATCAAAGGGCCAAAAGCCACTACTACTCCCCCAATATTATATGAGGTTCTAACAAGTTGTTTTATCTTGTCGATTCATGAAGAGAAACCATACTTAATGTTGACAAAAAATAGGTATGAATAGAAAGTATGTGTGAATTTTAAATTCATTACCTTTAATATTATTTTATTTCATTTGACTACTTTTCTAGCTAAAAATTAGCAAATATGATTGGAAAGTTTAAGTCATATGCACGATACTTAAAGTTATAAATACATGTTGAGAATAAGATAATAAAGTTAAGCTATAGGGGAAAGGCATTGCCTATTATGCCCATCAGATCATTGAGATTATGTGGCAAACTTCCCTTCCGACACGATTAAAAGTAACCACATATGTTGTGGTTTTTGATGCTCCTAGACTTTCTAGTGTATTTTGGGCTTTTTATTCCCTTTTCAAGGTTTTTTCCTGCAATCTCTTAGGGTTACTTATGTGTTTGAGGAAAAATTGGTAGCTATGATTTATACAATGGAATGTTTTCGCACACACTTGGTCTCTCTCTTTTTAATTTTTTTAGTAGCTAGCACTTGGTCTCTTGCAATCCCCTAGAAATAACTCCAATATGGATTGCTTAAACATGATAAGCCATATGGACTTCATTTTCACTCATATATATGTGTCTCTAAGGGAAATCTAATTTTCTTGCATCTAGGGACCTCACTATAGTCTTAGCAACTTCATGACGAAGGGTGTTATTTTTATGGTTACAACGTTTAAGGGTGCTACTTATATTGTTTTTTTTTCAAAAAAGTACCTCAATAACATTGAATGTGTAAATGGATGGTGTTTAACATTAAATGAATATAAATGATTGTAGTTCAATTCGAATGATGTTTAATATGAAATGATATGCATGATTGTTTTAGTAGTAAAAATATATGAAGTAGACATAATGGGGTGCCATTTTTTGTGGTTAGAAGTTTTAATAGTACTTATGTTGTTTTTCCAAAATACTAAATTCTCCCAAACTAGTACTAAGGAGTGCCTGAACGACATGTTTGTTGCACAATATTAAATATTTTGACTATATAATTTATACACAATCATGTGTTTAGATGTAAAGCTAGAATGTACATAATAAAAATTATACATTTAAATATAAAGTTTTCCACAAAAATCATATCGGTCTAAGTCATCTTCGACTACATGAGTAAAGATCATTGATGATATCTCACAACATTAAGAAAACACAGGGATGGAAAATAACTTTTTAATGATCATATGATTCCAAATGATTTCAATTAGCTAAGGCAATTGCAAGGCAGGGCTTGTGTGTACCATCATCGCCAAGGCTATAAATTCCATGGATGTAGTTATAACAACTTTTTTTGATAGTTTCTTTTAAAGACAGACGTAAAGAGAAGTGTTAGGAGATTGACAAAAAAAGGACAAAAAATTTAGGTTTTAGATATAACCCGGTAGAAGTGTAAGGTACTAATTCTATTAAAAATTTAAGTTTGTGGAAGATGAGCCTAATACTTCAATTATATTGTTTAACAATGTCAAACTAAAAATAATTTTTTTATTTTATTTTTGAAATATAAGAAAATTATAAAAAATTAATTAAATATTAATTTAAATAAATTTTTATAATAAATTATTTTGATATGTAAGAAAATGGCACAAAATATATTACATTACTATTTTAATTATATATATTTTTATTAAAATATATATCATCATGAATTTTATCAATGTATATTATATATATTGTCACCAAATACAATACAAGCTAATTATAATACAATCCAATGCAATATAACTTAAGGTAAAAAATTCATTACATTACACCAAAAATTAATATTTTCTCACTTTCACTTACATATTAGCCTTTATATTCCTTCTAGAAGAATGATTGCTCCTGAGAGTGTTGGAAAATATTTGATGTTTTTATCACTTATTGCATGCATTATTGATGAATATATAAAAGTACTATGGACACTTCTCTCACTAGCATAAGCTTAAAGCTTTTTGGAGAGTTAGTTTCCTAATAATTTTTAACATGAACTTAAAGTAGGATGTCCTATTTTCAAACTCCAGTTACCCAAATTGTATAATACATAAGTGTTTTATTTGCATACTAAATAGAGTCAATATTTATGGAGAAGTGATAAATGTTTAAAATCCACATTTGATATACTACCAAGAGAGAGGTGATTTAGACACCTAAAGGACTCAACAACTCTTGTACTTAGTATAAGAAAATAACAACAATAATAAATTAGCAAACAACCAAAAGAAAAAAAAAACTAGAATATCACATATGCAAATAATTAAGGAAAGTAATAAAGAAAGAAAATTCTTTCCAATCACAATTAGTATCTCCTATGTGTGAATATATATAGTAATCACTCTGATTTTACTAATACCACATATGAGCATCATAATACATTGATATATCATGGTGAACCCATTTAGAAACCATCTCTTATGTGATAGATCCACAGATTGCTAGGGTAATCAATGTAATAAGAATTTCACTACAATAAATAAATCAATAATTCATAACTAAAATAAATATAAAACCTATACCTTTATCGGTTGGAGGAAACATGATTAACTGAGCCTAAGTTACCTCTATTGATTTCTCTATAGCAATTGTGATCCAAGTAGATCAAGCTTTCCTCCGAAGCGTCACCACCACATGAGGTGAAACAATCACCAATGACTTGTATAGTGAACAACCTAAGGTACGGAAACTCCTATGCATAAGAACCTAGACACAAACTATGTCTTATTGATTAAACCCATCTAAAACCTTTTTTTTAATAAAATCACTCACATATCATTGATATGGAGCCATGATCAATGAATCACTAACATGGAAATAGAAAACCAATTTTCTAAAAAATCCAAGTTTTCAAATTGCAAGAGTTTCCCTATGTTCTATGATTAATTCAAAACAAACAAATTGAAGAGGTATTTATAATTTTTTTTAAATTTCTTGAGTCTCACCGACCACATCAACGAGCTCTTACCGACCATCTCAACGAGGGTAATAGTCATAATTTCTTGCTAACCATTGATGAGTGCTTAAAATCACTATTTATAACGTGAGTTTATGCACTTTAAATGTCGAATATATTTGTATTTTCATAGTTTTATCATCTTTTAAGAAAATATATCTTTTCAAAATCATTGGTATGTTTTGTTGTTTTTTTAAGTATTTTTAGCAACAAATGATAACTAATCAACACTTGAAGAATAGTACCTGAAAGCACTCCACTACAACATTGAAGCATAAAAGATTAACATATGTAAGCTTTACATATGTTCCAAACCAATGTAAAGGGTGTAATCAAAAGGGGCTTCTAGAAATTCAGTGAGAAGCATGCCGTGACAAAGTATTTTGTGTACTGTAGTGCGGGAGTAGTGGATTGAGAAATACAAATATGTAAAGGATGTCTCATGCCATTGTATAGATTTAAAGTACGCCATGACACCTGACTTAAGGATCCACTTTTCTCTCCTTTTCCTCACCTATAAATAGGATTCTTAAACCCCAATTGAAAAAAAGAGATTCCTTAGTTCTTGCAACTCTCTTCCTTTTAGTTTTCTATAATTTTTCTTTAAGCTCTTTTCTCAATTTGATAGTTGAATAAGTTTTTCTTTTATGTTTATGTTATAAACATTTTAGATTATGTTTTCACAATAGGTGTTAATAAAAGGTGTATCTCCTAATTACGGATTGGTGTAGGAGTTATCTTTAATAATAAAGTTGAGATATTAACTTTAATTGTATTCTATTAACAGCTTTAAAAAAATGTATCCTTCTAAATATTATATTTAATATAGTATCCATTTATTAAATTGAGCATGTCTAGAAAATTGTGATAATAGGATTTTTTTAGTTATATTATTATGTTGCAATATTAAAATAGATGATTCATTAAATACATATTATTTTCTTTTCAAGAATTTTATAAAATTGATATGAAATATGACTTTTGAAACATGAACTAGATTTGATTTAGAGCCACACTCTTAGATTAAAGATTTGATTATCTGAATCTGGTTTATAGTAATGTTCTATTTTAAACTTTTATAAGATTTATTATTAAAAAATATAATGATGACAAGTTTTTCGTAATAAATTTAAAACACAAAAGTTAGATTTCACAATAAAATTTAGAAAGCTTGAATAGAAGTTTAACTTGTTTGAACCGACTGAAGGAGCCAATTAAATGATTTCTTACTTTCTTAGTAAAAAACATAATTTAACTAAAATTAACTAATAGACCATATCGAATGTATTAAGTGATTTTAATTAATAACAACTAGTAAACCTAACCAAAGACACTATTTATATATATAAGAAATAATGAATAATCTGGGTTTATATTTTATTAACCTAAATTAATTTTACTAAACATAATTAACTAGCTAAATATCCCATTAATTCTATAGATTAATAAATTGCATGTGTTGCATGCTATTTGTATAAATTAATCTATCCTTTATATTTTATTGTTTTAGTGTTATTAGTTTATAATATCTTCAAACCGAAACTTTGTGAGAGAATGTTTAGGTTTAATTTTTGTTTTTTAAAATTTCTTAAATTATTAAAAACCATGTGATTTTTCTTTAGACTAACCTTAGAAGTGTACTTATCATTTCTTACAAAATGATTTGTGCACATGCAAGCTATTTTATTAATACAAAACTCAAGCATCAACCATCTCTGTGAGTACCTCAATGATCACACAAAACT
The DNA here is from genome assembly GCA_033030585.1 of Hippophae rhamnoides. Taxonomy (NCBI): domain Eukaryota; kingdom Viridiplantae; phylum Streptophyta; class Magnoliopsida; order Rosales; family Elaeagnaceae; genus Hippophae; species Hippophae rhamnoides. Next base: position 34,318,467 of record CM065435.1, on the reverse strand, counting down.
AGCTATTTTTGTTTGAAAATGCTGAGTAATTTTTCACAAATACGTGTAAAAATAATGATGCAAACACATAGCTTAAGCATGTAAACTAAATGCTCCAAATCCGAAGTGGTGTGTCTATCATACAAACATACAAAGTGTCATATATATATGTGTATGAAATAGTGAACCATTGATAATTGACCTTACATAGATGATGGCAAATACGCTAAGGAAAATACAGACTTTGTATTTTGCATAGGAATATGGAAACACTAAGATAACATGACTTACAATCTCCCTATTTGGATTTCCATGAAAATATAATTCACAACTCATACAAACAAAACATCTAAACATGATGTATTCATGCAAGATGATCCTAAAGAGTTTATTCCCATGAAAAAACTTGGACATATGATCAAGACACCCCCAATACATACACCTAACTTCAGTGTATCCATCTTGTTATACTCTATCCATATTGATGTATCAACACATCCATCTTGATGAATAATTCCAAATTGCATATCTGATCTCCAAACATCTTCCAATTAAGCTCCACAGTTAGTAACTGCATATGTATCATGCACACATGAAACAATACATATCCATGAAATGCATCATGCATAACTATGTGTAGTTTAAACAAATACTATTAAGTTACCCCCTACACAAGGAAGTTATGATAAGCTAAGTACACTCAAATATGTAATGGAGAAAGCACAACTCCGTCTGAACTCATGCTACACTCTTCCTAAGTGTATTCATATTAGGAAATAAAGATATAGTGCAAACTAAACTCACCATCTCATGTAGTAAACAAACATATTGTGCACACAAACTTCTCTCCCTTTTTGATACAAAATTTCAAGAACACCCCTAAATAATAGAGAAAAGACATACACTACAAAATAATCATAAAAACTCATGTAATAATAGAGAAATTGATTAAAGCATCAACAACAATACAAGAATAACCACTAAATAAAACACAAGTCATCCTAGGAAAACTTACAGACCTTGGTGACACACACTATAAACAAGAAGAAAGTTAAAGAAGAAGAAAAGAAAACAAGGATGTCCTTAAAGAAGATCATTGTCCACATAGAAGATGTGCCTCAAAAAGCATCATTGCACAATCTTTACCAAGTTTCCTTGGGAGTGAGTGGTAAAGTATGTTAAGCTCGAGTATTATCCCATAAAGAGTATTTGTCTTCTATAATTAAGTACCAATATATAACAATTACAATATTATCTGTGCGAGTAAAAATAACAAATTATCTAAACTATAAATTAAACCTAAAATTGATTCAAAGCTACAATTAATGATAACATAAACAATGTTTAAGGACTTGGGATGTATGAATGTCAAATAAGAACCGAGGAACACATATTTATAAAAATCATAATTAAATTCTATGAGTTCATAAAAAGTTACAAGTATTATGAAGAAATGAGTTAAATCTAATTTTGATGAAGAATCTAGCTTCTTCTTCAATCTCCCTTGTAGCTATTTAATTTCCTCCTTAATTTTTCTCTACTTGATCTCTCTTTGTTCTTTTAGGATCCTCTATGTTTGTGTGAATTATCTATTAATTATCCTTGTTAATTGTGCCTCCATTGTGTTTAAATAAGCTAAAATAAGTCCTTTTCGGTGTAGAACCATATTAGCTAAGATTCAATAGATGATATTGAAAGTTGGATGTAAGATAAGAGCCAATGTGACAAATTCTACTTTGTTTGATTGAACAAGACCCTTGCTCGATTGATCTAACTATGATATCATTCAACCTGAGAGCATCGATCAAAACATGATCGATCTAACCCAATTTAGTTGATCGAGACCCTTCTTGGCAGATATAACTATGTTTTTCCATTTTTGGGCATAATGTCCTATTTTCTCGATCAAGTCTCTTCTTGATTTATCAACATGTGGTTGATATATCGAGCCTTATTGATGTATAATTGTATAGATTTTCTTATTTTTGCTCCATTTGATGTCTTTTCACTTACATTACCATATTTAAACATAAGATAGATATTTTTGAAAATATTTATCTCAGAACAAGAAAAATAACTAGCTTGAAATGGATAAATAACTCTACTTTCACAGCATTAACAACAACTCTATACTTAAATCTTTGGTTGTCCTTATGTAAAGACAAAGCTAACATTTAATAAAAAAATTATAAATACTAACACGACATGAGCCACATATTTATAAACTTGTATCCTCAAATAGATTCATTGACAATAGGAATTTATTCCACTCAATGATTGTACATTCTTATGATTAAGATATTCACATGGCCATCAATTGACATTCCATTAACACAAGGGTATGCAAGGTTTTTTTTAAATGATCCATATGTATGTGAGACTTGTAAATGATGTCATCCAATGCACTCATGACATAAACTTCTGTGAGTATTCAATAGATTAAAATCTTTGAACAAGTTTCATATGTCTACTTTTCACATGCATCTTGACTAACGTAGGTTATGCATTTAGCTAGAGATCAAACAAACTTTGCATGCTTTTAATATGAGGCTTAGGTGGGGGTAGATAAATGGTTACATTTAGGTTCAAATCCATACCCTAGCTTACTTTTCATCATCATGTAATTGAGCTTTACTTCAACCTTAGTGTATCTTTTTTTTAAATTCTTTTCTTTCTTTCCACACATCTTTTTTTTTAAAGTCAACACCCCCAAACATATTTTTAGGTTTATCTATTTTCTTTTTATGGGGTTAATGGTGTTGAGATTTTATCCTTTCTTTTCTTCTATTCTTTTAGGTGCATCACCTTTCTTCTTACTCTTTTACATTATACATGATTTCTCATACTTGCAAGCTAAAGGTGTTAGGGTAAGGGTAATACATTCAAGTTAGGCTCTCATGTGGTTTAAAGACACAAATTCTATTACATTAAGCTCAAGTGGGTGATTAATGTTATAAATATTCAATGATTAGTTTGAAAGGCTTAATCGATCCAACTAAATCCTAAATCATTTCTTAAGCTAAGTTATATCTAGTATTTTGTTTCAAAGGTTGATCAAATAGATTCTAAAATATGAAAGATTCTTACCATGTAATATTACTCACACAAAGTGTTATCCAACTAAGTATATCAATAATCAATCACATGCATTGTGCATAAATAATGAATGATTTCAATTAAAAACAATAAAGAATACCACATGGTTAATCATCTCAATATTTACATGCTAGAGTCCTTATCATAATCAAGACAACCAATTCTATCATTGGGTTTATATATTTCATATCAAGCATACATGCATATGGTTTCAACATATTTATCAATTTTTACCCATATCTTAACTAAAAAATAATAATAAACTAATAATCTAAGATAGAGAATGAGTTTCCTTCCCCACATTTGAATTGTATATTGTCCCCAATGTGCAACATAGTAACGATAAGTAAATGATATGGGATAATAAAAATCCCTTGACATTGATGTGTTGGTCTTCATCACCATAATCCATGTGTTTTCCAAGTGTCCCTACATTTTATTCACCTATGAAACAAAAGCATAAGTATTAAAATTATATTGGGTTGCCTTCGAACAACCATCACATTTTATGTCATTGATTAGGCCTTCCTAAGCACTTCAACTTTGATGAAACATACAATAGTCTAGGTAACCCTTTCTACCTATACCGTTTGCTCTTCTTAACAACATCTCGAAGGTCATCACTATTCAAAGGATGGTCCATCATATAGAGTTCCTTCTTGAAGGGTTTGGTCTCTCCATATTTTTTTCTTTATCATTAGCATAATATACCTACCTAACCTATACTTCCTTCATTTCTTTCCCTTTTTAAACCTTCTCTTTCTTCTTCTTCTTATTCTTCTTCCTTTCACCCCATTCTCTTTTCTTCTTTGTGATCTTATTCTCCACTTCCTCTTTCTTCTTTTCCACTCATATTGCTTTCACTTCTTTCTTCTTAATTTTATAGAATGTCTCTAAAGGTGTGAATATCTTGAATTTTACTTCATCCTTTTGAACTCTCACAATCAACTATCACTTCTCTACATCAATTAAGGTTCTTCTCGTAGCTTAGAAAGGACAACCTAAAATGATGGTGGTGTCCTTGTCTTCTTTTATGTCTAAAAAATAAAAAAGAAAAAAATCAACAAGGAAGATGAAACTATCTACCTTTACTAGCATGTCCACAATTACTCTTCTTGGATTCTTAAAAGATAAATAAATCATTTGCAGTGTCACTGAGGTTGGTTGTGCTTTCCTAATTCCTAACTTTCTGAAAATTAACAAAGGCATTAAGTTGATAATAGCTCTTAAAATACATAGTGCTTTCCCAAATTTATTATCTCATAACGTGCATGGAATGTGAAATGTGTTGAGGTCTTTCAACTTGGGTGGTCTTCAGTCAATTATAGCAATACAACCCTCCATACGGTAAATTACTTCATAATATTTGAATTTCCTCTTCATTGATAGAATTTCCTTCATAAATTCATGTATGATGGAATTTATTCTAAAGCCTACATCATGGGGATATTGAGACGAAGCTTCTTAAAAATGTTCAGGAACTTGGAGAATTGTTGGTCTAGCTTTTGCTTATTGAGTCTTTGTGAAAAAGGAAGGGGTCGGAGGTAGATCTCTCCACATGAGTGTTTCCTTCTTTAGGATTCACAACTACTTATTCACCACTCATTTTATTCTCCTCTTTTTCAATTTTCTTTTCTTCCTCACCACTCATTATTTTCTCCTTTTTTCAGTTTTCTTTCTTCCTCACTTTCTACTACTAGCCCAATTCTTGTTATAATAATATTGCACTTTTCTCTAGAATCTTTCTTAAGATTCATCTCAGTGTTACTATGAAGTATACCTTGAGTTCTTCCTTGCAAGTTTTGTGCAAGCTATCCCATTTGCACATCTAAGTTTAATATACTAGCACTATTGTTGGCTTCCATTATTATTAAGCTCCCTACCTTATTGTTCATTGTATTCAAACTTGGGATAACATTGGAAAACATACATTCCATTAAGCTCTGCACTCTATCAAGTCATGACTCTTTAGTGGTTGGTTGGTCTTACAGTTGATTGAAGCCTAGTGGATTGAAATGTTGTCTATTGTTGGGTGCTCAACTTTGGTTGTTATTACCCTAAGAGAAATTAGGGTAATTTATCCAACTTGGATGATATATATTTGAATAAGGATTGCATTGGTGGTTTGGATTTTTGATATAATTCATAACCTTAAGATTGCTTCCATAAGTATTACTAGTATAAGGTTCACCACAATTCTCACAAATAAGAAAATGGTTTTGCACCATATTAATCCCCATAGATTTAGCATCAAATTTCTTTACTTTTTTTTAACAACAATGCATTTTTTGGTTCTTACAAATTTTTAAAAGCATCCATATCTACCTTTCTAGGAATGCTTTTTGATTTTCACCTCTTTACTAGCCATTGACAACTCTTGGAGGCCATTTCATATAGTAATGCAAAAGTTTGCAACCTAGTAACCAACCATTGTAAGGAGTTAAAGACTATGAGAGACTTAACCTTAACTTGCAAGTAATGGAAGAATGATAATTTAGAAAAATAGTAAGACAATTAACACAAGAAAAAGTATCATAGTAAATTAATCAAAAAAACAAACAAATTAATTTAATTTGAAAAAATAAAAAAAGAAGAAAACTTTTTTCGATCATAATAAGATCTGCATATGTTGATACATATTTGTATGGATTAATGATTGTACTAAACAAATATAAGAGCATCTAAACATAGAGAAATAATGAGACAAACCCACATAGAACCTTGCTTATGTGGTAAAATCCTTGAGTTGCTTATACCTACCACTCAGTAGCAAAAAACTTACATTAATAGAATAAGAACAATTTATAACTTGCAAAAATATACCTCTAATACATCTATTAGTTAGGACAACTACCTTCACTACTCCTATGTTGCCCTTGCTAGTTGCCTTTGTAGCTAATATGATCAAAGTTGGGTCTGCTTCTCCTCCTGAACCCTACCACTATTTGGTGGTATGATCAGTCACCAAAAGTCAATACAAGTGTAAATCCTAAGTGTTAGAAAATCCAAGCTTTAAACCTAAAATAAATCTAAGTCGTGGGTATTAATTTCCTTTTAATTAACCTAATGTGATAAAATAATATGTACTAAAATTTCTCACAAAAAATTAATACCAAAATTACTCTCAAGATACTAGAAATCTGAACTAGAAAATTGTTGTACTTTCAAAAATAACAAGATTCAAACATGCCAGAGTTTCCACATGTCTTTCTAATTACTTCACTAATTAAAAGAGTGGGTATTTATAGAAAAATTTGAGCAGCCTAGGTAGCTCACTGGCCCTTCATAGCGGTGAATTTCGTAGCCCATGGTGGAAAGAGAGGTTGTAAGACCCTAATTAGCAAACAAAAATTTCATATTTGTTTCAAAAAAATTTCAAGTAGCTTTTCACAAATACCCATAAAAAACTTAAATAAAAACATGAAAAATAGCCTAAAATGCATACTTAAATTCCAACCCCCATGGTGTGTGTAAAACATACAAAATACAAAGTGTAACTAACTACATAAGTATGTAGTACTGACCATCAATAAATTGCCTTAAAAAAGGATTGACAAAACACTAAGGAAAATAGACTCTAGTTTTTCTCCTGGGAATGCCAACAAGGACTGAAGGACTTACAATTTATCCCTTTGGATTTTCATGGGAAAACACATAAAAACTAAACATATTCTCATCTTAACATGCGATGGTTATGCAAGATTCCCTAAAGAAGTTTGTTTCCATGAACAAACAATGATGCAAACCCAGGCACCTCTAAAGAAACCTACATCAAGTGAATCCATTTTATTGTGCTCCAACCATCTTCATGAATTAACACATCTATGCTGCATGTTTGAACTCTACTAACACTTCTAACATACACATATGACACAACACATATTCATGATGTGTAGTCTAACTAGAATAACTATTATGTTACCTCTACAGAGGTACATATCAATAGCCTAAATACAGGCAAACATGCAATAGATAGGCACATGTTCCTAAAATTCCTATTTACTTTATGTTACACTCCCTATACATGTATGCAAGTTAGGTCACAAAGAAATAGTGTACCATACACTCAAAACTAGTGCAGTATGTAACAAAGCAACAAATGTCGAGTTATGCAAATAAACATTGTTGCTCTTTTTGACATAGAAAGTAAAAGGAACACATTTACAAGAGGGAGATAAGGCATATAATCAAGCAATAATCGTAATACTCATATAATTAATGGAGAAAACTAATTCAATAACATCATGACAACAAGCAAGACAACAATAATAGAATACAAAATAAATGAGGAATAAACAAAGAGCATAAAGAAAAATAAAAATACACACTAGATTCTTTAGGCATACACCCCCCTAAAGAATACACCATATACAATCTCAAAGGGAAATGCTAACACCAATAGCCTTCCTCAGGGATTGGAACCTAAGAGATTCTAAAGGTTTAGTAAACAAATTAGCATAATAAAAGTTAGTACTAATATGTTGCAATAACTATGTGTTTAACTCCACTAAATTTTTGATGAATTGATGATGAATATTGATATGTTTAGTTCTTAAATATTGGACAGGGCTTTGAAATGTATATAGCACTAGCATCATCATAAATAAAAACCTGATCTTATACCTTTATACCATAGTGTGTGTACATCGAATTAATCCACAAAAGTTGAGACTAGCATATGCAATATACTCTACCTTAGTTGTTGAAAGAGACATTGGGCTTTGCTTCTTACTCTTTCAGTTAATGAAATAGTTTCCTAAGTTACCACCTAAAGTGTTTTTGTGATGATCATTACATATAGCCCAATTAGCATCAGAATACATTACCAGCTTAATAGTTGTTGTGTCTATTGGAAACCATATCTCCAAATCTGAAGTCTTATTGACATAGTTAATAACCCTCTTTATGATGACAATATTAGACTCTTTGGGAAAGGACTGAAATCTAGTACAAAAATCAATGCTAAAGGAGATATTAGGGTGACTCGTACTCAAATAATGTAGACTCTCAATTGTACTCCTATACAAAGTTTGGTCAACATCTTTTCCCAAAGGATCTTGGGAGAAAAAATAGAAGTTCTCATTGGAGTATGAGTATTCTTAGTTTTATCCAACATAAATTTCTTAACTAGCTCTTTAGCATACTTATCTTGAAAAAGGAAGATTCCATCTTTCAATTGTTTAACCAAAAAATCAAGGAAAAAATTTAATGCTCTAACCAAATTCATCTCAAACTATTTTTATATGGTTAAGGCAAAATCTTAAGCGAGGTCTTCCTCTTTGGATCCAAAGATGAAATCATCAACATAAACTTGGGCAAACACCATTTCTACTTTTCCTTTCTAAATGGAAATAATTTTGTCACCACACTTCCTCTTTGAAAACCATGGTTGAGCAGGAAGGTGGCTAGGCACAAGGAGCTTATTTTAAAACATAAAAGAATTTCTTTAACAATATAATGTGATTTAGAAGGTGTGTATCTTTAAATCCTTTAGGTTGCTCAACATATACTTCCTCCTTGATAACACCATTTAGGAAGACACTTTTGATCTCCATTTGATATAGCTTGAAACCAAAGTAATAAGCCAAGCTAATCAATATTATTATGGACTTAAGGTGGGCATACAGTGCAAATATTTTCTCAAAGTAAATACCCTTTAATTGAGTATAACCCTATGCTTCAGTTCTTGATTTGTTTCTAGAAATCATGCCATTCTCATCCTCTTTGTTCTTGTACAACCAATATGTACCAATGACATGTTTATGTTTTGGTTTGGAACTAGTTACCAGACATCATTCCTTTGAAATTGGATATGTCGTTCTTGTGTAGAGTTGACCCAATGTATAATCTATAAGGCTTGCTTAAATTTTTTTAGGAATAATAATCAAAGTGTAACACATGTAGTTCAAGGTCTCCTAGATCTTATGACTGATACTAACACCTTTTTAAATGTAACCGATTATGTTGTTAGTTGAATAAGCGCCTTTAGCCCATTTAGGAAGAGATGATTCACTTTATTCATCTTTAATAGTCAATGGTGGCTCAAGAGGATTGGAAGCAGAAAGCCACTCTCCATCGCTAGCAACATTTTCATTAGATTTCCAAATTTCAAAGATGTCACTATCCTTAGACTCCACCATCTTAGTAGCACCAAAATCATCAACAATAACATTGACAAATTCCATCATATTAAAGGATCTAAGATTATAGATATAATAGGCTTGGCTATTATAATAATATCCAAGAAAGATATCGAGATCACTTTTAGCTTCAAACTTATCCAAATCTCTCTATCCTTGAGAATATAACATGTGCTCTAAACATAGTAATAAGCTTTACATTGGGTTTCTTTCCATGCATAAGCTCATAAAGAGATTGAAAAAAGCTAAGTTTTAAAAAACACTGGTTCAAGGTGTAACAAGAAGTGTTCACAACTTTAATCCAAATATTTCATGCTAAGTTTTTACTATTCAACATTACTCTAGCCATTATGTGGATGACTATTTTCTTTTTCTTAGCAATTCCTTTATGCTAATGTGTCAAATAATAGAGAATTGATGCTAACTACCCAAGTTTTCATTGAGTGACTTAAACTCAGAATCTTTAAATTACTTGCCATGGTCATTTCTAATTTTGAATATACTTCTGATGGAATTAACCTTTTTGTTATGAATTTTAACACATAAAGTCTTCAAATTGACAAAGGCTTCTAATTTTTCCTTGAGAAACATTACATAAAAGTACCTAGAGTAGTCATCAACTACCACCATGATGTATTTTCATCCCTTAATACTAGCAATATGCTTTGGACCTATCAAGTCCATGTGAAAAATTTCTAAAGCCTCATAGTAGAGAGATACTAAATCTTTTTATGTTAATTATTGCTCTGCTTGCCAACTGGTATGGACCATAGATATGATCAGGAAATGTAGATATGGAAGGGAGGCCTCTACTAGTCTAGATACTTGAAAATTTCTTTAGAAGTTTGTAGTTCACATGACCCAATGATTTGAACCTATGAACTCAAATCTTGAAATACACAGACATGAAGTGTTTGAGAACTCTAAGAGGAACAAATAAAGACCTAACAACAAATCAAAATGATACTAGAAATATAACATTTATATTTTACTATCACCATAACTATATGGATATTATGCACCAATGATCCAACAGTGATAGAATGCCACAAGAGTTAAAAATTCCTTGATAGATTGGTTTGTAATGGAATAATGAGGCTAAAAAGCTCTCAACTTTGATTAAAATTCAAATATCATATATGATCAGAGGTATTTTAATAGCTTCCTAAAAGTAGAATATATATACATTCAAAAAATAAAAGCTCTAATGAAATTAACAATATTGAACAAGTAAAATATACGAGAATTCAAAATTATTACATGTAGGCCATAATGTACATTAAACATGCCATAGCATGGTGTAAGAACAAGAAAATAGAATTGATCCTAAAGTGTTATACCATGGTGCATATTTAATCATGTTGGAGCAAGCCTTGCCTTCTTTGTTGAAAATTCATCCGACTATTGCATGCCACAGTGTGCATTAAATCATGCCACAATATGGATCCACTTTCTAGAATTAACACTCTTATTTCTTACCATGACCAATGGAATGGGTTGTGCCCTTCTTTGGCTTCCTTTTTCCTTGAAACAATTCTTGAATTAGCTTGTTAATTGCTTTCTTAAGCAGCTTAGTCTTAGAGTTTATAGTTGACTTGCTAGGGCATGGCAACTGTTTGGTATTTATATCATTGCCCTCTTATTCAAAAGAATTCAACCTCGAATTTGAACCTTCATCCTGGTGTAAGTTTTGAGGGTCATCCATTTGAATCTCATCAAAATAGTTTCACAAAAAATAAAAAATAGTAAATAAGCACTCTCTTATTCTTTTACTCTCCTCATTATTTTTTCCCACTGCATTACCTAACTCCTTTTCTTGTTTCTCCCTCTCAAGAATTTATTTTTCTACTCTCTTATTGCTTTTTTCTTTTTTTGATTCCTTTCTCTTTCACTCTTCTCCTTTGCTTCTTCCTTTTCTTTTTCCTTTACCTTTTCACTCTCATGTGATCTTCATAATCTTGATTTATGGTAAGTGGTACAAGAGTAATTTGTTTACTATCTTTGTTAAACATTTACTTATTCCTAAACCCATCATATGACACCTTACTATAATATTCCCATGGCCTACCCAACAAGATATGCCAAGCTTGCATTAGTATTTACAACACTTCAACTTTATAATTATCAATGTAGAAAGACACTAGTACCTGTCTATCTACCATTACCTCATCATTATCATTCAACCATAGAAATTTGCATGGTTTAAGGTATTTTGACATGGTAAACCCTAACTTTTCAACCAGGGTAGTACTAGCTAAATTAGTGTAACTCCCCATCAATAATCACATTACAAACCTTATTGCTCATATGATAACTAGTATGAAAAATACTTTCCCTTTGTTGTTCCATGTCATCATCTTTAATTTGAGCACTTAATGCTCACCTTAATAGAAGTGTTTCACCTTCTACAAAACACATAACCAAATCTTCCTCACAAGCTACCTCTAGGGGTGGCATCTCTTCATCTACATTTTCATCTTCTGTCTCCACCTCCCTACTCACTTGGGCTATCATTGTTCTTTTGTTCAGAAATTGAGATATGACATCACCCCTAACAAGACAACTGATGAGTGCTTAAAAAGCACTAAAATTAACATAATTTTATGTACTTTAATTGATTAAAAATATTTATATTTATTTGATTTTTTCATATTTTTATATAAATTTGTCCTTTTAGAATCACGGGTATTTTTATTATTTTGAAGGTCTTTTTGCTTCAAAAGAATAACTTAAAGACTCGAAGAAAAATACTGGAAGTAATACATTGCAAATATATTGGGAAATAAATGAGGAAAACTCAAGAAGATAGAAAAATTGGTCAAAATGGGTCAAAAAGGTCAAAATCCTGCGTGCAGTTGCCCATCCACTCTTAGAAACGCATATAGCGTGCCACACCATGCCAAGAATCCACCTACACAACACCAAAGTCTACGCATATCTTCCCAAACAACACCCAACTTGCTTTCACATTTTTTCCCATCTATGCGCATCCGCCCGAATCACGCTGAACACGCATGCGTATCTGCCCCCATTTGCACCCAACCGTACCCCATCATGCCAAATTCAGGTGCACCACTGCTTGCATCAATACTTACGCCAGTTCCTGTCCATTTTGCATCAGTGCTTACGTCAACATCTGTCTATTATGCATTTTACCCAATTATTATCATTTTTTCCCACTTTTTTACCCTTCTCATCACCTATAAATACCCCCTCTCCTCCATTACAAAACACCCCTAAAACACACCTCAAATACATTTTCTCAGCTTTTTATTTCTCTAGTTTTTTTATTTTTATAGTTTCTTAGTTTTAAATTTCTTCTCTTTTTGAGAAGAACTAGTTTTGTTTTTGTAAATTTCTAGCTTTTTGATTCAATAAACATAAATGCAAATCCGTTTGGAGGTTTTCTAGTAATGAAATTAATATCAAGGTTTTGTAAGGATTCTTATTCTTTACAGTTATTTTTATGTTTTATTCTTATATGCTATATTTAGTTTGTTTTGTGATGAAATTTAACATGGCTTCCTGCTTGTAAACACGATATAATAATATTAAATAGGTAAAAATCTCTATAAAATGAATTGATTTTGTTTTTATTCAAGATTTTATATTAAGAATGTTAGAGAGAAATATATTATTTTTCATTATAAACTTAAATTTGAAAATTAGATCTTAAGGTTTAATTATCCAATTTGATTTAGACTAGTGCTCTTTTATTTATTGGTACATCGCCTAGTAGTTAGAGTGAAGTTCTATTTCAATTTTTTTTATAATATTATGATTTTGAGTTGGGATTTTAGTTTTACCTTTATCCTTACTGATCTCCACCTCTTTAGCTTTAATTGGTTCAAATTTTTCTTGAAACTTATTCCTTATTCTTTTCTCCAATTAGACTTACTAGGTGTTGTAAATTTTGGCTCTTATGATAGATTGATTACCTATCCTTTTAAATTTCCACTCTAATTTGATTGCTATGTTGAGCATGTCCTCCAACTCTACATAGTGATGAAGCTCCACTATGTTGGCAATCTCTTGGTTGAACCCATTTAGGAATCAAACCATGGTAGTTTCTACACTAGCTCTTATCATTGCCACTTCCATCTCTTTTTAGTAATCATTTACCATCTTGGACCCTTAATTATGCCTCTATAATTTTTATTGCAACTCCCTATACTAATAGCTAGGGATGAAACTCTTTTTTATGATAGCGTTCATGTCTTCCCAGCTGTTAATTGGCTATTCATGGTTCCTCATCCTACCAATCACTAATTGATCATACCAGTTTAGTGCATAATCAGTAAATTCAATTATGATGAGTTTAACCTTTTTATCTTTGGCATAGTTATGTCACGCAAAGAGGTGTTCCACTTTCTTCTCACACTCTTGGAATAACTCAGTGTTATTCTTCCCTTGGAATGGTGGCATCTTTATTTTGATATTTCCAAAGTTTCAATCAATTCTATCATATGGCCTAGGTGATGGTCTTCAAAAACCTCCCCTTTTATTTCTACCTCTCCAATTGCCAAATCTCCCTCTAATGTGTATCCTATCTTCCACATTTTCAAAGTGTATAACATCCTTCTAATTACCATTTTTTAGGATCTTCCTCTACATTGGCTTGTCTATTTATCCCTTTAGCATTGAGAACTTCTTGTGGTGCTCTATATTGCAAGGTTGCTATTATGGCATCTTGCCTTCCCACCCTCTCATTCATATTCGCCATCACAATAGTTATTCTCTCAAATGACTATTGCATAGCTCACAACATGAATGTTGTATGCACCCTTCCTTCTAGATTGGATGACTTGTTCTTGTTATACATTTGGAAGCAACTCACGCATATTTAATACTAATATTTCTCTTTTTTTAACACTAGAATAGATAACAAGATACAAATTATTTTAATCTCTTAACAATTTCGGTAAGAAATAAGGAAATAAATAACAAAATTCAATTATTGGAACAAAATTCTATTTTTTTAAAAAAAAATTACATCTTTTTTTAATTTTTATATATCAAATCTTATTTATTTTCTTTCTTTTGGATATATACTATTTTTTTATAACCAAATCAATTTTTAATTGAATTCAACAATGAAAAAAAATAAAAATTCACTAGAAAAAGACAAAAAATGACACAACAAACTCAGAAAAATAAAGAACACAAAAATAAGTAAAGATAGGAATCTAAAATTAGAACCTAGGGCTCTGATACCAATCGATAGGAATCTATAAGCTCGAACCTTGAAATCCATAGACACGAAGTGTTTGAGAATTTCAAGACAAACAACCAAAGACTTAACAACAATTGGAAATAATCCTAGAAAGCTAATATTCAGATTGTAGTAGCACTTTCACTCTATAGATATTATGCACTAAAGATCCAATGGTGATAGAATGCTACAAAGATTGAAAATTCCTTGATAAGTCAATTTATAAAGGAATAATGAGGCTAAAAAGCTCTCAACTTTGATTAAAAATGAAATATCATATATAAACTGAGTTATACCAATAGCTACCTAAAATTATAATATATATACAATAGAAAAATAAAGCCCTAATGAAATTAATAGCATTGAACAAGTCAAACATTTAAGAATTCATAGTAAATCAAGTACACATTTAATCATGATGTGGTGCAGTATAAGAACTAGCATTGAACATCCTTTAATAGTATTAAATCACGATGCATATTTAATTGCATTGAACAAGTCAAACATGTAAGAATTCATATTAAATTTATGGGTCATAATACATATTAAATGATGCTTTGGTGTAGTGTAAGAACTAGAAAACCAAATTGATCCGAGAGGTTTATCCCATGGATCACATTAATTAGAAAGCTAAATTGATCCAAGAGTGTCATGCCATGACACTTATTTAATCATTTTGTAGTGAGCCTTTCCTTCATTGTTGAAAATCCATTCAAAAACTACATGTTGTGATGCAAATGAAATCATATCCTCACACAAACTCACTTTCTAGAATAAGCATCCTTATTTCTTGGCCTGGCCCTTGGAATGAGTTGTGGTCTTTTTGTGGCACCCTTTGGCCTTGAATTAACTCATGAATTAGCCTATTTAGTGCTTCCTTAAGTGACTTAATCTTGGATTGTAGTTGGCTCATTGAGGAATTATGGTGATCTTGGATTCGCCTTACCCAATCTTTGATGCAAAAGCTCCTCTACATTGAGATTAATTTTTTTTCATATAAAAGACAAGGTGTCACCATCACAATAATATTTATCTTCTAATTTGATTCCCTTAACCATAACCCTTCCAAAGCTATCATACATAGTGCATTCTTTGTCAATATATTGAACTAAAGACCTATCATCACATATTTGACTTATGTTGATAATATTGTCTTTTAAACTATCCACAAAGAGAACATTCTTAAGTTTGGGGATTATAGGAGCATTAATATAGCCTTTACTACAAATCATAGCTTTATCCCATCAAGCAAAGTAACAGACCATTCATTACCTTGTTTGTCAAGAAGGACTTATCTATAGTCATATAGCGATAACACCCATTGTTAAAATACCAACTATTATAGGCTTAAGCTTTAAGAGAAATATGCAAAACATTGCACTTTAGATCAAGAGCATCGTCATAACTAACCGTTAGTAAGTCTTAATGAATGATTAAGTATTTCCTCAACATAACCCAAAAATTTCTTGTTAGGGAGGGGAGCTTTACCAATAGAAGTAGGAATGGATAGAAACCTAGAGGAGTCAGGAGGAGGGGAGAGAGAATCACATTTGGAACGTAGGTCATATAAAGAGAAATCATTTACATGATCCACCTGAGCAGGATTTGATTTTCCAACGAATTGAGTGGACAATGGAGAGGGAGTAGCTTGATAATAAATGTATTCAAGACCTCTCAAATCACTGATGAACGAAAACCGGCATCGCCAATTCTCGCAAATACTTTGGTTTTAATATTTGTAAAACTCTCGCAAGTGCACGAATCATTTCGTAGAAAATGATAAGTATACTCCCAAGGTCGATCTAAGGAAGGAATGTATGTGGTTTTTAATTTATTATTCAAACTTTTAAAAACGAAATTAAATCCTAAACATCCTGTCAAGATAGTTTGGTTTTTGTGTTCCTAATCTAATAACATAAAATAAACATATATACAGATTAATTAAATATAATCTAAAAAAAATAAACATAGATACAAATTCAATAAATATTTATCTAAATATATATACAGATTCAATAAATATTCATGCAAATTTTATCATTTATATTAGTGGAGTATTTATGGATATAATAACTAAATTAATTATGCTTGCTCATATTATCTAGGTTATTAAAGATATAAATTGATATTTTATTGATTCTCTTTTTTTTGTATGAATACCACCTTTGGTGGGGTTAGATATTCTTTGTTAACTAAACAAATCAATTAACACCTATGGGTGGGGTTGATAACTAATTTGGTTAATTAAATTAATTCCTTTTTCTAAGAGATTGAAAATGAACCATTTAAATGCCACCTTTGGTGGGGTTAGACAGTTTAAACTTTATTCAAGGTGTCCAAATTAAACCCAAGAATTTAGTTATCCGAGTACTAACTTTCAAGTTTTAAAACCACTATTGAAAACATGTTGTCAATACATTTTCACATAATAATTCTTATAAAAACTTTTGAAATAGAGCTTCACTCTAACTACCGGGCGATTGTACCATCAAATAAAAGAGCACTACTCTAAATCAGACCGGATAACTAAACCTTAAAATCTAATTTTCAGATTTAAGTTTGTAATGAAAAATAATATATTTCTCTCTAACATCCTTAATATAAAATCTTGAATAAAAATAAAATCAATTCATTTTAGAAATTTTCACCTATTTAATATTTCTGAAGAATAACAACGTTATTATTACATCATGATTATAAGCAATTGACTAGCAGTTAAATTTAATCACGGACAAATTAAATATAACATGTAAGAATAAAGCATAAAAATAGCGTAAAGAAAATAAAATCCTTCTGAGAACTTCGACGCTATTCCCGTTGCTAGAAAACCTCCAAGCGGAATTTGCACTTCCATTTATTGAATCAAAAATCTAAATTATTACAAAAACATTACAAGTTCCTCTCAAAAAGAGAAGAACTCTAAACCTAAGAGAATTGAACTAAAAACTAAGAGAAAAACTAAGAAAAGCTTAGAAACTAAGAAAGAAACTAAGAAAAACTCAAAAACTAAGAAATGAGAGAAAGAAAGAAGAGAGAAGTGTGGTTTTGAGGTGTTTGAAAGTGTGTTTTGAAGTGAAGGGAAGGTGGGTATTTATAGGTGAGGATGGAGAGAAAAAATGAGTAAACAAATGTTAAAAAAAATATTAAAAAATTAACAAATGTGTAATGGACATGCTGAGGTCATCAATGACGGCAGCTTGACGTCATGGGGGCGGCTGCATGTGGAAAATGGGGCAAAAACGCGTTGGGCGCGGTGCGGCTGTCGGCTGCGCGCGTGAAACGATAACTCGCGCGATCTTTGCGCGCATGAACGATAACCTCGCGCGCGATCTGCCGCAGCATGAACAATAACCCGCAAGGTGCTGCGTGCATGAAAACGATACCAGCGCGATTTGGGGTGGAGCTGAGTCTTGGGCGCGGCTGGGCGGGCGGCTGGCGTTGCTTTTTCTCCTTTTTGACATTTTTGACCTTTTCGACCCATTTTGTCCAATTTTTCCATGTTTTTTGACCTTTTCCCACTTATTTATTAATATATTTGTGATGTACTGCTTCAAGTATTCCTCTTTGAGTCTTTAAATTGCGTTTTTAAGCCAAAATACCTAAAAAACAATAAAAATACCCGTGATTCCAAAAAAGACAAATTTATATAAATATATGATAAAACATATAAATATATATATTTTTAATCAATTAATGTGCATAAAATCATGGTTATTTTAGTGCACATTAATTGATTAAAAATATATATATTTATATGTTTTATCATATATTTATATAAATTTGTCTTTTTTGGAATCACGGGTATTTTTATTGTTTTTTAGGTATTTTGGCTTAAAAACGCAATTTAAAGACTCAAAGAGGAATACTTGAAGCAGTACATCACAAATATATTAATAAATAAGTGGGAAAAGGTCAAAAAACATGGAAAAATTGGACAAAATGGGTCGAAAAGGTCAAAAATGTCAAAAAGACGGAAATCGTGCCATTTGCCGCCAGTACAGCGCCCGCCACGTGCAGGCCAGTAGCGTTGGCACTGTTCACATCCGCCGCGCTGCGCCCCACGATCGCCCCCCCTCCGCCCGCCGCACGCCTTTTCGCCCCATTTTTCACGTGCAGCCGCCCCCATGACATCATGCTGACGTCATTAATGACCTCAACATTTCCATTACGCATTTTTACATTTTTTTACATTTTTTTAACATTTTTTTACTCATTTTTTCTCTCCATCCTCACTTATAAATACCCCCTCCCTTCACTTCAAAACACACCTCAAAACACACTTCTCTCTTCTTTCTTTCTTCCATTTCTTAGTTTTTTAGTTTTTCTTAGTTTTTCTTAGTTTTTAGTTAATTTTTCTTTGTTTTAGAGTTCTTCCCTTTTTGGGAAGAACTAGTTATGTTTTTGTAATTTATTAGCTTTTTGATTCAATAAATGGGAGTGCAAATTCCATTTGGAGGTTTTCTAGCAACGGGAATGGCATCGAAGTACTGTAAGGATTTTATTTTCTTTGCAGTTATTTTTTATGCTTTATTCTTACATGTTATATTTAATTTGTCTGTGATTAAATTTAACTGTGCTAGCTATTTGTAAAAATGATATAATAATAACGTTGTTATGCTTGCGAAATATTAAATAGGTAAAAATCTCTAAAATGAATTGATTTTATTTTTATTCAAGATTTAATATTAAGAATGTTAGAGAGAAATATATTATTTTTCATTACAAACTTAAATCTGAAAATTAGATTTTAAGGTTTAGTTATCCGGTCTGATTTAGAGTAGTGCTCTTTTATTTGTTGGTACAATCGCCCGGTAGTTAGAGTGAAGCTCTATTTCAAAATTTTTTATAAGAATTATTATGTGAAAATGTATTGCCAACACGTTTTCAGTAGTAGTTTTAAAACTTGAAAGTTAGTACTCGGATAACTAAATTCTTAGGTTTAATTTGGACATCTTGAATAAAGTTTAAACTGTGTAACCCCACCAAAGGTGGCATTTAAATGGGTCATTTTCAATCTCTTAGAAAAAGGAATTAATTTAATTAACCAAATTAGTTATCAACCCCACCCATAGGTGTTAATTGATTTGTTTAGTTAACAAAGAATATCTAACCCTACCAAAGGTGGTATTCATACAAAAAAAGGAGAATCAATAAATATCAATTCATATCTTTAATAACCTAGATAATATGAGCAAGCATAATTAACTTAGTTATTATATCCATAAATACTCCACTATTTATAAAAGATAAAATTTGCATGAATGTTTATTGAATCTATGTTTAATTTTCTGTAAGTAGATTAAAAACACAAAAACCCCAAAATATCGTGACAGGATGTTTAGGATTTAATTTCGTTTTTAAAAGTATGAATAATAAATTAAAAACCACATACATTCCTTCCTTAGATCGACCTTGGGAGTATACTTATCATTTTCTATGAAATGATTCGTGCACTTGCGAGAGTTTTATAAATATAAAACCAAAGTATTGGCAGAATCGGCGATGCCGGTTTTTGCTCATCAAGTTTTTGGCGCCGTTGTCGGGGATGACTCCGTTGCGGGGATGGCATCAAAGTTTTTGGCAATCCCGATTCTGCTCATCACTATGAATCAATAATGTACACATGCATATAGTTAGGAACACTTTGTATATGAGCATGTTTACATACACCCTGAGGTTGGTTTTAGTAGTGTGCATGCTAGGTGAAGAACTATTCACATAATCTTGCTAATGTTGTCACTTATGCTTTTGTTTCATTTTAGGGGTGGGTATTTGTGGAATTTACTCAGCATTTTTTGAAACAAAATTTTTTTTATCACCTCACCACCAAGCTTGCCCCCAAGTTTACTACCACCTTTGCCACCACCTTCGACAAGGTGGCTAGCAAGGTGGACATCCAAGGCTTTATGAATATCCCTTATTTCTTATTTTGGATGCAAAAAAATGTAATAAATCTCTAACAAATTGACATCTCACTTTCTATTTATGGATCACTAATACCTTATATGTTGTTTGGTATTATTGATTTATGACTGTCTGAGAAAAATCATGCTTATGAATGGGAAGTACTGAAGATAACATTTGCAAGTAGGTTGTGTGTGAGTCATGTATTAGCTAGGAGTTACTTTGATGCAACTGTTTATTTGTGAGAACCTCATTGTGAGAGTGAGTTACTTTAAATGCATTGAATTATCATATTTCTTTTTCTGTACAATAAGAGATAGGAATTTTGGTTGCTGATATGTAATTACTATTCATAACATATTGGGTGCTATAGGCTTTAGAGGAGATCCATGTTCATGTGTCGAACCAAGTTATTGTAGAAGTAGTAAGCTAGAGCAGTAATAAGCAGTTCTGAAAAGGCTCCAACCGATAGAGGTATTGGTGATTTTATTTTCTATTAGAAGTGCAATATGTTTTATTGATTAGTGAATTATTTGTTGCTGAGTGGTTGCCTTAAACTATCCGAGGATGTTACTACAAAGATAAGGTCTCTATGTGTGTTTACCTCGTTATATCTGGTGTTATGCATGCTCTAATGTGTGGCTAGTACAATTAAATTTTAAATGTTGTATTTATCTACAAACTGAAGTTTAAACTTTAATTAGAAAACTTTAATTGGAAAACTTTAATTAGAAAACTTTAATTGGAAAACTTTAATTATTATAATTACTAGCTTTCTCACTTTTGATTATTACTTTTTCTTTATATTGAATGTATGTGATTATTTGTTTGGACTGTACCTCTCTATTGTTTGCCTATTTGGGTTGATTCCATAAGGAATCAATATCCCCTTGACTTGATTATGTATCGGGTCTTGGCCATTTTCTTTGTAGTCATGCTTATTAGATTGTGCGTCAATATAATCTATCTTTTTATCTACATGTGAGTTTTGCATGAGTCTCCAACAAGTTAGTATCTCCTTACCTTAGAAGTGTAAATTGTGTGAAACTCTTTATTATGATTTGGTATATAATGTATGATTGCATGCTATGTGATATTTTCTATGTTAAATATGCTGGTAGCCTAGATAAGAACCTATGAGGCATACCATCACTAGTGTATTTACTATATTTTCTTCTTTCCTACTGTAGGTTATTTTTATTTTATGTTGAATTGAGCATGATGTTTTGTACATCTGCTTTGTTAATTTCTCAATTCACATTATGAGGCCTCCTTGGCTCAATTGATATAGAGCTCATGAAAAGATTCAATGGGTTGGATTCTTAACCCCTCATATAGGTCTCGATTACCTATGTAAGTCTAAAGAATAATTGACCCTCGTGTAATGGTTCATACTTATGCAAATCTTCAAATTTGATCTTTTAAAAAACCAAAATTTGTGACAAAATGTTTAGGTTTAAATTTTGTTTTTAAGAATTTGTTAAATTATTTAAAAACCATGTAATTCCTCTTTAGACCAACCTTAGAAGTATACTTATTACTTCTTACAAAGTGATTCATGCACTTACGAGCTATTTTATAAATACAAAACTTGAGCATCAAGTTTTTGGCACCATTGTTGGGGATGATATTAGCTTAAAAACTCGATAATTTAGTATTATCAAGTTTTTGGGGCCATTGTAGGGGAGAAATAGCTTTTTAAAATTTTTATTATCAAATTCTTAAAAACTGTTTGTGTTCTAAATATTTGATTTTTATTTAAAATTGTAAAATATTTAGGTTATTAATTAACTTTAGATATTTTAATTTTTTTTAAAATAATAAAATATAAAATATAAAATATAAATTTTAATTTAGTTTTCTTTTCTTTTATTCATTTTAAATTTTTTGGTCAAATCTTTTTCTTTTATTTTAAATTTTAACTATCTTTTCTTTTCTTTTATT
The DNA here is from genome assembly GCA_033030585.1 of Hippophae rhamnoides. Lineage (NCBI taxonomy): Eukaryota > Viridiplantae > Streptophyta > Magnoliopsida > Rosales > Elaeagnaceae > Hippophae > Hippophae rhamnoides. Next base: position 34,296,192 of record CM065435.1, on the reverse strand, counting down.
TACTTTCTTTATTTTATTATTATACTTGATGTAATTATTGTATTAATTGTATCATAAATTTCTTGTATCATAAAATGTTTGCATTGTAAATTGTTTGCAACATACTATTACATTTATTTTATTTTTTATTTTTCTAGTTGATAGGTGATTTTAATTTTTGTTTCAAATAGTTTATGAGAGGTAGGAAGTTCTTAGGGTACCATCTCACACCTTACATAAATAATGTTAGTGTATTAAAAGAACTGTTAAGAAGGCACGACTTTGAGATCTAACAACCTTTAGTTGAGCAACACATAGAACCAAAACTGGACCAAAAATTATGGGAGAAAACTGACAACCTTGGTAAATGACCATAAATGAGTATGCAAGTCCAATAATTGGCACTATTATTGCCTCAATCCAACTAGGTGAGACTTACAAGAATTATGAGTTGAGAAATATTCTTTTTTCCATATTACCTTCCTTTAATGGTCTTCCTAAGGAAGACAATCTATCTTTCATTAGGGATCTCTATTCTATAGTCTAAATATTCCCTTTAGGTGTACTCAATGAAGACCAGCTTAGAATTTTGTGCTTCCTCTACACTTTCAAATACAAGGCCAAGGCTTGGCTGATATCACTCCTTCAAGGTTCCCTAATGACTTCGAAGGATGTATACAATGAGTTAATTGGACAATTCTATTCCTATTAGAAAACATCAAAGTTAAGAGTAAAAATCGCTACTTTCTCTAAAATGGAGAGAGAACCTTTCCATGAAGCTTGGTATAGGTTGAAACTATTCCTCACATCATAACTAGCTTCTACAACTGCAGAATAAATTTTTCTACAATGGATTGACACAAAAATTTCAATTCAACATTTATAATGATGTAGGAGGAGAAATGGGAGAAAAGGCAGCATCAAAGACTTATAATTTTTTTAGAAGTTGGGTGGTAATTCCTAATAGAAAAGCTCTTGAGTTAGATAGGTTGGAGTCAATGAAATTGACTTCAGTATAGAATTATAGGAGCAAATCTAACCAACAATGTTGTGCTTCTCACCACACATGCCACATTTAATAAATAACAATATAGATTTTATAGTAGTTTGGGACATGGGGCTAATACCTGTCCCTACTAAGGAGAAACAATTACTAGACTTGAAAAAGTCAATGCATTGGGGGGTTACCAACTAAGATCCATGTACAATCCTAATGAAAATACCTATAATCCATGGTGAAGAAATCATCCTAATTTCTCTTGTAGACAAAGCAATCCTCCATTCTCCCAGAGCTCAAATCAATAAAGCCAACAATACCACCAACAATTGCCTCGAAATCTCCTAATAAAGAAACTCTAAAGGATAACTTGAATGCATTCATTCAAGTGAGTAGGGGACAACTGATCAAAAACAAATTAAAGGTCAGACTTTGTAGAGGTACAAGTTGAACAACTGACTGAGCACTTGCAGATGCAAAGAAAATAATAGTTTCGTGGTCATAACAACAATTGTAGTCAATGATGTAGGGACATTGAGTTTCCTAAATGAGGAATTCATCTATGCAATGTCATTCTAAAGATGATAAAAATAGTCATGGATGGGAGGTAAACCATTATTTTCTTTTTTTGCTATAATTCCATTATTTTCATTTCATAGTTATAATTAATTTTATTTGTTATTTCATTCAATGTTTGTATCTTGGTATAGGTTTTTATGGTTATTTTATTATTTATATTAGTAATTTATTATTATTTTAAATACAAATTAAAAAAGGGGGTCTTATAAAAATTCGTGTAAAGAACAGAGTTATGTGCACAGTAGCATAAAATTTACCTCACCGTGACACATGTGCTTCTAATCAAATTGGGATAGGATTTTTAAAGCACGTGCCACTGCATGCTTTTACCTGCACCACGATTTGTGTACATTTTCTATCCAAAAATACAAGCCCTTCTGTATTTTCACACATTTTCTCTCCCTCAAACCCTAAAAGTCCCTAAAAAATAACACCTTTCTTTCATTTTTCCTTCAAATATTTTTACAAAGATCACATTCTTAACTATATCCTATCCATTCCATTTAAAAAGTTTGAAAAAACCATTAACTCTTTAAAAAATCTTCATCTTCTTCAAATTCATCATCCTCAATAACAAAAGTAAGTAATCAAAACTTTTTAGAGTTTGGGTTTTATGTTAAATTCTCTATATTTTATGGATTATTTTTGGATTAAAAAGAGGTCCAAACCCTAATTTGGACTAAGTAGGGTAAAGAAAATACTTTGTGTTGTATTATCAAGATTATTTGAGAAACTTTGGATTTATATATTGTTGATTTTTTAAAAAGAATATCACTAAAAGGGGTATCAACTTTTGAGAATTCTGATAGTATCAAAATTTCTAGTTATGAGGCCAAATTAAGTTTTGATAAAGTCATAGAATTAAACAAAGGATTTAGAGTAGAAAGGGGTATGGACTTTGATTTGGGGGCCAAATGCCCAATTTAAGGACTCTCTGATGTAACAATAGTATTAGATGGATAAGGTTTATTAAAGAAACAGATGATGCTATAGAATCAATTGTTCAGAAATTCTATGCAAATGTTCATGATGCTACCATGCCAACATCATGAAGAACAAGGATTAGATGACATGAAGGATTGAGCTCCAAATTTATTCCATAAATATTTATGAGTTTTTTATTTTTATTTACTTGTATTTTGTTATATTTTATGTTGTGAATTTTAGTTTAATTGTTTTGGTTTTGATATTATGTTTGTTTTTATTTCATGTTATTTGTTTTGCTTTATTTCCTGTCATGTGAACAAATATTTGTTATATTTAGAACTGTTAAATTTAGAATTGTTTGTTGAGATGTGTAAGAAGTACAAAATATTCTATCTACGTGATTAAAATGTTTGGAATGATGGATGCAACTACATTTTCACATAAATACTTGAGTACATTCAACAAATGGGTAACTTTTCTCCTCTTTACTCCTTATATTTAATTTCCAATTTTATATTGAGGGCAATGCAAGTTTTAGATTAGGGGTAAGAAAAGTTACATCTACATAAATTTGAGCAATTTTTCAATATTTTAATGAAACATTATTTACAATTTCATTTATCTTTATTTGTTTACTTTTATTTTTTTTATTGGTTTTGAAATTTTATGTTCGATTTTAAAACTTTTCTTGCAAAACATTATCATGTCTTTTAGTTAATTTTAATTAAATAATTAAGTCTTTTGCACTATTAGATTAATTTCTTGAAAATATCATAGAGTAATACGATAATTGGTTAGTTTTATCATAAATTTAATTCATGATAAAATATTGAAATTGCAATAATCCCAAAATTAGTGTTTAGGAATAAAATAGTGGAGATCATCTTATAGGAATAATTTGAGCCTTTATCTTTCCATTTGCAGTTATAATATTTTTTATAATCTTTTAAACACTCTTTTTATTGATTTAAATTGTTAGATGATCTCTGTATTTTTTTGCATTGAATGCTATGATATTTGCATATGATAAAGTGTTATATATTTATTTTTATTGCTTCAATTCAATGACTTAAGTAGAAATTGAAAGTATGTCTTTTTATTTTATGCATGACTTACCAAAAAAGAGACATATATGTGGTTACCTAATCCATTATAAAAGAAAAGCCAAAATTAGCCATTCACTAAATCATACAAATTATGTACAACTTTTCCAATGCATCATCTATGTCTAAAAAAACTAAAAAAGAGAAGAATTTCTCTAAAAGATATATATATATATATATAGAGAGAGAGAGAGAGAGAGAGAGAGAGAGAAGATAAAAATAAGAGAGTAAAATGAATAGTATAAACTAAATACTATGATAAAAAAATCCCTATATTTGTGAGAAATGGCTAAACACAAAAGAAAAATAAGAAATTAATCCCCAAAAAGTCATATAACTTCAAAAGTTTTATTTGAAAATTTTTATTGATGAAAAAAAATAATATGTGATTTCTTTATAAATCTTTTCATTCCATTCCTTTCATGAGATTAATGATATGCACTTATTGAGCACTTTTTTCTTTAAACATATACTAATGTATTAGTTCATTTATTTACATAAACTCTATTTGTATAACTTTGAATGAGTACTTGAAACCATATGATTAGTTTTTTTAGAGTATGACTTGTGAGGTTTAGAGTTGAAGTGAATTCAAATTCCGTACACTAAAATCGAGAAAATTAATATTGATGCATTTTTAATATGGATATGAATATGATTTTCAATTAATTATTACAATAAATTTTCAATGTCTAGGATTTTAAATAAACTTATGTTTTGAATTTTATTTATGAACTAAAAAGGTATTTAAAACATGAGAAAGTTTTGCTATTTTATTTTGTTTTCTTTTATTTTAAAATTTTACTTTCTTAAAATTTTAGTTTGTCTTTTGTTTATTTTTTATTTTCTTTTAAGTTTTTACATTTTGGTTTGATATTTGTGGGTATCATCTTTAAAATCCATAATGAGACTTAAACTAATCCACTAGTTTCTTATGCTTAATGCAACTGTGTCAATCTATGGAAATAATTAAGGATAGTAGAATTTATTTAGTTTTTATATTTAGTTTTTTTCTTTTCTCGCTATAGACTAGCAAGAAGATGGTTTCGGGTTGTGATGAGTGCTTTAAAGCACTAAATGTAACATTATTTTATTCATTTAAAATGTCAAAATGTATTTTTATTTGCATAATTTATCATCATTTTAGCAATTCTATCCTTTTGGATTCATGCATATTCTTTGGTTTATTTTTTGGTATTCATGGCTTCAAATTTAATCAACTAATAATGCCTGGAAGCACTCTATTGCAACCATAAAGCATAAAATAATAGCACATGTAAGCTTTACATATGTTCTGAAATCAATATAAGGGGTGAAATACAAAAGGGTTTCTAGAGCAGAGTAACACCTGTGCCATGATAAAGGTTTTTATGTACTGTATTGTAGGGAAATCATATCCAAATTTAAATGAGTTACAAGTTGGCTCATGTTACAATACAGAAGAAAAGCATATAATGACACATGACCATAAGATACATAATTTTCTCTCTTTTGTATCATTTTCTAACCCTATATAAACCCCTAAAAGCTATGTTAATTATCATCCCTTGTAATCCCATTAGCTCTTTCTTTAGGTGATTTATTAGTTTTCTCTTAAGTTTTTATTTTCTTAGTTTCAATGTTCTTATCTTAACTTTGAGAGTTGAACAAGTTTAGTTTATATAGTAGTTGATGAACGAAAACCGGCATCGCCGATTCTCGCAAATACTTTGGTTTTAATATTTGTAAAACTCTCGCAAGTGCACGAATCATTTCGTAGAAAATGATAAGTATACTCCCAAGGTCGATCTAAGGAAGGAATGTATGTGGTTTTTAATTTATTATTCAAACTTTTAAAAACGAAATTAAATCCTAAACATCTTGTCACGATATTTTGGGGTTTTGTGTTTTTAATCTAATTACAGAAAATTAAACATAGATTCAATAAACATTCATGCAAATTTTATCATTTATAAACAATGGAGTATTTATGGATATAATAACTAAGTTAATTATGCTTGCTCATATTATCTAGGTTATTAAAGATATGAATTGATATTTATTGATTCTCCCTTTTTTGTATGAATACCACCTTTGGTGGGGTTAGATATTCTTTGTTAACTAAACAAATCAATTAACACCTATGGGTGGGGTTGATAACTAATTTGGTTAATTAAATTAATTCCTTCTTCTAAGAGATTGAAAATGAACCATTTAAATGCCACCTTTGGTGGGGTTAGACAGTTTAAACTTTATTCAAGGTGTCCAAATTAAACCTAAGAATTTAGTTATCCGAGTACTAACTTTCAAGTTTTAAAATTACTATCGAAAACATGTAGTCAATACATTTTCACATAATAATTCTTATAAAAACTTTTGAAATAGAGCTTCACTCTAACTACCGGGCGATTGTACCAACAAATAAAAGAGCACTACTCTAAATTAGACCGGATAACTAAACCTTAAAATCTAATTTTCCGATTTAAGTTTGTAATGAAAAATAATATATTTCTCTCTAACATCCTTAATATAAAATCTTGAATAAAAATAAAATCAATTCATTTTAGAAATTTTCACCTATTTAATATTTCTCAAGCATAACAACGTTATTATTATATCATGATTATAAATGTAGCTACGTTAAATTTAATCACATACAAATTAAATATAACATGTAAGAATAAAAGCATAAAAATAACTCAGTAAAGAAAATAAAATCCTTACGTAACTTCGACGCTATTCCCGATTCTAGAAAACCTCCAAGCGGAATTTGCACTTCCATTTATTGAATCAAAAATCTAAATTATTACAAAAAACATTACAAGTTCCTCTCAAAAAGAGAAGAACTCTAAACCTAAGAGAATTGAACTAAAAACTAAGAGAAAAACTAAGAAAAGCTTAGAAACTAAGAAAGAAACTAAGAAAAACTCAAAAACTAAGAAATGAGAGAAAGAAAGAAGAGAGAAGTGTGGTTTTGAGGTGTTTGAAGGTGTGTTTTGAAGTGAAGGGAAGGGGGGTATTTATAGGTGAGGATGGAGAGAAAAAATGAGTAAAAAAATATTAAAAAATTAAAAAACGTGTAATGGAAATGCTGAGGTCATCAATGACGTCAGCATGACGTCACAGGGGCTGCTGCACGTGAAAAATGGGGTGAAAACGCGTTGGGCGCGCGGAGGGGCGGCCGGCCGCTACGCATGAACAGAATCAGCTGCTTAGCCGATCTTGCAAGCATGAACAAAGAACCCGCGCGCGTTGCGCGCGCATGAGCGATAACCCGCGCAGTGATCTTCGCGCGCATGATCAGTAACCCACGCGCAGTTTGGGGCGGAGCGGGGTGCCGCGCGCGGCGGGCCGGGCGCGCGGCGGCGCGTTTTTCTCGCTTTTTGACATTTTTGACCTTTTCACCCATTTTGTCCAAACTTTTTCCACATTTGTTGACCTTTCCCCATTTATTTAATTATATTTTTGTGATGTATTGCTTCAAGTATTCTTCTTTGAGTCTTTAAATTGCGTTTTTAAGCCAAAATACCTGAAAAACAATAAAAATACCCGTGATTCCGAAAAAGACAAATTATATAAATATATGATAAAACATATAAATATATATATTCTTAATCAATTAATGAGCATAAAATCATGGTAATTTTAGTGCTTTTTGAGCACTCATCAGTAGTTTTCTTTTAATTCAATAAGTAGTATTGGCAAATCTATTTAGAGGTTTTTGAGATACAGAAACAATACTGACAATCTGTACATAGGAGGATACGCTTGAGTTATAATTTAAAAATATTTTTCTATTTTTAGATTAATTTTATATATTGTTATGAATGTTATGTTTAATTTACTGATCCTTTATTAATATAACCCTATTTCATTGAAAATAATATTGATATTAGCAATGTTGTTATACTTGTGAAATATTAAAATAAGTAAAAAATATTTATGAAGTGAATTAATTTTTATTTCTTTGTCAAGATTTAAATAAAGTTTGCTAAAATTAATATTGATGAAGTATTTTTCATAGTAAATATGAAAGTTAGATTTAGGATTTAATTATCTATATTCGATTTAAAGTGATACTCTTGGATATTAGATTTAATTATCTAAATCTTATTTAGAGTCATGCTCTATTTCAAAGATTTTCATAAGATATATTATTGAAAAATATATTGACCACATATTTTTCGTAATAAATTGAAAATGTGAAAGTTAGTTTTCAAGCTTAAAATCATTAGCCTAACTTTGACACCTTGATGAGAGTTTAAATTGTTAGACTCGACTGAAGACAACAATTAAATTGTTTTTAATATCTTAGAAAAGAAGCATAATTTAATTAAAATTAATTGAAAGACTTGATCGAAATTAATAAGTGATTTTAAATAAAAAAATGTAAACCTAATTAATCTCCTATTTGTATATATAAGAAAGAATCTATAATCTTAATTCATATATTTAATAACCTAATTAATATTGAGCAAGCATGATTACCTAACTACTATATCTCATAGATTATTTAGTGAGTGTAAATGTTATTTTCCTGATGTTTGTTAAATCTATCTTTAATTTTATTTCATTATATTAGATATTTTAAGAATGTTTTGAAATATTTAAAAACCATATAATTTCTCTTCAGATTGACCTTGGAAGTAAACCTATCACTTCTTACAAAGTGATTCATGCACTTGCGAGCTATTGTATAAATAGAAAACTCAAGCATCATTATTCCTTTATGAGTTGACATGGTCCAGAACACAAATATTGTTTTATGATTTTTGCAATTGAGGCCATGGTAACGAAGTTTATGTCCACAATCCAAAATTTATTAATTATGTGGGAAACTTCAACAAATAAGGGAACTCCTACACTAATACCTGCAACCTAGGATTAAGAAATCATCTAAATTTCTCATAGGCTAATAAAAATCAAATGAATAATCCTAGTGCATGACCTCTTTTCAAATTGGTTGGGTTCAACGAACAACAACAATAATAACTGCTCAAAGAATCAAGGCTAGATAAATTAAAGATTTTCATGGAAACTATGGCCACCACTTTTGGTCACCACTTTTGGCCAAGATATTAACAAGATCAATATATGAAAAGATGTAGGTTATGTCCTCTATAGTGAAAATCTTAGTAGTAAGCGATGTTAATAACGATGGTAATGTAAGGAAACTAGAATTACAAATAGGGAAACTAGCACAAACGTTACAAACTAAACATTAAGGAATGCTACCCAGTAATAATGAAGTAAATCCAAAAGAGAAGGAAAATAGCATTTTGTATCAATTATGACAAGGAGTAGCTTGGTAGTAGAAGGTGAATAAGAGAAATTTATTGATATAAAAGAAAAAAATTAAAAAGTTTCCTTTTATTTTTTCGTTATAGAATAAAATAGCTAGTGGGCGAGTGAATAGAAGATCATCAAAATTATGACAAATTAAAAACATGTAGAATGGCTAGATACACAATTGCGTGTATATAAAATAATGCAAAAATATAAAGATTGAGACTATATTTTTAGGTAGGAGCAACCTAAACCACACCCATAACCTAAGAGAAAAATAACTAGTCCACTAGACCACTTAACTATCCACTATGAAAAATAAGGTCTAGTTACAAGGTTAACTCTCAAACTACCCACTAAGGTTATGCCCCAAAGCAATCTAAGTACAAGTCACTACTTTCATCATAGTCTCTATTAGAAAGATGGTCTAATGAACTTGAGTCATATGGGTTAATCAAAACTATATAGTTGGCATATAAAAAGTTAGAATAATAAGATTAGTGCAAATTTGTATCCTATAGCAGATTCAATAATGAATAAATCTAACTATATAATTTAATAAATATATTAGATAAATCAAAACCAACTAGAAACCCTAGAATATTGAGTTTAAAGTATAATATCACAAATACCATAGGCTTGTTAATTCATTAAAAACAATCACATATGTTTGATAAATGAACAAAATGAAAGAGCCTACTTGAATTGTTTTTTAAAAACAACGAGAGAGAGAATAATTCTAAATAATTCTCTTCTATGGTTAACAAAATTATGAGCCAATGGTATGATTAATTAGTGTAAGTCTTGTTGTATTCATTTCTGTGTGTTGGCTTTCTGTGTACAAAATATAGTGTTTTATTTATTCTTACTTAGTGTATTTTTCCTCTTCTGTGTAAGGTTAGTTACTGCAGATCAATAATACACATATGAAAATAGGTAGGTACACTTTGTATGCAAGCATGTTTACATACATTATAGGGTTGGTTTCATAGGATGCATGAAAATTAGGGAGTTGGGTTTTGAAAGGCGAGCAAGCGATGGAGTTGACATTGTCACTTGTGCTTTTGGTTCATGTTAGGTGCGGGTATTTATGGAAACAAATCAATAATTTTTGGAATGAAAAAATGTGAATTTTAAGCATTATTCCTCCAAGGTTACCACCAAGCTAACAATCTCCCTTACCACCACCATTTTCCAGATGATTGGCAAGGTTACTGGCGAGGTGGAAAATTTGAGTTCTATAAATACCCTCATTTCTTCTTATTTGGCATCTAAAAAAATGTAGCCGAGCTCTGTCAAATTAACATCTCATTCTTTCTATTTATGGATCACTAATACCTTGTGTGTCGTTTGATATTAGTGATTCATGATTAAGTGTGAAAAACTATGCTTCTGAGTGGTGAGTACTTGAGGTGGTGTTTTTAAGTGGTTTATATAAGCCACGTGTTAGACAGTTGTTGCTTTATACAAATTTTTATATTTGAGGACCTTTTTGTAAGAGTGGGCAGAGTTATTATTTAAGTTTCCACATTGAGTTATGTTGCCTTTGGAGGTTAGCCTAGTTTATGCATCAAACTAGGTTGTTACAGAGGTCTCAAGAAAGAGTATTAATAGGTAATTAGGATGGAGGTCCCAACTAATAAAGTTCATAGTGGTTTTATTTCTTTAAGAGTTATTACCGATTTATTATTTAGTGAATTGTTTATTAGTAAATGGTTGCCTTAAGCAACCCAAGAATGTTACCATATAGATAGGGTTTCTGTATAGGTTTACCTCATTATATCTAGATTTATGTATACTCGAATGTGTGGCCAGTACAATCAATGTTTAAATGGTGTATGTGCCTACATACTAAAGTTTAGTCTTTAATTAGAAAGTTTTTAATATTTATCACCTGCTTTCTATTTACTAAATTCTATATACATTGCTTTATTATAATGTATTTCTATATTTTTTTATATTGTAGCTGTGATTACTCATCAGGTGTTTCTATCTTTGGTGTTTGTGAGATTAGTTTGAGTCCTTAGGGAGTCAACATCTCCTTAACCTAATTGTGTATCAGGTCTTGGACTCCTACTTAGTATATATGCATGTTTAGATTACATGTTAGTGTAATTTTCCTTTTATCTATATATATGCTTGGTGTGCGTCTATAAGGAGTTTGTAGCTCCTTACCCTGCATGTGTACCAGGTGTTATAATCTTTATTATGGTTTGCTATGTATGTTTGATTGCATTCCATGAAGTACAATCATCATTCACCGAATATGTTTTCATATGAGGTCTTGAAGTGATTGGAAATTGATAACTGTATTTTATATAGTTATTTTCATCAATTTTAGTAATGATAATTGCTATGTTCTTTAAATATTTAGTGTATTTTTGTTAAATAAATTAATATTTTCCTTTTATATGCTAAAAATACATTTTTAATAAAATTAAATAAATCTGTATCGAAAATGTACTTAATTTCATATTTCTGTCCACAAATATAATTTCAGATAATATGGTTTCTTAATTACAATTTATAAAAATCGAAAATATAATTTAAATTAAATTTGGGCTTAAGTATAATTATTAAAAGTTTAAAAAATTTAATTTAAAATTAGCACAGGCTTAACTATAATTTAAGAAAGTTTAAAATGTAATTTGAATTAAATTTGTGGGTGAAAATATAATTAATAAAATTTTAATTTTCTCTCAAGCAGGTGAGATAAGGCCACGCGCCTCTAGTCCAACGCCGCAACGTGGACCGTTCGATCGGATAAGACACGGCCGAGATTCGCGCGTGTGTAGAACAAAACCCACCAAGGAGAGTGGGTACGGAGTTCTTTTGTACGCACAGGGCCGAGATGCTGGGGCCCACTGCCGCGCAGTCGGCGTGCAGAGTGGGACCCACATGTCGGCTGTGCAGATTCCCTCGAGGCGCATCGATCGCCGTTGGATAAGATGAATGGTCCAGATTGAAGCACGTTGAACCAAGCTGTCGCGCATCGAGCCGCTCGCCTACAAGTCCAGTGTGACGCGGTACATCCAAGCTGCGTGCACCCTCGTGTTTCAACGGAAAATGAGCAGCCACGTGTCTCATAAATATTCCAGCGAATAAGATGATGACACGTGCCATGTGTTCGGTGAAATAAAAACGTAGAAACCGCACCCACTTCCAGCTGTTAACCACTTCCAACGTGACGAAATCCTGTGCGACGCGTTCTTCATGCAACCGGCCTTACAACCCAATGAAAAGTGGCCACGTGTCACTGTATTTTTCTCAACGAATCACATGGTGACACGTGGCATGTAGAAAAAGAAAGAAAAAACTAAAAAATGCGCAGATTTTTCACGCGTGCTGCTCCCCATGTATTTTTTGTTCCCCACTCACTATAAAAAATATAAAAAAAATAAAAAAAAATAAATTAAAAAAATTAAAAAGGGGGAGATATATTTGTACGCGTTTTTTGGGACGAAATTTTTTTCAGTTTTTCATTTTTGTTTCCTTTTGTGTTCTCTCGCAGTTCTTGCGAGTTTCTTTTTTTCTTTCTTTGTTTTCTCTCGCAGTTCTTGCGAGTTAATGTTTCTTTGTATCATTTTCATTAATTTTCCTCTCTGCATGTTACACAAAATACGCAGAGACGTTTATTTAACCATTTATGTTATATTTTCTTAGGGAAATTACAGAGAAAGAAGGCAACAAAGAAGAAGAAAAGGGAAGAAATTTATTTTTCATTGAGGAATCGTGAAAGAGTTTTTTTTCTTATCTATTTTCTTTTAATTTTTGTTTCTCTGCAATGTTTTATTTTTGTTGTGTTGTAATTTTAAATTCTGCTATGAACTAATACATTTGTTCTAGGATTGCAGTGTAGCGTAAATTATGAAATTTGAATTAAGTATTTTTGAATGATTTATGGAACTATTTTAAGTTGTTTATTTTATCTGTATTTAATGCTTTTAATTATCGGAAGATTAATTAACTGATATGTGACACTTAAATAAACTTGAAAAAGGCATTTTTGTGTGTCGTTGTCGTGATGAAATAACGTATATACATAAGAGATAGAAATATACTTTTATTGTATGTGTAACTATTTGAGAACTCGTAACTTAATAAATCTGGTTGAATTTAATTCGCATAGGAATATAGTGAATCATTTTAACTAGATGTGTCTCTAGATGGAGCTCGGAAGAGATATATGGATAAATTAAGACTTCTTGGTTAACAACTTAAAATACGATAACATAAAACAAGATAAAATATAACGATTCAAGTGGATTAATTTGGTGAAACTGCAATCCTAGAATTTTCTTGCAATCTGTTATAAAAGTTAGTTAGTCAAACTGCATCAAATTATCGACTGTTTGGATAAAATTAGGTTGAAATAATTTTAATAATTAACGAATAGTAGTAACAAATCTCTGTGGGAACGATATTTTACTTATCATATTATTACTTGTGACCGTGTATACTTGCACGATTTTCTGTGTGTTGCAAAACACAACAACATAAATCCTTTTAGACTTTTGATATGTATGCTTATATCATAAGGTGAGTATTGTTTGTCATGTATGAATTTTTGAGGCACACCATCCCTAGTGTGTATTTTGTACATTGTTTTTGTTGCATTTACTAGTTGTTTTTGTTGTGTGTTGAATTAAGCATATTGTTTTGTACTTTTGATGTGTTAATTTTCTTAATTCACTTTATGGCACCTACTTAGTTGAATTGATATAAAGCTTGTGAAAGGAATTTCCACCCTTCATTTTATGTCAAAAGAACAATTATTCTGGGTGTAATTGTTCCTACATATAAGAATCTTCAATTGGTATTAGAGCAGGTCATCCCTATTTAGTCTTAGCCACCTGGGTGCTCGATCCTAGAGCTCTTCTTTACAAACCCATACCTTGTATATTTGTTCCCTCTGTCACCATTGGTGTAGGATGTTGTTATTTTGTGAGGTTGTTTGTCTCCATGAAATATTTCTTTCAGCATGTTCCATGTTTACTTGGTCATGCATATCACTTTCTCTCTCTTTGCTTCTTTGTTATGCATAGTATGTTAACTACTTTACTTCCTGCTATGTTAGACTTCTTGATCCTTTACTATTATTCTTTATAGCTAGATGCTTTGATATAGTCTTGTATGGTTGGTTTCTAATGTGTGCTTAGGTTTATATTTATAGAATACTTTGAAGCACGTTAGGTTAAAATAGGATTACTATATTTTCCATAAAATATGTTATGAAACTTTTAAGAAATAAGGACAATATAGTAAAAAGCCAATCAAAATTGCAAAAGAAATACATTTTTAAAACTAGATAAATGGATACTCGATTAATCTACTAAGTGCTTGATCAATCGAGTACATTGATTGATCAAAAGAATGTAGTCTCAATGGATCCAGTCAACATTTAATTAATTATTCAAGAAATGGATCTATCTAGTGATTTAACATGATGGATCTAGTCCTTGATCGATCGAGTAAATCCCTCAATCGATTTAATCATTACTCAATCAATCAAGTGGATAATTTCACAATATCCCTATTGTGTCTATTATGCAATCTAATGTGCGTAGGAATAGAAATATACCTGATATCGGACCGTTAAGGCTTCATAGTTTATTCAGTTTGAAAATATTCTTCCAAGACATACTTAGAAACTAAAATTAGAAATATATATTTTGTTCACGAATATCAACAACATTCAAGTAAACCTTACATGAATAAAAAATATAATCATGAAGCAATGGAAATAGCTTAATCAAGAAAGAAATATATTTAATGATTGAAAAGAAGAGTACACATTCTGAAAAGCTCAGAACAATCAAAATAGAGCGCTAAAATAATATTTTTCCAAAAAATGAATAAACTTCCATAAGTTCTAAGACTCCTCTAAATAAATTAGAATAAAACAAAAAAAAATTAAAAATTGATAAATATAACTATCTCTTAAATTGAGGTAGTGGACTTAGCTTAACATGATTACAAAGTACAAATAAATGATGAAATTAATTTTTTTCATAGTGTGACAACATAAATATATGTGAACAAGTCACACAAACATAATAACACATATATTGACCTATCAACAGTCACCAACAATGAGATAAAAATTGAAATTGCTATAGTGTGTCAATTAGTCCATTTATGATTAGGTATGAAGGATTTAAAGGAAGGAGTATGACCTATTATATAAAATTATGCAGAATTCATACTTGCACAAAATAAAATTACTTCCCAAAAGAGAACTATAATCAATATATTTTTTGTATTCCCCTCTTGAAATATTGTTTTGTGAGGGATTGGTTATTTATTTTTGTTTTATATAACCAATTATGGCTCTTTATTTTTGTACATGAAAAATATTTTGTATTTTTCTTTTTTCCTTTAATATTCTTACAATTATTTTTTAAAAGAAATATGCACAAGCAAGTATACCTAGTATGATGACTTTTACACTACTTGTGAGGTAGTCCTCTATGCTCACTGCAATAGCTTGCACACATCATAGTACGTAGCTATCTCAAAACTAGGTGTCTTTCTATAGTAGCATTTTAGAAAGTAAAAAGATAGATCTCAAAAATAAATTTGTAGTCAAGGTTTGCTTATTCCCTAGAATCTCCAAAAATAAGTCATAAACTTCAAACATGACATACATATGTTTAGTGAGTATGTGAGTAAGTTCATATTAACATCGATCACCATATATGAAGAATATGTAAATGCATAAGTCATAATATTCATTTGTATAATGTATAACCAATCAAAAAAAATATGAATGGAGTATGTAATGAACATATCAATATTAAAACATGTCTACTTCCCTCCTTTTTATTTTTTATTTTTTTGAAACTAAAGAAACATCAATAAAAACAAACAAAGAAAAAACATTTTCTCACCTAGGGTCAATTAAGCACTTAAACAAAAGTATCCGGGTAAAATAATAAAGAATGGTAGTCAAGTGATCGAAAAGAGATGATCTTTCCTAACCCAAACTTTCTTAGATTTTGGTTTCCTTATATCTATGGTTTGGAAATCAACTACCTTAGTTTTCATTGAAAGAATTTTATACTTACTTTTAGATTTCCATTCATCCTAAATGAAGATGGAACATGTATGATAGGATAATGATAATTAATCCAAGAATTAAATTCATTGAATTTCACTTGGCTCTTTGAGCCAAAAACTTTGTGCTTTCTAGTAGGATTTTTTGACATGTTACTATAATTTTCATTCACTCAAGAATATAATGTGACATGCATAGATGAATGATGGTTTTGAGTCCTTCTATGTGAAACATGGAAAGTATACATTACTATATTTAGGAGCATATATCAAAAATCTACACTTGGACCTAATATGACCTTTCCTACCACAATGATGAATGACATGCACAAACTTAATAGATTTTTTAGTCCTAGGTGCAAATTTTATTTGTGTATAATGGGTAACATACAGAGTAGGGTTAGAAGGCCTTATAGATGTTTTTTTCGATGTTGAATTAGTAGAGCTCTCATTCTTGTTACCAATGGCATGATCAAAACTCATACATTCAAAAGACTGAAGTCTAGTAGGTTTAGATTTCTTTCAAATTCTGATCATTTTGACAGCTTGATCGTCATTTATTTTGTGGATTCTTTTTGTTGAGGATTATATTCAATCTTCAATTATAGTAGTTTTGAAAGTGATGCCTTTATTATTTGAATATTTTTGAAAGTTCATCTTGAAGGTTTAAAGTGAGCCAATTAGATTCTCTATTTTGATGGTGTCAACATCGTCACTTTCATCAATGGTGGTGACCTTTGCATGGAAGGAATTTGGTAATGAGTAGAGAATCTTTTGAACTATCTTGAAATCGTCAATTTTCTCTCCAAAATTAGCAAAGATGTTAGTAATATCACCTAATATAATATAAAATTCAAAGAAAGTTTCATCTCCTTTCATCCTAAGATTTTCAAATTGACTACCAAGCATCCAAATTTTAGTTCCTTTAATTTATGTGGCTACCTCATAGGAAAACTCTAAAATATCCCAAGCATGCTTAGTAATATCAATATAAGAACTACGATGAAACTCATTAGTAGACATGGTAATAAAAATAGCATTAAGACTCTTTTGATTCTAATTGCTAGCAATTTTATCTTGATTGGTCCATTCATGCGTAGGTTTTGGAGTGACTACATTATCTTTAGTAACCATAGATGGTTACTGATGAGTGCTCAAAAAGCACTAAAATTTCCATTATTTTATGCACATTAATTGATTAAAAATATATATTTATATGATTTTATCATATATTTATATAAATCTGTCTTTTCGGAATCATGGGTATTTTTATTCTTTTTCAGGTATTTTTGCTTAAAACGTAACTTAAAGACTCAAAGAGGAATACTGGAGGCAATACATCCTAAATATATTCATAAATAAATGAGGAAAAGTCAATAAATATGAAAAAATTGGACAAAATGGGTCAAAAAGGAGGAAATCACGCACGGAGCCGCCAAGTTGCGTCGGCCAACGCACCTAGCCGTGTCGAGTAACGCGCGCACTACGCCAACACAGCGCCCAGTCCGCGCTCACCAGCTCTTTATTCCGTGCGTGCCCTTTTTCTACGCCCAGTCTGCACGCGCCGCTGCGTTCATCTGCCCCAATCACCGCCCCCCACGTCAGCATGACATCATAAATTCACTACTCCACGTTTCCACCATTTTTTATCATTTTTTCACCCACTTTTTCTTCCTCTCCTCAGCTATGAATACCCCCATTCTCTTCCCTTCATACCACACCTAAAAACACATCTTCTCTTCTCTTTCTTTCTCTCATTTCTTAGTTTTTTAGTTTTTCTTTGTTTTTAGCTTTTCTTAGTTTTAGAGTTCTTCTCTTTTTGAGAAGAACTAATTATGTTTTTGTAATTTATTTTCTTTTTGATTCAATAAATGGGAGTGCAAATTCCATTTGGTGGTTTTCCAGCAACGTGAATAACATCAAAGTACTGTAAGGATTTTATTTTCTTTACAGTTATTTTTTATGCTTTATTCTTACATGTTATATTTAATTTATCTGTGATTAAATTTAACTTTACTGGTTGTTTGTAAACATGATATAATAATAACGTTGTTATGCTTGCAAAATATTAAATAGGTAAAAATCTCTAAAATGAATTGATTTTATTTTTATTCAAGATTTTATATTAAGAATGTTAGAGAGAAATATATTATTTTTAATTACAAACTTAAATCTGAAAATTAGATTTTAAGGTTTAGTTATCCGGTCTGATTTAGAGTAGTGCTCTTTTATTTGTTGGTACAATCGCCTGGTAGTTAGAGTGAAACTCTATTTCAAAAGTTTTTATAAGAATTATTATCTGAAAATGTATTGACAACATGTTTTCAATAGTGATTTTAAAATTTGAAAGTTAGTACTCAGATAACTAAATTCTTAGGTTTAATTTGGACACCTTGAATAAAGTTTAAACTGTCTAACCCCACCAAAGGTGGCATTTAAATGGTTCCTTTTCAATCTCTTAGAAAAAGGAATTAATTTAATTAACCAAATTAGTTATCAACCCCACCTATAGGTGTTAATTGATTTGTTTAGTTAACAAAGAATATCTAACCCCACCAAAGGTGGTATTCATATAAAAAAAGAGAATCAATAAATATTAATTTATATCTTTAATAACCTAAATAATATGAGCAAGCATAATTACTTTCTTAGATTAGAAAAGATAAAATTTGCATAAATGTTAATTGAATCTATATCTATGTTTCTTTTCACATTCTTAGATTAGAAACACAAAAACCCAAATATCGTGACAAGATGTTTAGGATTTAATTTTGTTTTTAAAAGTTTGAATAATAAATTAAATACCATATATATTCATTCCTTAGATCGACCTTGGAAGTATACTTATCATTTTCTACAAAATGATTCTTGCACTTGCGAAAGTTTTATAAATAAAAAACAAAAGTATTGGTAGGATTAGCGAGGCCGATTTTGCTCATCAGTTACCAATCTTAAAGTATAGGTTTTCCAGACACTAATATCTATACATCGTAGAAAGGCTCTCATGCGAATCTTCTAGGTGGATAATTAGACCTATGAAAGTAAGGTGCATAGGTATTGGAAAAACCCTCTCTTAAATGATTCACAAGAAGGTAGTTGGCATACTAAGTGTATTTAGTGACTTGATCTAATACCAATTGAAATAAAATGTTTTGTTTAGTTACAAACCGTGTTAGCTAGAGAAAGTTGTGAAAAGGTAATAAATGAAAGCATAACAAATTAAAATTTCACAAAATAACCAAACATGATATTGCATGTAAATAAAGTAATGCAAAAAATATAAATATTAACACATGAGAGTTTTAGGTGGAAATAACCTAAGCTACAACAATGATCTAAGAGAAAAACCACTAGTCCACCAGACCATCTAACTATCAACTATGAAAAATACAATCCAATTATAAAGCTAGAACTTAAAATACCCATGAAGTTAATGCCCCCAGGTAATTTACTTACAAGCTACTACTTTCATTATGGTCTCTAAAAGAAAGGTGTTTAGATTTGGACTAAAGTTTTGATGAATGCAAGTCATACGAGTTCAATGAACCCATACAGGTGACACCTAAAAAGTCAGCACAATAACATAAGTGTAAATGTGTGTCCTAGGTTAGATTAAATAATGAATAACCCTAACTAGATGATTTAGTAGATCAACAGATAAAACAAAATAAACTAATAACCCTAAAACAATATGTTAAAAGCACAATATCATAAATATTATAGGCTTGTTAACTCATTAAACACAAACATAAACGTTTGATAAATTAACTCAATGTATAAAAATCCTACTTTAATAGTTTTAGCAAAACAAGAGAGAGAGGATAAGATAAAGAGAATAATGCTCAATAATGCTCTTGTGCGGTTAATAAAGTTTTGAGCTAATGGTAGGATTAAATAGCATAGGTAGAAACCCTAAGTCAAAGGTTAATTATTGTCCTCAAAAGTATTTAAAAGAGCTCAAAAACATAAGGATAATATAGTAAAAAACTAATTAGTTGGAGTAAAAATATAGTTAAATTTGAAAACTTGGTGCTCAATCGATCAAGTATGGTCACTTGATCAACCTAATCAAGCATAATTGATCGATCCAATTTAATCTTGATTGATTTAATAAAAACTTATTTAATTTTGAAATAAGTGGATCAATCTAGTCATTAATATCGATTGATATAGTGCTTGATCAATTGAGTTAATTCTTCTATCGATCTAGTCATATTAAAAGCTTTTCAACCAGTTTTAATTAAGCTTGATTGGTCAAGTCACTCCTTGATGGATCAATTGACCTATTTGAACAATGTTCCTAAATGTCTAATATAAAGTCTAGCATGAACAGGAATATAGATATACAGAAGATATGATTGTTGAGGCTTTATAGTGTCTTAGACTTGAAAATATTCTTAAAGACACACCTAGATACTAATATTACATACAAATATTTTATTCATGAATATCATAAACACTCACAAACCTTACATAATTGTCTAAAGGTATTCCTATGCTTAAATATTTTTTCTCTTCTACCCAAACCTTAGCCTATCATTTTAAGCTTTGAATGATGTACTGATTTCTTCTAAGCTTGCACTTAATTTAGTGGAGAGAGAGGCTAAATGTGGACTTATGAAGTTTGGTACAATTTGAGTATATATTTCTATTTACTTGGTTCACATAAGCATATCATGATGGCATATGGAGCAAACAAGTTTAGCATAACACATATGGAATATGTCATAAAATATTTAGTCATACCTTACATGAATACATCATGGATTGATGGACATGTGGATATTTAGGTTGATTACATTAACTATTCATTAAGAACCTTCTAATTTATTGAACATGCTTTCGTTGCATCCCTTGTTCTGTATTCCTTGTTGTCTTTTGTGTGTAGATGATTTTGTATTGGGAGTTTTGAGAGTAGGATGCATAACATGTTTATTTCCTCACATGCATAATTTTAGGGGGAGAGATGTATGTCATTTGTATGGTGTGAGGGGAAGTTTTGTGCATATTTGGCATCCTTGTTGTTTGTTCTATTTATAGGTTTATATTATGCTGTTGTGTTCTTGTGATACTGCTTTATTCTTTAAATCACTCTGTATGAACCTAGAAAAAATATGATTATTAGCATGAACTATTACATGCATTATTTATAATGTCTTGTTTCACATGTCTTCCAATATGTTTACCTACATCCCTATTATAGTGAGTCATTACATGTTTATTGCTTGTATTTGATAACCTAACACTAATCATATGAGTGTGTCAACTTGTAAGATAGTTGGACTCCTCGTCAATTCCTTCTCAGAGATTCACTGATACAATTAAGTGGCATTTATGTGTGGAGGAGGATTGTAGAGTCACTAGGAATGTGATAACTTGGTTGATATTTGGAGTCCTAGTCAATGTCTTCTTACAAATTTATTGGCACACTTATATGTCATTAGTATTTGATCGATGGTCTTGTTGATGTGTTGTATGTACATTGTAAAGCTTCTTATGCCCTCCCACATCCCCAATAAGTATGGGGCTTTGTGTTATGTATTGAATTAGAGAGATGTTTTCTCTTTATAGTACTCTTGATTTGTCTATACATTCAAGTTTTTTTTGTTGCATGCTTTTACCTTGCTATTGTCTTGGTGTTTTTCTTTATTTGTTTTGAATGATTGCATGTATTTCTCCCTTTTGTGCTTGCTTTAATCTTCTTTGTAGTGTGACATTAGTGTTAGGATTATTGCATTTCTATTTGACTTCTTTCCTTCATATGGGGGTGTGGTATTTGGCATACTGTGTATGCTTACTTTGACACTCCATGTCAAAAAGGAGACAAAGTGTGTACAATTTTTGTTGGATTTTTAACATATTATTTATTACATACGGTAGTGAGTGTAGTTTGCACTAAAGTATTGCATTTTGATTATCTAATATGAATACACTTTAGGGAGTTTTCATATTTGTGTTGCATGTAGATTGTGTAGTTTACATATTTATGTTTCATATAGATAATGTTTGTTCGTGCTACATGTTAACTGTGCTTAGACTATAGGTTTGTACTTTTGTGTGGGAAACATGATAGTATTTGGATAGATTATCGATGTGTAGCAATGTAAGGGTAACATAATAGTATTTGGATAGACTAAATGTTGTATCTGCATGATATGTTCACGAGATAAGTGTTTGTTTCATGTATATAGGTTACAAGTGTAGTGTGAAGCCTTTTGATTCAAGTGTTCTATGTGTAGTTGTCTTAATTTCTTTGTAACATAGGATTGGATGAGTTGATTCCTATAGTTAAATGGAGAACTCAAGATGGATGCACTTGGAATAGGTGTTTTTTTTTGTTTTGATTCAAAATTATCTCATTTTTTATGAGTATATGTATTTAGTTATGTAGTGGTTTGATATGAAAGCCAAAGGGAGAGAATATAAGTCCCATTTTACTTGTATATGTGTGTTGGCTTCTCTTGTGCAAAATATAGTGTATGTTATATTCAAGCTTAGGGTATTTTTCCTCCTCTATGTAAGATTGGTTACTATGGATCAGTAGTACTCTCACACACAAAGTTAGGAGCACTTTGTATGCAAGCATATTTAGACACACCACAAGGTTGGCTTTTGTAATGTGTATGTTAATTGGAGTATTAGTTTTAGACAAGAAAATGTGCAATTAAGCTGATGTTATCACATGTGTTTATGGTTCATTTTGGGTGTGGGTATTTATTAAAAGTACTCGATAATTTTTGGAATGAAAAAATTGACTTTTTAGCACCTCGCTACCAAGCCCACAACAAAGAATTCCACCACATTTGCCACCACCCTGGGTGACGTAATTGGCGAAGTGGTTGGTAAGGTTGAAAATTTGAGTTATATAAATACCCCAATTTCTTCTTATTTGGCATTTAAAAAAATGTAATAGAGCTTTGTCAAATTGACATCTCGTTCTTTATATTTTCACATCACTAATACCTTATATGTTGTTCCATATTAATGATTTGTGGTTGTGTGAGCAAAATTTTGCTTATGAGTGGTGAGTACGTGAGGTAGTGTTTGTAAGTGGTTTATGTGAACTGTGTATCTACTGGTAGTTACCTTCATGCTACTTTTTATATGTGAGAACCTCTTTGTGATAGTGGGTAGAGTTAAATTCTTTGAGTTCTCACATCTTCAACTATATGTCCCTTAGTGGTTTATGGTGGACTATGTGTGCTTCGTTGTTTATTTAGTGTTCATGTTTAAGGGTGGTTATGTTATTTGTGCATGTAGCTCATTATTGATTCATGGTTTATGATCACACCATATTAGGTGGTATTGGCATCGAAGGCGAGCTAGATTTGTGTGTCGAAATATGTTCTTATGGAGGTAGTAAGCAAGAGTAGTAATAGGCAGTTATGATAAAGGTCTTTATTGATAGAGGTCTCTATTGATAGAGATAATAGTTTTATTCTTTTAGAGTTGTAACTGATTTATTGTTTAGAGAATTGTTTACTGCTTAGTGGTTGCCTTAAGCAACCTGAGGATGTTATCATATAGATAGGATTTATATATATGTTTATGTCATTATATCCGAAGTTATGCTTGCTCAAATTTATGGCTAGTACAATCAGAGTTTAAATGGTGTATGTCTCTACATACTAATGTTTAAACTCTGATTAGAAAGATTTTAATATTTGTCACATACTTTCTATTTATTGAATTCTATATCTACTACTTTGTTATACTACCTCTATGTATTTATTTATACTCTAGTTGTGATTATCTATTAGGTGTTTTTATCTCTCGTATTTATGAGGCTAGGTTGAGTCCTTAAGGAGTTAGCATGTCCTTAACCTTATTATGTATTAGGTCTTGGATTCCTTCTTAGTAGACTTGCATATTTAGATTGTGTGTTGGTATTACCTCCCTTTTATATGCATATATGTGAGTCTTTAAGGAATCTTTACGCCATACCCTAGATGTGTACTATGTGTTGGACTCTTTATTTGGGTTTGCTATACATATTTGAATGCATGCTATGAAAGTGATGAGTGCTCAAAAAGCACTAAAATTACCATGATTTTATGCTCATTAATTGATTAAGAATATATATATTTATATGTCTTATCATATATTTGTATAATTTGTGTTTTTTGGAATCACGGGTATTTTTATTGTTTTTCAGGTATTTTGGCTTAAAAACGCAATTTAAAGACTCAAAGAAGAATACATGAAGCAATACATCACAAAAATATCAATAAATAAATGGGGAAAGGTCAACAAATATGGAAAAACTGGACAAAATGGGTCGAAAAGGTCAAAAATATCAAAAAGGAGAAAAACGCGCTCGCGCCCGGCCAAAGACTCAGCCCCAAACTTCGCGCGGGGATCGTTCATGCGGCAACGCGCGGGTTCTTGTTCATGCGCGCGGCAAAGATCGCGCGGGGTTCTTGTTCATGCGCGCGGCGGCAACGCGCGAGGTTACTTGTTCATGCGCGCAACGCGTGGGTTCTGTTCACGCGCGCAATGGCAGACAGCGTAGCCGCGGCCAGCCGCCCGGCCGCGCGCCCATTTTTCACGTGGCGGCCCTGTGACATCATCGCCGACGTCATTGATGACCTCGCATGTCCATTACACGTTTTTAATTGTTTAATATTTTTTTACATTTTTTTACTCATTTTTTCTCTCATTCCTCACCTATAAATACCCCCCTTCCATTCACTTCAAAGCACACCTTTAAACACCTTCAAACACCTCAAAACCACACTTCTCTCTTCTTTATTTCTCTCATTTCTTAGTTTTAGGTTTTTTTTAGTTTTTCTTATGTTTTAGCTAGTTTTTCTTATGTTTTAGCTAGTTTCTCTTAGATTTAGAGTTCTTCCCTTTTTGGGAAGAACTAGTTATGTTTTTGTAATATTTTAGATTTTTGATTCAATAAATGGAAGTGCAAATTCCGCTTGGAGGTTTTCTAGCAACGGGAATAGTGTCGAAGTTCTATAAGGATTTTATTTTCTTTACAGTTATTTTTATGCTTTATTCTTACATGTTATATTTAATTTGTCTGTGGTTAAATTTAACTGTGCTAGCTGTTTATAATCATGATATAATAATAACGTTGTTATGCTTGCGAAATATTAAATAGGTGAAAATCTCTAAAATGAATTGATTTTATTTTTATTCAATATTTTATATTAAGTATGTTAGATAGAAATATATTATTTTTCATTACAAACTTAAATCTGAAAATTAGATTTTAAGGTTTAGTTATCCGGTCTGATTTAGAGTAGTGCTCTTTTATTTGATGGTACAATCTGATAGGTAGTTAGAGTGAAGCTCTATTTCAAAAGTTTTTATAAGAATTATTATGTGAAAATGTATTGACAACATGTTTTCAATAGTGGTTTTAAAACTTGAAAGTTAGTACTCGGATAACTAAATTCTTAGGTTTAATTTGGACACCTTGAATAAAGTTTAAATCGTCTAACCTCACCAAAGTGGCATTTAAATGGTTCATTTTCAATCTCTTAGAAAAAGAATTAATTTAATTAACCAAATTAGTTATCAACCCCACCCATAGGTGTTAATTGATTTGTTTAGTTAACAAAGAATATCTAACCCCACCAAAGGTGGTATTCATACAAAAAAGGGAGAATCAATAAATATCAATTCATATCTTTAATAACCTAGATAATACGAGCAAGCATAATTAACTTAGGTATTATATCCATAAATACTCTACTATTTATAAAAGATAAAATTTGCATGAATGTTTATTGAATCTATGTTTAATTTTCTGTTATTAGATTAAAAACACAAAACCCCAAAATATCGTGACAGGATGTTTAGGATTTAATTTCGTTTTTAAAAGTTTGAATAATAAATTAAAAACCACATACATTCCTTCCTTAGATCGAGGAGTATACTTATCATTTTCTACGAAATGATTCGCAGACTCATTGAGAGTTTTACAAATATTAAAACCAAAGTATTTGCGAGAATCGGCGATCCGGTTTTGACATAAAGTTTTAGTAGCGGATTCTTGTGAAGGAATAGCATTTTTAATTTATTTATCAAAATTTTAAAAATATTTTTTGTGTTGTAAATAATTGTGATTTTTTTTAAAAAATAAAAATAAAAAAAAATAAAAAAAATTTAATCAAATTTCAAATTTCATAAGAAATAAAAATATAAAATATAAAAAAATAAAAATAAAATAAAAAAATAAAAATAAATTTTTTTTAACTATAGCATAAATAGTAAAATTTAGAAATTTGAAATTTGAAGTAAAAAGTTTTTACCGTTAATAAATAGTAAAAAAAAAAGAAGAAAATTTTTAAATAAAAATTGTACCGTGAATAAAATAATTTAGGAATTTAAAATTTGAATAAAAAAAATTACCGTTCATGAATAGTAAAAAAAATTAAAAAAAAATTAAAAAAATTTTAAGTTAATAAGAAATAAGATAGCGTGAATAGTAAAATAAAATTACCGTTCATGAATAGTAAATTAAAAAAAAAAAGATTAAAAATTAAAAATTAAAAAAAAAATTTAGTTAATAAGAAATAAGATAGCGTGAGTAGTAAAATAAAATTACCGTTCATGAATAGTAAATTAAAAACAAAAACAAAAAAATTTTAAAAAATTTTAAAAATTTAAGTTAATAAGAAATAAGATAGCGTGAATAGTAAAATAAAATTACCGTTCGTAAAAAATAAAAAAAAATATAAAAAAATATAAAAAAAATAAAAAAATAAAAAAAAATTTCTTCTTGATTTTTAGTTAACTTACTTAACTTAATTTTTTTTTACTAACTTAATTAACTTAGATTTTTTTTTAACATGAACTTAGGTTTTTACTTAAATTTTCATTAACTTAATTAACTTAGTTTTTTTTTATTTTACTTCACTTAACTTAATTAACTTAGATTTTTTTTTACTTCACTTAGCTTAATTAACTTTTTACTAACTTAATTAACTTAGATTTTTTTTAATTCACTTAACTTAATTAACCTTTTCTTTAAACTTAATTAACTTAGATTTTCATTAACTTAAATTTTTATTTAATTTAACTTAATAACATGAAAAGTAAAGATCTAAGGAGTTAAATCTAGGAGACTAGTTCTTGGAAGCCTTTGCCACTTAGTCTTTCCTGGGAACGTTGTTAAATACAGGAGGATGGTTTTTAAGGAGCCTTTGCACCACCATTCTTTCTGAAGACTTTCTTGGTTATCTTGATTATGTTATTTAAAAAAAAAAAATTAACTATCTCCAAAATTTTAAAGTTTTAATTACAATCTAAGGAGCTAGTTTCTTTGTTTAATCTAGGTACAATTGTGTTTTTATGCCTTAATTATTTGATTTGTACCTAGATGTGGGTTATCTAAAACTCAAAATATGCCTCTAGTTTTAAGTACTGAAAGAAATCAAAATCAATAGTGGCATGAAAAAAGTATAGGTAGACAACCTTGTCTTACCTGCAGGTTTGATTGACTCAATGATGAGGGGACATTGAGTTTACTTAAAATGCAATCCCCAAGTTACGTCTTGCTAAGACGTTAAACTAAGCGCTGGATGGGAAGCAACCCATCATTTTAGGTAATTTTCTTTTATTTCTTTTATTTACATGTGAATAATTTTTAAATTGTTAAAACTAAAAATATTTGTTGAGATGTTAGAAGTTCACAGCGATCTGTCTGTATACACTTTAATGATGAATATGATGGATGCACCTGCATTTTTCATTACTACTTGCACTTTCTCAAGAAATAGGTAATCTTTCTTCTCTTTTCTCTTTATCTTTAATTTACAGTTGTTACATTGAGGACAATGTAAGTTCTAGGTTGGGGGTGGTGAAAAGTTACCATGCTTAAAAAAAAGTTTTAACAATTTAAAAAAAAAATATTTTAAAAAAAATATACTTTTTCATTTTTTGTGTGTTTGGTTTTATTTCTATTTTGTGTGATTTAGTAATTTTTGGAATAAAAAAAAAATTCACAAAAATCTATCTTTTCTTTAAATCAAATTTAAGTAAATAGTTAAGTCTTTTGTACTGTTAGATTAATTTTTTGAAAACATATCATGAAATATTTTGTAATTATTTTTGATAATTAGTTAGTTTTTGTCATAATTAGTATTTCTTGATAAGATGTATAAATTATATTAAACCCAAAATCGGTGTTTATGAGTTTTTTTTAGTGGAGACCACCTTTGTGAGATATAATTTGAGCCTAATTTCCTTTATTCAGAGTGAAATATATATTTTTTCTACTCCAAACACATTTCTTATTTCTTCAAATTTTTAGATGATCTCTATAGGTATTAGCATTGAATGTATGAATTTTTTTTCTCATTTTAATAGAGTATCATATATTTTTGATTATTATTTTTGCTTAGATTAAATGATTTGAGTAGAAATTGATAGTATATGCTTATATCTCATTTATGCATGACTACTACAAAAACAAAAAGACATATCTAGGGTTACCTAAACCAAGATCAAACAGAAAAGCCACAAAATTAACCACTCACCAAAATCCAAAAAAAATGTACAATCTGTACATGGGTTGACTCTCTAAAATACATATATTGAGAAATATCTTCAAAAAAAATAGAGAGATAAAGAATATATAGTATAATCTACATACTATAACCCACATTGCCTACAAAGTTGTGAGTAAAGGCTAATTACAAAAGAAGGATATAGGAAATAATTCCCTAAAAAAGTCATTGCACTCTCTTCATTTGTAAAAGGCATATATCTTGAAATTCTTTCTTAATGAGTTTGATTTATGCATGAAAATAATTTTTATATATGATATCTTTATAATTTATACATTTGATTCCTTTCATGAGATCAATGTTAAAATAACACTTTGAGCCTTTATTCTTTATACATATGCGAACATATTAGTTCATTTCTATACATCAACTCTTTCGCATATAAATTAGTATGAGTGTTTGAACCCATAGGATTCAGTGTTTTGAGAGTATTGACTTGTGAGGAATAGAGTCGGTTTAATTCTGATTCATGACACTGAAATTGGGTGAAATTAAATTGATACATTTTTTATATGAAATATGAAAATGATTTTCGACTAATTATTATAATAAATCATGATTGTTTAAAGAGATTAAAATAACTTATGCTTGAGATTTTAATTATGATCTTAAAGGAGATTAAAAGGTATGAGACATTTTTGTGAGATGTTGATAATTTGTGATTTTGTTGTAAATTTAATTTTTAAGTTGTTTGTTTTTATTGTTTCTTTTGTTTTTACATTTAGTACAATGTTTGTGGGTATCATTACTGAAAACCCTCACGAGACTCAAACTCGTCCACTAGGGCAACCTAGGGGTTTAAAGGCTTGTTGCATAGGCTAAATGCAACCGTTTCAATCCACGAAAGTGATTTAGGATAGTTTAATTTTTAGTTTTTATCGCTTCTCTTGCTAAGGGACTAGCAAGAAGCTGGTTGGGGGTTGTGATGAGTGCTCAAAAAGCACTAAAATTACCATGATTTTATGCTCATTAATTGATTAAGAATATATATATTTATATGTTTTATCATATATTTGTATAATTTGTGTTTTTCGGAATCACGGGTATTTTTATTGTTTTTCAGGTATTTTGGCTTAAAAACGCAATTTAAAGACTCAAAGAGGAATACATGAAGCAATACATCACAAAAATATCAATAAATAAATGGGGAAAGGTCAACAAATATGGAAAAACTGGACAAAATGGGTCGAAAAGGTCAAAAATGTCAAAAAGGAGAAAAACGCGCCGCCGCGCCGCCCAAAGACCCAACTCCACCCCAAATCGCGCGCGGTATCGTTCATGCGCGCAGCAACGCGCGCGGGTTATCGCTCACGCGCAGCAAAGATCGCGCGCGAGGTTATCGTTCATGCGCGCAAGAAGATCGCTGGTTATCTGTTCACGCGCGCAATGACCCAGGCCAGCGTCTTAGCCGCGCGGCCACCCGCGCGCCAACGTTTTCACCCCATTTTTCACGTGCAGCATCCCTGTGTCGTCATGCTGACGTCATTGATGAACTCAGCATGTCCATTGCACATTTTTTAATTTTTTTAATATCTTTTTTTACATTTTTTTACTCATTGTTTCTCTCCATCCTCACCTATAAATACCCCCCTTCCATTCACTTCCAAGCACACCTTCAAACACCTTCAAACACCTCAAAACCACACTTCTCTCTTCTTTATTTCTCTCATTTCTTAGTTTTTAGTTTTTTTTAGTTTTTCTTATGTTTTAGCTAGTTTTTCTTATGTTTTAGCTAGTTTCTCTTAGATTTAGAGTTCTTCCCTTTTTGGGAAGAACTAGTTATGTTTTTGTAATATTTTAGATTTTTGATTCAATAAATGGGAGTGCAAATTCCGCTTGGAGTTTTTCTAGCAACGGGAATGGCATCGAAGTACTGTAAGGATTTTATTTTCTTTGCAGTTATTTTTTATGCTTTATTCTTACATGTTATATTTGATTTGTCTGTGATTAAATTTAACTGTGCTAGCTGTTTATAATCATGATATAATAATAACGTTGTTATGCTTGCGAAATATTAAATAGGTAAAAATTTCTAAAATGAATTGATTTTATTTTTATTCAAGATTTTATATTAAGAATGTTAGAGAGAAATATATTATTTTTCATTACAAACTTAAATCTGAAAATTAGATTTTAAGGTTTAGTTATCCGGTCTGATTTAGAGTAGTGCTCTTTTATTTGTTGGTACAATCGCCCGGTAGTTAGAGTGAAACTCTATTTCAAAAGTTTTTATAAGAATTATTATCTGAAAATGTATTGACAACATGTTTTCGGTAGTGGTTTTAAAACTTGAAAGTTAGTACTCGGATAACTAAATTCTTAGGTTTAATTTGGACACCTTGAATAAAGTTTAAACTGTCTAACCCCACCAAAGGTGGCATTTAAATGGTTCATTTTCAATCTCTTAGAAAAAGAATTAATTTAATTAACCAAATTAGTTATCAACCCCACCCATAGGTGTTAATTGATTTGTTTAGTTAACAAAGAATATCTAACCCCACCAAAGGTGGTATTCATACAAAAAAGGGAGAATCAATAAATATCAATTCATATCTTTAATAACCTAAATAATACGAGCAAGCATAATTAACTTAGTTATTATATCCATAAATACTCCACTATTTATAAAAGATAAAATTTGCATGAATATTTATTGAATCTGTATTTAATTTTCTGTAATTAGATTAAAACACAAAACCCAAAATATCGTGACAGGATGTTTAGGATTTAATTTCGTTTTTAAAAGTTTGAATAATAAATTAAAAACCACATACATTCCTTCCTTAGATCGACCTTGGGAGTATACTTATCATTTTCTACGAAATGATTCGTGCACTTGCGAGAGTTTTATAAATATAAAACCAAAGTATTGGCAGGATCGGCGATGCCGGTTTTCGCTTATCAAGTTTTCGTTCATCAAAGTATTTGGCGATCACGATTCTGCTCATCAAGTTATTGATAGAGGTCTCTATTGTTTGAGATAATAGTTTTATTCTTTTAGAGTTGTAACTGATTTATTGTTTAGTGAATTGTTTATTGCTTAGTGGTTGCCTTAAGCAACCTGAGGATGTTACCATATCGATAGGATTTATATATATGTTTATGTCATTATATCCGAAGTTATGCTTGCTCAAATTTATGGCTAGTACAATCAGAGTTTAAATGGTGTATGTCTCTACATACTAATGTTTAAACTCTGATTAGAAAGATTTTAATATTTGTCACATACTTTCTATTTATTGAATTCTATATCTACTACTTTGTTATACTACCTCTATGTATTTATTTATACTCTAGTTGTGATTATCTATTAGGTGTTTTTATCTCTCGTATTTATGAGGCTAGGTTGAGTCCTTAAGGAGTTAGCATGTCCTTAACCTTATTATGTATTAGGTCTTGGATTCCTTCTTAGTAGACATGCATATTTAGATTGTGTGTTGGTATTACCTCCCTTTTATATGCATATATGCTTTTTGTGAGTCTTTAAGGAATCTTTACGTCATACCCTAGATGTGTACTATGTGTTGGACTCTTTATTTGGGTTTGCTATACATATTTGAATGCATGCTATGAAAGTAAAATCATGATTTTCCAAATTTGTTTCCATATACGAGGTCTTGAAGTCATTAGAAATCCTTCACTAGTATGCATTTTACAAATTGTTATTATTGCATCTACTATTGTTTTGATTGTGTTTTGAATTGAGCATTTTGTTTTGTACTATCCTTGTGTTACTTGCTTAAGTTATTTTGTGAGGCTTGCTTGGTTGAATTAATATACAACTTGAGAAAATATTTCATGACCTGGCATTTCTGCCCCTCATATAAGTCCTGGTTATCTATTTTAGTTGGGAGAACTCAATAGTTTTTTTTGCTTGAAAATATTATGGAAAGAAAGACCTAGAAACTAAAATTACATTTGTATGTTTTGTTCAGAATATTGCCAACACTCACATAAATCTTACAATCTCCCCCCTCTAGCATATTCGTGTGAAAAAACCTTTCTCTCACTACATAATGCTTATAAGAATAATAAAGTTTTACACAGTGATACTATCCTATGATCTGGTGAAATCATCTTTGCTTAAATCTTGAAAGGACATGTTTACACTGAAAGTCAAAAACATACCCAAATAACTTGTATTGAAAGATTCATTATTCATTAGTTGAATATATATAACAATATAAAATGTGAAAAATATTCATGATTATGAGTAATCATCAAATAGAATTTAAAATCATAACTCCCCTATGTGTAAAAATTTAAAAATAATTTTTAAAATTGATTCTCTCTCACTACATAATGCTCATAGGAATAATAAATTTTTACATAGTGATACTATCATATGATCTGGTCAAACCATCTTTGCTTGAATCTTGAAAAGTCATGTTTACATTGAATGTCAAAAACCTAAATACCTAAGCAACTTTTATTGAAGGACTCATTATTCATTAGTTCAGTATATATAACAATACAAAATGTACAACATATTCACGAGTGTGAGTAATCATCAGATAGAATTTAAAATCATAACTACCCTATGTGTAATACTTCAAAGAAAATTTTCAAAATTTATTCTCTCTCACTACATAATGCTAACGAGAATAATAATTTTTTACGTAGTGATACTATCCTATGATCTAGTGAAACCATCTTTACTTGAATCTTGAAATGTCATTTTACACTAAATGTCCGAAACATAAATACCCAAGCAACTTGTATTGTGTATATAAATTGAACCTGCTTGATCGATTGAGATTAGTGTTAATCGATCAACATTCATAGATTGATTGATCTAGTTCATACTTAATCAATCGATATTCTTAATTTCTGAAAATTGCATAAACACCCCAAAGTTCTATATTTACCCAAACTTTTCAAACAAACACTTAAGTAAAGATAAACAAACAAAATTAAAAAAAAATCTATTTTTATTTCAAATGTTTTTTTGAATAAAGATAGTAGATTTATTCAAACATGAACATCCCTCAAATAATCAATTTTCAAATAACAATCATTCTTAAACAAAATTGGACTATACATAGCAAGCATAAGTATTCTAGTAAATCATACATATATTTCTCAACACTTATGGTGACTTATTAGCAATTTCTTAAGGTGAAATAAATATTGTACTACAATAATATGCCAATTTTTTCATTTATGGTTAGTTATGAAAAATTTTAATGTAAAGAACCAATCATGAAAAAATTTCAGTTGATTTCATACTTGCACATAAAAGAATTTATTACTAAGAGAAGACTTTATTAATTAATAATTATTTTATTTTGAATTCCCTCTCATTATTTATGATCATTATTATATGAAGGATCGATCATTTATTTTCCATTTTGCATAACCATATATGGCTATTTTTTTGTGTATTAAATTGTTTTTTGTATATAGTTATTTCCTTTATCATATTACATTTCTTTTGCAAAGAAAATATGCACGAGCCAAAATACACAATATGATGACTTTCGCAGTAGTTGTGAGGTAGACCTTTCCACTCACTACTATATATTTCTACCTCACACTAGGTAGCCCTCCCAAAGTTAGGTGTCTCTCTATAACAACATTTTATACAGTAAAAAATAGTGTTTAACCATAATTTTTACATTCAAGGTTATCTCAAGTTATAAAGTCTCACATAATCAATTATAAACTTCAAGAATACCATACTTCTATATTCAATGAGTGTGCGAGTCAGCTCTTATTAACATTGATCACCATATGGAATGAAAAATATAAATGCATAGAACAAGATATATATTTTTCTTGATCTAAAGTAACATTTAAGTTTATTTCATTGTCAAAAAAATTGTACTCTCTTTATTAATTTTTTATTTTTTGATTTTAAAAATAAATTTGAAATAAAATAATAAAATCAAGAATCTTCCATGCAACCTTTCCACCTACCTTCCTATTGTATTTTCCATCCTCTTCTTCAATAAGCTGATGAGTAGCTTGTTGAAAGATTCGCCTAACCATTGGCTTGAGGATAATATGGCTTAGAGTGACATATCTTAATGTTGTACTTGAGGGTGAATTCTTTGATATTTCATCTTGTGATTTTCTCCTATTATATATGAAGAGCTCTCTGGGTATGCTAAAATGAAAAATTATGGACTTCCATATAAATCAAATCACATATTCCTCTCGTATTCTACCCTGGGGCTTTTAGAATTTTTTGGTTGACGATATATTTTAACATGTTTTGGATTAGATGGTATATATTTTTATAGAGAATGTAGAGTATATTTTTGTATATGTAAATGTAATAATATGATACCCCATGTTTGGTTGACTGGAATGGAATGGAATCAGAATTGATACCTTCCAATTTTATGTTTGGTTAGGCCAAAAAATGGGAATGAAGAATACATTTGAATATGCCTTTTTACAACTTCCTTCGATTATTCAAGTTCATATATCATATTTTATTTGTCTTGTTCTAAACCTACAAGACATGAATTCAAAACATTAAAACATTCAGATAGATCAAGATTATCTTCTTCTAGTACCAATAAATTTATTTAAGAGGATTTTAGTTTTCATTGAGTTTAGTTACTTCTATAAGAACTTATCTTAACCTCTTTTGCATATTACAAACTCTTTAAATGCTTCAAAAATACTAGTGACATTAAAATATTTGAGTAAGAATTGAACATCACTTTCCTCATTATCTGAATCAATATCAAACTTGCTAGAGCATCCACCAGTTTTTGTACGAAATGCCAAAATATTGTTGCCCACTATTTTATGATTCAACTAGATTGTTGTTATAACTTTTAGATTTAGTAAGTGTAGTGTTGAAGCTCTTCTAGTATTGTTATTCTTATTTGCATAGTCAGCTACAAATTAACCAAAACCCATACATTCAATGTATTGAGGTCTAGTGGGGTTATTTTTATCACCATTAGAAATCACAGATTTGAGTTCTCTTAGATTCTGATCCTTTTGATGACTTAACTATTATTTGTTATGAGGAATCTTTTTGTCGAAGATTCTATTCAGTCTTCTGGTCAAGTGTGTCAGCTCTTCTTTTTCATTGTCACCTTCTTCAATCGTAGTAGTTTTAAAGGCAACACATTTTTCTATGTGGGAGGATGAAAAGTCATCTCAAAGGTTTGAAGTGAGCCAAAAAATTTCTCTATTTTGATAGTGTCCACATCCTTACCTCCGTTAATGGTAGTGACATTTGAATGAAAGAAATCTGGTAGTGACCAAATAATCTTTCTAACTATCTTAAAGTTATCAATTTTCTATCCAAGATTAGTAGATGCATTAATAATATCACATAATTTAGCATATAATTCAAAAAAAGTCTCATCTTCTTTCATCCTAATATTATCAAGTTAAGTATTAAGCATGCAAACTTTTGAGGTACACTTATGGGCATACTCCAAAATATCCTAAGCATGGGTAGCAATTTCAACATGAGAAATACAACAATTATCATCATCAAGATATCACTGAAAATATCATTAATACCCTTTTGATTCCAATTATTACTAGTTTTATCTTCAAAGGTATAGTCTTTCCTAGGTTTTGGAGTAACAACATTATTTTTGGTAACTGTATATAGTTTCCAACCATAAAGCATAGTGTTCCATATACTTTCATCTATAGACCACAAAGAGTATCTCATATGGGCCTTCTAATATGGGTAAATAGACTCATTATTGTAAGGAGCATGGAATGTAGATGAACCCTTTCTCAATTGATCCATAACGAGGTTTTGGGCATACTATGTGTATCTCATGATTGCTTTTATACTAAGTGACAATTTCATATTTTTAGTTACAAACATAATTATCTAGAGGGCGGGTGAATAGAAGATCAATGAAAGTATGATAAATTAAAAATTCATAGAATAGGAAGATATGAAATCACTTGTAAATAAAATAATGCAGAAATATAAAGATTGAGACATGAGATTTTTTGGTGGGAAGAACCTAGGACATACAAATGACTTAAGGGAAAAACCGCCGATCCATCAAACTAACTAACTATACACTATAAAAAATAAGGTTCAGTTAGAAGGCTAGGACTCAAACTACCCACCAAGGTAATGTCCCAACTAATCCACTTACAAGTCATTACTTTCATCATAGTCTCTATATGAAAGGTGTTTGGATCCAGAACAAAGTTCCAATGAATTCGAGTCACATGATTTAATCAAACCTGTACAGCTAGCACCTGTAAAGTTGGCACAATTACCCAAGTGTAAATATATGTCCTAGAGAAGATTCAAAGATAAGAAAACCTAACTAGATGATTTAATATATATATATATATATTAGACAAATCAAAATCAACTAGCAACCTTAGAAAAATCAATTTAGATACATTAACTTAATGAAAAAGCTAACTTGAATAATTTTTACAAAACATTGAGAGAAAGAGAATAATATGAATAGAATAATGCTCAATAATACTCTTGTGTGGTTAAACAAATTATGAACCAATGGTATAATTAAATAGCATGACTAGAAAGCCTAGATCAAAAGTCTATTACAAATCTGTCCATAAAAATATTTAAATGAGCATTAAAACACTAGGATAATATATTAATAAAATAAATTATCTTGAATAAAAGTTAGGTTAAACATGAAAACTTGGCCGCTTGATCAATCTAGAACTAGCTCAATGGATCGAACATATCTTCTTGATCAATCTAGTAAAGCTCGATCGATCTAGTGAAGCAATTTATTCATTTTTAAATAAGTGGATATATTCGTTAATCTCGATGGATCTATTGCTTGATTGATAGAGTATTAATTCCTCGATCGATCTATTTATGTAAAAAGTAATCCAGCCAGGTAATTAGGCTCGATCATTCTAGATATGGATCAATTGATCGACTTTCCTACATGCATAATGTTCCTACATGTCTAAAATGATATTTAACATACATAGGAACAAAGATATAC
Organism: Hippophae rhamnoides; assembly: GCA_033030585.1. NCBI lineage: Eukaryota > Viridiplantae > Streptophyta > Magnoliopsida > Rosales > Elaeagnaceae > Hippophae > Hippophae rhamnoides. The sequence goes on along the minus strand of CM065435.1, from coordinate 34,258,823 downwards.
TTGAGATATCATTGTTGGAGCTTAGTAGTTTATTTTGCTTGGAAATATTCTTGAAAGACACCTAGAAACTAAAATTACATACACCATGGTTTTTTTTGTTGGATTTATGCAAGTTTTGGAGTGATGGTTTTGATTGAATGAGTGTGTAAGTTAGTTGACATTATCACTTATGTTTTTGGTTCATTTTGGGTGTGGATATTTATGTAAAGTACTCGAACAATTTTGAAAAAAAAAGACTTCTTACCACCTTGCTACCAAGCTCACTATTAAGCTTTCCAGGGATGTCACCACAGTTATTGGTGAGGTGGTGGAACGGTTGCTAGTGAGGTGGTGGAAAAGTGGATAGTGAGGTGGCAAATCTGAGTTCTATAAATACCCCCACTTTTTCATATTAGCATCTTCAAAATGTAGCAAAACTCAATTAGATTGACATCTCATTTTTGTATTTTCATATCAGTAGCTCCTCAAGTATTGTTTTGTATTAGTGATTTATGATTGTGTGAGAAAAATCATACTTGTGATTCTTAAGTACATGAGATGGTGTTTGTAAGTGAGTTGTATGCGAGCTATGTGTTGGCTAGGAGTTGCTTGGATGAAACTATTTATTTGTGAGAACCTCATTGTGGGAGTGAACTAAGTTATGTTCTTTGACTTATCATATCTCTTATTGTTTACAATAAGAGATAGGTTTTCAAGGTTAGGAGTAGTTACACTTTTGGTTATTGATTTATAGTCATTGATCACCCTATATTGTGTAGTATGAGCTTTGGAGGATAGCCCGATTCATGTGTTGAACCAGGTCATTAAGAAAGTAACAAGAAAGGGAAATATGAGGTAGTCAAAATAAAGGTCTTGGATGATAGAGGCAATGGTGGTTTTTTTCTCTGAGAGTATTTTTTTATTGTTTAGTGGATTATGTACTTCTAAGTGGTTGTCTTAAGAAACCTGAGGATGTTACCATATAGATAGGGTTTCTTTGCGGGTTTACCTCATTATAAATGTTATTATGCATGATCTTCTTTTGTGTTAATATCGTTTGAGTTTCAATTATGTATATTCCATCATACTAGACTTACACTATAATTAAGAAGCTTGTTTATTTTGCATGGTTTCATGGTTGCATGCCTATAGGAGTATGTATCTCCTTACCTTGGTAATTGATGAGCGAAAACCGGCATCGCCGATCCTCGCAAATACTTTAGTTTTATATTTATAAAACTCTCGCAAGTGCACGAATCATTTCGTAGAAAATGATAAGTATACTCCCAAGGTCGATCTAAGGAAGGAATGTATGTGGTTTTTAATTTATTATTCAAACTTTTAAAAACGAAATTAAATCCTAAACATCATGTCACGATATTTTGGGTTTTGTGTTTTTAATCTACTTACATAAAAATAAACATAGATTCAATAAACATTCATGCAAATTTTATCTTTTATAATGGTGGAGTATTTATGGATATAATAACTAAGTTAATTATGCTTGCTCGTATTATTTAGGTTATTAAATATATGAATTGATATTTATTGATTCTCTCTTTTTTGTATTTAATACCACCTTTGGGTTAGATATTCTTTGTTAACTAAACAAATCAATTAACACCTAATGGGTGGGGTTGATAACTAATTTGGTTAATTAAATTAATTCCTTTTTCTAAGAGATTGAAAATGAACCATTTAAATGCCACCTTTGGTGCGGGTTAGACAGCTTTTAAACTTTATTCAAGGTGTCCAAATTAAACCTAAGAATTTAGTTATCCTAGTACTAACTTTCATGTTTTAAACCACTACCGAAAAACATGTTGTCAATACATTTTCGATAATAATTCTTATAAAAACTTTTGAAATAGAGCTTCACTCTAACTACACGGCGAAAATTGTACCATCAAATAAAATAGCACTACTCTAAATCGATCGGATAACTAAACCTTAAAATCTAATTTTCGTGTTTAAGTTTGTAATGAAAAATAATATATTTCTTCTCTAACATTCTTAATATAAAATCATGAATAAAAATAAAATCAATTCATTTTAGAGATTTTTACCTATTTAATATTTCTGCAAGCATAACAACGTCATTATTACATCATGTTTACTAAATAACAAGAGATAGTTAAATTTAACCACAGACAAATTAAATATAACATGTAAGAATAAAGCATAAAATAATCAGAAGAAAATAAAATCCTTATAGAACTTCGACGCTATTCCCGTTGCTGGAAAAACTTCAAGCGGAATTTGCACTCCAATTTATTGAATCAAAAAGCTAAAATATTACAAAAACATAACTAGCTCTCCCAAAAAAGGGAAGAACTCTAAATCTAAGAGAAATTAACTAAGAAAAACTAAAAACTAAGAAAACATAAGAAAAACTAAGAAAAACTAAAAAAAATCCTAAAAATCTAAGAAAAGAGAGAAAAGAATGTATTTGGAGGTGTTTTTAGGTGTGTTTTGAAGTGAAGGGAAGGAGGGTATTTATAGGTAAGGATGGAGAGAAAAATGAGTAAAAAATGTTAAAAAAATATTAAAAATTAAAAACGTGTAATGGAAATGTCCGAGGTCATCAATGACGCCAAGATGACGTCACAGGCTACTGCATCGCGGAAAATGGGGTGAAAACGCTGCTAGGCACGCGAGTGGCGGCCATTGAAGTCATACGCAGCCTCCACGCGGAAAAGTGCCCACGCGCATGAACAAGAGAATCTCGCACAGCGCGCACATACAAACAAGTAACTGCACAGAAGGTCTGCTCGAATGAACAGAACCCGCACGCGGTGCGCATGAATGTAACCCCGCACGTGTCGCCGCATGACAAGAACACGCTCACGGGCGGAGCGAGGCTGGTGCGCAGGCAGTATCAAGGAAACTACGCGCTGCTTTATCTCTTTTTTGACATTTTTGACCTTTTTGACCCATTTTGTCCAATTTTTCCATATTTGTCGACCTTTACACATTTATTTATTAATATATTTGTGATGTATTGCTCAAAGATTCCTCTTCAGCTTCTTAAGTTGCATTTTTACAAAGTACCAAAAACAATAAAAATACCCGTGATTCCGAAAAAAACAAATTTATATAAATATATGATAAAACATATAAATATATATATTTTTTAATCAATTAATTTGCATAAAATCATGGTTATTTTAGTACTTTTTGAGCACTCATCACAACCTCTAACCAAGCTTCTTGCTAGTCCCTTAGCAAGAGAAGCGATAAAACTAAAAATTAAACTATCCTAAATCACTTTCGTGGATTGAAACGGTTGCATTTAGCCTATGCAACAAGCCTTTAAACCCCTAGGTTGCCCTAAGGGACGAGTTTGAGTCTCGTGAGGGTTTTCGAATGATACCCACAAACATTGAACTAAATTTCAAAATAAAAAAAACCAATAAAAACAATGAAATCAAAAACAAAAATTACAACAAAATCAAAAATTAATTTTTTTTTTTGAATAAGAGAAAACAACATATCACAAAAATGTCTCATACTTTTAATCTCCTTTAAGATCATAATTAAAATCTCAAGCATAAGTTATTTTAATCTCTTCAAACAATCATGATTTATTATAATAATTAGCCGAAAATCATTTTCATATTTCATGTCAAAAATGTATCAATTTAATTTCACCCAATTTCAGTGTCATGAATCGTGATTGGCTTCCAGTATATTCCTCACAAGTCAATACTCGAAACACCGAATCCCATGGGTTCAAACACTCATACTATTTTATATGGGAAAGAGTTGATGTATAGAAATGAACTAATATGTTCGCATATGTATAAAGAATAAAGGCTCAAAGTGTTATTTTAACATTGATCTCATGAAAGGAATCAAATGTATAAATTATAAAGATATCATATATAAAAATTATTTTCATGCATAAATCAAACTCATTAAGAAAGAATTTCAAGATATATGCTTTTACAAATGAAGAAATTGCAATGACTTTTAGTGGAATTACTTCCTATATCTTTCTTTTGTAAATAGCCTCGTACTCACAACTTTGTTGGCAACGCGAGTCATAAGATATGTAGATGATACTATTTTTTGTCTCTCTATTTTTTTTCTCGTAGATATTTTTCAATACGTGTATTTTTTAGAGAAGTCAACCCACGTCTGATTGTACATTTTTTGGATTTTGAAGTAGTGGTTAATTTTGTGGCTTTTCTCGTTTGATCTTGGTTTAGGTAACCTCGTATATGTCTTTTTGTTTTTGTAAATAGTCATGCATAAATGAGATATAAGCATATACTATCAATTTCTACTCAAATTATTTAATCTAAGCAAAAATAATAATCAAAAAATATATGATACCTATTAAGATGAGAAAAAAATTCATACATTCAATGCTAATACCTATAGATCATCTAAAAATTTGAATAAATAAGAAATGTGTTTGGAGTAGAAAAAATATATATTTCACTCTGAATAAAAGAAATTAGGCTCAAATTATATCTCACAAAGGTAGTCTCCACTAAAAAAATTCATAAACACCGATTTTGGGTTTAATATATTTTCCACATCTTATCAAGAAATACTAGTTATGATAAAAACTAACTAATTATCAAAAATAATTACAAAATATTTCATGATATGTTTTCAAAAATTAATCTAACAGTACAAAAGACTTAACTATTTACTTAAATTTGATTTAAAGAAAAGATAAATTTTTGTGAATTTTTTTTTATTCCAAAAATTACTAAATCACACAAAATAGAAATAAAACCAAACACAAAAAATGAAAAAGTATATTTTTTTATTTTTAAATTTTTTTTTATTTTTAAATTGTTAAAACTTTTTTTTAATTAAGCATGGTAACTTTTCACCACCCCCAACCTAGAACTTACATTGTCCTCAATGTAACAACTGTAAATTAAAGATAAAGAGAAAAGAGAAGAAAGATTACATATTTCTTGAGAAAGTGCAAGTAGTAATGGAAAAATGCAAGGCAGTGCATCCATCATATTCATCATTAAAGTGTATACAGACGTGCATCATTGAACTTCTAACATCTCAACAAATATTTTTAGTTTTAACAATTTAAAAATTATTCACATGTAATTAAAATGAAATAATTAAGTAAATAAAAGAAATAAAAGAAAATTACCTAAAATGACGGGTCAGCGTCTCCCATCCAACCGCTTAGTTTAACGCCTTAGCAAGACGTGAACTTGGGATTGCATTTTAAGTAAACTCAATGTCCCCTCATCATTGAGTCAATCAAACCTTCGTAAGACAAAGGTTGTCTACCTATACTTTTTCACTACGCCTATCGATTTTCAAATTTCTTTTTTGTACTTAAAACTAGAGGCATACTTTGAGTTTTAGATAACCCACATCTAGGTACAAATCAAATAATTAAGGCATAAAAACACAATTGTACCTAGATTAAACAAAGCAACTAACTCCTTAGATTATAATTAAAACTTTAAAATTTTGGAGGTAGTTTGACTTATGTTTTTTTTTGTTTTTTTTGTTTTTAAGAAAAAATAACATAATCAAGATAACTAAGAGTGCTCCCGTGAAAGAATGGTAGTGCAAAGGCTCCTTAAAACCATCCTCCTGGATGTATCAACGCTCCCGTGAAAGACTAAGGCACAAAGGCTTCCAAGAACTAGTCTCCTGTATTTAACTCCCTTAGATCTTTACTTTTCATGTTATTAAGTTAAGTTAAATAAAAATTTAAGTTAATGAAAATCTAAGTTAATGAAGTTTAAAGAAAAGGTTAATTAAGTTAAGTGAATTAAAAAAATCTAAGTTAATTAAGTTAAGTTAAAAAAAATCTAAGTTAATTAAGTTGGTAAAAAAAATCTAAGTTAATTAAGTTAAGTGAAGTAAAAAAAACTAAGTTAATATTAAAAAAAATCTAAGTTAATTAAGTTAGTAAAAAAAAACTAAGTTAAGTAAGTTAAATAAAAATCAAGAATAAAAAAAATAGCTAAAGAAAGAAAAATAAAAAAAATAATAAAATAAAATAAAATTGAAAAAGGTAAAATAAAATAAAATAAAATAAAATTATGATTTAAAATAAATAAAAAAATAGTAAAAACTAAACTCAAAAAATTAAAATTTTGGTTTTTCTTTTATTTTTTTTTTAATTTTTTTTTATTTTTTTTATTTTTATTTAAAAATTATAAAAAAAAAATTATTTTTTTATTTTTTATTATTTCTTATGAAATTTAAATTTTGAAATTTGATTAAATTTTTTTATTTTTTTTTCTATTTGTTTACAAAAACAAAAAAAATCACAATTATTTAAAGCACAAAAATATTTTTAAAATTTTGATAAATAAATTAAAAACGCTATTCCTTCCCCGGCAACGGCGCCAAAAACTTGATGAGCGAAAACCGGCATCGCCGATCCTCACAAATACTTTGGTTTTATATTTATAAAACTCTCGCAAGTGCACGAATCTTTTCGTAGAAAATGATAAGTATACTCCCAAGGTCGATCTAAGGAATGAATGTATATGGTTTTTAATTTATTATTCAAACTTTTAAAAACAAAATTAAATCCTAAACATCCTGTCACGATATTTTGGGTTTTTTGTGTTTTAATCTACTTACAGAAAATTAAACATAGATTCAATAAACATTCATGCAAATTTTATCTTTTATAAATAGTGGAGTATTTATGGATATAATAACTAAGTTAATTACGCTGTCAGATTATTTAGGTTATTAAATATATGAATTGATATTTATTGATTCTCCCTTTTTGTATTTAATACCACCTTTTGGCGGGTTAGATATTCTTTGTTAACTAAACAAATCAATTAACACCTATGGGTGGGGTTGATAACTAATTTGGTTAATTAAATTAATTCCTTTTTCTAAGAGATTGAAAATGAACCATTTAAATGCCACCTTTGGTGGGGTTAGACAGTTTAAACTTTATTCAATGTGTCCAAATTAAACCTAAGAATTTAGTTATCCGAGTACTAACTTTCAAGTTTTAAAACCACTACCGAAAACATGTCGTCAATACATTTTCAGATAATAATGAGCACTCATCAGTAATGTACCAAGTGTTAGACTCTGTATTAATGGTTGTTATATAATGTATGCTTCTATGCTGTGAAAGTACAATCATCATTTACCGAATATGTTTGCACATAAGAGGTATTAAAGATATTGGAAATCCCTTATAGCTTTTCAGTCTGTATGACTTCTTGCATGTTATGTGATGTTTGTTATGTTTATGTATGCTACTAGTCTGACAGGACCCTGTGAGGCACATTATCATTAGTGTGTTTACCATAGTTTCTTCTTTCTTATTACAGGTTTTTTTGTGTATATTAAATTGAGAATTGTTGTTTTGTAATTCTGCTATGGTAATTACACAATTCACGTCTTATGGTCTTGTTGGTTAAATTGATATTAAGCTCATAAAAAGATTCAATGAGTTGGCATTTCTACTTATCATCTAGGTCCCAATTACCTATTTGAGTTAGAAGAATAATTGATCTTAATGTAATTATTCCTACGTGTAGGAATCTATATTTGTATCAAAGTGAGTCATCCCAAAAATAGTGGCTGAAGCGATCGACGTAGACACCATCTAGATCAAAAAAATGCTATACTGTTAGGTCTAACTATGAAGTAAGACCATTCATTTTTCTTGATTATTTCAATGGACCTCATTATACTAACGCATTTTGGGACCTTCTTAAAGTAGTAAACTGTGTCTACAATCCAAATCGCCAAGGAAACCAATATTCAAACATATACAACCTAGGATTGAGAAACCACCTAAATTCCTCATGGAACAATAACAATAATCTAGATAGTAATCAATTCAATCGTCAACCCTTCCCAAGAATAGGTTTTCAACAATCATAAGCCCAAGAGAAGAAGTCACCCAGTAAGGACAACACAAGTGCTTTAATGGGAATGATGAAAGGCTTCATCCATCCAGTAAATACAAAAGTAGAGCACATAGATTCCACTAATGGGGCTTCTATTCAAAATTTAGAGATTCAAATAGGGTAACTAGCTCAAACCATAAGTCAAAGGCTTCAAGGTAACTTTCCAAGCATTACAGATGTTAATCCACAAAGGAAAGGTAAGAAGCACTCTTAAGCAATAGCCTTGAGAAGTGGTAAAACCTTATGAAAGGAGGAAGCTAAAATAGATAAGGAGGAAGAAGTAGACAAAGAGAGTACTAAAAAGGAAGTGATTTAACCAAAGTAGAGTGATCGCCAAACAAATTATGTATTCAATGAATACACAAGTATAGGTATTGTAACAATTAATATAATGATAAGAAAAAATATTTCCCACGGAGATTATTTTATGAGAAACTAATTTTTAAAACTTAAAAAAATCAATTTTTTGTATTTTTGTATTTTAAGGAAGCAAAATTAAAATAACTAAAAGTAAATAGCAATAATTAATTAAATTAGATTTGGTAACTAAGAAGATATATGATAAAATATCTAAGAATACTTAATCCCCCATTTTTCTAAACATGTAAATCACTAAAATTCCCACGATGTAATTATCAATTAATTACATGATCAATTAAAACTAACATAACAAATATTCCTTTCCCAAGTAAACTACACATCATATAGTAATTAATTTAATCACATTCCCGTGTTACTTAAAGTGCATGCTACTCATTAAGTTCATTAATTATATATCACATTTATAAGAATCACACATATCTCCCTAGAAACTACGCATATTATTTAATAAAGATAAATAATGAAATAATTCTCTCAAATTTATTTAATTTCCTCTATAGATAAATTTTTGGGCAAAAACTTATTATCATAAAAATTAGATTAAATAATATAATTAAATTGAAATTGTAATTAGGGTAAAGTATTAGATCATCACATGGTGAAAATTGGGTTCATAAGTTTCCAAGATTAATAAATTAACTAAACATAATTTTGTCCACAAAACTCATATCTTTCATAAAGTAAAACATAAAAATTGATAAAGAAAAGAGTAGAAAAAGAAATATAATTAATCTATTGAATTATTGGGCTAATCTATCTCTTGAATCTCCACCAAAATTGTATCTCCTTTTGAATTTTTGGTATTTTTTTCTCTTTTTAGCTCCAAACAATTATCAAAATTATTTTAATGGTAGAGCAGCTTCAGATCAAGGGCTGAGATCAAATGAAAAAAATCAATAGTGCTAGCTAATCACAATTTGACGTATGGCATACATAATTCATTGGGCGAATCAAAACGCGATGCGTGGCAATGGAGACTCGTTAGAGTCAATATTTGTTGAGTCAATGCCACGTTGTGCAATTTTATTTGTGATAACAAATGGTGTGGAACATGGGTAGAACATAAGAAGCAATCGCATGACGACACATAGTGTGAAGGTTTGATTGCTCTTGAACTCGGATTGAAAGTTGTGCTGACACGTGGGATGCACTACTTTTTCCTCACACGCGACAATCTGTGTTTTTTGTCCCTGTTTGGTTGGCATCCCCATGGTTTACCCAATCAGCTCCTTTACTTGCGTGATAGGCCACGTGGAAGCTACTGATTGGCATTACATTAAAAATCCATAAAAATCCCAAAAATTATATTTTCACCCATTTTCACTAAAATGTTTATGTTTTAATATTTTTGGCACCGAAAAAACTATTTATTAAGTAAAAAATATAAGTATTAAGTAAAAAAGTGCACAAATGACCAAATATAATAAAATTTGTAGTATATTTATAAATATACTTCTATTAGTACATGCATATTTCACGAAAACTATCCCTTTCAAAAGTTGTACAATCATATGATAAGGAGGTTCACATATTCATCAATCAATATTCCATCAATACAAGGATATGCAAGGTTTTTGACAAATTTATTCTTGTGTGTGTGTGTGTGTTTTGTACATGATATCATCCAATGCACTCTTGAAATCCACTTATATGAGCACGCTAATCAATTCAATTTTAGAACAAGTCTCATAAGTCTATTTTTCATGTCCATCTCCGCTAATATAAATATGCACTTAGCTAAATATCAATAAGGAATTAACATGGTTGTAATGTAAGGCTTAGGTGAGGGGTCGATAAATGAATACATTTAGGCTCTTTCCACACCATAGCTTTCTTTTTGTTCATCACATACTTTTTAATTACAACTGAGCTTTTACTTGATATTTTAGTGCACCGTCTTTTATCATTCTTTTCATATTCTTCTATTTCACATCTCTTTTCTCTTCTCTTTTTGTAACTTCATAACACCCCTTAACTTATTTTCAATTTATTTTCTTTTTCTTTAAAGGGATAATTATGTTATGAGTTTTGATTCTTTTTTTCTCTCTACTTTTTTTTATAAAGTGCATTACATTTCACCTTACTCTATAGCACAACACATGATTGCATTTTTTCTTTTAATACAAGCTAAAGGTGAAAGGATAAAGGTAATGCTTACTAGTTAGGCATTAAATGTGGCTTAAAGATATGAAAGGTTCTTTGTTAGGCTCAAATGAGTTATTAAACATATTAACAATAGTTAGCTTAAATGGCTCAATCGATCCAAATAAGGTCTAAATAATTTCTCTTGCTAAATACTATTAATGATTTTACCTCAAGGGATGGTCAAATAGATTCTAAAACTTGGTAGATCTTATCGACTTGTAAAACTCAGTACAAATGTTTTCTCAATAAGCACACCAATATCAACCATGAACATATACATAAGAATTAGAATCAATCCAACTAGCAAGCATATCACATGATTAATGTAAATATCTTAACAAATATGTTATATTACTTATCCTAGTCATGACAACCATTTTTTTCATTAAGTTCATATGTTTCATATCAAGCATGAATGCACTTAGTTTCCATATATTTATCAATTTTTACCCAAATCATGATTAGAAACATCTTAAGAATTAAAAAAAATTCTCCTAAAAAAATTTAAAATGCATAGTAAATACTAATGTAGAGAATGAAGTTCCCTCACCCAAACTTAAATTACATATTTTCCCTAATGTGCACATATAAATATGAAAAGGTAAAAGAAAAGAAAACTCTCTTAATCATGGCATACCAAATATGTTGTTGAAATGCTCATTCTTGTTGTGCCATTGCTTTCCACATTTATTCACCTACAAAACAAAAATAATGAAACTATAAGTAGAATAACATTGGATTGCCTCCCAACCAGTGTCACGTTTAATGTCCTTGACTAGACGGTCATATCACATCCTAAGGTATATCTCTTTGTTTCCATTTACTTTTGAGTTTGCATGGAAATAATTTTAGTCTTGATTTGTTTAATAGTACTTTATGTTTTGGCTTGAAAAAAATATGCTCAATTCTCTTCTCAAGCCATATTTTTGTTTTCTTTTCGATATTTTTGGCATTCTTATAAGCACTCCACCATGACTCATCCAATTTATGTATTTCCAACATTTTTTTCACCTCTCCATTATAATCTTTCACTTACATACTTGACTAGGGATGGAAGGGTAAAAGTGTGAGGTCTAAATTTGTTGACCCTTCAATTAATGGTTTAAGCTTAGGTCCTATCTCAAAATTTTCCATAATCACCTTTGATACACACATGAGAGGTGCATCCTCCATTAAGTTCACTCAATCTACAATATCAACCTTCGATTCCATACTTTCAAAGTTAAAATAAGTTGAAATGTTTTCTGATGAGTTTATGTCCTTTTTCATAGCATGACATGTAACAGTCTTAAGTTTGGGTAACTTAACATATTCTTTCAAATTGTTTCCACAATCAATAACATTTATCCTTAAGAATTCATCAACATTATCAATATTAGGGGGTTCATATGCTTTAATAAATTTAAACATTACTTGTTCATCTTGCACTCTCATTGTAAGTTCACCTTTTTGTTTATCAATAAGTGTTTTTCTGATTGCTAAGAACAAACAACCAAGTATAATAGGAATGTCATGATCTTCCTCTATGTGCAGCCTAATGAATTTTATCGGAAAGATGAATTTGTCTACTTTTACTAGCATATCTTCTACCAAACTCTGGGGTTTTTTAATCAACTTGTCTGCCATTTGTAATGTTATTGAAGTGGATTCGGCTTTACTAACCCTTAATCTCTAGAAGACTGATAATGACATGAGCTTAATGCTAGAACCTAAACCACATAGTGCCTTACCAAAATGGATGTTCTTAATAATGCAAGGGATGTCAAAACTATCTGAATCTTTCAATATTTGGGTTATTTTTCTAGTAAGGATGGCACTACAACCTCTAGTTAAGGTTATAGTGGGTTTGTAAATGTTTCTCTTTTTTGGATGAATTATTTCCTTTCAATTACTCTCTTTATCCACTAATTCCTCCTCATCCTTTTTAGTTTTTGGTTCTTCTTTATCCTTTTGATTCTTACTTTCCTGCACTAAAGTCTTACCATTCCTTGAGGCTAGTGATTTAAATTGGTCCTTCCCTTATCTTCTTGGGTTTAAATTTTTTTCAATTTAAAGGTTATCTTGAGGCCTTTGGCTTATAGAAGTTTTCCCATTTGGTTCTCTAAATTCCTAATTAAAGCCTCTTGAGTGGACACTTTTGTATTTACTGATTGGATTAAGTCTTTCATCATCCCTATTCAGGAATTTGTATTATCCTCAATAGGTGACTTATTTTCTTGGGCTTCTAATTTTTGTGGTTTTTGCAAAATAGGTGGTGGAAATGATTAATGGATGAATTAATTACAACCCTAATTGTTGTTATTCCAAGAGAAATTTGGATGTTGTCTTCATCCTGGGTTATGTGTGTTTGAGTATAGATTATTGTTTTAATTCGCATTACCCATATAAAATACGGATTTAGGATTATTTGAAAAATTATCAAAAAAATGGTCTCCATTACAAAACACACACGACACCCTTGAATCTTGGACCTGGTTTATACTCAGCGAGTTTTGAACCTACAAAAGATTTACCAAAGATGACACTTGAGTTGTAAGTGTCACGATATCATTTACTTCATACATTCCACCTACTCTTCTTATGGCTAGCATTCTGTCCATTACAATTGATAATTACTTCTAGAAATTTTCACAACTATGCTTCTAATAGTACCAAACGATGTGTCTATATTAAAAGTAAATAAAAAAAGCAAAAAAGAAAAAAAGAAAAGTAAAATAAACTAACTAAAATAAATAAATAAGTTGGTAAAAAATAAGTAAATTAAAATTAAAACTAAAGTAAAGAAAAAAAATAGAAAAATTAATTTTTAATATTTATATTTCTCGGTAACGGCATCAAAAACTTGATCGCCAAAACAATTGTATGTAAAATGAATACACAAGTATACATATTGTAACAAGAAAAATAATGATAAGAAAAGATTGTTCACACGAATATTATTTTATTAGAAACTAATTTTTAAAACTAAAAAAATAAAAATCAATTTTTTTTGTGTTTTTATACTTTAAGGAAGAAATATTAAAATAACTATAAGTAAATAGAAATAATTAATTAAATGAGATTTGGTATCTAAGAAGATATATGAGAAAATATCTAGGAATATTTAATCCCTTAATTTTATAAACATGTGAATCACTAAAATCCCTCCAATATAGTTATCAATTAATTACATGATTAATTGAATCTAACCTAGAATGTATTTCTCTCTCAAGTACACTACACACTATATAGTAATTAATTTAATCACACTCTCATGTTAATTAAATTTCATACTACTCATTAAGTTCATTAATTATAGATCACATACATAAGAATCATACATCTCTACCTAGAAAATATGCATGTTATTTAATCAAGGCAAACAATTAAATAATTCTCTTAAATCTATTTAATTAAATCTATACATAAATTGTTGGTCAAATAATTAATACCACAAAAATAAGATTAAATAATATAATTATATTATAATTATAATTAGGGTAAAATATTACATCATCAAATGATGAAAATTAAGTTTATAAGATCCCTAGATCAATAAATTTACTAGACATAATTTTGTCCATAAAGCTCATATTTTTCATAAAGAAAGACATAAAAATTGATGAAGAAAAAAGTAGAAAAAGAAATACAATCAATATCTTGAATTGTAGTGCTAATCTTCTCTTGAATCTTCCCCAAAATTGTATCTCCTTATGATTTGTTTTGTATTTGTTTCCCTTTTTAGCTGTAAAAACTGACCAAAATTATGCTAATGGCAGCTCATTAGGGTTTATAGGGTGATTAGGGACTTAAATATACCTCAGATACAACCTGGACGATCAGATCAGCTTTAGATCAAGGTTTGAGATCAAAAAGCAAAATCAATAGCATTAGCCAATCACAACGCGAGATATGGCAAATAGAATTCATTGGGAGAATCTGAGCACGAAGCGTGGCAAGGGAGACTAGTTCGAGTCAACGCTTGTTGATTCAGCACCACATGGTGCAACAAGATTTATGGTTATAGATGGCATTGTTCATGGGTGGAACATGGGGAGCAATCAGATGATGACACTTGGCATGAAGGTTTGATAACTCTCTGAACTCGGATTGAATGTTGTGTTGACATGTGGCATGCGCTACTTCACTCCTCACATGCGACAATCTACAATTCATTGTCCCTACTTATGTGGCATCCTTGTGTCTTTCCTAGTTAGCTCCTCTGCTTGTGTGGCAAGCCATGTGGTAGCTATTGATTGGCCTTTCATTAAAAATTCATCAAAAATCCATAAAAATACCAAAAATATTCCAAAAATTATATTTTCACTCCTTTTTCACTAAAAAGTTTATATTTTAATATGTTTAGCTCCAAAAATACTATTTGTTGAATAAAACAAGTATTTATTAAGTAAAAAAGTGCATTAATGACTCTACTTTCATAAAGTCATTCAAGAGCCACCTCTATAAACCCATTATTTTCTTCCCTCAAAAGACTCAAGAAGCAAAAATTAACAATCAATTTTCAAAATTCCTTGATGTGTTCAAGGAGCTACAAATAAAGATACCATTTGTAGATGCATTTTATTAGATGTTTTCATATTCCAAATTAATTAAGGACATCATAGCTAAGAATATGAGGCATAGAGATGATGAGACAATAACCTTAACTTATGGTTGTAGTGCCATCTTTGAGAGAGAACTACTACAAAAGCTTAAAGATTTGGGTAGCTTTGACATCCCATGCATAATTAGGAATATACATTTTGGCCAGGCATTAGGTGTCTTAGGTGCCAGCATTAACCTTATACCACTATCAGTTTTCAAGAGTTTGGGGGTTGGTAAATTCAAACCCAATTCAGTAATATTGCTAATGGGAGATAGATCAATCAAGTATCCTTACGGTATGGTAGAAGGTGTGTTAGTAAAATTGAACAAGCTCATAGTGGTGGATCGCGACATTTCTATCATACTTGGTCATCCATTCTTAACAACATAAAGAGTATTCATTAATGTAAAAAAGGGTGAGCTAACAATAAGAGTGTAGGATGAAGAAATAACATTTAATTTTTTTAAAGAAATTAAATTTTATGATACTAATAACACTAGTGATTGCTTTAAGATATATGTTACCATTAACTAGCTGATTATGTACTTCATTAATTATGCCGAAGTGATGCCTTAGAATATATGCTTATTAATTTTGTCAACAAATATGTTGTTGAACACCATGACAATCACTTAGTCATACATATTCATGACGATAATTAAACTAAATATTTTGAATAACCCACATTCAAGACTTTGACACATGATACTATAAACAATGAAATAAATTAATTAGAAAAATATTATACTTATTTTATTGATGAAATTGTGGAATCTATGATGTGCGTTGATATTATTGACTATGTGAAATATTTGGATGCTAGCCTCACATGTGTGTTTCTAATGTTGATATGGAATGTCATGAGATAGATTCTAAATTCAAACCATCCATTGAAGAGCTACTGAAGTTAGAACTTAAACATTTTTCCTACCATCCCCAATCAAATTGGAAAGCAAAAGTTTTCAATGGAGAGGTAAAAAAGATGTTACAAATATATAAATTGGATGAGCTACGATGGAGCATTCATGAGAATTTTATGCCATACAAAAAGAAAACAAAACGATGACATGATAAGAAAATTGTGCACCATATTATTGAACCAAGATATAAAGTGTTACTGAATAACTCAAGACTCAAATAGTTTTGGGTAAACTCAAGAGTAGATGGTTAGGTCCATTCACTATCACTAAGGCAACAAAACTATGGAGCCATTGAATTAGAAAACAAAAACAAAGAGTGGTTCATAGTTAATGGGCATAGAGTAAAGCAATATCTTAGAGAATAATTGCCAAATGAAAAGGTTATGATGACCTTGGTAGATGTACCTTAGGAACTGATATGAATGTCTATCCAAGGATGTGAAATGTGACACTTGTTAAGAGGCAACCTAGTCCTATTTTACTTATATGTTTTCTATTTTGTAGTTGTATAAATATGGAGGGAAATTCCACAACAAAAATTGAGTAGTTTTAACAACATATGTGATGTGCCAAGGCTAAGGGATTTTTATTTCCTTTAACTATTTTTCATATTCATATGTGCAAATTGTCCATGGGCGAGGGAACTTCATCATCTATTTTAGCATTTTGTATTCCTTTTCATTTTTTAGGATATTTTCATTTTTAAGATGTTTTTTATCATGATTTGGGTAGAAATTGATGAATACATGGAAACCAAATGCATGCATATTTGATATAAAACATATTAACCCAATGATGGAATTGGTTGTCATGAATAGGATGAGGAACGTAACATGCACGTTAAGATACTTACATTAATCATGTGATATGCTTGCTAGTTTTTTTTAATCGATTCAGATTTTTATTCAAACCTTCATGATTGATTTTGGTATTCTTACTGTGAGAAAATTTGAGGTGAATTATGATTGTTGATGAGGTCTACCATGTTTTAAAATCTATTTGATCATTCCTTGAGGTGAAATCCTAAATTGTATTTGGCTTGAGAAATGATTTAGGTCTTTATTAGATCCATTGGGCTTTTCAAGATAACCATTCATATCTTTATGCCATATTTTTAGCTTAACCAATAAGCATTACCTTTACCTTTACACCTTTTAGCTTGTATGAAAATGCAATAATGGGCTATGCTATTGAGCGAGGTGAAATGTAATACACACTATTTCTTCACATTAAAAAAAACTCACCACACAATAATCCTTCTAAATAACAAAAGAATAAAATTAAAAATAAGTTTGGGGTGTTGTGAGGCTAAGAAAAAGAGAAAGAAAGAAAAGAGGGCCAAGAAGAGATGTTGAATAAAAGAATGAAAAGATTTTAAGATAGAGTGCACAAAAAGAGAAAATGGAAGCTCAATTCAAGTTAAAGATTGCATAATGAATGAAAAGAGAGATAAGATGTGAGCAAAGCTTAAGTATATGCATTTATATACTCCCATCTAAGCCTTGCACAACAAGTATGTAAATCCACATTGATATTTAGGTAAGTGAACATTTATATTAGGGGAGAGGGGTGTTGAGAATATACCTATGAAACTTGTTCTAAGACTTTGTTGTGCTTATATAACTTGATTGCTTTAGTGCATTGCATGCATCATGGTAACTCACACAAAAATAAATTTGTCAAAAATGTTGCATATCCTTGTATTAATGGATTGTTGATTGATGGATATATGAACTTCATTATCATAGAATTGTACCACTTTTGAAGGGGATAGTTTTTGTTGAACATGCATGGATTAATAGATATATGGTTATAAATGTATTGCACATATCATTTTAGGTTGTTAAACTTGGCTTTGTGTTTAATATGGTAATGTAGGTGAAAAAAATCAAACAATTCAAATATAAGAAAAACTTAAGAAAAATATAGGATCAGCAAGGGAATAGATTGATCTAGACGTCTATTGATCGATCGAAGGTTCATCACTCAATTTATTGACAAGGGAATAGATCGATCAAGGACTTATCACTCGATTGATTGAGAATAGGCTCAATCGATCTATGCTAGATTGATCAAGCTGTATGGATTTTAATGTGCTAGCCTTAAATTAAATTCCAACTTTTGATCTCATCCCTTGGATCAAAGTAATACGAATCCTAATCTAGTAAGGATCAATTTCTACCTATTTATAGAACCATAGAGAGGTCTTTAAGAACACACATTTAAGAATTACAATGCCTTAGCAACTTCCCGGAGGAAATAAATAGAGAAAAATTTCAAGAGGATATTAAAGGAGGCACAACTTTCTAAAGGATTGAAGAGAAGATTAGTGATACAAATCAAAAGATTGAGTACATCTCTTATTCTTCTCCTTTCCTTTTCAATTTTGTTGTCTTTCTTTATGAAAAATTTGAGCTTTAAGAAGATAATTATGTCTAACTAATTTATTAATCTAGGGGTCTTGTGAACCCATTTTTCTACATGTGATAATCTAATACTTTACCCCAATTTTTGTTGGAATTTAATTATATTAATTAATCTGATTTTATGCTATTAATTATTTGGCCAACAATTGATCTATAGAGGCAATAAAATATATTTGAGATACTTATTTAATCATTTGTCTTTATTAAATAACATGACAGAGATGTATGATTCTTATGTGTATGATCTATAACAAATGAACTTAATGACTAGTATGCAATCTAATTGACATGAGAATGTAACTAGGTTAATTACTATATAATTATTAGTGTATTTGAGAGAGGAATGCCTGTCATGTTAGATTTAAGTGATCATATAATTAATTGATGATTATATTGGAAGTAATTTTAGTGTTTCACATGTTAAGAAATTGAGGGATGAAAGATTCCTAATTTTTTTTATTATATATCTTCATAGTTGTTAAGTCTTATGATTTAAAATTTGTTATCATTCATTTTTTTAGTTTTTTTATAATTTTCTATTGTTCAAATACTATTCGTAATAATTATATTGGTACTTGGTTATAAGTTAGACAACTCCCTATGAGATTGATATACGTACTTAGGTACATTATATTACTTACAAGACCTGTATACTTACAAAATTTAACATGTTGATCAACTTGTAATCTAAGGCGTAGATTACGTTGGTGTATGGAAATAATCAGTTTTATTCACACCCTAAGCATACTTTATCATTCATGTGCAATTAAACATTTCTTCATCTTTTAGTGCATCTTCTTTTGCTTTTCCCATCCTTCTCACATTCATATATTTTTTATAGTTATACATAACACCCCAAAACTTATTATTTTTTCTCCATTTTAACTTTATTGTGTTTATTATGGATGTTGGCCTCTACTTATATAAGGTGTATCCCAAGTCATTTCATCTATGATTTTGTGTTAAGGGGTGATAAAATAAATTCTAAGATTTGTGTGAAATTGATGGCACTTACCATCATTTACACAAACATTCTACCAATAAGCACATCAAGTATCAATCAATGACATTGGGCACAAATAATTAAAAAAAATTCCACAAAAACTACCAAGAATACAACTCTATTAACACATGCATCTTAAAGCTCATATACTAGCCTTTTTATCATAGTTAAAGCAATCAATTCTATGATAGGGTTCATATCATATTTATTGTCCACATATGTGATGATTTCTATGTTATTCACTAGTTTCTACTCATATATAAACTTCAATAAAGAAAATGAAGCCCTCTCCCCCATATTTGACAGCACATTGTCCTCATTGTGTAAAATAGTAAATATAAGGAAAAGATATAGGGAAAAAAACTCCATCGATGTTGACATGTTGATAACTATATATTATACAGTTATTTTGTCCATTTTATTAATTATAATTGCTATGTTCTTGATATTTTTAGTTAATTTTAATTAATAAAATTAATATTTATTGTTTATTTTTTAAGGAATATAATTTTAAGAAAATTAAAGAATTTGAATCGAAAAAAGACTTAATTGCAAATAATAAAGTCTAAAAATATAATTTAAATTAAAGGAGTGCTTAATTGCAATTAAGAAAAGAGGTTAATTACAATTAACTAAAGTTTAAAAGTTAATTTAAATTAAATTTGAGGGCTAAAATGCAATTATATAAACTTTGTTTTTCTACGCAAGAAGGGAGGACCACGCACACCACACACCGTTAGATCATCCAATCAATGGTTAGGATCAAGCGCGTGGAAGCCAGACGTGACAAAAGTGATTGGACCCAGTTTTCTAGATTACACGTTGCTCGGCTCTGAGTGGGGCCCACCTACCGCGTAGGTCGGCGTTCAGGGTGGGACTCACGTGTCTCCTATGTGAGTTATCTCGTGTGATGTGGTCTAGAGAAACATTGTGTACCCTCCCATTACAATGAATCAGAAAATGCCATGTGTCTCGAATATTCTTTCAGCAAATTAGGAGCTAACACGTGGCATGTGTTGGTTAAAACAAAAATACAAAAATGGCATGCGTTTCTAGCAGCTTCTGTGTCACCACATGTCTTGAAAGCAACTATCTCATGCGACGCGATCCTCGTGTGCAGTTCCTCACATCGTATGAAAGGTTTCCACGTGTCTTGATTATTCTTACAACCAATCAAATGATAACACGTGGCATGTGTTTTTAATTAAAAATAAATCAGAAATGGTGCATGTTTTTCTGTTTTGCATGATAAAAATTTTACACGCGTGATTACGTGTCTCAATAAATTTGTCTCCCACTCATGTCTTAAAATAAAATTTCCCATGTAATATTTTGTTCCTAATTTTACACAAGTAATTGTAAAAAAAATATTTTTTGATATATTTTTTTTTAGAGAATTGGAGTTATGAATAGGGTATTATTGTGATAAATTTAAGAGGTTGGAGAGGAGGTTAGAATTTTGGACTGTGGTACACACAGAAGCCATTTTTGGCTTCTGTTGTGTTCTTTGTGTGCCGGAAATTTGAGAGTAGAAACATTCTAATTTTCTTTGTGTTGTTATTGAACTAATATTCCTTAAATTCTGTAATTTTAATTTTTTGTATGAAGTAATTTAATTTTTCTAGGGTTGCATTGTAGCTAAATTTATGAAGCTTGAATAAATTATTTTTGAAATATTTATAAGATTTTTAATTTGTTTATTCTATTTGTGCTTAATGCTTTTGATTATTGGAAAATTTATCAATTGATATGTGGCACTTAAATAAACTTGGAAGAGGCATTTTTGTGTATATTGCTCATGGATAGAATAATATGTCTATATAAGGGATAGGAATATACCTTTATTTTATGTGTGGCTATTTGAGACCTTTGAGCGTAATGAATCTTGGTGAATTTAATTTTCATAAGAATATAGTGAATTATTTTAGTGAGGTGTGTCTATAAGGAGCTCGGAAGAGATGTATGCATAAAATTAGAAGTTCTTGGTTGACAAATTAAATTTACAAAAATATAAATCAAGATAAAATAATATGATTCGAGTGGATTAATTTGGTTAAACTGTAATCCTAGAATTTTTTTATATTTTGTTAAAAACTCTTAATTTTTTAAACATCTTCCAACTTTTCGATCATTTGGATAAAATCAGAGTGAAACAATTTTAGTACTTAACAAACTGTAGTAACAAATCTCAGTGGGAACGATAATTTACTTATCAAATTTTATTACTGGTGATCGTGTATACTTGCACGTTTTCATGATCTCTTGAAGAGACAACACATGTTGGTTTCTATCCTCAAATATGTCCATGTGCTTTTCATGTCCCTCTACACTTTATTCACCAACAAAAAACAATAACATAAGTATTAAAAATAAATTGGATTACCATTTGCAAGCGTCATATTTATATCCTTGACTAGGCATTCTAACCTTTTCATGAAGGATTATTTGAATAAAACCAATGAGATTTCTCTCTTATGAAGGTTCCCCATATAAGGTTTTAGCCTCTCACCATTCACCATAAACTTGGTATTTTTTTAGTGTCTACACCTCTAAAACTTATTGTTTAAATACCTTTGTGACCAAAAAATGGTCTTGACCACAATTTCAACTTACTTAGAAATAACCTCAATTGCGAGTAATATAGTAAGATTTGTTCTCCTACTTTAAAAGACTAAGGCTATAAATTTTTGTCATGCTACCTTTTGGTTTTCTCCTTATATATTCATGCACTCTCATAGGCTTTACGTCTAAGTTCATCAAGCTCATTGAGTTGTAACATTCAACGTATTTGGATACTTTTTGTACTTATATTTAACTTCTTAATGTGCCATAAGGCTCTATGCTCTAACTCCACTAGTAAGTGACAATATTTTTTCAAATAACAAATGATATAGAGACATGCCGATAGGGGTTTTAAAAGCTATCATTTAGGCCTATTTGCATCATCAATTTCAGGTGGCCAATCTTTCCTTGACATGCTCACTAACTTTTCCAAAACTTCTTGTGTTTCTCTATTGGACACTTTTGTTTGGCCACTCATTTGAGGGTAATATGTGGTAGATACCTTGTGCTTGGTACCATAGCTTGCTAATAATGCATTACATATTGTTTTGCAAAGGTGACTACCTCTATCACTTATTATTTCCCTTATATCTCTAAACCTATTAAATATGTTCTTCTTCAAAAACTTGGTTACTTCCTTGGCATCATTTTTTGGATTGGAAATAGCTTCCACCCACTTGGATATATAATCTGCAGCCATAATAATGTAAGAGTTCCCAAAGGAAGGTATAAAAGGACATTCGCTAGATGAAGAGGAACACAATGATATTTCCAGTTGATATTTATATTCTCAATTGATTTTATTATTCTAGATGAGGAGGAAAGCAATGATATCCCTATCATCCTAGGCCAACCTTTCCTCATCGCTAGAAAAGCCTTAACGTGCAAAAGGTGAGCTCACTATGAGGGTAAATATCCAAAAATGTAACCTTCAATATCTTTAAAACTATGCAATTTCCAATTTTTGATAATGATGTTGATGAATTATTTCAAGTTGATGTATGTAATGAAATAATAGATGGCATATTTTGGAACTTAACTTATAAGGATGCTATAGAATATGCTTTGGTGAATTCATATGAAAGTTCTAAGAATGTAGTTCCTTTGTGTGAAAATGAAACTGATCATGGAGTACTAGATACTCAACTTGATGTTTACTCTTCTATTGCTAATAGAAACTTGTACATGGATGACTTTGATAAGGATATTAATATTATTCACTTAGAATAGCTTACTAATGATTCTCATATGCATGAAAAAAGGCTAGTAGAGTTGTTGAGTTTTTAGAGCCTATGCGTCCCATATTTCTAATGCAATTCTTAAGTGTGTAGAAGAGAAAAGTAAGCTTAGGCCATCAATTGAAGAGCCGTCAACATTAAAGTTAAACCATTACCATCTAATATTTGATATGCATTCTTCGGTGATGGTGTGACCATACTGGTGATTCTTTCTTCAAAATTAGATGATGAGCAAGAGAAAACACTTGTGGATATTTTGAAGGAATTTAAAGAAAATAATTAGTGGACCATCTTAAATATTAAGGGAATTGGTCCCATAGAGTGCATGCCAAATATCATCATGGATGAGGGATGAAGTCCGTTAGGGATTACAAAAAGAAGATTAAACCCTATCATCATAGAAGTAGTACAAAATGAGATTCTAAAACTGTTAGAAATTAGGATTTGTTACCCTATTTTAGATATTGAATGGGTAAATCCCATTCAATGTGTTCCACAAAGAAGGGTATGATAGTGGTGGCTAATAAGAAGAATGAATTGATTCCCATAAGAAAAGTTACAAGGTGGAAAATATGAATGGACTATATAAAAGTGAACAAGGGAACACGAAAATATCATTTTCCATTCCCTTTTATTGGTCTAGTATTGGATAGGTTGGTAAGAAGTTCATTGTTTTGCTTGTTAGATGGATGCTCGAGATATGATCAAATAGCCATAACACTTTAGAACTAAGCAAAAAACCATATTCACTTGCTTATATGGTACTTTTTCTATTAGGAGGATGCCATTTGGAGTTTGCAATTCTCTCGCCACATTTCAAATTTGTATTATGTTCATCTTCTTAAACATGGCAGAAATAATTTTAGAAGTTGTCATGGATAACTTTATGGTATTTAGGATAGTTTTGGTGCTAGTTTAGCAAATCTACTTTGTGTCCTTTTTAGACGTCAAGAGTCAAACATAGTTCTCAATTGGTAGAAATGCCACTTAAAGGTGGAGGAAGGTATAATACTATACCATAGGGTGTCATCCAAGGGTTTACAAGTGGATAGAGCAAAAATTGAAGTTATAGAGGTGCTACCACCTCTAAACAATTCTAGGCTATGTTGGATTCCATTGAAGAATCATAAAGGACTTTTCCAAAATCTCAAAGCCTTTATCCAATCTTTTGGAAAAAGATACATCATTCCAATTTGATCAAAAGTGCTTATATGTATTAGGGAAATTGAAGATCTTGATATTGACAAGGGTAATTATAGCATTGAAATGAGAGGATTCCTTTGAATTAATGTACGATGTAAGTGAATTTTCCCTTGGAGCAGTTTTGGATAATCAAAGAGGTAGAGTATTTAATGATATCTATTATTCAAGCAAAACCAACAACAACCCCCAAGTAAATTATGACATAATTGAGAAGGAGTGATAACTGTATTTTATATAGTTATTTTCATCAATTTTAGTAATGATAATTGCTATGTTTTTTTAATATTTAGTTAATTTTTGTTAAATAAATTAATATTTTCCTTTTATGTGCTAAAAATACATTTTTAATATAATTAAATAATTTGTATCGATAATGTACTTAATTTCATATTTCTGTCCACAAATATAATTTCAGATAATATAGTTTCTTAATTACAATTTATAAAAATCGAAAATATAATTTAAATTAAATTTGGGCTTAATTATAATTATTAAAATTTTAAAAATTTAATTTAAAATTAGCAAAGGGCTTAACTATAATTTAAGAAAGTTCAAAATGTAATTTGGATTAAATTTGTGGGTCAAAATACAATTAATGGAAGTTTAATTTTCGCGCAGGAGAGATGAAGTCCACGCGCAAGATCACACTCGCCCAACATGGACCGTCCGATCAAAGATGCAATGGCTCAGATTCGCGCGTGTGAATCACACCCGACCAAAGCGAGTGGCTCAGAACTCTGCGTTTTCACGCGGCTCGGTGCCCAAGTGGGGCCCACCTGCCGCGCAGGACGACGTGCAGGGTGGGACCCACGTGTCTGACGCACGTCTGCCAAAGGGTGTTGTTCTATGCGGCTGAACCACGTGCAATCGTTCTTCGAGCGAATTAAAGTCTTCCACGTGTCCCAATTTCCCCTTGAACGAATCATAAGAGGACGCGTGGTACATATCGGTGAACGCAAAAGCGCAAAATCTCGCCCTTGTTCCAGCCGTTGCCTCACTTTCTCGGTGCCCCAATCCCGTGCTTCAATTTCTGCGTGCGCCCGTTCCTTTCAACGAATGAGATGTGGCCATGTGTCCCACTATTTGTTTCAGCGAATCAGACGCTGACACATGGCACACACAATGAATAAAAAAATGCAGAAATGGCTCCTTGTCTCGCGTGAATTAAAATAAGTTTTTGATTTTCGCGTGACCACAGATTTTAAGGGGAATGTCGGGGTTTTATTTTCGATACAAATTTTAACGCGTGTATGATATTTTAATATTTTTGATGTATTGTTTTTAGCTATAAATAGGTGATATTATGATAGAGTTAGAGAGTTTTTTTTTGGTTTAGAATTTTTGTGGTATTAGGGGTTGGATTGCAGAACACGCATAAGCCATTTTTTGGCTTTTGTTGTGTTCTGCGTGTGCCAAATATTTACGATCTGTAATGTTTTAATTTCCTTTCTTCTTCTTATAATTTTTCTGCATTTGCTGTAATTTTTATTTTAAATTTATGAAGTAATTTAATTTTTCTAGGGTTGCATTTGATTCAAATATATGAAGCTTTGATTTTAATTATTTTTGATAGATTTATAAGACGTTCGATTTGTTCATTCTATTTTGTGCTTAATGCTTTTTGATTATTTACGAATTTTATCAAAACGATTTGTGGCATAAAAATAAACTTGAGAAAGGCATTTTTGTGTATATTGCTCGTAAATAGAATGACATGTATGATGAAGGATAGGAATATACCCTAATTGTATGTGTGGCCATTTGAGAACTTAGGACTTAATGAATCTTATTAAATTTAATTCTCATAGAGATATAGTGAATTAATTTAACGAGGTGTGTTTATACGGAGCTCGGAAGAGATGTATGAATAAAAAAAGAAGTTTTCGGTTGACAAATTAAATGTACTAAAAAATATAAATCAAAAGAAAATAACATGATTTGAGTGGATTAGTTTGGTGAAAAATTGCAATCCTAGATTTCTTTTATTTTCTTTTATTACCTTTTTGTTAAATCAATGATTGTTTTGGATAAAATCAGATAGATACAATTTTAGTACTCAACAAACTATAGTAACAAATCCTCGTGGGAACGATACTCTACTTACAAATCTTTATTACTTGTGACCGTGTATACTTGCACGATTTCTGTGTGTTGCAAAACACACAACAAGGAGCTTTTGGCAAATGTCTTTGCATTTGAGAAGTTTCAGATATAATTAGGTGGCACCAAAGTAATTGTGCACACTAACCATGCTGCAATAAGATATTTGATTTCTAAGAAAGGTTCTAAGGAAAGGTTGACTAGATGGGTTCTTCTGTTAAATGAATTTGATCTAGAAATTTAAGACAAGGAAGATACATAAAACTAAGTAGCAGATCACCTATAAAGACTAAAACAAGGGTATAGTAATAAGAATAGGCGACCCATTCAATAAATTTTTCTGGAAGGACAATTATCGGGAGTGAAAATAATCGAGATTCCATGGTATGGCGATGTAGGAAACTATCTTACATGTGGAGTATTACCAATAGGGTTATCTAGTAGCGATTCTACATATATATGGGTCATCCAAGTAATAAAGTGCGTTAAGCATGAGTATGATCCGAGAAAGAATGATATTTTTTATAACTAAATACTAATATGCAGTATTTGTAATACTATTTAAATAAGCAATAAGGAAAAATTATCTAAACTAATGATTAAACCTAAATTTAATTCAAAGACACAAATAGTGATGAAGTAAACAATATTTGGAGACTTGGGATCTATGACTCCCCTACCCATTCCATATGCAATATCAAATATCTTTGATGGGTTTCTGTTTTAAATTGATTGGCTACATGATCTTATATACCTTGGAATCTTTGTTAAGCATTCTTTTGGATTACGTGCAAACAATCACATTATCATGCTATTTTATTCACACATCAATTATGATCACATTTATCAAGCCACACATTCATGAATTGTATTTTCATACTATTTCAATTCATATTATAATAATTCTATTGCAAATTCAAAGGCCTACTTTGTCAATCCAGGGCATGAATGTTAAATCATATAATTATTGGCCAAATATTTTAAGCATTAAGATAAAAATTATTAAATTAATTATTAATAGAGAAAATCTTTCAACTAAATAAAAATCAATCATATGGTTTTAAGGCTAGGTTCATCAAGAACTTATCCACTCATTGTTCTAAAAATCATAATTAAAATATATGGGTGTGCATATAAATTACAAGAAAGTGGAAGAAAAAGATGAAAAATCTAAATTTGATGAAGAATCTAACTCCTCCTTTAATCTTGTTCTTGTTTCTAGGTATGTAATTGTCTCCTTGATTTGCTTTACTTGATCTCTCTTTGTAGCATTGCTATCTCTATGTTCTCTCTTGTAAATTGTAAATTATGTGTTACTTATGGCTTCCTTGTAGTATTTTAAATATTCAAAAATTGGTCCTAATTAGATTAAGATTCATATTAGTTTTGATCCAACGTCTCAGATTGAAAGTTAGAAATAAAACTTGGCTTGACTAGTCAAAATCTACTTCACTTGATCGATCGATATTCTTTTCAATCTATCTAGCAATGATATCATTTCAATTGGAGATCATTTATTGAATACAATTAAAGCTCGACTGATCTAAACACACTCTATCAATCAATCTTACTCTGTTTTTCATGTTTCGAGATGTAACTCTCCTACGATATAAATACACTCTATCAATCGATACTCTTATCGATCAATCTTACTCTATTTTTCATGTTTCGAGATGTAACTCTCCTACATTCTTGATTGATTGATAGACCTCTTATAACCCTAAATTGTCCAAATATTTCCTATTTTGGCTTCGTTTGTTCTCATTTTACCTTATTGCCATATTTGAAAATGAGATATATGTTTTGAACAATATTCAACTCAAAACAAGACAAATAAGTAGCTCAAAATTTCCAAATAACTCTAGTTCTATAGAGTTATCAACGCTCTCAAACTTAACTCTCTGTTTATTCTCAAGTAAAGACAAAGTAAAATAAAATAACTACTAAATGCTAACATGAATTGGGCAGCATATTCATAAACATATCTCATTCAATGGATGCATATTCTATAGGAATTTATTCCCCCTCAAAGACTGTACATTTTTATGATTCACAGGTTCATATAGCCATTAATCAACATTCTATTAACATATGGGTATGCAAGGTTTTTAACAAAATAATCTCTATGTGTGTGACTTACAAATGTTGTCATCCAAAGCACTTACGAGGTAATGTTTTGTAAGCATGTCTTAGAAAAAGCTAGAACAAGTTTCATAGGTCTATCTTTCATATCCCTCTTCACTTATATTTGTTATACATTTAGCTAGAGATAAAAAGGACTATGCATGTTTATAATATGAGGCATAAGTGGGGATAGATTAATGCTTTTTAAGGCATAAACACACACTTCTTTTCATTTCATCATGAAATTGAGCTTTTCTGTAATAACTTATGGCCTTTCTTTTTTCTTTATTTTTAGCTCCAATGCCTCAAAAATTTTTAAGTTTATTCTATTTTTCAAAGAGTTTTATGTTATTGAGAGTTTATCGTGGCACTTAATTGCTCACTCTAAAGCCTAAAGCATTTCTCTAACTAAATGCTATTTATGATTTTATCTTAAGGTTTGACCAAATAGATTCTAAAACATGGTAGATTCTTTCCTTATGACATTACCCATGCGGAGTGTTTTCCCATTAATTACATCAAACAATCAATTATATAGCTTTTTGGTACTATATTACATTTGGATCAAAACTACAAAATTGATCATATAAAAAATTGGAGCTTTACAAATCAAAAAATAAGACTTGGCATTAGAATTATTGCAATGACATGATGTCAAAATTTTGACACACCCTAAAAGGACAATTCAAAAGTGAATCATTACTTTAACCGAAAAAAGTGTCATTGGTAGTATAGTTGAAGTAAGGGTTGTACTCATAGATTATTGGTAAAAATTATACTTCTAGTTACTAGTTTATTGGGGATTGATTTAAGTTAGGAATGAGCTTTTTGGTTGATTGTCGAAAAAGAAAAATTACATATAAATAAAGACAATAGTGAAAACCCAATTTTTGGGAGAAAATAATGAGAAATATGTGATTATGGAACTATCATTACTACTAGCCTACATGTTAATTAAATATGACATGAAATCAAATTAGTTTCTCAAATCTTAAATCAAATTTATAAGTTAAAATCCTTAACTTTAGCTTTATAAATTTTATAATGCTTAAGAATTCCTAACTTTTCTTTTGGTGTAATTGATTAATAATTCAATTATCAATCGATCTAAATCCTTTACAACCTAGAATTATGGATATTACATTTAATTTATTTATTACATTATGATCTAAAAAGGTAATAACTAAACTAGTCAAGATTAAATATCTTGATAATACTTAACTTAAGTATTCAATCTAATTGTAACTAAAATTCACAACTTGTCATATTAATCATAAAAAATAGCATTTTTATATCAAACTCATTATTTAACAATAAAAACTTACATATAATAAACTTTTGATCATCCTAATTCACAACATGTAAGGTTTTGGCATTCAAGCATAGAATTGAATACATCAAGAATCCAATAATTGAAATTATAATAATTCATAACATTAAATTAATTAAATCATAAATAAGGTCGAAAAATTGTACAATATTATATTAAATATTTAACTAGTCATGGAGTTCCCAAAGTCAAATAAAAAAAATATTCCATCAAAAATAAATAAAGATTAAAAAGAAAAGTCTAATTCTTTTGAGTCAAAGAAACCAAAAATAACAATCTTCTTCTAAGAATCTTCAAGAATGGCACAAAGATGGATTTTTTTCTCAATTTTCTCTCATTTTTTTTAGATATTTCTAGTGATATCTTGATTTAATAAGGGTGTTATTTAGCTATTTTTATGGAAAAAAAATTAAGTTCTTAGGCTCTGATTAAATTGGGACCATTGGATGATGAAAAAAGTGATTCATATCCGCTATGCCATGCGTCATAAAGAAAGAAAAGTTTTTCAAAATGAAAAAACATGTGGACAGAGGTCATTGTAGCACACACACTTGACATGGTGCGTGCAAGATGGTTGGTGAGACACATGTGTTGGAGGCTAGTTGTGAGAAGAACGATGTGGTGCAATGTGTTACAATGGTTTGGCTGGCATGTGGCATGTTGAGAGATAGAGCACGTTGATTTGGCAGGGTTTTCTAAGGGCATCTATGAGCTTTTCTAAGTTAATTCACCTGATGCAAAATATTTAAAACACACTAGAAAAATCTCAAATAATCCCAAATTTAAATTTCCTAATAAATGAAAAATACACAATTTTAGAACAATAATTTATAACTGTATTTTATATATTTATTTTCACATATTTTATTAATTGTAATTGCTATGTTCTTAATGTTTTTAGTTAATTTTCGATGAATAAATTAGTATCTACTGTTTTTATATTTTTTTATGAAAAGTAAATAATTTGTATCGAAAACGTACTTAATTGCAAGTTTTCGTCAAAAAATATAATTTCAAAATAAATGAGTATTTAATTGCAATTTATAAATGTTGAAAATATAAATTAAATTAAATTCAGGTTTAATTTTAATTATTAAAAGTTCAAAATTTAATTAAAATTACCAAAGGGTTGTATTGCAATTAAACAAAGTTTAAAATGTAATTGGAAATATATTTGTGGGTGAAAATATAATTAATAAAAGTTATTTTTCTTCGCAAGATAGAATTTCCACGCAGCGTTATCCACGCGTCATTTTGGACCATCCAATCAACGCATCAACGGTTCGGATGCACGCGTGCTGTTAAAACCCGACCAAGGACACTGTGTGCAGGTATTTCCTCCATCATTTTAGGTAATTTTCTTTTATTTCTTTTATTTACTTAATTATTTCATTTTAATTACATGTGAATAATTTTTAAATTGTTAAAACTAAAAATATTTGTTGAGATGTTAGAAGTTCACAGCGATTTGTCTGTATACACTTTAATGATGAATATGATGGATGCACCTACATTTTCCATTACTACTTGCACATTCTCAGGAAATAGGTAATCTTTCTTCTCTTTTCTCTTTATCTTTAATTTACAGGTTATTTTATCACATTTTATTAATTATAATTGCTATGTTCTTATTGTTTTTAGTTAATTTTAATTAATTAAATTAATATTTACTATTAGTTTTTTAATAAATATATTTTTTAGAAAATTAATGAATTTGAATAAAAAAAGGACTTAATTGCAATTAATAAAATCTAAAAATATAATTTGAATTAAAAGTGGGTGAAATTGCAAATATCAAAAGATTAGAAGTTAATTTGAATTAAATTTGAGGGTCAAAATGCAATTAAGGAAATTTAGTTTTTCTGTGCAAGAAAAAGAGGCCACTCGTGCCATCACCAATGCGCAACACCCACCGTTCGATCAGGAAATCAACGATCAGGATCAGGCACGTGGAATCCATACGCGACAATAGAGATTGGACTCGGTTTTCCTGGATGCGCACTACACGGCGCGTATAGTGGGATCCACTTGTTGGCTGCGCAGAATATTCTCCCGAGGCTTATCTCATCGATCACCATTGGATCAACTTTGAACGATCCAGATTCGTACGAGAGTGGAATCAAGCTGTCTCGCACCAAGCAACACACTTATATCCCGTGCGACGCAGTTCATCAAAGCATCATAATCCCTCACGTTCCACCGAATACGAAGCTACCACGTGTTTCCTTAATCTCCCAGCCAATCATATGGCGACATGTGGCATACATTTTATGAAATCAAAACACAGGAAATGGCGCACTCTTCCAACTGAATAATTATTGTCTCCACGCGTGTTTGCCTTTTA
This sequence comes from Hippophae rhamnoides, assembly GCA_033030585.1. Taxonomy (NCBI): domain Eukaryota; kingdom Viridiplantae; phylum Streptophyta; class Magnoliopsida; order Rosales; family Elaeagnaceae; genus Hippophae; species Hippophae rhamnoides. Next base: position 34,226,591 of record CM065435.1, on the reverse strand, counting down.
TTATTCTCCATGTATTTCTGTCCCCCAATATTTGCATTTTTATAAATAAATAAAATTGTTTAGGGATGGTATATTTGGAGATGCGAGGAAAGACATTGGAGAGTTTTTTTTTAATTTTTTAGTTTTCATTTTTTCCAGTTCACTTCAATTTTTAGTTTCTTCTCTATGTGTTTTCTGATGCGTATTTTCGCAAGTGTACGAATCATTCAATTAATAAAGTGTACAAAAATAACGATATTGAACCCACAAGGAATGGCGTTACTAAGTATCGAAATTGACTAATCCTAATTTTATTTGAAAACCGAATTGTTGAATTTGTTTAAGAAGTAAATTAACATAAAACTAAACACAAATAACAAAATTTGATGTTGTTCGCAAATGATTAAAAACGCTAAGGCATTTGATTTCGCTAAATCAATTCAATCCGATTTCAAGTCATGTTATATGAAAATCAAAGTTAGAAGTGATGGTTGAAAAACCCAAACTTATCTAATACTCTCTCTCGAGTTATATTAGAATTACTTATCCATGAAAACCAACTATATTTCTATGAAGATTTAATCACAAATAAGCACATTACGATTTATGGAATTTCTAGAATAACCACATACATCATGCATTAGGTGTCAAACTCGCATTCAACATACGGTATTTATCACAAGAGGCATTCATTACACATCTCCTCTCGGTCTCAATATAATGCAACAAATCATATAAATCTTGATCAGAAATTTAAAAGCATTAAGCATGAAAATAAATACTCAACTTGAAAACAATGAATTCAAATAAAGATAACACAAGAAATCAGATTTTCTTGATTTAACTATATCATAGCCTTAGCAAAAACGAATTAGTTCATAACGGAAATAAGAATAAACATTATTTAAATTGAGTCCATGAATAACAAATCTAAATAAAATGCAGAAAATAAAAGCTAAGGAAAAGAGATGAAAAACTCTTAAAGATGAAGACTTGGTAGCAACAATGGTGATGATCCTTCAAACTTCTCCAACCTTTCTCTCTAAAATTTCCTTTTCTCCTCCAAAAATAACCCAGATCTGCTCTCTCTGCGGTGGCCTCTTTCTCCATCATATTGTATATAAAGATATAGGGTTTTGGGGGTAATTTTGAAACAAAAAAACCAAAAAAATGTGTTTTTGAACAAAACTCGCCGGGGCGACATTATTCTCGCTGCGGCGAGATTTTTGGAAAATAAATTTTTTGTTTTTCTGATTTTGGCCGGCGGCCAAATTAATGTGGCCGGCTGCTAGATGCATTTGGCTGGCGGCGAGATTATTTGGCCAGCCATGAGATAAGTTTGCCAAAATTTGTGCTCTCGGGAAGATTTTCGCCATGCTTTTTGTAGGATTTTCGCTGGCGGCTAGATGAATATGGCCGGCAACAAGATTCACTTGGCCAAAATCCATGCTCTCGGGAAGAATTTTGCCGTGTTCTATGATGCTTATTTTCGCAAGTGTACGAATCGTTCAAGTAATAAAGTGTACAAAAGTATGGATATCGAACCCAGAAGGAATGGCGTTACTAAGTACCGAAATTGACTAACCTTAATTTTATTTGAAAACCGAATTTTTGAATTTGTTTAAAAAGTAAATTAACTTAAAACTAAACGCAAATAACAAAATTTAATGTTGTTCACAAATAATTAAAAACGCTAAGGCATTTCATTTCACTAAATCAATTCAATCCGATTTCAAGTTATGTTATATGAGAATCAAAGTTAAAAGTGATGGTTGAAAAACCCAAACTTATCTAATACTCTTTCTCAAGTTATATTAGAATTACTTATCTATGAAAACCGACTATATTTCTATGAAGATTTAATCACAAATAAGCACATTACGATTTATGGAATTTCTGGAATAACCACATACATCATGCATTAGGTGTCAAACTCGCATTCAACATACAATATTTATCACAAGAAGCATTCATTACACATCTCCTCTCGGTCTCAATATAATGCAACAAATCATCTAAATCTTGATCAGAAATTTAAAAGCATTAAGCATGGAAATAAATACTCGACTTGTAAACAATAAATTCATATAACCATAACAAAAGAAATCAGATTTTCATGATTCAACTACATCATAGCCTTAGCAAAAATGAATTAGTTCATAACGAAAATAAGAACAAACATTATTTCAATTGAATCCATGAATAACAAATATCAATAAACTGTAGAATATAAAAACTAAGGAGAAGAGATGAAAAACTCTAGAAGATGAAGGCTTGGTAGCAACAATGGTGAAGATCCTTCAAGTCTCTCCAAAATTTCCTTCTCTTCTCCAAAAATGCCTTTGAACTCTCCTTTCTGCCGTGGCCTCCTTCTCCATCATAATGTATATATAGGTCTAGGGTTTTGGAGGGCAATTTTGGAACAAAACAGCATAAAAAAATGTTTTCGAACGAAACTCGCCGGCGGCGAAGTTATTCTCGCCGCGGCGAGATTTCTGGAAAACTTACGATTTCGGTTCCGCTAAATCTCGCCGGCGGCGGGATTATTGTGGCCGGCGGCGAGATGCACTTGGCCGGCGGCGAGATGTATTTGGCCGGCGGCGAGATGTACTTGGCCGGCGGCGAGATGTACTTGGCCGGCGGCGAGATTGCTTTGCCAAAATCCGTGCTCTCGGGAAGATTTTCAACATTTTCTCCGTAAGGTTTTCGCCGGCGGCGAGAATATTCTCGCCGGCGGCGAAATTCCAAATTTTGAAATTTTGTTTTCTTTTTCTTTGATTCAATCCCGATCATTGTACTTTGTCCCTAACTTCTCCAAAATCATGATTTTACCTGAAATTGCACTTTAAACACGAAATACCCGTGAAATGACATTTGTGGATTAAATAATCAAATAAACACAATTTTCACACAAATATCAACATTTAAATCATAACAAAAATGCAATAATTTAGCTCTTATCAACAACCCCCAACCAGCTTCTTGCTAGTCTCTAGCAAGAAAAGCGATCTATTTAATAAATTCAAAGGAGACATTAAGAGAAACTTCAAAGGAAATTTATTCTATTTACAACATTACATTAAGCGTATGCAATAAGCCTTTAAACCCCTAGGCGGCCCTAGTAGGACGACTTGTAGTCTCGTGAAGGCTTCCAGTGATGACACCCACAAACATCTTACCTATAACTATCCTAACTTAAAACAATAACATAACATAAAAAATAATTTGCACAAATGTCTCAAAAATTGTAAATAACACCCAACAAATAGAATAATTAAATGTCACCTAAGTTTTAAGAAATCTCAAATGCCAATTTCACTTTTGTTATTGACTCTTAAACATCCATCAAACCACAAACCAATAGCCATAATGCCCAGATAATATTATGCAGAATATCCACAAACAAAAAAATATGAAATCTCAAACTCCACAGGCTCACTCTTCAAAACTCTCTCCACTAATGAAGAAAAATACACCACTTCGGATTGATGAGTGCTCAAAAAGCACTAAAATAACCATGATTTTATGCACATTAATTGATTAAAAATATATATATTTATATGTTTTATCATATATTTATATAAATTTGTCTTTTTCGGAATCACGGGTATTTTTATTGTTTTTCAGGAATTTTGGCCTAAAAACGCAATGTAAAGACTCAAAGAAGAATACTTGAAGCAATATATCACAAATAAATTAATAAATAAGTGGGAAAAGGTCAACAAACATGGAAAAATTGGACAAAATGGGTCGAAAAGGTCAAAAATGTCAAAAGACGGAAAATCGCGCGCGCGCGCCCGGTACCCTTGACCACCACCGGTGCTCAGCGTTCAATCTCTTCCTTGGCAGCGCGCCACAGCGGCATTGTTCACGCAGCCGAGTCAGCGCTTCAACGTTTTTGCCCCATTTTCCACGTGCGGCCGCCCATGACGTCATCTTGATGTCATTGATGACCTCAGCATGTCCATTACACGTTTTTTAATTTTTTAATATTTTTTTAACATTTTTTTACTCATTTTTTCTCTCCATCCTCACCTATAAATACCCCCCTTCCATTCACTTCAAAGCACACCTCAAAACCACACTTCTCTCTTCTTTCTTTCTCTCATTTCTTAGTTTTTGAGTTTTTCTTAGTTTCTTTCTTAGTTTCTAAGCTTTTCTTAGTTTTTCTCTTAGTTTTTAGTTCAATTCTCTTAGGTTTAGAGTTCTTCTCTTTTTGAGAGGAACTTGTAATGTTTTTGTAATAATTTAGATTTTTGATTCAATAAATGGAAGTGCAAATTCCGCTTGGAGGTTTTCTAGCAACGGGAATAGCGTCGAAGTTCTGTAAGGATTTTATTTTCTTTACAGTTATTTTTATGCTTTATTCTTACATGTTATATTTAATTTGTCTGTGATTAAATTTAACTATGCTAGCTGTTTATAATCATGATATAATAATAACGTTGTTATGCTTGCGAAATATTAAATAGGTGAAAATTTCTAAAATGAATTGATTTTATTTTTATTCAAGATTTTATATTAAGGATGTTAGAGAGAAATATATTATTTTTCATTACAAACTTAAATCTGAAGATTAGACTTTAAGGTTTAGTTATCCAGTCTAATTTAGAGTAGTGCTCTTTTATTTGTTGGTACAATCGCCCGGTAGTTAGAGTGAAGCTCTATTTCAAAAGTTTTTATAAGAATTATTATATGAAAATGTATTGACAACATGTTTTCAATAGTGGTTTTAAAACTTGAAAGTTAGTACTCGGATAACTAAATTCTTAAGTTTAATTTGGACACCTTGAATAAAGTTTAAACTGTCTAACCCCACCAAAGGTGGCATTTAAATGGTTCATTTTCAATCTCTTAGAAAAAAGGAATTAATTTAATTAACCAAATTAGTTATCAACCCCACACATAGGTGTTAATTGATTTGTTTAGTTAACAAAGAATATCTAACCCCACAAAAGGTGGTATTCATACAAAAAAGAGAGAATCAATAAAATATCAATTTATATCATTAATAACCTAGATAATATGAGCAAGCATAATTAATTTAGTTATTATATCCATAAATACTCCACTAATATAAATGATAAAATTTGCATGAATATTTATTGAATCTGTAATTATATTTATTTGTAGATAAATATTTATTGAATTTGTATCTATGTTTATTTTTACGTTTTTAGATTATATTTAATTAATCTGTATATATGTTTATTTTATGTTATTAGATTAGGAACACAAAAACCAAACTATCGTGATAGGATGTTTAGGATTTAATTTCGTTTTTAAAAGTTTGAATAATAAATTAAAAACCACACACATTCCTTCCTTAGATCGACCTTGGGAGTATACTTATCATTTTCTACGAAATGATTCGCGCACTTGCGAGAGTTTTACAAATATTAAAACCAAAGTATTTGCGAGAATTGGCGATGCCGGTTTTCGTTCATCAAGTTTTTGGCGCCGTTGCCGGGGAAGGAATAGCGTTTTTAATTTATTTATCAAAATTTTAAAAATATTTTTGTGTTGTAAATAATTGTGATTTTTTTTTCAAATAAAAAATTTTTAATCAAATTTCAAATTTCATAAAAAAATAAATAAATAAATAAATAAAATAAATAAAAAATAAATAAATAAAATATAAATTTTTTTTTTTTAATTATAGCATAAAAAGTAAATAATTTAGAAATTTGAAATTTGAAGTAAAAAGTTATTACAGTTCGTAAAAAAAAAATTTAAATTTTTTTTTAAAATTTTAAGTTAATAAGAAATAAGATAGCGTGAATAGTAAAATAAAATTACCGTTCGTAAAAAAAAAATTTTAAAATTTTAAGTTAATAAGAAATAAGATAGCGTGAATAGTAAAATAAAATTACCGTTCGTAAAAAAAAAAAAATTTAAAAAAAAAATTTAAAAATTTTAAGTTAATAAGAAATAAGATAGCGTGAATAGTAAAATAAAATTACCGTTCGTAAAAAAAAAAAAAAAAACTAAAAGGCATGAAAAGTAAAAATCTAAGGGAGTTAAATGCAGGAGACTAGTTCTTTGAAGCCTTTGTGTACTATTCTTTCACAGGAACGTTGTTCGGCTAGGAGAGTGGTTTTTAAGAAGCTACAAGACCACCATTCTTTCACGGGAACACTCTTGGTTAATCTTGATTATGTTATTTAAAAAAAAAAAAAATTAACTAGTTTTGTCTAGTGTTTTGTATTAAATGCCATGGAAATTTTCTCTAATTTTTTTATTTTTGTTGACAGGAGTTTTAAATTTACGTTTAAAAATAGTCTATGCGTGGTAGGAGATTCTTAGGAAACCCCTAACACCATATGTAAATAATATTCATAAATTTAAACAAGTGTCAACAACATTTGGATCCTACCCATCAACCCGATTTTGAGCCAAACATAGAACCAAGTCTTAATCCTTTACTAGAACCAAAAGAAATGGAGGAAAACCAACATGTTAGGGAAACCACGATGAAGGAGTTTGCAAGACCAGGTGATTGGCACCAAGAATCGCCGCTATCCAGATTGGGAGAGGTCGCTCGGAATTATGACCTTAAAAATATTCATTTTTCTATGCTTCCTTCCTTTTATGGGCTACCTAATGAAGATTCTCTTTCCTTTATGAGAGATTTCTATGCTACGGTCCAAACATTCCCCTCGGTATTCTAAACGAGGATCGGCTTAGAATGAGATGTTTTCCACACACCTTAAAGGATAAGGCCAAAGCTTGGTTGATGTCACTTCCCAGGGTTCTCCGATGACATGGGGTCACATTTACAATAAATTCATGGGAAAATTCTATTCCCATCAAAAAATATCGAGTTGAGAGGAAAGATTGCTACTTTCTCTCGGATGGAAGGAGAGAACCATTCCATGAAGCTTGGGATAGGTTCAAAATGTTTCTCACTCAATGTCCCCATCATAGCTTTCCCTACGGTTGCAGAACCAATTCTTTTACGATGGACTTACACAACAATGTCGGTTCATTGTCGACAACGCTGCGGGAGGAGCAATAGGAGAAAAGAGCGCATCGAAACGTATAACCTCTTTGAGATGTTGGGTGCTAATTCCCATGAGAAAAGCTCCCGAGTGAGAAAAGTGGTGTTCATGAAATCGACTCCGGTAATGAAGTTCAACAACAACTTGTTCAACTGACTAAGCAAGTTGCTCTTCTCGCTACACAAACCAACACCAATAATGAACAATATGGTTTGTCAGACAACATGGGACAAGATGCTGAAGCCCGTCCATATCAAGGAGATACAACCTGGACACGAAAGGTGTTAATGTGTTGGGAGCATATCAACAGAGACCAAGGTTTGATCCCAATTCAAATACCTATAATCCTGGGTGGAGAAGTCATCCAAATTTCTCTTGGAGGCAAAACAACCCTCCTTTCCTCAAAGCTCAAACCAGGCAAAGCCAATTCCACCCACCTATTCCAAGAAGCATTCCAAATAAACCAACCCTGGAGGACAACTTGAATTCTTTTATTCAAGTTTGTAGGGATAATCAATCTAAAACCAATCAACGGTTGGACTCTGTGGAAGCTTCTATCAAAAAGGTGGAAGTTCAAGTTGAACATTTGCAAAAAGGCAAAGACTAATTTGAAACTTAAATGAATTCAATGAAGAGGAGACATTGAGTTTTTCATTCTGCAATCTCCAAGCAACGTCTTACTAGAAGACGATAAATTTTAGTCCTACATGGGAGGTCACCCATTATTGTATTTTCCTTTGTTTTAGTTTGCGTGTAATAAAAAAAAATTTAGGTTCCTTGCATTTTTTTAGAGATATCTACTATTGTTTTTAAGAGTAAAATGTTGATTCACAATAGGAGGAGGATCATTTTCAACTACAAACAACCATGGGAGATGCTGAAGATAGGCGGAAAAAGATGAAAGACTATACAATGCCAATCATTGGCAATGTAACTTCCGGCATCCAATTGCAAGAGGCTGCAAGGAATTATGAATTGAAAAAGATTCATTATTCTTTGTTGCCTTCCTTTTACGGTATCCCTAATGAAGACCCTTTGCATTTCATTCGAGAATTCTATGCTATTGTCCAAACCTTTCCACTACATGCAATTAATGAAGATCAACTTAGGATGAGGTGTTTTCCTTACACTCTCAAAGATAAAGCTTGGTCATGGTTCATTACTCTACAGTCAGGTTCTCTTAAAACTTGGGAGGCAGTCTATGAAATTTTTATGGGTAGGTTCTATTCCCATCAAAAGGCTGTTGATCTAAGAACAAAGATAGCAACATTTTCTCAAATGAATGAAGAGCCCTTTCATGAAGCTTGGGAACGATTCAAACTCCTTTTCATTCAATGTCAAAATCATAGCTTTCCACTACAGCTACAAAACCAATTCTTTTACGATGGATTGACACTACAGAGTCAATACATGGTTGATATCTTCTTGGAGGTCTTTGTAGGAGAAAAGACCGCAGAGGAAACCTATAATCTCTATGAGCTATTGGGTTCTAATTCCCAACAAAGAGGTGGTAGAAGGAAAGCAAAGGTCAATGAAGTCGGCTTTGATAATGAGATAACCTTGCAACTTGTTGAATTGACTAAACAAGTGAAATTCCTCACGTCTCACCAAATTTCAAATCAAGAGGTATGTGGAGTGTGTTGTTCAATTGGGCATGGTACTCATAATTGTTCAAATACTTGTGATTCTAGTGTCGATGCCATAGAGGAAGTCTAATATTTTCAAAAGTATCATCCAAACACCTATAATCACCCAACCTACAACCACCCTTACCCACCAAGCCAATCTTTTAAACCAACCTTAGAAGATAGCTTGAATGCTTTTATTCAAGTTAGTCGTGACAACCAACTGATGACTAATCAAAGGTTGAACACCATGGAGGCTTCGGTTAAAAGAATTGAATCTAAAGTTGGGCAACTGCTGAACAAATGCAAAAGAAAGAACCAGGAAAGTTGCCCAGTCAACCAGAACAAGCAAAAGATGTTAGAACTCTTCGAAGTGGTAAGGTAGTCAATACCAGTTTACCTGAAATCTCTAAACTACCTTGTAGTTCATGTAACAAAGAAGGCGATATTCTAATCTCACAAAAAGGAGAAACAAGTGTTAAACTTAACAAGCCTTCTCAAAACTCATTGGGGGTCATCCGACACTCCCAACATTCAAAAGACAACAGAACCACACGGATGCAAGTACCTTTTCCCACCGGTTGAAAGAATCCAAACAAGATAAGCAATTCAATGATCTTTTTAATATGCTCTCTAAAGTAAATATCAATTTACCATTATTAGAAGTGATCATGAATGTGCCTTCATATGCCAAGTTTTTTAAAGAGTTGAACACTAAGAAAAGGAGGTATGAACTGAATGAACAGTAGTAGTATCGAGAAATTTCTAGCAGATTTCTTGACAAACTACCCCTAAGTTGAAAGACCCTGGAAGTTTTATTATAAACATAACTATGGGGGATAGGAAGGTTGCTAAAGCAATGCTTGATTTAGGTGCTAGTATAAATTTGATGCCCTACTCTATATTCTTACAAATTTCAATCTAGTGGGATTTAAAACCCATAACTATGTCCCCGCAACTTGCGGATAGATCTCTTAAATATCCAGGAGGGAATAGTTGAGGATGTTTTGGTACAGGTAGACAAACCGATAATACCTGTTGACTTTGTGGTTACGGATATGCAAGAAAATCCGGCATTGGACAGAGAGCATACAATATTGCTTGGTAGACCATTTATGGCAACTACTAAAACTATTATTGATGTCCAAGATGGAAATTTGACAATGACAGTCTTAGGAGAAATTTGTTCATTTCAAAGTTTTTGATTCTTCACCTTTCCCTTCTATTTCTGCCATCGATGAAATATTCGAAGTTGATCCTTTGGATAATCTTGTCCAAAACACCTTTTTCCAAACCAGAATAGAAGACAAGCTTGAAACCGTTCTTACACTTGAAAAGGTTGAAGAAGATTTAGATGAAGAAATTAAGGGGTACCTTGAACAACTAGACAATAATGAAGTGATGACAAAATCTAGTACACTTTTAAATCTACCCAGCCCTTCATCTGCTAAAGAGGCCAATCCACCTGAACTTGAACTCAAAGACTTACCTGAGCACTTAAAATATGTGTTTTTGGGAGAAGGAGAAACATATCCAGTGATAATTTCTTCAACCTTGACCAAATCACAAGAAAAAGAACTCATCAAAGTGCTTAAACAGTTTAAGAAATCTATAGGTTGGAGTATAGGGGATATAAGAGGCATTAGTCCAACAATGTGTATGCACAAGATCAACTTGGAGGATGGTGCTAAACCTGTACGAGAGGCCCAAAGAAGACTAAACCCAAACATGCAAGAGGTAGTTAAAAAGGAAATCCTTAAATTATTAGAAGAAGGGATTATCTATCCTATTGCGGATAGTAAGTGGGTTAGTCCAGTGCATGTGGTACCAAAGAAATCTGGGATAACAGTTGTTAAAAATGATAAAAGTGAATTAGTGCCCACTAGAATAATCACTGGATGGAGAATGTGTATAGATTTTAGGAAACTAAATTTATATACGAAAAAGGATCACTTTCCTCTTCCATTCATTGATCAAATGTTGGAAAGATTAGCTGGGCACGAATTTTACTGTTTTTTGGATGGACTGTCTGGATATTATCAAGTACCCATAGCACCAGAAGATCAGGAAAAGACCACATTTACATGTCCTTTTGGGACATTTGCTTTTCGCAGAATGCCATTTGGGTTATGCAATGCCCCTGCCACTTTCCAGAGATGCATGATATCTATTTTCTCGGACATGGTGGAGAAATTCATTGAAATTTTCATGGACGATTTCTCTGTCTTTGGGAACTCATTTGATGATTGCTTACATAAATTGACTTTGGTTTTAGAAAGATGCATTGAATGCAATCTAACCCTTAGTTGGGAGAAAAGTCATTTTATGGTTCAACAAGGGATAGTTTTAGGACATATAATTTCAAACAAGGGTATTGAAGTTGATAAGGCAAAAGTTGAATTGATATCCAAACTACCTCCCCCTACATCTGTGAAGGGGATAAGAAGCTTCTTGGGACATGCAGGATTTTACAGACGATTTATTAAAGATTTCTCTAAAATAAGTCGTCCTTTATGTAACTTACTATCCAAAGATGCTGAATTTGACTTCAAAAATGACTGCCTTATTTCCTTTAATACCTTGAAAGAGAAACTAACATCTACCCATGTTATAATGGCACCAAACTGGTCTTTACCTTTTGAGATAATGTGTGACGCTTCTGATTATGCAATAGGAGCAGTCCTAGGACAAAGAGTGGATAAGCGTTTACATGTCATCTACTATGCTAGCAAAACACTCAATGATGCCCAAATGAATTACACCACCACTGAAAAGGAATTCTTGGCTATAGTATTCTCTTTAGACAAATTTCGGTGTTATTTAGTAGGATCTAAAGTGATTGTACATTCTGATCATGCTGCTTTAAGATACCTATTAAGTAAACCAAATGCCAAGCCAAGATTAATCCGGTGGGTCTTACTCTTACAAGAATTTGACCTAGAAATCAAGGATAAGAAAGGCAGTGAAAACTTAGTAGCTGGCCATTTGTCTAGGTTGATTTCTGACTTCAATTCTCTTAAAGATGAGAGTAATGACGATATAGTTGAAACCTTTCCTCATGAACAGTTATTTTTCATAGGTCCGAACCCATGGTATGCTGATATTGTAAACTATCTTGCCACTGGTGTTTTGCGACCTAACACTTCATATCAGGACAAGAAAAGGTTTTTTAAAACTATTAAGGACTATTTCTGGGATGACCCTTATTTATACAAGATTGGTCAAGATCAAGTCATGGGGAGATGTGTAGGAGAAGAAGAAGATAAGAGCATTCGACTTTTTGTCATGAACTTCATTGTGGGGGTCATTTTGGAGGTGAAAAGACGGCCCGTAAGATATTACTGATCTGGATTCTTTTGGCCCACTCTTTTTAAAGATGCTCATATGTTTTGTGCACAATGTGATAGATGTCAAAGAACAGGAAACATAAGCAAAAGAGATGAAATGCCTTTGACATCTAATCTAGTTGTTGAACTCTTTGATGTATGGGGATTGACTTCATGGCTCCTTTTCCCCCATCTAATGGTTTTCAATACATTTTCGTTGCTGGGTATTATGCTTCCAAGTGGGTAGACGCTATCCCCACCAAAACCAATGATGCTAATGTTGTTGTGAAATTCTTGAAAGATTTCATATTCAAGTAGGTTCGAATGCCTAGAGCTATAATAAGTGATGGAGGTAGCCATTTTTGTAACAAACTCTTTGATGGAGTACTAAACAAGTACAACATCACACATAAAGTAGCTACTCCATATCATCCTCAAACTTAGGTTTAGTGGAAGTGAGCAATAGGCAAATTAAGGGAATCTTGAACGCACTGTGCGTCCGTCAAGGAAGGATTGGGCATTTAAGCTAAATGATGCCCTATGGGCATACCGCACCGCTTACAAAACACCTATTGGGATGAGCCCCTACCGGTTAATCTTTGGGAAAGCGTGCCACCTTCCAGTTGAACTTGAACACAAAGCTTATTGGGCAATTAAAGAGTTAAACATGGATTTAGATAAAGCAGGTGAAAAACGATTACTTCAGCTTCATGAGTTGGAAGAAATTAGGAATGAAGCCTATGAGAATGCCAAATTATACAAGGAGCGTACTAAGCGCTATCATGACAAGAGGCTAGTTCCTAAAACTCTTCACCCTGGAATGAAAGTTCTTTTATTTAACTCTCGTTTGAGATTGTTTCCAGGAAAGCTGAGATCAAGATGGGATGGACCATTCAAAATAGTTCAAGTATTTGAACATGGAGTAGTGGAACTATTGGACTCCAAGACACAAAAAACGTTCAAAGTCAATGGCCATCGTGTCAAGCCTTATTTAGAAGAACCAAACAACATTGTTGAAATGGATTGCATTTGGCTGAGTAACCCTTAGCACCAAAAAGATACGTCTTGCTAAGACGTTAAACTAAGCGCTGGATGGGAGGCAACCCATCATTTTAGGTAAAAAAAAAACAATAAAAAAGTAAGTAAAAAAAAAACAAACAAAAAAAAACAAAAAAATAAAAAAAAATAAAAAAAAAATAATTTTTTTTTGTTATTTGTTTTATTTACTTAATTTTATTTTTTATTTCATTTTAATTACATGTGAATAATTTTTAAATTGTTAAAACTAAAAATATTTGTTGAGATGTTAGAAGTTCTGACGATCTGTACGTATACACTTTAATGATGAATATGATGGATGCACCTGCATTTTCCATTACTACTTGCACATTCTCAGGAAATAGGTAATCTTTCTTCTCTTCTCTCTTTATCTTTAATTTACAGTTGTTACATTGAGGACAATGTAAGTTCTAGGTTGGGGGTGGTGAAAAGTTACCATACTTAATTAAAAAAAATAATAAAAAATAATAATAAAAAAAACTTTTCTCACAAAAATTTATCATTTCTTTAAATCAAATTTAAGTAAATAGTTAAGTCTTTTGTACTGTTAGATTAATTTTTTGAAAACATATCATGAAATATTTTGTAACTATTTTTGATAATTAGTTAGTTTTTGTCATAATTAGTATTTCTTGATAAGATGTAGAAATTATATTAAACCCAAAATCGGTGTTTATGAGTTTTTTTTTAGTGGAGACTACCTTTGTGAGATATAATTTGAGCCTAATTTCCTTTATTCAGAGTGAAATATATATTTTTTCTACTCCAAACACATTTCTTATTTCTTCAAATTTTTAGATGATCTCTATAGGTATTAGCATTGAATGTATGAATTTTTTTCATCTTAATAGAGTATCATATATTTTTTATTATTATTTTTGCTTAGATTAAATGATTTGAGTAGAAATTGATAGTATATGCTTATATCTCATTTATGCATGACTACTACAAAAACAAAAAGACATATCTGGGGTTACCTAAACCAAGATCAAACAGAAAAGCCACAAAATTAACCACTCACCAAAATCCAAAAAAATGTACAATCTGTACATGGGTTGACTCTCTAAAAAATACACATATTGAAAAATATCTACAGAAAAAAAGAGAGATAAAAATAGTATCATCTACATACTATAACCCGCATTGCCTACAAAGTTGTGAGTAAAGGCTAATTACAAAAGAAAGATATAAGAAGTAATTCCCTAAAAAGTCATTGCAATTTCTTCATTTGTAAAAGGCATATATCTTGAAATTCTTTCTTAATGAGTTTGATTTATGCATGAAAATAATTTTTATATATGATATCTTTATAATTTATACATTTGATTCCTTTCATGAGATCAATGTTAAAATAACACTTTGAGCCTTTATTCTTTATACATATGCGAACATATTAGTTCATTTCTATACATCAACTCTTTCGCATATAAATTAGTATGAGTGTTTGAACCCATAGGATTCAGTGTTTTGAGAGTATTGACTTGTGAGGAATAGAGTCGAAGCGAATTCTGATTCATGACACTGAAATTGGATGAAATTAAATTGATACATTTTTGATATGAAATATGAAAATGATTTTCGACTAATTATTATAATAAATCATGATTGTTTTAAGAGATTAAAATAACTTATGCTTGAGATTTTAATTATGATCTTAAAGGAGATTAAAAAGTATGAGACATTTTTGTGAGATGTTGATAATTTGTGATGTTGTTGTAAATTTAATTTTTAAGTTGTTTGCTTTTATTGTTTCTTTTGTTTTTACATTTAGTACAATGTTTGTGGGTATCATTACTGAAAACCCTCACGAGACTCAAACTCGTCCACTAGGGCAACCTAGGGGTTTAAAGGCTTGTTGCATAGGCTAAATGCAACCGTGTCAATCCACGGAAGTGATTTAGGATAGTTTAATTTTTAGTTTTTATCGCTTCTCTTGCTAAGGGACTAGCAAGAAGCTGGTTGGGGGTTGTGATGAGTGCTCAAAAAGCACTAAAATAACCATGATTTTATGCACATTAATTGATTAAAAATATATATATTTATATGTTTTATCATATATTTATATAAATTTGTCTTTTTCGGAATCACGGGTATTTTTATTGTTTTTCAGGAATTTTGGCCTAAAAACGCAATGTAAAGACTCAAAGAAGAATACTTGAAGCAATACATCACAAATAAATTAATAAATAAGTGGGAAAAGGTCAACAAACATGGAAAAATTGGACAAAATGGGTCGAAAAGGTCAAAAATGTCAAAAGACGGAAAATCGCGCGCCGCAGCCCAGCCGCGCGCCCAGCCCAGCGCCCCAGCGCCCAGCCGCGCGCGTTCAATCCTCCTTCCGCGCGCGCCGCAGCGGCTGGCACTATATTCACGCTGGCAAGGCGCGCCTTCACCAGCGCGCCAACGCGTTTTTGTCCCATTTTCCACGTGCGGCCGCCCATGACGTCATGCCGACGTCATTGATGACCTCGGATATCCATTACACGTTTTTAATTTTTTAATATTTTTTAAGATTTTTTCACTCACTTTATCTCCCCATCCTCACCTATAAATACCCCCCTTCCATTCACTTCAAAGCACACCTCAAAACCACACTTCTCTCTTCTTTCTTTCTCTCATTTCTTAGTTTTTGAGTTTTTCTTAGTTTCTTTCTTAGTTTCTAAGCTTTTCTTAGTTTTTCTCTTAGTTTTTAGTTCAATTCTCTTAGGTTTAGAGTTCTTCTCTTTTTGAGAGGAACTTGTAATGTTTTTGTAATAATTTAGATTTTTGATTCAATAAATGGAAGTGCAAATTCCGCTTGGAGGTTTTCTAGCAACGGGAATAGCGTCGAAGTTCTGTAAGGATTTTATTTTCTTTACAGTTATTTTTATGCTTTATTCTTACATGTTATATTTAATTTGTCTGTGATTAAATTTAACTATGCTAGTTGTTTATAATCATGATATAATAATAACGTTGTTATGCTTGCGAAATATTAAATAGGTGAAAATTTCTAAAATGAATTGATTTTATTTTTATTCAAGATTTTATATTAAGGATGCTAGAGAGAAATATATTATTTTTCATTACAAACTTAAATCTGAAGATTAGACTTTAAGGTTTAGTTATCCAGTCTAATTTAGAGTAGTGCCCTTTTATTTGTTGGTACAATCGCCCGGTAGTTAGAGTGAAGCTCTATTTCAAAAGTTTTTATAAGAATTATTATGTGAAAATGTATTGACAACATGTTTTCAATAGTGGTTTTAAAACTTGAAAGTTAGTACTCGGATAACTAAATTCTTAAGTTTAATTTGGACACCTTGAATAAAGTTTAAACTGTCTAACCCCACCAAAGGTGGCATTTAAATGGTTCATTTTCAATCTCTTAGAAAAAGGAATTAATTTAATTAACCAAATTAGTTATCAACCCCACCCATAGGTGTTAATTGATTTGTTTAGTTAACAAAGAATATCTAACCCCACCAAAGGTGGTATTCATACAAAAAAGAGAGAATCAATAAAATATCAATTTATATCATTAATAACCTAGATAATATGAGCAAGCATAATTAATTTAGTTATTATATCCATAAATACTCCACTAATATAAATGATAAAATTTGCATGAATATTTATTGAATCTGTAATTATATTCATTTGTAGATAAATATTTATTGAATTTGTATCTATGTTTATTTTTACGTTTTTAGATTATATTTAATTAATCTGTATATATGTTTATTTTATGTTATTAGATTAGGAACACAAAAACCAAACTATCGTGACAGGATGTTTAGGATTTAATTTCGTTTTTAAAAGTTTGAATAATAAATTAAAAACCACATACATTCCTTCCTTAGATCGACCTTGGGAGTATACTTATCATTTTCTACGAAATGATTCGTGCACTTGCGAGAGTTTTACAAATATTAAAACCAAAGTATTTGCGAGAATCGGCGATGCCGGTTTTCGTTCATCACGGATCAATAGGACTTTATTAGGCTTGTAATGTTAGGCTTAGGTATTTGGTTAAGAAAGAACGGGAAGTGTCAAAATACAAATAATAGCACTTATTAGACTAAACACAATCAATTAAGTAAAAGAGTAACACAATTTAACCCAAATTGTTTCTTCCGATCATAACCCATTTTTCCAAAGATAAACAAAATTCTTCCTCGATCTTTCACCTCAGTACATCCATTACTAACACTCTTTTATTTACTAGAGTGTGAAGGCCCTTTTTTCTCTTTTTCTTTTCTTTTCTTTTTTTTCGTTGTTTTTTTAAACATAACCTCCAACCAATTTCTTCCAATATATGGCCAATATATATATATATATATATTGGCTAAATAAAAGGTAGGTTATAGAAGGCAAAAAGAAAGAAAAATAAGGCTAACAATATATTTAAATCGGCTAAATGAGGTAACTAGTGATATAAAGATAACAAGGTACGCTTAAAATGGCACAATCGATCCAAAAATGGCCTATATCCTATCCTAAACAGTGCAATTCCAAATTATTTCGCCTCAAGAGGTTTTCAAATGAGTTCTAGAGTTTGTTGAGATCACAAAAATGTCCATGAAAAATTCACACATTAGACTTCTCTAAGCATTTAGACTAATCAACCAAATCATACCACATACCAAAAGAGTCACCAACTAGGTAAAATCAACATTTAAAATTATCTTTAAACCGAAGCAAAATTTAATGTCTTCTAAAAGCTACTTGTTATCACAATCACATTATTATCATCAACGTGCAAATTAAAATAAGTAAAATGCAAATAAAATAAAAAATCAAAATAAAAGAAATTAAATCAAAATGCAGAAAAATAAATGGAAAATCACAATTAAACACAAATAAACATACAAACAAAACTAATAAAAATGAAGGGAAGAAAAGATTTACCGTTTACCGCACCCCCAACCAAAACCTTACATTGTCCTAAATGTAAGAAAGAAAAACTACAAATGGTTTTTTTTTACCTGCAAGACAAATAAAATAAGAAAATTTAATTAAAAATAAAATTATCATAAAATGAAGTGCATAATTTAAATTTCTAAAATAAAATGAGATAAAAGATAAGAAAACAAATATGATGGGTTGCCTCCCATCAAGCGCTTAAAGTTATAGTCATTAGCTAGACTTTTTGTCATTCTTTACTGCGGTTGTTGTAACTCTAGAGAATCTTTCTGCTTGTTGAATTCTCCGTCAAAATATGGCTTCAACCGTTGTCCATTCACCTTGAAAGTTCCCTTTGTTTCATGACTAATCTCAACGGCTCCATAAGGAAACACCTTGGTTAATAGAAAAGGTCTTGACCAATGAGATTTAAGCTTTCCTGGAAAAAGTCTGAGACAGGATTTATAAAGTAGCACTTTCTGTCCCACTTCAAAGTTTCGCCTCAAAATGTGCTTATCATGCCAAACCTTCGTCTTGTCTTTGTATATTCGGGAATTCTCATAAGCATCATTCCTCATTTCATCCATCTCATTCAATTTCAACACCCTCTTTTCACCTGCTGCCTTAAGATCAAAATTCAGAATTTTAATTGCCCAATATGCTCGATGTTCCAATTCAACTGGAAGGTGACAAGCTTTTCCATACACCAATCGGTATGGAGACATGCCGATAGGTGTCTTTAAAGCTGTCCTATTGGCCCAAAGTGCATCATCTAGTTTCCTTTACCAATCCTTGCGTGAGTTATTTACGGTCTTTTCAAGGATCCTCTTCAACTCTCAATTTGACACTTCAACTTGTCCACTTGTTTGAGGATGGTAAGGTGTTGCTATCCCGTGTGTTACTCCATATTTCTGCAACAAAGCCTCAAATTGGTTATTGCAAAAATGCTTACCTCCATCACTTATAATTGCTCTAGGTGTGCCAAATCTGGAAAATATGTTCTTCTTGAGAAAATTTATCACAACCCTAGCATCATTGGTAGGCAAGGCAACTGCTTCCACCCATTTAGAGACATAATCTACACCAACAAGAATGTATTTATTAGAATGAGAAGAAGGAAAAGGCCCCATAAAATCAATACCCCAAACATCAAATAAATCAATTATCAAAATATTATTTAA
This sequence comes from Hippophae rhamnoides, assembly GCA_033030585.1. Taxonomy (NCBI): domain Eukaryota; kingdom Viridiplantae; phylum Streptophyta; class Magnoliopsida; order Rosales; family Elaeagnaceae; genus Hippophae; species Hippophae rhamnoides. The sequence goes on along the minus strand of CM065435.1, from coordinate 34,207,539 downwards.
GGGCATTTCATGTCTCCGTGAAATATTTCCGCTCCTTTGGCAATCATCACACATTGAAACAAACTTGAAAGCATCTTTAAACAATGAAGGCCAATAGAATCCGGATTGCAAAATTTTTGCTGCAGTTTTTGTTCCACCAAAATGTCCCCCAACTTCCTTCGAATGGCAATGATGAAGAATGCTTTCCATTTCTTCCTCCGGCACACATCTTCTAATAATTTGATCTGCACAATGTTTATACAAGTAAGGTTCATCCAAAAAATAATGTTTCAGATCAGAAAAGAATTTCTTTTTTTGTTGATAAGACATGTCTGGAGGTAAAATTTTCTTGACCAAATAATTTGCATAATCAGCAAACCATGGAGCCGTTCGGATAGCAAGCAATTGCTCATCAGGAAATGTTTCATTAATTTGGTCTTCAACCTCAAGGTAATCTTCTTCCAACCAAGACAAATGGTCAGCAACAAAATTTTCGGTCCCCTTTTTGTCCTGGATTTCTAAGTCAAATTCTTGCAAGAGAAGAATCCATCTTAGTAATCATAGTTTGGCATCTTTCTTGGCTAGCAAATACTTAAGAGCAGAATGATCAGAATAAACAATGATTTTAGACCCAATTAAATAAGATCTAAACTTATCAAATGCAAACACTACTGCCAAAAGCTCTTTCTCAGTTGTTGCATAATTAAGTTGTGCATCTATCAATGTCCTCCTTGCATAATAAATCACATGTAGCAACTTCTTCTTCCTTTGGCCCAAAACAGCACCTATAGCATAGTCACTAGCGTCACACATTACGTCAAATGGAAGACTCCAATCAGGTGCACAAATTATAGGGGCCGAAGTGAGCTTTTCCTTTAAAATGTTAAAAGCCTTCAAACAGTCAGGAGAAAAATCAAACTGTGTATTTTTCACTAACAAACTACAAAGAGGTTTTGTTATTTTTGAAAAATCCTTAATAAATCTTCTATAAAACCCAGCATATCCCAAGAAACTTCTAATGCCTTTTACAGTTGTTGGAGGTGGTAATTTTTCGATCACCTCTACCTTTGCACGGTCCACTTCCATTCCCTTTGTTGATATCCGATGGCCAAGAACAATTCCTTCTTGAACCATGAAGTGACATTTCTCCCAATTTAGCACTAAATTTGTGTCTTTATGATGAGCAGAATCGTGATCGCCAAATACTTTGATGAACGAAAACTTGATGAACGAAAACCAGCATCGCCGATCCTGCCAATACTTTGGTTTTATTATTTGTAAAACTCTCGCAAGTGCACGAATCATTTCGTAGAAAATGATAAGTATACTCCCAAGGTCGATCTAAGGAAGGAATGTATGTGGTTTTTAATTTATTATTCAAACTTTTAAAAACGAAATTAAATCCTAAACATCCTGTCACGATATTTTGGGGTTTTTGTGTTTTTAATCTAATTACAGAAAATTAAACATAGATTCAATAAACATTCATGCAAATTTTATCTTTTATAAATAGTGGAGTATTTATGGATATAATAACTAAGTTAATTATGCTTGCTCGTATTATTTAGGTTATTAAAGATATGAATTGATATTTATTGATTCTCCCTTTTTTGTATGAATACCACCTTTGGTGGGGTTAGATATTCTTTGTTAACTAAACAAATCAATTAACACCTATGGGTGGGGTTGATAACTAATTTGGTTAATTAAATTAATTCCTTTTTCTAAGAGATTGAAAATGAACCATTTAAATGCCACCTTTGGTGGGGTTAGACAGTTTAAACTTTATTCAAGGTGTCTAAATTAAACCTGTGAATTTAGTTATCCGAGTACTAACTTTCAAGTTTTAAAACCACTACCGAAAACATGTCGTCAATACATTTTCAGATAATAATTCTTATAAAAACTTTTGAAATAGAGCTTCACTCTAACTACCGGGCGATTGTACCATCAAATAAAAGAGCACTACTCTAAATCAGACCGGATAACTAAACCTTAAAATCTAATTTTCAGGTTTAAGTTTGTAATGAAAAATAATATATTTCTCTCTAACATTCTTAATATAAAATCATGAATAAAAATAAAATCAATTCATTTTAGAGATTTTTACCTATTTAATATTTCGCAAGCATAACAACGTCATTATTACATCATGTTTACTAAACAGCCAGCACAGTTAAATTTAACCACAGACAAATTAAATATAACATGTAAGAATAAAGCATAAAAATAACTGTAAAAAAAATAAAATCCTTACAGAACTTCGACGCTATTCCCGTTGCTGGAAAAACTCCAAGCGGAATTTGCACTCCCATTTATTGAATCAAAAAGCTAAAATATTACAAAAACATAACTAGTTCTTCCCTAAAAAGGGAAGAACTCTACAACTTTGATTCCTCCTTTCTTTGGTACACAATGAATTGGGCTTACCCAAGCACTATCTAAAATCGAATAAATTACCCCGGCATCCAAAAGCTTAATCACCTCATCCTTGACCACTTTTTGCATTTTTGGGTTTAAGTGCCTTTGTGGCTGAATTGTGGGCTTGTAATCCTCATTCATCAAGATTTTATGCATGCAAACATAGTTGCTAATCCCTTTGATGTCCACAATTGTCCATCCAATTTCCATTTTGTGAGTCCTAAGAACTCTTAATAGCTTGTTTTCCTATTCACCATTCAAAGAATTGTTAATAATGACAGGAAAGGATTCTGAGTCTCCAAGATAGGCATACCTTAGATGGGACGGCAATGGCTTTAGCTCAATCTTATTGGCTTCCTTCTTTACCACTGAGGTTGGAGTTTCATTTGTTCCTAATTCCTTGAATGTTTCATCATTGAACAAATATTCATCAAGTGCTGTTAGTAATTCGGAACATTGTCTCACTCCCTTATCTTCCTCCTCAATTGTTGCAGATTTTACAAGGCAAGCTTCTAGTGGTAGCAATGGAGTTCTCTCTTCAAAAGTTTCCGAGATTATCCTGTCAAGAGCGTTAATTTGAAAACATGAATGAACCTCACTTGGAAATTTCATTGCTTCAAAAACATCAAAAGTCACTTGTTCATCTTGCACCCGTAGAATGAGCTTTCCTTGCTTCATCAATCAATGTTCTTCCAGTTGCAAGGAACGGTCTCCCCAATATCAAGGGTACCTCTCTATCTTCCTCCATGTCAAGCACCACGATATCTACAGGGAAAATAAATTTGTCAACTTTAATTAAAACATCCTCAATTACCCCTCAAGGATATTTCACCGATCGATCCGCTAATTGTAGAGAGATTGAAGTGGGCTTCACTTCTCCCAGGCCTAGTTTCTTGAAAATAGAAAGTGGCATCAAATTAATGCTTGCTCCTAAATCACATAGGACTTTATCAAAATTGCAACTTCCTATAGTACAAGGTATAGTAAAACTCCCTGGGTCTTCCAATTTCTGTGGCAGTTTTCTTTGAAGAATTGCACTGCATTCCTCATTTAGCATGACAGTTCATAATCTCCCAGCCTCCTCTTCTTTGTTAGAATTTATTTCATGAATTTTGCATACCTTGGCATTTGTTCCAACATCTCTGCAAAAGGAATGTTAATATGCAATTTCTTAAAAATATCCAAAAATTTATCAAATTGATTATCAAGCTTTTTCTTATTCAATCTTTGAGGATATGGTATAGGAGGCTCATATTTCGCATTTGGGGAAAGTTGAACATCTTGGGATGTTGATGGCTTATCTTTAGATTCTTCCATCTTTTTCTCTGATTTCCCTTGGATTTCAAGTTCTTTACCACTTCTCAATGTGATAGCCTTTACATGCTCTTTGGGATTAATTGTGTCACTGGGCAACGATCCTTTAGACCTTTCTGCAATCTGCTTTGAAAGCTGCCCCAGTTGGTTTTGGATGTCCCTCTTGATTGCCTCTTGATTTCTGAAATTTGTTCTTGACTCCTCAATGAACTTTCCCAAAATTCCTTCCAAATTTGTTTGTTTCTTCTCTTGGGGTTGGTAGGAAGATGATGACGGTTTGAATCCCCCTTGGTTATTTCCCCATGACAAATTTGGATGATTTCTCCAACCTGGATTGTAGGTGTTCGAATATGGGTTATTTTGAGGTTTTTGGAAATTTGAAACATAATTTGCTTGCTCAGCATTTGGTGAAGCAAATGGATTTCCAGCTTGGCACTCAATACTAGCATGATTTCCACCACATAAATCACATTGTACAGTTGGTTTGGATTCAAATTTGGATGACAAAGAATCCATCTTTCTTGAAAGAGCAGCAACTTGAGCCGACAAAGCATTCACTGAATCAATTTCATGCACTGTTGCTGGTCTTTTTGCAATTACCCGCTCTGAATGCCACTGATTGTTGTTTTCCGCCATAATCTCTAATAATTCATGAGCATCCTCTGGTGTTTTTCCCATTAAAGACCCTCCAGCTGCAGCATCAATCATTGCACGATAGTTTGAAACCAACCCATTATAAAATGTAGAGACTTGCAGCCAAATTGGTATACCATGATGTGGGCACTTCCTCAACATTTCTTTGAATCTTTCCCAAGCTTCATACAATGATTCTTGGTCATACTGTGTAAAAGATGTGATTTCATTCCTCAATTTTGCCATCTTAGCAGGAGGAAAGAACTTAGACAAGAATTTCTAAACCAACTCATTCCATGTTGTAATTGATCCCGGTGGTCATGAATTTAGCCACTCCTTGGCTTTATCCTGAAGTGAAAAAGGAAAAACCCTCAATCTTATAGCATCTTCAGACACACCATTTATCTTGTAAAGATCACTCACCTCCAAAAAGTAAGTAATATGTGCATTTGGATCATCCTTTGACATTCCCCCAAACGGATTTGATTGAACCATTTGGATAAAGGATGGTTTTATCTCTAAGTTATTTGCTTGAACGGTTGGCCTCCTTATACCCGAAGTAGTTCCAGCAACATTAGGCACAATATAATCCCTCAAAGCTCTATGATTTCCACCTCCCTCAACAAATGGTGGATCCATAGTTAATTGTCTATTAGGAGGTGAGGTTGAACGCCTTCTCTCTCGATTTAGATGCGTAAATGTTCTATCAATCTCTGGGTCAAATGGAAATTGGTTAAGGCTTCTTGTATGTCTCATACAACAATCCTACAACCAGAAAATTAACTAGCACAAAAACAACACAAAGTTACCCTTTTTTATGATAAATGAAATAAAAGAGAAAATTAAACAAAATATAAAATGAAACAATGATAAAGAAAATTAACTTCAAATTAAAACTAAGTTCAGGTAGTATCGATATTAATAAAATCAAACCATTCCCCGGCAACGGCGCCAAAAACTTTATGCTTATTTTCGCAAGTGTACGAATCGTTCAAGTAATAAAGTGTACAAAAGTATGGATATCGAACCCACAAGGAATGGCGTTACTAAGTACCGAAATTGACTCACCCTAATTTTATTTGAAAACCAAATTTTTGAATTTGTTTAAAAAGTAAATTAACTTAAAACTAAACGCAAATAACAAAATTTAATGTTGTTCACAAATGATTAAAAACTCTAAGGCATTTGATTTCGCTAAATCAATTCAATATAATGCAACAAATCATATAAATCTTGATCAGAAATTTAAAAGCATTAAGCATGGAAATAAATACTCGACTTGTAAACAATGAATTCATATAACCATAACAAAAGAAATCAGATTTTCATGATTCAACTACATCATAGCCTTAGCAAAAACGAATTAGTTCATAACGAAAATAAGAACAAACATTATTTCAATTGAATCCATGAATAACAAATATCAATAAACTGTAGAATATAAAAACTAAGGAGAAGAGATGAAAAACTCTAGAAGATGAAGGCTTGGTAGCAACAATGGTGAAGATCCTTCAAGTCTCTCCAAAATTTCCTTCTCTTCTCCAAAAATGCCTTTGAACTCTCCTTTCTGCTGTGGCCTCCTTCTCCATCATAATGTATATATAGGTCTAGGGTTTTGGAGGGCAATTTTGGAACAAAACAGCATAAAAAAATGTTTTCGAACGAAACTCGCCGGCGGCGAAGTTATTCTCACCGCGGCGAGATTTCTGGAAAACTTACGATTTCGGTTCCACTAAATCTCGCCGGCGGCGGGATTATTGTGGCCGGCGGCGAGATGTATTTGGCCGGCGGCGAGATGTACTTGGCCGGCGGCGAGATTTCTTTGGTCGGTGGCGAGATTACTTTGCCAAAATCCGTGCTCTCGGGAAGATTTTCAACATTTTCTCCGTAAGGTTTTCGCCGGTGGCGAAATTCCAAATTTTGAAATTTTGTTTTCTTTTTCTTTGATTCAATCCCGATCATTGTACTTTGTCCCTAACTTCTCCAAAATCATGATTTTACTTGAAATTTCACTTTAAACACGAAATACCTGTGAAATGACATTTGTGGATTAAATAATCAAATAAACACAATTTTCACACAAATATCAACATTTAAATCATAACAAAAATGCAATAATTTAGCTCTCATCATTCTGGATAAGATTTTCGCCGTCGGTGGGATTTTTAAATTTTGAAACTTTGTTTTCTTTTTATTTTAATTCAATCCCGATCATTGTACTTTGTCCCAAACTTCTCCAAAATCATGATTTTACCTGAAATTTCACTTTAAACACGAAATACCCGTGAAATGACATTTGTGGATTAAATAATCAAATAAACACAATTTTCTCAAAAATATCAACATTTAAATAATAACAAAAATGCAATAATTTAGCTCTTATCAAGAACCCCCAACCATCTTCTTGCTAGTCCCTAACAAGAAAAGCGATCTATTTAATAAATTCAAAGGAGACATTAAGAGAAACTTCAAAGAAAATTTATTCTATTTACAAAATTATATTATGCGTATGTAATAAGTCTTTAAACCCCTAGGCGGCCCTAGTAGGATGAGTTGTAGTCTCATAAGGGCTTTCAGTGATGATACCCACAAACATCTTACCTATAACTATCCTAACTCAAAACAATAAAATCACTCAACAATTAATTTGCACAAATGTCTCAAAAATTGTAAATAACACACAACACATAAAATAATTAAATGTCACCTAAGCTTTAAGAAATCTCAAATGGAAATTTCACATTTATTTTTGACTCTTAAACATCCATCAAACCACAAACCAATAGCCATAATGCTCAGATAATATTATGTATAATATCCACAAACAAAAAGGTGAAATCTCAAACTCCATAGGCTCACTTTTCAAACCTCTCTCCACTAATGAAGGAAAATACACCACTTTGGATCAATAGGACTTTATGATGCTTGTAATGTTACTCTTAGGTATTTGGTTAAGAAAGAATGGGAAGTGTCAAAATACAAATAATAGCACTTATTAGATTAAACACAACCAATTAAGTAAAAGAGTAATGTCATTTAACCCAAATTGTTTCTTCCAATCATAACCCATTTTTCCAAAGATAAACAAAATTCTTCCTCAATCTTTCACCTCAGTACATCCATCACTAACACTCTTTCATTTACTAGAGTGTGAAGACCTTTTTTTTCTTTTCTTTTTTTTAAACACAACCCCCAACCAATTTCTTCCAATATATGTGGAATAATAATTATTATTATTATTTTATTATTCCATCCTTACTCCAATTACTCTTGAAAAGTTTGTGTTCAAAATTAAGTGATCTTAACAAATAAGGTAGGAATTATATATATATATATATATATATATATATATATATATATATATATATATATATATATATATATATATATATATATATATATTGGCTAAAAAGGGTAGGTTATAGAAGGCAAAATGAAAGAAAAATAAGGCTAACAATATATTTAAATAGGCTCAAAGAGGTAACTAGTGATATAAAGAGAACAAGGTAGGCTTAAAATGGCACAATTGATCCAAAAATGGCCTACATCCTATCCTAAACAGTGCAATTCCAAATTATTTTGCCTCTAGAGGTTTTCAAATGAGTTCTAGAGTTTGTTAAGATCACAAAAATGTCCATGAAAAATTCACACATAATACTTCTCTAAGCATTTAGACTAATCAACCAAATCATACCACATACCAAAAGAGTCGCCAACTTGGTGAAATCAACATTTGAAATTATCTTTAAACCGAAGCAAAATTTAATGTCTTTTAAAAGCTCCTTGTTATCACAATCACATTATTATCATCAACGTGCAAATTAAAACAAGTAAAATTGCAATTGAGACAAACAAAACTACTAAAAAAATGAAGAGAAGAAAAGATTTACCATTTATCGCACCCCCAACTAAAACCTTACATTGTCCTCAATGTAAGAAAGAAAAACTGCAAATGGCTTTTATGTTTTTACCTGCAAGACAAATAAAATAAGCAAATTTATGTTTCTGCTTGTTGAATTCTCCATCAAAATATGGCTTCAACCGTTGTCCATTCACCTTGAAATTTCCCTGTGTTTCATTACTGATCTCAACTACTCCATAAGGAAACACCTTGGTTACTAGAAAAGGTCCTGACCAACGAGATTTAAACTTTCCTGGAAAAAGTCTAAGACGGGAATTATAAAGCAGCACTTTCTATCCCACCTCAAAGTTTCGCCTAAAAATGTGCTTATCATGCCAAACCTTTGTCTTGTCCTGGTATATTCGGGCATTCTCATAAGCATCATTCCTCATTTCATCCATCTCATTCAATTGCAACACCCTCTTTTCACCTGCTGCCTTAAGATCACAATTCAGAATTTTAATTGCCTAATATGCCCGATGTTCCAAATTAATTGGAAGGTGACAAGCTTTTCCATACACCAATCGATATGGAGACATGCCGATAGGTGTCTTCAAAGTTTTCCTATAGGCCTAAAGTGCATCATCTAGTTTCCTTAACCAATCCTTGCGTGAGTTATTTATAGTCTTTTCAAGGATCCTCTTCAACTCTCGGTTTGACACTTCAACTTGTCCACTAGTTTGAGGATGGTAAGGTTTTTCTATCCGGTGTGTTACTCTATATTTCTACAACAAAACCACAAATTGGTTATTGTAAAAATGCTTACCTCCATCACAAAGCCTCTGGAAAATATGTTCTTCTTGAGAAAATTGATCACAACCCTAGCATCATTGGTAGGCAAGGAAACTGCTTCCACCCATTTAGAGAGATAATCTACACCAACAAGAATGTATTTATTAGAATGAGATGAAGGAAAAGGCCCCATAAAATCAATACCCTAAACATCAAATAAATCAATTATTAAAATATTATTTAAGGGCATTTCATGTCTCCGTGACATATTTCCCCTCCTTTGGAAATCATCACATATTGCAACAAACTTGAAAGCATCTTTAAACAATGAAGGCCAATAGAATCTAGATTGCAAAATTTTTTCTGCAATTTTTGTTCCACCAAAATGTCCTCCAACTTCCTTCGAATGGCAATGACGAAGAATACTTTCCATTTCTTCCTCTGGTACACATCTTCTAATAATTTGATATGCACAATGTTTATACAAGTAAGGTTCATCCCAAAAATATTGTTTCAAATCAGAAAAGAATTTCCTTCTTTGTTGATAAGACATGTGAGGAGGTAAAATTTTCTTAACCAAATAATTTGCATAATCAACAAACCATGGAGCCGTTCGAATAGCAAGCAATTGCTTATCATGAAATATTTCATTAATTTTTCCTTCAACCTCCAAGTAATCTTATTCCAACCTGGACAAATGGTCAGCAACCAAATTTTTGGTCCCTTTTTGTCACGGATTTCTAAGTCGAATTCTTACAAGAGAAGAATCCATCTTAGTAATCATAGTTTGGCATCTTTCTTGGCTAGAAAATACTTAAGAGTAGAATGATCAGTATAAACAATGATTTTATCCCCAATTAAATAAGATCTAAACTTATCAAATGCAAACACTACTACCAAAAGCTCTTTCTCAGTTGTGGCACAATTAAGTTGTGCATCTGTCAATGTCATGCTTGCATAATAAATCATATGCAACAATTTATTCTTCCTTTGGCCCAAAACAGCACTTATAGCATAGTTACTAGCATCACACATTACCTCAAATGGAAGACTCCAATCTGGTGCACAAATTATAGGGACCGATGTGAGCTTTTCCTTCAAAAGGTTAAAAGCCTTCAAACAGTAAGGAGAAAAATCAAACTGTGCATTTTTAACTAACAAACTGCAAAGAGGTTTTGTTATTTTTGAAAAATTCTTAATAAATCTTCTATAAAACCCAGCATGTCCCAAGAAACTTCTAATGCCTTTTACAGTTGTTGGAGGTGGTAATTTTTCGATCATCTCCACCTTTGCACGGTCCACTTCCATTCCCTTTGTTGATATCCGATGGCCAAGAACAATTCCTTCTTGAACCATGAAGTGACATTTCTCCCAATTTAGCACTAAATTTGTGTCTTTACAATGTTGCAAGACTAAAGAGAGATTATGCAAGTAATTATCAAAAGAATGGCCAAAAACAGAAAAATCATCCATAAAAACCTCAATAAACTTTTTGGTCATATCAGAGAAAATTGCTATTATGCATCTTTGGAAAGTTGTAGGTGCATTACATAAACCAAATGGCATCCTTCTGTATGAAAAAGTACCATAAGGGCATGTAAATGTTGTCTTATCTTGATCCTTTGGTGCAATTGCAATTTGGTTGTACCCCGAATATCCATCAAGGAAACAATAATAAGCATGTCCAGCCAATCTTTCCAACATCTGATCAATAAATGGCAAAGGAAAATGATCTTTTTGGGTGGCATCATTCAACTTTCGATAATCAATACATACTCTCCATTCAGTCACTGTCCTTGTTGGAATAAGCTCATTGTTTTCATTTTCTACAACTGTGATTCCTCCTTTCTTTGGTACACAATGAATTGGGCTTACCCAAGCACTATCTAAAATCGAATAAATTACCCCGGCATCCAAAAGCTTAATCACCTCATCCTTGACCACTTTTTGCATTTTTGGGTTTAAGTGCCTTTGTGGCTGAATTGTGGGCTTGTAATCCTCATTCATCAAGATTTTATGCATGCAAACATAGTTGCTAATCCCTTTGATGTCCACCATTGTCCATCCAATTGCCATTTTGTGAGTCGGAAGAACTCCTAATAGCTTGTTTTCCTCTTCATCATTCAAAGAATTGTTAATAATAATAGGAAAGGATTCTGAGTCTCCAAGATAGGCATACCTTAGATGGAACGGCAGTGGCTTTAGCTCAATCTTATTGGCTTCCTTATTTACCACTGAGGTTGGAGTTTCATTTGTTCCCAACTCCTTGAATGTTTCATCACTGAACAAATATTCATCAAGTGTTGCAACTAATTCGGAACATTATCTCACTCCGTCATCTTCCTCCTCAATTGTTGCAGATTTTACAATTCAAGCTTCTAGTGCTAGCAATAGAGTTTTCTCTTCAAAAGTTTTCGAGATTATCCTGTCAAGAGTGTTAATTTGAAAACAAGAATGTACCTCACTTCGAAATTTCATTGCTTCAAAAACATCAAAAGTCACTTGTTCATCTTGCACTCGTAGAATGAGCTTTCCTTGCTGAACATCAATCAATGTTCTTCCAGTTGCAAGGAACGGTCTCCCCAATATCAATGGTACCTCTCTATCTTCCTCCATGTCAAGCACCACGAAATCTACAGGGAAAATAAATTTGTCAACTTTAATTAAAACATCCTTAATTACCCCTCGAGGATATTTCACCGATCGATCCGCTAATTGTAGAGAGATTGAAGTGGGCTTCAGTTCTCCCAGGCCTAGTTTCCTGAAAATAGAAAGTGGCATCAAATTAATGCTTGCTCCTAAATCACATAGGACTTTATCAAAATTGCAACTTCCTATAGTACAAGGTATAGTAAAACTCCCTGGGTCTTTCAATTTCTGTGGCAGTTTTCTTTGAAGAATTGCACTACACTCCTCATTTAGCATGACAGTTTCATAATCTCCCAACTTCCTCTTCTTTGATAGAATATCCTTCATGAATTTTGCATAGTTGGGCATTTTTCCAACATCTCTGCAAAAGGAATATTAATATGCAATTTCTTAAAAATACCTAGAAATTTATCAAATTGATTATCAAGCTTTTTCTTATTCAATCTTTGAGGATATGGGATAGGAGGCTCATATTTCGCATTTAGGGAAGGTTGAACATCTTGGGATATATAGATATAGGGTTTTGGGGGTAATTTTGGAACAAAACAACCAAAAAAATGTGTTTTCGGATGAAACTCACCGGCGGCGACATTATTCTCGCCGCGGCGAGATTTCTGGAAAATAAAATTTTTGATTTTGGCCGGCGGGAGGATTTGCATATGCCAAAATTTGTGCTCTCGGGAAGATTTTCGCCGTGCTTTCTGTAGGATTTTCGCTGACAACTAGGTGAATATGGCCGGCGGCGAGATTATTTGGCCGGCGACGAGATTCACTTGTCCAAAATCTGTGCTCACGAGAAGAATTTCTCCATTCTCTGTATAAGGTTTTCGCATGCAGGGAGATAATCTCGACGGCGGCAGGATTTCTAAATTTTGAAACTTTGTTTTCTTTTTATTGTCATTCAATCCCGATCATTGTAATTTGTCCCAAACTTCTCCAAAATCATGATTTTACCTGAAATTGTACTTTAAACACGAAATACCCGTGAAATGACATTTGTTGATTAAATAATCAAATAAACACAATTTTCACAAAAATATCAACATTTAAATCATAACAAAAATGCAATAATTTAGCTCTTATCATTTTCTACAACACATAGAAACTTTTCTTTAACATTTTTATGTTGTTATTTTCTTAGGAAATAGAGAGGAAGAAGACAACGAAGAAGGAGAAAAGGAAAGAAATTTATTTTTCATTGAGGAATCATGAAAGAGTTTCTCCTAATCTTTTTTTTTTAATTTTATTTCTCTAAAATGTCTGATTATTGTTGTATTGTAATTTTAATTTCTGCTATGAACTAATTTATTTGTTCTAGGGTTGCAGTGTAGCTTAAATTATGAAACTTGAATTAATTATTTTTGAATGATTTATGGAACGGTTTTAAGTTGTTTATTTTATCTGTTCTTAATGCTTTTAATTATTGGAAGAATAATTAATTGATCTATGACACTTAAATAAACTTGGAAAAGGAATTTTTGTGTGTTGCTCATGATAAAATAACATATATATATAAGGGATAGGAATATACCTTTATTGTACATGTAATTATTTGAGAACTTAGAACTTAATAAATCTGGTTGAATTTAATTCTCATAGGGATATGGTGAATTATTTTAGTGAAATGTGTCTATATGGAGCTCGGAAGAGATATATAGATAAATTAGGAGTTCTTGGTTAACAACTTAAAATACGAGAACATAAATGAAGAGAAAATAATATGATTCAAGTGGATTAATTTGGTGAAACTGAAATACTAGAATTTTCTTATAAACTGTTATAAAAATTAGTTAGTCAAACTATATCAAACTATCGACTGTTTAGATAAAATTAGGTTGAAATAATTTTAGTAATTAACGAACACTAGTAACAAATCTCCGTGTGAACGATATTTTACCTATCATATTATTACTTGTGACTGTGTATACTTGCACGATTTTATGTTCTCCAAAAGAGACAAAAGGGAGCATTAAGGAGATCCATTTTCCTTGGACTATGGGACGAAAGTAGTAATACTAACTGAAGTTATGGTACCCACTATAGATTGCCCCTAACAGAAGAACATAACGATACAAATAGGGAAATCAAGCAAAATAGAAAAGTGTCAGATTATTACAACAAGGCTATGTGTTTCAAAGTGTTCACCATGGGTGATTGGCTTCTTAGGAGAGTTTTCCCTAGTAAGAAGGAATGAATGGCCAGCAAAATGGGTACAAACTATGAAGGACCTTATCAAATAATTAAGACATTACTAGGAGATGCTTACTTACTGAGAAGCATTGAAAAAGCTTAGGATGGCACAAGTTGGAATACCAGACACTTAAAAAAATACTATGTTTGATATATCTTAATTTACTACTTTCATGTACCATCATTATATGCATATATATGAAGTGGGTTCCTTCAAAAAAAAAATTCTCTGCCAGAAGTCTCCTACTATTATAGGTCATGAGATAATCGTCTTGGTTAAGAACCAGGTAAAGTGCCCTGACACTTGCAAAAGTCACAAGTTAATCACCTTGGTTAGGAACTAGATTGGCCTACCAATGACCTCTCCTACTATATTATAGGTCACAGACTGATCACCTAATTTAAGAACTAGGTAAAGCACCGTAACACTTGCAAAAGTCATAAGTTGATCACCTTGGTCAGGAACTAGGTTGGCACTCTGATAGTGAAGGAGGAGTTTAGCACCTTAGTCAGCAACTAGGTAGAGCTCCCTCTCCCACTATTATAGTTCATAGGCTAATTACCTCGGGTAAGAACTAGGTAGATCACCCCAACACTTATAGAAGTTATGAGTTGATCACCTCGATCAAGAAAAAGGTTGGCACTCTAACAGTAAAGGGAGAGTTGAACAGTTCAATAAGGAACCAGTTAGAGCTCCATCTTCCACCATTATATGTCATGAGTTGATCACCTTAATTAAGAACTAGGTGGAGCACCCTAACACGCGCATAATTCCATGACTCATCCCCCTCAATGTAGAACATGAAAATGGAAATATTTATTAGCCTTAAACAGAAAGAGCATTCTATTAAAATAAAAATTATTGCTCAAGCTTACAACACTCTTAAATATTTATTAATAAATAGCATGGTCACATAAAATTAAAAATTCTTTAGGCACTTAGATACACAATGAGTGTCCTGGTCATCTATCTCCTACATAGGAGGCAATAACTTGGCTTCAATCTTGATGATTTTCTTTTGTACATTGTCCATTGTCTCGAGATGGACAAACCTTAATGTAAGAACCACTTTCTCCAATACTTCAGCAACCTTCATCACCTTGAGGAAAACCCCTTAAGATCGCTTCTTATAGAATATTTCCTAATAGGACTCCTTGTGCATAAGGGCAACCATTTCAGTCAGGGTCTTCCTCTCCCGAGTTTGAATTTGGGGAAAATTCTCTTTACAATAAGTAAGCTCACACTTCATCTCCTCAAAGGTCTTAACTTGGCATCAAGTTTTAACATTTCAATTTTTAATTCTCTAACCTCACTCTTAAGCCTACCATTTTTGGTTATCAAAGCTTGAACTAAATGTTTGTTGGCCTAATTAGAATCCATAAAATTTGACCAAAAAAGATGGAGAAGGAGTTGGAAACTATTTTTATTGCCTTAACTTAACAAGTTCCCTAACCTTCTTTTATAGGAGATGATGTTTAGAAAAATATTGGCAGCAAATGTCCCAAAAATAGGTGTGTAAATCAAACATCATAAATATACAATATGAATTATATGAATGTTCAATTGGGTAGAAAAATTTATTTTCCATTAATGAAATTAATTTTTCATTAATAAAGTTTGAATTATAAGAAGGCTATACTCGCGACCACACAAGTAGAACTGGCATCGAGCTTAAAAAACATTAAAAAAGCATATAGGCTATAGAATATACTACAATAGTATAATCAAGCCATAAAGATTAGTGGTTCCCATCCCAAGCCTCTTCACCTATCACTATAGCTCCATCATCACTCCCACCGGAGTATAAGCTCTCCTCCTTTTTCCCCCCCTTAAGATTGTGTAGGCATGTACTAGGAGTGACCAGATAACTAAAATACAAAAATAGTAATCCTCTAGGTCCTTCTTCTTGGAGTCCATTTTAAAGGATTTCATGGCAAAGTCATAACCAATCTTGACAATCGAGGTGAGCTATTTTTTGATTGTATCAAGCTCGATCATAATATCACCTCTTTTCTAGGACTTTCCAATCTCTTCTTTGGCTTTTCTTTGGGCCTCTTCAAGCTCAGCAAGAAAACTAGAGTTTTCATTCATTTGGGCGGTAGCCTTAGTCAGTTTTTTCTCTTTATCTTTAGCCTCATCCTCTCACTTACTGGCCGTCACCAATAGCGCTATATACTTGGCTTGAGTAGAGGCATGACTCTATTTTTCTTATGCTAATTCATGCTTTTAATGCCCCACACTTTGAGCCTTGTCTAAACATAAAGTAGTTGTAACTAAAAGAAAGAAGAGAGGGTGTAGGGTCAAAAAACATATAGCGAGGTCAACCTTTATCGAAACACAAATTATTTTTATAAACATAAGAAGCAAGGTAGGATTAGCACACTAGGTACAAGTGGAAATGAATGACAATGTCAGAGCTCGTATCCTTGCATTTGGCCTTAAGCAGCTTCTCATAAGTATCGATAGGAAGATGACTCACCTAATGATCAAGCTACTATGGTACTAAGGCCCGATATATAGCCACCCTATCTATATTAGTGGTAAGATCATTGATGACATTCTTCCCCTTCCTTGAATCCTGTCTGGGGTGTCCAGATTCTCTAAGACCTAAGTTGGGAGGTGGAGAATGGTATTTCTCTTACAATGTGGATAAAGGAAAGAAGGTATTCAATGTTTCCCTATTGAGCAAGGGCTCATTAAAAGTCACTTTCCTTTTTCTTTTATAGGGATAGAGAGGTCTTCCTACCCAAAAGATTTACTCATTTTCTTACCTTTAGAGGAGTCTTTCCAAGAAATGGGAATTGTACTATTTTGTAAGCTCTCCCAAAGGAAGCGACTTTACCTATAGTAGATACAAGAGAGAGGTAGTAGTGTTATTATTATAAGGTCACGTCAATAAAAAAGAGAGGAAAACTTTGAAGTCTCAAAGCTAGTCCACTATAGTTAACAATCACCTCAAACCTTCCCACATAATCTATGGGAGGGGTCTGGTGCTAAGAAGGAGCTCAAGGTTTATGAACTATCTTATGAGGGGCTTCACTAAGTCTTGCCTTATCAGTCCGAATGTAACAAAGTGCAGGATATTTTACAACTACCTTCATAGGGTTTACTCAAGGAGATTGTTCTGGATATCAGCAAGTCATTGCTTTGCCTCCAAACTTAAGGTTGTGATAAAAGAGCTCATATTCCTTATCACGACCTTATTGTCATTCCAGATGCTTCTTATCAATCTTATGTCACTAGTAGGTTATTCCCACCGCCTTGGTGGGTTATGCTTTAAGACCTAGGCCATATTAAACTTGGGCATCTCCAAATCAACCTCGAGCTCTTGGAAGATCACTAAAAGGTAGAGTAGGTATCTCTACCCATCAAGCATCAGCTAACATAGTGTAATTTGAGTCCTAACCAAAAAATTCCTTATGAATAAGTACAAGGGAAACCTTACCCCTAACCATATATATTTCTCGTGAAAAACCGTCCACCCAGTTGGAGATTGGTCGCTATCATAAGCCCTCACCAGTGGAATCATTATTTAAATGGAGGATGGGATGTTGTATGTTACCTTAACCTCTTTCATCATGAGGATATAGTCAACTAGTCTAGATTTTAGCCGACCAACCCTTGGTACACCTTGTAGGTTCCCTAAACCCTATGTTCCTCACTTTCTTAATTCATAACCTAGCCACAACTATCTAACTCTGGGGAAAATTCAATGTAATGGTTGTAACAACTTGAGGATGATCAGTGGAGATAGAAGGTTGAGGCGGAGATTGACTCCTTTCAATTGAAGACATTGTCTAGGTAGACCCTGAGTCATTAGTTACACTACGGTATTGTGGGCTCTATAAAGAGCTCAAACTCGAGGTATCTTCTCTATGAATTGTCTAAAGAATACCACAAAGCATAAAAAAGGAGTAAGGCATGAGAAGAAGGGATTACCTAGGGTCGACTTTGAAAATAAAGGAAAATGATTCTTTAAAACTGACTTGAAAAGAAAGGAAAAAAGTGTTAGACTCCTTAAATTATACTCTAAAACCTGAACAACCAAGTTATATGCCCAACTAAATTACCACCTAACTAAAAAACATTTATGGCATGAACTACGACGATAAAGAGTTTTTTCTCTTAAATTTTGTCTGATGTGTTGGAAATTATGAAAAGGCTCAGCCTAGGAACCTCTTTATATAGAGACCCATTTTTATCTCTCTAATAAGCTAATACACATTTATTAAGGGATCTGAATAGTTTAGATTCATTTCCCGAGTATTATTCTTCCACCCTATCTCAAAGCTTGAGCTGAAAGAGTAGGAAGACTAGATGTTATGACATATGGATCAACTTAGAACCTAGCCATTCTAACAGCCTGAGCTTAGAAGATAGCCCAAGCTAATGGACAAATCATCCTAAAGGAACTTCCTCAGAATGCACCCACAATGCACTTGTAAAAGAGACATGTTGGAGCTAACCTTTGTATCTATAGGGTCTACTACCAATCCTATTTGTAGGATGGTCGACCATAGTTTATGAATATACTAGTTTTTACCCTTTTGTCTTTCCTGACACACTTACATATGTATACCCTCTATAATTGACATATGTACATGTAAAACTCTATATATACATGGACTTCCTAAGAGATCCATA
Organism: Hippophae rhamnoides; assembly: GCA_033030585.1. Taxonomy (NCBI): domain Eukaryota; kingdom Viridiplantae; phylum Streptophyta; class Magnoliopsida; order Rosales; family Elaeagnaceae; genus Hippophae; species Hippophae rhamnoides. Next base: position 34,189,075 of record CM065435.1, on the reverse strand, counting down.
CATTCAATCAATTGATCTACTTCTTTATAAGTTTTCTCTACAAATCAGACCAATCATAACAGTGGGCTTTGGAAGAGAGCTTGATTCATGTGTTGAACCATGCCATTATAGATGTACCAAGTAAGAGAAATAGTAGGTAGTCAAAATAGACGTCCTAGGTGATAAAGGGATTGGTGGTTTTATTTCTCTTAGAGGGTAATGTTTTTATTATTGTATGGCATGTTTACTACTAAGTGGTTTCCTTAGGAAACCTAAGGATGTTACCCTATAAATAGGGTTTCTATGTGGGTTTTCCTTGTTATATTTGTTATTATGCATGATCTTCTTTTGTCTTAATATAATTTAAGCTTCTATTATGTATATTCCATCATACTAGACCTAAACTATGATTAGGAACCTTGTTTGTTTTGCACGGTTGTATGCTTTTTTTTCCTTTCTTTGTAGCATGCTTATAGCTTTCTAATTATTGCTTATGCCTTTTTGTGTGAGTCTCTAGGGAGTCTGTATCTTTTTACCCTAGTAATGTACCAGGTGTTGAACTTTTATTATTGTTTGTTATATAATGTATGATTATATGCTATAAAAGTACAATCATAATTTAAAGAATATATTTCTACATATCAGGTCTTCAAGAGATTGGAAATCCCTTATAGCCTTTCTGTATGTATGACTGTCTTACATGTTGTATGATGTTTGCTATGTTTATACATGTTGCTAGCTTGGTAGGAGCCTATGAGGCATATTGTTATTAGTGTATTTAATATAGTTTCTTCTTTCTTATTGCAAGCTATTTTTTGGTTGTGTATTGAATTAAGAATGTTTCTTTATAATTCCACTATGTTAATTACACAATTCACATTTTGAGACCTTCTTGGTTGAATTGACATTTAGCTTATGAAAAGATTCCATAAATTAGCATTTCCACCCTTCATCTATGTCCCGATTACCTATTTGAGTCAAATGAATAATAGATCTTCATGTAATTTTTCCTACTTATAGGAATCTACATTTGGTATGAAATTTGGTCACCACTAGTTAGGCTTAACTGCCCGGGTACTCGATCGTAAATCACTATCTACACTTACTTACACCATATATGTTTATGCTCTTTGTCTCCACTGGTGTGGGCTATTATTTTTTATGATATTGTTATCTCCATGAATTTTTGTTGTTTGCATGTTCCCTACCCTCTTGTTCATATATATCTCTTTCCCGTTCTGCCTCTCTATCTTGCATAGTATGTTAATTTTCCTACTCGTTTCTATGCCTCATTATTTAATCCTTTACTAGTATTCTTCCATACTAGTTTCTTTAACATGATTTCTTTGTGTGTTTGCCTTACGTATTGCATTCTTTTGCCATTGTTGTTTATATGAGCATTACCTTACATGTTTTCATCTTGTAGTGTCAATGTGTCAGGATTTTCTTTCTATAATCTTTTCATTTATATGCCATATCATATAAAATGCAACTCACTTGTTTTACTAGGTTCTTCTTTCTTCTACCTAGTATGTTGTGTTTTGGTTCTCTATTTCTCTCGCATTGGTTTCTGTCATCTTTTTCCTGCTCTTTCTTCTCTTATGCTTTAGATGTATCTTTATAGAAAATGAAGTGTAGCTATAAGTTGTTTACATATATTGTGCTTGTTTGGGTTTTCCCTGTACATCAATATGTCATATAGATTATTTACTTGTCTTTAGGACTCTTGACTTACATACATTGTTGTGACTAAACTTGTGCATTTACTTGGCATTCCTATTGTTTAAGGTGTTGACCTTATAGAACTTGAGCCTTTCTAACATGCTTAGATGTTTTTGTAACATCATATGTTTCTTCTCTCTTGGAAATGTTACTTGTATTTCACACTAATTAGTTAGCTTATTTCCATCTCTTGAATATCAATGATGTGAGTTTTTCCAATCACTACTACAAAAGTGCTTATTTAAGTCAAGATTTAAAGTCAATTTTTGGGGAAAACTAACTTATAATGAATTTAAAGTTAGTTTGCTAAAAAATCAACTTAAAACACCTAGATTTTAGCGTTGGTTGATGTGTAGAACTGATGATACATGTTGGACGTAGAGTCGGTCCTACGTGTCAACTGACACTATCCACGTGTAGCATTGGTTGACAAGTAGGACTAACGCTATGTCCTACATGTAGCATTGGTTCTACATGTCAACTGACGCTAGGACATAGTGTCAAATGACATATAGAACCAATGCTACACGTAGGATGTAGCGTCAGTCCTCTGTGTGAACTGACGCTATCCACGTGTGTAGCATCGGTTGACATGTAGAACCTAAACCTATGCTACGTTCTATTTTTAGCATCAGTTCTACACATCAACTGACGCTACACATGTGGATATTTTACTTTTCTCTTCTTTCTTTCCTAATATTAGACATAAAAGATATTATTCCTACATTGCATATGTTTAATCTCAAATACCTAAAACTGACTAACACTCCTCTCCCACACTCTCATTTTTCGACCACTAGTAAACAGAAATTCGAACGCCATTTAGTAGGTTTTCTTCCTCTCTAATTTATCTTCTAGATCCCCTATTTTTTTTAGAGAAATACTCAAATTTTTATACCCATTTTCTCACTTACAAAACACCATTTTTTCCTTTATTTTGTCACTTTATTTACTCTTGTAAGTATTTCTATTAATCCTACACACTTATTATTCATATTTCTTTAGTTTTTTGTATATTATGTGTTCTTATTTATGTGTATACATTTTTGTATTATGTAGGTTTGGTATAAATTTTTGTAATGAAATAAATTTATATATATATGACTATGATTTAAGGTTGGTTTTTAATTAATTTATTTTTGTTAATTTATACTATGTCATGAAGTTTATGAGCGAAATCATTTCAAATATCAAAATTTCAATTAAAGATGTGGTAATCTCTTTTACCAATATACCTTTTTTTAACATATATGAGTTATTTTTTGTGAATTCATAAAATTAAATTTTATTTTAAATTTAAATACATGTAATTCTTTGGTTGAAACAAGTCGGATTGTGACCCATAAATTTTTGATGATTTATGAGATGAATGAGCAAAACACATGGTTCAAATTATATCATCACAAGAAGAATCAGGAGAAGATTCTGATGATCTTGAATAGCATATGACAACATCATGGTAATTTTTATAATGCATAAATTTCTCTATTCCTGTGTCTGATGTTTGGGCAGCTTATTTGATGGATGTTTATGTGCTCTTGTATTTAGGGGAATGAATTTTTATATGGACCTGTTTTTGCCCAAAATTGATCTCATCTCTTTTTCCTAGTTCCCTAGTATGACAACATTATGGTAGTCACTGGCCAGCTAAGTATAGTAAATCCACCAAGAATCATCATTTCGGTGTAATATCATGAATTCACAAAAAATAAATTATAAATGTTAAAAGATTAATTGTTCCTTAAGTTTATGGGCACCAAAACTCAACCAACCCAAGTAAAAAATCAAAGTTACACTTGACTTCATATTTAGAGCGCATTATAGCATTAAAAATATCAGCTTGATTCTAGATAGCTTCATATCTATAGACAAAATATTAATACAAAGATAATACGATTTCAAAGGGATAAGGTTATTATATCACTCTAGTGTCGATGTGGTAATCTCTTTTACTAATCTTTAACATATATAAGTTATTTTTTGTGAATTCATGATATTACATTATTATTTTCAATTTAATTACAAATAGTTCTTTGGTTGGAACAAGTGGGACTATGATATGCAAATTTTTGATGAATTATAAGAAGAATGGACATAACACTTCATTCAAATTATAACATCAGGAGAAGAATCTGATAATCTTGAATAACATGGGACAACATCATGGTAATTTTTATAATGCTTTAATTTCTCCATTCCTATGTCTTTGAAATTTGGACTGCTTGTTTTATGAATGTTTACGTGCTTATGTATTTAGGGGAATGAATTATTATATGGACAATCTATTTTTTGCCCAAACTCCATCTCATCTCGCTTGCCTTGTTTCCTGGTCACTATGCTGGTGATTCTAAGCAAACCAAGCTTCTTCTCCTTGAAATAAAGTGGGAATATCACAAAATCCATGACAAAAGAGACGATATCATTTTATTTGTAATTTAAGTTAAATATATATGTATTGTATATAAATTATTTTTTTGTAATAAATTTAATTCTCAAGTAATTAATTAATATTTAATTTTTCAATTATTTATATTATTTAAACTATTTGTTAAACAGATTTTGGTTTTTTTCTGCTATTATGTGATCGAATATAGGTTTTGACTATAACAGAAAATGAGTAAATTTTGTAAAAAAAAAAAAATTTAAAGTCTGTTCACGCGTTGAACCGACTTTAAATTTTTAAGTCACAGCATTTAAAGTGGATTATTAACCGACTTTGAAGGTCGGTTTTGGCATAGTGAATGATATTCTTTTAGGAAACAATGTATAGTTTTTTTCCTTTTCTCTCTTTGGAGGCGACATTGCATAATTTACGCCGATGATATCTCTTGATGCACATCCTTGTCCTTTTAGCTTGTGATTTATTTTTGAGGTCATCTTTGTCAACTCATTTGTTTATTGTTGTGATACTTGTTTGTTTGTTTAAAATTGTGTTTATCTTCCTTACTACTTTAAAAATCAAAGAAAAGTATTTATATATGGTCCTTTGGCATTCACCTTCTCTATTTTTCATTCTTCCTAAGATTGTTTTGCAAGTTATTCTCTTTAGCTTTCTTATTGCAAGTATTATAAATTTAATAGAGACTTTTTTGGTTTTGGAGTGGCATGCATTTGACTTGAATTGAAATGTAATTCTAACATATTTTTTCATTGAGCGTATTGATGACTCTATGCAAGTAGAGTCATTAGTGTAGTTTATTACTTAATATTTTCTTGCTTTATTCAATAAATAGTATTTTTATGGTAAAAAATATTAAAATATAATCTTTTTAGTGAAAAGAGTGAAATATAATTTCTAGAATTTTTTTGGACTTTTTTGAAAGTTTCATGGATTTTTTATTAATTTTTAACACAAGATCATTCAGGAGCTACCACATGGAACTGATGCATATTTTCGCAAGTGTACGAATCGTTCAAGTAATAAAGTGTACAAAAGTACGGATATCGAACCCACAAGGAATGGCGTTATTAAGTAAATTAACTTAAAACTAAACGCAGTTAACAAAATTTAATGTTTTTCACAATTGATTAAAAACGCTAAGGCATTTGATTTCGCTAAATCAATTCAATCCGATTTCAAGTCATGTTATATGAGAATCAAAGTTAAAAGTGATGGTTGAAAAACCCAAATTTACCTAATACTCTCTCTCGAGTTATATGAGAATTACTTATCTATGAAAACCGACTATATTTCTATGAAGATTTAATCACAAATAAGCACATTACGATTTATGGAATTTCTAGAATAACCATATACATCATGCATTAGTTCTCACACTCGCATTCAACATACGGTATTTATCACAAGAAGAGTTCATTACACATCTCCTCTCGGTGTCAATATAATGCAACAAATCATTTAAATCTTGATCATAAATTTAAAAGAATTAAGCATGGAAATAAATACTCAACTTGAAAACAATGAATTCATATAACAATAACACAAGAAATCAGATTTTCTTTATTCAACTACATCATAGCCTTAGCAAAAACGAATTAGTTCATAACGAAAATAAGAATAAACATATTCTCAATTGAATCCATGAACAAACAATCTAAATAAAATGCAGAAGATAAAAGCTAAGGAAAAGAGATGAAAAACTCTTGAAGATGAAGACTTGGTAGCAACAATGGTGATGATCCTTCAAGCTTTTCCAACCTTTCTCTCCAAAATTTCCTTTTCTCCTCAAAAAATAACTTAAATATGCTCTCTTTACATCCCACTCTTTCTCCATCATAATGTATATATAGATCTAGGGTTTGAGGGGCAATTTTGGAACAAAACAACATAAAAAATGTGTTTTCGGACGAAACTCGCCGACGGCGACATTGTTCTCGCCGCGTCGAGATTTCTGGAAAATAAAATTTTTGTTTTTTCTGATTTTCGCCGGCGGCGAGAATACTTTCGCTGGCGGCGAGAGGAGTTTACCAAAATTTTGTGCTCTCAGGAAGATTTTTTCCATGCTTTCTGTAGGATTTTCACCATCGGCTAGATGAATATGGCCGGCGGCGAGATACTTTGGCCGATGGCGAGAATACTTTGGATGGCGGCGAGATTCACTTCGCCAAAATCCGTGCTCTCGTGAAGAATTTCACCGTGCTATGAATAAGATTTTTCGCCAGCGGCGAGAATATTCTCGCCGGCGGCGGGATTTCTAACTTTTGAAACTTTGTTTCTTTTTAATTTCATTCAATCCCGATCATTGTACTTTGTCCCTAACTTCTCCAAAATCATGATTTTACTTGAAATTGCACTTTAAACACGAAATACCCGTGAAATGACATTTGTGGATTAAATAAGCAAATAAACACAATTTTCACACAAATATCAACATTTAAATCATAACAAAAATGCAATAATTTAGCTCTTATCAACAACCCCCAACCAGCTTCTTGCTAGTCTCTAGCAAGAAAAGCGATCTATTAAATAAATTCAAAGGAGACATTAAGTGAAACTTCAAAGAAAATTTTATTCTATTTACAAAATTACATTAAGCGAATGCAATAAGCCTTTAAACCCCTAGGTGGCCCTAGTAGGACGAGTTGTAGTCTTGTGAGGGCTTCCAGTGATGATACCCACAAACATCTTACCTATAATTATCCTAACTCAAAAAAATAAAATCACACAATAATTAATTTGCACAAATGTCTCAAAAATTGTAAATAACACACAACACATAGAATAATTAAATGTCACCTAAGCTTTAAGAAATCTCAAATGCCAATTTCACTTTTGTTATTGACTCTTAAACATCCATCAAACCACAAACCAATTTGCATAATGCCTGGATAATATTATGCATAACATCCACAAACAAAAAGGTAAAATCTCAAACTCCATAGGCTCACTTTTCAAAACTCTCTCCACTAATGAAGGAAAATACACCACTTCGGATCAATAGGACTTTATGAGGCTTGTAATGTTAGGCTTAGGTATTTGGTTAAGAAAGAACAGGAAGTGTCAAAATACAAATAATATCACTTATTAGATTAAACACAACCAATTAAGTAAGAGAGTAACACCATTTAACCCAAATTGTTTCTTCCGATCATAACCCATTTTTCCAAAGATAAACAAAATTCTTCCTCAATCTTTCACCTTAGTACATCCATCACTAACACTCTTTTATTTACTTGAGTGTGAAGGCCCTTTTTTATTTTATTTTTTTTAAACACAACCCCTAATCAATTTCTTCCAATATATGTGGAAGATGTCTTATTTTTTTTATTATTCCATCCTTACTCCAATTGCTCTTGAAAAGTTTGAGTTCAAAATTAAGTGCTCTTAACAAATAAGGTAGGAATTATATATATATATATATATTGGCTAAATAAAAGGTAGGTTATAAAAGGCAAAAAGAAAGAAAAATAAGGCTAACAATATATTTAAATAGGCTTAATGAGGTAACTAGTGATATAAAGATAACAAGGTTGGCTTAAAATGGCACAATCGATCCAAAAATGGCCTACATCCTATCCTAAATAGTACAATTCCAAATTATTTCACCTCAAGAGGTTTTCAAATGAGTTCTAGAGTTTGTTGAGATCAAAAAAATGTCCATGAAAAATTCTCACATAAGACTTCTCTAAGCATTTAGACTAATCAACCAAATCATACCACATACCAAAAGAGTCGCCAACTTGGTAAAATCAACATTTGAAATTATCTTTAAACCTAAGCAAAATTTAATATCTTCTAAAAGATACTTGTTATCACAATCACATTATTATTATCAACGTGCAAATTAAAACAAGTAAAATTGCAATTGAGAGAAAAATAAAATAAAATAAAAATAAATAAATAAAAATAAGATAATAAACAAATACAAGAAATTAAACCAAGATGCAAAAAAATAAATGGAAAATCAAAATTAAATACAAATAAACACACAAACAAAACTACTAAAAAATGATGGGAAGAAAAGATTTACCATTTACCGCACCCCCAACCAAAACCTTACATTGTCCTCAATGTAAGAAAGAAAAACTGCAAATGGCCATCGACATCACAAATAGAAAGGGAGCTAGGTGCACCATCACACTCATAGTAATTTGTTAAATCAAAAGGTTAACATAGAAAATCAATCATAAAAATAAAATAAATAAATAAAACGAAATACTAAATAGAAAATACGAAAATAAATAACACGAAGTACTGAAAACAACTGAAAGAAAAATAAAACATCACTCCTCTTCCTCATCATCATCATCATCAGTCCCAATGTAAGCAGGTGCATTGGGCATAGAGGGGAAAATCGGCATTGTAGGACAACCACTCATATCATGCCCAGACTGTATAGACATTCTCTGAAGGTAGTCATGAAGGAACTGTGTACTCTCGGTTTGGAAATTTTACTGCTATATGAGTAACTGACTCTGATAAGCAAGATATTTACCCTGGTAATCCAACATACGCTCAATCCTGCCCAAACGGTGATCAGCAGTCTCAACCCTAGGCTGGGAGGAACTCGCACTGGCCCCAATAGTAGAACGATGGCATTTCTTGGGAGGCGATGATATGCCCAAAAACTCAGCAAGCTTTGGCCCATCAATAGGCTTCATCACACCACCGATTTCCTCATTTTTGTCCCAAGTTACTCCTTGTCTTGCATAGATAGCAAAAATTAAAGATGGGAACCCATTGCCTCCAGATGCAGTCCTTGCACTCTGCATGATATAATCAAAGATAACCCTACCAACATCAATAGAGGCCCCAGACACAATGGCATAAAGTAAGATTGCCTGCTCTCTAGTGACATCACTAAGGTGTGCAATAGGCAATAAATTAGCACAAATGAAGGCATACTAAGGCCGCACCACATCCAATAAAGCACTTCGGGGGAAATTTTTATACACATCCCCCGACATCTTCCATACTATGCCTGGCTTGCATACCGAAGCACTAACTGTCGCCATGTCAATATCTGAAAGTAATCTGAGAAAATCCTCATCATCCCCCATTGTCGACAAACCATAATAACTGTTAATTACTTCTTTGGTAAAAAGTACCCACTGTCCACGCACAAAAACCTTATAATCCATCCTCTCTTGAGCATTAGCATAGAATTCCCTTACCAAAGAGAGCCAGCCCCCCTCAATAGGGTGACAGAAAATCTCCCACTTCCTAGCCTGAAGATGTGGGACATAATTACTCCAACAAGGAGTCTTATCGATCAAAAACCACCTCTGAGGTATGATTGCCCTCTTAAAAACTTTTTCCTCAAAATGCTTCGCATCATCCTTAGATATAAACAAACTCCTATTAAATGAAGAAGAATGGGCCTTCTTAGGCCTTTTCATAATATATTTCAATCCAGACAATCCAGAAAATTCTCAATATTACAATGCCTCAATATATCAGAAATCAAAGCAAGAAATGCAGCAATTTAATCAAAATATCCTCAAATTTAAAAAGTCCCAAATTGCCAAATCAAATTCAAATTCAAAACCCTAGCTTGCAATTCCTTAGCACAATCCAATTTTTTTTCAACAATCCTTTGCAATCTAAGAGAAATGCAAATAAACAAAACTTTGTACCAAAATTACTCACTTGTTAGAGGAAAAATCAAGCTACAAATGCCCAGAAAACTGCTCCAAAACGCAGAAAATCTGCTTCAAAAACAGCATCCAAAATCTGCCCAAAAACAGCTCCAAAATCGCTCCTAAAATGGATGAATCTTGCAGCAAATCTCGATGGAAACAAGTTTATGGTGATGGATTTGTGTTTTAATGATGAATGGTGATGAAGATTTGGAGTTGGGATGAGAGAAAATGGAGAGACAAGAGAGACAAGGAAAAAGAGTTTGCGTGAAAAAAAACCTGGCCGCGCCTAAAAAAACTATTTAAATTGATTCTCGCCGACGGTGAGATTAATGTTGGTCGGCGGCGAAAATTTTTTTTTTTTGCTGCAAGACAAATAAAATAAGCAAATTTAATTAAAAATAAAATTATCATAAAATAACGTGCAAAATTTAAAATTTTTTAAAAATAAAATGAGATAAAAGATGAGAAAACAAATCTGATGGGTTGCCTCCCATTAAGTGCTTTAAGTTATAGTCATTAGCTAGACTTTCTGTTATTCTTTACTGAGGTTGTTGTAACTCTAGAGAATGTTTCTGCTTGTTGAATTCTCCATCAAAATATGGCTTCAACAATTGTCCATTCATCTTGAAAATTCCTTTTGTTTCATGACTAATCTCAACTGCTCCATAAGGAAACACCTTGGTTACTAGAAAAGGTCCTGACCAACGAGATTTAAGCTTTCCTGGAAAGAGTCTGAGACAAGAATTATAAAGAAGCACTTTTTGTCCCACCTCAAAGTTTCGCCTCAAAATGTGCTTATCATGCCAAACCTTCGTCTTGTCCTTGTATATTTGGGCATTCTCATAAGCATCATTCCTCATTTCATCCATCTCATTTTTTGCAAATTTCACAAGGCAAGCTTTTAGTGGTAGCAATGGAGTTCTCTCCTCAAAAGTTTCTGAGATTAACTTGTCAAGAGTGTTAATTTGAAAACAAGAATGTACCTTACTTGGAAATTTCATTGCTTCAAAATCATCAAAAGTCACTTGTTCATCTTGCACCCGTAGAATGAGCTTTCCTTGCTGAACATCAATCAATGTTCTTCCAGTTGCAAGGAACGGTCTCCCCAATATCAATGGTACCTCTCTATCTTCCTCCATGTCAAGCACCACGAAATCTACAGGGAAAATAAATTTGTCAACTTTAATTAAAACATCCGTAATTACCCCTCGAGGATATTTCACCGATCGATCCGCTAACTATAGAGAGATTGAAGTGGGCTTCACTTCTTCCAGGCCTAGTTTCCTGGAAATAGAAAGTGGCATCAAATTAATGCTTGCTCCTAAATCACATAGGACTTTATCAAAATTGCAACTTCCTATAGTACAAGGTATAGTAAAACTCCCTGGGTCTTTCAATTTCTGTGGCAGTTTTCTTTGAAGAATTGCACTGCATTCCTCATTTAGCATGACAGTTCATAATCTCCCAGCCTCCTCTTCTTTGTTAGAATTTCTTTCATGAATTTTGCATACCTTGGCATTTGTTCCAACATCTCTGCAAAAGGAATGTTAATATGCAATTTCTTAAAAATATCCAAAAATTTATCAAATTGATTATCAAGTTTTTTCTTATTCAATCTTTGAGGATATGGGATAGGAGGCTCATATTTCGCATTTGGGGAAGGTTGAACATCTTGGGATGTTGATGGCTTTTCTTTAGATTCTTCCATCTTTTTCTATGATTTCCCCTGCCATTCAAGTTCTTTACCGCTTCTTAATGCGATAGCCTTTACATGCTCTTTGGGATTTATTATGTCACTAGGCAACGATCTATGAGACCTTTCTGCAATCTGCTTTGAAAGCTGCCCCAGTTGGTTTTGGATGTCACTGTTGATTGCCTCTTGATTTTTGAAATTTGTTCTTGTCTCCTCAATGAACTTTCCCAAAATTCCTTCCAAATCTGTTTGTTTCTTCTCTTGGGCTTGGTAGGAAGATGATGAGAGTTTGAATCCCCCTTGGTTATTTCCCCATAACAAATTTTGATGATTTCTCCAATCCAGATTGTAGGTGTTCGAATATGGGTTATGTTGAGGTTTTTGGAAATTTGAAACATAATTTGCTTGCTCAGCATTTGGTGAAGCAAATGGATTTCCAGCTTGGCACTCGATACTAGCATGATTTCCACCACATAAATCACATTGTGCAGTTGGTTTGGATTTGAATTTGGATGACAAAGAATCCATCTTTCTTGAAAGAGTAGTAACTTGAGCCGAAAAAGCATTCACTGAATCAATTTCATGCACTGTTGCTGGTCTTTTTGCAATTACCCGCTCTAAATGCCACTGATTTTTGTTTTCTGCCATAATCTCTAACAACTCATGAGCATCCTCCAGTGTTTTTTCCATTAAAGACCCTCCAGCTGCAGCATCAATCATTGCACGATAGTTTGAAACAAACCCATTATAAAATGTAGAGACTTGCAACCAAATTGGTATACCATGATGTGGGCACTTCTTCAACATTTCTTTTAATCTTTCCCAAGCTTCATACAATGATTCTTAGTCATACTGTGTAAAAGATGTGATTTCATTCCTCAATTTTGCCGTCTTAGCAGGAGGAAAGAACTTGGACAAGAATTTCTGAACCAACCCATTCCATGTTGTAATTGATCCTAGTGGTAATGAGTTTAGCCACTCCTTGGCTTTATCCCAAAGTGAAAAAGGAAAAGCCCTCAATCTTATTGCATCTTCAGACACACCATTTATCTTATAAAAATCACACGCCTCCATAAAGAAAGCAATATGTGCATTTGGATCATCCTTTGACATTCCCCCAAATTGATTTGATTGAACCATTTGGATAAATGATGGTTTTATCTCAAAGTTATTGGCTTGAACAGTTGGCCTCCTTATACCCGAAGTAGTTCCAGCAACATTAGGCACAATATAATCCCTCAAAGCTCTATGATTTCCACCTCCCTCAATAAATGGTGGATCCATAGCTAATTGTCTATTAGGAGGTGAGGTTGAACACCTTCTCTCTCAGTTTAGACGCCTATATGTTCTGTCAATCTCCAGATCAAATGGAAAATGGTTAAGGCTTCTTGTACATCTCATACAACAATCCTACAACTAGAAAATTAACTAGCACAAAAACAACACAAAGTTACCTTTTTTTTTACAAATAAGATAAAAGAGAAAAATAAACAAAATTAAAAATGAAACAATGATAAAGCAAAATAACTTCAAATTAAAACTAAGATTAGGTAGTATCGATATTAATAAAATCAAACCATTCCTCGGCAAAGGCACCAAAAACTTGATCCGTATTTTCGCAAGTGTATGAATCATTCAAGTAATAAAGTGTACAAAAGTACGGATATCAAACCCACAAGGATTGGCGTTATTAAGTACCGAAATTGACTAATCCTAATTTTATTTGAAAACCGAATTGTTAAATTTGTTTAAAAAGTAAATTAACTTAAAACTAAACACAATTAACAAAATTTAGTGTTTTTCACAAATGATTAAAAATGCTAAGGAATTTGATTTCGCTAAATCAATTCAATTCGATTTCAAGTCATGTTATATGAGAATCAAAGTTAAAAGTTATGCTTGAAAACCCCAAATTTACCTAATACTTTCTCTCAAGTTATATTAGAATTACTTATCTATGAAAACCGACTATATTTCTATGAAGATTTAATCATAAACAATCACATTACGATTTATGGAATTTCTAGAATAACCACATACATCATGCATTAGTTCTCACACTCGCATTCAACATACGGTATTTATCACAAGAAGCATTCATTACACATCTCCTCTCGGTCTCAATATAATGCAACAAATCATTTAAATCTTGATCAGAAATTTAAAAGCATTAAGCATGGAAATAAATACTCAACTTGAAAACAATGAATTCATATAACAATAACACAAGAAATCAGATTTTCTTTATTCAACTACATCATAGCCTTAGCAAAAATGAATTAGTTCATAACGAAAATAAGAACAAACATATTCTCAATTGAATCCATGAACAAACAATCTAAAAAAAATGCAGAAAATAAAAGCTAAGGAGAAGAGATGAAAAACTCTTGAAGATGAAGACTTGGTAGCAACAATGGTGATGATCCTTTAAGCTTTTCCAACCTTTCTCTCCAAAATTTCTTTTTCTCCTCCAAAAATAACTTAGATCTGCTCTCTCTGCCCTCCCCCTCTTTCTCCATCATAATGTATATATAGATCTAGGGTTTGAGGGGAAATTTTGGAACAAAACAACATAAAAAATGTGTTTTCGGACGAAACTCGCCGGCGGCGACATTATTCTCGCCACGGCGAGATTTTTGGAAAATAAAATTTTCATTTTTTCTGAATTTGGCCAGCAGCCAAATTCATGTGGCAGGCGGTGCGATACTTTGGCCGGTGGCGAGAATACTTTGGCCAGCGACGAGATGAGTTTACCAAAATTTTGTGCTCTCAGGAAGATTTTCGCCGGCGGCGAGATGAATATGGCCAGAGGCGAGATACTTTGGCCGGCGGCGAGATTCACTTGGCCAAAATCCGTGCTCTCGGGAAGAATTTTACCGTGCTCTGAATAATATTTTTCGTCGGCGGCAGGATTTCTAACTTTTGAAACTTTGTTTTCTTTTTAATTTCATTCAATCCCGATCATTGTACTTTGTCCCTAACTTCTCCAAAATCATGATTTTACCTGAAATTGCACTTTAAACACGAAATACCCGTGAAATGACATAGCATCTCGCTACATATCACCAAGAGGTTCATCTCGCTAGGTCAATGCATTGCATTGCATTTTGACCTGATTCATTTAGCTATTCCACCTGTGAGCCAAGCCAGCTATTGCAGTGAATCATCTTGCACCAATTGGTGTTGAATATGAAATCGTTGACTGATGAGCCAAAACCGGCATCGCCGATTCTTCCAATACTTTGGTTTTATATTTATAAAACTCTCGCAAGTGCACGAATCATTTAGTAGAAAATGATAAGTATACTCCAAGGTCGATCTAAGGAAGGAATATATGTGGGTTTTAATTTATTATTCAAACTTTTAAAAACGAAATTAAATCCTAAACATCTTGTCACGATAGTTTGGTTTTTGTGTTTCTAATCTAGGTTATTAAAGATATAAATTGATATTTTATTGATTCTCTCTTTTTTATATGAATACCACCTTTGGTGGGGTTAGATATTCTTTGTTAACTAAACAAATCAATTAACACCTATGGGTGGGGTTGATAACTAATTTGGTTAATTAAATTAATTTCTTTTTCTAAGAGATTGAAAATGAACCATTTAAATGCCACCTTTGGTGGGGTTAGATAGTTTAAACTTTATTCAAGGTGTCCAAATTAAACCCAAGAATTTAGTTATCCGAGTACTAACTTTCAAGTTTTAAAACTAGTACTGAAAACATGTTGTCAATACATTTTCACATAATAATTCTTATAAAAACTTTTGAAATAGAGCTTCTCTCTAACTACCGGGTGATTGTACCAACAAATAAAATAGCACTACTCTAAATTAGACCGGATAACTAAACCTTAAAATCTAATTTTTCAGATTTAAGTTTGTAATGAAAAATAATATATTTCTCTATAACATTCTTAATATAAAATCTTGAATAAAAATAAAATCAATTCATTTTAGAGATTTTTACCTATTTAATATTTCGCAAGCATAACAACGTTATTATTATATCATGTTTACAAGTAGCCAGCATAGTTAAATTTAATCACAGACAAATTAAATATAACATGTAAGAATAAAGCATAAAAAATAACTACAAAGAAAATAAAATCCTTATAGAACTTCGATGCTATTCCTGTTGCTGGAAAACCTCCAAACGGAATTTGTAATCCCATTTATTGAATCGAAAAGCTAATAAATTACAAAAACATAACTAGTTCTTCTCAAAAAGAGAAGAACTCTAAAACTAAGAGAAATTAACTAAGAAAAACTAAAAACTAAGAAAAAAAACATAAAAACTAAGAAATGAGAGAAAGAAAAAGAGAAGAGAATGTGTTTTGAGGTGTGTTTAGAAGTGAATAGAAGGGGGGTATTTGTAGGTGAGGATGGGGAGAAAAAGTGGGTGAAAAAAAGTTAAAAAATGGTGGAAACGTGGAGTGGTGGTTGCTGACGTCATTGATGACGTCGGCATGACGTGGGGGGCGGTTGCACGCGAAAATGGGGTGAGATGGCAGCGGTGCGTGCGGAACTGGAGCAAGGCACGCGCGAGAGTGGGCACGGGTGCGCATAGGACTGGGGAGCTAGGCGGCGCGATTTCCTCCTTTTTGACATTTTTGACCTTTTTGACCCATTTGTCCAATTTTTTCATATTTGTTGACCTTTCCTCATTTATTTATTAATATATTTGTGATGTACTGCTTCCATTATTCCTCTTTGAGTCTTTAAGTTACGTTTTTAAGTGAAAATACCTAAAAAAACAATAAAAATACCCATGATTTCGAAAAAAACAAATTTATATAAATATATGATAAAATCATATAAATAGATATATTTTTAATCAATTAATGTGCATAAAATCATGATAATTTTAGTGCTTTTTGAGCACTCATCATTGACCCAAAGCGTTCTCCCTACCATGCATCGCTCTTTGATTTTCCCACTGAATCCTACGTGCCATGTGCTTGATTCTGATTGGCTAGCATTGTTAATTTTGCTTGTATTGATCTTAGCTCTTGATCTGAATTTGATTCAATGGTCTAGATTCCACCTGAGCCATATTTAACCCTATAATCACCCCATAAACCCTAACAAACCATGATTAGCATAATTTTGATTAGTTTTTTGAGCAAATTAAGTAAGAAAAAAAATTCAAAAGGAGATACAATTTTGGTAGAGATTGAAAAGGAGATTAGTACTACAATTAAAGAGATTGATTGTATTTTTTCTTCTACTCTTCTCTTTATCAAATTTTATGTCTTTCTTTATAAAAAAATATGAGTTTTATGAACAAAACTATGTTTGCTTAAATTATTAATCTTGGGGTCTTATGAACCCAATTTTTTCACTATGTGATGATCTAATATTTTACCCCAATTATGAATTTAATTTAATTATATTATTTAATCTTATTTTTATAATATTAGTTGTTTAGCCAACAATTTATCTATAGAGGTAATTAAATAGATTTGAAAGAATTATTTGATTGTTTGTCTTGATTAAATAATATGCTTAGTTTTATCTAGGTAGTTTTGGCAAGGAACTATGTGATTTGGGTTCTAGCATTAACCTCATGCCATTATTGATTTTCAAGAGATTGGGGATTGGTAAAGCCAAATCCAATTTGATAACATTACAAATGGCAGATAAATCAATTAAGAGACCTTAAGGTATGGTAGAAGATGTGCTAGAAAAAGTTACAAGTTCATCTTTCCGACAGATTTCATTTTACCAGACATGGAAAAGGACAACAACATTCCTATCATACTTGGTCGTCCATTCTTGGCAACCAAAAGAGTTGCCATTAATGTACAAAAATGTGAGCTTGCAATGAGAGTGCAAGATGAACAGGTAACATTTAAAGTTTTTAGAGCATCTAAACCCCCTCATATTGATAGTGCTTCTGATTGCTTAAGCATAAATGTTATTGATTGTGGGATCAACTTGAAATAATCTATTGAGTTGCATACTCTTAAGACTATTACATATGATGCTATGAACAAGGACATAAACTCATCAGAAAACAACTCATTATATTTTTGAACTTTGAAAGTATGGAATCAAAGGTTGATATTGTGGAATGTGTGAACTTTTTGGAAGACATGCCTCTCATGTGTGTATCAAAAGTGATTATGGTTGGGATAGAATCTATGCTCAAACTATCAATCATAGGGCCACCAAGGTTAGACCTCACAATGTTACCCTACCATTCCAAACCAAGTAGGCTAGTGAAAGAGTCTTATAGAGAGGTGAAAAGATGTTGGAAATACATAAATTGGATAAGTTACGGCATAATGCTTATAAGAATGCCAAAAAGTTCAAAAAGAAAACAAAAATATGGCAGGAGAAGAGAATTGAGCACCTTGTTTACAATACAAAAAATAAAGTATTATTGAAGAAATCAAGACTCAAACTTATTTTGAGCAATCTCAAAAGTAAATGGACATAGAAGGATGTAACATAGGACTTGATATAATCGTATAGTCAAGGATTTATAACATGAAAATGGTTGGGAGGTAACCTGATAAGAGCTAAATTATTGCATTTTTGTTATGATTTAAATGTTGATATTTGTGTGAAAATTATGTTTATTTGATTATTTAATCCACAAATGTCATTTCTAGGGTATTTCGTTTTTAAAGTGCAATTTCAGGTAAAATCATGATTTTGGAGAAGTTAGGGACAAAGTACAATGATCGGGATTGAATGAAAAAAAAGAGAACAAAATTTCAAAATTTGGAGAAAATGTTGAAAATCATGCACGGAGCATGGATTTTGGCCAAGTGAATCTCGCTGCCGGCCAAAGTATCTCGCCGCCGGCCATATTCATCTCGCCGCCGGCTAAAATCCTAGCAAAAATCTTCCCGAGAGTACAAATTTTGGTAAACTCATCTCGCCGCCGGCCAAATAATTCTCGCCGCCGGCCAAAGAATCTCGCCGCCAGCCAAAGTATCTAACCACCGGCCACATTAATTTGGCCGCCGGCCAAAATCAGAAAAACCAAAATTTAAATTTTCCAGAAATCTCGCCGCGGCGAGAATAATGTCGCTGCCGGCGCATTTCGTCATAAACAAATTTTTTATGTTGTTTTATTCCAAAATTGCCCCCCAAACCCTAGATCTATATATACATTATGATGGAAAAAGAGGGGGATGGCAGAGAGAGCATATTTGAGTTATTTTTGGAGGAGAAGAGGAAATTTTGGAGAGAAAGGTTGGAGAAGCTTGAAGGATCATCACCTTTGTTGCTACCAAGTCTTCCTCTTCAAGAGTTTTTCATCTCTTCTCCTTAGCTTTTATTTTCTGCATTTTATTCAGATTGTTTGTTCATCGATTCAATTGAGAATATGTTTAATCTTATTTTCATTATAAACTAATTCATTTTTGCTAAGGCTATGATGTAGTTGAATCAAGAAAATATGATTTCTTGTGTTATCGTTATATGAATTCATTGTTTTCAAGTTGAGTATTTATTTCCATGCTTAATGCTTTTAAATTTCTAATCAAGATTTAAATGATTTGTTGCATTATATTGAGACCGAGAGGAGATGTGTAATGAACGCTTCTTGTGATAAATACCGTATGTTGAATACGAGTGTGAGAACTAATGCATGATGTATGTGGTTATTCTAGAAATTCCATAAATCGTAATGTGCTTGTTTGTGATTAAATCTTCATATAAATATAGTCATTTTTCATAGATAAGTAATTCTAATATAACTCGAGAGAGAGAGTATTAGGTAAATTTGGGTTTTTCAACCATCACTTCTAACTTTGATTTTCATATAACATGACTTGAAATCGGATTGAATTGATTTAGCGAAATCAAATGCCTTAGCGTTTTTAATCATTTGTGAACAACATTAAATTTTGTTATTTACGTTTAGTTTTATGTTAATCTGCTTTTAAAACAATTTCAAAAATTCGGTTTTCAAATAAAATTAGGGTTAGTCAATTTCGGTACTTAGTGACGCCATTCCTTGTGGGTTCGATATCCGTACTTTTGTACACTTTATTACTTGAACGATTCGTACACTTGCGAATTTACGCATCATAACCCAACATTATTTTACTTATATTTTCATTGTTTTTTTGTAGATGAATAAATGTGGAGAGCAATAGCACAATAAGATTAAGCATTTCAATGATAGATGTCGTGTGCCAAGGCTAATGGAGTTTTCTTTCCTCTTACTTTTTTCATATTTATATGTGCACATTGGGGAAAATGTGCAATTTAAGTTTGGGGAAGGAAACTTTATTCTCTATTTTAGTATTTACTATGAATTTTAAAATTTTAGGGAATTGTTTTTAATTTTATGATGTTTTTAATCATGATTTGGGTATAAATTGATAAATATATGGAAACTAGATGCATGCATGCTTTATATGAAATTCTAAATATTACTTAGCAAGAGAAATGATGGAGCCCTTCAAGTTAACCATTGATAATATCTTCAGTCACCCATTTGAGCCTAACAAAGAACCTTTCATATCTTTAATTCATATTTTATGCCTAAACAATAGGCATTACCTTTACCCTTACACCTTTAGCTTGTACAAAAAGAAAAAAAAATACAATCATGTGTTATGGTATAGAGTAAGGTGAATTGTAATGCACGAAAAAAAGAAGAAGCAAAACTCACAATACAATTATCCCTTTAAAGATAAAGAAAATAAAATTGAAAATAAGTTTAGGGGTATTGTGAAGTTACAAAAAAAATGAACGTGGAATAAAAGAATATGAAAAGAATGATAAAAGAGGGTGAATTGAAATATCAAGTTAATGCTCAATCGTAGTTAAAAAGTGCATGATGAACAAAATGTTAAGGTGTAGAAAGATCCTAAATGTCTTCATTTATCAACCCCCACCTAAGTCTTACATTACATGCATGTAAAGTCCTTATTGATATTTAGCTAAGTGCATATTTATATTAGTGGAGAGAGATATGAAAAATAGATTTATGAGACTTGTTCTAAGATTGAATTGATTAGGATGCTCATATATGTTGATTTTATGAGTGCATTAGATGATATCATGTGTAGCACACACAAAATAATCAATTTGTCAAAAACCTTGCACATCCTTGTATTGATGGCAAGTAGATTGATGAATATGTGAATCGCCTTGTCATAGAATTGTAAGACTTTTTAGGGGGATAGTTTTTACTAAATATACTTGTATTAATACACACACACACACACACATATATATATATATATATATATGAATATACTACCCATGTCATTTTATTTATTTAGACTTGGCTTTACTCGATGACAAGTAAAGAGTTAAGTTTAGGGGTGTGATAACTTTATGAAAGTAGAGTCATTAGTGCACTCTTTTATTTAATATTTTCTTGTTTTATTCAATAAATAGTATTTTTGGGGTTAAAAATATTAAAATATAAACTTTTTAGTGAAAAAGGGTAAAAATAAAATTTCTAGAATTGTTTAGAATTTTCATGGAATTTATATGAATTTTTAACACATAACCAATTAGGAGCTACCATATGGTGCCACAAAAGCAAAAGAGTTGGCTAGGTAAGCCACACAGAAAATACACCTATAGAGACAATGAATCGTAGATCACCATGTGTGACGAGTAATGTAGCACCTTACCACGTGTCAGCATGACGTTCATCCCGACTTCATCCAAATTGGTCAAGGCACTAGCACACATCTTGACCTAATTTGTTCAGTCGTTCCTCACTATAAAGCATCACTCTCTAATTTGACCACCAAATCCCACATGCCATTTTTCTGACTTTGATTGGCTGGAAATGCTAATTCTTCTTGTATTGATCTCAACACTTAATTTAAAGGTGATCCGACGCTCAAGTTTCCACTTGAGCTATAGTTAACCTTCTAATCATCATATAAGTCCTAACGAGCAATCATTTGCATAATTTTGTTCAATTTTTGGAGCTAAGAAAGAAAGTTTCAAAATTCAAAAGGAGATATAATTTTGGTATAGATTGGAGAGGAGATTAGTACTACAATTAAATAAATTGATTGTATTTCTTCTTCTACTCTTTTTTTTATCAATTTTTATGTCGTTCTTTATGCAAAATATGAGCTTTATGAAAAAAATTATGTCTTCTTATTTTATCAATATAGGGGTCTTATAAACCCAATTTTCACCATGCGATGATCAAATATTTTACTCAATTATGAATTCATTTTAATTATATTATTTAATCTAATTTTTATACAATTAATTGTTTGGCTAGTAATTTATCTATAGAGGCAATTAAATATATTTGAGAAAATTATTTAATAGTTTGTCTTGATTAAATAACATGCATAGTTTCTAGTTAGAGATGTATGATTCTTATGTATGTGATCCATAATTGATGAGCTTCATGAGTAGTATGCAATTTAATTGGCATGAGAGTATGATTAAATTAATTACTATAAGGTGTGTAGTTTACTTGATAGATGAATAGAAGAAAAATTAGATTCAATTGATCATGTAATTAATTGATACTTATATTGGATGGATTAAGTATTTCTAGATATTTTCGTATGTATCTTCTTAGTTATCAAATCTGAATTAATTAATTATTGTTATTTTCTTTTAGTTATTTTAATTTTGCTTCCTCAAAATATACAAACACAAAAAAAAATTGATTTTTATTTTGTTTAGTTTTAAAAATTAGTTTCTAATAAAGTAATCCATGTGGCAATGATTATTTCTTATCATTATATTACTTGTTGCGATACTTATACTTGCATATTTATTGCATGCACATCGTGTGTGGAAAATCACTTATGTATGTCTAAATTCTTGAGTTGAATTTGAAAAGAACTTTTTCTTACACAGGTCATAACTTTATAAATTTGTATAGTTATTTTGAGAAGCTTGTGTTAATCTCTTTCTTAGTGATTTTTATGTCCCTAACAAGTTATAGAATCCACTTTTAATGTCTCCTGAGATGAAATCCTAGGTGCTACTTAGATAGGGAGAGGATTTAGGCCATCTTTGGATCATTTGATCCTTTCAAGCTATCGATCATTTGAGGCTCAAAACAGACATGTATATTAATATAGTTGACAATAGTGGTGTTCAAGGTCCAATTTTGAGTAAAACAAAATTATCTATACTGGATAGTTCATATTGCTAGAACCCAACTGGATTAGACCGTTTGGGTATTGAAAATATTGTAACCAAATGGTTTGGTCTGGTTTAGTTAACGATTTTCAACGGTTTGACCTGGTTAATAATACATAAATATGATACACGTAATTATATACCTTTGATTAAATATGATAAATTTAATCATCGGTTTGTAAGAAGTGATATGAGAAATTTAATATATTATTAAAACCAATCATGTCTTATTTGATCCATTTAAAAATTAATATAACCGAACCGATCCATTTGATTTATAAAACTGTTTGGACTAGTCCAGTCCAATCTGATTTTCCTGTTTAATTCGGTTAGACACCACTAGTTGACAATAGTATAAAGGAGTCAAACTTAGGGTCAAATTTTTCAAGATAAAATTTTTAAATTTTGTCGAAGATAGTCTACATTTAGTGAAAAATAGTTTTGTTGGTAAAAATTTCAACGGTAAAAGTGTTTTCTCTTATAGTGTGGTCACAGTTGTAGAAAACCTACAATCACATGCAGTTGTCGAGAAGCCATCTCTAATAGTTGGTAACCCTTCAAAGATTACTATTGTCATTATTTTGGAGAGTGGTGAACAACTAAATGGGCCCTAAACAGTCTCCCAAGATTCCAATGTAAAACCAAAGGTAGTATTCAAACCTTTTTTTATACTAATGAGTTTGTTTTATCTTTATCCAATAGGTTTAAGAAACATAATCATGAAAGGAAAGTTTCAGAGATTTTTCCCAAGTTGCGAATCTACATACTTCTTATGGAAGATATTAAGTAGGTGCCTTGGTATGAAAAATACCTTAAGAAACTTTTTATTACCAAACACAAGCTTAAGGATAGCAAAGAGATAGTTGTAGGCAGATTGTGTCTAGTGTGCTTTAAATGAAATTATCATCATGGTGCAATGAAGTTCTTAATGGATTACTAACTCAACAATTTTACATCACACACTTTAAGATCTTTAATGATAATGGATGAAAAGAAGTGTTAGCATTGGGCTAACGACATTAAGCTAAGCACTATGTGTGAAGCAATCCACTAAATTTATTTTCTACTCCTTTCTACTTATTTTTTATTATTATATATATGTATGTGTTTACATTGAGGACAATGTAAGAATTAAACATGGGGGAGTTTTGACATATCCTTGTCTTTATTTTCTTTTTCTATGTTAGTTTTACATGTTTTAGGATTAGTATGCTCTGTGTAGCATACATTTTTTTTCTTTTTTATTAGTTATTTATTTGTTTCCTTAGGATAATTAGGATTCATTGCAAGACTTGGAAAAAATCACATATTTTTTCTATGTTTTTCTGACATATGTGATAAAATTGGCTAAACGATGATAGATGTTGGTAGGATCTTGACATGATACCAAAGTGAAGGCAACTTTATGAAAATTTTGCTAAAATGTTGCATGAACTTGTTAATAATTTTAATGTTGTGAACCCCTTGGTACTTTGCAATGATCGATTTTAATGAATAAGAATAGAATGTTGGAATTTTTATATAATTTTTTAGGAAAACACTAAATATATTTCTTGAAAAATGATTAAGACAATAGAATTAACCTCTTTGGTTAAATTTTTCTACCCTTAATGTTGTTATACTTATAAAGGCAACCATGAAATAAATTGAGCCTACGTGAACAAATTATTTGTTCCCACTCCATACCCTTTGTAGCAAATATATTGGCTATGTCCTATAGTTCAAGAATAAGTAGAGTTGCATAAAAATATAATGGATTACGTGAAAATAATAAAATAAGATTTAAGAGTGTCAATTATGCTATAATTGATTAAATGATCAACATATACAATAACCCCAGCTACAATATGTGACCCATATATATTTTGAAAACAAATATGAATTTCAAGAATATTAAAAAATACAAAAAATAATATTAATAAAGGGACAAGTTAGAAAGGAATATAAAAAAGGGATATGTATTGGAAAAGATTAGTAAAAAGAAAAGAAAAGAAATCAATAATGATGTTTGGATCCAAAGCAGTGAAATATGATCTAATTTTATTAACATATTTGATTTTAGGATAGTGTTATTTATACATTTCGTCTCTTACTTGCGAACTCATAAACTTTTATTTTTACTTTTTCCCTTTTATTTGATTGAATCAACAAGACTAACATCATTATAGACAAATGAAAAACCTTTTGATTTTAGGGAATACTTTTAGTGAGTAAATATATAATTTGAAGGAGATGCTTATAGTATCCAATTAAAATCTAGAAATAGTAATTATGTTTTATATGGAGAAAGAATATGGTAACTTGTTTAAGTTACATGGCTTGACTATTTCTAATTGATGTTATATTATACACACTTTGAGCATGGTTATTGAACAGCAGCTCGAGTGAAGAAATGATTAGAGGAAATATTTGGCATTTATTAGATTTAAGACAATAATCTTGTTAAATCCTTGAGATGAATGTCAGATAAAAAATATTCTCTTCTATGATTTAGATTAAGGACTAGAAAATAGTAGGTGTGAGAAAATTTCATAAGAGTTCTTTGTTACAATTTTAAGATGTTAGTTCATTTACATCTATACATATAATATTCTTTTAGTGTTGGAAAATTTTGTATTTTACATTTATTGGAAAAAATATTTTTTTTTCTTTCTAAAGTTTTTGAGATTGTTCTAGAAATTTTATAGATTTTCTGAAATTTATTAGAATAGTTGAGTTAACATAGGAAAGCCCAGCTAGTCAGTGTCCTCTGCTCATCTACGAGGCATATGTTAGTCATACCACTATAACACATGGTGCTACATCATTTGTCGTAGCCTAGTCCATGCCTTATCCTTCCTAACTCACCTTCAACACGTGTATGTCACCACCTATCTAGTACGAGTCATATCATGCACTATGCTACACCACCCTCTTATGCATGTGAATTTTTGCTTTGAACACATTTTGACCATATTGTCATAGTGGATTTACGTCCATTTTTCATCATCTAAAGAGTTTTATTTAATATATGCGAAAAACCTAATATTTTTCATTTAAATATACAAATACAACCTATTAAATCAATACTGAACCAAAAATACACAACAATTTGAGAGAAAAATAAGAAACAATATATCTTTATGCTATTCTTGAAAGAAGATTGAATCAGAAGTTGAGGATTTATAGTTTTTGTTTCATTGACTCCAATAGTTTATCAAAAATTGAATTCTTAATTTTCTCTACTTCACCTTTATTTATGATGGAATATATAGTTTAATTATTGAACTTAATGAATTCCATGGTCATTTAAATATTTAATGTGATTGTATGCAATTTTCAAGCTCTAAACTATAATGTATTTAATTTAAATCATGGATTATTTTAGTTTTTATTCTTGAATTCTTGATGTATTCAATTCTATACTTAAATGTCAAAACCTTATATGTTATAAATTAGGGTGAACAACTAGTTTATTATATGTATACTTCTATTACTAAATCATGAATTTGGTTAAAATTACTAATTCTTGTGATTGAACTGGAAATTTGTGATTTTTAATGACAATTAAGATTGAATACTTGAATTAAAGATTATTAAAAGATTTATTATTTTTCTAATTTAGTTATTACCTTCTTAGATCGTAATGTAATAAATGAATTAAATCTTGTATACATAATTCTAGGCTATTCAAGATTTAAGTTAGTTAACAATTGAATTATTAATCAATTATATTGACAGAAAAGTTATGGATTCATGACGGGTTTTAAATTATGAATTTTTCTTAATACTTAAGAAAATAATTTAGATTCATGATATGTTTAATTAAATAAGTAAAGAAAGCTAGAGAATTTGGTGGATTCATGATGTAGTAAAATATTTTGTAGTATAGAATTTGGTCGATCATGTCAAATCATTTGATAAATGGGTTGTGTTGGATCAGCCATAAATAAATATGTTCTTATCTTGTCGGATTATTTTGGATTCAAGTTATTCTTATACCAAAATATCTTGTCACCACCACAAAAATTAGTTAATATAAATATGTTACTGGTTGTTTAGATAACCAAGAAAGGGTAACGTAATTAATGAAAAATGGTTGGGATCAATATCCTCTATGTATTGCCTCCTTTATTCTACATATATATAGTTAATGTGGTACACATTTTACTACATCACTGATCATACTTATGAATCAAGCTTCTAGGTAGCTACTCATCATCAAACTATATCAATTCATATTGTGTATTGACCTATGATGGTGGCTACCAGGGTAATATCCAAATATTGTGCCCCTACTATTTTAGTTTAATTACACCATTAAAGTGAAATGGTATAATGATGTAGTGTTTGAGTTCAAAGATGATCAACACCCACAAGTTCTATCTTTAGCCTACATAAGATGCATGATTCCAATCTTGACAACATGTTAAAGTGGAGAATCAATTCTACAATTTTCATAATGTCTAGATCGGCCTTGAAATTGAATTACTAGGAAGACCATATCAGAGTGATGTACGCAACATCTCATTGCCATTGGCCATTGTTACTTACAACCCTATTTCAAAGGGGCAACATTTCATCTTCTTAAATGTGCTATACAGACTAGAAAAATCCTCCTCTTACTTGGTTTTCTTTTCATGAAATTGTGATATATATTGGCCTTCGGTTTCCAATACCAACATTTATTAGGTGGTTCTTTGAAGCTACCAGTTTAGCTCTACGAATGGAAGTTCCTACCGTAGCTTTCTTTAATAAAACCTCGTAACTAATTATTTCACATATGGGCATTATATATTGGTGTTGGCACATTACGATTAAACCTAATATGATTTCACACTTGGGCAAGCAACATTGGTGTTTCCACATGTTGAAAGTTCATTTAATTATATCTAGTCAACAAAAATATGGTAAATTAAAATTCTATAAGCATCCAAATAACCAATCAGGTGTATGTAAAGCAATGCAGAAATAAAAATATTAATATACAAGATTTTTAGGTAGAAACAATCTAGGCTACACTAATAACCTAAGAGGAAAACCACCAGTCAACTAAAACACATAACTATGCATTATGACAAATAAGCATCCTGTTACAAGGCTAGGACTCAAACTACCCACCCAGGTAATGCTCCAAAGTAACCTACTTACAAGCCACTACTTTGATCATAGTCTCTATATGATACTCATTTAGATCCAAACTATCATTCCGACAAACTCGAGTCTTACGAGTTAATCGAACCTGCACCACTATCACCTAAAAAGTTAGCACATAAATACAAGTGCAAGTATGTTTCTTAAAGTGGATTCAATAATGAAAAACCATAACTAGTTAATTTTAACAATATATCATGTAAATAAAAAATAACTAGCAACTCCAAAACAATCAATTTAAGGACAAGTTCAATAAAGATAGCTTATTTAAATATTGACAATCAAACCAAATAATTATGATATAACACAATTATTTGATCTAACAATTCAAGAATGAAAATATAGAAGAAGCTATGAGAACATATAACCAAAATATCATAAACCAATTAGGCTTATTAATCAATTAATCATAACCACCAATGTTTCATAGATTAAATAAATAAATAAGCCTACAAAATTATGATCTTATATTTGTGAAACAAGAGAGAGGATAAATGATGAAGAGAATAAGTACAATAGATCTTGTGTGGTTAGTTTCAAATGTGTGCCTAGGTTTGTATTTGAAGAATATTTTGAAGCACATTAGGTTAAAGTGACTTTACCATACTGTCCATAAAATCAGTTAAAACACTTTAAGAAATAAGGGAAATATAGTAAAAATATAATCCGATTATTATTAAAAATACATTTTAAAAAACTGAAAGCTGGTTGCTTGATTGATCTACTCAATTGCTCAATCGATCGAGTGCATTGGTTAATCGATCGAACATCCACTTGATTGATCTAGAATATAGTTAACCAATGTTTAAAAACAAGGGGATCGATCGAGTATATCCCTTAATTGATCTAGTCATATATTAAAATCAATCAAGTGGGTCAAATTCGTATTTTTCCTATTATGTCTAATATGCAATCTAACGTTCACATGAATAGAAATATACTTGATATGTCATTGATAAGGCGTGATAGTTTTTAAGACTTGAAATATTCTTCTAAGACATACTAAGAAACTAAGATTACAATTGAATTTCTTGTTTCACAAATATGACCAATACTAAAATAAACCTAACAATCCTCCCTTTGTCATAATCATGTCACAAAACATCTCTCTCTCTCATTACATAACGTTCATTGAAGAATTAAATTTTATTTAGTGATGGTATCCTATGATCTAGTGATACCAGCTTCACTTGATTCTAGAAAGCTCATGTGAACACTGAAAAACAAAAACATACCTAGCCAAACAACTTATCTCAAAAGACTTATTTATTAGTTGAGTGTAATTTAAGAATATAAAGAAAATAATATTTCTTCCCTTTTTTGTCATACGAATAAACAATATAATTATGAAGCAATGGCAATAAGTTAAGTAAGTAAGCAATGTATTTAATGGCTAACAAAAGGAGTACACATTCTTAAAAGCTCAAAACATAAAGCTAAAAATAATGTTTCTCAAAAATGAATAAACTCTCCCTAAGTTCTATGACTTCTTTAGAAAAATTAGAATAAATTAGCTTAACATGGCTACAATAGTAGACAAATGATGAAATTAATTTTGTTTAATGTGTGACAATCCATTGATAACATAATCATATGTAGACAAGACACACAAGCATACAAACATATATTGTGATACATCAACAATTTATTCATTTATGATCAATTATGAAAGATTCAAAAGGAGTATAAAATATCATAATAACATTTGCAATTGAATTCATACTTACACAAAATAAAATTTAATTACCAAGAGAGAAATTTAAACTATTTTCTTTTTTTGTATTTCCCACTTGTATTAATATTTTTTTGTGAGGAATTGGTTATTTATTTTCTTTTTGTATAACCAACTGTGAGTCATTCTTTTTATGCATGCAAAAGCTTTTGTATTTTTATTTTTCCTTTAATATCAATGTCATTATTTTTTTAAGGAAATATGCATAATCTAATATACTTAGTATGATGACTTTCACACTAGTTATAAGGTATCCATTTTCCCTTACTGTGGTAGCTTTCATATATCACAGTAGGTGGCTTTCTTAAAACTAAGTGTCTCTCTATAACAACATTTTACACCATTAAAGACAAAGTTCAACCATAATTTTGAAAGCCAACATTATTTCATGTCCCTAAAATCTTATATAATTAACTATAGACTCCTAGCATGACACAATTATGTGTCCAATGACTGTGTGAGTAGATTCATGTAAATGCACAAGTCAAAATAGCCATTTGTATTTATGGCCAATCAAAATAAATATGAATGGAGTATGTAATGATCATGTCAATGTTAAAGCATTTATACTTCCCTCTTTTTTATTTTTTTTATCTTTTTTTAAGCTAAAGAAACATCAATAAAAATAAAAACAAACATGCATATTTTTGGACCCAATAGTCAGATGAAACTATAAAGAACAATAGTCAGATGATTGAAAAGAGACAATCTTTCCCAACCCAAACTTTCTTGAATTTTGGTTTCTTTATATATTTTGGTTGGAAATTAGCTACCTTAGTTATCATTGGCATATTTTTGGACCTACCTTTATATTTTTCATTCATCCTAAATGAAGATACAACATGCATGGTAGGATAATGATAATTAGTCATAGAATAAATGCATTGAATTTCACATGCCTTTTGGAGCTAACAACTTCATGTTTTCTAGAAGGATTTTTGAACATGTTACCATAATAACCATTAATCATCCTAGAATATGATGCAACATGCATAGATGGATGATGGTTATGAGTCCTACTATGTGAAGGATGGAAAGTACTATTAGATTTAGAAGTAATAATCAAAAATCTACACTTGGGCCTAATATGACCTCTTCAACCACAATGATGACATACATGCACCAACTTAATAGGTTTTTCAATCATATTTGCAGCTATCCTTTTTGTATAATGAGTAACACTAGGATTAAGGTTAAAAGGACTTACCATTTGTAGTCTTTCATGTTCAAGCTATATTTGTAGCATGTGAAGAAAAAGGATTGGAGGGTTTTACAAACTCAGTTATTTTAAATATGATGACGTTACTACAACAATACATACTATGACTTCAATTTTTAATCGTGACTGTAGGTCTATGGCCACGGTTATAAGAGCCAAGGCCTAAGTGAGAGAGACTATAGACTGCTACCTATAGCCTTGGTTTCCTAAACGAGCCCATAGACATACCCTATTGATGAGCAGAATCGGGATTGCCAAAAACTTTGATGCCATCCCCGCAACGGAGTCATCCCCGGCAACGGCGCCAAAAACTTGATGAGCGAAAACCGGCATCGCCGATCCTGCCAATACTTTTGTTTTATATTTATAAAACTCTCGCAAGTGCACGAATCATTTCGTAGAAAATGATAAGTATACTCCCAAGGTCGATCTAAGGAAGGAATGTATGTGGTTTTTAATTTATTATTCAAACTTTTAAAAACGAAATTAAATCCTAAACATCCTATCACGATATTTTGGGGTTTTTGTGTTTTAATCTAATTACAGAAAATTAAACATAGATTCAATAAACATTCATGCAAATTTTATCTTTTATAAATAGTGGAGTATTTATGGATATAATAACTAAGTTAATTATGCGTGCTCGAATTATTTAGGTTATTAAAGATATGAATTAATATTTATTTATTCTCCCTTTTTTGTATGAATACCACCTTTGGTAGGGTTAGATATTCTTTGTTAACTAAACAAATCAATTAACACCTATGGGTGGGGTTGATAACTAATTTGGTTAATTAAATTAATTCCTTTTTCTAAGAGATTGAAAATGAACCATTTAAATGCCACCTTTGGTGGGGTTAGACAGTTCAAACTTTATTCAAGGTGTCCAAATTAAACCCAAGAATTTAGTTATCCGAGTACTAACTTTCAAGTTTTAAAACTACTACTGAAAACATGTTGTCAATACATTTTCAGATAATAATTCTTATAAAAACTTTTGAAATAGAACTTCACTCTAACTACCGAGCGATTGTACCAACAAATAAAAGAGCACTACTCTAAATCAGACCGAATAACTAAACCTTAAAATCTAATTTTCAGATTTAAGTTTGTAATGAAAAATAATATATTTCTCTCTAACATTCTTAATATAAAATCTTGAATAAAAATAAAATCAATTCATTTTAGAGATTTTTACCTATTTAATATTTCGCAAGCATAACAACGTTATTATTATATCATGTTTACAAACAGCTAGCGCAGTTAAATTTAATCACAGAAAAATTAAATATAACATGTAAGAATAAAGCATAAAAATAACTGCAAAGAAAATAAAATCCTTACAGTACTTCAATGCCATTCCCGTCGCTAGAAAACCTCCAAACGGAATTTACACTCCCATTTATTGAATCAAAAAGCTAATAAATTACAAAAACATAACTAGTTCTTCCCAAAAAGAGAAGAACTCTAAAACTAAGAGAAATTAACTAAGAAAAACTAAAAACTAAGAAAAAAAAACATAAAAACTAAGAAATGAGAGAAAGAAAAAGAGAAGAGAATGTGTTTTGAGGTGTGTTTAGAAGTGAATAGAAGGGGGGTATTTGTAGGTGAGGATGGGGAGAAAAAATGAGTAAAAAAATGTTAAAAAATGTAAAAATGCGTAATGGAAATGCTGAGGTCATTAATGACGTAAGCATGATGTCATAAAGCGTGCTAACGTGTGAAAAATGGGGCGAAAAAGGCGTGCGCGCGCTACGGAGGAAGGCACGCTGCGCGTATGAAAGACCGATACGCATCTCTGCACGGATGAACAGCGATTACCAGCAGCGCAGTTTCACGCGGATGAAACGATACCAGAGCCTCGCGTAATGGCAGCCTGTAGCGGGACGGGTCAAGCCAGGCACGATTTTCTCCTTTTTGACATTTTTGACCTTTTTGATCCATTTTTTCCTATTTTTCCATATTTGTTGACCTTTCCCCATTTATTTAGTAATATAATTGTGATGTATTGCTTCCAGTATTCCTCTTTGAGTCTTTAAGTTACGTTTTTAAGCGAAAATACCTGAAAAACAATAAAAAATACCTGTGATTCCGAAAAAGAAAAATTTATATAAATATATGATAAAACATATAAATATATATATATTTTTAATCAATTAATGTACATAAAATCATGGTTATTTTAGTGTTTTTTGAGCATTCATCACAACCCCCAACCAGCTTCTTGCTAGTCCCTTAGCAAGAGAAGCGATAAAAACTAAAAATTAAACTATCCTAAATCACTTCCGTGGATTGACACGGTTGCATTTAGCCTATGCAACAAGCCTTTAAACCCCTAGGTTTCCCTAGTGGAAGAGTTTGAATCTCGTGAGGGTTTTCAGTAATGATACCCACAAACATTGAACTAAATGTAAAAATCCAAAGAAACAATAAAAACAAACAACTTAAAAATTAAATTTACAACAAAATCACAAATTAACAACATCTCGCAAAAATGTCTCATACTTTTTAATCTCCTTTAAGATCATAATTAAAATCTCAAGCATAAGTTATTTTAATCTCTTTAAACAATCATGATTTATTATAATAATTATTCGAAAATCATTTTCATATTTCATGTCAAAAATGTATCAATTTAATTTCACCCAATTTCAGTGTCATGAATCAGAATTCGCTTCGACTCTATTCCTCACAAGTCAATACTCTCGAAACACTGAATCCTATGGGTTCAAACACTCATACTTTTTTATATGCGAAAGAGTTGATGTATAGAAATGAACTACTATGTTCGCATATGTATAAAGAATAAAGGCTCAAAGTGTTATTTTAACATTGATCTCATGAAAGGAATCAAATGTATAAATTATAAAGATATCATATATAAAAATTATTTTCATGCATAAATCAAAATCATTAAGAAAGAATTTCAAGATATATGCCTTTTACAAATGAAGAGAGTGCAATGACTTTTTAGGGAATTATTTCCTATATCTTTCTTTTGTAATTAACTTTTACTCACAACTTTGTAGGCAATGTGGGTTATAGTATCTAGATTATACTATATATTCTTTATCTCTCTATTTTTTTCTGAAGATATTTCTCAATATATGTATTTTAGAGAGTCAACCCATGTATAGATTGTACATTTTTTTTTGGATTTTGGTGAGTGGTTAATTTTGTGGCTTTTCTGTTTGATCTTGGTTTAGGTAACCCTAGATATGTCTCTTTTTTTTGTAATAGTCATGCATGAACGAGATATAAGCATATACTATCAATTTCTACTCAAATCATTTAATCTAAGCAAAAATAATAAAAAATATATGATACTCTATTAAGATGAGAAAAAAAATTCATACTTTCAATGCTAATACCTATAGAGATCATCTAAAAATTTGAAGAAATAAGAAGTGTGTTTGGAGTAGAAAAAATATATATTTCACTCTGAATAAAGGAAATTAGGCTCAAATTATATCTCACAAAGGTAGTCTCCACTAAAAAAAATTCATAAACACCGATTTTGGGTTTAATATAATTTCTACATCTTATCAAGAAATACTAGTTATGACAAAAACTAACTAATTATCAAAAATAATTACAAAATATTTCATGATATGTTTTCAAAAATTAATCTAACAGTACAAGAGACTTAACTATTTACTTAAATTTGATTTAAAGAAATGATAATTTTTGTGAGAAATTTTTTTTTTCAAAAATTACTAAATCACAAAAAATAGAAATAAAACATACATACATGAACTATTATTCTACCAACCATCTTCAACCTTCCACTAGATGCTACTACTGATGGTGGTAGTGGTGTGTTGTTGCTAGTGGTGATGGTGGTGTGCTACTGCTACTACTTATGTGTTGTTGTTGTTGGTATATAGGTGTGCTTTTACTATTAATGTGCTGTTGCGCTGCTGATGAGAATGATTAGGCCAAAGTTGATTTGAGCTCAATGAAAAATTTTCATCTTTATACTGAGACTTGCCTATTTTTGTTTTTTAAATAGAAGTGTAAAGATACATATATGAACTATAATAAGAAAGCTAATAGAAAGAGAAATGTTTCCATCAGCAAGTTGAAACAAGTAATAATTGGAGGATTAAAATCACTTTTTCAAAAAAGAGACCAAAATGAGCACTCTTTGAGTGAGCAAGTGACATTAGTTTCTATACAATAGTTAAAATTTTCTTCAATGAAACTTCAAATTTTGTATAATTCTCTATTTCTTACCATCTTTAAAAGAAAAAAATCACTAAAATAATTAGTAACTTTCAAAGGGGGGATTAAATTGACAAAATACATACATCTCAGAGAGATAAGAGGTAGAATATTCATGAAATTTACCTCTTTTCTCAGGAAAGTCTGAGGTCCAAAAAGTGAGATTATCCCTAAACTATATAATATGGGTAGTTTCCTTATATGAGTCCTCATTGAGACTGTCAAGTTCAACAATAGCCTCATCAAATACTTGTTTAGCCAGGTGATAGGCCCTACAACATGTATTGTGAAGTTGATGAGTCATAAATTCCAAACAAGTTCAACTTAGTATATTAAAAATAAAAATAAAAACCTAGAAGTATTTAGATTGAATGGAGAGGAATTTGGATAAAGGATGTATAGAGACCTATCATAATATAAAATCGAGATGTTAAGAGCCAAGCCAAGTATGATTGAATGAGTTGGAAGAAAATAAGAGGAAGCTTTACTCAAAGCAACCTGTAGCAGCAGGAGAAAAATCTTGTAACTTGACTCTTCCACATTACATAGTATCATATATTGTGAACAAGTAGATAGGGAAGTAATAAAAATAAAGCACAAAAGGAGCTTATAGGTTGAATCTGGTTTACCTCATAGGCTTTCAGTGATTGATCAGTAGTTTCTTTACAAATCATATTATCAATCTTTGAGACCAATACAATCCATGAGGGAAAAATTCTAGACATAATGAAAACAAATATAACTCAGAAGTATTAAACCATCACAAGGTAGAACAAAAAGCAATAAGTTCTCACATCTTATTGTAGAACACAACAGATTCTCCAGTAGAACACATCTTATTGTAATAAGAAAATTAAACATAATCAAACCTATGAAGTATCAGGAACAAATACAAGAAGAATACCTAGAAGTTTGAAGCATAAATTTTCATCTTAATTAAAGATATGCCTATTTAATTACAATAAGAGAAAACCTAAATTCTACGACTCAAAGAAAAAAGGTTCTAAATGCATAAGAAATAGAATTTGGACACAAAATCCATAAAGAACGTACCTTGGAGATGAGAGGATGAGAAAAGGTGAGTATGGTGATTGAATAGAGCCAAATGACCACCTTACAAAGCTGACAATATGACCATTTCTTCCTTTTGTCACCTTCAATAGAAAATCGAAGAAAAATAAAATAATCTAAGATGACTTTGAATCTTGAAAGAACCTAACAAATATAGAAGGCAACCGTCGTTCAGGTCAAAACGATGATGTCTACTTACAAGTTTTGGTTATCTTCAGCTGCCAACTTCACCTCTCAGTCTCAATCTTACTTGTATATTGATTTGTAAGGGAAAATTTAAATCAAATTGACAAAAGAAATACATTTATCCCAATCAAGAGCAAGCCAAGATAGATCCTATAACACAGCTTCCTTAGATTCGTGGATAGATGGATGATTATCAGTATAGCAATCCACGACCTTTATGGTGGCATCTTGAGCGAGGAAGAGCTTAGGGTTTGATGGTGAGAAGAGGAAAACGCAAGTGAGAGAAAATTATAGGGAAAAAGGAAAAAGAAAAATGCGAGCGTGCATGCGTGCATGTGAGAATGAGGGCAGGGGTAAAATCAAAAAGAGGAAAACTAAAAAAGAGAAAAAAAGAGGGAAAAATATTGGGGATAAAAAAAATTTTGATATAAAAATTTGGTGTGTGCATGGTGTAAAAGAGATAAAATACATTAAATTAAATTAATAGAGAAATGAAAAAATTGTAAAGTAATTTTTATATTTTCTTAAATAAATAACACACACAATATATTATTTAATTTTGATTTTAAAAACATAGAAAATTAACTCTATTATTTTAATTATTATCACAATAATTTAATAATCGTAACTATATAAGTTTCTTTATATTTAAATAATTCATGTAGTTTAAGGGAAGGAAAAAAGAGAGAGGGAAAAAGAAAAAATTGATAGAAAAATTTAGTTTTTGGTGTAAAAGAGAGAAAAATAATTGGGTATGCCTATGGCCTTAATGTTTTAAAAATCGAGGCCATAGGGTATGTCTATAGCCTCAGTTATTTAAAAATTGAGGCCATATGATATGTCTATGGCCTCGGTTTTTAAAAATCAAGGCAATAGAGTTTTAGCCTCGGGTTTTAAAAAAATCGAGGCTAAATTTTCGAGACCATATGTATGTTTTATAGTAGTGCGTGGAACCATCTACATAGCCTAGTCCTCTCTTATCTCCAACAAGATTTTCATAATCAAGAAATTTATTTAACCTTTCAACTCCAATGACTAACTTCTTCATAGCTTCTTTTGATTGTTCAATTTCCTGTATAAGATTCTTGTTTTCCTATTTAACATCTGTAAGACTTGAGTTCAAAACATTAACACATTTAGACAAATAAATTTCTTCTTTCTCTATAAATGGG
This sequence comes from Hippophae rhamnoides, assembly GCA_033030585.1. Taxonomy (NCBI): domain Eukaryota; kingdom Viridiplantae; phylum Streptophyta; class Magnoliopsida; order Rosales; family Elaeagnaceae; genus Hippophae; species Hippophae rhamnoides. The sequence goes on along the minus strand of CM065435.1, from coordinate 34,151,793 downwards.
GAATTTATTTAATCAAATTTGAGTTTGTCATTTATTTTATCTACTTTGCTTTTGTATCTTACGTAATCTATGAAAACTTCATTAGTACTAGTGATATTAAATTTGTTGAGTATAAATTCCACATCACTTTTCTTATCATCTGAATTAATGTTAGACTTACTAGATTGTCCACTAGTAGTAGTAAAAACCACATATATTTCTTCCTTACATCGATCTTGTGAGAATATTTATCATTTTTTACGAAATAATTCGTGCACATATGAGAGTTTTACAAATATAAAACCAAAGTATTTTGTAGAATTGATGATACCGATTTTGCTCCTCAAATTATTTAATTATTTTCTTTTTAAAAAAATAAAAAAATTCAAACATTATTTTAAAAATAATCAAAAAAAATTATTTATCAAAATTTTAAAAACTTTTTTTACTCTAAATAATTGTGTTTTTTTATTTTGAGTCACAAATATTTTTTTTTTGCTCTTAGTGAATAATAAAAAAAATCAAATTTAAATTACAAATTACAAATTCAATAAAAACAATTTTTAAAACTAAATAAATTTTTTGTAAAAAAATAAAAATAAATTTATTTTATTTAAATATTTTCTTTTTAAAAGTACAAAATTTTAAACATTATTTTATTTAATTATTTTCTTTAAATAAATAAAAAATAAAAAAACAAATATTTTTTTATGAAATTAAAAATATTTACGAAAAATAATAATAAAAAAATTAAAATTTATTTTTTTTAATTATTTTATTTTAAAAAAATATTTTAAAAATAATTTATTTAACTTAAAATAAGATTTAAAAAAAATACATTAAAACTTTATTTTATTTAATTATTTTCTTTTAAAAAAATAGTAAAAAAATTTAATTTTTAAATTTTCATTTTAATTTAATTTTTAATTTTAGTTTTTTTAACTTAATTTTCTTTGAATTTATATTTTCTTTTAATTTTTAATTTTACATTTTAATTTTTTTAATTATTAATTTTAATTTAGTTTACTTTTTTATTTCCTTTTAATTTTAAATTTATTTAAAAAAACTTAACTTAATTTACTAATTTAATTAACTTAGATTTTCATTTACTAACTTAATTTACTAATTTAATTAATTCAAATTTTTACTTAACTTTTCTTAATTTAATAACTTAATTAACTTAAATTTTTACCTAACTTTTATTAATTTAATTAACGTAGATTTTAATAACATAAAAAGTAAAGATCTAAGAGAGTTATGTCTAAGAGACTTGTTCTTGGAAGCGTTTGTGCCACTAGTCTTATCTGGAAACGTTGCTCTGCCTAAGAAGATGGTTTTTAAGTAGCCTTTACTCCACCATTCTTTTCTAGGAGTACTCTTGGTTAATACCAATTGTGTTATTTAACTTATATATTATACTAAAAAATCCAAAAAAAAATATAAATAAATAATAGAAAAAAACATTCTGAAACTATCTCCAAAATTTCAAAGTTTTAAATACAATCTAAGGAGGTAGTTACTTTGTTAGTTCTAGGTACAACTGTGTTTTGATGCCTTAATTATTTGGCTTGCACCTAGATGTGTGTTATCTAAATCCCACAAGCATGTCCCTAGTTTTAAGTACAAAAAATTATGAAAATCCATAGGGCATGACTAAAAATGTAAAGGTAGAGAACCTTGCTCTAGCTGTAGGTTTGATTGACTCAATGATGTATGAACATTGAGTTCACTTAAAATGAAATCCCTCCAGTTACGTCTTTCTAAGACGTTAAACTAAGCACTGGATGGGAGACAACCTATCATTTTATGTAATTTTATTTTATTTATTAGTTTTATTTATTTAATTTCTATTGTCTATTTTATTTTAATTGCATGTCAATATATTTAGAATCGTCTAAACTAAAAATATTTTTTGAGATGTTAGAAGTTCAAAACGATTTGTTTATGTGAACTTTAATGATGAACATGATGGATGCACCTGTATTTCTCCATCACTACTTGCATATTCTTAGGAAATAGGTAATCTTTCTTCTCATTTCTCTTTATCTTTAATTTACAATTGTTACATTGAGGGCAATGTAAGTTCTAGGTTTAGGGTGGTGAAAAGTTACTTTGCTTAAATTCAAAACTTTTAACAATTTTCATTTTTATTGTGTTTGATTTTATTTTCTTTGTGTGGTTTAATAATTTAAAAAAATCTCAAGAAAATAAAATTTTAAATCAAATTTAAGTAAATAGTTAAGTCTTTTGCACTGTTAAATTAATTTTTGAAAACATATCATGGAGTATTTTTTGATAATTAGTTAGTTTTTGTCATAACTAGTATTTCTTGATAAGATATGAAAATTGTATTAAACCCAAAAATTGGTGTTTAGGAATCAAATAGTGGAGACTACCATTTTGAGATATAATTTGAGCATATTTTGCTTTTATTCATAGTGAAATATATATTTTCTACTCTAAACACATTTCTTATTTCTTCACATTTTAAGATGATCTCTATAGGTATTAGCATTGAATGTATGAATTTTTTCCCCATCTTAATAGAGTTTCGTATATTTTATTATTATTTTTCTTAGATTAAATTATTTAGGTAGAAATTGATAGTATATGTTTTTATATCATTCATGGATAACTACTACAAAAAAGAGATAGACATATTTGTGGTTACCTAAACCAAAATCAAACGGAAAAGCTACAAAATTAATCACTCATAATCCTATAAAAATGTACAATCTGTACATAGGTTCACTCTCTAAAAAAATATTGAAACATCTCCTAAAAAAATATAGAGAGATAAAGAATATATAGTATAAATCTACATAACCCACATAGCTTAGAAAGTTGTGAATAAAGCCTAATTAAAAAATAAAGATATAGGAATAATACCCTAAAAAGTCATTGCACTTTCTTCATTTGAAAAAAACATATATCTTGAAATTTTTACTTAATGAGTTTGATTGATGCATGAAAATAATTTTTATATATGATATTTATAATTTATACATTTGATTCATTTCATGAGATCAACGTTAAAATAACACTTTAAGCCTTAATTCTTTATACATATGTCAACATATTAGTTCATTTCTATACATAAACTCTTTTACATATAAAATAGTATGAGTGTTTGAACCCATAAGATTCAGTGTTTTGAGAGTATTGACTTATGAGGAATAAAGTCAAAGTTAATTTGGATTCTTGATGTTAAGTTTGGGTGAAAATAAATTGATACATTTTTTATATAAAATATGAAAATGATTTTCAACTAATTATTATAATAAATTATGACTATTTAAGAAGATTAAAATAACTTATGCTTTAGATTTTAATTATTATCATAAAGGAAATTAAAAAGTATGAGACATTTTTTTGTTATGTTTCATATTTTTCTAAGTGGACTTGACTTAGAGTTTGATAGGTTTGTGGAGAAATATTGCGAAAATATACAAAGCTTGATTTGGAAAGCACGTATGCCTATGTTAGAAGGGAATACTAGTAGAGACAAATAGTGGGAGGCTCTCATCCAATTTCAGAGAATTTTTCCATGCTAGCTAGTCAAAATCGATATGGATCTTTAAAAAACTGGGGCAATCAATCATCTAGCAAGGTTAACAATTTGATATGCACTTACTCGAAGAAAAAGGTCACTTACAACAATGATACTATGAAATCATTAGTTATCTCAAGTGGTGGGATTTCTCAAAGAAACCCCGTAAGAGAATGACTGGGAAAGCTATGGTGATAGTAATAAAGAATGAAGAACAGTTACCGCCTACAATAAATGTTTCCCACCTAGGTATTATCGGTAAAGCATTTTTACTTTCAGTAACTTCTAAGAATAGAACTTGGATTATTGATACAGGTGCATCTGATCATATGACTAGAGATTCTATCCAACTATAGTTTGTTCTTCCATCTTCTCAATCTATTAGTTCCACTGCAAATGGTAGCATTTCTCCTATTATTGCGGAAGGGTCTGTTATCTTAACTAATACTCTTACCTTAGATACTGTTCTTGTTTTCCCATCTCTTGAATACAATCTTTTGTTTGTTAGCCAAATTACTTCCACACTTTCTTGCACTTTAAATTTTTGGCCCACTTTTTGTGTCGTTCAGGACATTCTAACTCGGAAGATTCTTGGTTATGGTGTTAGATGGGGTAAACTCGATTAATTGGAATTGACAAAAAATGAGGGACAAAATATTAGTGAGGAAAATCAAGCTACCAATGAAGATAGAACTCGTGCAAATTTTTGGTTATGGCACCAAAGATTAAGACACCTTTCATTTGGTTATCTTAAAAAATTACAACCACATATTTTTTCAACTCTAAATGAATTAGTTTTTCATTGTGACATTTTTGAAATTGCTAAGAGCCATAGCACCTCTTATTTACCAAGTTTTAATTCATGTTTAGAACCTTTTGTGGTGATTCATTCTGATGTTTGGGGTCCTGCAAAATATTTTTCCCTTTCTAAAGCTCATTATTTTGTAACATTTATTGATGAATCTACTAGAATGATTTGGTGTACTAAAAAAAGTGATGTGTGTCTAGCCTTTCAAAACTTTCACAAAATGATAGGTACTTAATATGAAAAGCATATTCGTGTACTCTAATCGGACAATGGTACTGAGTATATGGATGCCTCTCTTTTCAATTATCTAAAAATTCATGGAATTCTTCATCAAACCTCATGCACTTACACCCCATAACAAAATGGACTAGTTGAGAGAAAAAATAGACAACTTTTAGAGGTAGTTTATGTTTTTCTTTTTGGCACAAACATACCTCATTTTTATTGGGGAGAACCTATCAAATCTCCACCTTATCTCATTAATTGAACCCCTTCACGAGTGATAGATTTCCAAACTCCCTAACAAAGAATTAAATCCTTACTTTCCGTTCCTCATCTTCCTAATCTTGAACCTTGAGTCTTTGGTTGTATTGTTTACGCTCACATTCCAAAACGTTTATGAACTAAACTTGATCCATGTGGAAAATGCTGTGTTTTCATGAATTAGAGCCATATTATTCAGGGGGAGCCTCTTACCATTCCCATCAGGGGGAGAGTTCTAGTGAAGACAATGTTCAACAACCAAATGGAAGAGGATGAAATGAATTTGTAGAACTAGAAGACATAGTCAGAAAGCTCCAAAATTGTGATGGAAATGAGGTTCAACAAAAGTGTGATCCCTCCAATTTTTTGGATATGTCTGAAGCACTATCAAGGCCACTGGAATTACCCATATCTATACCATTAACTGAAGAATTAAATGAGAATGTTCCTCCTCAGGTAATTTAAAATCCAATGTCTAATGAGCCTAATGAAATACCAGTTTCTGCAGAAAATATAGATCCTAGATATCCACAAAGGTCAAATAGAGGAATTCCAAAGAAACAATATGAACCTAATCCTAAAGCTAAAACTAAATAACCAATTAGTAAATATATGTCATCTCATAGGTTATCTGAATCATATGCACTTACTGTTAAGCAATTATCCATTATATCTATTCCTAAAAGTGTATAGAATACTTTGGAAGATCCTAAATCGACTAAGGTGATTAATGAAGAGATGGAAACTTTATAAAATAATGCCACTTGGGAACTTGTTTCACTATCTAAAGAAAAGAAGACAATTGGATATAAATGGGTGTTCACGGTGAAACTCAAAGCAAATGGAATTATTGATAGGTACAAAGCGAGATTAGTGGCAAAAGGATATACACAAAGGTATGGAATATAATACCAAGACACTTTTGCACCAGTAGCCAAGATAAATACCATTCGTATTATTATTTCTATAGTAGCTAATCAAGATTGGCCCTTGAAACAATTTGATGTTAAAAATGCTTTTCTCAACAGAGACTTAGAAGAAGAAGTTTACATGGAGCTACCCCTTGGTGTCAAACGTAGTTCCATGCGTGGAAATGAAGTATGTAAGCTGAAGAAGTCCTTATACAGACTAAAACATTCACCCAAGGCATGGTTTGGAAGGTTTTCAATGATAATGAAGGAAGTTAGTTATAAACAAAGTTATTCAGACAATACTCTGTTTATAAAACAAAAAGAAGGAAAGGTAACAATGTTGATAGTGTATGTTGATGATATGGTATTAACATAAGATGATTTGTCCAAAATGAAGGCACTATAAGAAAAGTTGGCTTCTGAGTTCAAAATGAAGGATCTTGGGCAACTTAAATATTTCTTGGGGTTTGAGGTGGCAAGATTGAAGCAGGGAATTTTTATTTCACAACAAAAATATGTGTTAGATATTCTCATTAAAACTTGAATGCTTGATTGTAAACTAGTAGAAACACCTATAGAGATGAATCACAAGCTTGGGATTCTACCATATCAAACTCTAACTAATAAGGGTCATTACCAACGAATAGTTGAGAGGTTAATATACTTATCACACACAAGGCTAAACATACTCTATATGCCCTTAGTGTTGTAATCCAATTCATACATATTCCAAGTGAAAAACATATGGAGGCAGTCTATCAAATTCTGAGATATTTGAAGTGTGCTCTAGGGAAAGGTTTATTGTTCTCAAAAAATCATGTCTGAAATATTGAAGGATACATTGACTCCGATTGGGCAGGTGACCAGACAACTAGAAGATTGACGCCAAGTTATTTTACATTTGTTGAAGGTAATCGCATCACCTGGAGAAGCAAGACGTAGAAGTTGTGGCAAGATCAAGTGTTGAAGCTAAATTTTGAGGAATGGCCCAAGGTGTGTGCGAGATGTTATGGATCAGGAGCATTCTTAAAGATTTGGCGATTGATTATGTAAAACCTATGAATCTTAATTTTGATAATAAAGTTGACATAGAGATTGCCCAAAATCCTATACAACATGTTGAAGTAGATCATCATTTCATCAAGGAGAAGCTTGATGAGAAAACTATACAGTTTTCATTTGTCCAATTAGAAAAATAGTTGGCTGATATGCTTACAAAAGTAGTATCATCAAGGGTGTTTCATGACATAATTGACAAGTTGGGCATGATAGATATCCATGATCCAACTTGAGGGGGAGTGTTTGCATAAGCTATCAATTATTGAATTGATTATTGATTTTGAATTGATTTTGTAATTACTCCTAGGAATCTTTTAGTTGAACAATCTTGTATCTAAATATAGAAACATTTTGAATCTCTTAGTTGACCAATCTTGTATCTAAATATAGAAATAATTTGTTTCCTTTTGGGATGCAATTATCTTCATATATTGCCTCTGACTTGGAGAAGAATGTACACATAATTATTTTCATCATTGAAACTTTTGTTTCATACCAAGGCTCATAGAGTAACATAAATAACAAATAAACTTATATTCCCGTGTGGGCTAAGGTTTTACAAAAATTATTAGAACCTATCCTACTAATGATAACCAGGGGAGTTTTATGTGGATTTGTTGTTGTACTCCCCTTATTGAATGACATGAGTTGATTCTTAACCTAATACCTTGATTCATAAATTGGATTTTACATACCTTTCCTCGACTCCATAGTGCAATCATCCTATGAAGTACATGGCTCATCCTCAAACTCCAATCCTTAATGAATTAAGTGAACCATCAAAACCTTTCCATGTGTCTTTTCTAGGCTTGATCGCATCTCTTTAGATCCTTACATAACCATTCATTTTCTCAACTTATTCCTTCTTTTAATTTTCTCGTCTTTTCCAATTGCTTTCTCATTTTAGACAGGGAGGAATTGTTGTGGATAGGATTTACCTAACTAGAAGGTATTGATTTTGACTGTTTAGTTACTCCTCCTTCATGGATGATAAGCATTGTAATCAGTCCAACATAACTTTTCTAATGTACTAGCTGTGAATTATTTTGAAGTCCTAGAACATAGTGTATCCGGATAAATAAGAGACCATCAAACTCAAAATCCTAATCCCATGGTAGGTGTTGTTTAAATAACCAAGTTAAGGAAATACAATTATTGAGAAATGGATGGGATCGTTGAATTCTATATAGAGCTCCCTTTATTGTATATATATAAAGTCATTATGGTACACATCTCATTACATTCTTAGTCACATGCGACTCATACAAAAGTACAAATTACATCTTAACTCTTGTACTTGCGCCTATGTGGTTACTTGATGCTTGCAAAGGTTATTTAGTTTTTAGTGCTATTACCAATATACCTGGCAATGATGCCTAAAACTTGATGTGCCAAAATTAGCATCAAATTTTGTATGATTTATAAAATATCTTTGCAAGCACATGAATCACTTATAGAAAATGATATGTGTACATTAAAGGTCAGTTTGAAGAAGAATCATATAGTTTTTAAATATTTCAACAAATTCTTAAAAACAAAAAATAAACCTAGTATATTCTCTCACAAAGTTTTCATTTTTTGATAGATATAAGCTAATGACATAAAAATAAGATTAATTCAAAAAACATTAGGCAAATGATATTTATACTTAGTGGCTAACTTATAGGATATATTAGCTAGTTAATTATACTTGTTATAATATTGATTGTTATTCAAAGATATGAGTTAAGATTATTAATTATTTTTTGTATATACAAATAGCACCTTCAATCGGGTCTATTATTTGTTATAAATTAAAATCATTAACTACCTTCGATCGGGTCTAGCACTTAATTTTAATTAAATTATGTTTATTTTCAAAGAGATTAATATACCATTTAATTTCCGCCTTAGGTCGGATCTAAAAAATTAAACTTCATTTAAGGTGTCAAAGTTGGATTTAAGAATTATATATGGGAATTAACTTTCAGATTTTAAAAATACTACAAAGAATATATCGTCAATATATTTTTAGTAGTAATTCTTATGAAAAAATCTTTGAAATAGAGTTTACACTAAAGAGCAATAATCTAAATTAGATATAAATAATCAAATCTTAAATCTAACTTTCATATTTGACTTTTATTAGGAAAATTCAAACATCACTATATTTTATGTAATAAATTTTGTATAATTCTTAAATAGAAAATAATGCTTAATTTTGTAAAAATGTGTATCTATTTTAATATTTTACAAGCATAAGAATTTTACTAATATCCCATAGTAATTTCACCGAGACATGCTTAATTAGTTTAACAATATGACCAACATATTAAACATAGCTTTCAAAATAATACATAAATTAATCTAGAATAGAAGAATATATTTAAATTATACCTCAAATGTATCCTTCCAAATACAAAGTTTCAATATTATTTCCATAACTGAAATTATTTTACATAAAATTGCCAATTACTATTTATTGAATTTAGACTAAATTGTTACATAAATTTATAACTATGTTTAACTCTCAATTGAGAGAATAACTTTGAACTAAGAAAAGAATAACTAAAAAGTTTAAAGAGAATTTGAGAAGGATGGGAAAAATGGATGAAAGGGATATGGAATACAATGGTAATGTGGTCCTATTTATAGGTATAAAAAAGGAGGAAATGTGGGATCAAAAAGATTGGTGCTGCGACACAATGCTTTCCATATTGTGGCATGATACAAGCTAAAATTGGTTGGAACACAATCCATTACATATATGCTGCAGAACACAACATTTCTATGTTATGGCCCACATGAATTATAGGACGTGTGATATTCAGTTTGTTAGCATCGTGACATGGCACATAAAAATTCCACACCATGGCCCATATTTTCTTTTATATCCTTTTTAGAACATATATAATGCTTTACATATGTTACCTTTTAAGCTTTTAAAGTTGCAATGGAGTGCTTTTAGATATACTCTTCAAGTGTTGATCAATTTTATCTTTTGATGCTAAAATGCATGAAAAATGACAAAATAAACCCGTGATTTGAAAAAAAAAGATTTATTTGATTAAAATGATTGTAAAACTAAGCAAATATAAATCCATTTAATCATTTAATATGCATTAAATCATGATATATTAAATTCTTTTAAGTACTCAACACAACCCCTAACCAACTTGTTGCTAGTATCTTTGTAAGAAATGCAACTATTTAGGATAGTTTAAGTACATTTCGCACATGTAACAAGTCTTTAAAACCCTAGTTTGTCCTAGTGGATGAGTTTAAGTCTCGTAAGAACTTTCATTGATTATACCCACAAACTTCTCATGCTTTTTAATGTCTTCTAAGGTTACTATTCAAATATATAGCATAAGTTATTTCAATATTCTAAACATTCATGATTTATTATAATAATTAGATGAAAATCACTTCCATATTCAAATAAAAAATGTATCAATATTGAATTTGTCCAATTTTAGTGTATGGAATCTAAATTTGTTTCGACTCTATCCTTATAAGGCATACTCTCAATAACATTGATCTTATTAGTTCAAGCACTCATTCAAAGATATATACAAATATAATTTATTTAAAGGAATGAAATAATAGGTTCACATATGTATAAAGAATAAAAAGCTCAATGTGGTGCCTAATATTGATTTTATGAAAGCAATCAAATGAAAGGATTTTATAAAGAAATCACATACTACTTTCATACATCAATAAAATTTATTAAATAAAAATTTCAAGTAACGTGCCTTTAAAGGGATGAAGAAAATGCAAATGACATCTTGGAAAATTATTTACTATATTTTATTCTTTTGTCTTTAACCTATTCTCACAAATTTGAAGGATATTGGGTCATAGCTAGTATTTAGTTTATACTATTCATTTTTTTCTCTTTTTCTTATATTTTTATTTTCTCTCTTTTTTTGGAGATATTCTTATTTTTTTTAGAGAAAGGCCCATGTACAAAGTGTATATAATTTATACGATAAGGTCAGTGGCTAATTTGTAACTTTTTCTTTTGTATTAGTTTAGGTAATGATGACTCTATGAAAGTAGAATTATTAATGCACTTATTTACTTAATATTTACTTGTTTTATTTAATAAATAGTATTTTTATGGAAAAAAATTTAAAATAAAACTTTTTAGAAAAAAAGGGTGAAAATACAATTTTTGGAATTTTCTGGAATTGTTATGGATTTCTTGTAAATTTTTAACGCATGACCAATCATGAGTTGCTATGTAGAATGTCATGCAAGCAAGGGAACTGACTGAGCAAGCCACTCTGATGCCACACAAGCACAGAGAGCGAATCACATCACTCTACAGTGTGAGGAGGACGAAACACGAGCCATGTGTCAGCATGGTGTTCAATCCGGGTTTGCAAATCAGTCAACGCATTATGCCATGTGTTGCTATGCCATTGCTCCACACATTCCATCCATACACCACACCTTCCATTTTCACAAATCACGTCACACCATGTGTCGCTAACTCAGCGAGCATTGACTCTGACTATTCTCCCCTACCATGTGTCGCTTCCTACTTCGTCCAAAATGTTTTTGATGCCAATTGGCATGTTGTGATTGGATGGAACTGTCAATTTTTGCTTGTTTTGATCATAGCCTTGATCTGACGGTCCAAATCACACCTGAGCTTTATTTAAGCCCCTAATCACTCCATATACCCTAATTTGCCTCCATTAGCATAATTTTGGTCATTTTTTGGAGCTAAAAAGAGAGAAAAATATAGGAAATATTTAAGAGAAGACACAATTTATGTCTTCCTTTATGAAAAATATGAGCTTTATGAACACAATTATGTGGAATTAATTTATTAATCTAGGGATCTTATGAACCCAATTTTCACCATGTGATAATCAAAAATGTTATCCGAATTATAATTTTAATTTAATTATATTATTTAATCTCATTTTTATGCAATTAATTGTTTGGCCAACAATTTATCTATAGAGACAATTAAATAGATTTGAGATAATTATTTAATTGTTTGTCTTGATTAAATAACATGCATGGTTTCTAGGCAGAGATGTATGATTCTTATGTATATGATCCATAATTGATAAACTTAATGAGTAGTATGCAATTTAATTGGCATGAGAGTGTGATTAAACTAATTACTATATGGTGTGTAGTTTACTTGAGAGAGGAATACATGCTAGGTTAGATTCAATTGATCATATTATTAATTGATATTATATTGGGGAGATTTTAGCCATTTGCATGTTTAGAAAATTTGGGGGTTAAGTATTCCTAGATATTTTCTCATATATATTTTTAGTCACAAAATATGATTTAATTAATTATTGCTATTTAATTTTAGTTATTTTAATTTTGCTTCCTTAAAATATAAAAACACAAAAAAAATTAAATTTTATTATTTTTAGTTTTAAAAATTAGTTTCTAATAAAATAATATCCATGTAAACAATCTATTTTATCATTATATTACTTATTGCGATACATAAAAATTAGTTTCAAATAAAATAATCTCCATATAAGAATGCCAAAAAGTTCAAAAAGAAAACAAAAATATGGCATGAGAAGAGAATTGAGCACCGTGTTTATGAACCAGAGCATAAGGTATCATTGGATAAATGAAGACTCAAACTATTTTCCAGTCAAACTTAAAAGTAAATGGATACAAAGGGATGTGCCTTAGGACTTGATAGGACCGTCTAGTTAAGGACGTTAAACATGACATTGGTTGGGAGACAACCCAATGTTATTTTACTTATATTTTCATTGTTTTTGTTTTGTAGGTACATAAATGTGGAGAGAAATGGCGCAATAAGAATGAGAATTTCACTGACAGATGTGGTGTGCCATGACTAAGGGAGTTTTCTTTCCTTTTACTTTTTCATATTTATATGTGTACATTGGAGACAATGTGCAATTTAAGTTTGGGGGAGGAAACTTCATTCTCTATGATAAGAGCTAAATTATTGCATTTTTGTTATGATTTAAATGTTGATATTTGTGTGAAAATTGTGTTTATTTGATTATTTAATCCACAAATGTCATTTCACGGGTATTTCGTGTTTAAAGTGCAATTTCAGGTAAAATCATGATTTTGGAGAAGTTAGGGACAAAGTATTCTCGCCGCCGGCCAAAGTGTCTCGTCGCCGGCCAAAGTGTCTCGCCGCTGGCCATATTCATCTTGCCGCCAGCCAAATAATTCTCACCGCCGACCAAAGCATCTCACTGCCAGCCACATTAATTTGGCCACTGCCCAAAATCAGAAAAACCAAAATATAATTTTCCAGAAATCTCGCCGGAGCGAGAATAATTTCAACGTCAGCGAGTTTCGTCCGAAAACACATTTTTTATGTTGTTTTGTTCCAAAATTGCCCCCCAAACCCTAGATCTATATATACATTATGATGGAAAAAGTGAGGGACGGCAAAGAGAGCAGATCTAAGTTATTTTTGGAGAGAAAGGTTGGAGAAGTTTGAAGGATCATCACCATTGTTGCTACAAAGTCTTCATCTTCAAGAGTTTTTCATCTCTTCTCCTTAGCTTTTATTTTCTGCATTTTATTCAGATTTTTTTTTCATGCATTCAATTGAGACTATGTTTGTTCTTATTTTCATTATGAACTAATTCGTTTTTGCTAAGGCTATGATGTAGTTGAATCAAGAAAATATGATTTCTTGTGTTATCGATATATGAATTCATTGTTTTCAAGTTGAGTATTTATTTCCATGCTTAATGCGTTTAAATTTCTGATCAAGATTTAAATGATTTGTTGCATTATATTGAGACCGAGAGGAGATTTGTAATGAACGCTTCTTGTGATAAATACCATATGTTGAATGCGAGTGTGAGAACTAATGCATGATGTATGTGGTTATTCTAGAAATTCCATAAATCATAATGTGCTTGTTTGTGATTAAATCTTCATAGAAATATTGTTGGTTTTCATAGATAAGTAATTCTAATATAACTCGAGAGAGAGTATTAGGTAAATTTTGGTTTTTCAACCATCACTTTTAACTTTGATTCTCATATAACATCACTTGAAATCGGATTGAATTGATTTAGTGAAATCAAATTCCTTAGCGTTTTTAATCATTTTTGAAAAACATTAAATTTTTTTATTTGCATTTAGTTTTAAGTTAATTTACTTTTTAAACAAATTCAAAAATTCAGTTTTCAAATAAAATTAGGATTAGTCAATTTCAATACTTAATAACGTCATTCCTTATGGGTTCGATATCCATACTTTTGTACACTTTATTACTTGAACGATTCGTACACTTGCGAAAATACACATCAAGTTTTTGGCGCCATTGCCGGGGAATGGTTTGATTTTATTAATATCGATACTATCTAATCTTAATTTTAATTTGAAGTTAATTTGCTTTATCATTGTTTCATTTTTAATTTTGTTTATTTTTCTCTTTTATTTCATTTATCATAAAAAAGGTAACTTTTTGTTGTTTTTGTGCTAGTTAATTTTCTAGTTGTTGGATTGTTGTATGAGACGTACAAGAAGCCTTAACCATTTTCCATTTGGTCTGGAGATTGATAGAACATTTTTGCATCTAAACCGAGAGAGAAGGCATTCAACCTCACCTCCTAATAGACAATCAACTATGGATCCACCATTTGTTGAGAGAGGTGGAAATCATAGAGCTTTGAGGAATTATGTTGTGCCTAATGTTGTTGGAACTACTTTGGGTATAAGGAAGCCAACTGTTCAAGCAAATAACTTTGAGATAAAACCATCCTTTATCCAAATGGTTCAATCAAATCAGTTTGGGAGAATGTCAAAGGATGATCCAAATGCACATATTTCTTACTTTCTCGAGGTGAGTGATCTTTACAAGATAAATGGTGTGTCTGAAGATGCTATAAGATTGAGGGTTTTTCCTTTTTTACTTTGGGATAAAGTCAAGGAGTGGCTAAACTCATTACCACCGGGATCAATTACAACATGGAATGAATTGGTTCAGAAATTCTTGTCCAAGTTCTTTCCTCATACTAAGACAACAAAATTGAGGAATGAAATCACATCTTTTACACACTATGACCAAGAATCATTTTATGAAGCTTGGGAAAGATTCAAAGAAATGTTGAGGAAGTGCCCACATCATGGTATACCAATTTGGCTGCAAGTCTCTACATTTTATAATGGGTTGATTTCAAACTATCGTGCAATGATTGATGCTGCAGTTGGAGGGTCTTTAATGGGAAAAACACCAGAGGATGCTCATGAGTTGTTAGAGATTATGGCAGAAAACAACAATCAATGGCATTCGAGCATGTAATTGCAAAAAGACCAGTAGTAGAGCATGAAATTGATTTAGTGAATGCTTTGTCGGCCCAAGTTGATGTTCTTTCAAGAAAGATGGATTCTTTGTCATCCAAATTCGAATCCAAACCAAATACACAATGGGATTTATGTGGTGGAAATCATGATAGTATCGAGTGCCAAGCTGGAAATCCATTTGCTTCACCAAATGCTGAGCAAGAAAATTATGTTTCAAATTTCCAAAAACCTCAACATAACCCATATTCGAACATCTACAATCCAGGTTGGAGAAATCATCCAAATTTGTCATGGGGAAATAACCAAGGGGGATTCAAACAGTCATCATCTTCCTACCAACCCCAAGAGAAGAAACAAACAGATTTGGAAGGAATTTTGGGAAAGTTCATTAAGGAGACAAGAACAAATTTTAGAAATCAAGAGGCAATAAACAGGGACATCCAAAACCAACTAGGGTAGCTTTCAAAGCAGATTGCAAAAAGGTCTCAAGGATCATTGCCTAGTGACACAATAAATCCCAAAGAGCATGTAAAAGCTATCACATTGAGAAGCGGTAAAGAACTTGAATGGTAGGGGAAATCGGAGAAAAAGATGGAAAAATCTAAAGAAAAGCCATCAACATCCCCAGATGTTCAACCTTCCCCAAATGCGAAATATGAGCCTCCTATCCCATATCCTCAACAATTGAATCAGAAAAAGCTTGATAATCAATTTGATAAATTTTTGGATATTTTTAAGAAATTTCATATTAACATTCCTTTTGTAGAGATGTTGGAACAAATTCCCAAGTATGCAAAATTCATGAAGGAAATTCTATCAAAGAAGAGGAAGCTGGGAGATTATGAAACTGTCATGCTAAATGAGGAGTGCAGTGCAGTTCTTCAAAGAAAGCGCCACGTAAATTGAAAGACCCAGGGAGTTTTACTATACCTTGTACTATAGGAAGTTGCAATTTTGATAAAGTCGTATGTGATTTAGGAGCAAGCATTAATTTGATGCCACTTTCTATTTTCAGAAAACTAGGCCTAGGAGAAGTAAAACCCACTTCAATCTCTCTACAATTAGCGGATCGATCGGTGAAATATCCTCGAGGGGTAATTGAGGATGTTTTAATTAAACTTGACAAATTTATTTTCCCTGTAGATTTCGTGGTGCTTGACATGGAGGAAGATAGAGAGGTACCGTTGATATTGGGGAGACCGTTCCTTGCAATTGGAAGAACATTCATTGATGTTCAGCAAGGAAAGCTCATTCTACGGGTGCAAGATGAACAAGTGACTTTTGATGTTTTTGAAGCAATGAAATTTCCAAGTGAGGTACATTCTTGTTTTCAAATTAACACTCTTGACAAGATAATTTTGGAAACTTTTGAGGAGAGAACTCCATTGCTACCACTAGAAGCTTGCCTTGTGAAATCTGCAACAAATGCGATGGATGAAATGAGGAATGATGCTTATGAGAATGCCCGAATATACAAGGACAAGATTAAGGTTTGGCATGATAAGCACATTTTGAGGCAAAACTTTGAGGTGGGACAGAAAGTGCTGCATTATAAATCCCGTCTCAGACTTTTTCCAAGAAAGCTAAAATCTCGATGGTTAGGACCTTTTCTAGTAACCAAGGTGTTTCCTTATGGAACAATTGAGATCAGTCATGAAACAAAGGGAAATTTCAAGGTAAATGGACAACGGTTGAGGCCATATTTTGACAGAGAATTCAGCAAGCAGAAAGATGACATAAAGTCTAGCTAATGACTATAACTTAAAGCGCTTAATGTGAGGCAACCCATCAAATTTGTTTTCTCATCTTTTATCTCGTTTTATTTTAGAAATTTTAAATTATGCACTTCATTTTATGATAATTTTATTTTTAATTAAATTTGCTTATTTTATTTGTCTTGCAGGTAAAAAAAAGCCATTTGTAGTTTTTCTTTCTTACATTGAGGACAATATAAGGTTTTGGTTGGGGTGCGTTAAATGGTAAATCTTTTCTTCCCTTCATTTTTTTCTCTTTTTAGTAGTTTTGTTTGTGTGTTTATTTGTATTTAATTTTGATTTTCCATTTATTTTTCTGCATCTTGGTTTAATTTCTTTTATTTGCTTATTATCTTATTTTTATTTATTTATTTTTATTTTATTTTATTTTTCTCTCAATTGCAATTTTACTTCTTTTAATTTGCACGTTGATGATAATAATGTGATTGTGATAACAAGTAGCTTTTAGAAGACATTAAATTTTGCTTCGGTTTAAAGATAATTTCAAATGGTGATTTTACCAAGTTGGCGACTCTTTTGGTATGTGGTATGATTTGGTTGATTAGTCTAAATGCTTAGAGAAGTCTTATGTGCGAATTTTTTATGGACATTTTTGTGATCTCAACAAACTCTAGAACTCATTTGAAAACCTCTTGAGGCGAAATAATTTGGAATTGCACTGTTTAGGATATGATGTAGGCCATTTTTGGATCGATTGTGCCATTTTAAGCCTACCTTGTTATCCTTATATCACTAGTTACCTCTTTGAGCCTATTTAAATATATTGTTAGCCTTACTTTTCTTTCTTTTTGCCTTCTATAATCTACCTTTTACTGAGCCAAAAATATATATATATATAATTCCTACCTTATTTGTTAAGAGCACTTAATTTTGAACACAAACTTTTCAAGAGCAATTGGAGTAAGGATGGAATAAAAAAAGACATCTTCCACATATATTGGAAGAAATTGGTTGGGGGTTGTGTTTAAAAAAAAGAAAAAAAAAGAAAAGAAAAAAAAAGAGAAAAAAGGGGCCTTCACACTCTAGTAAATAAAAGAGTGTTAGTGATGGATGTACTAAAGTGAAAGATTGAGGAAGAATTTTGTTTATCTTTGGAAAAATAGGTTATGATCGGAAGAAACAATTTGGGTTAAATGGTGTTACTCTTTTACTTAATTGGTTGTGTTTAATCTAATAAGTGCTATTATTTGTATTTTGACACTCCCCGTTCTTTCTTAACAAAATACCTAAGCCTAACATTACAAGCCTCATAAAGTCCTATTGATCCGAAGTGGTGTATTTTCCTTCATTAGTGGAGAGAGTTTTGAAAAGTGAGCCTATGGAGTTTGAGATTTCACCTTTTTGTTTGCGGATGTTATGCATAATATTATCCAAGCATTATGGCAATTGGTTTGTGGTTTGACGGATGTTTAAGAGTAAATAACAAAAGTGAAATTTGCATTTGAGATTTCTTAAAGCTTAGGTGACATTTAATTATTCTATGTGTTGTGTGTTATTTACAATTTTTGAGACATTTGTGCAAATTAATTTTTGTGTGATTTTATTGTTTTAAGTTAGGATAATTATAGGTAAGATGTTTGTGGGTATTATCACTGGAAGCCCTCACGAGACTACAACTCATCCTACTAGGGCCGCCTAGGGGTTTAAAGGCTTATTGCATACGCTTAATGTAATTTTGTAAATAGAATAAAATTTTCTTTGAAGTTTCTCTTAATGTCTCCTTTGAATTTATTAAATAGATTGCTTTTCTTGCTAGAGACTAGCAAGAAGCTGGTTGGGGGTTGTTGATAAGAGCTAAATTATTTCATTTTTTTTATGATTTAAATGTTGATATTTGTGTGAAAATTGTGTTTATTTGAATATTTAATCCACAAATGTCATTTCACGGGTATTTCATGTTTAAAGTGCAATTTCAGGTAAAATCATGATTTTGGAGAAGTTAGGGACAAAGTACAACGATCGGGATTGAATGAAAATAAAAAGGGAACAAAATTTCAAATTTTGAAATTTCGCCGCCGGCGAGAGTATTCTTGCCGCCGGTAAAAACCTTACTGAGAAAATGTTGAAAATCATGCAGGGATTATGAATACAATTATGTGGAATTAATTTATTAATCTAGGGATCTTATTAACCCAATTTTCACCATGTGATGATCAAAAATGTTATCCGAATTATAATTTTAATTTAATTATATTATTTAATCTCATTTTTATGCAATTAATTGTTTGGCCAACAATTTATCTATAGAGACAATTAAATAGATTTGAGATAATTATTTAATTGTTTATCTTGATTAAATAACATGCATGGTTTCTAGGGAGAGATGTATGCTTTTTGTGTATGTGATCCATAATTGATGAACTTAATGAGTAGTATGCAATTTAATTGGCATGAGAGTGTGATTAAACTAATTGTGTAGTTTACTTGAGATTGGAATACATGGTAGGTTATATTTCATTGATCATATAATTAATTGATATTATATTGGGGGGATTTTAGCGATTTGCATGTTTAGAAAATTGGGGGGTTAAGTATTCCTAGATATTTTCTCATATATCTTTTTAGTCACAAAATCTGATTTAAGTAATTATTTCTATTTAATTTTAGTTATTTTAATTTTTCTTTCTTAAAATATAAAAACACAAAAAAATTGAATTTTATTATTTTTAAAAATTAGTTTCTAATAAAGTAATCTTCATGTAAAAGATCTTTTTTATCATTATATTACTTGTTGCGAGATATATACTTTCGTATTCATTGTACACACTTTGTGTGTGGTGATCAGGTAATACCATATATCTCTTTTATAGAATTCATACATGAAAGAAGAAAGAGGCATGTACTTTCAATCTCTACTTAAGTCATTCAATTTAAGTAATAAAAATAAATATATGACCCTTTATTATATTTATAAATCCTAATATTCAATGCAAAGACCTATAAAGATCATATATCAATTTAGAATTGATAAGAATTGTGTTGAAAGTAGGAGAAAATAATTATCACTTAGAATGGAAGGTAATGGCTCAACATATATTCTCACTAGCTAGTCTCCATTATTTGATTCCTAAACACCAATTTTTGGATTATCACAATTTCAATATTTTATCAAGAAACACTAATTATGATAAAAACTAACTAATTATCATATTACTCTAAGATATGTTTAAGAAATTAATCTAACAATGCAAAGACTTGATCATTATTTTTAAATTAACTAAAAGACATAATAATTTTGTAAGAAAAAAATTAAAATTAACCAAAAACTTCTAATCTAATAAAAGTAAATAAAAACACACAAAAAAAAATAAAAATATAAACAATATAAAAATGTGAACAAATGTTTAAAAAGAAATTTTAAATTAGCACAATTTTATAATGTAACTTTTCCCACTCCCAATGAAGAACTTATATTGCCCTCAATGTAACAATTATAAATTAAAAATAAAGAGTGAAGAATAGAAAAGTTACCCATTTGCTAAACCTGTTCAAGTATTGGTGTGGAATTGTAGGTGCATTCATCAATCCAAATATTTAAATTTTACACAAATAATGTGTATTTCTCACAAACTTCAATAGACAATTATAAAATTAACAATTCTAAACAATGTTCATATGATAGGAAATAGAATAATTAACATAAAATAAAAGCCAAAGTAATATAAAAAAATAAAAAGTTATCAACACAAAAAAATAAAGGCAAAAAATGCATAAATATATAAACAATTAGATCAAAATTTAGTGCTACTCCTCCATGTCATCCGGGCCTTGTTCCTATGGTTATTGTCATGATCTTTCTAGAGGTGTAAAGGTGAAATCATAATTATGATACTCGGGTGTTACTGACTCATATCCACCCAAAGATGACTTATTTTCAATCAATTTATTTCATACATTAATCGATTAAGTTCCACCAAATCATGATATTGTTAATTCAAGAATGCAGTTTGTTGGAAACTATAGGCATGTTGGAATTTTTCTATATAGTTTAATCTTTCACCAAAATTATTAAATTCTTCTTCCATGGATAGTTTTGATAAATAAATGGCTTTTCTTTCTCTTGGAACAATATTCATACTAGAAGCTAGCTCATCAAAGTATGGCAGGTTCCATAATTCACCAAGTTATAAAATAATTTCACCTTTTGAGTGAGGTACCCCCACTTCCTTACATAAAGCAGTGATTAACTAAGGAAAAAAAACTCAAATGGTGACTAATATGTAGATAACTTAATCCTTTGGTGAATTATAGTCCATACATCCATAGGTATCTTGGATAGGATTGGAAAGAGTAAAAGTGCCCTTTCTCTGTCAATAGTGATGTAATGTTTGGTAGGAATCAGTCTTGAACACACAAAGTATTGCCAAATACGAGCAATTTTATCCAAATACTTTACTTCAAATCCCTTGTGTCTATCACCAGCATATATCCACTCTACCCCTTGTATAGTTAAGTGATGAGCAGAATTGGGATTGTCAAAAACTTTGATGAGCGAAAACTGGCATCGCCGATCCTGCCAATACTTTGGTTTTATATTTATAAAACTCTCGCAAGTGCACGAATCATTTCGTAGAAAATGATAAGTATACTCCCAAGGTCGATCTAAGGAAGGAATGTATGTGGTTTTTAATTTATTATTCAAACTTTTAAAAATGAAATTAAATCCTAAACATCCTGTCACGATATTTTGGTTTTTGTGTTTTTAATCTAATAACATAAAATTAAACATAGATTCAATAAACATTCATGCAAATTTTATCTTTTATAAATAGTGGAGTATTTATGGATATAATAACTAAGTTAATTATGCTTGCTCATATTATCTAGGTTATTAAAGATATGAATTGATATTTATTGATTCTCCTTTAGTATGAATACCACCTTTGGTGGGGTTAGATATTCTTTGTTAACTAAACAAATCAATTAACACCTACGGGTGGGGTTGATAACTAATTTGGTTAATTAAATTAATTCTTTTTCTAAGAGATTGAAAATGAACTATTTAAATGCCAAATTGGGCGGGTTAGTGATTTAGTAGAATCGGATCGCTAAAAACTTTGATGCCATCCCCGCAACGGAGTCCACTTTAAGAACGGGCGCCAAAAACTTGATGAACGAAAACCGGCATCGCCGATCCTTGCCAATACTTTGGTTTTATATTTATAAAACTCTCGCAAGTGCATAAATCATTTCGTAGAAAATGATAAGTATACTCCCAAGGTCGATCTAAGGAAGGAATGTATGTGGTTTTTAATTTATTATTCAAACTTTTAAAAACGAAATTAAATCCTAAACATCCTGTCACGATATTTTGGTTTTTGTGTGTTTTAAATCTAATTACAGAAAATTAAACATAGATTCAATAAACATTCATGCAAATTTGATCTTTTATAAATAGTGGAGTATTTATGGAAATAATAACTAAGTTAGTTATGTTTGCTCATATTATTTAGGTTGTTAAAGATATGAATTGATATTTATTGATTCTCCCTTTTTTGTATGAATACCACCTTTGGTGGGGTTATTTATTCTTTGTTAACTAAAAAAATCAATTAACATCTATGGGTGTGGTTGATAACTAATTTGGTTAATTAAATTAATTCCTTTTTCTAAGAGATTGAAAATGAACCATTTAAAGGCCACCTTTGGTGGGGTTAGACAGTTTAAACTTTATTCAAGGTGTCCAAATTAAACCTAAGAATTTAGTTACCCGAGTACAAACTTTCAAGTTTTAAAACCACTACTGAAAACATGTTGTCAATACATTTTCAGATAATAATTCTTATAAAAACTTTTGAAATAGAGCTTCACTCTAACTACCTGGCCGATTGCATTCAACAAATAAAAGAGCACTACTCTAAATCGCATCGATAACTAAACCTTAAAATCTAATTTTCAGTATTTAAGTTTGTAATGAAAATAATATATTTCTCTCTAACATTCTTAATATAAAATCTTGAATAAAAATAAAATCAATTCTTTTTAGAGATTTTTACCTATTTAATATTTCGCAAGCATAACAACGTTATTATTATATCATGTTTACAAATAGTTGTAGCACAGCTTAAATTTAATCATTGCATAAAATTAAATATAACATGTAAGAATAAAGCATAAAAAATAACCGCAAAGAAAATAAAATCCTTACAAGATTTCAATGCCATTCCCGCTGCTAGAAAACCTCCAAACGGAATTTGCACTCCCATTTATTGAATCAAAAGCTAATAAATTACAAAACATAACTTAGTTCTTCCCAAAAAGTGGAAGAACTCTAAAACTAAGAGAAACTAGCTAAAACATAAGAAAACTAAAAAACTAAAAAGTAAGAAACGGAGAGAAAGAAAGAAGAGAGGAAGTGTGTTTTCGAGGTGTGTTTTTGAAGTGAAGCGGAATGGGGTATTTATAGGTGAGGATGGAGAGAAAAAATGAGTAAAAAAGTAAAAAATGCGTAATGGACATGGTGAGGTATTGATGACGCCGATGACGTCACGGGCTACGCAGACGAAAAATAGGCGCAAACGCGCTGGGTGCGCTGAGTGGGGGTTGTCGCCGCTACGGATGAACAAGAGCCACGCCGCGTTAGTCAGGCGCCGGATGAACTGCTGCGCCGCGCATATCTACGGGATGAATGACTCTACGCCACACAAGCGCGGACGTATTGCCCGGCGCGATTTTCTCCATTTTCACATTTTTGACATTTTCGACCCATTTTGTCCAATTTTTTCCATGTTTGTTGACCTTTTCCCACTTATTTATTAATATATTTGTGATGTATTGCTTCAAGTATTCTCTTGAGTCTTTAAATTGGCGCTTAAAGCCAAAATACCTAAAAACAATAAAAATAATACCGTGATTCTCAAAAGACAAATTTATATAAATATATGATAAAACATATAAATATATATATTTTTAATCAATTAACGTGGCATCAAATCATGGAAATTTTAGTGCTTTTTGAAAGCACTCATCACAACTCCCTAACAACTTCTTGCTAGTCCCTTAGCAAGAAGAGAAGCGATAAAAACTAAAAATTAAACTATCCTAAATCACTTCCGTGGATTGACACGGTTGCATTTAGCCTATGCAACAAGCCTTTAAACCCCTAGGTTGCCCTAGTGGACGAGTTTGAGTCTCGTGATGGTTTTCAGTAATGATACCCACAAACATTGAACTAAATGTAAAAATCAAAAGAAACAATAAAAACAATCAACTCAAAAACTAAAATTACAACAAAATCAAAATTTAATTTTTAAGAATAAGAGTAAACAACATATCACAAAATCTCAAGCATAAGTTATTTTAATCTCTTTAAACAATCATGATTTACTATAATAATTAGTCGAAAATCATTTTCATATTTCATGTAAAAAATGTATCAATTTAATTTCACCCAATTTCAGTGTCATGAATCAGAATTCGCTTCGAATCTATTCCTCACAAGTCAATACTCTCGAAACACTGAATCCTATGGGTTCAAACACTCATCTATTTTATATGCGAAAGAGTTGATGTATAGAAATGAACTAATATGTTCGCATATGTGTAAAGAATAAAGGCTCAAAGTGTTATTTTAACATTGATATCATGAAAGGAATCAAATGTATAAATTATAAAGATATCATATATAAAAATTATTTTCAAGCATAAATCAAACTCATTAAGAAAGAATTTCAAGATATATGCCTTTTACAAATGAAGAGAGAGCAATGACTTTTTAAAGGGAATTATTTCCTATATCTTTCTTTGTAATTAACTTTTACTCACAAATTTTGTAGGGCAATGTGGGTTATAGTATGTAGATTATACTATATATTCTTTATCTCTCTATTTTTTTCTGAAGATATTTCTCAATATATGTATTTTAGAGAGTCAACACATGTACAGATTGTACATTTTTGTTTTTTGGATTTTGGTGAGTGGTTAATTTTGTGGCTTTTCTGTTTGATCTTGGTTTAGGTAACCCCATATATGTCTTTTTTTTGTAGCAGTCATGCATGAACGAGATCGCCAAAAACTTTGATGCCATCCCCTCAACGGAGTCATCCCCGACAACGGCGCCAAAAACTTGATGAACGAAAACCGGCATCGCCGATTCTTGCCAATACTTTGGTTTTAATATTTATAAAACTCTCGCAAGTGCTTTCGTAGAAAATGATAAGTATACTCCCAAGGTCCATCTAAGGAAGGAATGTATGTGGTTTTTAATTTATTATTCAAACTTTTAAAAACGAAATTAAATCCTAAACATCCTGTCACGATATTTTTGGTTTTTGTGTGTTTTAAATCTAATTACATAAAATTAAACATAGATTCAATAAACATTCATGCAAATTTTATCCTTTATAAATAGTGGAGTATTTATGGATATAATAACTAAGTTAATTATGCTTGCTTGTATTATTTAGGTTGTTAAAGATATGAATTGATATTTATTGATTCTCCCTTTTTTGTATGAATACCACCTTTGGTGGGATTAGACAGTTTAAACTTTATTCAATGTGTCCAAAATAAACCTAAGAATTTAGTTATCCGAGTACTAACTTTCAAGTTTTAAAACCACTACTGAAAACGTGTTGTCAATACATTTTCAGATAATAATTCTTATAAAAACTTTTGACATAGAGCTTCACTCTAACTACCGGGCGATTGTACCAATAAATAAAAGAGCACTACTCTAAATCAGACCGGATAACTAAACCTTAAAATCTAATTTTTCAGATTTAAGTTTGTAATGAAAAATAATATATTTCTCTCTAACATTCTTAATATAAAATCTTGAATAAAAATAAAATCAATTCCTTTTAGAGATTTTTACCTATTTAGTATTTCGCAAGCATAACAACATTATTATTATATCATTTTTACAACAATTTAGCACAGCTTAAATTTAATCACGTACAAATTAAATATAACATGTAAGAATAAAGCATAAAAAATAACTCAAAAGAAAATAAAATCCTTACAAGATTGATGCCATTCCCGCTCATAAAACCTCCAAACGGAATTTGCACTCCCATTATTGAAATCAAAAAGCTAATAAATTACAAAACATAACTAGTTCTTCCCAAGAAGGGAAGAACTCTAAAATTAAGAGAAACTAGCTAAAACATAAGAAAAACTAAAAAACCTAAAAACTAAGAAATGGAGAGAAAGAAAGAAGAGAGAAGTGTGTTTTGAGGTGTGGTTTGAAGTGAAGAGAAGGGGGTATTTATAGGTGAGAACGAGAGAAAAAGGGTGAAAAAATGTTAAAAAATGGTGAAAACGCCAGAGTAAATGGTGAGGTCATCGATGACGTTAGCATGATGTCACGGGGCGGCCGCACGTGAAAAATGGGGCGAATGGCATCGCGCGCGCGAGGCGCATTGTCAAGCGACAGCGCGGCTGAAGGCAAAGCAGAATAGCACACACGTGAACAGCTATAATAGGCGCTGCGTGCGCGGCGGATCCTGGAGGAAGGCGCGTGGATCTCGAGGAAGGAGCACGCACCGCGCGTGCGGACGGGCCACGCCGCACGCGTGCTCTAAGACGGCCGGCCGCCACGCGGCGGGGCGGGTCGTTCCCGGCACGATTTTCTCCTTTTTGACATTTTTGACCTTTTCGACCATTTTTGTCCAATTTTTCCATATTTGTTAACCTTTCCCCATTTATTTATTAATATATTTGTGATGTATTGCTTCCGGTATTCCTTTTTGAGTCTTTAAGTGACGTTTTTAAGCGAAAATACCTGAAAAACAATAAAATACCCGTGATTCTGAAAAAGAAAAATTTATATAAATATATGATAAAACATATAAATATATATATTTTTAATAAATTAATGTGCATAAAATCATGGTAATTTTAGTGCTTTTTGAACACTCATCATTAAGGTCTCTAATACAATAGTATAATCAACATTATTTAAATATTTTTCATACTCACCTTGGCCAATATTCACCAAATAATAGTAAGCATTTGTATCATTAGTCTCAAATTGGACTAGTACATCCCATACATTTTCAAAATTATCAATAGTGTTAGGAACATTTACATCAAATTCTTGAATAATGGATTCAATAATAGCCTTAGGTTCTTTTATAAACTTTTTCCATCCTAGAATTTCCATGAAATTCATTATTCCACCAGGTTCAGAATTAAAATGCATGCCCCTCCTAGGTATAAATCCTTTATTCACTTATGTCATTTTTTCATAATGAAATTTTGCCTAATAACTAGCAAATTTAGACCTATCATAATCTTCAAAAGTTGAAACCTCATTTCCTTTCCTATTTCTTTTGGAGCCATTTTCAATATTTAAAAAATATATAAAATTTAGTAGTTTACAAAAAATCTAAGACAACAACACAAATTATTTTAATATTTTTTCTAATCCCTATTTGTCCTAATTAAGGTTTTGGAACTCTTAAAAAACAAATATTCCATAAATATTAGAGAATTTGAATTACTTAAAATCTAAAAATTTATGAATACTTACTTGTGTTGTTGTGGATTGAAGAACACCCTTTCTTTGAAGATGAAGATTTCTTGAAATTGTTGAAGATTTTTAAAAATTTCTTTGTGAAATGAGTCAGAAATTATTAGAAAAGTATTCTTGTGAAAATTTTCAAAACTTATTGAAGAAAGGTGGGATTTTTGAGAATTTTCAAAGTGTTTGGTGGGAGAGAAAATTAGGGTTTTGTGGAAAATGTGATAAAATAAGAGAAAATTTGCATGGGGAGGCTTAAAATTTCAGAAATTTCAGGAATAAGCATGGCACAGTGTGAACGTTTAAACCTCAATCAAATTAATCAGAACCACCCATGTTGTGGGGCAAGTAAAAACATGTCGTGACGCTTATCAAATTGTTTTCACACTTGTTTGAATGTTTACTTACCCCTTTATATATGTATTAATAACAAAGTAACCACATATAAATAATAACCACAAAAAAATCTATAATAAAATGACTATACTTAAATAAAATCAATAAAAATAAATTTATGAAATAATAAAATAAAATAATGGGTTACCTCTTATCCATAACTATATTTATCGTATTTAGCGAGACGTTGCTTATGAGATTTCATCTCTTTGTAAACTCAATATCCCTATGTTATTATAGCTATTAATTCCTTGCCTTGTTTCTGCAAGTTCTTAGTTAGCTACCCCACCTATACTTTCACTTTTTTAATGGAAGCCTCCACACATCACAACCTCCAATTTGTTTTGGATTGAATGTCTCTGCTAACTTGAATGAATGAATTCAAGTTGTTCTTTATAGTTGGCTTGTTGGGAGGATTTCTATGCAAATATTGGTAGAATTATTGGACCAGTTGGTTTGAGTTTTGGAAATGAAGGGTTTCTTTACCTTCAGGAGAAATAAGGATGATTTATTCACCTTGGATTATATGTCTTAGCATTGAGATCATACCTTGGTCTTAGTTTGTATTTTCCAATACATTACCCTATATATGTCTAGCAGTAGCATCTCTTTAATATGGATAGGCATCAGTGCCATGTCCGAAAGTACTACAGAGACTACATTTTTCTTTATTTGTTATTGAATATGTTATGAGAAGAGAAACTTCCTTGGTCAGTTGGGGAAGCTACATTTGAACTTTAGTACGGATTCTATTTCATGGGCTTCAACTTTCCTCACTTGGTAGCTCTTCTGCTGAGAATTAGCACCAAACATCTTAATGAGATTGTCATGTCAATTCATCATAGAAAAACTAGTTCTGCAATTACAGAGGACAACTATGGTGAGGACATTGAATGAGAAAGGGTTTAAACTTATTCCATACTTTATAGAAAGGTTCCCTCTACATCTAAGAGAAAGAAGATATCTTAGCTCTCAACTCTAATGTCTTTTGGTGGGAATAGAATTTTCCCATAAACTTATTGTAAATATCTTCCCAAGTTATCAAGTAACCTAGGGGAATTGACATTAGCCATGCCTTATCCCTGACTTTAAAAATGTAAAGGAAACATGATGAGTGCTCAAAAGGCACTAAAATACCCATGATTTTATGCACATTAATTGATTAAAAATATATATATTTATATGTTTTATCATATATTTATATAAATTTGTCTTTTTCGGAATCAAGGGTATTTTTATTGTTTTTCAGGTATTTTGGCTTAAAAACGCAATTTAAAGACTCAAAGAAGAATACTTGAAGCAATACATCACAAATATATTAATAAATAAGTGGGAAAAGGTCAACAAACATGGAAAAATTGGACAAAATGGGTCGAAAAGGTCAAAAATGTCAAAAGACGGAAAATCGCGCCGCAGCCTAGCCCGCGCGGCAGCCTAACGCCACAACACCCACTCGCGCGCGTGCGTGTTGACACTCTATCCGCGCGCTGGCACTGTTCACGCGCGAGGCCGGGCGCGGCGACCGGCCCCCACAAGGCAGCCGCGCCACTTCCTCGCGGCGCCAACGCATTTTCACCCCATTTTTCACGTGTAGCAGCCTCAGACGGGCGTCATGCCGATGTCATTGATGACCTCAAACATTTCCATTACGTTTTTTAACATTTTTTTACTCATTTTTTCTCTCCATCCTCACCTATAAATACCCCCTTTCCCCTCACTTCAAATCACACCTCAAAACCACACTTCTCTCCTCGCTTTCTTTTCTCTCATTTCTTAGTTTTTGAGTTTTTCTTAGTTTCTTTCTTAGTTTCTAAGATTTTCTTAGTTTTTCTCTTAGTTTTTAGTTCAATTCTCTTAGGTTTAGAGTTCTTCTCTTTTGAGAGGAACTTGTAATGTTTTTGTAATAATTTAGATTTTTGATTCAATAAATGAAAGTGCAAATTCCGCTGGAGGTTTTCTAGCAAGGGAATAGCGTCGAAGTTCTGTAAGGATTTTATTTTCTTTACGCTATTTTTATGCTTTATTCTTACATGTTATATTTAATTTGTCTGTGATTAAATTTAATGCGTACTAAGCCGTTTATAATCATGATATAATAATAACGTTGTTATGCTTCACAAATATTAAATAGGTGAAAATTTCTAAAATGAATTGATTTTATTTTTTATTCAAGATTTTATATTAAGGATGTTAGAGAGAAATATATTATTTTTCACTACAAACTTAAATCAAAATTAGATTTTAAGGTTTAGTTATCCGTCTAATTTAGAGTAGTGCTCTTTTATTTGTTGGTACAATCGCCTAGGTAGTTAGAGTGCAACTCTATTTCAAAAGTTTTTATAAGAATTATTATGTGAAAATGTATTGACAACATGCTTTCAATAGCGATTTTAAAACTTGAAAGTTAGTACTCGGATAACTAAATTCTTAGGTTCAATTTGGACACCTTGAATAAAGTTTAAATCGCCTAACCTCACCAAAGGTGGCATTTAAATGGTTCATTTTCAATCTCTTAGAAAAAGGAATTAATTTAATTAACCAAATTAGTTATCAACCCCACCCATAGGTGTTAATTGATTTGTTTAGTTAACAAAGAATATCTAACCCCACCAAAGGTGGTATTCATACAAAAAAGAGAGAATCAATAAAATATCAATTTATATCTTTAATAACCTAGATAATATGATCAAGCATAATTAATTTAGTTATTATATCCATAAATACTCCACTAATATAAATGATAAAATTTGCATGAATATTTATTGAATCTGTATTTATATTTATTTTTAGATAAATATTTATTGAATTTGTATCTATGTTTATTTTTATGTTTTTTTAGATTATATTTAATTAATATGTATATATGTTTATTTTATGTTATTAGATTAGGAACACAAAAACCAAACTATCGTGACAGGATGTTTAGG
The DNA here is from genome assembly GCA_033030585.1 of Hippophae rhamnoides. Taxonomy (NCBI): domain Eukaryota; kingdom Viridiplantae; phylum Streptophyta; class Magnoliopsida; order Rosales; family Elaeagnaceae; genus Hippophae; species Hippophae rhamnoides. The sequence continues at coordinate 34,121,160 of CM065435.1, read as the reverse complement.
ATTTAATTTCGTTTTTAAAAGTTTGAATAATAAATTAAAAACCACATACATTCCTTCCTTAGATCGACCTTGGGAGTATACTTATCATATTCTACGAAATGATTCGTGCACTTGCGAGAGTTTTACAAATATTAAAACCAAAGTATTTGCGAGAATCGGTGATGCTGGTTTTCGCTCATCAAAACACCACAATATAAGTTGATCCTTGGTGAATACATTATAGGGGAATCTTTTGACTGTTAACTAAAGTTCCCTTATGAAAGATATTGAGACTTCATTAGGTAGTCCATTGAAGGAAGTAACATGAAAAATGAATGTTTCTCAATTCATAATTTCTAGCAACCTTACCAAGTTGGATTAAGGTAGTAATAGTGCCAATTACTGGCCGTGCATACTCCTTCATTGTGGTTTTCCTTAGTAAGGGGTTCTCCCCATATTTGATGGTTCAAGTGAAGTTTCAAGGTCTAGTTTATAAATTTGTTCTACAAATGACTATGAGACCTTAAAGTCTAGTTTTCTTGACAATCTATTGTGTCTATGTACAATATTTTTATATGGTGTAAGAGAGTACTCTAAGGATCTCCTACTTCAAAAACTTTTTAAATTATAAATAAAAATCACCTGTTAAGTATAAAAATAAAAAGATAAAATAAATATATAATAATACATGGGAAAATACTAAACTAGTGTAAATTAAAAGAATATAATGATACAATGATACACATGTTTGTAAAATAAAATAAATTATATAAGAAACAATTTATTACACAAAAATACTAAACATTAATTAAAAGAAATAAAAGAATAAAAGAATTAATAAATAAATAAAATAAATTTAAATTTAAATTTAAAATAAAAGAAAAAGAAGTTTTTTAAGAAAAGAAAACTAAATTAAAAATAAAAGAAAGGAAAGTTATTTTATTTTTATAAATAAAATCTTAAAATTTTCAAATGTTTTAAGATTTCAAAATTTGATTATTATTATTATTAAAAAATACTTTTTAAAAAATATAAGAAAAGAAAGTTTAAAAATAATATTTTTAGTTTATATTTTATTTTTTTTGCTTTCAAAAATAAAAGAAAATTTTAAATTTTAAATATTCAAAATTAATTAATAAGCTAGATATTTGAAAATTTTAAATAAAAATCACAATATTTACGACACAGATTTTTTAAGACTTTGATAATAAAAATTTAATAACACTATCCCTTGCAATGGTGCCAAAAACTTAATACTTGCAAATGTTATCTAGTTTTTTATGCTATTACCAGTATACCTAGTAATGACGCAAAAACTTATATAAAATTGCTCTAGCAAGTGTATGAATCACTAATAGAAAATGATAAGTATACTTCTCCTATCAGTCTAAAGATGAATCATGTGATTTTTAAATAATTTAATAAATTCTTAAAATTGAAAATAAACCTAAAATATTCTGTCAAAAAGTTTTGAGTTTTTGAAAGATCTAAGCTAATGACATAAATATAAGATAGATTCAAAAATTATTAGGAAAATGACATTTATACTCAATGAATAATTTATGGGATACACTAGCTAATTAATTTTTCTTGCTAAATATTGATTCGGCTATTTAAATAAATGAATTAAGATTGTCAATTATCTTTTGTATATACAAATAGCACATTCAGTCGGATTTACTATTTGCTATTAATTAAAATCACTTACCGCCTTAGGTGGGATCTACCGATTAATTTTAATTAAATTTTGCTTCTTTTCTAAGAGATTAATAAACCATCTAATTGTTGCCTTCGGTCTGGCCTAACAATTTAACCTTCATTCAAGGTGTCAAAGTTGAATTTAATAAATTAAATATCTAGGAACTAACTTTCAAATTTTAAAATTTATAGAAAAAATATGTCGTCAATATAATTTTTAATAGTAATTCATATAAAAACAATATTTGAAGTAGAGTTTACACTAAAGATAAATAGTCTAAATTAGATATAGATAATAAAATCTCAAATCTAACTTTTGTATTTTATGTTTATTATGAAAATTCAAACATGAGTACATTTTCTGTAATAAACTTTATATAATTCTTGAATGTAAAATCATCTTTTATTTGTAAAAATATTTACCTATTTTAATACTTTATAAGAAAAATACTTTGCTAATATCACATTGTAATTTCAGCAGGACATGCTTAATTTAACAATACGACCAATATTTTAAACATAGCTTTTAGAATAACACAACTTAATCTGAAAATACAAGAATATTTTTAAGTTATACTTCAAGTGTATCTTTACAAATATGGTGTTTTAGTATTATTTTTCTAACTAGAAAAGCTTCAAATAAAAGTGGGAATTACTGTTTATTAAATTAGACTAAACAATTACATAAAACTATAATTATGTTCAACTCTCAAATCAGAGAAACACTTTAAACTAAGAAAAGAAAAGCTAAACATCTTAGAAAGAAGCTCAGAAGGATGAGAGAAATGGATGAGAGGGATATGGAATGCAATGAAAATAGGATCCTATTTATAGGTATAAAAAAGGAAAAAATGTTGGATTAGAAGACTGGCACCACGACACAATTCTTTCCATGCCGCAACATGATACAAGCTATAATTGGTTGGAACACAATCTATTACACACGTGCTATGGAATATAACATTTTTATTCCATGGCCCATATCAATTCTAGGATGCATGATATTCATGTTGTTAGCCTTGCACTAAGGCATATAAAACTTCTATTATATGGCCTACGTTGTTCTGATTAACTTTAAACCCATATTTTCTTGTATATCCATTTTGGAGCATATGTAATGCTTTACATAAGTTATTATTTAAGCTTTTAAAGTTGTAATGGAGTGCATTCAGATATATTCTTCATGTGTTGATAAATTTTATCTTTTTAAAGCTAAAATACATGAAATACAATAAATCATACATGTGATTCTGAAAAGATAAATTTTTTTAAAATGATATTAAAACTAAAAAAAATACAAATCTATATAATCATTTAATATGCATAAAATTATAATATATTGAGTACTTTTAGGCACTCATCAGTACTTATCCCCAAGTTATATTCTGGTTTATGGAATTGATTCTAATTTTGTAGGGTCGAGTTCTTATTGAATTTAATTTATAAAATGATATTTTTTTATGATTTATTCATGAATTTGTTGCATTTCCATGAGCAAAACCAAGAGTCTATTTATTGTACTTAATATTTTTTCTTCCTCTTTGTAAGGTAAGTTACTGCCAGTTTAGTACTATATACACATACTTAGTAAGAAACATATTGTATGTTTGCATATTTATATACACCATGTAGATTTGCTTCATGTAGTATGTATGTTAGGTTGCATTTGTGTTCTTTATTTTTGTAGTTTTTTATGTATATTTGTGAAAAATCACTTAGTAAATTTTTGAAACGAAAAACAACTTTTTTATGCTTGTGAAGAAGCTCTTTGAGTTACTTACCAATATGGTTATTGAGTATTGTAATGGCCATTACACTTGTTGGTATTACCCTTACCAACATGGTTGGTGAGGGCTGATAAGATGGTCAGCAAGGTCCCCGACAACCAAGCATTTTTAATAAACATCCCCTTATTTGCAAAATATTTTATTAATTAGAAAATGTGGGAAAACGATGTCAATTTTCAAAGTAGAGTTTTCATATTCTAAATTTATTTTCTTAATTTCATATCATTACTAATTTCAAGATTTTTTTTGGTATTATTGATTTGTGATTGTTTTGCAAAACATTGTGGGTTGGGTTAATTAAAATTGAATTAACAACTATGCCTTAGATTGGATGTTTAGGTTCATGTGCATGGATTTTTAATACTCTAAGATTTCACTATACTAATCATGGGTGACTTACCACAGTTACCCATTGATGGTAGGGCTCTAGAGAATGGCTAGTTTATTTATGGATCATAGTTACTATGAAGACAGTGGGTGAGTGAAGCTTAGGCATAGTTAGGATATGTGTCTCTATTGGTTGAGGATTTTGCATTTACTCTTATCAAATTGTATACTATTGATTTACATATTATTGAATTAGTTGCTACATAGTGGTTTTCATAAGCAACCTAAGGGTGTTACTACATAGATAGGGTTTTTGGGTGGGTTTACATCATTATATCATTGTGTTGTATGCTCGCTTGTAGTGTCAATACAATCATGCAAGGTTTGATCCTAATATGCTTTTGCATATGAGAATCTGATTGTAATTGGAAAACATTTATTTCTCTATTTTATATTTTCCTATTCTTATTAAATTAATTACTATATTATATGTAGTTTACTTGAGAAAGGAATACATGCTAGGTTAGATTTATTTAAATATGTAATTAATTGATAATTATATTAAGGGGATTTTAGCGATTCACATGTTTAGAAAATTGAGAGATTGAGTATTATTAGATATTTTCTCATATATCTTTTTTATTTATCAAATCTGAATTTAATAATTATTACTATTTACTTTTAGTTATTTTAATTTTGCTACCTTAAAATATAAAAACACAAAAAATTGATTTTTATTTTTTTAGTTTTAAAAATTAGTTTATAGTAAAATAATCTCCGTAAGAACCATATTTCTCATCATTGTATTATTTGTTACAATACGTATACTTATGTATTCATTGCACATACTTCGTATGTGGTGATTAAATTTTTGGCGCTGTTACCGAAGATTATAAATATTAGAAATTAATTTTTTATTTTTTTATATATAATTTTTTGTTTTTCTTAATTTATTTTTCTTTAAATTAATTAATTTTAATTTTTTTACTGGCTTATTTAATTATTTATTTTAGTTAATTTCATTTATTTATTTTTAACTTTAATTTATTTATTTAGTTATTTTTTAAAATATTTATTTAGTTTTTATTTAGAAATCTCCTTTAGTATTGTAAATGTACAGTTGAGTTTATTGGATGAGCAAAGTTCGTGAAGGAGAAATCTTACCTTTAAATCTTGAAATTGAGCGTACTTTGAGTTTAATTAGAAAACAAGTCACCCAAGGGAAAAAAATGGTTAATCCATTACAATTGGAATGGTTTGGCGAAGAGATTCTTAATAAAATACTTCCCACTAACAAAGAATGCTAAGCATAGGAATGACATTACACCCTACCAATAATATGAAGGAGAATCTTTATATGACACATTGGGAAGATTCAAGGAATTGTTAAGAAAGTATCCTCATCGTGGTATTCCTTCTTCGATTCAAATGGAGACTTTTTACAATGGTCTCAATGCTCAAACAATAATTATTGTTGATGCATCTACTAACACAACATTACTAGCCACATCTTACAATCAAGTTTATGATTTACTTGAAAAAATAGCCAACAATATTTATCGATGGACAATGGACAGAATGACAGCCACAAGAATAGTAGTTGGAGTGCATAAGGTAAATGATATCACAACACTTATAGCTCAAGTTTCATCTTTGGTCAATCTTTCGAAGGCTCAAAACTCGCCAGTGGGTATAAACTAGGTTCAAGATTCAAGGATGTTATGTGTGTTTTGTGGAGGAGCTCATTTGATTGAAAATTGTCTAAATAATCCTAAATCCATATGCTATATGGGTAATGTGAATCGAAACAATAATCCATACTCAAACACATATAACCCAGAATGGAAAAATCATCCAAATTTCTCTTGGAGTAATAACAAAAGTCAAAGTAGTAATAAATTCAACCATCAATCATTTCCACCACCTGGTTTTCAACAACCATGGCAATCACAAGCCCAAGAGAAGAAGCCACATATTGAGGACAACATAAATGCCTTCATGGGAATGATGAAAGACTTCATCAATCATTTAATAAAAAAAATGTCAAGTCAAGAGGCTTAAATTCAAAATTTGGAGAACCAAATGGGGCTACTTTCTCAGGCTATAAGTCAAAGGCCTCAAGGTAACCTTCCAAGTGACACAATTGTAAACTCAAGAAGAGAAGGTAAGGACCAGTGTAATGCCAAAGCCTTGAGGAGTAGTAAAACTTTAGAAAAAACTTTTAAAAACCCGGTATTCTTTTCCTTCAAAGACTACAAAATCAAAAGCCAGATACATAATTTTCATTTATATAAGTCTTTAAGAAGCTTCATATAAACATAACATTTATGGAGGCACTAGAACAAATGCCATCTTATGCCAAATTTATGAAGGATATGCTACCAAAAAAAAAGAGGATTAGAGATCATGAAACAATAACCTTGACTGAAGGTTGTAATGCCATCCTTGATAGAAAACAACAACAAAAACTAAAAGATCCAGGTAGTTTTGACATCCCTTGCACTATTGGGAACATTTTTTTTGGCAAGGCATTATATGACTTGGGTTCTAGCATTAACCTTATGCCATTATCGGTCTTCAAGAGATTGGGGAATGGTAAAGCCAAACCCACTTTAGTAACATTACAAATGGCAGATATATCAATTAAGAGACCTCGGGGTATGTTAGAAGATTTTCTAGTAAAAGTAGACAATTTCTTCTTTCTAGTGGACTTCATTGTTCTAGTTATGGAAGAGGACCGTGACATTCCTATCATACTTGGTCGTCCATTATTACCAACTAAAAGGCCACTCATTTATGTACAAAAGGTGAACTTACAATGAGATTTCAAGATGAATAAGTAATGTTTAAAGTTTTTAAAGTATCTGAACCCCCTAACATTGATAGTGATAATGAATTCTTAAGGATAAATCTTAATGAATGTGGGGACAACTTAAAAGAATATGTTGAGTCTCCCACACTTAAGATTGGTACATATGATGCTATGAACAAAGACATAAAATCACTAGAAAAAAACTCAACCTATTTTAACTTTGAAAATATGGCATAGAATGCTCATATTGTGGACAGTGTGAACATTTTGGAGAATGAGCCTCTCATGTGTGTATCAAAGGCAATTATGGAAAATTTTGAGATGGGATCTAAGCTCAAACCATCAATTGAAGAGCCACCAAATTTAGATCTTACACTTTTACCCTCATATCCCCAGTCAAGTATAAAAGTGAAAGAGTCTAAAGGAGAGGTGGAAATGCTATTAGAAATACATAAATTGGATGTATTATGGTGGAGTGCTTATAAGAATGCCAAAAAAGTTCAAAAAGAAAAAAAATATGGCATGAAAATAGAATTGAGCACCATGTTTGTGAGCTAGAACATAAGATATTATTGAACAAATCAAGACTCAAACTATTTCCTGGCAAACTCAAAAGTAAATGGACTTAAAGGGATATGCCTTAGGACTTGATATGATCGTCTAGTCAAGGACATTAAACATGAAGTTGGTTAGGAGGAAACCCAACATTATTTTACTTATATTTTCTTTGTTTTTTTGTAAGTGAATAAATGTGGATAGCAATGCACAATAAGATTGAGCAGTTTCAATGAAAGATGTGGTGTGCCATGACTAAGGGAGTTTTCTTTCCTTATAATTTTTCATATTTATATGTGCACATTGGGGACAATTTGTAATTTAAGTTTGGGGGAGGGAACTTCATTCTCTACATTATTATTTACTATGCATTTTAAATTGTGAGAGAATGTTTTTTTTATTTTTAGGATGTTTTTAATCATGATTTGGGTATAAATTGTTAAATATATGGAAACTAAATGAATGAATGCTTGATATGAAACATATGAACTCAATGATAAAAATTGGTTTTCTTGAATAGGATAAAGAATGTAACATATTATTATGATATTTACATTAAGCATGTGATATGCTCACTAGTTTTCATTGAATTGATTTAAATTTTTATGCATATGTTCATGATTGATTTTGGTGTGCTTATTTAGAGAAATTTTGTAGTGAGTTGATGAGATCTACCAAGTTTTAGAATTTATTTGATCATCTCTTGAGGCAAAATCCAAAATAGTTTTTAGCAAAATAAATAATTTAGACCTTATTTGGATCGATTGAACCTTTCAAGCTAACCATTGTTCATATCTTTAGTCACCTATTTGATCCTAACAAAGAACCTTTCATATTTTTAAGCCACATTTAATGCCTAACTAATAAGTATTACCTTTACCCTTGCACCTTTAGCTTGTATGAAAAGAAAAAAAAATGCAATCATGTGTTGTGCTTTAGAGTAAGATGAAATGTAATGCACCCTATAAAAAAATAAAAAATAAGCAAAACTCACAACACAATTATCCCTCTAAAGAAAATAAAATAGAAATGAAAATAAGTTTGGAGGTGTTGTGAAGTTACAAAAAAAAAGAGAAAAGATATGTGGAATAAAATAATATGAAAAGAATGGCAAAAAAGGGTGCACTCGAATATCAAGTTAAAGCACAATTGTAGTTAAAAAGTGCATGATGAACAAAAAGAAAGCTTAGGTGTGGAAAGAGCCTAAGTTTCTTCATTTGTCAACCCCCACCTAGGCCTTACATTACAATCATGTAAAGTCCTTATTGATCTTTAGCTAAGTGCATATTTATATTAGTGGAGAGTGAGGTGAAAAATAGACTTATGATACTTGTTCAAAGATTAAATAGATTAGCATACTCATATAGTTTGATTTCATGATTGCATTGGATGATATCATGTGTAGCACACACACACACTAATCAATTTTTCAAACACCTTGCATATCCTTGTATTGATGGAACGTTGATTGATGAATATGTGAACCTCTTTATCATAAGATTGTATGATTTTTGAGATGGATAGTTTTTGTGAAATATGCATGTAATAATAGAAGCATATTTATGAATATACTACCCAAGTTATTTTATTTAATTATACATGGCTTTACTTGAGGACAAGCAAAGAGTTCAGTTTGGGGGTGTGATGACTCTGTGAAACTAGAGTTATTAGCGCACTTTTTTACTTAATATTTACTTGTTTTATTTAATAAATAATATTTTTGGGGCTAAAAATTTAATATTTTAGTGAAAATGGGTGAAAAAATAATTTTTCGAATATTTTGGGATTTTTCTAGAATTTTGATGGATTTTTTATGAATTTTTAACGTAGAACCAATTAGGATCTACCATGTGACCTACCACGTAAGCAGGGGATCTGACTATCAGGCCACATGGATGCCATGCAAACAAGGATAGCAAATCAAGTTATGTTGCGTGTCAACAGGATGAAACACGCTGCCATATGTTGTAACTTGATTACTTGCCTCGTCCCACCCGTGAGCCATGCCATCCATTTCCACGAATCATGTTACACCATGTGGCGCTAACTTAACGAGTGTTGACTCTAACTGGTCTCCTCTACCACGCGTCATGCCCTGATTCACCCAATGAATTTTTGATGCCATATGCTGCACTATGATTGGCTAGCGCTTTCAATTTTGCTTGTTTTGAACTCAACCCTTGATCTTAAGCTGATATGATGGTATAGATCGTACCTAAGCTATATTTAAGCCTTTAATCACCTATAAACCCAAAGGGGCCATGATTAGTATAATTTTGGTCAATTTTTGGAGCTAAAAAGAGACAAAAATACAGAAAAATTCAAGAAGGGACACAATTTCGGTAGAGATTGATTGTATTTCTTCTTCTACTCTTTTCTATTTCAATTTTTATGTTTTCTTTTATGAATTATATGAGCTTTATGAACATAATTATGTGTAGTTAATTTATTAATCTATGGATCCTATGAAACCCAATTTTCACCATGTGATAATCTAATATTTTACCCCAATTATAAATTTAATTTAATTATATTATTTAATCTGATTTTTATACTATTAATTTTTTAGCCAACAATTTATCTCATATATCTTTTTAGTTACCAAATCTAATTTAATTAAATATTACTATTTACTTTTAGTTATTTTAATTTTGCTTCCTTAAAATATAAAAACACAAAAAAATTGATTTTTAGTTTTTTAGTTTTAAAAATTAGTTTATAATAAAACAATCTTCATGTGAACGATATTTCCTTATCATTGTATTGCTTATTGCGATATGTATACTTGTATTTTCATTGCACACACTTCATGTGTAGCGATCGCCTTGTTCTCTTAATAAAATAACTAAAAAATCCTAAACACTCTAACAATGTCGGTTCAATGATCAATTGGAAACTCTAAAATTCTTAAACAACTAAAATTAAGCAGATAAAATGTTGTACTAAATAACCATGATTGAACGAGTATGGGAAATGAGTCAGGCAACCACTAATGGATGGAACAAATTAAATTCACATTATGCTACAAAAGATAGAGTTACTGATTTTTTATTTTTTAAATAGAAGAATCCCAACGATCACAATAAGCGTCCAAAATATGAATTAACAAATTAATTTCTTGAGTGGGCTTTAAATTAAACTGTCGTTCATAAATGCATAACTAAACATAGATGATGTGTCGCATGTCTAATTCTAAAATTGTCACTTTGTTCAAAAAATGAAATGGCCAATAACAACTAATAAAAAAAGATAAGAAAAAATATAAATAATAAATAAGTCAATTTTAATTAAATAAAATCATTCAAATACTCATCCATTCACGGAAGCAAAACTAAAATCCCACTCAAAAATCTAGCCTAACATAATCAAATTAATCATAATTAATTTAATTACAAAAGCTATAATCAAAGTATAGAGATAAATAAAATATAACAATTAAAAGTATCCCATTTCCATCTACTATATCCAAATCCTTGAAATTGGTTGATCCTCTATTCCAAGTTATTGGAAACACTTAACAAATAGGAGTTTTATCTCTAATTTTACTATGAAAACTATGTGAATATGGCTGGTGATCATTCAAAATAAATTATAAATTATTTATATGTTAGATTTTGGAAATGAAATAGTAAAAAATGCATCACTATTTAAGTAGGCATTAGTGGCTAGAAAATGAACATAGCCTGTGGAGCACTTTGATTCATATTGTGGCATGAGTTCAGTCTAAAATCTTATAAAATAACCTGAAAGCCTTGTGTCACAACCTAAATGGTTCTATCATAATGTGAGAACTAAACAAAAAAAGTTTGAGATCATTACACCACGACCTAGAAGTGTTTGTGCCACAACACACATTGAAATACATAAGTGCTTGATTTGTTTTTCAATTGGACTTGTTTGAATGGCCATTTCTTGCCTCATTTTCTCTCTCTTTGGTCATTTTAATCCCAAATTCTTCCAAGAGATCATATACTTACACAATACAAAAATACCTTCAAAAGCAAAAAATTTCTAGAATAAAACATAAATTAATGCTTAAAAATGGAAAAATGTAGGTTACAAATATATTTATCATCTAATTGCTAATTTGTTAGTTAGTTAATTAAAATTAGTAAATGGGGGGTTTAATTGGTTTTGAATAAAATTGCATAAAGTAATAAAAGTGAATTGCATAAGATTTATGACATATATGGGACTATGTGACTATGTGACTATCCTCACCATTTGCCTACAATTTTATTAAACACGTCATGAATGTAAATTGCTTTCTTATTCTAGAACCTTTCTTGAATCCTTAACTTTAGTTTTAGAAGTCTAAGTTCACTAAGACTTCCCACCATTTTATTTATGTTTATTAATTCATAATACAATTATAAACCAATCTAAATCCTAAACAACCTATAGATTTTCACTTACTAATTTAATTCATTATTTACATTAAGATTCAAAAAAGTGATAACTAAATTAGATAAGATTAAAACCATAGATAGCCTTTAACATAGATGTTTAACCATACTTGTGACAACAACCACAAGGTATCACTTCAAATAAGAATATTTCCTATTATATGCTAACATCTTAGACTATATATAAATATATTCATGTAATACACTAGTTGTATACCCAATTCATAACTTGCATACTTTTTGTATTTAGACATAGAATGGAACACATCATGAATCAAGAATTTAAAACTAAAATTTATCATTACATTAAATTAGTCAAACCATAGTATAAGGATTGGAATTATGAACAATCACATTATTAATTGAAGTAGACATGGATTATATATGAATCAACATTATATTCATGGAAACCATAAAGAAGAGGATAGAAAAAAGGTTATCAAAATCTTCAATCTTCTCTTCGAAATCTAATTTAAAAGTTTCCCTTGATATGCTCTTAGATCTCTCTTGTTCCATATTGCAATTTGTTTTGTTTAGAAGACTCCTTAGGTTGTTTATATAATGTACTTTTAAGTGTAATTAGAGTTGGATTAGAATTTGCTTGATCTAATGGCCATAATTGAAGTTGGTGTAAAAAGAATGTTAGATTTAGGTACTAACTGGATGTTTCAATCAATGGAGACCCTTTCTCAATCAATCTAACCATTGAAATTTCTAACCTAATTAAGATTTTTAAAGCGATCCTCAATCGAAGCTCGATCGATCGATCTAGTGCTTTGTTTTTGCTATAAACACCCATTTTTTCCTCTTTTTGCTCATTTCATCCCTCACACATGTATAACATATAATAACCATATAAAACACATATGGAACAAGAAATCATTATGAAGTTTTTAGAATTTATGAAAAAATATATGTATAATATAGTACTAATTACATGTCTAGTTTATCATTGAAAATGGCTAGACATATCCAACCAAGACCCTTGCTAACAATATCATCATCTCCAAACCCATGGTTGAATGGACTAAAGGGGAGCAAAGAATATGGATGGAACACTAAGTGGTTGTATGCAATGATGAGATCCACCATTCCTAATGAGTATAGAAGAATCCAAAGCTAACACATTTATAAGCAAGCTATATATATCATAAAGACAACAAGTGAGGGTACCTCTGTAGTAAAAATATCCAAAGTTTGTTGAATGGAGATTTCAAGTAGTGTTAGATGGAAGAAGATGAAACAATTGAAAAATTATATGCTTTTTTATCTAATATTGTTAACTCATAAAATAATAATAGGAGGTCTATTAATGAAGAGAAGAAAATTGAAAATATTCTTTCCAATCTCCCCCATTGCTTCAATCCTAAAGGCATTACTCTCTACGAAAAATTATTTCCAAAATGAAAAAGATTCTACCTCCAAAAGGAAAAATTGCTACCAAAAAGGAAAAGAGCATTGCTCTTTGGACTACTAAAGGTGGTGGTACCAAAAAAGATATGATTAAATCTATGGTTAGCAATGAGAGCTCTAGCCTAATTGAAGAATTAATGACACTTCTATCCAAAATATTTACTAGATTCTTCCATAGCAAATAAGTCCTTCTAGTGGATTTAGAAGAGAAAGAGAAAGCTTATGTAGAAAAGACTTGAGGTCTTAGAGGATAGATGAAAACTTTGATAACGACAGAAGCCATGTTAATCAAATTAAGTGTTTTAAGTGGGGAAATCCCATAATTATTTATGCAAACTGCTTTTCTAAGCAAAATCGCTATGAGAAAAGACAAATGAAGGTTAAGGACACTATCTTGGACAAAATCTATAGTGCTAATGAGGATTAATGTAACTTTATTAACCTTAAAGCATCAAAGTCTATTAAAGATCCTACCATCACAACCTCAAACAGTCAAAGGATTACAGATGAGTGTTTGAAAAGCTCTAAGTAGATTTTAATTTGCATGATTTCATCATTATTTAAGTAAATATATGTGTTTAGAATCATATGTATTTTCTATTATTTTTGTAGGTATTTTTAGGTTCAATTTAGTAAATTAATAAATACTTGAAGAATTATACCTTAAGCATGCATCTTCCCTTAGAAGAATAAAAAAACAATATATGTAAACCTTACATGTGATCTAGCCAGTTTGTAAGGGATAAAAATAAGAAAGTAAAGTGAAACAACACGGGCCACGACGCACTTTTCGTTGTTTTATACCAATTTCACACAGTTTGTGTTATGCCATGAAGGAGAAATTTTATGCCATAGTGTGACCCTTTTTTGTTCGAAATCAGTCGAATCATTATTAAATGTGGGTCATGAAGTAGATAAATATGGTCCATAATGTGCAATGATTTTTCTTTCATGTTATCCTTTTCTTGCCAAGCCCTAGCTATAAAAGGAAATTTTTTATTTAGAGCTTTTTTATAGTCTACAACCAAATTTTGCAATCTTCATGAATCAAGATTTCAAAGAGGAATAAATGCACAATTCCTCTCCAATTGTTCTCCATAATATTGCTTCAATCTCTAATCGTTAACTTTGAATATATCACCTACCATGTCCTTCAAGTCTATTGGTCCAACAGTGGCAACTTTGTCAATTGTATAAGGATATGTCCATCTTGATCTTAACTTACCTTGGAAGAGTTTTAGTCATGAATTGAAAAGCAAAACCTGTTGTCCTAGAGTATAATCATAGCTAAGAATTTGTTTGTCATGCCACCTTTTCTTCCATTCTTTATATATCTTTTCATTTTCATAAGCATCGTTTCGGAACTCATCCATCTCATTCAATTGAAAATGTCGCTTTTCCCCTACTACCTTCAAATCAAAATTAAACTTCTTTATATCACAATAAGCTTTATGCTCCAACTCAATAGGGATATGACATGCTTTTCCAATAGAAAAGTCATCCATGAAAATTTCCATTATATCTTCCACCATATCAGAAAAAATAGTCATCATGCAATATTGAAATATTGTTGGGGCATTGCATAATCCAAAGGGCATCCTTCTAAAAGAAAATGTTCTAGTTTTCTCTTGATCTTTGGGGGCTATAACAATTTGGTTATACCCCAAATAACCATATAAGAAGCAATAATAGGGATATCTAGCCAATCGATCTAGCATTTTATCCATGAATGGAGGTGGAAAATGATCATTCCTTGTTGCTTTGTTCAACTTGTGGTAATAGATACATACATGCCAACCCATGATTGTTCTTATAGGAATAAGCTCATTGTTTTCATTTTTCATCACCATTATTCCACCTGCTTTTGGTACAACATGCACTGGACTTAGTTATGAGCTATATGAAATAGCATAAATAATTCCAGCATTAAAGAGCTTCAAAATTTCAAGTATCACAACTTCCTTCATTACTAGATTTAATCTTCTTTGGGGCACAATTGATGGTTTGTAAGGTTCCTTTATTAGAATATTGTGCATGCAAATGGATGGACTTATACCTTTTATGTTAGAGATAGTCCATCCCAAGGTTGTTCTATGCTCCCTTAATGCTTATAGTAACTTTTCCTCTTCTTCGGGTGTAAGTGATGTCACAACAATCACCGGAAATGTGTAATTATCACCTAAGAATGCATAGCAAAGATGATTAGGAAATTGCTTCAACTCTGGAATTGTATTTTGTTGCACTTTTTTTGTAGAGATTATAAAATCTGTCTTTGCTACCATTGGCTCCAGCCTCTCCACTTCTATGCTACATGATGTAACCTACTGCAATTCTTCCTAGGAAAATACATAGTGGAGAAATTCGTCACTAACAAAAGGTAAATCAGGTTCACAAACAACATATTTCTGAAAATCATAAGCATGAGATGAAGTGGAAATACATCGTTCTAGATGATCGGTCAACATATCTTCTTGAAAGTATTTTACTACCTCAATGACATCTACCCAAAAGCAAGTGCTTGTATCTTCTAGAAATCTCATCTTCGTAGATGTTGAAAGTAACCTCTTCCTTGTTCACTCTCAATGTTAACTCACCCTTTTGAACATCCATTAAATCCTTTCTCGTAGCCAAGATTGGTCGACCAAGAATTAGTGAAACATCTTGGTCTTCATCCATATCTAACACCACAAAATCAATAGGAAAAATAAATTTATCCACCTTTAACAATACATCTTCTATGATTCCATATGGATACTTGATAGATCGGTTTTCTAGTTGCAAAGAAATTGTTGTTTGTTTCATCTCTCCAAGTCCCAATTTCCTATAAATAGATTGTGGCATAAGATTAATGCTCGCACCAGGATCACATAAAAATTTATTAAAAAATAAATTTCCAATAGTGCAAGGCAAAGTGAAACTCCCTAGATCTTTTAATTTTTGAGGTAATTTCTTTTGAAGAATGACACTACATTCTTTAGAAAGATTTACTATTTCAAACTCCTCCAACCTTCTCTTTTTGGAAATAATTTCCATCAAAAATTTGGCATAATTTGGCATCTATTTTGAAGCATCTATAAAAGGAATATTTATGTTAATTTTCTTAAAAATATCCAAAAACTTAGAAAATTTCTGATCTAATTTTTGTTTTTGAAAGCATTGAGGATAAGGAAGTGGAATAGAGAAAATAGGAGGGTTGCCAGGAAATTAAATTCATGAAGGTATGTCAGTCTCTCTTAGTGTATCATCAACAATCTCCTCTTCTTCTACTTTATGATTACTTTGGCCATTGTTTGGAGCTGTAGGGGTGGACTCGAGTTCCTTTGATGATGACTTCTCAATTTCTCTTCCACTCCTAATTGTAATGGCATTGCATTGTTCCTTTGGATTCACTTTTGTATTGCTAGGAAAATTTCCTCTTTGTTGGGCATTGATGGTGGTGGCTAGCTGCCCAATTTTCATTTCAAGTTTTTCATAGTGGCTCCTATATTGCTACAATGAGTCTCGATGTTATCCAAACTTGAATCACTCTTTTTTAACCTTACTTTGGTCTCCTCAACAAAGGAAATGATGGCATCCTCAAGTGACATCTTCTTCTCTCTTGCTTGACTATCAAACCCTAAAGGAGGTTGCAGCACATTCTTTGTGTTTCCATAAGAAAAATTCTCATGATTTCGAATCCGTGGATGGTAGTAATTTGGCATAGGATCACCATGATAATTGTAATTCAATTGTTAATGTATTGAACCTGCTCTTGACTGGATTCATTCATTGAAACTGTTATACTTGAAGTTGCAACATATTCTGCACTTTATGGTATTCTTTGGGTTGTCAAGGAAAAAATATGATGAGATAGAGAAGCTACTTGAGTTGAAAAGGCAGTAAACGACTCCAATTCATGAATCCTGACAACTTTCTTAGCCATAGATCTTTCAGTTGTCCATTGATAGTTGTTTGAGGCCATTTCTTCCAAAAGAGAAGTAACACCTTCAAGTGTCTTTGACATTAAATTCCCACTAGAACTAGCATAAACTATAGTTCCAATTTTCCCATTTAACAAATTATAGAACATCTGAACTTACAACCAATCTGTAAATCCATGCTAAGGGCAATGCCAAATCATATCTTTATATCTTTCCCATGCTTCATAGAGTGTCTCAAAATCATTTTGTTTGAATTGAGAAATCTCACTCCTGAATTTGGATGTTTTTATAGCTGGAAAGAATTTAGCAAGAAACTTTTCTCCCATATCCTGCCAACTAGTGATGCTTCGTGGTTGTAGAGATTGTTGCCAACCTCTAGACTTGCCCTTCAATGAAAAAGGAAATAATCTTAATCTAATGATGTCTTCAGTAACATCATTCATCTTTATAGTGTCACAAATCTCCAAAAATATTGACATGCTAATCAATGTTGATTTGAGCTCAAAATTATTGACATTAATGGTCTCGCCTCTTACACCTGAGTAGTTGTCATTCATAATTGGCCTTAAATAATCCATCAAATTGCATGGCTATGCATTCTATTCTCCTTCAGCCATGGCTAGTACTTTTTTCTTTCTTCATGATCTAAAGGTTCTTTCCATCTTTGGATCAAAAGGAATAATGTTTTGAGTTCTAGCACGGTGCATCCAACGTCAAAAACACACCTAGAGAAAAATAAAAATAAAATAAAATATAATTCTAAATTAAAACCAAGATTACTTTGTATTGATATTGGAAAAAATAAGAAAAAATCAATCCTTGGTAATGGCACCAAAAACTTGATCGGTGCAAAACTACAAGTGCACAATATCGTAGTTTTATAATAAAGTGATAAGAAAAGTATCATCCCCATGGATTGGTAACTTATTTTTGAAAAATACTAAAATTATATTAATCTCAATATTAATTAGAAAAATCACTAAAGTTATTGTATTTGAAATTTAAAATAAAATAAATTTAAAGAAAATAAAGATGTTCAAAGATCAAATTAATAGTAAGAAAACTTCTAGGAAATCAATTTTACCTAATTCCTCATTATGCCTTACTCATCTAGCTAATTGAATTTAATTCTCTCTATTTTTTAGTAATCTCAAAAAAAATATATCCAAAAGCCTATTTTGATAGTCAATTAGAAATATCATTGTTCATTAATTTACACAAGAGTATGGAATTTAATAAAGCAAGAAAGTATTAAGACTAATGACTTTTAAAACTACATAGGTTCATACAAGTCTTTCAATCTCTATATTTACCTTTGTCGAAATATTCCAGATCTATCCTATAATTTCTTCTTTTGATAGCAAATCAAAAGATTAAAATCATCTAATTAATGGCTAGTTAATTAGAAACATTAAAATCAGAATAAATCTCACAAACATGAAGAGGAATAATTCAAATTAACATAGAAAATCAAGCATAATTCAGAATTAAATTACATCTTTTTCCTAGAATAAAGATAAATTAGTTCATGCTAAAAATTAAATTCAACATAAACAAATTCAACATAATTTTCTGAGAAGAATTGAAAGAAAATTGACTTACAACAAGAATCTGCTTTTGCGTTTTCTCTCTCATTTTCTTTCTCTTTTGCTCAGTTTCTACGTTTATGATTTTTTTCCTATGTCTTGGCGGCTCTACATTTCCTTTATTTGTGTTCACTCTATGCTAGCGATCGTCTCTTTCCTCCATTCCCTCTGATTTTGTTTAACTATATATATATCACTTGCTCCTTATCCATTTCTTATATATATATATATATATATATATATATATATATATATATATCTTCATCCTGTCATGATTTATATATATATATTAATTTAAATCTAATTTAAATTTGAGAGTCCTTAGATGATATGCTTCTAAAATTTTGGATCTTAATTATCTTTAAATCTGCAATAAAATTTAAATAATAAAAATGAAATCTAAAATTAATAAAAATAAATAAAATTAGACTAAAATTAAATTTAAGAAGTGATAAATTATGCCAAATTATGCATGTCGTCACCCTTATGGCGTCAAATTCTATTGAAGATTCTCCTACTATAAACTCAAATGGTGAGAGATTTTCCAAAGAGGAAGTGGATGAACAAGATAAGCTTTGGGAATCCTACAAAGAGCTCTTTAGGGATCATATTAAGTCTGAAATAGGAAAGAATAATGTTTTGGAAAGCCTTAGGGAAAAAAGGTAAACTGTTGAGCGTGTTGAAAGCTGCTCTTAATGGAAAAAAGTCCTTGATAAGCTTTGATCAGATTGAGCTCATAAAAATGTGTGAAACCATTCCTATGATCTTTAATTGAAATTTAATGTAAACCTCTCCAAGATGAAGCAATTGGAGGAGGAATTAAGAAAACTTGAGTCAAGCCATGTGCCTTATAAGATTATTAGCTCCAAACTAGCTGAAGATCAATCAGATCACGTCAATGGTCTAGGAAAGAAAGGATTGTGTTGGAGAGAAATATAGAGTATTTGGCTCATATTCTCTATAAAAACCATTTGGAGTAGAGAAGTTGAGAGAAAAGATGAAGAATCTTGACTATTCTATTGGATTTCTATAGACTTCCATAAAAGAGAAAGAAGACATTAATAGAGCCTATGGTGATAAGATGAAATGCTTGAAGAAGAGCTTGCCCATTCCAAGAGTATTGTTCAAAAGTTAATGCTAGGTACTCAAATGCTGGATGAATTCCTCAACACCAAGAAAGATCTTAGAGATAAGCAAGGTCTAGGTTATGAAGAAGGAGTGTCTATTCCTACTAGCTGTTCTAAAGTTTATCAAGCCTAGAACCTTTGATCCACAAATAAAGACCGTTTCCACCATCTTGTAATAATTTTGCAAGTACATAGGTCATTCGAGTAATAAAGTACATTAAAAACGAGTATCAACCCAAAGGGAATGATTTATTTTTATAATTAAGTACCAATACATAGTAGTTTTTATACTATTTAAGCGAGTAACAAGGAAAAATTATCTAAAATAATAACTAAACATAGAATTAATTCAAAGACACAAACAATGATAAAGTAAACAATATTTGGAAACTTGAGATCTATTAATCCCTAACCACTCCACATGCATTATAGAATATAGTTTATTGGTTTCTCTATCAAACTGATTGGTTACATGCTCTTATATACAGAGGAACCTTTATCAAGCATTCTTTTTTATTAAGTGTAGATAATCACATTATCATGCTATTTCATTCATATATCAACTATGATTACATGTAGCAAGCCAAATATTCATCAATCATACTGTCATACTACTTCAATTTATGTGATAATAATTCTATAACTAATTCAAAAACCTACTTTATTAAGCTAGGGCATGAATCTCAAATCCTATAATTATTTTCCAAATATTCCAAGCATTATGATCAAAATTATTAAATCAGTTATTAATATAGAAAATGTTTTAACTAAATCAAATCAATAAATGGTTTTATGGTTAAGGTCATCAAAATCCCAAATTGGAACCTAGTCACTCATAATTCTAAAAATCATAATTAAAAATTCAAGAGTGCATAAGAGTTACAAGAAAGATGAAGGAAAAGAAGAA
This sequence comes from Hippophae rhamnoides, assembly GCA_033030585.1. Classification (NCBI taxonomy): domain Eukaryota; kingdom Viridiplantae; phylum Streptophyta; class Magnoliopsida; order Rosales; family Elaeagnaceae; genus Hippophae; species Hippophae rhamnoides. The sequence goes on along the minus strand of CM065435.1, from coordinate 34,100,643 downwards.
GATCTAACTTTGTGGAAGAATCAAACTCCTCCTTTAATCTCTTTGATAGCTATGTAATTGCCTCCTTAGTTTGCTTTACTAGTGAGATTTTCATATGTAGGAACAATTGTACATATGTCAATTGTTCTTCAGACACAAATAGGCATATAGGACCTAAATGAGGGGTGAAAATGCAAACCCATAGAATCTTTTGTGAGCACTATTTCAACTCGATCAAGAAGGCCTCAAAACACGAATTAAGCATATAGCACGACAGAAGTAAAAAAAACAATATGCAAAATTCAACACACAACAAAAACAACCAATAGATAAGAAATAACAATGCATGGTAAACACACTAGTGATAGTATGCCTCACAATCTTCTGTCTAGAAAAGCAATGTACACATACAAGGAAAGCACCATAGATCATATGAACAACCATACATATTGGAAAAGCTATAAAAAATTTCCAAACACTTCAAGACCTTATATGTGGGAAAATATTCTATAAATGATGATTGTACTCTTACAATATTCGATCTTACATAACACAGCTTGCCAATTGCAAGAGTCTGATACTTGGCACTCAACCAAGGTAAGGAGATATAGAATCCTTGAAGACTCACACAAAACACATAAGTAGTAAACATAAATACAAAGTAGATAATAAGTAAAAGCTGTATAAATTAAGCCTAGAGTAGGAAAATTAATTTACAACAACAAAAGCAATAATTAGAAAGCTATAGGCATGCTACAAGGAAAGGAAAGAAATCATGCAACAACATAAATCAAAAAAGCTCTCTAACTAGAGTTTAAATCTATTATGTTAATATATACATGATAAAAACTCATATTATACTAACACAATAACCAATCATGCATAACAAGATATAATAAGGTAAGCTCACATAGAACCCCTACCTATGTGGTAACATCCTTTATAGTAAAAAATTCACTAAAAATAATAAATAGATATAACTCAATAAAAGTATAATTGAAAATACCTCTATCAGTTGGGACCATTTTGTCCTAACTATCTATTGCTACCCTGATTTACTACCCCTATGGTAACTTGATCTGCCACACACAAATTCAACTCTCCTCTACAACTAATATATAAAAAAGTAGTGAAACTAGTAACAAATGATCATAAATGTGTACAAAATATGGGAGCCACCTCAACCATAACCACTAGTAATCATTATCTTTGGAACTCACAAATATAACATAGCCTAATCCCAGGAACACGGTCTTGCTCACAACCCATTAGTAAAATAATCTTAAGTACTTACAACTTAAGAAAATTATTTTACTCTCACAAGAAAACACCACTTTGAGTACTCACAACTCAAGAGCACAGTTTTTCTCACACAGTCACAAATCACTAATATCGAACAAACACCCAGGTAATAGTGAACTTGAATTAGAAAAATAAGATATCAATTTGATAGAGCCTTATTACAATTTTTCTCACTTAAGAAAATAAAGAAAAGGGGTATTTATAGAAAAAAAACTCAACTTATAGGGTACCTCACCGACCACTCTCAGTGACTCCTCATCAAGCACAATGAAACAAAAACCAAACCACTCACCCCAACATGGCACACTAAGAAAACAATCCCTGTGGTATATGTGTAAACATACTCACATACAAAGTGTATCTAAATAAGTGTGTATGTATATGTGTCCATTACTGTTAATCAATAACAACCTTAAAATATGAAGATAAAGACACTAAGTAAAATAAACAAACTCTGTATTTTTCACACGGGAATTCCGACAAAGACTTAAAGGAGAAGAGGACTTATAACTTGATCTCTGATAAAAGCTAAATTATTGCATTTTTTTATGATTTAAATGTTGATATTTTGTGAAAATTGTGTTTATTTGATTATTTAATCCACAAATGTCATTTCACGGGTATTTCATGTTTAAAGTGCAATTTCAGGTAAAATCATGATTTTGGAGAAGTTAGGGACAAAGTACAATGATCGAGATTGAATGAAAATAAGAAGAAAACAAAATTTCAAAATTTGGAATTTCGCCGCAGCAAGAGTATTCTCGCCGCCGGCGAAAACCTTACGGAGAAAATGTTGAAAATCATGCAGAGAGCACGGATTTTGGCCAAGTGAATCTCGCCGCCGGACAAAGTACTCTCGCCGCCGGCCAAAGTGTCTCACAGTCGGCCATATTAATCTCACGGCCGGCGAAAACCTTGGAAAAAATCTTCCCGAGAGCACAAATTTTGGTAAACTCATCTCGCCACCAGCCAAAGAATCTAGCCGCCGGCCACATTATTTTGGACGCCGGCCAAAATCTGAAAACCCAAAATTTAAATTTCCAGAAATCTCGCCACGGCGAGACACATTTTTTATGTTATTTTTTTCCAAAATTTCCCCCCAAACCCTAGATCTATATATACATTATGATGGAAAAGAGGGGGACGGTAGAGAGAGTGGATCTAAGTTATTTTTGGAGGAGAAAAGGAAATTTTGGAGAGAAAGCTTGGAGAAGTTTGAAGGATCATCACCATTGTTGCTACCAAGTCTTCCTCTTCAAGAGTTTTTCATCTCTTCTCCTTAGCTTTTATTTTCTGCATTTTATTCAGAATTGTTATTCATGGATTCAATTGAAATAATGTTTGTTCTTATTTTCGTTATGAACTAATTCGTTTTTGCTAAGGCTATGATGTAGTTGAATCAAGAAAATATGATTTCTTGTGTTATGGTTATATGAATTCATTGTTTTCTAGTTGAGTATTTATTTCCATGCTTAATGCTTTTAAATTTATGATCAAGATTTAAATGATTTGTTGCATTATATTGAGACCGAGAGGAGATGTGTAATGAACGCTTCTTGTGATAAATATCGTATGTTGAATGCGAGTGTGAGAACTAATGCATGATATATGTGGTTATTCTAGAAATTCCATAAATCGTAATGTGTTTTTTTGTGATTAAATATTCATAGAAATATAGTCGGTTTTCATAGATAAGTAATTCTAATATAACTCGAGAGAGAGTATTAGGTAAATTTGGGTTTTTCAACCATCACTTCTAACTTTGATTTTCATATAACATGACTTGAAATCGGATTGAATTGATTTAGCAAAATCAAATGCCTTAGCATTTTTAATCATTTGTGAACAACATTAAATTTTGTTATTTACGTTTAGTTTTATGTTAATATGCTTTTAAAACAATTTCAACAATTCGGTTTTCAAATAAAATTAGGGTTAGTCAATTTCGGTACTTAGTGACGCCATTCCTTGTGGGTTCGATATCCATACTTTTGTACACTTTATTACTTGAACGATTCGTACACTTGCGAAATTACACATCAAGTTTTTGGCGCCGTTGCCGGGGAATGGTTTGATTTTATTAATATTGATACTACCTAATCTTAGTTTTAATTTGAAGTTAATTTTCTTTATCATTGTTTCATTTTTAATTTTGTTTATTTTGCTCTTTTATTTCATTTATCATAAAAAAAAGGGTAACTTTGTGTGGTTTTTGTGCTAGTTAATTTTCTGGTTGTAGGATTGTTGTATGAGACGTATAAGAAGCCTTAACTAATTTCCATTTGATCCAGAGATTGATAGAACATTTAGGCGTCTAAACCGAGAGAGAAGGCGTTCAATTCACCTCCTAATAGACAATCAACTATGGATCCACCATTTGTTGAGGGAGGTGGAAATCATAGAGCTTTGAGGAATTATGATGTGCCTAATGTTGCTGAAAATACTTCGGGTATAAGGAGGCCAACCATTCAAGCAAATAACTTTGAGATAAAACCATCCTTTATCCAAATGGTTCAATCAAATCAGTTTGGGGGAATGTCAAAGGATGATCCAAATGCACATATTGCTTACTTTTTGGAGGTGAGTGATCTTTACAAGATTAATGGTGTGTCTGAAGATGCTATAAGATTGAGGGTTTTTCCTTTTTCACTTCGGGATAAAGCCAAGGAGTGGCTAAATTCATTACCACCGGGATCAATTACAACATGGAATGAGTTGGTTCAGAAATTCTTGTCTAAGTTCTTTCCTCCTGCTAAGACGGAACAATTGAGGAATGAAATCACATCTTTTACACAATATGACCAAGAGTCATTGTATGAAGCTTGGGAAAGATTCAAAGAAATGTTGAGGAAGTGCCCACATCATAGTATACCAATTTGGCTGCAAATCTCTACATTTTATAATGGGTTGGTTTCAAACTATTGTGCAATGATTGATGCTGCAGCTGGAGGGTCTTTAATGGGAAAAACACCGGAGGATGCTCATGAATTATTAGAGATTATGGAGGACAACAACAATCGTGGCATTCAGAGCTGGTAATTGCAAAAAGACCAGTAGCAGTGCATGAAATTGATTCAGTGAATGCTTTGTCGGCTCAAGTTGCTGCTCTTTCAAGAAAGATGGATTCTTTGTCATCCAAATTCGAATCTAAACCAACTGTACAATGTGATTTATGTGGTGGAAATCATGCTAGTATTGAGTGCCAAGCTGGAAATCCATTTGCTTCACCAAATGCTGAGCAAGCAAATTATGTTTCAAATTTCCAAAAACCTCAAAATAACCCATATTCGAACACCTACAATCCAGGTTGGAGAAATCATCCAAATTTGTGATGGGGAAATAACCAAGGGGGATTCAAACTGTCATCATCTTCCTACCAACCCCAAGAGAGGAAATAAACAGATTTGGAAGGAATTTTGGGAAAGTTTATTGAGGAGTCAAGAACAAATTTCAGAAATCAAGAGGCAATCAACAGGGACATCCAAAACCAACTGGGGCAGCTTTCAAAGCAGATTGCAGAAAGGTCTAAAGGATCATTGCCCAGTGACACAATTAATCCCAAAGAGCATGTAAAGGCTATCACATTGAGAAGCGGTAAAGAACTTGAAATCCAAGGGAAATCGGAGAAAAAGATGGAAGAATCTAAAGATAAGCCATCAACATCCCAAGATGTTCAACCTTCCCTAAATGTGAAATATGAGCCTCCTATCCCATATCCTCAAAGATTGAATAAGAAAAAGCTTGATAATCAATTTGATAAATTTTTGGATATTTTTAAGAAATTGCATATTAACATTCCTTTTGCAGAGATGTTGGAACAAATGCCCAAGTATGCAAAATTCATGAAGGAAATTCTATCAAAGAAGAGGAAGCTAGGAGATTATGAAACTGTCATGCTAAATGAGGAGTGTAGTGCAGTTCTTCAAAGAAAACTGCCACAGAAATTGAAAGACCCAAGGAGTTTTACTATACCTTGTACTATAAGAAGTTGCAATTTTGATAAAGTCCTATGTGATTTAGGAGCAAGCATTAATTTGATGCCACTTTCTATTTTCAGAAAACTAGGCCTGGGAGAAGTGAAGCCCACTTCAATCTCTCTACAATTAGCGGATCGATCGGTGAAATATCCTCGAGGGGTAATTGAGGATGTTTTAATTAAAGTTGACAAATTTATTTTCCCTGTAGATTTCGTGGTGCTTGACATGGAGGAAGATAGAGAGGTACCCTTGATATTGGGGAGACCGTTCCTTGCAACTGGAAGAACATTGATTGATGTTCAGCAAGGAAAGCTCATTCTACGGGTGCAAGATGAACAAGTGACTTTTGATGTTTTTGAAGCAATGAAATTTCCAAGTGAGGTACATTCTTGTTTTCAAATTAACACTCTTGACAGGATAATCTCGGAAACTTTTGAAGAGAGAACTCCATTGCTACCACTAGAAGCTTGCCTTGTAAAATCTGCAACAATTGAGGAGGAAGATGAGGGAGTGAGACAATGTTCCAAATTATTGGAAGTACTTGATGAATATTTGTTCAGTGATGAAACATTCAATGAGTTGGGAAGGAAGGAAGCCAATAAGATTGAGCTAAAGCCACTGTCGTCCCATCTAAGTTTGTCTTTCTTACATTAGGGACAATGTAAGGTTTTGATTGGGGGTGCGGTAAACGGTAAATCTTTTCTTCCCTTCATTTTTATTAGTTTTGTTTGTGTGTTTATTTGTGTTTAATTTTGATTTTTGCATTTATTTTTCTGCATTTTGATTTAATTTATTTTATTTGTTTATTGTCTTATTTTAATTTGCACGTTGATGATAATAATGTGATTGTGATAACAAGTAGCTTTTAGAAGACATTAAATTTTTCTTCGGTTTTAAGATAATTTCAAATGTTGATTTTACCTAGTTGGCGACTCTTTTGGTATGTGGTATGATTTGGTTGATTAGTCTAAATGCTTAGAGAAGTCTTATGTGTGAATTTTTCATGGATATTTTTGTGATCTCAACAAACTCTAGAACTCATTTGAAAACCTCTTGAGGCGAAATAATTTGGAATTGCACTGTTTAGGATATGATATAGGCCATTGTTGGATCGATTGTGCCATTTTAAGCCTACCTTGTTATCTTTATATCACTAGTTACCTCCTTGAGCCTATTTAAATATATTGTTAGCCTTATTTGTCTTTCCTTTTGCCTTCTATAACCTACCTTTTATTTAGCCAATATATATATATATATAATTCCTACCTTATTTGTTAAGAGCACTTAATTTTGAACACAAACTTTTCAAGAGAAATTGGAGTAAGGATGGAATAAAAAAAAAGACATCTTCCACATATATTGGAAGAAATTGGTTGGAGGTTGTGTTAAAAAAAAGAAAAAAAGGGCCTTCACACTCTAGTAAATAAAAGAGTGTTAGTGATGGATGTACTGAGGTGAAAGATTGAGGAAGAATTTTGTTTATCTTTGGAAAAATGGGTTATGATCGGAAGAAACAATTTGGGTTAAATGGTGTTATTATTTTACTTAATTGGTTGTGTTTAATTTAATAAGTGCTATTATTTGTATTTTGACACTTCCCGTTCTTTCTTAACCAAATACCTAAGCCTAACATTACAAGCCTAATAAAGTCCTATTGATTCGAAGTGGTGTATTTTTCTTCATTAGTGGAGAGAGTTTGGAAGAGTGAGCCTATGGAGTTTGAGATTTCACCTTTTTGTTTATGGATATTCTGCATAATATTATCCGTGCATTATGGCTATTGGTTTGTGGTTTGATGGATGTTTAAGAGTCAATAACAAAAGTGAAATTGGCATTTGAGATTTCTTAAAGCTTAGGTGACATTTAATTATTCTATGTGGTGTGTGTTATTTACAATTTTTGAGACATTTGTGCAAATTAATTTTTGTGTGATTTTATAGTTTTAAGTTAGGATAGTCATAGGTAAGATGTTTGTGGGTATCATCACTGGAAACCCTCACGAGACTACAACTCGTCCTACTAGGGCCGCCTAGGGGTTTAAAGGCTTATTGCATACGCTTAATGTAATTTTGTCAATAGAATAAAATTTTCTTTGAAGTTTCTCTTAATGTCTCCTTTGAATTTATTAAATAGATCGCTTTTCTTGCTAGAGACTAGCAAGAAGCTGGTTGGGGGTTGTTGATAAGAGCTAAATTATTGCATTTTTGTTATGATTTAAATGTTGATATTTGTGTGAAAATTGTGTTTATTTGATTATTTAATCCACAAATGTCATTTCCTGGGTATTTCGTGTTTAAAGTGCAATTTCAGGTAAAATCATAATTTTGGAGAAGTTAGGGACAAAGTACAATGATCGGGATTGAATGAAAATAAGAAGAAAACAAATTTTCAAAATTTCGAATTTCGCCGCCGTCGAGAGTATTCTCGCCGCCGGCGAAAACCTTACGGAGAAAATGTTGAAAATCATGCAGGGAGCACGGATTTTGGCCAAGTGAATCTCACCGCCGGCCAAAGTATCTCGCCGCCGGCCATATTCATCTCGCCGCCGGCGAAAATCCTCTCGAGAGCACAAATTTTGGTAAACTCATCTCGTCGCCGGCAAACTAATTCTCGCCGCTGGCCAAAGAATCTAGCCGCCGGCCAAAATCTGAAAACCCAAAATTTAAATTTCCAGAAATCTCGCCGTAGCGAGACACATTTTTTATGTTATTTTGTTCCAAAATTGCCCCCCAAACCCTAGATCTATATATACATTATGATGGAAAAAGAGGGGGACGGCAGAGAAAGTGGATCTAAGTTATTTTTGGAGGAGAAAAGAAAATTTTGGAGAGAAAGGTTGGAGAAGCTTGAAGGATCATCACCATTGTTGCTACCAAGTCTTCCTCTTCAAGAGTTTTTCATCTCTTCTCCTTAGCTTTTATTTTCTGCATTTTATTCAGAATTGTTATTCATGGATTCAATTGAAATCATGTTTGTTCTTATTTTCGTTATGAACTAATTCTTTTTGTTAAGGCTATGATGTAGTTGAATCAAAAAAATCTGATTTCTTGTGTTATGGTTATATGAATTCATTGTTTTCTAGTTGAGTATTTATTTCCATGCTTAATGCTTTTAAATTTATGATCAAGATTTAAATGATTTGTTGCATTATATTGAGACCGAGAGGAGATGTGTAATGAATGCTTCTTGTGATAAATACCATATGTTGAATGCGAGTGTGAGAACTAATGCATGATGTTTGTGGTTATTCTAGAAATTCCATAAATCGTAATGTACTTGTTTGTGATTAAATCTTCATAGAAATATAGTCGGTTTTCATAGATAAGTAATTCTAATATAACTCGAGAGAAAGTATTAGGTAAATTTGGGTTTTTCAACCATCACTTCTAACTTTGATTTTCATATAACATGACTTGAAATCGGATTGAATTGATTTATCAAAATCAAATGCCTTAGCGTTTTTAATCATTTGTGAACAACATTAAATTTTGTTATTTACGTTTAGTTTTATGTTAATCTGCTTTTAAAACAATTTCAACAATTCGGTTTTCAAATAAAATTAAGGTTAGTCAATTTCGGTACTTAGTGACGCCATTCCTTGTGGGTTCGATATCCATACTTTTGTATACTTTATTACTTGAACGATTCGTACACTTGCGAAATTACGCATCAATCTCTCTATGTAGTAATGAAATCTCTTTGTTCTCTCTTATTAATTGTAATTTGTGGTTTGTTTATGACCTCCTCGGTCTTTCAAAAATAGCTAAAATTGGTCCTAATTAAATTAGAATTTGTAGTAGCTTTAATATAAGGGCTAAGTTTGAAAGCTAGAATTCAAGTCAAGGCTGATGTGTCAAAATCTTACTCATCTCAATTGATCATGGCTCTCACTATAGGATTTTGGGCAATATAGGATGGCCGTGACTATAGAATAAGAAACAAATATGGGTAGTCACAAGTTTGTGTCCATCCTATAAGTATTATAAGATGACTATTATGACAAATTTGAGGCACAATTTTATAGAATGGTCATTGATCATCTTTAAAAAAATTATTTTAGGGTGGCTAGTAGCTATCCTATATGCCAACATAGAGGATGGCTATTAACAACCCTATATTTTGGCGGTAGGATGGCTACTAACTGTCCTTAAAGATTTTTTGAAAAAGAAATACCCTCAAACTTCTCATGTATGTACCGTTCTCTCTCAGCTCACTCAATCTCCTTAGCCTCTCAAAGTGCTCATCTCCTTCTTGCAGTTTTCAGTATCCAACCGTTTCAATTGATCATTAGCCATCTATCATTATCATCCCTCGATAATCGCACACTATTCCTAGCATATTCCAGATTTTCTTCCCATCGTGTGGTTCAACTGTTCTTATCATGTTCCATCACCAATAGCCATCCCAACAACCAGTAGGGCCATCACCTCATCGTCATCTTCCTACCAACCGTTTAGTTGTGTTGTCTCCTATAGTCGTCTATATCTCTATCCATTGTTCCTTCACTATTTGAAAGGTTTGTTTTCTAGTCCTATTTTGTTTTAGTTTATATTGTATTTGTTTCGTGTCAGCATGGAATTTTACAAGTTATTAGAAGTTTAAAAACGTATTTCAGCATTAATTTCGTATTTCTTCTTTATATTTTTTTAATTTTTTCTTTATTTTATTTTCTTAACTATGTGACCTATTTATGCACGTAGTTGCAACTATTGGATTTAAAAGCAAAAGGGTTGAGATTCCATGGCATGTAAATCCTCAAGTTTCTCCACTAATTGAAGCATGTTGGGCCAAGTAATATCATAGAGTCTTTCAAGCTATTGATTAAAAATCCCATACCCAATCTATCGGCAAAAATACCTTTACTTAATAGGAGACTACAATCTTCTTGAGAAATCTTTTTCATACACATAACAGTGATTTTAGTTGGCTTGCTATTTCCTCGTATACAAATTTTCTTAAAATTTATCATTATATACTAATTTATGTTAAGTATTTCACTTGTCTTATGTTCGCCACGCACGAAATGTGTGCAATGAATACGCAAGTATACGTATCGCAACAAGTAATATAATGATAAAAAAATTTCGTTCGCACGTAGATTATTTTATTAAAAACTAATTTTTATAACTAAAAATAATAAAAATCAATATTTTTGGTATTTTTATATTTTAAGGAAGCAAAATTAAAATAACTAACACTAAATAGAAAAAATTAATTAAATCAAATTTGGTAACTAAAAAGATATATGGGAAAATATCTAAGAATACTTAATCCCCAAATTTTCTAAACATATGAATCGTTAAAATCCCCAGATTATAATTATCAATTAATTACATGATCAATTAAATCTAACCGAATATGTTTTCCTCTCTCAAGAAAAATACACACCATATAGTAATTAATTTAATCACATTTTTTTCCAATTAAATTGCATATTATTCATTAAGTTCATCAATTATGAATCAAATACATAAAATCGTACATCTCTGCCTAGAAACTATGCATGTTATTTACTCAAGACAAACTATTAAATAATTCTCTCAAATTTATTTAATTGCCTCTATAGATAAATTGTTGGTCAAACAATTAATAGCATACAAATCATATTAAATTAAAATTATAATTCGGGTAAAATATTAAATCATCACATGGTAAACAAATTGGGTTCATAAGATCCCTAGACTAATAAATTAACTACACATAATTGTGTTCATAAAGATCATAGTTTTTTTATAAAGAAAGGCATAAAGATTGATAAAGAAAAGAGTAGAAGAAGAAATACAATCAATCTCTTAAATTGTATAATTAATCTTCTCTTGAATCTCCACCAAAATTATGTCTTCTAGCTCTTGAATTTTTCTATATTTTTCTCTCTTTTTAGCTCCAAACATTGACCAAAAAAATGCTATTGGAGGGCACTTAGGGTTTATGGAGTGATTAGAGGCTTAAATATTGCTCAGGTGCGATCTGGATCATCATATCAGCTTCAAATCAAGGGCTACGATCAAAACAAGCAAAACTGACAACTCTAGCCAATCACAATGCGAGACGTGGTATTATAAATTCACTAGGTGAATCAGGGAGCGACGTATGGCAAGGGAGATCGGTCAGTCACATGTGGTGAGACATTATTCACAGAAATGGATGGCGTGGCTCACAAGTGGAACGCACGGAGCAATGGCGTATCAACACTTGGCAACGTGGTGGCATATGTTTCATCCTCCTCACACGCGGTGTAATGTGATTCTCTCTCTATGCTTATGTGGTGTCTACGTGGCTTACCCAGTCAGCTTACATGTTTGCGTGGTAGGACACGTCGCATCTTCTGATTGATTCTATGTTAAAAATTCATAAAAAATCCAAAAAAATCCCAAAATATTCCACAAATTATATTTTTATCTTTTCACTAAAATGTTTATATTTTAATATTTTCTACCCTAAAAATACTATTTATTAAATAAAACAAGTAAATATTAAGTAAAAAAGTGCACTAATGACTCTACTTTCATAGAGTCATCTCACCCTCAAACTTAACTCTTTGCTTGTTCTCAAGTAAAGCCAAGTATAAATAAATAAAATTACTTTGGTAGTATATTCATAAATATACTTCTATTTGTACATGCATATTTCATAAAAATTATCCCTATCAAAAGTCACACAATCTTATGATAAAGAGGTTCACATATTCATCAATCAATGTTCCATCAATACAAGGATATTCACACAATCTTGTGTACGTACTGCACATGATATCATCCAATGCACTCATGAAATCAACATATATGAGTATCAATCTTAGAGCAAGTCTCATAAGTCTATTTTTCATATCCCTCTCCATTAATATAAATATACACTTAGCTTAAGATCAATAAGGGCTTTAAATGCTTGTAATATAAGGCTTATGTTGGGGTTGATAAATGAAGACATTTAGACTCTTTCTACACCTTAGCTTTCTTTTTTTTCTTTTCATCGTGCACTTTTTAACTGCAATTAAGCTTTTACTTGATATTTTGGTGCACCCTTTTTTTACATTCTTTTTTTCACATCCTTCTTTTGTAACTTCACAACACCCCCCAAAACTTATTTTCAATTCTATTTTCATTTTCTTTATAAGGATAATTTTGTTGTGAGTTCTGCTTATTCTTTTTTTTTGTAGGGTGCATTACATTTCACCTTACGCTATAGCATAACACATGATTTATTTTTCTTCTTTTCATACAAGCTAAAGGTGCAAGGGTAAGGGTAATACTTATTAGTTAGGCATTAAATGTGATTTAAAGATATGAAAGGTTATTTGTTAAGCTTAAATGGGTGACTAAAGTTATTAATAATGGTTTGCTTGAAAGGCTCAATCGATCTAAATAAGGCCTAAATCATTTCTCTTGCTAAATACTATTTAGGATTTTGCCTCAAGAGATGATCAAATAGATTCTAAAACTTGGTAGATCTCATCAACTCGTATAACTCACTACAAATTTTCTCTCAATAAGCACACCAAAATCAATCATGAACATGTGCATACAAATTTGAATCAATCCAATCAAAACTAGAAAGCATATCACATGATTAATGTAAATATCTTACCAAATATGTTATATTCCATATCCTAGTATTGAAAACCAATTTTTATCATTAAGTTCATATGTTTTATATCAAGCATCCATACATTTAGTTTCCTTATATTTATCAATTTCTACCCAAATCATGATTAAAAACATCTTAAAAATAAAAAATATCGCTAAAACATATTTCCTAAAAATTTAAAATGCATAGTAGAAAAATTAATGTAAAGAATGAAGTTCTCTCCCCCAAACTAAAATTACACATTGTCCTCAATGTGCACATATAATTATGAAAAGGTCAAGAAAGGAAAACTCACTTAATCATGGCACACCACATCTGTCGTTGAAATGCTCATTCTTGTTCTGCCATTTCTCTCCACATTTATTCACCTACGAAACAAAAGAATTGAAAATATAACTAAATTAAAGTTGGGTTTCCTCCCAACCAGTGTCACGTTCAACGTCCTTGACTAGATGGTCCTACATCCCTTTGTATCCATTTACTTTTGAGTTTTCCTGGAAACTGTTTGAGTCTTGATTTGTTCAATAATACTTTATGTTTTGGCTCACAAACATGGTGCTCAATTCTCTTCTAATGCTATTTTTTTCCGTTTGAACTTCTTGGCATTCTTATAAGTACTCCACTGTAACCCATCCAATTTATGCATTTCTAATAGCTCTTTCACCTCTTCATTGGACTCTTTCACTTTCATACTTCACTGGGGATATGAGGGTAAAAGTGTGTGGTCTAAACTTGGTGGCTCTTCAATTGATAGTTTGAGTTTAGATCCTATCTCAAAATATTTCATAATCGCCTTTGATATATATATATAAGAGGCACGTCCTCCAAAAAGTTCACACAATCTACAATGTCAACCTTTGATGCCATACTTTCAAAGTTAAAAAATGTTGAGTTCTTTTCTAGTGAGTTTATGTCCCTATTCATAGCATCATCTGTAGTAGTCTTAAGTGTGGGCAACTCAACAGATTCTTTTAAGTTATCCCCACAATCAGTAAAATTTATCCTTAAACATTCATTAGCATTCTTAATATCAGGGGGTTCAGGTTCTTTAAAGACTTTAAATATTACTTGTTCATCTTGTACTCTCATTGTAAGTTCACCTTTTTATACATCAATGAGTGCTCTTCTGGTTGCTAAGAATGGACAAAAAAGTATGATAGGAATGTCACGGTCCTCTTCCATGTCTAGCATAATAAAGTTCGATCATTAGAAAATGATTTTTTCTACTTTTACTAGCAAATCTTCTACCACACCCCAAGGTCTCTTAATTGATCTATCTACCATTTGTAATGTTACTGAAGTGGGTTTGGCTTTACCAACCCCTAATCTCTTGAAGATCGATAATGGCATGAGGTTAATGCTAGAACCCAAGTCACATAATGCCTTGCAAAAACGGATGTTCCCAATAGTGCAAGGCATGTCAAAACTACATGGATCTTTCAATTTTGGTGGTATTTTTCTATTAAGGATGGCACTAAAACCTCTAGTCATTGTTATTGTTTCATGATCCCCAAGCCTCATATTCTTTGATAGTATATCCTTCATAAATTTGGCAAAAGACGATGTTTGTTTAAGTGCCACTACAAATGGTATGTATAAAGCTTCTTGAAAACTTCCAAAAATTTTGAAAACTGCATATCTAACTTTTGCTTTTGCAGTCTTTGAAGGAAAGGAATAGTGGGTTTATAAAGGTTGTTTTTCTTTGGCTAAATTATTTCCTTTTTAGTGCTCTCTTTATCCACTAGTTCCTTCTCATCATTTTTAATTTCCTGTTTCTCCTCATCCTTTTCTATCTAAAGTTCTTGTTCTAAAGTTTTACCACTCCCTAAGGCTATGGATTTGCACTGGTCCTTACCTCTTTTTTCGTTTACAATTGTGTCACTTGGAAGGTTACCTTGAGGCCTTTAACTTGTAGCTTGAGCTAGTTGCCCCATTTGGTTCTCCAAATTTCGAATTGAAGCCTCTTGAGTTGACACTTTTGTATTAAATGATTGGATGAAGTCTTTCATCATCCTTATGAAGGCATTTGTATTTTCTATAATAGGTGGCTTCTTCTCAAGGCTATGGATTTCCACCTTCTTGTTGTTGTTACTCTAAGAGAAATTTGGATGTTGTCTCCATCCTAGGTTATATGTGTTCAAGTATGGATTATTTTTTAGATTCACATTACACATATAGCATATGGATTCAAGATTATTTGGACAATTATCAAATGAATGAGCTCTTACACAAAACACACACGACACTCTTGAATTTTGGACCTAGTTTAGACTTGTTGGTGAGTTTTGAGCCTTCAAAAGATTAGCCAAAAATGAAAATTGAGCTGTAAGTGTTGTGATATCATTTACCTCAAGCACTCTGGCTACTCTTCTTGTGGTTTTCATTCGGTCCATTGGCCATTGATAATTATTGCTAGCCATTTTCTCAAGTAAATCGTAAGCTTGATTGTAAGATTTGGCAAGCAAAGCTCCATTAGTAGATGCATCAACAATAGTTCTTTTGTGAGCATTGAGACCACTATAAAAAGTCCTCATTTAAATCCAAGAAGGAATACCATGATGATGACACTTCCTTAGCAATTCCTTAAATCTTTCCCATGCTTCATATAGAGATTCACCTTCTTGTGTTGGTAGGTTGTAATGTCATTACTAAGCTTGGAATTATTTGTTGGTGGGAAGTATTTCACCAAGAATTTCTCCGCCAAACCATTCCAAGTTGTAATGGAATCAAGTGGCAAATATTTTACCCAAGCTCAAGCACGGCCTTTCCCATCACATCATTGAAATTGAATGAATCTACAACTTCCATAAACAATTTGAGATGAAAATGAGGAGCCTCTATTATCTGTTGAATTGTCCAATTGTTTGTAGCATTTGAAACATCATTGGCTTTAATTCAAATTGATTAGCTTGAATGTTTGGCCTTGTAATACTTGGATTCAACCCCTCCAACATAGGTATTGCATATTCATTCATAGCTCTATCTCTATCATCCATAAAAATCATTTGATTGTTCAAGTTTAGCTCATTATTGTTTATTTCTAATGGATTAGCCATTTCTTCTTTTCTAGTTGATCTCAAAGTATGCTTGTTGTTTTTTTTAAGAGAACATGAACGTGCAAGTATACACAATCACAAGTAATAAGTGATTAAGTAAGATATAGTTCCCCTGGAGTTTGTTACTGGTGTTTGTTGTGTGTTTTGTAACACACAGAAAATCGTGCAAGTATACACGGTCACAAGTAATAAGATTTGTAAGTAGAGTATCGTTCCCACGAGGATTTGTTACTATAGTTTGTTGATTACTAAAATTGTATCTCTCTGATTTTATCCAAAATAATCGTAGATTAAGAAAAAGGTAATAAGAAAATAAAAGAACTCTAGGATTGCAGTTTTTCACTAAACTAATTCACCCCAATAATATTATTTTCTCTTTATTTATATTTTTTTAGTACATTTAATTTGTCAACCGAAAACTTCTATTTTTATTCATACATCTCTTCCAAGCTCCGTATAAACACACCTCGTTAAATTAATTCACTATATCTCTATGAGAATTAAATTTACCAAGATTCATTAAGTTCTAAGTTCTCAAATGGCCGCACATACAATTAGGGTATATTCCTATCCTTCATCATACATGTCATTCTATCTACGAGCAATATACACAAAAATGCCTCTCTCGAGTTTATTAATGTACAAAATCGTTTTGATAAAATTGTAAATAATCAAAAAAGCATTAAGCACAAGGTAGAATGAACAAATCGAACGTTTATAAATCTTTCAAAAATAATTAAAATCAAAGCTTCATAAATTTAGATCAAATGCAACCCTAGAAAAATTAATTTACTTCATTAAATTAAAAATTAATATTACAACAGATGCAGAAAAATTAGAAGGAAATTAAGACATCAAGTAACGAAAATATTTGTACACTTGCAGAACACTGACAAAAGCCAAAAATGGCTTACGTGTGTTCTCCGAGTCCCAAAACCGAACAACACAAAAATTCTAAACTCTACCCAAAACTCCAAAACCTCCTAAAACTATCATCTTATCTCCTATTTATAGCTAAAAATAATACAACTAAAATATTACATTTTTTATTTTCTTTTTTTTATAAAAAACGCGTAATAATTTGTATCGAAAAACAAAAATCACGTGTATCGATTTTATTAATTAAATCACATGTGAACTAGCGGCGCCGATTCTGCATTTTTTAAATTCTTTATGCATGCCACATGTCAGCGTCTGATTCGCTGAAAGGAATTAATGCGAACACGTGGCAGCTTATGATTGGCTTCTAGGAACGTGCGCAGGAAACATCAGAGCACAGAGCAACGGCTACACACGGGCTTGATCCTGCGCTTTCGCGCTCATGATAACATACCACGTGTCATCACATGATTAGCTGAAAAATAGAGTGGGACATGTGGCAATTTCTGATTTCAGGAATGGATTCAGGTGGACACGTGCCATCTTCTGATTCACTGAAACTCCAGTTGCACGCAGAGATCAACGCACGGGATCAGAGGTAGGCGTACGTGGGGGACAGCGACTGGTGGGCCCCACTAGGCGTACCAAGCCGCGTGAAAAATTGAGACCTACACCCACTCTCTTTGGTCGGGTGTGATAAGGACGCGCGAATCTCAACCGTGTATTATCTGATCGGACGGTCCACGATTCGCACGTGTAGCTTGGTGCGTAGATTCTTCTCACCTGCACAGGAAATTAAACTTTATTAATTGCATTTTGACCGACAAACATATTTCAAATTACATTTTCAACTTTCTTTAATTACAGTTAAGCTCTTTTCTAATTTTAAATTAAATTTTTAAACTTTTAATAATTAAAATGAAACCCAAATTTAATTTAAATTATATTTTCGATTTTTATAAATTGTAATTAAGAACTATAATATTTGAAGTTATATTTGTGGACATAAATTTGACATTAAGTATATTTTTGATACAAATTATTTACTTTTATTAAAAATATATAAAAAACAATAAAAACTAATTTATTAATCGAAAATTAACTAAAAACATCAAGAACATAGCAATTATAATTAATAAAATAGGTGAAAATAACTATATAAAATACAGTTATCAGTGTTCGTTAAGTACTAAAATTGTTTCAATTTGATTTTATCCAAACAATCGATAGTTTGATGCAGTTTAACTAACTAATTTTTATAACAGCTTATAAGAAAATTCTAGGATTGGAGTTTTACCAAATTAATCCATTTGAATCATATTATTTTCTCTTGATTTATGTTCTCGCATTTAATTTTTCAACCAAGAACCCCTAATTTATCCATATGTCTCTTCCAATAACAAATAGACACATCTCGCTAAAATAATTCACTATATTCCTATGAGAATTAAATTCACCAAGATTCATTAAGTTCAAAGTTCTCAAATAGCTACATGTATAATAAAGGTATATTCATATCCCTTATATATATATGTTATTCTATACACGAGCAACACACAAAAATGTCTTTCCCAAGTTTATTTAAGTGTCATAGATCAATTAATTAATCTTCCAACAATCAAAAGCATTAAGCACAGATAAAATAAATAACTTAAAGACATCCCATAAATCATTCAAAAATAATTAATTTAAGCTACATTGTAACCATAGAACAAATAAATTAGTTCATAGCAAAAATAGATATTACAATACGAAAACATTTATACATTTCAGAGAAATAAAATTAAAACAAAAATATTAGAAGAAACTCTTTCATGATTTCTCAATGAAAAATAAAATTCCTTCCTTTTTCTTCTTCTTTGTTGTCTCCTTTCTCTATATTTTTCCCTACAAAATAACAACATAAATTAAAAATATAGCTTCTGTGTGTTGTATCTATCTTTTCAAACACGCAGAGAAAACTAAGAACAAAAAAGGAATTGAACTGAAAACTCAAAAACAAAAAAAAAACTCTCTTCTTCTTCCCCCGCGTCTCCAAAATATACATCCCCTCCTCAAAACACGCGTGTAGTGAGAGACAAAGCATGAAAAACACTCGTAGTGAGAGAAATATTTTGCATTTTTTATTTTACAATACGCGTCATATGTGGCGACATATTACTCGTTGGAAAAACAACAAGACCCGTGGCAGCTTTGTATTGGACGGGATGAGAGGGTGCACATGGCTTTGGTGGACCGCGTCACACGAGATACATGTGCACTAGTCTATGCACAATAGTTGGCCTCCACTTGCGTGGAGCATGCGACTCACGCACGATCTGAGCCGTTCATGATTTGATCTAACGGTGGGTGAGGGAAAGGCATTTGAGGGAATCATCTGGACAAATAGGTGGGCCCTCTCTACGCGCCAGACAGCGCAGACAGATGGAAACCACTCTACATACCGAGCAATGTGCCATAACTGGAAACGTGTACAATTTCCTGTGTAACGTGTGCATCTCACTCGCCTCATCCTCACCGTTGACAATGATGCGCGTGGTAGTCCTCCTCTGCGCAGAAAAACAAAAGTTTTGTTAATTGCATTTAAGCCTTCTAATTTAATTCAAATTAAATTTCCAACTTTTGTTATTTGTAATTAAGTATTTTTTTTACTGAAAATTCTTTAATTTTCTCTAAAAATATATTCCTTAAAAAATAAAAATAAATATTAATTTAAGAACTTAAAATTAATTAAAAACATTAAGAACCTAGCAATTGTAATTAATAAATTGTACAAAAATAACTCTAAAACATAGAGTTATCAATGCTCAATTTCAATATCTAAAGGTAAGATTTCTCCCTCACGAACTCTGCTCATGCAATAGACTTAACTATGTTTCTACAATACTAAAGGATATGTCTAAATAAACAACTAAATAAATAAATTAACATTAAAAAACAAAATAAGTAAACAAAATAAATTAAATAAATTAACTAAAATAAATAAATAAACAAGTCACTAAAAACAATAAGTAAATTAAAATTAAAATTAAAGTAAAGAAAAATAACAAAAACAAATTCTAATATTTATAATCCCGGACAATGGCGCCAAAAACTTAATCGCCACACACAAAATGTGTGCAATGAATACACAAGTATACGTATCGCAACAAATAATATAATTATAAGAAAATATCATTCTCACAAAGATTATTTTATTAGCATCTAATTTTTAAAATAAAAAAAATAAAAATCAATTTTTTTGTGTTTTTATATTTTAAGGAAGCAAAATTAAAATAACTAAAAGTAACTAACAACAATTAATTAAATCAAATATGGTAACTAAAAAGATATATGAGAAAATATCTAAAAATACTTAACCCCCCAATTTTCTAAACGTGTGAATTGCTAAAATCCCTCTAATATAATTATCAATTAATTACATAATCAATTAAATATAACCTAGCATGTTTTCCTCTCTTAAGTAAACTACACATCATATAGTAATTAATTTAATCACACTCTCATGCCAATTAAATTGCATACTACTCATTAAGTTCATCAATTATAAATCACATACATAAGAATCATACATCTCTACCTAAAAATTATGCATGTTATTTAATCAAGACAAACAATTAAATAATTCTCCCAAATCTATTTAATTGCCTCTATAAATAAATTGTTGGCTAAAAAAAATTAATAGCATACAAATCAGATTAAATAATATAATTAAATTATAATTATAATTGGGATAAAATATTAAATCATCATATGGTGAAAATTAGGTTCATAAGATCCCTAGATTAATAAATTAACTACACATAATTATGTTCATAAAGCTCATATTTTTCATAAAGAAAGACATAAAAATTGATAAAGAAAAGAGTAGAAGAAGAAATACAATCAATCTCTTGAATTGTAAAATTAATCTTCTCTTGAATCTCCACCAAAATTGTGTATTCTCTTGAATTTATCTATATTTTTCTCTCTTTTTAACTCCAAAAATTGACCAAAATTATACTAACGGGGACCATTTAAGATTTATAGAGTGATTAGGGGCTTAAATATTGTTCAGGAGCTATTACTCTCTGAGGCAAGAATAGTTTAGGTTGTTCACCAAGTCTCTCAGGGTTAATAAACTAAAGGGTTATGTAGATCAGATGGTTATTGAAGCAAAGGTAAGCAAGTAATTGGGTTGAATATTTTCTAAGCATTTGAGTCTTGACTCTTTTCTTTACTATGTTTTTGATTTATTTTCTTAAATCTATGCATTAAACATAGAAGCCTAGTAGATTATATTTTGTTGATGAAATTGTGATTTCTAGGATTATAATACTCTATGATTGGTTGATTTTCCACCACATGATTTCATAATTATCCTGCAGATTGTGATGGTAATACTTAACATGCAAATAGTGAATCCAAATTGTTATATTTGGATTGCTAAAACTTGACATGCAAATAGTGAATCCAAATTGTTATATTTGGATTGCTAAAACTTGACATGCAAATAGTGAATCCAGATTTATTTTTATTTGCTTGTTATACAATCTCTATCAATCTGGATGACATTGCTTACTTGATTTTATATGAATCCAGATTTTTATATCTGGATTGCTAAAACTTGCTTGTTAAAAATATACTATCTTTGTGAGAATTTTCATCCTATAAATTAATCAGAGTAACAATAGTGGATGGTCTAGGCACCATCAGGCACCGGCACCGACACTAGGCACCAACAGGCACTGGTACCAGTATAAGTGCAATAGAATTCTACTGAAGTCGTCATGGACTTGAAAATGTTGATTTCAAGTACACTTATAAATGCATTGAAGAAGTATACTAATAAATGATTTCAAGAAGTACACTTGTAAATGATTGTAATAGTAAAAAGTCATTTTGTAATAGTAAGGCTATTCTTCATAGTCATTGTAAATATTAGAATTAGCTAGTCATGTTTCATTATGTTTTAATGTATAAACTCTCAAATTTAATTTCACTTTTAATTTTAATATAATATTATTTTTAATATTGTAATTAATAAATTTCTTGTAATTTATATTGACTTTTAATATTGTAATTAATAATTACATTTTTACTTAAATTTATTGCTATAGGGTATGTTTATAGCCTTGATTATGTAAAAAATCGAGACCATAGACGTACCCTATGGCCTTAGTTTTGATAAAAATCGAGGTCATAGACATGTCCTATGGCCTCGGTTATTTAAAAATTGAGACCATAGGATATGTCTATGGTCTCGGTTAAAAAGTCGAGGCCATAGGTAATAGTTTATGGTCTTTCTTATTATGTCTTGGTTCTTATAACTGTGGTTATAGACCTACGGTCACAATTAAAAACCGAGACCATATGTATGTATTGTAGTAGTAATGGCTAGTGATGTAGCAGGTAAGGTGGCCACTCGAGACTCTATAAATACTCTTACTTCTCTCAACTCTCCACCCATTGGTTTAGTACCAAAACCCTTCCAAAATTCACATTGATATTTATATATGTTATTGAAATTATTATGGAGTGATCACATTTGAGTGTGAGTCATTTTAAGCTTAGTTATCAAATAATTTTTTGCATAGGAATGTGGTTTGATTGTGTGCCCTTCATACACAATTTGAGTTCTATGGTGGATTTTGTGTCCCTTGACGTCATTAGTGGTTACACTACTTGTTACTAATCTAGGTTTACCAATCACACTGCATTTGGTAGTGTTGGCTATGGAGGAAATTTGGGTTCACATGTTGAACCAAGTAATTGTAGAAGCAACAAGTAAAAGTGGTAGTAGGTAGTTCGAATAGAGGTCATAGGTGATAGAGGTAATAATGGTGTTATTGTCCATTAGAGTTGTATCTTGTTTATTGTTTAGTGAATTATTTGCTGTTGAATGGTTACTTTAAGCAACCCGAGGATATTACCATAGAGATACGGTTTCTATGTGGGTTTACCTTGTTATATTGCTTGTTATGTATGATTAGTTATTGAGTTAGTATAATCTGAGTCTGTTGTGTATATGTTTCAGCCTATTGAAGCATAAACTCTTATTAGAAAACATTTTTTGTTTACTTGCTTTCTATTTTGATATATACTATATACTATTGCAAGTTATCTTCTTTTCAATATTAAATTATTTGTGCTTCTACTGTGTGTATAACTTAAGTTTTTTCTGTTATATTTCTTACAAGTTAAGTTCAAGTCCTTTAAGAGTCTGTTTCTCCTTAATTATGTTCTGAACCGGGTCGTGGAATCTTTCAGTTACCATATAGATAAGATTTTTACGTAAGTTTATTTCGTTATATCGTTGTGTTTTTAAGTTTGCTTATAATGTAAATACAATTAGGATTTGTTCTAAAAGTCTTGCACATAGGAGGTTTTGAATGTGATATGGAAAGATATATCTCTATCCATTGCATGTTTTCCTATTCTACTTTGCAATGCTTCCTACTTTAGATTAAACCGGTGGTTTTTATATTAAGTTCATGTCTGTTATGTCCTATGTTATATATCATTTTCTATTTTCTTTCTTGTTGTTTATTCTTTTTGCTAATTGCGAGTTAAGGTCGTGTCTCAAAAAGTTTTTGTTTCCTTACCCTAGTTATTTATTGGGTTTTAAACTCTCTCAAATATTAAAATACTAATTTAATAAATTAATTTAGGTATAGTGATGTTTTGTTTGACTCACTGAGAAACAAGTTGGATGGTTGGGCCATGTCATAAGTGGTCACTTTTGGGTTATTCTCGTGTTGTGTTCATGAATCATGTAAAATTGACAATTCTTTGCGTTGAGCAATCAGATATATCATTTTGTGACAACCTCTAAACTTGTTTAGAGATGTTTGGAAAACTTATACTAAAGTTCATAGTATAGTTATATTTTTAATTTTTAATATTTTATACATATTTTAATATAATACGAAAATAAAATATGTTTTCATGTGAAACATTAATCGCATAAAACTTTATAACTTGCATTTTTCTAATACTTTTTTACAGAGTCAAATTGGTTCGTTGTTGATCATCGATGATTTTCTGGACCGCATGTGCATGTAATTATGTTTGATGCTTAACACTAATAAATATTTAATATATTTCTAATAACTATAGTATTCGCATATCAACTGAGATTTGAATCTCATATCTCACAACTCTATATCTCATCACCAATTGAAATGCATGTAAAAAGGTTACATATGTCCGGATAATAATATATTTAAATAATTAAAAACTAAGAAGTGGTTTTATGTTATTATCTGGATTACATATAGTCATTTAAATAATCCAATTTATTAGAAAAAAATGAATGAGAATTTTTCAATTTCTCAATTTTATTGTTGTGTTTTGGGGTTTAATTTGTACGTGTTTTAGATTATTTTGTAACATGACGTATTATATTTTTTCTCATCATTGTGGGATTTGTAAAACAAAATACTAAAAGTCAGACCACACCACCTCGTATGGAAATCATGATTCAATTTGATCACACATGAAAATTTTTAATTTTTTTCACTTTTAAACCATACACACATCAATTTTTAATATTTTATTATATTATAATTACATTTTTTTTCTAAAAATGAGAATAATATATTACAATTTGCTTCTCTTTTTTATCGACTTAAATAATTTTGACACAACTTATAAATCCAAAACAAAAAACATAACCACTTTTTCATCTCTCATTTAGCAGAACCCCTAAAATAACTAAATTTCAAACATTTATATGTCTCCAACTTTCCAACACTCGAATCTTAATATGTTAATTATATAATTCAGTTGATCAAATATGGAAAAGGTACTCCGGCAACTAGGGAAGATCGCCGAAAATCGCACAATTTCTACTACTTGAGAGATTTCGAAACAATATTTTTTGGAATCGTGATAGGTAAATTCTACTGAATACATCGTCTAAAGGTTTGGTAGATTATTATCGAATATATCCAAAATGAAAGTAAGTAAAATAGGTTTCTTTTATTCCTATCAAACATTCTCAAGAAGTTCGACAAGATCCTACCAAACCTTTTCAAGAGATTCCATAGACTTATGCAACAACAGTTCTCCAATAGGTTCAGTAGGCTCCTACAAAAACTAAGTCTTACTAAAGCCAAGCCAACAAAAAGGTCCAATGAGGACCTAGAGGCATTCCTCCCACAAAAAAGGTTAACATTAAATGAAGAAGAAAAAGAGTGCAATCACGATTTCAAATTAAGCTTCCTCCTTGAATCCATTTGAAATATTCTAGTCCATTTGAAGTCCAGCTCATGAAAAATTCTATGGTGATGATCTTGATTGATAAGGATACAGCTCATGGTTGGTAGGCAGAAAGAAGAAAATATATGGATAATGTAAGGAGCTAGATGTATGATTTAGATTGTTTTGGTAGGTTTATATTGTATGACTTAGATTTATTAGTTGTTTCTATAAATACCTCTCAGTAGTTATGTAATAATCAAGTTAAAGAAATTAGAAAAAAAGTTTGAGAGTTTCTGAGTATTTTTGAAAAATCGTTCTTGAGTGTTCTTGAGTTTTAAACCATAATATTTCAACAAAGTGATATCAGAGCTGTAATTGGAAATATAAATATACACTATTATATATCAAATCGAAGCTCTCAACGAGACAAATCCGACGCCGTGAGAATCATCTTGATCAGAGTTTAGACACACCTCCACGTGCCGCCGGAAGGTTCTACCAAAAAGTGAATTAACTTACTGAGTTAGCCGAGTTGGAACTGAGTCCAATTGAGTTGACCGAGTTGTGAAGACTATTGACCGAGCCTCAGAGCGGTTTAACCGAGCCACCAAACTGTGAACCGAGTGCTGATCGTTGACCAAAAGAATTGACTTTGACCATTGACCAAAGGGTTGACTTCGACTATTGATTGCAAATTTTAGATTTTTTCCCGAAGTTCCTCCCAAGGTTTTTTTTATGTTTTGGATCCATCTGTGCAATCAGAATTTGCAAATTCTAACTATATTGAGATTTATGTCAAGTGGAGGCATAACATCGTTTCAAGTCCTGACACTCAACAACAACAACTATGATAATTGGAGTATGAAGATGAAGGCTCTTTTGAGTACATATGATGTGTAGAGAAAGGCTTAAGTGAGCCAAACGATGAATCTACTATAACGCAAGTGCAAAAAGAATCTTTGAAGGATTTGAGAAAGAGAGACAAGAAAGCTCTCTTTCTTATCTATCAAGCCTTAAATGATGATGGGTTTGAGAAGATTTCATATGCAACATCCTCCAAAGCAGCATGGAATAAGCTTCAAATTTCTTTCAAAGGAGCCAAGAAAGTGAAGAAGGTTCATCTCCAAACACTAAGAGGTGAATTTGAATCTCTACATATGAAAGTTTTTAAATCTATTTCCGACTATTTCTCGAGAGTCGCAGTTGTTTCTAATCAATTGAAAAAAACGGTGAGATGTTAGAAGATGTTAGAATAATGGAAAAGATACTTCGTTCATTAGATTTCAAATTTGAACACATCGTCATGACAATTGAGGAAATAAAAGATTTGGAAGAAATGACCATTATTGAACTCAATGGGTCATTACAAACATATGAAGAAAAGCATAAGAAGAAGTAAGGGATTACTGAGCAACTCTTCAAGATCCAATTCAAGGATAAGCATGAAATCCAAGGCAATGACATAACCCAACATGGCCAAGGTAGAGATAGAGGTTGTGGACGAGGTGGAAGCCACGGTCGTGGATGAGGTTTGAATTACAACAACAATTACAACAACTTCGAGAGAGCGGAAAGCTCAACATGAAGTAGTGGATGAGGAAATATGAACTCAAGGTATGGAAAATCCCAAGTTCAATGCTATAATTGTCAGAAATTTGGACATTATACTTCAGAATGTAAAGTTCCCAACAATAGAGTAGATGAGAAAACCAACTACATAGATGAGAAGACCGATGAGAAAGAAACTCTTTTTCTAGCACGAAAGGAGGGTGATGGTAGTCAACCAAATGCCTGGTATCTTGACAGCGGTGCAAGCAATCATATGTGTGGAAGGAAAGACATGTTCGTGGAACTAGATGAGTCAGTAAGAGGAAATGTCTCATTTAGAGATGATTCTAACGTAGCAGTGAAAGGAAGAGGTAACATTCTTATTCGCTTGAAAGATGGGCGACATCAATTTATTTTCAATGTTTAGTATGTCCCAAATATGAAAAGTAACATCTTGAGTTTAGGACAACTATTACAGAAAGATTATGATATTCATACGAAGGATTGTAATCTTTCTATAAAAGATGATAAGAATAACCTCATTGCTAACGTGCCGATGTCAAAGAATAGAATATTCTTGATCAACATACATGTGACATTGCAAAGTGTCTGAAAGCTTTCTACAAAGATGCATCATGGCTATGGCATCTTTGATTCGGGCATCTCAATTTTAGAGGATTGGAGCTACTATCTAAGAAGGAAATGGTGAAGGGACTACGTTGCATTAACCATCCTAATCAACTTTGTGAAGGGTGTCTACTAGGGAAGCAATTTAGAAAAACTTTCCAAAGGAGTTAGACTCAAGAGCCAAGAAGCCACTCAAGCTAATCCATATTGATGTGTGCGGACCAATCAAGCCTAGCTCTCTTGGTAATTGTAACTATTTTCTTCTTTTCATTGATGATTTTTCAAGAAAAACTTGGGTATATTTCTTGAAACAGAAATCAAAAGTTTTTGAAGTATTCAAAAGGTTCAAAGCTACAATGGAGAGAGAAAGTGGTAGAAAAATCAAAGCCATGAGATCAGACCGAGGTGGAGAATTTACATCTAGGGAGTTTCAAGAGTTTTATCGAGCAAATAGAGTTCATAGATCCTTAACAGGTCCAAGATCCCCCTAACAGAATGGTGTAGCTGAAAGAAAGAATATAACAATCCTCAACATGGCACGAAGCATGCTCAAAAGTAAGAAACTACCTAAGGAGTTTTGGGCGGAAGTAGTAGCATGTGCATTTTACTTGGCAAACTGATCTCCAACAAGAAGTGTATGGCGAAAGAAACTACAAGAGGCATGGAGTGGAAGAAAGCCTGGTATTTCCCACCTAAGAGTCTTTGGAAGTATAGCCCATGTTCATGTACCAGATGAGAGAAGAACGAAGCTTGATGATAAAAGCAAGAGTTATATCTTCATTGGCTATGATGCTAATTCAAAGGGCTACAAGCTGTACAATCCAGATAATAAGAAGATTGTGATTAGTCGAGATGTGGTATTCAACGAAGAAGGAGAATGGCATTTTTACTGTCACGCAGGTAACTTCAATTTCTTTCCTCAGTTTAAAGAAGATGAACAGACAATAAGGGAGCAACTAGGTGAACCTCAATAAGAGCTTGCAACTCTACCCACTTTACCTATATCAACCACTCAAGGAGACTCATCACCTTTGTCATCATCAAGTGGAAGTCAAGATGAAAGAGAAGTATCATGCACACGAATTCTAAAAGATCTTTATGAGGTAACCGAACGATTAGACAATCTCACACTTTTCTGTCTCTTTTTGCCGATTATGAACCAGTAAACTTTGAAGAAGTAGTACAAGAAAAGAAGTGGAGAGATGCAATGAATGAAGAAATTAGGGCCATTGAGAAGAACAACACATGGGAACTCACCTCCCTTCCTAAAGGACACAAGGAAATAGCTGTCAAATGGGTGTACAAGACAAAGAGGAATGCTAAGGGAGAGATTGAAAGGCATAAGGTGAGGCTAGTAGCAAAAGGATATAGTTAAAAGGCTGGAATTGACTATAATGAGGTATTTGCTCATGTTGCTCAATTAGAGACTACAAGATTAATAATTTCTTTGGCAGCTCAAAATAAGTGGAAGATACATTAAATAGATGTAAAATATGTCTTTCTAAATGGAGTCATTGAAGAAGAAGTTTACATTAAACAACTATAAGGCTATGAAGAAAAAAGTCACAAAGACAAGGTGTTGAAGTTGAATAAAGCACTTTATGGGTTAAAGAAAGCACCAAAAGTATGGAATAACCTCATCAACAAGTACTTTCTAGAGAACAACTTCACCAAGTGTCCCTATGAACATTCACTCTATGGCAAGATTGAAGATGGAAATATTCTAATTGTTTTCCTATACGTAGATGATCTCATCTTCACTAGAAGTAATCCGAAGCTGTTTAAAGGTTTTAAGAAGGTGATGACCCGAGAGTTCGAAATGACAAATATTGGGTTAATGGCATCACTACTACAAAAATGGGTATTTAAGTCGCTGTGTAAAGTCAGTTTTTGGAAAAAATAGACTTATAGAATTTAAAGTCGATTCGGTGTAGAACAGATGCTATCCACGTTGGACGTAGCATCGGTTGACGTGGAGAACCGACGCTAGCCACGTGGGTAGCATCGGTTCTCCATGTCAACCAACGCTACGTCTTATTTTTTAAATTAAAAATGGATGAAGTAAATACAATTAAAATTAATTATTATTTTATTTGACTCTTTAGAATTTAAGTTGGATAAAAATAGTATACTTTTTCCTTTTTTTAGATAATTAGTTTTAAAAATTATATAATTTTATTTATTTGCTTGGATATTTAAATTTATATATGTACCTACAATATATCTTTATTTAATTTTGTGTATATGTTTTAATTAAATATTATTCTAAAGTAATTATTTTTTCTATTTCTATAGTACGTATATGCATAGTCTAAATAATATAATAATTGACAAAAAAAATTTTAATTGCATGGATAGCATCTACGTGGCTAGGCGAACCGACGCTATCCACCTAATATATCCAAATTCGGCTCATTTTTTACAGAACTCCAATATCTTCATTCCTCTTCTCATTATCTTTCAAATCTACTATTTGTTTTTGAGAAAAATACTAAAATATTTTATACCCATTTTTGTATAAATTTTTGATTTAAGTATGTTTTTTATTTTGCTTGTTATTATGTTTGACTTATTTTATATGCAAATAATATCTAAAATGTTATGGGTTTGGTGGATTATATATATTTACTGTGTGTGGATAAATTTATTTATATATTATAAATAATTATATTTTATTAAATAGAATTTTGTAGCTTATTATTCAATTTATTTTATTTTTTGTATAACTTTTTTATTTAGGTATGTGTTTTTGTTTTGCTTGTTATTATGTTGGACTTATTTTATGTGGAAATAATATCTGAAATGTTGTGGGTTTACTGTGCGTGGATAAATTTATTTATATATAAATAATTATATTTTATTAAGTAGTGAATAGAGGAAAAATAATATGTTTTTTTAAATTTGTAAGAAATTATATTGGTATAAGAGTTATACGTGCTATCTATTGACTCTTAAAAAAATTATAAATATATATTTATAAACTCAATAATTTAAATAATATATATATTAATAAAAATCAAATAATAACTAAAAACTAAGTAGTATTATTACTTTTATTTATATATGCTACTTATGTGTTAAAATGTTAAATATGTTACTATAGTAGTCCCTATATGCTTCTATAGAATGTTATATACATATAATTAATATTATTTTTTAATTATGATATAGTAACATGCTTAGAAATTAGAATCAACCAAAGTGATTGGTTTTTATATATTCATGTTGGCATGTTGCTTATATTTTAATTTGTATAGAAATGGTTTTGTAAAATGATTAAAATGATAACTATTTTGTATTATGTATGTTTTGATATATATTCTAATAATTCAAAAATTTATATATAATAATACTTGAAATATATTCATTGGATACTTAATTAATTAATATGTTTAATTAATGTCATTAATAGAAAATGGACAAATCTTGGATATCAAAATGTAGAATTGAGCAAGACTATATTTCTGGAGTTGAAAGTTTCATGGAATTTGCTTGTAGAAATAGTAATATTGGAACTAGTATGATTCGATGCCCATGTGTTAAGTGTAAAAATGAGCGATTTCATGAATTTGATGAGGTTAAGTATCACCTTATCCGTAATGGTATTCTTTTGAGCTATAAATGTTGGTATTATCATGAAGAAAATATTGATAATACTTATGGGGAAAAGATAAATAAGAATGTGAGTGGATTACATACATCTTATCATAATGTACAGACAGAAAATATGTTTCATGTTGTTGAAGATGAATTATGCGAGGATGATCCCGAAACCTTTAATAAACTTATAGAAGATGCCAAAAATGCAAAAAATACACTAAAATGTCAAGATTGGTTCATTTGTACAATGTGAAGGCAAAACATGGTTTTTCTGACAAGGGATTCACAAAATTACTAAATCTACTAGTCGATATGTTTCCTGAGGGTATTGAATTACCATCTTCAATGTATGAAGTGAAGAAATCTCTTAGTCGATTTGGCATGGAATATCATAAGAGTCACTCTTGTCCAAATGATTGCATTCTTTATAGAAAATAATATGAGACATTACATAATTGTCCTATGTGTAAAAATTCGAGATGGAAGCATGGTACAAATGAGAGTACAACACATAAGAAAGGCGTGCCTGCAAAGGTTCTTTGGTACTTTCCTCCGATTCCTCGCTTTCAAAGGTTGTTCAATAGTAAAGATACATCAAAGATGTTAACTTGGCAATCAGATAATCGATCTGATAATGGGGTGCTACATCATCCTTGTGATTCTCCAAATTGGAAAGTAGTAGATAATTTATCTCCTCAATTTTCATCTGATATGTGCAATCTTCGTCTTTCCATTGCTACTGATGGAATTAATCCACACAGTTTCCTCAGTAGTAGATATAGTTGTTGGCCAGTAATTAACGGTAACAAACAACCTTCCTCCCTGGTTATTTTCTTTTGTGAATTAAGATTTGTGTGTCAAACAAAATCTCAACCCACGAGAAAATTACAAAATAAAAAAAAACAAAACAATAAAAAAACAAATTTATTTTTCTTTATGTGAGATAAGATTTGTGTGTCAAACAAAATCTCAACCCACGAGAAAATTGAAAATAAATTAAACATGAACAATAAACAAAAAAAAGATTTATTTTTCTATTTGTGAGGTAAGATTTGTGTGTCAAACAAAATCTCAACCCACGAGAAAATTGAAAAATAAATTAAACAAATAACAATAAAAAAATTTTTGTTTTGTTTTTTTTTTTTTGAATTAAAATCAGATTGATTGGTATTAATATCAACAATGAAAATAGTAAAACAAATCCCCGACAACGGCGCCAAAAACTTGTTGGGGTGTTTTGCAACACACAAAAATCGTGCAAGTATACACGGTCACAAGTAATAAAGATTTGTAAGTAAAGATCGTTCCCACGGAGATTTGTACTATAGTTTGTTGAGTACTAAAGTTGTATATCTCTGATTTTATCCAAAACAATCGTTGATTTAACAAAAAGGTTTAAAAATAAAATAAGAGAACTCTAGGATTGCAATTTTTCACCAAACTAATCCACTCCAATCATATTATTTTCTTTGAATTTATATTTTTTAGTACATTTAATTTGTCAACCGAAAACTTCTTTTTTTTTATTCATACATCTCTTCCGAGCTCCGTACAAACACACCTCGTTGAATTAATTCACTATATCTCTATGAGAATTAAATTCACCAAGATTCATTAAGTTCTAAGTTCTAAAATGGTCACACATACAATTAGGGTATATTCATATCCTTCATCATACATGTCATTCTATTTACGAGCAATATACACAAAAATGTCTTTCTGAAGTTTATTTTTATGCCACAAATCGTTTTGATAAAATTCGTAAATAATCAAAAAGCATTAAGCACAAAATAGAACAAACAAATCGAACGTCTTATAAATCTTTCAAAAATAGTTAAAATCCAAGCTTCATAAATTTAGATCAAATGCAACCCTAGAAAAATTAAATTACTTCATTAATTAAAAATTAAAATTACAACAGATTCAGAAAAATTAGAAGAACAAGAAGGAAAATTAAAACATCAAGAAACGAAAATATTTGGCACACGCAGAACACAACAAAAGCCAAAAAATGGCTTCTGCGTGTTCTACAGTCCAAAACGAACACCACAAAAATTCTAAACTAAAAAAAAAACTCTCAAACTCTACCATAACATCACCTATTTATTGCTAAAAAATACATCTAAAATATTATATTTTTATTTTATTTTTTTATCAAAAACGCGTAATAATTTTTATCGAAAAACAAAAATCACACGTATCGATTTTCGTATCGAAAAATATTAATTAATTCACGCGTGAGACATGGGCGCCGATTCTGCATTTTTTTAATTCTTTATGCATGCCACGTGTCAGCTTCTGATTCGCTGAAACAAATAGTGGGACACGTGGCCGCATCTCATTCGTTGAAAGAAACGGGCGCACGTAGAACCGGCCAAGACGGATCGGGGCACCGAGAAAGCGAGGCAATGTACGCGGTGAACGAGGGCGAGATTCTGTGCATTCGCATTCATTGTAAATAGCCACGTGTCGGACTTTGATTTGCTTAAATATTAGTGGGACACGTGGCATATTCTTATTCTATAAAAACTGAGGATGCACGTTGCTACCATAACCCGTGTCACACACACGACGCTACACGAATCGGTGTGCGACGGCCTCGTTCCACGCACTTCAATCCGGGACCGTTCAAGAGATCCAACCCGGTCAGCCGATGCGCCTCGAGGGGAATCTCGCAGCCCGACAGCGTGGGTCCCACCGACGCCGCCTCGCGCGATAGGTGGGCCCACCGGCACGCAAAGCCGCGCGAAGGAAAATCTCCGTACCCACTCTCCTTGGTCGGGCTTGATGAACACGCGTGAATCTGATCCGTTGATCCTTTGATCGGACGGTCCACGTTTCGCGTTTGGAATAGGGCGCGTGGCTTTCTTCTCTCCTGCACCGAATTTAAACTTTTATTAATTATATTTTGACCCACAAATATATTTCAATTTACATTTTCAACTTTGTTTAATTGCAATACAGCCCTTTTGGTAATTTAAATTAAATTTTAAACTTTTAATAATTGAAATTAAGCCCAATTTTAATTTAAATTATATTTTCAACTTTTTTAAATTGCAATTAATAACTCTTTTATTTGAAATTATATTTTTGGACAAAAAAATATGAAATTAAGTACATTTTCGATACAAATTATTTAATTTTATTAAAAATGTATTTTTAGCACATAAAATGGAAATATTAATTTATTTAACAAAAATTAACTAAATATTAAAAGAACATAGCAATTATCATTACTAAAATTGATGAAAATAACTATATAAAATACAGCTTATCAACAC
The DNA here is from genome assembly GCA_033030585.1 of Hippophae rhamnoides. NCBI lineage: Eukaryota > Viridiplantae > Streptophyta > Magnoliopsida > Rosales > Elaeagnaceae > Hippophae > Hippophae rhamnoides. The sequence goes on along the minus strand of CM065435.1, from coordinate 34,066,626 downwards.
CTAAACTTAAGTTTTGCTAGTCCTCGAGTAAAAGGAAGAAAATAAAACAAAGATAATCGCATTTAAAATAATGATTTTCAAAATATTTCTTTTTAAACATTCCAAATAACATAACTCAAAGAAATAAAAGAATTTTATCTAAGTATCAAAATCAATTTAAAAGTACATTACATTTTCACAATGAATTTTATAAGGTGTGTGTGTGAAGCTCTTTCAAATTTCATCACATGCAATCCTGGACGTTTATATAAATATAAAATCAAACAAATTATCATGAAATCACAAATCTCATAGTCTACTTTTCATTTCTCTCTCCACTAATGTAGACAAACACAAAATACAAAATCAATAGGACTTTATTAAGCTTGTAATGTATGGCTTAGGTAAAGGTAGGATAAAAGATAATATTTAGCTCAACTTTTCCCAAACATAACATTTTAGGATTGAAAAAGATAACTTCTATCATAAAAATAAACACTTCCCAATTTGGGATTTATCATCACATACCATTCTCTCTTTTTTTCTTTTTTTTTTTTGCTTTTTTTTTCTTTTTTTTTTCAAAATCTGTTTTTTTTTTCTTTTTTGTTTTTTTTTTCAGTAACCCTTTTTTTCGATATATCCTTCAACATTTACTAACAATTGTAACATGTTAGTGGAATAAGAAAAATAGGTATATCTACACACATATATATATATATATACTTTTTAGATAGGCTTTTGTAATGAGAAATATATATATATATATATAAACTTTGAAGCTCAAAAGGGGTATACTATGGATAATGCATGTAAAGGTAGATAGAAAGGCTCAAACGATCCAAAGATGGCCTAAATCATTTTTTTAGTTAAATGTTATCTATAATTTCGCCTCGAGAGAAAATCAAACAAATTCTAAGAATTGTGACACCACAAATATCAATCGAATTCCATACTCATATACACCTTCTCTAAATTATCGTAGCAACTCAAAAATCAAGACTAGTGCTCATAAATATTTATCTTTGTAAAAATGAAACATACGTAAAAATTATTCATCGCTTAGACAATATTCAAATTTTTCAAGGAGATATGCATCATTTAAATCGAAGAAACAAAAATATATCACTATTCATAGCAAATTATCTTCAATCAACCAAACAAACAAAAAAACATTTCACAAGCAATAACATCCAGAAAGTATTTCAACTTGGTTCAGTATATACACCACCCCCAAACTTAATATACACATTGTCCTCAATGTGTGAAAATTAAAGAACATTTGAGATGGGTTTAAAGAGACTTCCTGGTTTGTTTGATTGGTTAAGCCAAAATAGCTTCATTACCTCCAATTTGCACCTACGAAACAAAAAAAATTACATAACAAAATACAAAAACTAAAACATGCGATAAATAAAAAAAAATAAAACACATGGGTTGCCTCTCAAGAAGCGCTTGTTTATAGTCTTCAGCTTGACTTCTCAATTTGTTTTTCTATGTGTAAGTTAAGATTTGTGTGTCAAACAAAATCTCAACTTACGAGAAAATTGAAAAATAAATTAAGAAACAATAACCATAATTTTTTTATTTTTTTTTATTTTCTTTTGTGAATTAAGATTTGCGTGTCAAACAAAATCTCAACCCATGAGAAAATTACAAAATAAAAAAAACAAAACAATAAAAAAAACAAATTTATTTTTCTTTATGTGAGATAAGATTTGTGTGTCAAACAAAATCTCAACCCATGAGAAAATTGAAAAATAAATTAAACACGAACAATAAACAAAAAAAAGATTTATTTTTCTATTTGTGAGGTAAGATTTGTGTGTCAAACAAAATCTCAACCCACGAGAAAATTGAAAAATAAATTAAACAAATAACAATAAAAAGTTTTTTGTTTTTTTTTTTTTGAATTAAAATCAGATTGATTGGTATTAATATCAACAATGAAAATAGTAAAACAAATCCCCGGCAACGGCGCCAAAAACTTGTTGGGGTGTTTTGCAACACACAAAAATCGTGCAAGTATACACGGTCACAAGTAATAAAGATTTGTAAGTAAAGATCGTTCCCACGGAGATTTGTACTATAGTTTGTTGAGTACTAAAATTGTATATCTCTGATTTTATCCAAAACAATCGTTGATTTAACAAAAAGGTTTAAAAATAAAATAAGAGAACTCTAGGATTGTAATTTTTCACCAAACTAATCCACTCCAATCATATTATTTTCTTTGAATTTATATTTTTTAGTACATTTAATTTTTCAACCGAAAACTTCTTTTTTTTTATTCATACATCTCTTCCGAGCTCCGTACAAACACACCTCGTTGAATTAATTCACTATATCTCTATGAGAATTAAATTCACCAAGATTCACTAAGTTCTAAGTTCTAAAATGGTCACACATACAATTAGGGTATATTCATATCCTTCATCATACATGTTATTCTATTTACGAGCAATATACACAAAAATGTCTTTCTCAAGTTTATTTTTATGCCACAAATCGTTTTGATAAAATTCGTAAATAATCAAAAAGCATTAAGCACAAAATAGAACGAACAAATCGAACGTCTTATAAATCTTTCAGTGCGCGACAACTTGGTTCCACGCGCTTCAATCTGGACCATTCAAGAGATCCAACGGCAGCGATGCGCCTCGGGGGAATCTGCGCAGCCGACATGTGAGTCCCACTCTGACGCCGGCCTACGCGACAGGTGGGGCCTACTGGTACGCCAAGCCGCGCGAAGGAAAATCTCTGTACCCACTCTCCTTGGTCGGGCTTGATGAACACGCGTGAATCTGATCCATTGATCCTTTGATCGGACGATCCACGTTTCGTGTTTGGAATAGGGCGTGGCTTTCTTCTCTCCTACGCAGAATTTAAACTTTTATTAATTATATTTTGACCCACAAATATATTTCAATTTATATTTTCAACTTTGTTTAATTACAATGCAGCCCTTTTGGTAATTTAAATTAAATTTTAAACTTTTAATAATTGAAATTAAGCCCAATTTTATTTTAAATTATATTTTCAACTTTTTTAAATTGCAATTAATAACTCTTTTATTTGAAATTATATTTTTGGACAAAAAAATATGAAATTAAGTACATTTTCGATACAAATTATTTAATTTTATTAAAAATGTATTTTTAGCACATAAAAGGAAAATATTAATTTATTTAACAAAAATTAACTAAATATTAAAAGAACATAGCAATATCATTACTAAAATTGATGAAAATAACTATATAAAATACAGTTATCAGAGAGCTTGATTGGTAATTTACTTAATATACCTGGAAAAACAAAGGATGGAATTAAAGCAAGACTGGATTTAAATAAACTAGGCATACGACTTGAATTGGAACCGAGGGTGGAAAATGATAAGAATCGAACATATTTACCAGCAGCATCATATACAATGTCAACAAAAGAGAAAGATGTGTTTTGTAAATGCTTGGAGGGTGTGAAAGTTCTTGATGGTTACTCATCTAACTTAAGAAATTTTATGTCTATCAACGATAAGAGACTGTATGGATTGAAATCACATGACTGTCATATCTTAATGCAACAGTTATTACCAGTTGCTATTAGATCAATTCTTCCAAAACATGTTTGATTATCAATAATTCGGCTTTGTTCATTCTTCAATACAATATTCAAGAAATCTATATCAATTGGTGAGTTAAATCCTTTACAGAAAGATGTTGTAGAGACTTTGTGTCTAATTGAAAAATATTTTTCTCCTTCTTTAGTTCAAGAGGTATATAAATAATAGAAATCAACCTAAAGGATGCATGGTGGAATGGTACATTGCTGAAGAGGCCATTGAGTTTTGTTCTGAATACTTTAGTGGTTGCACTAAAATTGGGAATCCTATGCACAAGTTGTTCTTAGAATGTCACATGATCCAAGTAGGTAACCCTATGCTTGGTGGAAGTAAGAAATTATTTATTGATTGCACTCGATGGGAAAAAGCACACCAAATCATTTTGGTAAATAATAATGAGGCACAACCGTACATAGAGTAAGTGATGTTCATTGTTTCATGATTGCAAAAATCATTTTTTATTTAACTATTAATGATGATATATAACTTAATATATATTTAATAACATTACAGGATGCATTTAAACTTATTGAAGATCGATCCTCATTATAAAAAAAAAGGAGGAGAGAAATGGTTGTATGATGAACATAAGCGAGAGCTTATTAATTGGTTTCGCAACCATGTAAGTGTGACAAACAAAAATTCATGCATGTATCTTCCTAGATCTATTCAATGTTTTAAAACTTTGCTCTAAACACATTTTGTATTTTTGTATACATAGATTCGAGATGAACTCAAGAAACCCAATCATAAAATATCAGAAAGTTTACAATGACTTACATATAGGCCAAAATTCGATGTCAAATAATTTTATAGTATCACAATAAATGGATTGAGGTTTACGACTCAAGCTAGGGACAAAAATTCCAAGTAAATCAAAATAGTGGTATGAAGATGGTTGCAAAACTATGCAATTTTCCAGTTCAAAAGATGCTAATCTTGTACTTTCTAATAGAACATATTATGGTATAATACAAGAGATTTGGGAATTAGATTATAAGGTCTTCCATGATATAGTTTTCTTGTGTGATTGGGTCAAAGATGTTATCAATGTTGGATATAAAATAGATGATTTTGGATTGACCCTTGTAGATTTATCCAGGATAAGTCACACTGATGATACTTTCACGTTAGCACTTCATGCAAAACAAGTATTTTACATGAGCGATCAAATTGATCCAAGATGGTCTATTGTGTTAACGCCTCCACAAAAAGATTTTTACCATTGTGATGTTGTATAAGATGATGACTCTATGCTTGATACATTAACCAATATTAGTAATTTCTCAAATAAATTGCCTAATGTATGTGATGATCTAATTGATGATGATGATTCTTCGTCATGGGCTCGAAGTGATTGTGAAGGAATATATGTATATGATCAACAACCTAATTAAACATAACGTATGTTCTATATTATTGTAATAACTCTTATATATATGTATGTTCCTAAAATTGTCAATTAATTTATATTTCTTCATTGTTTGTAGATATTTCATGGATCTTCGGATAACAGAGCTTGTAGATCCAAATGATCCATTGGGGTATTTGAAAAGAAGGGGTTGGGCGAATATACCTGATGCTCCACTTAACCCAGATGATAGAATACCTGTTCTATTTGATGCTACTGGTAATCTAATAGGGGAATTATAAATGATTGGTTTGAGGTTGACGATGCAGAAAAGTTCAAAATATGGATAACCATTTGTGTAAGTCTCTTATATTTTATAATCAATGTATATATTATATTAGGTGTGTATTATATCTAATCTTTTGTACTGTGTTTTTACAGAATTGTTACAAAGTCGATGACAGTTGGAAGAGCAAGTGTTATAAGATTGCAAATAAGGCATGGAAGGAATACAAGACTTCCATATTGGCAAGAAATTATGTGTTTCCATATTTGGAACCACTTGATGAGTTAGAGCTCTACAAAATCTCTGAAGGACACCCCTGGATTATACCTCAAGTTTGGAAAGACTTTGTGGATTATAGACGTTCAGATAAATTTCAAATTATTAGGGAAGATCATCAGAATGTACAAATGCATAACATTCTTCCTAATTGTACTAGGAGGTCTTCAAATCCCGAAGTTAGATATAGAATGATATTATTAATTTGTCTTAATTTATAAATATTTTTATATTTATTTTCCTCAATTTAATTTCATGTCATTGTTAATAAAATTTTAATAATTTATGTAGGAAGATGAATTGGGTAGATTTGTTACCCGAACTGAATTGTACATAGAAACAAAGACTCCCAAAACGAAGAATTCAAGACCGATGACTAAGCAAGGAGAAGAATAATTAAATAAGTTGGTTATTAATTTTGGTTGATAAAAAGTCTTAATGATATTTAATAATTGATGTAATAATGAATGATATGTTTGTGTGCTTTATTATTTTTAGAGAGTTGTTCAAGAAAAAATATCCAGGGGTGAAATAATCGAAGAGCCTGGGAGAGATGCTTTATATCATGCATTCGGACGCAAGCATCCTGGTCGTGTTAGGGGAGGTAGCCAATATGATGGTTCTATGGAGTATTTTAACATTCCAAAACAAAAGCCTCAGATGGTAAGTAAGGAGAAGTACACTAAAATTGAAGAATTCGACTCCTCTAAGTCCTCAATGTTAAGTGAGATTGCCACTCTAAAATAAAATCAATCATAACAAATGTCAGTCATGACATCATGCTACAACCAGGGCATGCCATATTGGCCAAGCATGCAACCATCCATGCCAGGCATGCCACAATCCATGCCAAGCATGCCACCATACATGACAGGCAGGCCACCATCCATGCCAGGCATGCCACCCACGCAATCTCATTGCGCTCAAACTACATCCAGTATGGGATATAGCCATCCTATTGGTCCTCACTATATGCCAGGAATGCATATGCAATCAAGTAGTGGTTCATTTTCTCCAATGCAATCTGCACATTCTTACCATCAATCAAACCACGATGAACATTTTGGTGAGAATGTACATCCAATAGCTACCCCACATGGGAGTCCTCTTCTATTTGATGAATCATATGTGGTAAGATTTTAATTTCTGGTGTATATAATCTATTATTTTTAAATTCTTATTATATGTTTTATTTTTTATATATAACACTTAATTTTTTTACAGAATATGAAATGTTTGTTGAAACATCCTTCATCAATAGACTTTGTTGCTATTGGAACGGTACAACAATTGAGCGATGATCGGATGATTCATAATCAACATTTTCCTAATCATTGGCGAATAGTAATTTATCAATCATTGTTTCATGATTGTCCATTACCTGTACCTTCTAATGATACCACATTCCAAGAGGCGGTTGGACAGTATGTGGCTTAGCCGTCGATTCAAGTTGTTCTAAATTTTGACGTGGTACTATTTTTTAACTTAAAAAATAACACTTGTTTACTACTATTATTTTATTATATCTTATATTGTTACTAAAAAAGACATATATAATACTTTTTTTTAGTCTATTATACCAGAACTCTTAAATGCGGCACATTTAAGAGATACGAAGCAAGTATCTCGTGCTAAATCTATGTCTAGTGGCCAATCATCATGCACCAAGTCATTCAAGAAGAAGCCTTGGAAAAAGTATAGTCATAATTATGCATTAAACTTCAATAGAAATCTTGGCACTTTGATGACTATTGTTGGGAGGGCATCTAGCGTAAATGATGGATGGAATGTGCCACTTCCTATAGAAATTTCTGGTGTAGACCTCGGCCAAACCTATATATCGATCGAGTACTTATTACAACTATTTGAATATCAAATGATCGATTTAAGTATAATTCAAGTGTGGACAAGGTGAGTCCTAAATCTATTTATTTTTCTTTCATTTATGTAGAACATATATAATTATATTTATATTATCTAATTATATATAGGGTGTGCTATTATCGACTTCAACATAATCACTCATCACATTTAGCAATGTTCTATGATTCTTCATAAGTCAATCAATATCAAGAGAAGGATGTTAGCATCATAGCTAAACAATTATGTGATAGGGAATTAACGCTTAACAGAAATCAAAAGTTGATAATCCCTTGGCCATTAAGGTTTGAACAAGGCCAAGATCATTGGATGTTGGTAATCATTGATCTGTTCAATAATCATGCTTGGTACTGTGACTCAGCTTCCATAGAACTGAGTAAAGATACAAAAGTAGTTGTTGAAATGTAAGAGTTATAGCTACATATTAGTTTCTTCTATTATTTTTGTAGTATTTAATAAAAAATAATTGTTTTAAACCTTGATAGGGCATGGAAGTTGTGGAACAAGTTTAAGGGCATTGCCCTTAAAAAATCTCATAAGCTTATATGGACAAAAGTTATGGTATGTATAAGCCAATATTAATAATTTTATTAATTTTACAATTGAATAATAAAGATGTTCGAATATGAAAAATCATGAACACTTATTTTTTGTAGGTTCCAACACAAAATAATGGAGTCATGTGTGGTTATTATGTCATGAAGTTTATGAGCGAAATCATCACAAATATCAAAATTCCAATTGATGATATGGTAATATCTTTTACCCATATACATAAAAGTTTTTAACATATTTGAGTTTGTTTTTGTAAATAAATGAAATTACATTTTTATTTCGATTTTAAATACATGTAATTCTTTGGTTGGAACAAGACGGGCTACGACCAACAAATTTTTGATGATTTACGAGAGGAATAGGCAGAACACATGGTTCAAATTATATCATCACAAGAAGAATCAAGAGAAGATTCTGATGATCTTGAATAGCATATGACAACATAATAGTAAATTTTTTAATGATTTAATTTCTCTATCTATTCCTATGTCTGAAGTCACTTGTTTGATGGATGATTATATGCTCATCTATTTAGGGAAATGCATTGTTTTATGGACCTATTTTTGGCCCAAACTACATCTCATCTCTCTTTCCTACTTTCCTAACGAACTCATATTAGCACTTTCATTTGTTTATAAATATGAAGTTATTTGGAATCTCTGCTAGTATTTTTAATGCTATAATGAGCTCTAATTATGAAATTAGGTGTACGTAACTCTGATTTGTTTCTTGGTTTGTATGAGTTTTGGTGCCCATGAACGTGTTTTGTATGTTTATAGGCACCAAAACTCACACGAGCCAAGTGAGAAATCGAAGTTACACTTGATTTCATATTTAGAGTTTATTATAGCATTAAAAAATACTAGCAGAGATTCTAGATAACCTCATATTTATAGACAAATGATTAATAAAGTGCTAATATGAGTTCGAAGGGTTATATCACTCGGATGTCGCTGTACGTGGTAATCTCTTTTTTATGGTAATATTTATAATGATTTAATTTCTTCATTTGTATGTCTTTGAAGTTTAGACTGCTTGTTTGATGGATGTTTACGTGCCCATATATGTAGGGAAATATGAATTGTTATATGGATCAGCTATTTTTTGTCTAGTTTTCTTGTCATAATGCTTGTGAAGGCCAATCAAGATTCTAAGCCAATCAAGCTTACTCGCATCCAATTACACTTTGACGACATTATTTTATTTGTAATTTAAGTTAACTATATGTATTATATATAAATTATTTGTTTTTGTAATAAATTTAAAAGTAATTAAATATATTTAAATTTTTAATTATTTGTATTATTATTTATATTTTAGTTTTTTATGCTATATATATATATTGAATAATACGAAAAATGAGAATAAAAATAAAAATAAAAATCATAAAATGTATGGGTAAATTCGGTTCATAGCGTGAACCGACTTTACATTTTAAGTCGCTCAATTTAAAGTCGGTTCAGCAAAACAACTTTAATGCCTATTTTTGTAGTAGTGCATACTACCTAGGAATTGAAGTGAAGCAAAAAGAAGAAGACATCTTCATCTCTCAAGAAAGCTATGCAAGGGAGATACTAAAGAAGTTCAAGATGAACGATTGCAAGTCGATTAAAACACCAGTGGAATGTGGAATCAAACTATCCAACCATAAAGATGGTGAAAGCGTGGATCCAACATTTTTCAGAAGTTTAGTTGGAAGTTTGCGTTATCTCACGTGCACAAGGCCTGATATCTTGTATGTCGTTGGATCGATTAGCCACTATATGAAGAAACCGAAAATCACCCATTTCAAAGGTGCAAAAAGAATCCTACGCTATCTAAAAGGTACAATTAATTTTAGCTTGTTCTATTCAGCTTCTAATGATTACAAGCTTGTTGGATATAGTGATAGCAATTTTGGTGGAGATATAGACGATCAAAAAAGCACTTCCAGATTTGTATTTTTTATGGGAGATACTGCTTTTACGTGGATGTCGAAAAAGCAACGGATTGTCACCTTATCTAGCTGTGAAGTAGAATATGTAGCAGCTACCTCATGTGTTTGCCATGCAATTTGGCTGAGAAACTTGTTGAAAGAACTAAACATGACACATGAAGAACCAACCAAAATTTGTGTCAACAACAAGTCAACTATTACCTTAGCCAAAAATCCTGTTTTTCACGATCGAAGCAAACACATAGATACTCAATATCATTACATCAGGGAATGCATCAAAAGAAAGGATGTACAACTCGAGTATCTGAAATCACAAGATCAAATTGCCAACATCTTCACTAAATCACTTAAGCAAGAAGACTTTGTCAGATTTAAAAATTTCTCGGTATCATAAAACAAGTTTAAGTGGGAGTGTTGTTTTGTAAACTTGTTTACAAGCTCAAGTTTTTTGAAATATTCTAGCCCATTTGAAGTCTAGTGATGCGTAGTTTCGCAAGTGTATGAATCGTTCAAGTAATAAAGTGTACAAAAGTATGGATATCGAACCCACAAGGAATGGCGTTACTAAGTACCGAAATTGACTAATCCTAATTTTATTTGAAAACTGAATTGTAGAATTTGTTTAAGAAGTAAATTAACTTAAAACTAAACGCAAATAACAAAATTTAATGTTGTTCACAAATGATTAAAAATGATAAGGCATTTGATTTCGTTAAATCAATTCAATTCAATTTCAAGTCATGTTATATGAGAATCAAAGCTAGAAGTGATGGTTGAAAAACCCAAACTTATCTAATACTCTCTCTCGAGTTATATTAGAATTACTTATCTATGAAAACCAACTATATTTCTATGAATATTTAATCACAAATAAGCACATTACAATTTATGGAATTTCTAGAATAACCACATACATCATGCATTAGGTATCAAACTCGCAAAATCTTCAGGTAAGAAATCATTCTTCTTTGATCACTTCTGAGAAGTACTAGATTGTTCCTAGGATGTAGCTATCCTTCTCTCATCCTATTTCTTTTTAGCGATTTCCTTCTTATTCTTTTCCAGAGTTGTGTTTGCCAAGCGAATCAAGAATCTAGTTTCTCTTCTCATCCCAGATTTCCATAGCTTGGATCCTATAAACCTCTTTGGACTAAGGAAAAGTTTCTGTATGGTAGGTTCAAGAAGATGATTATGGATCTTATGCAGCCTTTCCTTAGCATCATGAAACTTCATAATCAGCTTAGGATTGCCCCATGTATGTCTATTGAGATACTGAGGGTGAGCATCATCCCATTTGATGGATGCCCAAAATAATCTATCCTTCAAATACTTATCAATATTAAGAATGCTAACGTCAATATTGTGCTTTCATCTAGTAGATATATAAATATAATTGGGATCAATTCAGTCACACTTGGCTGTGTGATCTTCATTAAACTCAAATATTTTGGTCCAATTAATGTTGAATTTTTTGTAGATAAGGGATAGGAGATATCTCCAACCGTTAGAAAGAATTTGACTTTGAGCTGAATTGAGAGTCCCTAGAAATAATTGCACTAAATTGAGAATAGGAAACTGTAACCCAATGTACAAGAGATCTCATGAAATGTCATCCAACCTAGAAGTGGATTTGTACGGTCAAAGGAACCAAATGTAGGTTACATGATCTCAACATTATCTATGATGTGATGATCTTTCCTTATCCTCTTGATATCAATCGCAAACAAGCTCTGCAACTGTGGTGTACATCAGTATCATTTACCCACGCTATGAGTTTGTGTCCCCTTATTTCTATTGGATTTTCTTCGAGGTCGAGGTGCATACATACTTATAGGAGTCGATATTGATCCACGAGAAGTCCCTAAAGCATTGGGAGACTCATTTGAGCTTCCTGAAGATGGTTTGGCACTGCTGCCCTCGAGTAATACTCTAGGAGAAATATGTAATGAGGTACCTTCCTTCCTTTGCTCAAAATGAAATTATGAAGAGGAGCATCAAAAACTAGAATTCTCATCATCTATACTGCTGCCCTGGACTTCATCTTCTCTTAGACACCTTTGTTCAGCGTCAAACTTCTCTTTAAGATCATTGATACAACAAATTCAAAGAAAAATGGAGCAAAGTAGTTGAAAATAAAATACTTGAAAAAGGAAAGAAGGCAAAAAGTTGATAGAAACAAGTGTTAGGGGGACGAGAACCAACCTGAATAAGTGTCTGAAACATCAAAGAATGGAAAGCTATAGAAACAAGTAAAGCCTCAGAGCCAAAAACATTACCAGGAAAGTCAGAAGGACTGTATATATACTGGGTAAAAACACTTAAGCCGTCACAAAATACAATAGTTGATAACTGCCCAATAGAGATAAATTCAAAATAGCTCAATTCGAAAGATGAAACGTCAATAACATTACTCTGTGTAACATTAATTATTATTTCATTTGTGAGAATTTTCAAATTATTTATATGTTTTAACACGTTCCCCAAATTGGAACAAAGTATCTATATAGGTTAAGGATACAGCATGCAAGTGTTGATCATCTTGTTCAAGATTATTATACTCTCTCACTTTGATAGGGTAATTAAAGTAAAAGATTAGAGAGATTTAATGTTTAAACATTAATCCCAGACCCGCCATCTAAATTGGTACATAGCAAGACCAAATATAGCATAGTGACAAGTAAACCCCGTGGATGCAAGGACAAGAATTTTGATATTCTTTTTTATAAATTGATCCATCGCAAATAATAGTTAATTTGTTAAAGAAAGATTTATTATCGGTCATGTGTGTAGAGAAAAACTTATTATCGGTCATGTGTCTAGAGAACACACTATCAAAATACCAATAACTAAAAATCTGTCTTTAAGGTAGGGTGAACGACATTGCAATTGAGGTCTTGATCATAACTACCTATTTTGAGAAAAAGATTTAAACTCATTCAAAAATCAATATTGCATCATTTTATAGATTTATGGCTTCACTACTCCGAGTAATAGAAAGTTTCGGAAGCTCTTCCAATGACTCAATATATTCCCATCATAAATAAGAGTCTTTTTGAGAGTTAGAGGAGGTGAAGTAATCTAAGTTGCAAGAAATAGGGGATGGAGATAGTCTTCGAGCACTCGTAACATCATTGATTGAGCCATCATCTAAAATCTCAATGAAAGTGGAATGTTTATGTATAGTTACCAAAGTGATAGAGGAGGGATGAACATATTTAAGTCTTAATAATTTTTCAAAACATATATCTCCAAAGGATCACTTATTTCCAATTTCAATAGCTTCTTTAATTTGTCTAGAAGGTTGGATTCAAAAAGAACAACTTTATTAGGGTCAACGACAACATAAGCATGAAATCTAGTATGCTCAACATCACAATATTCCAATAAGGATTCTAGGATAGTCTTTTCATCTTCCAAGATGCAAGTTTCTTTCTTAAGTTTTAATATATCTTCTAAATTACAAGAAGACTCAAATGTGCATTGATCTTTGAGAGCTTTAGACTCTCTATCTTAGATTTCCTTCTCAAGCTCACTTATTTAAGTAGACATTTTTCATTATCCCATATGATAATTTGGAGAGACTTAATATGATTGTCTAAATTTAATTTCAAATCGTCCATAACTTTATCACCGTCCAAAGTGAGGTTCAACAATTGATCATTCAAATATTCCTTTTCTTTTTCAGTACTGTTACTATTAATCTTTGTCATAACCTTTTTCAACTTTAGATTGTCACACACAAGTTATTCCTAGGAATCTTGATGGGATAACTATTCACTTTGACTAGTGTCAGTCCAATAAGAAGAGCTAGACGAAGCATCCTCGAAATGGGAAGCCATAAAAGTAGAACATTCAGAAGTAACATCCTCTATCTTTTCTAAAGAAGATGCACTAGTCTGATAGGTGCATCCATCATATTTATTTTCTAAGAATACCTATGCTTCTTTGACAGTTGTAAACTTGTTCATAAAAGCATAATCTTATATGGTAAGTGAGTTGATAAGAAGGTGTAACCCTTAATAGTTTAAATTGCTGATATGAAATTCTTCTTTATTCCAAACATTATAGGTTTTGGTTCGACAATTCCATTCTTTGACACGGGCATATGAAAAATCCAATCATCCCCAATCAAAGACCAAACATCATTATTGTTAGATCTCATGTAGGAATACGTCTAAGATTTCCAATAAAAGTAACATAATCCATTGAACATAGGTAACCAACCCTTTAATATCATCAATTACAAAAGATTTGATAGAATAGACACACTGAGTATGGGGAAAGGATCAACACCATAGTGGTTAAGCCCAAACAAGGTGTACCTATTCTGATATCAATTAAAAAAGTCTATGACCTGGTACTCACCTATCGTAAGGATATACAGACTCCTAACAGACTCATTCCTACAAGCAAAGTAAAGAAAAAAAGCTTAAAACAGAACACTCAATAGAAGTAGCAACAATATAATATCGAAACAATAGAAGACAATCAATAACAAATATTATATGTAAACTAAAAAAATAAATAAAGACTAAAGAGAGTTCTAATCAAAGTTTAAATACACAGTATGTTTTAACATATACAATTCAAACTCAGATTATACTAGCATCACAACATAGTATGCATAATACACGATATAACGAGATAAACTCACATAGAGATCGTATTTATGTGGTAATATCATCAGGTTGCTTAAGCCAACCACTTAACAACAAATATTATAGTAAATAATAAAACAGTTATAACTTTAGTAGCAAAATAAAATCACTATTACCTCTATCAATTGCGACCTTTGTCCCAATCGCCTACTGTTACTCTTACTTGCTTATTTTGAAATGTCTTGGTTCAACACATGAAATCAGCTATCATCCACAACTAACACACCCAATGTGATGTGATCAGATACCACAGAATAGTAATGTGTAAAATAAACTAACACAGCCTTTGAATACTACTCACATAGAAATTTTTTCACTCACCACATAAAAATGCAACTCACACTACTCTATGCTCACACGAACATATCACAATTTTAAAAATAATCATGGAATATAGAATTCAAATCAATAGAATTTTTAACAAAATTTTGGTTGATTTTTCGAACTAAAGAAGTAATTAATGAAGATGATATTTATAGTAATTGTCTAGTCATCATGCCAACCACCTCACTAAGGGTGGTGGTAAGGTCCACAACGATGGTGGTGACGAGGTGTCAAAAAGTTACATTTTTTATCTCTAAAAATATTGAGTAAAATCTACAAATATCCGCACGCGAAATAATCCAAAATCTAAGAGTAAAACCTTCTCATAGACACTACGAAAACCAACCCGTTGTATGTGTAAATATGATTGCATACAGAGTATACCTAATTATAGGCGTGTGTGAATTAATGATCTATAGTAATCAACATTAAATAGAGAAAGACAAAAACACATTATAAAATAAACAAACAACATATTTTGTAAAGTATATTAGTTCAATATTGGTTTAAAATCTCATATTTTAACTTTATATTCAATAATTTATCGATCATTTGAAAAATATAATACAACTTAATCATTAATTAGACTCTTCACTTTTTAGGTAAACGAGCTTTAATCTTAACATTGTGCTATAAAATTCTTATAGTTTTCGTTCGTAGTTGATGGTGAAATTTTGTATGGCATTCTTTTTGAAGTGGGCCTTAACTTAAACCAAATACTTAGAAGGTATATTTTAGAAAAAAATATTAACTTATTAATAATATTTTTTTATAAATTATTAAATTACAATTCTAAAAATTTAATTTTTAAATTATAAACCTTAATTCATAAATCTTAAATCATAAACTTATATCATAAAACATAAATCTTTAATCATAAAACTTAAATCCTGGATGAATTAAATTTAATAATACTTTTATCTTTATAATATATATATATATTTTAAAAATTATTTATTTTAATTATCAAACATTCTCTTTTTTTTTGTTTTTTTATTTATAAATATGTTATTTTTATCCTTTTATTGATAAGTATAAACACCCATTATATTGAGTATTTTATTCATTAATGATTGGATCGCGAGTATGAGATTAATATAAGTGTTATTTACAATAAAAAATAAAATAGATAAAAAATATGAGATTAATAATTATAAGATATTTTTTAAACAAAAAAACATTAACTTAACAATAATGCTATTTTATTGGTTATAAAATTTTAAATTTTAAATCCTAGATATTTAGAGGAGTTAAATGATGTGGTAAAAAATTTAAAATTAATACGTGTGAAAATTATTAATTGATCGTCGAGTTATAATGATGTGGTATGAAATTTAAAATTAATTTTAATTGTTTTAAAAAAAATTAATACCTAATAATTAATACAAAGATAATAAAAAAAAACTGCATTATAACATATGGAATTTAAAATTAATGCAACACCGTACGCATTAGGCTGCATTTGGAAGGGGAGGCGCATCGAAACGTATGTTACTTGGATTCAATTTCCCATTGGGTTTTGAGTTCCAAACAGATCCCAATGTTATCCAGATAACATTTTAAATTTAATCAGGACTCTTACCGATACTTAATTGATTTAAAAGAAATAAATAAGAAATAGAGATAATTAACTAAAAAAGTTATTTATCATGTTTAAAATAAATAATTTTTATAATAAAAAAAAGATAGATAGTTATAATTAAAAATGTATTAATAATTTATCTTAAATAAGATTTAATATAATAATTAAAAAATAATAATTGGGTTAATAAACTTGTATAAAAATAATTATAATTTAGATAATTATTAATATTTTAACTATTAATAATTTATTAATTTATTGATTAAAAAAATTAGAATCCCAATTATATTAAGCAATAACTAATAAGAATATTAATTATTATTTTAAAATATATGAAAAATCTTATTAAAAAAATAAATATAAATCAAGTAGTGTGCAACCATATTACGTATATTCGGCTAGGTTTATATACACAAGTAGTAGTTCAACTTAAAATAGACCAAAAAAACAGCAGTTCCGTATCCTTTAAAAACGAGATATAAATAAAAAAAGATCATAATAACCTATCTTTCTTATATATATTACACGATATAAACAAATAAACTCATGATGCCTTTAATGGATAACAATTAAATACTAAAACTCCAATAATTAAGCAGTCTTTCTAACTAGTCAAAGATATTTCTACAATACGTAAGATGCTTCAGATTATACTTTTAAAAACACGAATATAATTTAGTCTCTTTCCCATAAACATATTATATTATATATATATATATATATATATATATATATATATATATATATATATATATATATATATATATATATATATATCTATACTACTTTCATTATAAGTTAACATACTTCGTGTGTATATATATATATAGTTCCAAAAAAAAAAAACTTCTAATGGAATTCCACACAACCGACGCTTCAGAATCAGATTCAACTCCACTTCCAAACACACCAATGTTACTTGATAAGAAGAAGAATAAAGAGAAGAAGATTCATAACGAAGAAGAAGGTATGGAGATCATCAAAGTAGTTAAAGATGATGATCAGGAGATTATCAAAGAAGTTAAAGAAGATGATGTCAACAAAGATGATCTCAAAGCAGAGTTGCTAATTCATAAAGATCGATTGGAGGTAGAATCAACACAAAGACTAAGAAAAAGTATCACTATTAAATTAGAGAAAGAAGATGAAGAAGATAGTGATGAACAAAGAGCATTTCCATGTAAATATTGTGAGAGAAAATTTTATAGTTCACAAGCCGTTAGAGGACACCAAAACGCTCATAAAACAGAGAGAGTTTTAGCTAAGAGAAGAAAACTAATGGCATCAGAAGCAGCTCTGTTTCATTATCAATACCCTAATAACTATGATCACGATGAGTCTCCTTATTCTTTGGCTTCTCTGCATCATCTTTATGATCCATTTTGTTTTGCAAAATCACCACGACAGAATAATAATACCTCTTCTTTTGGAAAAGTACCAATGCATTCAACTCTTGCACATCTACAATCAAGATTATCAATGTCAAGATTACTCGATCAAGAACCTTCAACAAGATCATCATCAACCAATAATATATTATATGGTGATAATGAACTTGAAAATATTAATTCTTCTTCTTTTGGAAAATTACCACTACAATCAACTCTTGCACATGTACAATCAAAATTAATGTCAAGATTACGCGATCAAGAACCGGCACCGAGATCATCGCCCAAAAATATGGATAATGATGAAATTGCAAAGTATTTGTTGACGAGGGGTTTCAAAAGTGCGGATCGGAGTTCAGAGACAATAATGGAGAGAAGGGTAAGTAATAAGTATGGAGAAAATAATCCCAGTTATAATTTCAAGCAACATGATGAGGACATTGATTTGTCTCTCAAGCTTTAATAATCCAGCACAATTTTTACATTTTTTTAATTTATTGATTTTAGAAGCATATTTGTTCTATATTTATTAATAAGTTTTTAGAAATTTTAAAGTGAAGGAATTAATTTTTATATATATTGAAGAATTAGTTGATGTTTTAGTTATGCTTTTTGATCAGTTGTTATTTGGTTATTCAATATATATATATATTGAATAACCCGTATCGAAACAATTTGTTTTTCATTCACCATTCAAATCTGGTCTTATTTAAAGTTTGATCTTACTTGAAGTAGACTTGATGTTTGTCAAACCAAAATCTATTCCATTTAAAATTTGAATATCAATATATTAAAATTTAATATATAATTATATATAATATAATATTTTATTTTTATCTAAATTTATTATTTATAATAACAACTAAACTAAAAGAATTATGTGCAACTTAAAATTTATTAAACTGTTATTTAAATTAATTTTTTATTTTTTAAATTAAAATAGTAATTTAATATGATTATAGTATTCATAATATTAAATATAATAAATTTTAAAAGTAATTTATATAGTTATCAGTTTAATAATTATATTATAAATCCAAATGAAATATTATTTTTTTGTCTAAATGAAATATTATTTTTTATCTAAATTTATTGTTTAAAATTGATCCGACCCCTCCGATCGGATTTTTGG
This sequence comes from Hippophae rhamnoides, assembly GCA_033030585.1. Taxonomy (NCBI): domain Eukaryota; kingdom Viridiplantae; phylum Streptophyta; class Magnoliopsida; order Rosales; family Elaeagnaceae; genus Hippophae; species Hippophae rhamnoides. Next base: position 34,047,662 of record CM065435.1, on the reverse strand, counting down.
ATTTAAACATATTAATGGATTATTTATTCATAATCTGTTACAAATTATTATTAAACTTTGAAATATTATTTATTCAAAGTTTGTTTATTTGTTTTTTTTTTCCTTCCTTTTCTTTATTTAAACAAAAACAGAAGATGAAAATAAAATAAAATAAAAAACCTTTCACAATATCACTTATCCTTATTGGATGAACAAAATTCTATCAATTTAAATATTTTTACTAATAAATGATGCTACATAAAATTAATCAATAAAATCATATAAATGCTCAATGAATTACATATTCTAGCGGTAGGATTTTCTGGGGATTAGCCCCCTTTTTTTCGTAATGATGATAGTTTAATTTCGGACCCTTTAACATTAAATGTTATTATACCTTCAGCAAGTCTCTCTGATATGTTATCAGAACTATTTTTATTAACATAATACTTAAATTTTTACTTTAAAAAATATTTTAGTATTAAATGGTGAGAAAATACTTTAAAAGGCTCTAGCATTAATTATTATTATTCTGTAAATATCAATTCATTTTATTAATACATATCTGATGATCATAAATCCTTTGATGAAATTAAAAAGAAAAACAAATTTAGAAATATCTTCAACAAGAAACATAGATATAATACAATTCAGTTTTGACATAAGAAAATAATTTTCACGTGCTACAATATCCACAGATTTTGTTAAGTAATATTAATCAACATTGAATCAAAATATGTAAACTATGCATTTTAAATGATGGGTCAACAAAGCTATCTTTCTCAATACAGTCATACACTAGCCGTTTACGCAACATAAAACCTGAATATGAGTTGAAAAACCTCACACATTCAAAACACCACTTTGCTGATTTTACATTGCCTCTTTCACAAACTGATCTCAAAATCTAGTAAAGATTTAGTTGCATACTTTAATAACATATAATATAACGTTTTGTTGTTTAATATATCATTCTTTTTCATAATCTAGTAAAGATTTAGTTTTATACTTTAATAACTTATAATATAACGTTTTGTTGCTTAATATATCATTATTTTTCATAATCTAGTAAAGATTTAGTTTCATACTTTAATAACTTATAATATAACGTTTTGTTGCTTAATACATCATTCTTTTTCATTTTAGGGGACACTGTAATTGCATGTTGGCCCAAATATAACGTGCAGCATTTATTAAAAATTACATTATTAAATAATAATCACCGTTATTTATTTTATTTTTTTAAAATAACAATACACAATTCACGCATACAAACACTATGTTATTACAATACATGTCTTTGGTTTCAGAAATTTAACCTCGATTTTTTTTAAAAAAATCGAGGCTATAGGATTTTGGCCTCGGTTTTCCTCGATTATTTAAAAACCGAGGCTATAGACATACCTTGTGATTTCGGTTATTTTAAAATTGAGGCCGTAGACATATCTTATCAATTTACTCTTTTTTACATTAAACACCAATTTTTTTTATCAAATTTTTCTTTTTTTCCTATTTATTTTTCTTTTTCACTCCTTTTTCCCCTTTTTCTTCTCTTTTTTCCCTTTTTTTCTTCCCCCTTTTCCCTTCTCTTCTCTTTTCCCCAGTTTTTCCCATTTCTCTTCTCTTTTGTTGTCTTTTTCCCAACCACATCCCCGACCCTCATCCCTGGCCTCTAGCTCCTTCATCCCCTCCAACAAGCGTGACAGATTTAGGGTTTGCCGTGCTCGATTTGCGAGCACTAGAAGAACGAAAGAGATTTGAGAGTGCGAGAGAAAGCGCACTGCAATTAATAAGTGATTGCCTTTCAGTTTTTATTCTGGTCTATTGTCTTCCTTATTTGTTCGATTAATTATTACAATAACATTCCAGTTACTCGAGATAAGAGAAACCTTAATATTGATATTGGTTCTGTAAATTGAAGTTTGGTACTCTATGAAATCTAGATTTCTCTTCCAAATTTGATTTGAAATTGATGAGTGCTCAAAAAGCACTAAAATTACCATGATTTTATGCTCATTAATTGATTAAAAATATATATATTTATATGTTTTATCATATATTTATATAAATTTGTCTTTTTCGGAATCACGGGTATTTTTATTGTTTTTCGTGTATTTTTTGGCTTAAAAACGCAATTTAAAGACTCAAAGAGGAATACTTGAAGCAATACATCACAAATATATTAATAAATAAGTGGGAAAAGGTCAACAAACATGGAAAAAATTGGACAAAATGGGTCGAAAAGGTCAAAAATGTCAAAGACGGAATCACGCTCGCCGTCACACTCAATTTGTACTGATGAGTTAATCGCGGATCGCCAAATACTTTGATGAACGAAAACTGATGAACGAAATAAGCCATCGCTGATCCTCGCCAATACTTTCGCTTTATATTTATAAAACTCTCGCAAGTATTGACGAGGCCACGCTTTTGCTCATCAAGTTTTCAAGGCCACGCCGGGAAGGAATAGCGTTTTTAATTTATTTATCAAAATTTTAAAAATATTTTTGTGTTGTAAATAGTTGTGATTTTTTTTGTAAAAAATAAAAAAAATAAAAAAATTTAATCAAATTTCAAATTTAATAAGAAATAATAAAAAAAATAAAAAATTAATTATAGCATAAATAGTAAAATAATTTAGAAATTTGAAATTTGAAGTAAAAAGTTTTTACTGTTAATAAATAGTAAAAATAAAAAAAAATAAAAAAAATTTAAATAAAAACTTTAGCGTGAATAATAAAATAATTTAGAAATTTAAAATTTGAATTAAAAAAAAAGTTTTACCGTTCATAAATAGTAAAAAAAAACATTTCAAAAATTTTAAGTTAAAAAATAAAACAAACAAATAAATAAATAAAAATAAAGACAACATAAAAAATAATAAAATAATAAAAAAATCCAAAATTTTAATTTTTTGAGTTTAATTTTTACTATTTTTTTTATTTATTTTAAATCATAATTTTATTTTTTTTATTTTCTTTTACCTTTTTCAATTTTATTTTATTTTATTATTTATTATTTTTCTTTCTTTAGCTATTATTTTTCTTTCTTTAACTTTTTTTTCACTTAACTTAATTAACTTAGATTTTTTTTACTTCACTTAACTTAATTAACTTTTTTTTTTACTAACTTAATTAACTTAGATTTTTTTAACTTAACTTAATTAACTTAGATTTTTTTTTAATTCACTTAACTTAATTAACCTTTTCTTCAAACTTAATTAACTTAGATTTTCATTAACTTAAATTTTTTATTTAACTTAACTTAAGAACATGAAAAGTAAAGATATAAGGGGAGTTCCTCAGAGAGACTAGTTCTTGGAAGCCTTTGTACCACTAGTCTTTCCTGGGAACGTTGTTCGCCTGGTGAGGATGGTTTTTAAGCGAGCCTTTGCACCACCATTCTTTCCTAGAGCACTCTTGGTTAATATCGATTATGTTATTTTTTTTCTTAAAAAAACATAAATTCTAAAACTACCTTCAAAATTTTAAAGTTTTAATTATAATCTAAGGAGTTAGTTGCTTTGTTTAATCTAGGTACAATTGTGTTTTTATGCCTTAATTATTTGATTTGTACCTAGACGTGGGTTATCTAAAACTCAAAGTATGCCTCTAGTTTTAAGTACAAAAAGAAATCTGAAAATCAATAGTACATGACTGAAAAAGTATAGGTAGACAACCTTGTCTTACCCGAAGGTTTGATTGACTCAATGATGAGGGACATCGAGTTTACTTAAAATGCAATCCCAAGTTACGCCTTGCTAAGACGCAACTTAAGCCACTGACGGGAGGCAACCCATCATTTTAGGTAATTTTCTTTATTTCTTTTATTTACTTAATTATTTCATTTTAATTACATGTGAATAATTTTTAAATTGTTAAAACTAAAAATATTTGTTGAGATGTTAAGTTCACAATGATTGTCGTATACACTTTAATGATGAATATGATGGATGCACCTGCATTTTCCATTAGTACTTGCACATTCTCAGGAAATAGGTAATCTTTCTTCTCTTTTTCTCTTTATCTTTAATTTACAGTTGTTACATTGAGGACAATGTAAGTTCTAGGTTGGGGGTGGTGAAAAGTTACCATGCTTAATTAAAAAAAATTTGACAATTTAAAAATAAAAAAATAAAAATTATATATATATATATATATAATAATTTTTTATTTTATTTATATGTTCACATTTTCATTTTTTGTGTGTTTGGTTTTATTTCTATTTTGAGTGATTCAGTAATTTTTGAAAAAAAAAATTCTCACAAAAATTATCATTTCTTTAAATCAAATTTTAGTAAATAGTTAAGTCTTTTGTACTGTTAGATTAATTTTTGAAAACATATCATGAAATATTTTGTAATTATTTTTGATAATTAGTTAGTTTTTGTCATAACTAGTATTTCTTGATAAGATGTAAAAATTATATTAAACCCAAAATCGGTGTTTATGAATTTTATTTAGTTGAGACTACCTTTGTGAGATATAATTTGAGCCTAATTTCCTTTATTCAGAGTGAAATATATATTTTTTCTACTCCAAACACATTTCTTATTTCTTCAAATTTTTAGATGTTCTCTATAGGTATTAAGATTTAATGTATGAATTTTTTTTTCATCTTAATAGAGTATCATATATTTTTTTATTATTTTTGCTTAGATTAAATGATTTGAGTAGAAATTGATAATATATGCTTATATCTCGCTCTCATGCATGACTACTACAAAAAAAGACATATCTCAGGGTTACCTAAACCAAGATCAAATGTAAAAGCCACAAAATTAACCACTCACCAAAATCCAAAAAAATGTACAATCATAATGGGTTGACTCTCTAAAATACATATATTGAGAAATATCTTCTAAAAAATAGAGAGATAAAGAATATATAGTATAATCTACATACTATAACCCACATTGCCTACAAAGTTGTGAGTAAAAGTTAATTACAAAAGAAAGATATAGGAAATAATTCCCTAAAAAGTCATTGCACTCTCTTCATTTGTAAAAGGCATATACCTTGAAATTCTTTCTTAATGATTTTGATTTATGCATGAAAATAATTTTTATATATGATATCTTTATAATTTATACATTTGATTCCTTTCATGAGATCAATGTTAAAATAAAACTTTGAGCCTTTATTCTTTATACATATGCGAACATATTAGTTCATTTCTATACATCAACTCTTTCGCATATAAATTAGTATGAGTGTTTGAACCCATAGGATTCAGTGTTTCGAGAGTATTGACTTGTGAGGAATAGAGTCGAAGCGAATTCTGATTCATGACACTGAAATTGGGTGAAATTAAATTGATACATTTTCGAAGCGAATTATGATTCATGACACTTAAATTAATTTTTGATTTTGTTGTAATTTTAATTTTTGATTTGATTGTTTTTATTTTTACATTTAGTTCAATGTTTTTGGGTATCATTACTGAAAACCCTCACGAGACTCAAACTCGTCCACTAGGGCAACCTAGGGGTTTAACGGCTTGTTGCATAGGCTAAATGCAACCGTGTCAATCCACGTAAGTGATTTAGGATAGTTTAATTTTTAGTTTTTATCGCTTGCTAAGGACTAGCAAGCAGTTCGTCAGGTTGAGATGAGTGCTCAAAAAGCACTAAAATTACCATGATTTTATGCTCATTAATTGATTAAAAATATATATATTTATATGTTTTATCATATATTTATATAAATTTGTCTTTTTCGGAATCACGGGTATTTTTATTGTTTTTCATGTATTTTGGCTTAAAAACGCAATTTAAAGACTCAAAGAGGAATACTTGAAGCAATACATCACAAATATATTAATAAATAAGTGGGAAAAGGTCAACAAACATGGAAAAATTGGACAAAATGGGTCGAAAAGGTCAAAAATGTCAAAGACTAAATCGCGCCCGTTGTCACAATACAAGCAGCTCTAATGTATACAAGGCAGGCTAGCCGCCCAAGAAACCCTCCGCGCACCCAACACGTTTTCGCCCCATTTTTCACGTGCAGCCGCCCCCATGATGTCATACTGACGTCATCAATGACCTCACCATGTCCATTACGCATTTTTACATTTTTTAACATTTTTTAACATTTTTTTTACTCATTTTTTCTCTCCATCCTCACCTATAAATACCCCTTCCCTTCACTTCTTCAAAAACACACCTTAAAAACACACTTCTCTCTTCTTTTCTTTCTCTCCATTTCTTAGTTTTTAGGTTTTTTTTTAGTTTTACTTATGTTTTAGCTAGTTTCTATTAGTTTTAGAGTTCTTCCCTCTTTGGGAAGAACTAGTTATGTTTTTGTAATTTATTAGCTTTTTGATTCAATAAATGGGAGTGCAAATTCCGTTTGGAGGTTTTCTAGCAACGGGAATGGCGTCGAAGTACTTTAAGGATTTTATTTTCTTTGTAGTTATTTTTTATGCTTTATTCTTACATGTTATATTTAATTTGTTAGTGATTAAATTTAACTGTGCTAGTTGTTTGTAAAAATGATATAATAATAACGTTGTTATGCTTGCGAAATATTAAATAGGTGAAAATCTCTAAAATGAATTGATTTTATTTTTATTCAAGATTTTATATTAAGAATGTTAGAGAGAAATATATTATTTTTCATTACAAACTTAAATCTGAAAATTAGATTTTAAGGTTTAGTTATCCTGTCCCGATTTAGAGTAGTGCTATTTTTTTATTTGTTGGTACAATCGCCCAGGTAGTTAGAGTTGAAGCTCTATTTCAAAAGTTTTTATAAGAATTATTATCCGAAAATGTATTGACAACATGTTTTCAAGAGTGGTTTTAAAACTTGAAAGTTAGTACTTGGATAACTAAATTCTTAGGTTTAATTTGGGACACCTGAATAAAGTTTAAATCGTCTAACCTCACCAAATAAGGTGGCATTTAAATGGTTCATTTTCAATCTCTTAGAAAAGGAATTAATTTAATTAACCAAATTAGTTATTAACCCCACCCATAGGTGTTAATTGATTTGTTTAGTTAACAAAGAATATCTAACCCCACCAAAGGTGGTATTCATACAAAAAAGGGAGAATCAATAAATATCAATTCATATCTTTAATAACCTAGATAATACGAGCAAGCATAATTAACTTAGTTATTATATCCATAAATACTCCACTATTTATAAAAGATAAAATTTGCATGAATGTTTATTGAATCTATGTTTAATTTTCTGTAAGTAGATTAAAACACAAAAAACCCAAAATATCGTAAAAAGGATGTTTAGGATTTAATTTCGTTTTTAAAAGTTTGAATAATAAATTAAAAACCACATACATTCCTTCCTTAGATCGACCTTGGGAGTATACTTATCATTTTCTACGAAATGATTTGTGCACTTGCGAGAGTTTGATAAATATAAAACCAAAGTATTGGCAGGATCGGCGATGCTGGTTTTCGCTCATCAGAAATGCTACACAAAAGCTTTAGGCTAGCTAAATGGTAAATTTTGCCTCTCAAATGTTGGTGTTTACCTATTAGAAATAGAATTACTTAATTGTTGTTATATCAAATGTTTTCGATTAGAATTTGTCTATTAGAAATAGAATTTGTATCCAATGAAGACCACAAGAAGGCAACAAATGAACCAATTGTAGAATCAAAGGAAGAACCCAATAATGTATTGAATGGGCCAGTTGTGAGTTCTTCGAACTTACTAATTCGTGGTTTGATAAATTCAGGGAATTTATGCTTTTTGAATGCAACTCTATAGGCTCGATTGTCTTGTTCTCATTTTGTTCAGCTTTTGCAAGAAATAAGAACTTGTAATATTCCTAAGGTGTGTAGTTTTGACGTATTTGGGGCTTTTTTCTTCATTTATTTATTTTAACCCAATGACATGTCTAAGTGTATAAGCTCTTGAATAGTACGTAAATTACTTGAACAACTTAATTTTATTTTATTCTTTCCATTAACTCTTTGTTAACTTGGTGGCTTTTGGGATTTCAGGTTAGGTATTTAACACTGACTGTATTTTTAGAGTTTATATCTGAACTTGACATGCCTAGTAGTTTAAACATGATAAAGAAACATGCCAGCCTTGAGACTAGCAGACCTTTTAGCCCTACCATGTTTGAAGAAGTTCACTCCAGATATTTCAAGTAGCATATCAGGCAAACCAAGGTTTGTGAATTGTGTATATTAATTCTACTATCTGTCTATACCATAACCATCTAATTGATCTCTTCTTAGCTTTTGTTGGTAGCTAGAAACGGGGAACTAGACACGATAATTATTGCCTTATATTTGTGGCATAAGTTTGAATATTTTCTCAAGAATTTATTTTATAACATCTAAGCATGCATACTTTATACCTTATGCATAATTTCATCTAAATATTTTTTAGATAAAATTTGTGTTTGTCGTAAGTGACGTTACTGAATTATGATAAGGGAGAAGCAGTTTTGTATTTACTTGGTAGTTGCTAAATTTAGCTTGTGTGGGTAGAATTAACTCTATCATGTGCTCTTTTCCTTTCTATATATAAATTATGATGCAATGGGGACATCTATCGTCTTTGTTTTGGCTAAATGACATCTGTCTTTTCTTGTGCTTATGAGGCATATTCCATTTCTTATACTTTTAGGAAATAAGGCTTCTGTTACTATTCAACCATATTTTTGCTTCATCTTGATATTTATTATGAAGTTGTACATACTATTAAGAATGCACTTAAGTTGTTCTCTACACTAGAAACTCTTGAGGGGTACTGAACGTCAACAACTGGAAAGGTACTATATTTTTCCTATTCTATCAATTCACATGCTTGTGCAAACTGTACCATCCACATATGCATTGTTTTTCTGCATTGTTCATGCAATACTAGGGTATATTCTTCGTCCATATTTTTTGATTTATTTATATATATATATTGGTTCTGTATGCTTAGGGGAATGTTACTTATGTTTTATGAAGCTAGTACTTAAAGGTTGTTATTATTTTGTAGCTATTGAATAAAGATGTTTCCACATAAATATTGTAGAGTTGGGATTTTATTTTGCATGATAATGCTCTGTTATATAATAATGCATCCATATTTATTGTTTTTTTAGTGTGTATTGGAGTTTCAGGTTGGTGTTGTGGCTGCTAGTAAATCAATTAAAATCCAATCAATTTCCAAGATTATGATATTGCACTTGATGTGTTTTAGTCATGGAAGTCAAGAAAGCACCAAATTGCATAAGTCTATGCATTTTCCTCTGGTAAATACTGCTATATACATTGGAATTCATCATGCAAATTCATAATATTCATCATCTTCATATCTCTATCTTCCCTCTTCTTCTATTTTATTTTTTACATTTCACAATAGTTCTTTTTTAAATATAGAATTCAGAACAATGTTTTTTGTGATCAATTTACTCTCCCTTTAGAATTTGACACATTTTTGGTTTATGCCAGTTGAACTGAACATTATTTTCATTTATATAGGATTTTTATTTTTTAATACTCATATCTTTCTTTGAACTTGACAGATCCAGTATTAAATTTTTCATATATTTTTTATCTTTTTCAGGTCTTCTTTCATGGTTTCCAACAAGAAGGGAATCCTTATCGTTCTTCTGACAAGGTATCATTGCTTTTGTTCAATTCTAGCTCTTCCATTCCATCTAGATGTGGTACAGATTATGCATTAGTGGTTAGGAAATTGGTTGCACAAGATCCTAGTATCGGGAAATATGAGAAAAATGGTGCTACAGATGCTACCATTGGCTCAAGTAGAAGTACCAATTTTCCATCTTAGTTTATAGTCTCGTTGCTATCATCTGATCCTCTGCTTATTGATTTGATTTCCTTGATATATGTACTTGAAATTCTGATATATGTCTGACAACATCTTAGTAGCGATTGTAGACAATTTGATTAGTTATATTAGTAAATATTTTTCATGTTTATTTTTATATTTTTGGAACATTTTAATTAGCTAGTTATATAGTTTTATTATGTTTAATGTATCTATTAAACTCTTAATTAATGTAATATCCCCCTTAAGTTTAATATAATGACTCTTAATTTTCTTAATTTTCTCAATTTATTTTGATTTATATTTAAAAATAAGGTTAATTGAGATGTATATGGTCAATAGATATCATTTTGATTACAATCCTATGGCCTCGGTTATTAGAAAACAGAGGCCATATGGTGTACCGATGGCCACAATTATTAGAAAAACGAGGCCATAGATACACTCTATGGCCTCGTTATGTAATAACCAAGGCCATAGAGTGTATCTATGGCCTCGTTATGTAATAACCAAGGCCATAGATACACCCTAGGGTCTTGGTTAAAAAACCGAGGCCATAGGTAATGATATATGGTCTCTCTCACTTAGGTCTCAGTTCTTATAAAGGTGGTCATAGACCTACGATCACGGTTAAAAATCAAGACCATAGGTATGTTTTGTAGTAGTGCAAGGATCAAAAGTTAACCCTAGGTTTGAACCCCTCACAATGAAACCACTACACAACAACGAAGGCAAGTGATGTCGGTCAAATTCTTTTTGTTGACCTAATGTTCTTTTCAAAAAACAAATGTAACTTACCTTAATAAGCTATTGAGTCTCATTTATCTAACGAGTTAAGATTAAGCCTCTTAAGGCTTATGTCATTATGTGGTGTACAATGAGGCTTTTGGCCTCAACACTTATGTTCCTAGCCAATGTAGATTTTGTAATTGCAATATGTAAGAAACCCTGAAGTTGGAAAATGAGCATAATGTACTATTTGGTAAGTTATTCATGACCTCAACCAAAACAATTGTTAATGTCCATAGGAGTCTATCAATGACAGTCTCTCACAAGACTACATTTTCAAATACATTCAAACACAAACTCAACGATGAAGGAGACATTGAATGAATTAAAGTATATAAATCATATCCTTCAAGCAATGTCTTGCTAAGACGATAAACTAAGCCCTAAATAAGAGATAACCTATTAAACATTTTTCGTTTTTTTGGTTAGTTATAGTGGTTTTTATTTTATTTTTTCTTATTATAATTGTCTAGATTTATTTTAATTTAATGCTTATGAATTTTCTGAGAGCCAAGGCAGTGGCTGCTCGAAACAAATTGAGTTGGAGAAATATTTTTTGTACGCAACATCAAACAATTGTGCGCCATAACGTACGTGCATTTTCACACTAAAAATCCTAGAAACGCAATTTTAGACCATATCTAAGCAAAACATTTCTCATTTTCTTCTTCAAATCCTAATTTTTCAAGCCCCAAGTACCAAAATTTCACCAAAAATTCATCTTCTTCTATTTTCAAAGTTCTTCTAAGTTTTTGATCCCTGAGTTTTTTCCAAACCAATTTTGCAAAGATTTTTCTTAAATCTTGATCAAGTCTTCTTCAAAGGGGTTTGATAAAAATAAAAAGTAAGTGAACAATATTCTCAAAATAAGTATAGGTTTTATTTTCTAGAAAATTTTATGTGATTATTTTTTTGGATTTAATAGAACAAAACCCTAATTTTGTTTAGAGAGGATGAAGAAATGTTTAGTTGATATATTTTTAAAATTTTGTGGGTATCTATTTTTAGAACTTGAGAATAATGGAAACTAAAAGAAATAATGATGAGAAAGGAAAGGAGAAAAAGGTTGGACAATAATACAATAGAGCTAAATTTGTAAGTCTTGAGGTTTGATAAAGTAGTAGAGATTAACAAAAAATTTATTGTGGAATGGGGATTCAATTTTGAGCAACATCCATTCAAGGGTATAATTCATAAAATAGCATCCCTTGGCTAGAGACGATTTGTTAAGAACCAAATAGCCAATGTTATGTCAATAGTATGGGAAATGTATACTAATGTTCCCGATGCAATAAATAATCAAGAAATGGGTATGTTTGTCTCATTTGGTCCTTCTGATATAAAAGCCTTCCATGGAATGAGGGATGTTGGCCAAGAAAAGTATGATAATTATTTTGAAAATATGCATTATGATGAAGTATATAAGCCTTAACTATGAAGCGGGTTGAGTGGGATATTGTCAATGTGAGACATAAATCCTAAGGTCTGTTGTATTTCACAATATTTTATTTGCTCTAAACTGATACCCATCACACATTATAGTAAAATAGACAAAGAATAGGTTATATTACTATATGCCATTACATCCCCCAAACTAATGGATGTTGGGGCAATAATAAACCAAAGAATTAAACTATTCACAAATAATCACCGATTAAGTTACTTGTTACCCCAACTCATTACAGCTTTCTAAGCTAAAGCTAGGGTGAAATTTCCCAAAGGTGAGGTTTTGCTAAAGCCTGGTGACTTTTTGAACCCTAACTATATGAGAGACCTTACAAGTGGGACCAAAGCTATCCAAAGGAGCAAAAGAGCTGCTTCTTCTTCCAAAACTTCAATCAAAGACTAAGGTAAGAAATTGCAAGAAGATCAACTATATGAAAGATTACCTTGCCCAATAGATGAAATGGATAAGTGGCCATGTGCATTTTTAGAGAAAATACAGCCTCCTTGAATCTGCACTTGTGTATGAAGACGGACCAAATAACATGGAGAATTGAGCTTCATTTTTATCCATATTTTTATTTTTATTATGTTTCCTTTTGTTTTCAAATTGATAGATTATATTTTATTTTTATTTCTATTATTATGAATAATGTGTATGTTATTTAGAATTGTTAATTTTGAAATTGTTTAATAATGTGTGATTCATAAAAAGTATACAATGATTCTCTATGGTGAGAGAGCTTGAGTTAGATGATGGATGCAACAAGAGTAACCATATTATCATGCTTAATCACATTGTGCTATTACAATTGAGTAACTTTTCTTTTCTTTTATCTTTTTCTTTGATTTACATTTGAACATTGAGGACAATTAATATAGATTTTAGGTCAGGGGTGAATGAAAAGTTACTAATGAAATTTGCATTTTAAATTTTAGTAAACATTTTTCTATTATTGTTTAATTGTTTCAGACATTTAGGTCCAATAAAATAAAATACAAAATTATCATGCTTTTAATTAATTTAAGGTAATTAATTGAATCTTTATGTTTTTTGTTTGATGTCTTAAACATGTCCAAGGATTATTGTAAGAGTTACTTCTATTCAAATTTTATGTTTCATGCTTGGATGTTGAAATTGAAATGAACCCAAATTTGTTGTCTAAGAATCAAATTGGAGAGACTACTTTGTGAGATTTTTGAGTCAATATTGTTTATTTGAGTGAAAACATTTATTCTACTCTTTTAAACACTTTTCATATTATTTTAAATTGTTAGATGACCTCTATAGGTTTTGCATTGAATGTTGGGATTTTAAACATTGGATGAAATAGATTTACTTATTTGCATTGCTTTGATTAAATGATTTAAATAGAAATTGGAAATGTGTGCCTATCTTCATTTCATGCTTGAGTTTTAGTTAAAAAAAAGATATATATGGGTTCCCTTAGATAAAAGAGCCAAAATAACCATTTACCATAACACATATATGTACATAGGTCTGTTCTTTAGAAAAATAGAGGGAAGAAATAGTATAACTAATTACCATACCCTAAATTCTTGAAAGTAGTGATGTAGTTATTTTTAAATAATAAAAAATATTCCCTTGATGTCAACAACATTTTCATTCATCTTAAGGCACATATTTGATATTTTTCCTTAATAATTTTGATTTAAGTATGATGTCTTCATAATACTAGCATTGGATTCCTTTCATCAGATCCATGTTATGCATATTTGAGCCTTTCTTATTGTAAACATATGTGAACCTTTTTACTTTATTCTCTACATAACTTCTGTTCGTATATACTTTTTTGAGTTCTTGAACCCATAAGATTAATGTGATATTGATAGTAGATCTTGTGAGGAATAGAGTCGAAGTGAATTCACATTCTTAGCACTATTTTTGGGTGAGTCATTGTTGATATGTTCTAGTAATGGGATATGAATTTTTATGTGTAATTGATTTACATAATGAACCTTGATCCTTTGAGATGTTGGATAAACTTGTGCTTGAGATTTTAATTATGAACAGAAAAGAAATTATAACATGATAGTTTTTATTAATTTAAGTTTGTAGTTAAGCTTCTAGTTTTAGTTTTTTCATATTAGAATATTTATGGGTATCATCACTAGAAGCCCTCAAGAGACTTTAACTCATCTACTATGGCCACCTTAGGGTGTAAAGGTTGATTGCATATGCTAATTACAACCATGTCAATCTACAAAAATGATTTATGAAAGTTTAAATTACGGATCTAATTAACCTAGAAAGGGTTGAATAAGTAATTTTTATAATTACATCTAATTAAAAATTATCAAGCCGTTATATTTTAGGTGGAAATAACCTTGGTCACAACTTTGCCCTAAGAGAAAAACCACTAGGCCATTGAACCATCTAGCTATCCTCTATGAAAAATCAATTCAATTAAAAAGCATGGTCTTAGACTAGACTTCATAGATAATGTCTTATACAATCCTTCACTTTTTCATAATCTCTACATATAGATCCAGACTAACATTTTGATCTTTTGAGTAACGTGAGCAATCAAACTCTTTCAACTAGCAACTGAAAAGTTAGTAAAAAAAATACTGGTGCAAGGTGTGTCATAGAGTAGTATCAACAATTAAAAACCATAGCTAGAAGATTCAAGAAATATAAATCAAATCAGAAAACCCTAGAACAAACATTAAAAGCACAGTATCATAAAAACAAATAGGAATATGAATCAATCAAACATGACCACACAATATGTTTTATAGATTAAATCAAGAACAAGACCTAAAGAAATTTGATATAGTTTTTAGAAAATGTTTTGAGGGAGAAAGCATAAAATAATGCAAGATGAATATAATATGTGCAATTATTTGAAACAATGAGAAATACGTTTTATTTATAGGAAAGGTTAAAACCCTAATCTCATGTAATTGATAAATATATTTTCTATTACAAATAAGATTAGTAATTTTTATTAATCAAGATGACTCTTGTTTAAAGAAGAGTTATTTTTGAAGTAGTTTCAATGAGATTTTAGGATATCTCTTTGGCTATAATTTAGGCTAAATCTTATCTAATATATTAGCTTATATCTTATCCTACACTTTAGCATATAATTTAGGCTATATCTTAGCCTATATTTTAGGAACTATTTTAAAAATATAGAAGCACATTAAAGAAAATGATAAGTAGTAATTTTGCAAGTTCAATTGAGTTTAAATAAATATTTTTAGTACCAAAAATAATTCCAAGTATTGCGAACATGTGCTATTGAATGCATGAGTACAATACTATATGTGATAGTTATAAAATATATGTATAAATTATGATTATTTAGAACTCAAGCATTTGTTTACTTTTCTTAATAGACTTAATAACAATCTTAAAAAAAGTTTACAGACAAACATTTTATTCACAAATACCGTCAACACTCATAAACCTTATAATCTCTCCCTTTGGCATATTTGTATGACGAAGCTTCTTTCTTACTATATAACACTATAGGAAAAATAAAATTACATAGTGGTACTAACCTATAATCTCATGAAACCATCTATGCTTGAATCTTGATAGCTCATATATATACTGAAAAACAAATAGATAAATAGCAACACAATATGTCTCAAAAGACTTATTTTTTATTAGTTTAGTGTAACTAATAATAGTAAAGCAAAGAAAGACATAATTAGTGAGTAGTAATAAATAGAACTTTTAAACATTAAAATTTCTCCCCCTATGGGCAATACCTTTCCTATTATTAACCAATCTCCCTTTTCTTGACAAACAAAAAGATAATTGAACCTTGAAACGTAGTTATTTAGTATGAGAAATCAAACATACAGACAAATAAAATAACTCCCCCTAAGTCCTATGATTGCCCAAAATAAAATAGAATAGAACAAAAAGTTATAAAATCTTATATATATACATACACACAAAAGGGTAGTAAGCTTATTTAATCATGAACAAAACAAAACAACCAATTGAGTAATCATTCTTATTCAATATTAGACTATCCATTTTATGCATAGGTACATTTACAAGACACACAACATAGTCACACTAATACATACAGTAGCATATTGATAATCACCCAAAATAAGATACATGTTTAAACATTATTAGTATGAAAATTAATGCATTTATGATCAGTTATGAAAGACCTAAAAGAAAGAGCATTACGTATAATGTAAAACTATAATTGAATCCCCAATTTCACAAAATAAAAAATATCTACCAAGAAAGAACTTAAAAATTTTATTCCCTTTTTTTAATGAGGCATTGGTTATTTTATTTTATTTTTATTTTTGTTTAATCTCTTTCGGCTCTTTCTTTTTTGTGCATGCAATTTCTTTTTTTAAAAGGAAACTTGCATGAGCTATAAACCTAGTGTGATGACTTTCACAATAGTTGTGAGGTAGCTCTCTCTGCTTACAACGGTAGCTACACACATTATAGTAGGTATGTATCCCTCTCAAAACTAGGTATCTCTCTATAGTAAAATTATAGAAAGTGAAAGATAGAGCTCAAACACAAATTTTCAATCAAGATTAGCTCAAGCCCTAGAATCTTACAAGTGCAATAATAAACTTCATGCATGATATATATGTTTTCAACGATTGTGTGAGTAAGTTCTTGTCAACATTGATCACAATATGTTAAAAAGTATATAAATGCATCAGTCAAAATATCTATTTACACAATAAAGAGTCAATCAAAATAAGTCAGGTCACAAGAATAAGTTTGTAGGAGTAATTAATTTTTGAAGTCCATTTCATTGTTAAAATAAATCTACTCCCTTTTTATATATTTTTTTTAATTTTATAATTTAAAAAAAACTAAAGAAACAATAATAAAAATAAAAATAAGAAACAAAAATCCTACTAAAGTGCTCCCTTAAGATTTATTAAGCACTTAAATAAATGCACCTAGGTAATGGTCAGGTGATCGAAAACAAACAATTTTTCCTAATCCAAAACAAAAAAAATTTCCTACCTTAGTTGTCATCGGCATGTTTTTGGACTTACATATAGATTTCACATTCCTCCTAAATAAAGATGCAAAATTCATGATAGGATGGTGATAATTAGTCCTAGAATTAAATGTATTGAGTTTCACTTGCCTTTTTAGACCTACAACTTCATACTTTCTAGTAGAAATATTTGACATAATATGCATAGATAGATGATAATAATGAGTCCTATAACTAGATGCATGTAAGGTATTATTAGAATGGGTAGCTATTAATAAGATTCTACACTTGAGCCTTATATGACCTTTCCTACCAAAATGATGACAAACAGACACAAATTTAATAATGTTTTCTATTATAGGTGCAATGGTTCTTTATGATAATTAGTGATAGTATGTGTAGATTTAGAAGGCCTTACACATGTGGTTTTTGATGTTGAAAGTGTGGAGCTCTCATCCTTTTAACTTTAAACTTTATTATGATTTTCAACACCAATTGTTACATATCTTCCTTTGATTGTTCAGGTTCTTACACTAACTTCTTGTTTTATTATTTAATATATGAAATACTTGAATTCAAAACATTGACAATTTTAGATAAGTCAATTTTTCTTTTTCTATAATGGAGGAATTAAGTTCAAGGGATTTGACTTTATCACTTAATTTGGTTACTTAAACTAGAAACCTATCTTTTTCTCTCTTGCAATCCACTATATTTATAAATAGTTCATCAAGGTTATTAACATTGAATTCAGTTAGAAAAAATTTAGAATCACTTCCCTTATTATCTGAGCCAATGTTAGACTCACTGGAGTGCCCACCAATAGTTGCAGTAAATGCTAGGTAGTTAGTGCAACAAATTTTAGAGTTATTAGGATTGTCATTGTCACTTTCCAAGTCAACAAGAGTAGCATTTAAAGCCCTTTTGATTTCATTCTTTCTGTTAGCATATTGATGATGAGTCACAAGACCGGTGTTACAAATATCCATATTACGAAATACCCTTTGTAGTTTTATTATTTATAAAACTCTCGCAAGTGCACGAATCGTTTTATAGAAAATGATAAGTATACTCCAAAGGTCAATCTAAGGAAGGAATATATATGATTTTTAATTTATTATTCAAAATCTTAAAAACAAAATTAAATCTTAAACATCCTATCATGATATTTTGGTTTGTTTATTTCCAAATCTACTAACACAAAAATAAACATAAATATAGATATAAATATAGATTCAATAAACAATAATGCAAATTTTATCATTCATAACAGTGGAGTATTTGAGGATATAATAATTAAGTTGATTATGCTTGCTCATATTATTTAGGTTATTAAATATATAAATTGATATTTGTTGATTTTCTCTTTTTGGTATGAAAATATCCTTAGATGGGGCCTCATGCGTATTTTCACAAGTGTACGAATCGTTCAAGTAATAAAGTGTATAAAAGTACGGATATCGAACCCACAAGGAATGGTGTTATTAAGTACCGAAATTGACTAATCCTAATTTTATTTGAAAACCGAATTGTTGAATTTGTTTAAAAAGTAAATTAACTTAAAAATAAACGCAAATAACAAAATTTAATTTTTTTCACAAATGATTAAAAATGCTAAGGCATTTTATTTCGCTAAATCAATTCAATCCCATTTCAAATCATGTTATATGAGAATCAAAGTTAAAAGTGATGGTTGAAAACCCCAAATTTACCTAATACTCTCTCTTCAGTTATATTAGAATTACTTATCTATGAAAACCGACTATATTTCTATGAAGATTTAATCACAAACAAGCACATTACGATTTATGGAATTTATAGAATAACTACATACATCATGCAATAGTTCTCACATTCGCATTCAACATACGGTATTTATCACAAGAAGCGTTCATTACACATCTCCTCTCGGTCTCAATATAACGCAACAAATCATTTAAATCATCATCAGAAATTTAAAAGCATTAAGCATGGAAATAAATACTCAACTTGAAAACAATGAATTCATATAACGATAACACAAGAAATCAGATTTTCTTAATTCAACTACATCATAGCCTTAGCAAAAACGAATTAGTTCATAACGAAAATAAGAACAAACATATTCTCAATTGAATCCATGAACAAACAATCTAAATAAAATGCAGAAAATAAAAGCTAAGGAGAAGAGATGAAAAACTCTTGAAGATGAAGACTTGGTAGCAACAATGGTGATGATCCTTCAAGCTTCTCCAACCTTTCCCTCCAAAATTTCCTTTTCTCCTCCAAAAATAACTTAGATCTGCTCTCTCTACCGTCCCCCTCTTTCTCCATCATAATGTATATATAGATCTAGGGTTTGGGGGGCAATTTTGGAACAAAACAACATAAAAAATGTGTTTTCGGACGAAACTCACAGGTGGCGAAATTATTCTTGCCGCGGCGAGATTTCTGGAAAATAGATTTTTTGTTTTTCTGATTTTGGCCGGCGGCGAGATGAGTTTACCAAAATTTGTGCTCTCGGGAAGATTTTCGCCATGCTTTTTGTAGGATTTTTGCTGGCGGTGAGATGAATATGGCCAGCGGTGAGATACTTTAGCCAGTGGCAAGATTCACTTGGCCAAAATCCGTGCTCTCGGGAAGAATTTTGCCGTGCTCTGAATAAGATTTTCGCCGGCGATGAGATTTCTAAATTTTGAAACTTTGTTTTCTTTTTAATTTCATTCAATCTTGATCATTGTACTTTGTCCCTAACTTCTCCAAAATCATGATTTTACCCGAAATTGCACTTGAAACACGAAATACCCGTGAAATTACATTTGTGGATTAAATAATCAAATAAACACAATTTTCACACAAATATCAACATTTAAATCATAACAAAAATGCAATAGTTTAGCTCTTATCAATAAACCCCAACCAGCTTCTTGCTAGTCTCTAGCAAGAAAAGCGATCTATTTAATAAATTCAAAGGAGACATTAAGAGAAACTTCAAAGAAAATTTTATTCTATTTCCAAAATTACATTAAGCGTATGCAATAAGCCTTTAAACCTCGAGGCGGACCTAGTAGGACGAGTTGTAGTATCGTGAGGGCTTCCAGTGATGATACCCACAAACATCTTACCTATAGCTATTCTAACTCAAATCAATAAAATCACACAAAAATTAATTTGCATGAATGTCTCAAAAATTGTAAATAACACACAACACATAGAATAATTAAATGTCACCTAAGCTTTAAGAAATCTCAAATGCCAATTTCACTTTTACTTTTGACTCTTAAACATCCATCAAACCACAAACCAATAGCCATAATGCCCGGATAATATTATGCATAACATCCACAAACAAAAAGGTGAAATCTCAAACTCCATAGGCTCACTTTTCAAACCTCTCTCCACTAATGAAGGAAAATACACCACTTTGGATCAATAGGACTTTATGAGGCTTGTAATGTTAGGCTTAGGTATTTGGTTAAGACAGAACTGGAAGTTTCAAAATACAAATAATAGCACTTATTAGATTAAACACAACCAATTAAGTAAAAGAGTAATATCATTTAACCCAAATTGTTTCTTCTAATCATAACCCATTTTTCCAAAGATAAACAAAATTCTTCCTCCATATTTTACCTCAGTATATCCATCACTAACACTCTTTTATTTACTAGAGTGTGAAGGCCTTTTTTTCATTTTTTTCATTTTTTTCTTTTTTCTTTCTTTCTTAACACAACCCCCAACCAATTTCTTCCAATATATGTGGAAGAATTATTATTATTATTCTATATATATATATATATATATATATATATATATATATTTATTCCATCCTTACTCCAATTGCTCTTGAAAAGTTCGTGTTCAAAATTAAGTGCTCTTAACAAATAAGGTAGGAATTATATATATATATATATATATATATTGGCTAAACAAAGGGTAGGTTATAGACGGCAAAAATAAAGAAAAATAAGGCTAACAATATATTTAAATAGGCTCAAAGAGGTAACTAGTGATATAAAGATAACAAGGTAGGCTTAAAATGGCACAATCGATCCAAAAATGGCCTACATCATATCCTAAACAGTGCAATTCCAAATTATTTTGCCTCAAGAGGTTTTCAAATGAGTTTTAGAGTTTGTTGAGATCACAAAAATGTCCATGAAAAATTCACACATAAGATTTCTCTAAGCATTTAGATTAATCAACCAAATCATACCACATAACAAAAGAGTCGCCAACTTGGTAAAATCAACATTTGAAATTATCTTTAAACCGAAGCAAAATTTAATGTCTTCTAAAAGCTACTTGTTATCACAATCACATTATTATCATCAACGTGCAAATTAAAACAAGTAAAATTGCAATTGAGAGAAAAATAAAATAAACATAAACATAAGTATAAATAAATATAAATAAGATAATAAAAAAATAAAAGAAATTAAATCAAGATGTAGAAAAATAAATGGAAAATCAAAATTAAATACAAATAAACACACAAACAAAACTACTAAAAAAATGAAGGGAAGAAAAGATTTACCATTTACCGCACCCCCAACCAAAACCTTACATTGTCCTCAATGTAAGAAAGAAAAACTGCAAATGGCCATCAACATCACAAATAGAAAGGGAGCTAGGTGCACCATCACAGTCACAGTAATTTGTTAAATCATAGGGTTATCACAAAAAATATCATAAAAATAAAATAAATAAATAAAACGAAGTACTGAACAGAAAATACGAAAATAAATAATACGAAGTACTGAAAACAACTGAAAGCAAAATAAAACATCACTCCTCCTCATCATCATCATAATCATTAGTCCTAATGTAAGCAGGTGCATTGGGCATAGGGGGGAAAATCGGCATTGTAGGATAACCACTCATATCATGCCCAGACTATATAGACATTCTCTGACGGTAGTCATGAAGTATTTATGTACTATCGGTTTGGAAATTTTGCTGCTATATGAGTAACTGACTCTGATAAGCAAGATATTTACCCTGGTAATCCAACATACGCTCAATCCTACCCAAACAGTGATCAACAGTCTCAACCCTAGGCTGGGAGGAACTCGCACTGGCCCCAACAGTAGAACGAGGGCATTTCTTGTGAGGCGATGCTATGCCCAAAAACTCAGCAAGCTTTGGCCCATCAATAGGCTTCATCACACCACCGATTTCCTCATTTTTGTCCCAAGTTACTCCTTGTCTTGCACAGATAGCAGAAATTAAAGATGGGAACCCAATGCCTCTAGATGCAGCCCTTGCACTCTGCATGATATAATCAAAGATAACCCTACCAACATCAATAGAGGCCCCAGACACAATGGCATAAAGTAAGATTGCCCGCTCTCTAATGACATCACTAAGGTGTGCAGTAGGCAATAAATTAGCACAAATGAAGGCATACCAGGGCCACACCACATCCAATAAAGCACTTCGGGGGAAGTTTTTATACACATCCCTCGACATCTTCCATACTATGCCTGGCTTGCATACCAAAGCACTGACTGTCGCCATGTCAATATCTGAAAGTAATTTGAGAAAATCCTCATCATCCCCCATTGTCGACAAACCATAATAACTGTTAATTACTTCTTTGGTAAAAAGTACCCACTGTCCACACACAAAAACCTTATAATCCATCCTCTCTTGAGCATTAGCATAGAATTCCCTTACCAAAGAGAGGCAGCCCCCCTCAATAGGGTGACAGAAAATCTCCCACTTCCTAGCCTGAAGATGTGGGACATAATTACTCCAACAAGGAGTCTTATCGATCAAAAACCACCTCTAAGGTATGATTTCCCTCTTAACAACTTTTTCCTCAAAATTCTTCGCAGCATCCTCAGATATAAACAAACTTTTGTTAAATGAAGAAGAACGAGCCTTCTGGGCTTTGGTTTTATTAGGCATTTTCACAATATATTTCAATCCAGACAATCCAGACAATTCTCAATATATCATAAATCAAAGTAAGAAATGCAGCAATTTAATAAAAATATCCTCAAATTCAAAAAGCCCCAAATTGCCAAATCAAATTGAAATTCAAAACCCTAGCTTGCAATTCCTTAGCACAATCCAATTGTTTTTTTTTCAACAATCCTTTGCAATCTAAGAGAAATGCAAATAAACAAAAATTTGTACCAAAATTACTCACTTGTTAGAGGAAAAATCAAGCTACAAATTCCTAGAAAATTGTTCCAAAACGCAGAAAATCTGCTTCAAAAAGCAGCATCCAAAATCTGCCCAAAAACAGCTCCAAAATCACTCCTAAAATGGATGAATCTTGCAACAAATCTCGATGGAAACAAGTTTATGGTGATGGATTTGTGTTTTAATGATGAATGGTGATGAAGGTTTGGAGTTGGGATGAGAGAAAATGGAGAGACTAGAGAGAAAAGGAAAAACAATTTGCGTGAAAACAAACCTGGCCGCGGCTAAAAAACTATTTAAATCGATTCTCGTCGGCGGCGAGATTAATGTTGGCCGGCGGCGAAATTTTTTTTTGGCTGCAAGACAAATAAAATAAGACCGGATAACTAAACCTTAAAATCTAATTTTCAGATTTTAAGTTTGTAATGAAAAATAATATATTTCTCTCTAACATTCTTAATATAAAATCTTGAATAAAATAAAATCAATTCATTTTAGAGATTTTCACCTATTTAATATTTCGCGAGCATAACAACGTTATTATTATATCATGTTTACAATCAGCCAGCACAATTAAATTTAATCACTAACAAATTAAATATAACATGTAAGAATAAAGCATAAAAAATAACTACAAAGAAAATAAAATCCTTACAGTACTTCGATGCCATTCCCGTTGCTAGAAAACCTCCAAACGGAATTTGCACTCCCATTTATTGAATCAAAAAGCTAATAAATTATAAAAAACATAACTAGTTCTTCCCAAAAAGGGAAGAACTCTAAAATTAAGAGAAACTAGCTAAAACATAAGAAAAACTAAAAAAAACTAAAAAA
This sequence comes from Hippophae rhamnoides, assembly GCA_033030585.1. Lineage (NCBI taxonomy): Eukaryota > Viridiplantae > Streptophyta > Magnoliopsida > Rosales > Elaeagnaceae > Hippophae > Hippophae rhamnoides. The sequence goes on along the minus strand of CM065435.1, from coordinate 34,023,745 downwards.
TAAGAAATGGAGAGAAAGAAAGAAGAGAGAAGTTTGTTTTTGAGGTGTGTTTTTGAAGTGAAGGGAAGGGGGGTATTTATAGGTGAGGATGGAGAGAAAAAATGAGTAAAAGTTTGTTAAAAAATGAAAAAATGTGTAATGGAAATGCTGAGGTCATCAAATACGTCAGCATGACGTCATGGGGGCGGCTGCACGTGGAAAAAGGGGCGAAAACGCGTTGGGCGCGGGGAGGGTGCGGCTGGCGCGGATGAAACGATACTGCGCGCTTGATTTTGCACGGATGAATTGTAGTCGCGCGCAGCTTTGCGCGGATGAACAATAGCCGCGCGCGCAGCTCTGCGCGGATGAACAGTAGCCGCGCACGCAGCTCTGCGCGGATGAACAGTAGCCGCGCGCGGGATGGGCTACTCCGGGCTTGATTTTCTCCTTTTTGACATTTTTGACCTTTTCGACCCATTTTGTCCAATTTTTCCATATTTGTTGACCTTTTCCCACTTATTTATTCATATATTTGTGATGTATTGCTTCAAGTATTGCTCTTTGTGTCTTTAAATTGCGTTTTTAAGCCAAAATACCTGAAAAACAATAAAAATACCCGTGATTCCGAAAAAGACAAATTTATATAAATATATGATAAAACATATAAATATATATATTTTTAATCAATTAATGTACATAAAATCATGGTTATTTTAGTGCTTTTTGAGCACTCATCAATTACACATCTCCTCTCGGTCTCAATATAACGCAACAAATCATTTAAATCTTGATCAAAAATTTAAAAGCATTAAGCATGGAAATAAATACTCAACTTGAAAACAATGAATTCATATAACGATAACACAAGAAATCATATTTTCTTAATTCAACTACATCATAGCCTTAGCAAAAACAAATTAGTTCATAACAAAAATAAGAACAAACATATTCTCAATTGAATCCATGAACAAACAATCTGAATAAAATGCAGAAAATAAAAGATAAGGAGAAGATATTAAAAACTCTTGAAGATGAAGACTTGGTAGCAACAATGGTGATGATCCTTCAAGCTTCTCCAACCTTTCTCTCCAAAATTTCCTTTTCTCCTCGAAAAATAACTCTGATCTACTCTCTCTGCCATAATCTCTAATAACTCATGAGCATCCTCCGGTGTTTTTCCCACTAAAGAACCTCCAACTGTAGCATCAATCATTACCCAATAGTTTGAAACCAACCCATTATAAAATGTAGAGACTTGAAGCCAAATTAGTATACCATGATGTGGGCACTTCCTCAACATTTCTTTAAATCTTTCCCAAGCTTCATACAATGATTCTTGGTCATACTGTGTAAAAGATTTGATTTCATTCTTCAATTTTCCATCTTAGTAGGAGGAATGAACTTGGACAAGAATTTCTAAACCAACTCATTACATGTTGTAATTGATCCCAGTGGTAATGAGTTTAGCCACTCCTTGGCTTTATCCCGAAGTGAAAAATGAAAAACCCTCAATCTTATAGAATCTTCAGACACACCATTTATCTTGTAAAGATCACACACCTCCAGAAAGTAAGCTATATGTGCATTTGGATCATCCTTTAACATTCCCCCGAACTGATTTGATTGAACCATTTGGATAAAGGATGGTTTTATATCAAAGTTATTTACTTAAATAGTTGGCCTCCTTATACCTGAAGTAGTTCCAACAACATTAGGCACAACATAATCCCTCAAAGCTCTATGATTTCCACCTCCCTCAATAAATGGTGGATCCATAGCTGATTGTATATTATGAGGTGAGGTTGAAAGCCTTCTCTCTCGGTTTAGACGCCTATATGTTCTATCAATCTCCGGATCAAATGGAAAATGGTTAAAGCTTCTTGTACGTCTCATACAACAATCCTACAACCAGAAAATTAACTAGCACAAAAACAACACAAAGTTACCTCTCTTTTTTATGATAAATAAAATAAAAAAAATCAAAATAAACAAAATTAAAAATGAAACAATGATAAAGCAAATTCAATGCACTCCTCATTTAGCATGACAGTTTCATAATCTCCCAGCCTCCTCTTCTTTGATAGAATTTCCTTCATGAATTTTGCATACTTGGGCATTTGTTCCAACATCTCTGCAAAAGGAATGTTAATATGCAATTTCTTAAAAATATCTAGAAATTTATCAAATTGATTATCAAGTTTTTTCTTATTCAATCTTTGAGGATATGGGATAGGAGGCTCATATTTCGCATTTGGGGAAGGTTGAACATCTTGGGATGTTGATGGATTTTCTTTAGATTCTTCCATCTTTTTCTCCGATTTCCCCTGCCATTCAAGTTCTTTACCGCTTCTCAATGTGATAGCCTTTACATGCTCTTTGGGATTTATTGTGTCACTAGGCAACGATCCTTGAGACCTTTCTACAATCTGCTTTGAAAGCTGCCCTAGTTGGTTTTGGATGTCCCTGTTGATTGCCTCTTGATTTCTGAAATTTGTTCTTGACTCCTCAATGAACTTTCCCAAAATTCCTTCCAAATCTGTTTGTTTCTTCTCTTAGGGTTGGTAGGAAGATGATGACGGTTTGAATCCCCCTTGGTTATTTCCCCATGAAAAATTTGGATGATTTCTCCAACCTGGATTGTAGGTGTTAGAATATGGGTTATGTTGAGGTTTTTGGAAATTTGAAACATAATTTTCTTAATCATCATTTGGTGAAGCAAATGGATTTCCAGCTTGACACTCGGTACTAGCATAATTTCCACCACATAAATCACATTGTGCAGTTGGTTTGGATTTGAATTTGGATGAGTATGCTACGCACGAGACTTTGTGTGGATCAGATGGTGCACGTGCTGGTACACACGGGACTTGGCAAGAATGGGTAGCTGCGGGCAAGATTTCGGCCATTTTGACATATTTTTTACCCTTTTGACCCATTTAATCCAATTTGTTTTTCCATTTTTTGACTTTTTCTCATTTCTTTTCTCTATATATTTTGATGTATTGCCTCAAGTATTTTTCTTTGTGTCTTTAAGTGATTTTTGAATCAAAATACTTGAAAAACAATAAAAATACCTTTGATCCTGAAAAGATAAATTTATATAAAAATATGATAAAATCATAAAAATATAAATCTATCTAATCAATTAAAATAGATTAAATCATGGTAATTTAAGTTCTTTTTAATCACTCATCACAGACCCCAACCAATTTCTTAGTAGTCTTGTAGCAAGAGAAGCGATAAAAACTAAAATTAAAACTAAAAATTAAACTATCCTAAATCACTTCGTGGATTGACACAGTTGCATTTAATGTATGCAACAAGCCTTTAAACCACTAGATTGCCCTAGTGGACGAGTTTAAGTCTCTTGAGGGTTTTTCAGTAATGATTCCTACAAACATTAACAATAAAAAGAAAAAAAATGAAAACAAAATAAACAAATAAAATAATGAAATGAAATACAAAAATATATCATGCTTATAAAATCTTTTAAATTTCATAATTAAAATCTTAAACATAGATTATTTAAACTTCCTAAACTTTCATGATTTATTATAATAATTAGTTTAAAATTATTTTCATATTTCATATAAAAATGTATTAATTTAATTTCACCCAAACTTAGTGTTAAGAATCTGAATTCACTTTAACTTTATTCCTTACAAGTCAATACTCTTAAAAACACTTAATCCTATGAGTTTAAACCCTCATACTAATTTATATGCGAAAGAGTTTATGTATAGAAATGAACTAATATGTTCGCATATGTTTAATGAAGAAAGGCTCAAAGTGTTATTTTAACGTTGATTTCATGAAATGATTAAAATGTAATGATTTATAAAATATTATACATTACTTTCATGCATCAACAAAAATTCATCAAATAAAAATATCAAGTAATATACCATTTAGAAAATGTAGAAAAATGCAATGACTTCTTCAGGAATTACTTCCTATATTTTCTTTTGTATTAAACCATTTCTCACAACTGTTTAGGCTTTTTGGGTCATAGTATAAAGATTATACTATTCATTTTTTTTCTATTATATTCTTTTTTATAAGAGAATACATTTTTTTAGAGAGTTGACACATGTATAGATTTACATTATTTATATGATAAGGTGAGTGGTTAATATTTGGCTTTTCTGTTTATATTTATATAGTTAACCATGGATATATCTTTTTAATAGAAGTCATGCATGAATGAAGAAAGTCACATACTAACAATTTCTACTTAAATCGTTTAATCTAAGCAAATGAAAAATAAATATATAACACTTCGTTAAGATGTAAAAATCCAGAAATTCAATGCTAAATCGCATAGAGATCATCTAATAATGTGGAAAAAATAAGAAAAATGTTTAGAGTAGAAAAAATATATTTCATTCCGAATAAAGGAAATTAGGCTCAAATTATATCTCACAATGGTAGTCTCCACTATTTGATTCCTAAACCCCAATTTTGGGTTTAATATAATTTCCACACCTTATCAAGAAATATTAGTCACGATAAAAACTAACTAATTACCAAATACTTCATGATATATTTTCACAATATAATATAATAGTGTAAAAGACTTATCTTAAAATGAATATAATTTGATTTAAAGAAATGAAAAATTTTTTGTAAGAAAATTTTTAAAAACTAATCTTAAAATTCTAAAAATTACTAAATCACATAAATAAAATAAAATACAATAAAAATGAAAATGTTAATATAATTTTTTTAAAAATAGTTAAAAAATTTCAAATTAAGCATACTAACTTTTCACCACTCCCAACTTAAAGCTTACATTGTCCTTAATATAACAATTATAAATTAAAGATAAAGAAAAAAGAAGAAGAAAAGTTACATATTTTCTAAGAATGTGCAAGTAGTGATGGAGAAATACATGTGCATCTATCATGTTTATCATTAATGTTCACATAGGCAGATCACTTTGAACTTCTAATATCTCAACAAATACTTTTAGTTTTAACAATTCTAAAATTATCTACATGCAATAAAACTAAAATAAATTAAATAAATAAAAGAAATTACCTAAAATGATGGGTTTCCTCCCATCCAGCACTTAGTTTAACGTCTTAGCAAGACGTAACTTGGGGGATCTTATTTTAAATAAACTCAATGTCCCCACATCATTGAGTCAATAAAAATTACAAGTAGGACAAAGTTGTCTACCTATACTTTTTCAGCTATGCCCTTATGGATTTTCAAAAAATTTCTTTACTTAAAACTAGGGACATGATTGTAGATTTTAATAACCCACTTCTAGGTGCAAGTCAAATAACTAAGATATCAAAACACATTTGGATCTAACAAACCAATTAACTCCTTTTATCACAGATTTTAATGTAAAGATATTCAAGTTTTAGAGATAATTTTTGTAATTTTATTTTATTTTATTATAATTTTTAAGTTAAATAACATAATTAGTATTAACTAATAGTGCTCCCAAGAAAGAATAGTGGGGCAAAGCCTCATTAAAAACCATCCTCCTAAACAGATCAACGTTCCTAGGAAAGACTAGTGGCATAAAAGCTTTCAGGAACTAGTCTCCTAGACATAAATCCCTTAGATTTTTACTCTTCATTCAATAAAAATATAAATTAAATAAATTAATTGAAAATAAAAATCAAATTAGGTCAAATTCTAAGTTATTAAGTTAGTGAAAATGTAAGTTAATTAAATTAAGTCAAAGTTAAAGTTAATTAAATTAATAAATTAGGTTAAGTTAAAATTTAAATTAATTAATTAATAAATTAAGTTAAGTTAAAATCCAAGTTATTTAAGTTTATAAATTAAGTTAATTTAAATCTATGTTAATTAAGTTAATAAATTTAATTTTTTTATTTTAAAAAAATAAATTAAAAATTAAAAATATTAAAAGAAAATAAAAAATAAAAGTAAAAATGTAAAAAATTATAAATTAAAAATTAAATGAAAATTAAGACTTAAAAAATTAAAAAGTAAATGTAAAATTTAAAAAAATAAAAGAAAATAAAATTAAATAAATAAGAATTTAAAATTAAATGAATATTAAAACTTAAAAATTAAAAGTTAATTTTTTTCAATTTTCTTTTATTTTTTTACATTGAAAAGAAAATAATTAAATAAAATATATTTCATTTTTCGTAAAAACATTTTACTTTTTATTTATTTTTAAATATCAAATCTTGAATTAATTGTTTTTTTTTTGAAAAAGATTTTATTGTTTGTTTGTGAACAGTTTTTTAAATTTTAATTATTTTTTTGTTATATATTAAATTAAATGTTTTTTGTTTTACTGTTCAAGAATAGTTTAAATATTAAATATTAATTCTTCTTTTTTGTTTTAATGTTCAAGAAATTTTTTTTTTAAAATTTTAAATTTGATATCTTAAATTAAATTGTTTTTTGTTTTACTTTTCAAGAATAGTTTTAATTCTTTTTTTGTTTTACTGTTTAAGAATACAGTTTTTTTAATTTTTAATTTTAATTTTTTTATTTTCCAAATTTTAAATTTTAAAATATTTGTATTGTTTACGAACAATAAAAGTTTTTTTAACACAAAATAAATTTAAAAAGTTACAATTTTTTACAACACAAAAGTTTTGATAAATAATTTAAAAACATTATTTCTTCCCTAAGAACGGTGCCAAAAAACTTGATGATGAGTCACGAGACGAGCATTTCAAATATTGATCTTGCGAAATACCCTTTGTGGTTTTATTATTTGTAAAACCCTTGTAAGTGCATAAATTATTTTATAGAAAATAATAAATATACTCCCAAGGTTGATCTAAGGAAAGAATATATGTGATTTGTAATTTATTATTCAAAATCTTAAAAACAAAATTAAATTCTAAAAATTCTGGCAAAATATTTTACTTTGTTTGTTTCTTAATCTAATAACATAAAAATAAACATAAACATATATATAGATATAGATTTAATAAAAAATAATGCAAATTTTATTATTCATAAGAGTGGAGTATTAATTAATTAAATATTAAATTTTAGCTTTATTTATAAGAAAATAGCAACCAATCTAATCACACATTTAGACGGAGTCAAATAATTAGACTTTATTCAAGGTGTCTAAATTAAACCTAAGAATTTAACTCTCCATGTACTAACTTTCAAGTTTTAAAAAACTATTACTGAAAATATGTTATCAATATATTTTCGAATAATAATTCTTATAAAAAAATTTGAAATATAGTTTCACTCTAACTATCGAACAATTGTACCAACAAATAAAAGAGTACTACTCTAAATCAGACCGGATAATTAAATCTTAAAATCTAATTTTCATATTTAAGTTTGTAATGAAAAATAATGTATTTTTCTCTAACCTCCTTAATATAAAATCTTGAATAAAAAAATTAATTTATTTTATGGAAATGTTTTACCAATTTAATATTCCTAAACATTACAACGTTATAATTATATCAAATTTACAAACAACTAGCCAAGTTAAATTTAATCACAAAAAAATTAAATATAACATATAAGAATAAAACATAAAAAAGATAATTGTGAAGAATCTATTAAAATAATACCTTAAAAGAATCCTTACAACAATTTGTTACTAATTCTAGTGCTGAAAAACTCCAAACAGATTTGCATATCTTCTTATTGAATCAAAAACTAAAAATATATAAAAACATAGCTAGTTCTTCTCAAAAAGAGAAGAACTTAAAAACTAAAAAAAATGAAAAATTTATAGAGAGATAAAGCTAGAGAAATAAAGTACTCAGAAAATTGTCTATTTTACAATGGAGAAAAGGGTATTTTAGAGGTGAAGAAATGGCCAAAAAGGGGAAAAATATTTTAAAATCTGAATTTAGACACGTTTGGATATGTTGGTGTGCGTATGGGGCATAAAAATCTCAAGAAATGGGCGGTTGGCGCGCACGGGCATGCGCGTGAGACGACGATGAATGTGCTGAATCTTCTTGTGATGATATAATTTGAACCATGTGTTCTGTCCATTCCTCTCATAAATCATCAAAAGTTTCCTGGTCATAGCCTATATTGTTCCAACCAAAGAACTACATGTATTTAAAATCAAAATAAGAATGTAATTTCATGAATTCACAAAAAATAACTGATATATGTTAAAAAAATTTATGTATATTGGTAAAAGATATTATCACATCATCATTTGGAATTTTGATATTTGTGATGATTTTTCTCATAAACTTAATGACATAATAACCACACATGACTCCATTATTTTGTTGTGGAACCTACAAAAACAAGTGTACATGATTTTCCATATTCGAACATCTTTATTATTCAATAGTAAAAATTAATAAAATTATTAATATTCGCTTGTACATACCATAACTTTATTCCATATAAGCTTATCAGATTTTTTAAGGGCAATACCCATAAACTTGTTCCACAACTTCTCTGCCCTATCAAAGTTTACAACAGTTAGTTTTTTATTAAATATTACAAAAAATAATAGAAGAAAAATAGCTAAATATAATAACTCTTATATTTCAACAACTACTTTTGTATCTTTACTAAGTTCTATGGAAGTTGAGTCACAGTACCAAGCATGATTATTGAACAGATCAAGGATTACCAATATCCAATAATCTTGGCCTTCTTCAAACCTTAGTGGCCAAGGGATTATCAACTTTTGATTTCTATTAAGCGTTAATGTCATATCATATAATTGTTTAGCATGCCTTATATATATAAGTAATTAGATAATATAAATATAATTATATATATTCTACATAAATGAAAGAAATTTACTCATTGAGGACTCACCTTGTCCACACTTGAATTATACTTAAATCAATTATTTGATATTCAAATAGTTACAATATGCACTCGATCAATATATAAGTTTGGCAAAGGTCTACACTAGAAATTTCTATAGGAAGTGGCACGGTCCATCCTTCATTTATGCTAGATGCCTTCACAACAATAGTCATCAACACGCCAAGATTTTTGCTGAAGTTTAAAGCATACTAGACAGTCTCTTGGACTGTTTTAGCATCAGAAGGCACACGTAGTGGACAATCATAGAGTAATGATTGATCAATTACTATTCACCAATGATTTGGCAAATGTTGATTATGAATCATCCGATCATCGCTCAATTGTTTTATCGTTCCAATAGCAACAAAGTCTGTTAATGAAGGATGTTTCAACAAAAAATTCATATTCTTTAAAACTTTTAAGTGTTATATGTAATAAATAAAATATATAATAAAAAATAAAAATAATAGATTATCTACACTAGAAATTAAAATCTTACCACATTTGATTCATCAAATAGAGGACTCCAATGCGGGGTAGCTATTGGATGTACATTCTCACCAAAATGTTCATCGTGATGTGATTGATGGTATGAATGTGCAGATTGCATTGGATAAAATGAACCACCACTTGACCAAAAAATTATACTATATAATTTCAATTATAGACTACATTTTTAAAATATATACGTAGGACGTAGCATCGGTTTTTGACGGAACCAACTTTAAATTCATTATAAGTCGATTTTATCCAAAAACTGATTTTATATATCGACTTAAATACCACATTTTGTAGTAGTGTGTAAGTAAATTACATTGGGAGCTTTATCTATGAAGAGTAATCTAAGACCTAGCTTTGTAATTGATCATTGATTTTTATAGTAGAGAGTTAGATGGTCTTCGTCTTAGGTTGTTTCCACCTAAGATATCATGTGTCAAGTTTATCATTATTTCTACTTTATATTATTTACGCATGATATCATGTATGGCTGCTTGGTAATTTTCAATTAGACATATTTAGAAAAATTACTTATTCAACCCCTATAGGTTAATTTGATCCATAACCTTAAACTTTCATTTGATATCAGAGTGGGCACTAGATATACTTAGTATTGCCTAGGACCTAGTTATGGATCATTTGAGAGATGGTTCTTCTACAACCTATACTACCTTCTTTGATGGGTCTAACTAACAATATTAGAAGGCTCGTACGAAAGCCTTTTTATATTCTCTAAACGAAATTGTGTGGTATTCTATTATTTATGGTTGAAACCACCTACAATTACCAAAAATAATATTGTCACACTTCAGCCTAAGAAGAATGGACCACTAAGGATGATAAAAATGGTAGTAACTGGAATCAAAAGGGAATTAATGCTATCTTTAGTTTTGTGTCTACTTATGAGTTCCACCATATTTATAATGTTAATACTACTAAACGTGCTTGGGATAATATATAGGTTTCTTATAAGGGCCCCACACAAGTTAAATGAACCAAACTTTGCATGTTAGGCACTAGGTTTGAAAACTTTGGGATGGAAAAAAATGAGACCTTTTTTCTGAATTTTATGTTGAACTATGTGATAATGCTAACACCTTTTCAAATATTGGAGAGAAAATTGATGAATTCAAGCTAGTTAGGAAGATTCTTTTCTCATTATACGACCGCTTCCATACAAAGGTCATTGCCATCGATGAAAGTAAGGATGTAAACACCATTAAAATCAAGGAACTCATTGGCTCACTTCAAACCATTGAGATGAGTTTTCGAACACTTACAAATAACAAAGGTGAAAAAGTGATTAACTTGGAAAATTATGCTCAAGCTTACACTACATAACCTTCTACATTTAGAAATTGGTAGCATTGTGATCTGATGAATTTTAACCACTTGTTGTATGAAATGCATCCGTTACAACTTAACCATCTCGAGGTGGATTTAAGCCATATAGGAGAACCTATGAATCAAACTTATGATTTCATCTTTATACCAACTGATTGATCACAGCCTGAGAAACAAGGACCATATGATATGGAGGATTGAGCTCCCAACTTAGGGTTTTTATGAGTTTTTATTTTCATTAAATATGTTTTCTTTTACTTTTTTTGTGAGCTTTATTTTAATTGTTTTTGTTTTTGGATATTATGTTTGTTTCATGATATTTTATATTTCATGTAGTTTGTTTTATTTAGTTTGTTTATTGTCATGCAAACAATGTTTATTATATTTAACTATTGAATTTTATAACTATTTGTTGATATGTTTAAGAAGTACACAAAATTTTGTCTGTGTGGATTAAACTGTTTGAAATGATGGATGTACTTGAATTTCTATATCACACTTGATCATGATCAGTAAATGGATAATTTTTTTCTTCTTTCTTCTTTATCTTTAATTTACATTTTACATTGAAGGAAATGTAAATTTTAGGTTGGAGGTGAGAAAAGTTACATTTACATAAATTTTGCAAATTTTTTTAAACATATGTTTACATTTTCACTTATTTTTATTTGTTTTATTTTCATTTATTTTTCATTTGTTTGCTTTTATTCATTATTATTGGTTTAGGAAAAGTTAGGTTAATTTTATAATTTTTTCTTGCAAAATTATCATGCTTTTAGTTGATTTTAAGCAACTGATTGAATCTTTACACTATTGGAATAATTTCTTGAACATAAATGTGATAATTAGTTTGTTTTTTTCATAATTAGTGTTTCATGATAAAATGTTGAAATTGATATAAACCTAAAATTCGTGTTTAGGAGTCAAATAGTGGACAGTACCTTGTAAGAATATTTTTGAGCCTATTATTGTTCTATTATGAGAGAATATTTTTTTTACTTCTTTAAACACTCTTCTTAATTATTTAACTTGTAAAAAGATATCTAATTGCATTGAATGTTAGGATTTTTACATCTGATAAAGTGTTTTATACTTAATTTTTATTGTTTAGATTGAATGAGTTAAGTAGAAACTGAAAGTGTATACCTTCTTCATTCATGCATGACTTCTAAAAAAAGAGTTAAATTAACCATTCACCAAACCATAGAAACTGTACATTGGTACACTCTCTAAAAAAAGAATATTATAAAAAAGAGAAAAATGAATAGTATAAACTAAATACTATAACCTAAAAAGTTCATAAAGTTGTGAAAAATGACTATTAAAAAAGAAAGATAGGAAATATTTTTTCTTGAAATCATTGCATTTCATTCATCTCTAAAGTCATATATATGATATTTTTGTTTGAAAATTTTGATTGATGCATGAAAATAGTATTTAATTTATTTATAGATCATTTCATGAGATTGATGTTATGCGCTACTTTTAGCAATTTCTTCTTTAAATATATGCGAACCTATTAGTTTATTTTTTTTACATAAAATCTACTTGTAGATAACTTTGATTGAGTGCTTGAACCCATAGGATAAGTGTAATATTGAGAGTCTAACTTTTGAGGATTAGAGTTGAGAATTTGGGATGTTAGCTTAACTTGTGCTTTGGATATAAATTATGAACTTAAAAGATACTAAAATCATGAGAAATTTTGTATTTTTATTTCTTGTTTTGATTTTTATATTTTTTATATTTTTTAAATTTTAGTTTTTATTTTTATTTGTTTGTTTCTTGTTGTTTTTGTTATTTCTTTTAAATGTTTTTGAATTTTAGTTTGATGTTTATGAGTATTACCACTAAAAGCCTTCACGAGACTTAAAATCATCTACTATAACAATTTAAGGATTTAAAGGCTTGTTGCGTGCGTAAAATGCAATCGTGTCAAAAGTACTAAGTATTATATTATTTATTTGATAATGTCAAAAATATATTTATATTTGTACAATTTTATCGTTATTTTAGCAAATTCATGTTTTCAAAATCATGAGTGTGTTTTGTTATTTTTCAAGTATTTATAGCTCCAAAATGATTAAAAAGATCAACATATGAAGAATCATACTTGAAAGCTCCTGATTGCAACATAGGAGAAGTAAAGAATAGAAATTTGTAAGCCTTTCATATATACCAATTAAGATATAATGGGGTAAAATACAAAGAAAATTGGAGACAAATAGAAAAATGTGGTCCGCAACGATGATTATATGTGTGTTATGGTGCGGGTGCCTTGGATAGTAATTTTCACAGTCTTAGAATTATCGTAAACTGTGGTGGACAAAAAGGTGCGCTGCATCACATGACCTCATGATCTACATTTTTATCCTTATTTCAACATTTTTCCCAATTATAAATGTAGCTCTTCAACCCTTTATAATCATCATCCTACAGTTTACATTTTCATTTGCAGTTTAGTATTAAGTTTTTAGTTTTCTTTTAAAGTTCTCTCAATTTTTAGAGCTGAGCAAATTTTAGTATATGTTTTGTTTTTAAACAGTTTAGATTAGATTATCACAAATAGTGGTAGCAATAAGTAGATTTTCTAGATAATAGATTACCATAGAAGTTATCTTTAAAAATACAATTGAGGTATTTATTTTAATTTTTATTCTATTTACAAATTTAATTTTATATATCTTTCTAAATTTTTTTATAGTAAACTAATCATTTATTAAATTGAAAATGACTGATTGTGATAATGAGAATTTTGTTATTTTTATTATGCATATGTAATATTAAAGTAAGTGAACATTTTTAATAACAATTAAACACATATTATTTTTTATTCAATAATTTTATGAAATTTATTATTGATTGTAATAAATTTAAAATATGAAAATTGATTTTTAAAAACATTAATCTAGATCTAATTTAGAGTCATACTCTATTTCAAATATTTTTATATGAATTATTATTAGAAAATGTATTGACGACATATTTTTCATAATAGATTTTAAAATATGAATGTTAGATTTCGATCTAAACACTAATATAGATAGCTTGAATAGAAGCTTAACTGTTAGACCCGATCGAAGGAAACAAGTTAAATGGTTTGTTCATTTCTTAGAAAAGAAGCACAGCTTAATTAAAATTATTTGATAGACTCAACCAAAGGCGTTAAGTAATTTTAATTAATAACGGATAGTGGACCCAACCAAAGGCGTTATTCATATATATATATATATATATATATATATATATATATATCAATAAATTTAGGTTTATATTTTATTAACCTAATTAACTTTATAAAACATAACCAACTAGCTAAATATCCTAATAATTCTTCATTAATGGATGAATTGCATGTGTGCCTATAATTTGTGTAAACCAATATATACTTTAGTTGTTATTATTTTATGTTAATAGTGTAGATATTTCAATTCCAGAACTTTGTGACAGGATATTTAGGTTTATTTTTCATATTTAAAACTTTTATTGAATTATTTAAAAACCATATTGTTTATCTTTAGATTGACCTTTGAAGTATACTTATCATTTCTTATAAAATGATTCGTGCACTTCCTACCCTTAGCAACTCAGAAATTGATAATGATGATCCAAATGACTCAAAAAACTATTACTACAACAATTTGGCATTTACTACAATTATTGGTGGACACTCCAGTAAGTCTAACATTGGCTAAGATAGTAAGGAAAGTGATATTGAGTTTTTACTTACAAAATTTAATGCTAAGTGTTGATGAACTATTTATAGATTAGTGGATTGTAAGAAAGAAAAGGATAGGTTACTAATAGAAGTAACCAAATTAAATGATAAACTCAAATTCTATAAAATTAATTCCTCCATTGTAACAAAAGAAAAAATTGAGCCGTTTGAATTTGTTGATGTTTTGAATTCAAGCATTGCATATCTTAAATAGAAAAACAAGAATCTTTTGCATAAACTTAGACAATCAAAGGAAGCCATGAAGAAGTTGAACATTAGAGTTGAAAAGCTAAACAAAGTTCTTAACTATGGAAAAACTTTTAGAGACAAGAGAAGATTAGATTATATAGATGGGCACTCTATGCTATCATCTTCAAAATTAACTAAGTTTGTAAAATCCTCTAACCCTTTTTCTTCACATACTCCAAATACTATATATGCACCCACTTCTTAATTTATTCATATATGCCATAAATTTTCGTAGGAAGAGACATATTAGATCTAGATGTAGAATCTTATGGTCTTCTAACTGCTTTCATCATAACATGCAAGTACCATATTCAAGAATCAATAATTATTCCTATGTGGACTTGTTTTATGTTTCTAGAAATAAATACATGAGTATGAAACCAAAGAAAAACCCTCCTAGAAAATATGAGATTGAGACACCCAGATCACTTTCTGTAGGTCTAGGTAAATATAGGAAAGGTTAGGCTAAAAAGTTTGATTTGCATTGTTTTGTAGCTCATATTATAGTTAAAGCAAAATCTTATACTCCTTCAAATTTTGATAGTTGCTTTTCTAGACACATGACTAGTGATAGTTCTCTCTTTAAAACTTATCAAGATTATAACGAATGAATGGTTACTTTTCGTGATGGAAACAAATCTAAAACTATAAAGAAAGGTACTATTCGAGTTGCAGGCATACATAGGTTGGATGATGTTCTATATGTTGATGGACTTAAGGCAAATCTAATAAGCATCAATCAAATTTGTAACCAAAACTATAGTTTACAATTTACTAATAATAATTGCATCTAACTGATCCTAAAGGTAAGTGTATGCTTATAGGAACCAGGTCTTATTATAACTATTACTACATTGGTGTAGCTCCCAGTATTACTTGCAACTTAGCCAATAATGATTTTTCTTCCTTATGGCATCAAAATATGGGATACATCAATTTTAAAGATCTTGTTAACTTAACAAAAAGTAAATAATGCATGGTCAACCTACTCTTTCTAAAACTAAAGAAACATTTTGTGGACTATGCCAACTTGGCAAACGAACTCGCTCTCCTCATAAGAAGGTCAAAGGAGTTAACACAAGTAGAATACTTGAGTTAATTCATGTTGACCTTATGGGTCTAATGAAGATTAAGAGTTTGGGTGGAAAGAAATATATTATTGTTGTTGTTGACGATTTCTCTCGTTTTACATGTGCTAAATTTTTTAAAAGAGCAATTTCATACATTTTATTTCTTTAGTTCCTTTTGTCTTGAAGTGCAAATTGAACCATGTAATAAAATAATCAAGATAATGAGACTAAGGTCTGATCATAGTAAGGAGTTTGAGAACTTAAGATATGCTAAATTTTACGAAGAGCATGGAATAGCTCATGAGGCTTTTGCACTAATCACTCCCCAACAAAATAGTATAGTTGAAAGGAAAAATTGGGTGTTACAAGATATGGCGTGAGTTATACTCCTCGCCCAGAACATCTCAAATAAGTTAAGTTAAGTTGTAAGTACCTTTTACTACAAGGTAAATCTTGTTTATTTACATCCATGTACAAACCAAACTTCCTATGAGATATGGAAAGTTAAGAAACCTAATCTTAAGCATCTACATGTATTTGGAAGTAAATGTTACATCCTTAGAGATCATGAGTATTTAGGTAAATTTGACTCTAGAATTGATGAAGGTATTTTCCTAGGTTACTTACTAACGAGTAGTACATTTAGAGTCTTTAACTTTAGTACTAACACTGCGATAGAGTCTATCAATATTGTTATAGATTTTGTAGTCATTAATGATAAGGGTGGCCCTTTAAGTATAAGTTTATGTAATGATGGACAAAATGATAAGGCATTAAACATTGAAAAGGTAGAATCTAAGATAGATGAAGAAACAAGTTTGGATGATAAGGATGTGAAAGAGTCTATGGCCCGATACACTACCAAGTTAAGGAGATGCATACTCCGTAAGAACTCAGCCATAACTCGCTCAAAAAGGAAAATAAAAACTTATGCAATCCATACAATAGAAGCACAAATAAATAATATCATAAATGCAGATAACTTAGACCAACAAATACTATCTAAAATCAATAGAAAGCAAGCAAGAATATAAATGCTTTCTAATTAAAGTTTAAGCTTTAGGTATGCTATAACATATGCACCTAAAACTTGGATTGAACTAGCATAATATCATATCATGCATAACAATTGATATAACGAGGTAAACTCATATAGAGATCATATTTATATGGTAACATCCTCGGGTTTCTAAAGGTAACTACTTAGTAGCAAACAATTCTCTAACAATAAACAAGTTACAACACTGATAGATAATAAAACCATTATTACCTCTACTAGTATAGGCCTCCATCCAAACTTCCTATTATTGCTCTTTACTTGTTGCTTCCACAACTATTTGGTTTAACACATAAACTCAACTATCCTCTATAACCAACACCACTCAGTGTTATATGATTGGAAACCACTTCTAAAATGTCACATTTTTTCATTCCAAAAATTGTTGAGTATTATCCATAAATACTAGCACTATTAATGAACTAAAAACTTGGGTGATAATGTCATCCCGCTCGTACTCGCTCATCAAAAACCACAACTCTCAACTTAGTATGCACACTATGAAAACCAACCCTATAGTGTGCATAAACATGCTTGCATACAAAGTGTACCTAACTATGTGAGTGTGTGAACTACTAATCTCCAGTAACCAACCTTACATAGAGGAAGACAAATACAATAATTAAAATAACAGACACCATGTTTTGTACATGGGAAGCCAATACAAAGACACATAGTACATTAGAACTTACATTCTCCTAGGTTTTCCATATTAAAAACACTACACAACTAGCTACAAAAACTCATCAAACATTAGATGAACATGAAGATGTCCAAAATTTATTTGTTCTCGCGAAAAATATAACAACACACGCCAAAATCCAAACGACACACCTATACCAAGTGCATCCATCTTAAGTACTCCATCCAACTTCATGAATCTACTCATCTAATCCTTATAGGATTCTCAACACACTAGACACAAAACATCTAAAGCACAAAACACTTTACTCTACACCTGTAATCTGCACACACGAAATAAACACCCTATGAACGTATCATGTTGGAACATCATGTAGTCAAACCACATGCTCTCATTTTACCCCTACATAGGTACATAAGGATTAGGCATAACCACAAGTAAACATGCACAACTCTCCTTAACTTCATATAACATTCCCCTTGAATGCATGTGAGTCAGATAACAATATATAGTGCAATCTTACACTTACAACCCATGCAATACAAAGCATGAAAACAAACACATAGTTGTGCATAGAAACTTCTCTCCTTTTTTGACACTAAAAGTCAAAGGTATACCCTTATATAAGGGAGAGAAGACATATAAGTATGCTATAATTCTAACACTAATGCAACACTACATATAAGATTAAAGAAAACACTATAAGAAGCATCACATACAATGATGTGAAAAAGATAAAGGATAACATTGAGATAAACAAACTAAAAGCATACAACAATCAACAAACTGAATGCGTAGACAACTTGGGAGAAGTGCATATAGAAGGCACCTTAGTTTATAAAACATATGTCATGCATTCTAGCAATAAATACTCAGAAATGAATGACATAAGAGAAGCATACAATAACTAACTATAATAGGGAAAATATAGAGACAAAGGATAACATGTGAAGCAAGGGGTTGCAAGATATATATGCAATAAGTTATACTAGCATTCCTATTTATGCATGGTTCATATAAAGTGATGTCACAGAGAAGGAAGTATCATATGAAGAAGACAAGAATAATGACTCATAAATAAGATAAGTAATAGGAAGTAAAACAAACACAAAACTTCTCTTGATAACATACAGAAGGCACACACCTCTCCCCTATAAGTATGCATGTGATACAATAAACATGTTATGCATTCTACTCTCAAAACTCTCCCAACACAAAAGCATCTACACAAAGTAAACAACAATAAATATTGAAAAACGAAAGAAAACTTAGCAAGTTCAATGAATTAGATGGTCTTTAAAGAATAGTTAATACAATCCACATAAATAGCCACATGATCAATCCATTATTTAGTATGACTAAATTTTTTATGCCATTCATAGTGTGTAATATGCAAAAGTTATTTACTCTAATACCATTATGATATTCTTAGGTGAACTAAGCAAATCAAAATATAGACTCAAGTTGAACCAAGCTTTATATGTCAATAATTAGTCTCTCTCTCCACTAATTTAAATGCTAGTCTAAAAGAAATCAATAGGTCTTTCAAAGTTTGTATTGATAGGCTAAGGTATGGGTAGGGCAGAAAAGACATTTAGACTTAAACATACCTTTGTTTATCCAATCGAACAAATAAGTTCATATACATTACACTTATACCCTCAAACATGAGTTTTTTTTCTCTTTACTTCTCAAACTTCAACCAATGAAGTTATGAGAATAGTACACAAAATTCAAACACTTATGCAACACTTCCTTAATATAATTATCATCTTTTTACTTTACTTTACTTTTCTTTTCTTTCCTCTTTCCTTTTGTTTTTTTTAATCTCAACACTTCGTTTTTCTTTTTCTTTTCTCAATCTTCCCCATTTTTTATGTCATTCCATTTTTATCCTTCTTCTCTCTTTTTTTATTGAAACCAAGAGGGATATTACAAAACATCCAAAGAACATACAAAAAAAGTTACTTAATTAAAGGGTTGATAAGGTAAGTAGGAATAAATAATTTAAGCTAAGGTAGTATTTAGATGCAAAGAAATGAAGGTATAACATAATGGCTCAAAGAAAGGAGATTGAGGATAAGAAACCATCAGTGGCAAAAAGGATAAAATGATTCACATATGGCCTAAATCCTCTTTCTGACCAAGAAACACCTAGAATTTTACCTCGAAAGACACTAAAAGTGGATTCTTAAGCTTGTTAAAGATATACAAATCATCAAGGCAAGAGAACTACATAAGCTTCTCAAAATAACCATAAAAATTCACAAAGATAAGGCATTTGCAAAAGAAAGATGCATTTATGATAAAACAAAGAGGAAATATTTAGCCATACATGCTCTGAAGGAATTCACATGTTACTACATCCACACTCAATTTAGGTCTAATGCATGCCAAACATATATCAACATGATCCTTCTAAAAGACATTTTACATGCAATAGTTTAGTAAAGAGAAAACTTGTCAGTCTCAACAAACACAATAAAATAACTACCAAGTTAGATGACAAAGAAGGTATTAAGTTAAAACAATGCCCAAGAACAAGGAAAAGTGCCTCAATTGAGAATCAACAAAACTTACATCATTGCTAGTCAATAGAAAGAAAGAAAATGACTAACTATTGAACGATACAAGCAACATCCTTAAGAGTAGGAAGAAATATGGGATGCTACTAAAACCACTGAGCACATGAGAAAGGAAAAAGTTCTAACACCAAACACAAAACATACTTAGACAAGGACAACAAAACAAACAACAGGAGTGCCAACAAAACACACAAGTTTAGATATGACACTATACGTATGAAAAAAGTCATAAAGATAGGTATATAATCTATATACATACATATGCATATGGTAAACTAGAAAAATCACAGAATAGTGAGACACACAAAGACATAAGCTTGAACAAGCATCTCTGTATTGTCCAAAGATACATATAAAGTAAAATAGAAGAAAGATCAAGAAAAATATGAGCAAACACCAACAATAGACAGACAAACCACCAAAATATAATATACTAGGTATAGAAAAGTAGAACCTAGTAAAATAGGTGAGAAACAATATATATGACATAGAATATGAATGACAAAACTACAAAAAGTATAATCCTAATACTTTAACTCTACATGATGAGCATGTGATTTTATGTACATACAAAAGATCATAGAAGAAGAAGCAGACAATATACGAGACAAACGCATAGAAGGAACATGTCAAAGCAACTAACATGCAAGAAAACTAGTAAAGGATATGTTAGATAAGTAAAGAACCAAATATGATAATTAGCATACTATACACACCACTGAAACAGTAAGAGAGAGATAAGAAGAAGTGTCTAGTAGAAAAACACAAATAAAATGACATAAATTAACATAAAGAAAGATGACAAACAAAGGGTGGAATGAAATTAAGCAACTCAACCCCAAAATATCACCCAAAAATAGTGATCAAATTGCATTCCTTCATTTAAAGAATTTGTGAGGGGTAATAGAACTCATAGATAGTCTCTAACTCATATGAGCATGAGGTGCATGTGTAACTCATGATCTATTTTGTTTATAGTTTTAAAAAAATTTAGTCGAGTAACCCATATAACGCGAGGGAGGTAGACTTTTTGAGGTAGATTTATTTCCTTTTTGCTTTATGCCTCAAGTGCATAATACAACTTGCATTAACATGCTCAAATAAGCCATAATAGCTACATCCAAACAAAGGAGATGGGAGAGAGCACGTTGAAGGACTCCAAGATATACTCCTCACAAATATATGAAAATGCCTAGTAATGTGGCTAGTAGTGCTAAAACAATAACAAGTACAAATAAGGGAGTTAAGGAAATGAGGTCCTTAAATCCAAGAAGTACTATATAGAGCATAAGAAAAGAAAGAACTCACATTTACTTTCACACAAGGATGAAAACTAAATTTCCTTTCATGCGGTGTCGAATGCCCAAGCTCACCATAGTCGTGACAAGTAGGAATGACAGTAGGTAAAGGCAATAGACTGTTATTGGAGCAACAAGGAGTGCTAGACTTAGGTGAAGGGTTCACCTTACTAGGGGAATCGGGTAGACTTTAACTTTGGTTCTTGATTGAAAGCTTTAACAAACTTAGTTTAACCATACTTAGAGATAGAAACCTCTTCACTTCAACCAATACCATGCTTATTCCCAAACATCTTTATATTGCTGAGGATTTCATTTAGGTTCTTAGATCCAATCATCATTTTTTTCAATCTAGAGGTAGAGTAAGCCAATTCCTTCTCATTGACACTGAGTTTGTCTTTTACGAAAATAATCAAATTTTCCTTTTCTTTGAGAAATGATTCAAGATATGCTGCAAAATTATTTAAAATCCCAACTTTCTCATTTAGTTGATCAATCTCAATTTGCTTTTCGATAAGATAATAGGCCATATATTCCTTAGTACTCTCAAGGACTATAATTTGCTTCTTCAATCCTTCAATCTTGGCATTTTAATTAGGAGAAGGATCAGAGTTAACAAATAGTTGTTTAACTTTACCAGAGATGGAAACCTTCATTTGTTCCTCAAGCTTCTTCACTTTTTCATGATTTGTATTAAATTTATCTCACTAATCCAATTATATTGTTTGAATAACCTCACATTTTATGTTGAGATCAAGTTATTGACCATCAATAGAGGACTTATTTTTCTGTAGATGTTTCTTCAATGCACATATCTCATTATTCTTTTCATTAAGACTTTCCAAGGCCTTTTTATTTGCCTTTTCAGACTTGATATGCTCCAAAAGGAGTGCATTGTATGAATCAAGTAATTCATCTTGTACATCATTATCATCAGCTTTAGCTAGCTTTACCTGTCACCTTTTGAACATTTAAGGTAGTAGTTCGAGGATCAATGGCACTACTAGAGGCAACGAATCTCAGTAAATTATTATCATCCTTATCGTCACTACTGGTACTATCCAAAACAATAACCTCATCTTTCATAGAACACTTGTTTGTGCAATTATGTTTTTGAAAATAATTCACATCAATGCAATATGAATTCCAACATTTATAGAATCTAATTTTATTCAAGTGTCCTTTGAGTCTTCATTAGCTTTTGTAGATTTTGAGGCTTTGCAACTTAAATTATCTCTTCTAGTAATCCCAAATGAAGGCTTCTTCTTTCTAAATAATTTGGTTAATCTCTCGATAAGGAAAACTATTTCCTCCTCGTATGGATTAGAATCATCATTATCACCACCCATGGTACACACATCTTTTCTTGATTCACTTCCTTTTGTTTTCTTGAGGGCTAAGTTTTTTCCCTTCTCAAAAGCAATTTGCTTTGTCTTGGTAATAACTGATGCAGTTCAAAGACTTTTAGGTCACCAACTAGCTCATTCATAGTGAGCTCATCTGGTTTGTACATTGATTCAAGTACTGTAACTTTAGCATGAAACTTATAAGGCAGACTAGCAATTGTCTTTTTGATTTGCTTTTCTTTAATAATGGGTCTGCTGATGAGTGCTTAAAAAATATTAAAATACCATAATTCAATGTAATTTAATTAATTAAATAGATTTATATTTATATGATTTTATCATATTTTTATATAAATTTGTCTTTTCGAAATCATGAGTATTTTAATTGTTTTATAGGTATTTTCATTCAAAAATAACTTAAATACTCAAAGAAAAATATTGGAGTATACTAAATCAATTTTTGATCTCACTCATAGGTGTTAATTGATTTGTTTAATTAACAAAGAATATCTAATCCCACCAAAGGTGGTATTCATATAAAAGAGAGAATCAATAAATATTAATTTATAACTATAATAACCTAAATAATATGAGCAAACATAATTAACTTAATTATTATATCCATGAATACTCTACTATTATGAATGATAAAAATTTATATAATTTTTTATTGAATCATATCTATGTTTATTTTTTTTGTTAATAGATTAGGAAACACAAAAATCAAAATATCGTGACACGATATTTAGGATTTCATTTCATTTTTAAAAGTTTGAATAACAAATTAAAAACCACACATATTTCTTTCTTAGATGGACCTTCGGAGTATACTTATCATTTTCTATAAAATAATTTATGCACTTGTGAGAGTTTTACAAATTCCGGTCTCATTGTGCTTCATCAAGCTTTTGGCACCGTTTCAGTGGAAGGAATAGTGTTTAAAAATTATTTATTAAAATTTTGAAAAAAAAATTTGTTGTAAATAATTGTGATTTTTTTATTTTGTGTTCAAAAAAATTTAATTTCTGATTTTCAATTAAAAAACTATAAATTTAAAAAATATAAAAATATTTAAACTTTAATTTATTTAATTATTTTCTTTTCTAAAAAAATTTTAAAATTTTAGAAAAAATTAAGTGTGTAATAGCATGAAAAGTAAAGATATAATAGATTTTTATCTAGGAGATTAGTTCTTAGAAGTATTTGTTCCATTAGTCTTTCGTGAGAATGGTTCTTTGTCTAGTAGGATGGTTTTTAAGAAGGCTTTGCCCTACCATTTTTTCATGGGAGCACTTTTATTTAATATTAATTATGTTATTTAACTTAGAGATTAACTTAACTTGTTTGTTTAATATTTTTGTATTAAATATTATATATATTTTCTCTAAATTTTTGTATTGTTATTTTATTATTCTTTTCCTTTTTAATTGATAGGTGTTTTAAATTTACGTTGACCCTAGTCTATGCATGGTAGGAGATCCTTAGGAAACCCTCTTACACCATACATAGATAATATTCATAAATTTAAACAACTATCCACAAAACTGGATTCTAACCATCAACCTATTTTTGAGAAACCAGCAACCTATTTTTGAGCCAAACACAAAACCAAGCTCTAATCTTCTACAGGAACCAATAGAAGTGGGAGAAAACCCACATGTTAGGGAAACCCACAAGAAGGAGTTTACATGGCTAGTAATTGGCACGACAATTGCCTATATCCAATTGGGTGAGGCTGCTCAGAATAATGACTTGAAAAACATTCATTTTCCATGCTTTCTTCATTCTATAGGCTTCCTAATGAAGATTATCTTTCCTTCATTAGGGAATTCTATGCCACAATCCAAAATTTCTCCCTCGATATTATAAATACGGATAAGCTTATAATGAGGCATTTCCCCTACACCTTGAAGGAAAAGGCCAATGCTTGGTCGATTTCACTCCCTCTAGGTTCTCTGATGACCTCGGAGGATGTTTATAACAAATCCATGGGAAAGTTCTATTCCTACAAAAAAATCAGATTTGAGAGGAAAGATTGCCACTTTCTCTTAGATGGAAGGATAACCATTCCATGAAGCTCGGGATAGGTTTAAATTTATCCTCACTCAATGCCTCTATCATAGTTTTCCCCTGTAGTTGCAGAACCAATTCTTTTATGATGAAATTATGCAGCAATGCCAGTTCATTGTCGACAATGCTTCCAGAAGAGCTGTGGGAGATAAGAAAACTTCATAGACGTACAACCTCTTTGAGATTTTGGCTGTGAATTACCAATAGAAAAGCTCACGAGTCAGAAAAGCTAGAGTTCATGAAATCGATTACAGCAATAAAGTTCAATGATAACTTATTCAATTGACCAAGAAAGTTTCCCTTCTTATTATGCTAACCAGCACCAATAATGAACACTGTGGTTTGTGTAGCAACATAGGACATGGTACTGAAGCTAGTCCATATTAAGGAGAAACACCAACTGCATCTAAATAGGCTAATATTTTGGGAGCATATGAATAAAGACCAAGATTCGACCCTAATTCAAATACCTAAAATCCTAGGTGAAGAAATCATCGCAACTTCTCCTCGAGGCAAAACAACCCTCTTTTCACCAAAATTTCAAATCAGCTAGGCCAACAATTCCACGAGCCCATTCAAAGAACCAACTCTGAAGGTCAAGTTGAATTATTTTATTCAAGTCTATAAAGATAACCAATCTAAAACCAATCAATGGTTGGACTCTATAGAACCTTTTAACAAAAAGGTGGAAGTTCAAGTCGAATAGTAGCTAAGCACTTGCAACATCAAAGCAAATACTAACTAAATGGACAAATTGGATCAAATAAATTCAATGAAGAGGAGACATTGAGTTTGTCATTCTGAAATCTACAAGCAACGTCTTATTAGAAGATGATAAATTTTAGTCCTAAGTGGGAGGTCACCCATTATTGTATTTTCCTTTCTTTTAGTTTTTTTGTTTTTAAGAATATGTGCAATAAAATTCAAATGAAATAATAGAAATTCATTTGTTTCAAAAATTGTGTCCATTCTTTAAATTTAGCATTACAAAAAAACTTAATTTATTAACTTAATTAACTTAGATTTTCAATAAAAAAAATAAAAATTTAGGTTCCCAGCGTCTTTCGTCTTCTCTAAGCCTATACATGTTGTCAAGTGAGAAATCTTTCTTAGAGAATTATACTATTTTTCAATTTAGGAACTAGATATTGAGACACAAGAGGAGGAGGATCAATTTCAACTACAAGTATCCATAGGAGATGTTAGAGATAGGTAGAAAATGATGAAGGACTATGCAACGCCAATCATTGGCAATGCAACTTTTGGCATACAATTGCAAGAGGCTGCAAGGAACTATGAATTGAAAAAGATTCATTATTATTTGTTGCCTTCCTTTTACGGTATCCCTAATGAAGACCCTTTGCATTTCATTAGAGAATTCTATGCTATTGTCCAAACCTTTCCACTATAGAGAATTGATGAAGACCAACTTAGGATGAGGTGTTTTCCTTACACCCTAAAAGATAAAGCTTGATGAGTGCTCAAAAAGCACTAAAATAACCATGATTTTATGCACATTAATTGATTAAAAATATATATATTTATATGTTTTATCATATATTTATATAAATTTGTCTTTTTCGGAATCACGGGTATTTTTATTGTTTTTCAGGTATTTTGGCTTAAAAATGCAACTTAAAGACTCAAAGAGGAATATTGGAAGCAATACATCACAAATATATTAATAAATAAATGCGTAAAGGTCAACAAATATGGAAAAATTGGACAAAATGGGTCAAAAAGGTCAAAAATGTCAAAAAAGAGAAAAACGTGCCGCCTGCGCCGCAAAGAATCATGGCTCCGCCCAAACTGCACGCGGGTGCGTTCACGCGCAAGACTGCGCGCGGGTTACTTTTCATGCGCGCAAAGACTGCGCGCGATGGGTACTTTTCCGCGCGGCCGGCCGGCCAAGACCCCCTCCGCGCAGCCTAATGCGTTTTTGCCCCATTTTCCACGTGCAGCCGCCCCCATGACGTCATGCTGACGTCATTGATGACCTCGGCATTTCCATTACACGTTTTTTTTCATTTTTTAACATTTTTTTAACATTTTTTACTCATTTTTTCTCTCCATCCTCACCTATAAATACCCACCTTCCCTTCACTTCAAAAACACACCTAAAAACACCTCCAAATACATTATTTTCTCTCTTTTCTTAGATTTTTAGGATTCTTTAATTTTTCTTATGTTTTCTTAGTTTTTAGTTTTTCTTAGTTAATTTCTCTTAGATTTAGAGTTCTTCCCTTTTTCGGAAGAACTAGTTATGTTTTTGTAATATTTTAGCTCTTTGATTCAATAAATGGGAGTGCAAATTCTGCTTGGAGTTTTTCTAGCAACGGGAATGGCATCGAAGTACTGTAAGGATTTTATTTTCTTTGCAGTTATTTTTTATGCTTTATTCTTACATGTTATATTTAAGTTGTCTGTGATTAAATTTAACTGTGCTTGCTGTTTGTAAAAATGATATAATAATAACGTTGTTATGCTTGCGTAATATTAAATAGGTAAAAATCTCTAAAATGAATTGATTTTATTTTTATTCAAGATTTTATATTAAGAATATTAGAGAGAAATATATTATTTTTCATTACAAACTTAAATCTGAAAATTAGATTTTAAGGTTTAGTTATTCGGTCTGATTTAGAGTAGTGCTCTTTTATTTGTTGGTACAATCGCCCGATAGTTAGAGTGAAGCTCTATTTCAAAAGTTTTTATAAGAATTATTATCTGAAAATGTATTGACAACATGTTTTCAGTAGTGGTTTTAAAACTTGAAAGTTAGCACTCGGATAATTAAATTCTTAGGTTTAATTTGGACACCTTGAATAAAGTTTAAACTGTCTAACCCCACCAAAGGTGGCATTTAAATGGTTCATTTTCAATCTCTTAGAAAAAGGAATTAATTTAATTAACCAAATTAGTTATCAACCCCACCCATAGGTGTTAATTGATTTGTTTAGTTAACAAAGAATATCTAACCCCACCAAAGGTGGTATTCATACAAGAAAGGGAGAATCAATAAATATCAATTCATATCTTTAATAACCTAGATAATACGAGAAAGCATAATTAACTTAGTTATTATATCCATAAATACTCCACTATTTATAAAAGAAAAAATTTGCATGAATTTTTATTGAATCTATGTTTAATTTTCTGTAAGTAGATTAAAACACAAAAAACCCAAAATATCGTGACAGGATGTTTAGGATTTAATTTCGTTTTTAAAAGTTTGAATAATAAATTAAAAACCACATACATTCCTTCCTTAGATCGACCTTGGGAGTATACTTATCATTTTCTACGAAATGATTCGTGCACTTGCGAGAGTTTTATAAATATAAAACCAAAGTATTGGCAGGATCGGCGATGCCGATTTTCGTTCATCAAGTTTTCGTTCATCAAAGTATTTGGCGATCACGATTCTGCTCATCAGAAGACCAGCTTAGGATGAGGTGTTTTCTTTACACCCTAAAAGATAAAGCTTAGTCATGATTCATTACTCTACAGCTAGGTTCTCTAACAACTTAGGAGGTAGTCAATGAAAATTTTATGGGTAGGTTCTAAGGATGAAGATAGCAACATTTTCTCAAATGGATGAAGAACCCTTTCATGAAGCTTGAGAAAGATTCAAACTCCTTTTCATTCAATGTCCTCATCATAGCTACAGAACCAATTCTTTTATGATGGATTGAAATTATAGAGTCAATACATGGTTGATAATGCAACTAGAGGAGTTGTGGGAGAAATTACCACAAAGGAAACCTACAGTCTCTATGAGCTATTCAATTCTAATTATCAATAAATAAGTACTAGAAGAAGGAGAGCAGGAGTTAATGGATTTGGCTCCGGTAATGAAATGACCTTGAAAATTGTTGAATTGACTAAGCAAGTACTACTTCTCACTACCCACCAAATGCCAAATCAAAGGTGTGTGAAGTGTATTTTTCAATTGGGAATGATGCCAGTAATTGTTCATATACTTTTGATTCTAGTGTGGATTCCATGGAGGAAGTCAATTCCTTTCAAAGGTATCATCCAAATACCAATAATAACCCTAACCATCATTAGACACCATACAATTACCAACCTACACCCAATGTCAAACACTAAAGCCAAATAAAAACCACCCTTACCCACCAAATCAATCTTTTAAGCCAACCTTAGAGGATGGCTTGAATGCTTTTATTCAAGTTAGTCACGACAACCAATTTATGAATAATCAAAGTTTGAGTACCATGGAATATTCAATTAAAAGGATTGAAACTAAAATTGGGAAACTAGCTGAACAAATGCAAAGGCTAGAACCAGGAAATTTGACAATTCAACCCGAATAAGTGAAGGATGTAAGAATTCTTTAAAGTGGTAAGGTAGTCAATACTAGTTTACTTGAAATCTCTAAAGATCTACCTTGTATTTTAGGTAACAAAGAAGGTGAAATTCTAGTCTCGCAAAAAGGAGAGACAAGTGCTAAACTTGAAAAACTTAAAAAAACTCATTGGAGAGTCATCTAACATCCCCAAAATTCAAAAGACAATAGAACCACACCATTTGGAAGTACTTTTTCCACACCGATGGATAGAATCCAAACAAGATAAGCAATTATATGATCTTTTTAATACACTTTCTAAAGTAAATATCAATTTACCATTATTATAAATGATCATGAATGTGCCCTTCTATGCTAAATTTTTTAAAGAGTTGAACACTAAGAAAAGGAGGAATGAACTTAATGAGCGAGTATTAGTATCATAAATTTCTAGTGCTGTACTTCAGCACCAACTTCCCCCTAAGTTAAAAGACCCTAGAAGTTTTATCATAAATATAACTATTGGGGATAAGAAGGTTGCTAAAGAAATGATTGATTTAGGTGCTAGTATAAACTTAATGCCTTACTCTATATTCTTGCAGCTCAATTTAGGAGATTTAAAACCCACAACTATGTCCCTTCAACTTGTAGATAGATATCTTAAGTATCCAAAGGGAATAGTTGAAGATGTGCTAGTATAGGTGGACAAACTGATAATACCTGTTGACTTTGAGGTTCTGGATATGCAAGAAAATATAGCCTTGGATAGAGAGTACATAATACTACTTGGTAAACCATTTATGGCAACTACCAAGACTATTATTGTTGTCTAAGATGGAAATTTGACAATGATAGTCTTAGGAGAGACTATTCATTTTAAAGTTTTTGATTCTTCACATTTTCCTTCTATTTTTTCCATCAATGAAATATTTGATGTTGATTCTTTGGATAATCTTGTCCAAAACACCTTTTCCCAAACCAGAATAGAAGACAAGCTTAAAAAAATTCCTACACTTGAAGAAGTTAAAGAAGTTTTAGATGAGGAAACTGAGGGGTATCTTCAACAACTATATAATGATGAACTAATGACAAAATCAAGTACACTCTTAAATCTACCCATTTCCCTATCTAGTAAAGAGATCAATCCACCTGAACTTGAACTCAAAGACTTACCTAAGCACTTTAAATATGTGTTTCTAGGAGAAGGAGAAACTTATGCAATGATAATTTCTTCAACATTGACCAAAACCAAAGAAAAGGAACTTGTAAAAGTGCTTAAGAAGTTTAAGAAATCCATAGGTTGGAGTATCAGGTATATAAGAGGAATTATTCCTACCATGTGTATACATAAGATCAACTTGTGCTAAATCTGTATAAGAGGCACAAAGAAGACTAAACCCAAACATGCAAGAGGTAGTTAAGTAATAAATTCTTAAATTGTTAGAATAAGGAATTATCTACCCTATTACTGATAGTAAGTGGGTTAGTCCAGTGCATGTGGTACAAAAGAAATCTAGGATAATAATTGTTAAAAATGACAAAAGTGAATTAGTGCCTACTAGAATAATCACTTGATGGAGGATGTGTATAGATTTTAGGAAACTGAATTTATATACTAAAATGGATCACTTTCCTCTTCCATTCATTGATCAAATGTTGAAAAGATTAGCTGGGCATAAATTTTACTATTTTTTATATGGATGTTTTGGATATTATCAAGTACCCATTGCATTAGAAGATCAAGAAAAGACCACATTTACATGTCCTTTTGGGACATTTTCTTTTTTGAAGAATGTTATTTGGGTTATGCAATGTAACCTCCATGTTCCAGAGATGTATGATTTCTATCTTCTCGAACATGGTGGAAAAATTCATTGAGGTTTTCATGGAAAATTTCTCTATCTTTGGAAACTCATTTGATGATTGCTTATATAAATTGACTTTGGTTTTATAAAGATGCATTGAATGCAATCTAACCCTTAGTTGAGAGAAAATTCATTTTATGGTTCAACAAAGGAAGTGTTAGGACATATCATTTCAAGCAAAGGTATTGAAGTTGATAAGGCAAAAGTTGAGCTAATTTTCAAATTAGCTCCCCCTACATCTGTTAAGGGGATAAGAAGTTTCTTAGGACATACAGAATTGTACAAATGGTTTATTAAATATTTCTCTAAAATAAGTCATCCTTTATGTAACATGTTATCAAAATATGTTTTTTTATGTCATCCTTATTGCCTATAATACCTTGAGAGAGAAACCAACACATGCCCATGTTATTATGGCACCAAACTGGTCTTTACCCTTTGAAATAATGTGTAATACTTTCGATTATGCTATCGAAGCAATCTTGGGATAGAGAGTGGATAAACATTTGCATGTCATCTAAAATGCTAGCAAAACATTCAATGATGCCCAAATGAATTATACAACCACTGAAAAGGAATTCTTGGCTATAGTGTTTTCTTTAGACAAATTTAGGTCTTATTTAGTAGGATCTAAAGTGATTTTGTATTCTGATCATGCTTCTTTAAGATACTTATTAAGTAAACCAAATTCCAAGCCAAGATTAGTTAGGTAGGTCTTACTCTTACAAGAGTTTGACCTAGAAATCAAGGATAAGAAAGGTAGTGAACACTTAGTAGCTAACCATTTGTCTAGGTTTATTTCTGACTTCAATTCTCTTAATGGTGAAAGTAATGAAGATATAGTTGAAACCTTTCCTTATGAATAGTTATTTTCAATAGGACCAAATCCATGGTATGCTAATATTGTAAACTATCTTGCCATTGGTTTTTTGAGATCTAACACTCCATATCAGGACAAGAAAAGGTTCTTAAAAATTATCAAGCACTATTTCTGGGATTATTCTTATTTATAAAATATTGGTATAGATCAAGTCATCAAGAGATGTGTACATGAAGAAGAAAATGAGAGCATTCTGACTTTTTGTCATGAACTTCATTGTGGAGGCCATTTTGGTGGAAAAAAGACAGCCTATATGGTATTACATTCTAGATTCTTTAGGCCCACTCTTTTTAAAGATGCTCATATGTTTTGTGCACAATGTGATAGATGTCAAAGAATAGGTAACATATGCAAAAGTCATGAAATGCCTTTGACATATAATTTATTTGTTGAACTCTTTGATGTATAGAGGGTTGACTTTATGGGTCCCTTTCCCCCATCCAATAGTCTTTAATATATTTTGGTTGTTATGGATTATGTATCCAAGTGGGTAGAGGCTATCCCCACTAAAACCAATGATGCAAATGTTGTTGTAAAATTCTTGAAGGATTCAATCTTTAGCAGGTTTGGAATGCCTAGAGCTATAATAAGTGATGAAGGTAGCCATTTTTGTAATAAAATATTTGATGGAGTACTGAAAAAGTACAACATCATACATAGAGTTTCTACTTCATGTCATCCAAAAAATTTTGGTTTAGTTGAGGTAAGTAATAGGAAAATAAAGGGAATATTGAAATGCAATGTGAGTCCTTCAAGGAAGCACTAAGCATTTAAGTTGAATGATACCTTATGGACATACCACACAGCTTACAAAACACCCATTGGGACGAGCCCTTACCCGTTAATCTTTGAGAAAGTGTGCCGCCTTCCCATTGAACTCGAACACAAGGCTTACTGGGAAATTAAAGAGTTAAACATGGACTTAGATAAAGCATGAGAAAAATGGTTACTCCATCTTACTGAGTTGGAAGAAATTAGGAACAAAGCCTATGAAAATGCCTAATTATACAAAAATTGTACTAAGTGCTATCATGACAAGTGGCTCATTCCTAAGACTCTTCGCCCTATAATGAAGGTTCTTTTATTTAACTTTCATTAGAGATTGTTTCCAGGAAAATTGAGATCAATATGGGATGGACCATTCCAAATAGTCCAATTATTTGATCATGGAGTAGTAGAACTATTAGATTCCAAGACATAGACAACATTCAAAGTCAATGGGCATCGTGTGAACCATTATTTAGAAGGACCACATAACACTACCAAAATTGATTGCATGTGGCTGAGTAATCCTTAGCACCATAATGATGTGTCTTACTAAGATGTTAAACTAAGTGTTGGATAGGAGGCAACATGTCATTGAAAGGTTATTTTATTTTAAGCAATTTAGTTTATTTTATTGATTTTTTTTTTCTTTTATGAGCACTTGGTTTATTTTATTGCATAAAATAATTACTTGTTAAGATGTGTTAGAGTACCTATTGTATGATTCAAATATGATGTTAGATGCAACTAGCGTTTTCCATCAAAATCCTTAACACCTAAAGAAATTTGGTAACTTCTCTATCCCTTCTCTTTTAACAATTTTAATTTGTTACATCAAGGACAATGTACATTTTAGGTTGGGTGGTAAGATGTAAAAGTTACATAAATTAGGCCAAATTTAAAATTTTTATAAACAATGTGCTCTTATTTTGCTTATTTAGCTATTTATTTTCATATTAATATTTTCCTCTAATTTATTTGCTTTCTTTTATATATATGTGTGTTATTTTCTTTATTTGTGTTTAGGTAAATTAGAGTAGTGCTTAAATTTTTGCCACAAAAATAATCATGTCTTAAAAGTTAAGTTTAAGCAATGATTAGGTCTTTTTGTATTATTAGATTAATTTCCAAAAAAACATATCATGAAGTAATATGATAATTAGTAAGTTATGTCATAACTAGTATATTATGATAAAATGTTGAAATGAAACAAACCCAAAATGGCTTTTAGAAATCAAATAGTGCAGACTACCCTTGTGAGATATTATTTGAGCCTTAATTTCCTTTATTCTGAGTGAAATATTATCTTTCTACTTAAAACACTAATTTTATTTTTTCAAAATTTTAGATGATCACTATAGGTATTAGCATTGAATGCACAATTTGTACACAGGCCCGTTCTAAAAAAATGTTTAAAAGAATATATAGTATAATCTACATACTATGACCTTTTTAGCCTTAAACATTTGTGAGAGTTGGTTAATACAAAAGAAATATAGGAAATAATTCTCCCAGATGCATATATCTTCAAATTATTGCTTAATGAGTTTGATTGATGCATTAAAATAATATATACGATATCTTTACAATTTATACATTCATTTTCTTTTATGAGATCAAAGTTATGCATTATTTTGAGCCATTCTTCTCTTATAAGTATGTGGACTTATTAGTTCATTTCTAAACATAAATTATATTCACAAACGCCTTAGTATGAGTGCTTGAACCCATAGGATTTAGTAAATTGAGAGTATTAACTTGTGAGGAGTAGAGTCGAATTGGATTCCTAACATTGAAATTAGGTGAAGTGAAAATAAAATTTTTTTTATTAAAATATGAAAGTGATATTCGACTAATTAAAGTTGTAAATAATGAATGTTTAAGAAATTAGAATAATCTATGCTTAAAGGTTTTAATTATAAAACTTAAATGAAATTTTAAGAATGAAATTTTTTGTGCTTTATTTTACTTTTTCTATTATTTTATTTTTTGTTTTATTTAGTACAATGTTTATAGGTATCATTATTGAAAACCCTCACGAGACTTAAACTCGTTCACCACGATTTAATGTACTTTAATTAATTAAACAGATTTATATTTGTATGATTTTATCATATTTTTATATAAATTTGTCTTTTTAAAATTATGGATATTTTCTTTCAAAAATAACTTAAAGACTCAAAGAAAAAAATAATTGAGGCAATACATCACAAATATGTTTGTAAATATGATATAATAATAATGTTGTTATTCTTGCGAAATATTAAATATGTAAAACATCTCTACAAAATAAATTGATTTTTTTTATTCAAGATTTTATATTAAGGATTTTAGAAAGAAATATATTATTTTTCATTAAGAACTTCAATTTGAAAATTAGATTTTAAGGTGTAATTATATTGTATTGCTCTTTTATTTTTGGCACAATCACCTGGTAGTTAGAGTAAATCTCTATTTCAAAAGTTTTTTTAAGAACTATTATTTGAAAATACATTGATAACATTTTTTCAATAATGGTTTTAAAACTTGAAAGTTAGTACTTAGATAATTAAATTATTAGGTTTAATTTGAACATCTTCAATAAAGTTTAAAATATCTAACCTCATTCATAGGTGTTAATTGATTTGTTTAATTAACAAAGAATATCTAACCCACCAAAGGTGATATTCATATATAAAAGAGAGAATTAATAAATATATATTTATATCTTTAATAACCTAAATAATATGAGCAAACATAATAAACTTAATTATTATATTCATAAATGCTCCACTATTATGAATGATAAAAATTTTCATAATTGTTTATTGAATCATATCTATGTTTATTTATTTTATTTTTTTGTTAATAGATTAGGAAACACAAAAATAAAAATATCATGATGGGATGTTTAAGATTTAATTTTGTTTCTAAAAGTTTGAATAACAAATTAAAAGCCACATATATTCCTTTCTTAGATCGACCTTCAGAGTATACTTGTTTTTTTCTATAAAATGATTCGTGCACTTGCGAGAGTTTTATAAATATAAAACCAAATCATCTACAAGATTGGTGTTGCTAACCCAACGTCGGTCTTGTTGTGTTTCATCATCTGCCAAGGTTATAGGAATAATTAACAATGCTTGAGAATCATGCATAAAACTTATCGAATGTTTTATCTTATTGCATAATGGTAGATGTACCATCATAGGTTGTCTAAATAATATCCCAAGATTGTTTTGACATCGTACAACTCGGAATCCTTATATACTCATCAGGTGCAACAACCTTGATGATAGCATATAAACCCTTATTGTTCCATTCGAACTCCTTCGATTCTCCATTAGTCCATTCAATCATTGGTTTTGGAATCATAGTATTATTGGGTAGGGTTTTGGTGGGATAGGTTCTGCCATTCTCAATAAGGAACCATACACAATCTCCTTGGGACCACAAGAAGACCCTCATTTGCAATTTTCAATAGACATAGTTTAGCCCATTAAAGAGTGAAGGCCTACCTACATTCCCTTCTTCTCCCGAATCCATTGAAGAGAAAGTGTACTTGTGAAAAGAGAATTAGCATAATCAACAACGGAGTAGTTGAGCTGAACAAGAGTGTACCCATTTTGATACCAATTGAAAGAGTCCATGCCTGATACACTACCAAGATAAAGAGATGTAGACTTCTTAAGGACTCAACCCTAACTCGCTCAAACAGAAAAATAAACAATTATGCAGTTCACACAGCAAAAGCACAAATAATATAATATCATAAAAGTGCATAACTTGATCAACAAATACTATATAAAGTCAACAAAAATTAGGCAAGAATATAAAGGCTTTCTAATCAAAATTTAAGCTTTTAATATGTTGTAACATACACACCTTAAACTTGGATTGTACTAGCACAACATCAAATTATGTATAACAATTGATATAATGAGGTAACCCCACATAGAGATTGTATATGTATGGTAACATCCTTGGGTTTCTTAAGACAACCACTCAATAGCAAATAATTCACTAATACTAAAAAAATTACAACTCTAATGGACAATAAAACCACTATTACCACTATCAGTCAAGACCTCCATCGAAACTGCTTATTGTTGCTCTTTACTTGTTTCTTCCATAACTATTTGGCTCAACACGAGAATGAGACTATCCTCCCCAACCAAACCACCCAATGTGGTGTGACTAGAAACCATTAATTAGTAACCAGAAGTGTAACTACTCTCAACCTCATGGGACACACAATCCACTACAAATATCAAATCGCATATAAAAGACACACAGTCAAACCACGTAATCATACAGATAACGATTTGATAACTAACCACAAAATGACCCACACTCAAATATAAGCTCTCCAAAATTATTTCAAAAATAGATATAAATGTTAGTGTGAATTTTGGTAGAGTTTTGGCTCTTAAATAATGGGTAAGAAATAAGAGAAATGAGGGGGATGTTTATAAAACTCAAATTGTCACCTCATTAGCCACCTCACCAAGGGTGGTGGCGAAGGTTTTGGCAAGGTGCTAGAATGTATAATTTTTTGGTGCCAAAAATTGTTGAGTACTATCTATAAATACTCGCACTAGAAACGAACTAAAAAAGTAAGTGACCAATCCCATGGTGTGTGTAACATGATTACATATAAAGTGTATCTAACTATGTACGTGTGTGAATTACTGATCTACAATAACCAACCTTACAAAAAGGAAGAAAAATATACTAAATAAAATAACAAACAATATGTTTTATACATAAAAAGCCAACACAAAGACACAAAATACAACAAGACTTACAGGATGCAATTGCCAATATCCCAATTCAAAAACTGACACCTACTACTAGAAACCACCTACTAAGAACATCATTGGTGATTCAAACACATGCATGATAACTAGAAGACGATTGGTAAGTAAGATAACTCATCTCTGCAATATTTCCCAAATAGAACCAAAGAATCTAAATGATGCTTTAAAACATGATTTTTTTGATAAATGCTATACAAGAAGAGTTAGCTCAATTCAATAGATATGATGTATGGAGATTTGAACCTAGACCTAATGACAAGAATATCATAGTAACTAAATGGGTGTTTAAAAATAAATTTAATGAATATGATGTTGTAATTAGAAACAAAACTAGGTTTGTTTCCTAAAGGAATTGATGAGTGCTTAAAAAGCACTAAATTTACCATGATTTAATGTAATTTAATTGGTTAAATAGATTTATATTTGTATGATTTTATTATATTTTTATATGAATTTGTCTTTTCGGAAAAATTGGAAAACATGAGTCAAAATGGTCAAAAAAAGTCAAAAATGCCGAGTCTCATGCATGTGCAGCTAGCACATGCCCAGCACACGCCTAACACATGACCAGCACAGACCCAACACACGCTTGTGCTGAGTTTTATGTGTGCCAACACACGCACACATTGAGTTCGGTGCTCGTCAACACACATCCATGCTTGTCCCACACACGCCAGCGTGCACCAACGCTCGTCTATCGCAATTCTTTCCCCCCACGCATGTGCCAGCTTGTCCAAAAGGATCCAAAATCAATTTTTGAGATATTTTCCCAACTTTTTTGGCCTTTTCTTATCTATAAAAGGAGCCACTAACCCATTGTAAAAATCATCCCTCAAATCCCTCAAATCACAAACTTCTCTCTCTAACTCTCTCTAGTTCTTAGTTTTTTTTTTAAGTTTTAAAGTTCTTTTCTTTTTGGAAAGAACTAATTATGATTTTATGGATTTCTAATTTTTGATTCGATAAACAAAAATGTAAATCTGTTTGGAGGTTTTTCACTAACAGAATTAGCATTAAAGTTCTATAAGGATTCTTTTGAATTATAATTTTAAAATGAATTATTTACAGTTATTTTTTAAGTTTTATTCTTATATGTTATGTTTAATTTTTCTATGATTAAATTTAACACGACTAGCTATTTTGAAATATGATATAATAATAATGTTGTTATGCTTGCAAAATATTATATAGGTAAAATATCTCTATAAAATAAATTGATTTTGTTTATATGCAAGATTTTATATTAAGACTGTTATAGAGAAATATATTATTTTTCAGTACAAACTTAAATCTGAAATTAGATTTTTAGATTTAATTATCTGGTTTGATTTAGAGTAGTGCTCTTTTATTTGTTGGTACAATCGCCCGGTAGTTAGAGTTAAGCTCTATTTCAAAAGTTTTTATAAGAACTATTAATCGAAAATGTATTAACAACATATTTTTAGTAATGGTTATAAAACTTTAAAGTTAGTACTCAGATAATTAAATTCGTTGGTTTAATTTTGACAGTTTCAATAAATTTTAAAATGTCTAACCCCACCAAAGGTGGTATTTAAATGGTCCATTTACTATCTCCTAGAAAAAAAGAATTAATTTAATTAACTAAATCAATTATCGACCCCGCCCATAGGTGTTAATTGATTTTTTAATTAACAAAGAATATTTAACCCCACCAATAGTGGTATTTATATAAAAAATGGAGAATCAATAAATATCATTTTATATCTTTAATAATTTAAATAATATGAGCAAGCATAATTAACTTAATTATTATATCCATAAATACTCCACTATTATGAATGATAAAAAATTTCATAATTGTTTATTGAAACATATCTATGTTTATTTTTTTGTTATTAGATTAGGAAATGCAAAAATAAAAATATCGTGACATGATGTTTAGGATTTGATTTTGTTTTTAAAAATTTGAGCAATAAAATAAAAACCATATATATTTCTTCCTTAGATCGACCTTGTAAGTATATTTGTCATTTTCTATAAAATGATTAGTGCACTTGTGAGAGTTTTACAAATATTAAACCAAAGTATCTCTAAGATCAGTATTCCAAACTTGATGTCGGTCTAATTATTCATCAAGTTTTTGGTGCTATTGCTAAGAAAGGAAAAAAAATTTTTAATTATTTATCAAACTTTTAAAAACTTTTTATGTTATAAATAATTATGATTTTTTTAGCATTAAAAAAAATAAAAAGAACCTAAAAATTTTGAATAACTCTTTATGATTTACTGTTCATAAAAAATAAAAATAAACCATAAATTTAAATAAAATCTAAAAAAAGGAAATTCAAAATTCAAAATTTTAAAAAAGATCTAAATATACAGTAAATAAAAAAATTGAAATTAAAAATTAAAAAAATCTAAAAAAATAGTATTTCTAACTTTAAAATTTTTTTAAAAAATAATTTTAACTTTAATTTATTTAATTATTGTCTTTTCTAAAAAAAATTTAAAAAATGAAAAAAAAACTTAATTTTTAAATTTATTTTAAAAAAAAATAAAAAAAATGTAATAACATGAAAAGTAAAGATATAAGAGATTTTTGTTTGCAAGTATAGTTTTTAATAGCCTTTGTGTCACTACTCTTTTCTAGGAATATTGTTTTGTTTAAGATGATGGTTTTTAAGGAAGTTTTGACCCAATATTCTTTCACGTGAACACTCTTGTTTAATATTGATTATGTTAATAATAAAAGATTAATTAATTTTTAACTTTAATTTTTAATTTTATTAAAAAAATATTAACTTAATTTTTAACTTAAATTTTAATTATTAAATTAACAATTATTAACTTATTTAGATTATATTAATATTAGTTTATTCCTTTTTATTAATTATATAGTATTTATATGTACTAACTTGTAAATATTATATGATATAACATGTATAAAAATGTGTTTGTATTATATATTAAATACAATGTATTATATTCTGTACAATTTAATAATATATTTATTTCTATAAAAATATGTTTGTATTATATATTAGATAGCATGTATTATAAATATTTATCATGAATAATTTAATCATGTATTTTTATTTGTAAAACAATATGTTTGTATTATATAATAGATGATTGTATTATAAATATGTATAGTTTAAATATGTATAATTATATGTATCAAAATTTGGATAAAAGTTATTTGTATTATATATATTGCAAAATCTGTATAATTATTTTTTTATTCTTTTCTTTATTTTACTAACTTTATTTTTTCTTTTATTTGTTTCTTTTACTTAATTTTTATTTTTATTGTTTAGTATTTATTTTAATACTTAGTGTTATATTAGTAAAAAAAATTATGAAGCTATCTCCAAAATTTTAAAGTTTTTAATCACAATATGTGATAAAAGGAGATAATTGCTTTGTTAGATCTAAGTACAACTGTGTTTTGATGCCTTAGTTATTTGACTTGCAACTATAAGTGGGTTTATTTAAAACCCACAATCATATCCCTAGTTTTAAGTAAATAAATTTTGAAAATCCATAAGACATACCTTAAAAAGTATAGGTAGACAAATTTGTCGTACCTGTAGGTTTGATTTACTCAATGATGTGGGTACATTGAATTTACTTAAAATGAAATCCCTCAACTTACGTCTTACTAAGACATTAAACTAAGTGTTGGATGGGAGGTAAACCATCATTTTAGATAATTTTTATTTATTTATTTATTTAATTTCTTTTGTTTATTTTAGTTTAATTGCATATGAATAATTTTAGAATTGTTAAAACTAAAAATATTTGTTGAGATATTAAAAGTTCACAACGATCTGTCTGTGTACTTTAATGATGAACATGATGGATACACCTATATTTCTCCATCATTACTTGCACATTCTCAAGAAATAGTTAATTTTCTTCTCTTTTCTCTTTATCTTTAATTTACAATTGTTACATTGAGGATAATATAAGCTCTAAGTTAGGGGTGGTGAAAAATTATCATGCTTAATTTCAAAAAAATTAACAATTTTAAAAAAAATTACGTTCACATTTTCATTTTTATTGTGTTTGATTTTATTTATGTGGTTTAATAATTTTTAGAATTTTAGAATTAGTTTTAAAAAATTGCACTATTAGATTAATTTTTGAAAACATATCATAGAGTATATGCTAATAAGTTAGTTTTTTTCATTACTAGTATTTCTTGATAAGGTGTGGAAATTATATTAAACCCAAAATAGATGTTTATGAATCAAATAGTAGAGATTACCTTTGTGAGAAAAATTTTAAGCCCATTATCCTTTATTCTGACTAATATATATTATTTTTTCTACTATAAACATTTTTTTATTCTTTCAACATTATTAGATTATTTCTAAAGAAGCATTGAATGTCTAGATTTTTACATCTTAATGAAGTAATGAAGTGTTATATATTTATTTTTCATTTGCTTAGATTAAATTATTTTAGTAGAAATTGATAGTATGTGTTTTTCTTCATTCATGCATGACTTCTATTAAAAAAGAGATATATATAGGGTTACCTATACAAATACAAATAGAAAAATCAAATATTAACCACTCATCTTACCATATAAAGATGTACAATCTGTACATGAGTTTACTCTCTAAAAAAATGGATTCTCTTGTAAGGAAAAGAATATAAGAGAAAAAAAATAGAAAGAAAGAGAGAAAAAAGAATGTATAATCTATATATTATAACCCAAAAGGCCTAAACAATTTGTAAGAAATTGTTTAATGCAAAAGAAAATATAGAAAGTAATTCCTTAAGAAGTTATTTCATTTTCCTACATATTTTACAACGCATATTACTTGATATTTTATTTGAAGAATTTGATTGATGCATGAAAGTAATGTATAATATTTTATAAATCTTTAAATTTGATTCATTTCATTATATCAATTTTAAAAGAAAACTTTGAGCCTTTCTTCTTTATACATATGCAAACATATTAATTCATTTCTATACATGAATTATTTCTCATATAAATTAGTATGAGTGTTTCAACCATATGATTCGGTGTTTTTAAGAGTATTGACTTGTGAGAAATAGAGTCGAAACGAATTTAAATTCTTGGCACTAAGTTTGGGTGAAA
Source organism: Hippophae rhamnoides (assembly GCA_033030585.1). Classification (NCBI taxonomy): domain Eukaryota; kingdom Viridiplantae; phylum Streptophyta; class Magnoliopsida; order Rosales; family Elaeagnaceae; genus Hippophae; species Hippophae rhamnoides. The sequence continues at coordinate 33,981,430 of CM065435.1, read as the reverse complement.
TTAAATAAATAATTTTTTTATGAAATATGAAAATGATTTTCAAGTAATTATTATAATAAATCATGAATGCTTAAGAAGTTGAAATAATTTATGCTTAAGATTTTAATTATGAAATTTACAAGAGATTATTAGCATGAGATATTTTTGTATTTCATTTCTTTATTTCTTTTAGTCTTTTTACTTTATTTTAAATTTTAGTTAACTTCTTATTTTATTTGTTTTATTTTGTTTTTATTTCTTGTTAATGTTTGTAGGTATCATTATTGAAAACCCTCACAAGACTTAAACTCGTCCATTAGGGTAACCTAGGGGTTTAATTGCTTATTGCATATACTAAATGCAACCGTGTCAATCCATAAAAGTGATTTAGGATAGTTTAATTCTTAGTTTTTATTTTAAGTTTTATCGCTTCTCTTACTAAGGGACTAACTAAAAGTTGGTTGGGGGTTGTGATAAGTGCTTAAAAATAATAAATTACTATGATTTAAGGTATTTTAGTTGATTAAATAGATTTATATTTGTATGATTGTTGCGTGTTTTTCAACACACGAACTCGTGCAAGTATACACGGTCACAAGTAATAATATGATAAGTAAAATATCGTTCCCACAGAGATTAGTTACTAGTATTAATTAATTATTAAAATTATTTCAACCTAATTTTATCCAAGCGGTAGATAATTTGATGCGGTTACCAACTTGACTAAATTTTATAGCAGTTAGAAAATTCTAGGATTGAGTTTCACCAAATTAATCCAACTTGACTCATTATATTTTATCTTGATTTATGTTATTGTGTTTAAGTTGTTAACCAGAACTCACAATCTATCCATATATCTCTTAGAGCTCGTACGAAACATCTAGTTAAAATGATTCACTATATTCCTATGGGAATTAAATTCAACAGTTTATTAAGTTAAATTCTCTTACTTGAGTTACACATCTGATAAAAGTATATTTCTATCTCTTATGTATATACGTTATTTCATCACTGACGACACCACAAAAATGCCTTTTTCAAGTTTATTTAAGTGTCACTGGAATCGGTTAATTAATCTTAGATAATTAAAAGCATTAAACACGAGATAAAATAAACAACTTAAAAGCAGTCCCGTAAATCATTCAAAAATATTTAAGTCACGTTTCATAATTTACGCTACTACTTTGCAATCCTAGAACAAATGTATTAGTTCATAGCAGAATTTAAAATTACAACCATGACAAAAATAAAACATTGCGAGAGAAAGAAAATTAAAGAAAATAGATAAGAAAAAAAAAAACTCTTTCCACGATTCCTCGATGAAAAATAAATTTCATTTCTTCTTGCTTTGTTGTCTTAACTTTCTCTGTAATTTCCCTAAGAAAATACAACATAAAACGTTAAATCAACACTCAGCGTGATTGTGTAACACATGAGCAGGACTAACGAAAAAATTAAAATGTTGCAAGTCTTTCTCCAAACTTGTTGAGAGAAAAAGAGGAAAGAAAGAAAAAAATTACAATCTGCTGAAAAGAAAAAAAATGATAAAACTGAGCTGAAAGAAAAAAAATTCGGAACCCCCTGAATGCGTATCCCCCGAAATATATATCATCTCTTTTTTTTTTTATTATTTTTTTTATTATTTTATTTTTATTATATTTTTTTTTTATTTTTTTATATCATTAGTGGGGAATAGCCTTGCAGCGTAACAAACATTCTACGCCAATTTTTTGAATTTTTTTCTTTTTCCGCGTGCCGATGTCGCGGCTACGATTCGCAGAACCTGGTCGTGGGACACGTGGCGACTTTTCATTGGACGTAATCAGGTAGCGCATGAAGAAGCAGCGTCGCATGACGATTTCTCAGGAATCCAGAAATGTGTAACTTGGTGGAAGGGCGGCGATTCTCGCGTTTTATTTCACGGAAATGCATGCCGTGTCACCATGTTATTATTTGGAATATTTATGAGACACGTGGGCCATTTTCGTTTGAAGAGTGAGGTGCCGCCGCATAACTTGTATGGGCCGCGTCACACGGGATTGTTAACACGGCGGCTCGGTGCGCGGACTTGGATGGGCCAGCGAGCAATCTGGATCGTTGATCGATCAATGATCGGCTGACAGCCTCGGGGGAATCTGCGCGGCCGACGTATGGGGCCACGACACGTGGCGGCACTGCGCGACCGCGTGGGACCAGCGCGCAGCCGGCCGGCGTGAAAGGAATATCTACATCCCCGATTGCTTTTGTCGAGCTTGATGGACAGCGTCCCAGTAGGCCGTGGATACTTTGATCCAGACGGTCCACGTTTAGCGAGTCTTTCTTGGCGTGGTCTTCATCTCATAGCGAAAATTAAACTTTTATTAATTGTATTTTCACCTGAAATATATTTCAAATTACATTTTAAACTTTCTTAAATTACGGTTTAGCCACTTTACTTAATTTTAAATTAAATTTTTAAACTTTTAATAATTAAAATTAAGCCCAATTTAATTTAAATTATATTTTTGATTTATATAAATTGTAATTAAGAAAATATATTACCATAAATTATATTTGTGGACAAAAATATGAAATTAAGTACATTTTCGCAACAAACTATTTAATTTTATTTAACATACATTTTTAGCAAATAAAGGAAAATATTAATTTATTTAACAAAAAGTTAATAAATATTAAGCGAAAACATAGCAATTATCATTACTAAAATTGATGCAAATAAGCGTATAAAAATACGATTATCAACACCCAAACTTAAGTTTTTGCTAGTCCTCGGCAAAGGAAGAAATAAACCATGATAAATGCATTTAAAATAGTGATTTTTTTAAAATATTTCTTTTTAAACATTCCAAATAACATAACTCAAAGAAATAAAAAGAATTTTATCTAAGTATCAAAATCAATTTAAAAGTATATAACCTTTTTACAATGAAATTTTAAGTGTGTGTGTGAAGTCTTTTCAAATTTCATTACATGCAATCAGGATCGGTTTATACAAATATAAAATCAAACAAATTATCATGAAATCCACAAATCTAAGCAAGTTTATTTTTCATTTCTCTACTTCAATGTGAGACAAACACAAACACGAATCAATAGGACTTTATAAAGCTTGTAATGTATGGCTTAGGTAAAGGAAGGAATGAAGTACAATATTTAGCTTAAAACTTTTCCCGAGCATAACATTTGAGTTGAAAAAGATAATTCTATCATCCTGATCATTCTGAACCCAGTTAAGGTTTATCATCACATACACCATAATTTTTTCTGCTTTTTTTATTTCTTTTCTTTCTCTTTTTTTTTTCTTTTTTTTTTTTTTTTTTTTGTAACCACTTTTTTTCCGATATATCCTTGACATGTACTAACAATTGTAACATGTTAGTGAAATAAGAACAATAGGTATATCTAAACACATATATATATATACTTTTTAGATAGGCTTTTGAAATGAGACATATATATATATATAAACTTTGAAGCTCAATTGGGGTATACTATGGATAATGCATGTAAAGGTAGATAGAAAACTCGAAGCGATCCAAAGATGGCCTAAATCATTTTCTTAGTTAAATGTTATCTATAATTTCGCCTCGAGAGAAAATCAAACAAATTCTAAGAAGCGTAACACCACAATCAATCAATTTCATACTCGCTAAACATTCTCTAAATTAGCATAGCAACTCAAAAGTCAAGACTAGTGCTCATGAATATTAATTCTTGTAAAAAATGAAATATCGTAAAATTTAATCATCAACTTAGAACAACATTCAGATTTTTCAAACAGGATATGCATTATTTAAATCGAAGAAACAAAAATAAATCACTATTCATACATACGTATCTTGATCAACCAAACAAACTGACAAAAAAAAAAAATTTCTGAGCGATCACATCCAGAAAGTATTTTAATTCGATCAAGTATATACACCACCCCCAAACTTAATATACACACATTGTCCTCGATGTGTGAAAATTAAAGAACATTTGAGATGGGTTTTAAGAGACTTCTGGTTTGTTTGATTGGTTAAGCCAAAATAGCTTCATTTCTTCATATTTGCACCTACGAAAGAAAAAAAAAATTAAAATAACAACGTAGCAAAATATAAAAAATAATAAAAAATAAAATAAATAAATAAATATAAAACACATGGGTTGCCTCCCGAAAGCGCTTGATTTAGAGTCGTGACTTATTTGCCTTTCTCTTTGCTTTAGGTTGGATCCATAAGAAAATGGTGGACTTTTGACGATCAATGTCACCCACAAATAGTGTTTGAGTCTTTGCCGTTCACTTGGAAAGAATTTTGTGATTCTTCACCTTTAATCTCAACGACCCCGTATGGGTGTACTTTGGTAATAATGAAAGGCCGACGCTTAGATTTCAATTTTCCACTGCGAAGAACTTCAAGCGAGAATTGAAGAAGCGATACTTTACGTCCTGGTTGAAGTGTCGATGCAAGATTTTGTTGTCATGCCACCTCTTCGTCTTTTCCTTATAAATCTCGGCATTTTTCATATGCGTGTAAGCGAATCTCATCCATCTCGTTGATTTGTAGGAGCGTTTTTCTCCCGTGACGCTAACTCAAAAATTCAAAGTCTTGATAGCCCAATACGCATGGTGCTCCCGATTCAAGCGGGAGATGACAAGCTTTCCCAAAAACCAGCCGATATGGGGACATCGATGGGTGTCTTGTATCTTGTTCGGTATGCCCGGAGTGAATCGTCAATCTCTTAGACCAATCCTTCCTTGAAGGATTTACCGTCTTCTCCAAATTCTCTTCAACTTCTCTGTTGGATATCTCAACTTGTCCCTTAGTTTGAGGATGATAAGCAGTTGTGATCTTATGAGTGACACCGTATTTGGCAAGGAGGGTTTCAAAAGATTTGTTGCAAAAATAGAGTTCCCGTCAACATGATTGCCCAGCAGGGGTGCCAAATCAGTGAAAATGTTTTCTTTAGAAAATTCGGTACCACTTTGGAATCATTGGTAGGCAGGGAATTGCTATACCAGGCTTAGAAACGTAATCCTGACGCAGGAATGTAGAGGTTGTTGTGGGGCCGAGATAAAGGTCCCGTGAAATCAATTCCCAAACTTGTCAAATATTTCTACCTCGAGAATGTTGTTTAAAGGCATCTCGTGTTTCTTAGAAATGTTACCAACTCTTTGTACTGTCACCGGTGTGAAACAAAGAAATGTGCATCTTTAAACAAATTTGGCCAATAAAAACCGGATTGAAGAACCTTAGCCCATTGAGTTCTTTCTTTTCCAAAATAGCCACGTAGAATTTGAAGAATGACAATGTCTAAGTATATTTTCAATTTCTTCCTTTGGGACACACCTTCGATAATTTGATCTGCCTGATACTTAAACAAGTAAGGTTCGTCCCATAAATAGTACTTAACATCATGTAAGAATTTTTTCTTGTTGGAAAGATATTTCGGTGGAAGCACGTTGCTTACGATGTAATTAACATAGTCTGCGTACCGACACATACATGATCAAAGGAAAACAATTGCTCATCCAGGGAAAGTTTCACCAATGATAGTCTTGTCCACGGCTCCATCATTATTTTCCAATCTCGATAGATGATCAGCCAACTTGATTTTCTGTTCCTTTCTTATCCTTGATCTCCAAATCAAATTCTTGAAGTAGGAGGATCCATCTAATCAATCTTGGTTTTGCATCTTTTTTTAGCCATCGGATATTTTATAGCGGGAATGATCGGTATATTTGTCACTTTAGTTAGATTAGGTAGGAGCGAAACTTTTCAAAAGCATATACAATGAGTAATTCTTTTCGGTGGTAGCATAATTCATTTGAGCTTAGGTCGAAGTTTCTTTGGCGTAGTATATGGCATGAAAAACTCTCTTTTTCCGTTGTCCTAAAACGGCTCCCTCTGCAAAATCACGGCATCGCACATAAGCTGGTAGATTCAATCTGGTGCAACAATGATGGGGCGTGATCGACTTTTCTTTCAAAACGCGGAAAGCTTCCAAACACTTTTAGTCAAATGTGAATTTTGTATCTTTTTCCAAAAGATTACACTGAGCTTTGATATCTTGGAAAAATCTTTTATGAAAACGCCTTTATAGAATCCTGCATGCCAGAAAGCTTAATTGCTTTCACGCAGATGTTGGAGGCGGTAGTCTCTCAATGGTTTCAATCTTTGCCACTATCACTTCCAATTCCTTTAGGCAAGAAATTAGATGGCCGAGAGATGACACCTTCTCACTCCATGAAGTGGCATTTTCCCGATTTAAAACCAAGTTTGTTTCTTCGCACTTTTGTAGGACCAAAGAAAGGTTATGCAAGCACATATCAAATGAATCCAGCGAGAAGTCGTCCATAAATATCTCAATACAATCTTCCACAGTACTTGAGAAGATAGCCGTCCTGCACTACGAAAAGTGGGCTGGAGCATTACATAATCCAAAGGCATTCTTCGGAAAGCAAAGAGTTCCGTATGGACATGTGAAAGTGGTCTTCTCTTGATCTTCGGGCGCGATAGCAATTTGGTTGTAACCGGAATAGCCATCCAAAAAACGTTAGAAAGAATGTCACTGCCAATCTATCTAGCATTTGGTCGATAAATGGAAGTGGGAAATGATCCTTTTCGAGTGGCCTTGTTGAGCTTCCGATGGTCCGTGCATACCCATGCATCCTGTCACTTTCGTGTGGGAATCGGCTCATTATTGCTATTAGTCTCCATAGTAATTCCTCCTTTCTTTGGAACACTGATGAATTGGGGTGACCAGAGAACTATACGAAATAGGATAGATAATGCACGCATCTAACCACTTAATGATTTCCTCTTTTACTACCTCCTTCGTGATTGGATTCAAACGACGTTGATGCTCGATAGTAGGCTTGATATCTTCTTCAAACAAGATCTTGTGCATGCGTATTGAAGGAGTGATTCCTTTAATATCGGTATAGACCATCCTAATGCTAGCTTGTAATTTCTCGACAACTCTCAGTAGCTTCGTTTCTTGATCGTCATCTAGAGATCTTTGAAATAATCCATGAGCATTGTAGTCATTTCACCCAAATAAGCATACCTTAGATGGGTTAGCGGTGGTTTAGCTCTAGTAATTGTTTACATTCCGTTAGATGGCTTCCCGTAGGTAAACTTAGACGGTGTTACAACTTGTGATGCATCTTCGTCGGTTTGAGGACTAAAGAGTTGTGGAGATGCCTTAAATAACTTGAGATATTCAAGAGAATCGAGTTATCAATAATATTGTCATTCCATGAAGTGCAAGTTCCAAAGCATCGGTACTAAAATTTTCCTTGAAATTGCTTTCAACTAACGCATTCAGTGTCAAACTCTAAGGCAATCGTCGGAATCTCTTGGAAATTTCATAGCTTTAAAGGCGTTGAAAGTTACCTCTTGGTCTTGGACTCTCGAGTCGACTCTCCTTTTTGAACATCGATCAAAGTCCTACCGGTTGCTAAAAATGGTCTCCCCGAGAATGATAGGAATCTCTTTATCTTATCGTAATAGAAATTATGAAATCTGCAGGAAAGATAAACTTGTCTACTTTGACAAGCACATCTTCTATAATGTGCCTGCAGGGTGTTTCAAAGACCTATCGGCGAGTTGAAGAGTCCGCGGTGGTCGATTGTGCCTCTCACAATCAAGTCTTTGGTAGATGGAAAGTGGCATCAAATTAATGCTTGCACGAAGATCGCCTGGCTACTGCAAAAAATTTCTCACGATAGTACGGGGAATGGTGAAACTCCCCCGGATCTTTAAGCTTAGGTGGTAGCTTCTTTTGAAGGATGGCCTTCTGTTTCCCTCTGTGAGAGCAGGCTTGAGTCTCAAAATCACCTAACCTTCTTTTCTTAGACAAAATGTCTTTCATAAATTTCACATAGCTGGGCATTTGCTCGAAGGCATCAATGAGGATGTTGATATGAAGTTTTTAAATACTTGAGAAACTTAGAAGCTGTTTATCAAGTTTTTGCTTATGGAAGCGTTGAGGAATGGAATTGGTGGATTATAAGGCTTGAGATTATCTAACTTGGTTTTATTATGGGATTTTACGGTTGATTCATTCTCTTGACCTATGATTAGCCTTTTCTTGTTTTTAGAGGTCGACACCTTGAATGATAAGAGTCGGTGGAGAAATGGATTTTGTATTTCTTAACTCTTTTCCAACTTCCTCGATATCCTTTGCCTTACAATGCTCTTTTCCCTCCCCTTTTTGGATTGATTTCGGTATCACTAGGTAAAGATCCTTGAGGCGATTGTTGTGACGGTAGCTAGTTGCCCCGATTGAACTTCTAGATTTCTAATAGATGTTGCACGATTTTGGAGACTAGTCTCATTCTTGGCCATATCTTGAGCAAACATATCTTCCAATGAAGGCTTTCTCTCTGTTGTGGGACTTGGTTATGAAAACCTGGAGGGTGAGTGGAGCTTGTAGAAGATGATTGACCTTGGTTATTACTCGAGAAAATTAGGATGATTCTTCCACCCTGGATTGTATGTGTTGGAATAGGGATTGTTTTGATTGTTTTGATTCCTACTATAATTGGAAACAAAATTGACGGTCCAGGGTTGTGAGGACATCTCTCAACGGCATGGTTACCATTGCAAATTTCGCATGCAACAAAAGGACTACTGAATAGAATGGACACCCGTAGTATCCATCTTAACCAGCGGAACACTTGTGCGGTTAAAGCGATCGTAGCATCAATCTATGAATTAAATTTGCTTTCTTAGGAACCATCCTTTCGATGGCCCTCATAACTATTTGAAGCCATTTCCTCTAATAAGTTGTATGCTTCGTCAATTGATTTCCCGTTAGAGCAGCCGCAGCTGCGGCATCAATCATATTTCTAGTTTGACCCGTCAAACTATTATAAAATGTTTGAACTTGAAGCCAACTTCGGTAATCCGTGGTGCGGACATCTTCTAAGTAGCTCTTGTACCTCTCCCAAGCTTCATATAATGACTACGAGTCAAAGCGCATAAAAGTGGTGATTTCATTCCTCATCAGTGCTTGAGTCTTTCTAGGTGGAAAATATTTGGCTAAAAATTTTTGAGCAGGATCCTCGTAGTGATAGAACCCAGCGTGGCAATGAATTGACCACTCTTTGCCTTATCTCTAATGAGAAAGGAAAAAGTCTCAGACGAATAGCATCATCGGTGACTCCGTTATGCCTAAAGGTGTCACAAATCTCTAGGAAGTTTGATATATGGGAGTTTGGATCATCGTGGGGTAACCCGCCCAAATTGTACCGATGTTTGAATCATGTGAATGATTGCGGGCTTAATTTCAAAATTATTGGCTTGAATTAATGGTCTTCTAATGCTTGAATGGATTCCACCAACCATGGAGCCTTTGCATAATCTCTTAAGGATCTTGATTCTTGACTTACGGAATTTCATTATCCATAGCTAACATTTGAAGATTTCTTGTTTATTATTTTTCTTTAAGTTGAGAATAGTTATGAATTTCTAGATCTAAGGGAACTAGGTCAATTTCTAATGCGTCGCGTACAAAGTCCCATTTCTATCCAAAATTAAATCTAATACAATATATAAATTAAATTTAAAACATAAATAAACACCTGAAAATACAAGAAAGTAACGGTAAGCAATTAAACAAAAAAAAATATATATGTATTTTTTTTTTTTTTTAATTAAAATCAGATTGATTGGTATTAATATCAACATGATAAAAATAGTAAAACAAATCCCGGCAACAGCGCCAAAAAAACTTGTTGCGTGTTTTTCAACACCGAACTTCGTGCAAGTATACGGTCACAAGTAATAATATGATAAGTAAAATATCGTTCCCACGGAAGATTAGTTACTAGTATTAATTAATTATTAAAAATTATTTCAACTTTAATTTTATCCAACGGTAGATAATTTGATCTGATTACCAACTAAATTTTATAACGGTGCAAGAAAAATTCTAGGATTGGGTTTCACCAAATTAATCCACTTGACTCATTATATTTTATCTTGATTTATGTTATTGTGTTTTAAGTTGTTAACGAGAACTCTACAATCTATCCATATATCTCTTCCGAGAACTCAAATGCAGAAACATCTAGTTAAAATGATTCACTATATTCTATGGGAATTAAATTCAACAGTTTATTAAGTTGAATTCTCTTAACTTGATTCTACATTACAATAAAAGTATATTTCTATCTCTTATGTATATACGTTATTTCATCATAGCGGCGCACAAAAATGCCTTTTTCAAGTTTATTTAAGTGTCACGGATCGGTTAATTAATCTTAGATAATTAAAAGCATTAAACACGGATAAAATAAACAACTTAAAGCAGTCAGCCTTAAATCATTCAAAAATATTTAAGTCACGTTTCATAATTTACCTTCTGCAATCCTAGAACAAATGTATTAGTTCATAGCGAGAATTTAAAATTACAACCTGACAAAAAAATAAAACATTGCGAGGAGAAAGAAAATTAAAAGAAAATAGATAAGAAAAAAAAACTTCTTTCACGATTCCTCAATGAAAAATAAATTTCATTTCTTCTTCTTTGTTGTCTTCTTTCTCTTGTAATTTCCCTAAGAAAATACAACATAAAGCGTTAAATCAACACTCAGCGTGATTGTGTAACATGAGCAGGACTAACGAGAAAAATTAAAATGTTGCAAGTCTTTCTCCAAACTTGTTGAGAAAAAAGAGGAAAGAAAGAAAAAAAATTACAATCTGTGAAAAGAAAAAAAATGATAAAGCGAAATTTGAGAAAGAAAAAAAAATTCGGAGGAACCCACGAATACGTATCCCAGAAATATATATCATCTCTTTTTTTTTTTATTATTTTTTTATTATTTTATTTTTATTATATTTTTTTTATTTTTTTATATCATTAGTGGGGAGCAATATTTACAGCGTAACAAACATTCTGCCAATTTTTTGAATTTTTTTCTTTTTAGCATGCCACGTGTGTGGCTACGATTCGCGGACACGGTCGTGGGACACGTGGCAGCTTTTCATTGGGCGGTAATCCGGGCGCATGAAGAACGCGTCGCGAGCGATTTCTCCGGAATCAAGAAATGTGCTTGGTGGAAGGGGCGCGATTACTGCGTTTTATTTCACCAAATGCATGCCACGTGTCACCGTGTTATTAGTGGAATATTTATGAGACACGTGGCTGGCCATTTCCGTTTGAAGAGTGAGGGTGCACGCGCGCTGTATGGGCCGCGTCACACGGGATTGTTAACACGAGGCGGCTCGGTGCGCGGCGGCTTGGATGGACGCGCTTCCCCAATGGGACCGTTGATCGATCCGGCGGTCGGCGACCGCCTCGGGGAATCTGCGCGGCCGACATGTGGGGCCCGGCTCGACGCGGCACAACGCGACACGTGGGAACAGCGGCACGCCGGCCAGCGTGAAAGAGAATATCTCTGTCCCAATCGCTTTTGTCGAGCTTGATGGACACGCGCGCTTGTCGAGCCGTGGATACTTTGATCGGACGGTCCACGTTTAGCGAGTGCTGTTTCGCGTGGTGCTAAATCTCGCATAACGCGAAAATTAAACTTTTATTAATTGTATTTTCACCTGAAATATATTTCAAATTACATTTTAAACTTTCTTAAATTACGATTTAATACTTTACTAATTTTAAATTAAATTTTTAAACTTTTAATAATTAAAATTAAGCCCAAATTTAATTTAAATTATATTTTTGATTTATATAAATTGTAATTAAGAAAATATATTACCATAAATTATATTTGTGGACAAAAATATGAAATTAAGTACATTTTCGATACAAATTATTTAATTTTATTAAAAATACATTTTTAGCAAATAAAAGGAAAATATTAATTTATTTAACAAAAGTTAATAAATATTAAACGAACATAGCAATTATCATTACTAAAATTGATGCAAATAACTGTATAAAATACAGTTATCAATGATTTTATCATAATTTTATATAAATTTGCCTTTTTCAAAATCATGGGTATTTTTATTATTTTTCAGGTATTTTCATTCAAAAATAACTTAAAGACTCAAAGAAAAAATAATGAAGAAAATATGTCACATATATGTTGAGAAAAAAATGAGGAAAAGTAAAAAAAATAAAAAAAAATTGGACAAAATGGCTCAAAATGATCAAAAATGTCAAATTCTTAGGTTTAATTTAGATACCTTAAATAAAATTTTAAATATCTAATCCCACAAAATGTTGCATTTTAATTGTTCATTTTCAATCTCTTGGAAAAAGGAATTAATTTAATTAACCAAATCAATTATCGAACACACCCATAGGTGTTAATTGATTTGTTTAATTAACAAAGAATATCTAATTCTACTAAAAATAGTATTCATATAAAAAAGAGAGAATCAATAAATATCAATTTATATCTTTAATAACCTAAATAATATGAGCAAGCATAATTAACTTAATTATTATATCCATAAATACTCTACTATTATAAATGATAAAAATTTGCACAATTTTTTATTAAATCATATCTACGTTTATTTTTTTGTTATTAGATTAGGAAATACAAAAATCAAAATATCATGATAGAATGTTTAGGATTTAATTTCATTTTTAAAAATTTGAACAATAAATTAAAAACCACACATATTTCTTCCTTATAGACCTTGGGAGTATACTTGTCATTTTCTATAAAACGATTCGTGCACTTGCGATAATTTTACAAATATTAAACCAAAGTATCTGCAAATTGGTATTACAAACCTCATGACGGTCTTGTCTCATCAAACATAAACAAGTTGAAGGAATTGACTTTGATGAAACACTTGCTCTTGTAACTTGGTTAGAATCATTTAAGATCCTACTTGTTATCGCATGCTTTATGAAATTTAAACTTTGTTAAATGGATGTGAAGTCTACTTTCTTAAATAGTTTTCTTAGTGAAGAGGTGTATGCTGAACAATGCAAAGGGTTTGTTGACCCAAAATACCTCAGCATGTATATAAACTCAATAATACTCTTTATAGCTTGAAACAAACTCCTAAAGCTTGGTATGAAAGGTTTAAAAGTTATCTCTTAGAAAATGGATTTGTTCAAGGGAGAGTTTTTATTAAGAGCACCAAAGAGGATATATTCATTGTTCAAATATATATTGATGAAATAGTTTTTGAGTCAATCTCCACATCACTTGTCAAAGATTTTTTGACTATCATGACTACTAAATTTGAAATGTCTACTATGGGTGAACTTACATATTTTCTTGGTTTGCAAATTAAACAACTAAATGATGGTATATTTGTTTCTCAAGCCAAATATGCATGTAATCTTATTAAGAAATTTGGACTTGAATCAAGTAAGTATTTAAGAACTCTCATAAGTACAAGTTCCAAAATTTCTATTGACAAGTGTAGTAGGAGGGTTGATCAAGCGTTGTTTAGAAGTATGATGGGAAGCTTACTATACTTCACAGCTAGTAGACCTGACATTTACTTTAGTGTTGATGTTTTTTCCCATTATTAGTTAGATTCTAAGAAATCAAATATTGAACATGTCAAAAAGATTATCATGTATGTTTTTGGAACTAAAAACTTTGACATTTGGTATACTAAGGATACTACTTGTGAAATTAGTGAGTATATAGATGTAGATTGGGCAAGATATCAAGATGTAAGAAAAATGACCTCAGATGGATGCTTCTATATTGGTAATAACATTGTATCTTGGCAAAGAAAGAAATGGAACTCTATCTTTTATCTATTGTAGAGGACAAATATATTGCTACTGGAAGCTCATGCACGCAACTTTTATGGATGAAAATCATGCTTAAGGATATGATCTTGAACAAGGTACAATATCTCTTTACTGTGATAACACTAGTACTATATGTATTTCAAAAATATAGTTCTTTACTCTTAAACATAACATATAGACATTAGGAACCATTTTATTAGAGAACTAGTTGAAGACAAAATCTTATCCCTTGAGTTTGTGCCTACTGAAAGGCAATTAGCTAACTCATTCACTAGGCGCTCGATACATAAAGAGTCGAATACCTTAGAAATGCCTTAGGAAACTGTACTATTGAGAAAAGTTTTTTGGTACTATAATTTGTTTTGATTTTTTGTTCCTTAATTTCATATATAAAAAAGGGGACGTAAATTTATTTTAATAATAAAATGAATTTTACATACTACTTTAACTTCCAAGCTTCTCTTATTCTAAATGACTCTTAATTGTTGAATTGGGTATTTCGACTGGTACATTTACATACTTTTTCACATGTGGTGATCAATGTTAACAAAAACTTATGCGTACACTTACATTGAATACATGTATGTAATATTTGAAGTTTATGACTACTCTTGTAAAATTCTAAGACTTGAGTTAAGTTTGATTGCAAAATTGAGTTTGAGCTCTATCTTTTACTTTCTAAACAAATCTAAAGTGAGATATAGTTTTGAAGGGACTACCTATTATGATATGTGTAGATACCATAGTGAATGGAGAGAGATACTTCACAACTATTGTGAAAATTATTATACTAGGTTTCTAGCTCATCCATGTTTCCCAAAATAAAAAAATAAGGAAATGAAATAAAAAATTTGTATGTACTAAAAGAAAGAGTCAAAAGTGGTAATAAAACAAGAAACTAAATAAATAAATAACCAATCCCTATATATAAAAAAAGAGGGAATAAAAATTTTAAGTTCTGTCTTAGTTGATATTTTTTATTTTATGAAATTAAGGTTTTAATTACAATTTTTCATGATACATGATATTTTTCCCTTTGGATCTTTCATAAATGTTCATAAATGAATTAATTGACATATTTTTAAAGTTCAAACATATATCTTATTTTGGGTGATTATAAAGGTTACTGTATGTGTTAATATGTATATGTGTCTTGTCCCTAATCTTATGCTTTGAAGGATAATCAAATTTTGTACAAATTTTATTTCTCAATTGAGTATTCTAGTCATGTTTAACTAAATCTAACGCCTTTAATTAAAAAGAAAAAAACTTATATATATTTATATATCATATTTGATAATTTTTTTATTTTATTCTAATTTACTTTTGAATTATAGAACTCAAAGGGAGTTCATTCATTAAATACATTAATTTCTTACTCATATTAAATAACTATGCTTCATAGTTAAATTATCTTTTCATATGATAAAAAGATAAATAGTGGTTAATAATGAGAGAGTTATTGCATATAGGAAAAGAATTATTATTGATTTAGTGTTCAATTTGGTATGTCATATGAGGCCAGAACTTTTAATGTTTCAATGTTATATTTGTTACTACTCATTGAATGTTTCTTTCGCTTTACTATTAGTATGTATATTGAACTAATAAATAATGAGTATTTCTTAACAAATTGTGTGCCTATTTGTCTATTTGATTTTCAATGTACATATGAGGTCAATATTCAAGCAAAGATGGTTTTACCATATTATAGAATGGTACAACTATGTAAATTAATTTTTCCTATAAATATTATGCAATGATAGAGATTTTATCATACGAATATGCTTAGGAGAAAAATTGTAAAGTTTATGAATATTGACAGTATTCATGAACGAAACATTAAGTGTAAATTAGTTTCTAGGCACATTTACTTGTCCACTGTTCAAGCTAAAGAAAGTTCCGAGCTTCAAGTTAATATGTTTCAAGAATGCCCTCCTTACTTAAACACGTTAGAACTTTAACCCATATTTTTTGCAATAAATGCATAAAACTAGAAGCATCTTTGAATGCTGGATTTTAACAAACTGCCTCATTTCGTTATGATGATCCACTTTGAAGTGGATCCACTGTGTACCTTCTATTATTCAAATAAAGGTTTAACAAGAAAGCAGATATACGATCATTAAGAACATGCTTTCGAAGAAACGAATCTGCTGAATGATATTAAAAACTTTATCAACTATTTGTCCACATAAGATTTCACATTTCCCAACCATTTGAGAAGTTCAATTCTGTCTTTGTTCATCATATATTCATGCAGGAATAAAGAAAGTTCACCATTTATACCCCTCGCTTCCAAGTACTGACCAAGTGTCTTCTGCAATTTACTGCTCAATTTCCTAACAGATGATAAAATGAATTAAAGTTGGCAAAATATAAAAAAATATAAAAACATGAATCAAACAAAATCCAAACGAACAAGTGGAAATTTAACATCAGGCTGCAACATAAGAATATGATAGAAAAACGATAAATCATTACCTGAAATCAGGTCCCATGTAAGGAGTCTTTAGATGCCGAAGTAAATAAACTTTCCGAATCTCCAAACTATCAGGCCATGCCGAACAGACGAACTCCAAATCATCAGAACCATCACCCTTGGAAATGTCAACAAGCACACTAATGTGAAGACGAACATCTTCCCCAGAGCAATCATCCCTCATCTTATGAACAATTTCATAACCATCGAACATGGTAACTTCAATTTTAATATCCTCGGTATCCCCAAATTTTCCTCTCATAGTAATCCATTGCTCACCTGGTCGATCTTGTACTGTAAACAATTTGAATCTTGTTGGAGGCTACATAATCAGGAAAAGAAAAACAATAATGTCAAAACTAGAACTTAGTCTGATCTAAATTCTAATTTATTATTTAACAGTAGTATATGCCACATCTTCCCCACAATACTTCTGCTAACCACTAATTTTATCTACCAGCAGTATCAAGAATCTTATTCTGATCCGCACGTAGAATTGCTCAGCACAGTTGCGCAGACATACTTTCACAAAATTTTACAAGCTATTCAGGACGTCCTTGAACAAAAAGTGATTTTAGCTGTGTAATTTGATATATTTGGCATCCAAAAAGTCAATAAACAAGGATGTGCTTTCAATCCATAATGATTTCTAAAGTCAAACCATATTTGGCACTCTAGAATTACAGCTACATCTTTATCATAACTACAAAAGAAATCTACATAACATTCATTATTGAAACCAACTATATCAAAATTGCGTAAACCATCAACTATTCATAGAAAAGGCACATCCAAACGAGCTAGTTCCCACAAACCTCCCAGTCAAATTTAATAAATGCTCCCAATTCTAGCTTCTTCCCTTTCTCATTTTCTAAGTTTAGTTCCAACTCATTGGGCATTTCCCCAGAGATAAAAACAGCCGAAAAAGCTACGAATAATGATGGTGAACAAACCTGATGAGGAGGAGCGTAATCAGACTGATATTGGATCTCGTTAGTCAAAATTCTAATAATGTTAGCTTCGAATGGTGACTTTTGAACACTCCCCGAAGCATAGGGTCTGGTTTGGAGGAGAAAGGTTGAGATCGCATGTGGGCAATGAGCTAAGGTGGTTTCGTACCTGAAGCAACGGGACATCAAAGAATAGGAAAACAGGAAAGATGAAGAAGAAAAGGAACGCAGTGTGTAATTTGCGGCTCGTAACAAGCGGGCCATTTTGAGGCTGTGAATTTTTCGATAGGGTTTTAAAATTAGGGGGTTGTAGGTACGTCTAAGTGGGCAACAGTCAACAACAGTACCTAGAATCTAGAGTCTAGACTAAGAAGCAACAATTAACGACGAATCGTTTAGAGACTAGACGATGCAGAGCACTTTTTGTTGTTTTTGGAAAACGTTATCAAAAATATTTGCTATTTTATAAATGAGATATCAACATTTTATTTTTCAAAATAAGTTGTCCGTGATATCCCTAAATTAGGAGTTAATAATATCACTCTATTTCTTTTATAATATTATAAATTTTGTGATATCTAACACTGAATTTTTTATATATTGGAATGAGTGATACAAATATCCACTAGTTATATTTATAATGAAAAAATTACTAATTTAACATTGGAAATAACGCTTGGAAGGTAAGAACACAAACCAGTTTCTTACTAGTCCCTTAGCAAGAGAAGCGATAAAAATTAAAAATTAAACTATTCTAAATCACTTCCATAGATTGACACGGTTGCATTTAGCCTATGCAACAAACCTTTAAACCCCTAGGTTACCCTAGTGGACGAGTTTGTTTCTCGTGAGAGTTTTCAGTAATAATACCCACAAATATTGAACTAAATGTAAAAATTAAAAGAAATAATAAAAACAATCAACTTAAAAACTAAAATTACAACAAAATCAAAAATTAACTTTTAATAATAAAAGAAAACAACATATCACAAAAATATCTCGTACTTTTTAATCTCCTTTAAGATCATAATTAAAATCACAAGCATAAGTTATTTTAATCTCTTTAAACAATCATGATTTATTATAATAATTAGTCGAAAATCATTTTCATATTTCATATAAAAAATTATCAATTTAATTTCATCCAATTTTAGTGTCATGAATCAGAATTCGCTTCGACTCTATCCCTCACTAGTCAATACTCTCAAAACACTGAACCCTATGGTTCAAACACTCATACTAATTTATATGCGAAACATTTTATGTATAGAAATGAACTACTATGTTCGCATATGTATAAAGAATAAAGGCTCAAAGTGTTATTTTAACATTGATCTCATGAAAGGAATCAAATGTATAAATTATAAAGATATCATATATAAAAATTATTTTCATGCATAAATCAAACTCATTAAGAAAGAATTTCAAGATATATGCATTTTACAAATGAAGAGAGTGCAATGACTTTTTAGGGAATTATTTCTTATATCTTTCTTTTATAATTAGCCTTTACTCACAATTTTGTAGGCAATGTGGGTTATAGTATGTAGATTATACTATATATTATTTATCTCTCTATTTTTTCTGAAGATATTTCTCAATATATATATTTTAGAGAGTCAACTCATGTACAGATTGTACATTTTTTTGGATTTTGGTGAGTGATTAATTTTGTGGCTTTTATGTTTGATCTTGATTTAGGTAACCCCAGATATGTCTTTTTTTGTAGCAATCATGCATGAATGAGATATAAGCATATATTATCAATTTCTACTCAAATCATTTAATCTAAGCAAAAATAATAATAAAAAATATACAATACTCTATTAAGATGAGAAAAAATTCATACATTCAATGCTAATACCTATAAAGATCATCTAAAATTTTGAAGAAATAAGAAATGTGTTTGGAGTAGAAAAAATATATATTTCACTCTGAATAAAGGAAATTAGGCTCAAATTATATCTCACAAAGGTAGTCTCCACTAAAAACAAATTCATAAACATCGATTTTGGGTTTAATATAATTTCTACATCTTATTAAGAAATATTAGCTATGACAAAAACTAACTAATTATCAAAAATAATTACAAAATATTTCATGATATGTTTACAAAAATAAATCTAACAGTACAAAAGATTTAACTATTTACTTAAATTTGATTTAAAGAAATGATAAATTTTTGTGAAAAAAGTTTTTTTTTAATTCCAAAAATTACTAAATCACACAAAATAAAAATAAACCAAACACACAAAAAAAAATGAAAATGTAAACATAAAAAAAAAGAAAAAAAATTATTATATATATTTTTTTATTTTTAAATTGTTAAAACTTTTTTTTAATTAAGCATGTTAACTTTTCACCACCCCCAACTAGAACTTACATTGTCCTCAATGTAACAACTGTAAATTAAAGATAAAGAGAAAAGAGAAGAAAGATTACCTATTTCTTGAGAATGTGCAAGTAGTAATGGAAAATGCAAGTGCATCCATCATATTCATCATTAAAGTGTATACAGATAGATCGTTGTGAACTTCTAACATCTCAACAAATATTTTTAGTTTTAACAATTTAAAAATTATTCACACGTAATTAAAATGAAATAAACAATAAAATTAAGTAAATAAAATAAATAAAAGAAAATTACCTAAAATGATGGGTTGTCTCCCATCCAGCGCTTAGTTTAACGTCTTAGCAAGACGTAACTTGGGGATTGCATTTTAAGTAAACTCAATGTCCCCTCATCATTGAGTCAATCAAACCTATAGGTAAGATAAGGTTGTCTACCTATACTTTTTCAGTCATGCCCTATTTATTTTCAAATTTCTTTCTGTACTTAAAACTAGGGGCATACTTTGAGGGTTTTAGATAACCCACCTATAGGTGCAAATCAAATAATTAAGGCTTCAAAATACAATTGTACCTAGATCAAACAAAGCAACTAACTCCTCAGATTGTAATTAAAACTTTAAAATTTTGGAGATAGTTTCAGAATTTTTTATTTTTTTGTTTTTTGTTTTGTTTGGTTTTTTTTAATTTTCTTTTTTAAGATAAAATAACATAATCAGTATTAACCAAGAGTACTCCCAGGAAAGAATGGTGGTGCAAAGACTTCTTAAAAACCATCATCCTAGACAGAACAACATTCTCAAGAAAGACTAGTGGCACAAAAGCTTTCAAGAACTAGTCTCCTAGACAAAACTTCCTTAGATATTTACTTTTCATGCTATTAAGTTAATTAAGTTAAGTTAAGTAAAAATTTAAGTTAATTAAGTTAATGAAAACTAAGTTAATTAAGTTAAGTGAAGTAAAAATCTAAGTTAATTAAGTTAATGAAAATGTAAGTTAATTAAAAAGCAAAGTTAATTAAGTTAATTTAAGAAAAAATCTAAGTAATTAAGTTAATGAAAATCTAAGTTAATTATGTTAATGAAAATCTAAGTTAATTAAGTTAAGTGAAGTAAAAAAAGTTAAGTTAATTAAGTTAATTAAAAAGTTAAGTTAATTAAGTTAATTTAAGTAAAATTTAAGTTAATTAAGTTAAGTTAATTAAAAATCTAAGTTAATTAAGTTAAATGAAAATTAAGAGAAAAATAAAAATAATAAAATAAAATTGAAAAAAGTAAAATAAAAGAAAATTGAAAAAGGTAAAAGAAAATAAAATAAAAATAAATTTTATTTATTTTTTTTATTAAAAAAATATTAAAATTAAGATTTTAAATAAATAAAATAAAAAAAATTTAAAATTAAATGAAAATTAAAAATTAAAAATTAAGTTTTTTTTATTTTTTATATATTTTATATTTTATATTTTATTTTATATTTTATTAATTTTTTTATTTAATTTTTTTAATTTAATTTAATTTTTTTTTGTTTTTTATTTTTTTCAAATTTCAAATTTCAAAATTATTTTACTATTCAGAATATAATTTTTATTATTATTATTATTTTTAATTTTAAGTTTTTTTTGTTTTATAGTTTTTTTTATTTCTTATGAAATTTGAAATTTGATTATTTTTAACTCAAAATAAAAATAAAAATCACAATTATTTATAGCACAAAACATTTTTAAAATTTTGATAAATAATTTAAAATACACTATTCCTTCCCCGTCAACGGCGCTAAAAACTTAATGAGCAAAAATCGGCATCATCGATTCTTGCCAATACTTTGGTTTTATATTTATAAAACTCTCACAAGTGCACAAATCATTTCGTAGAAAATGATAAGTATACTCCCAAGGTCGATCTAAGGAAGGAATATATGTGGTTTTTAATTTATTATTCAAACTTTTAAAAACGAAATTAAATCATAAACATCTTGTCATGATATTTTGGGTTTTGTATTTTTAATCTACTAACATAAAAATAAACATAGATTCAATAAACATTTATGCAAATTTTATCATTTATAATAGTGGAGTATTTATGGATATAATAACTAAGTTAATTATGCTTGCTCATATTATTTAGGTTATTAAAGATATGAATTAATTTTATTGATTCTCCCTTTTTTGTATGAATACCACCTTTGATGGGGTTAGATATTATTTGTTAACTAAACAAATCAATTAACACCTATGGGTGGGGTTGATAACTAATTTGGTTAATTAAATTAATTCCCTTTTCTAAGAGATTGAAAATGAACCATTTAAATGTCACATTTGGTAGGGTTAGATAGTTTAAACTTTATTCAAGGTGTCCAAATTAAACCTAAGAATTTAATTATCCGAGTGCTAACTTTCAAGTTTTAAAACCACTACTGAAAACATGTTGTCAATACATTTTCAGATAATAATTCTTATAAAAACTTTTGGAATAGAGTTTCATTCTAACTACCGGGCGATTGTACCACCAAATAAAATAGCACTACTCTAAATCAGACTGGATAACTAAATCTTAAAATCTAATTTTCAGATTTAAGTTTGTAATGAAAAATAATATATTTCTCTCTAACATTCTTAATATAAAATCTTAAATAAAAATAAAATCAATTCATTTTAGAGATTTTTACCTATTTAATATTTTGCAAGCATAAAAACGTTATTATTATATCATTTTACAAACAGGCAGCAAAGTTAAATTTAATCATAGACAAATTAAATATAACATGTAAGAATAAAGCATAAAAAATAACTGTAAAAAAATAAAATCCTTACAATACTTCGATGCTATTCCCGTTGCTGAAAAACCTCCAAACGAAATTTGCACTCCTATTTATTGAATCAAAAAGAAAATAAATTACAAAAACATAACTAGTTCTTCCCAAAAGGGGAAGAGCTCTAAAACTAAGCAAAACTAACTAAGAAAAGCTAAAAACTAAGAAAAAATAAGAAATGAGAGAAAGAAAGAGATAAGAGAATGTGTTTTGAGGTGTGGTATGATGTGAAGAGAAAGGGGGTATTTATAGGTGAGGATGGAGAGAAAAAGTGGTTGAAAAATTGTTAAAAAATGGTGAAAATGCGGAGTGGTGATTGCTGACATCATTGATGATGTCATGGGAGTGGCTGTGCGAGAAAATGGGGCGAAATGGCAGTGGTGCGCACAGAAGATAGCAACTGCACGCAAAGGCATGCGTAGAAAGGAGCAAAGCGTGCGGAAGTGGGCGTGGATGCGGCTGGGTGTTGGCGCGCATGGGCTGGGCGGCTGGCGTGCGCATTTTCCTCATTTTTGACATTTTTGACCTTTTTGACCCATTTTGTCCAATTTTTCCATATTTGTTGACCTTTCCTTATTTATTTATTAATATATTTGTGATGTATTGCTTCCAGTATTCCTCTTTGAGTCTTTAAGTTACGTTTTTAAGCGAAAATACCTGAAAAACAATAAAAATACATGTGTTTCCGAAAAAGACAAATTTATATAAATATATGATAAAACATATAAATATATATATTTTTAATCAATTAATGTGCATAAAATCATGGTAATTTTAGTACTTTTTGAGCACTCATCAATGTGTCATCAAGAAATGTTTATATGAATCAATCTAGAGGAAGTATATACTCTAATTGATACAAACTTCATAAGTCCACATATAGACTCTATCTCAATTAATTTAAATGCAATCTCAATAGAAATCAAAAGGTCTTCAAAAGCTTATAAAGATAGGCCAAGGTTTGGATAGAAGGGAAGAAATATTTAAGCAAAGGCACACCTTTAGACAAATAGACTTCACTTTAAGCACAGAGTTTATAGCCATAAGAGGTCATCCTTTAAACTGAGGATATTTTCCTTCAACAAGGCAAAGTTAAAACTTAACAAAAAGAGTTTCAGGTAAGTGAGGTCGAACATTTAAGCTAGGCTAGTAGGTATAAAGAAACGAAAGTATAATATTAAGGTTCAAGAGGGGAAACTGTGGATAGGTAGATGATGAGTGCTTAAAAAGCACTAAAATTACTATGATTTAATTTATTTTAATTGATTAAATAGATTTATATTTGTACAATTTTATCATATATTTATAGAAATTTGTCTTTTTAGAATCATAGGTATTTTTATTGTTTTTCAAGTATTTTCATTAAAAAATAACTTAAAAACATGAAGAAAAATACTAGAGGCAATACATCACAAATATATTGAGAAAATAAATGAAGAAAAGTAAAAAAGATGGAAAAACATTGGACAAAATGGGTCAAAAATGTTAAAAATTCCGAAATCCCGTGCGCAGCAGCCCATCTGCATTGTGTCGCGCGTGCACCAGCACACACATTACCTTGTCCCGTGTACGCTAATCGCCCGCCTATCGAGATTTCTATGCCCCATACACATGCCAACCTATCCAAATGTTTCCAAATTCAAATTTTAAAATATATTCCCCCATTTTTGGCCTTTTCCTCACTTATAAAAGGACCATTTTTCCTTATTGTAAAACACACAATTTTTGAGCTCTTTCTCTCTCTAGAAAGTTTCATTTTTTTTAGTTTTTAGTTTTTAAGTTCTTCTCTAGATTTTTAGTTTTTGATTCAATAAGAGGAGATGTAAATTCGTTTGGAGTTTTTCTAGCAACAGATTAACATCAAACTATTGTAAAGATTCTTTTAAGGTATTATTTTAATGGATTCTTTACAATTATCTTTTTATGTTTTTTTATATGTTATATTTAATTTGTCTGTGATTAAATTTAACATAGTTGGCTGTTTGTAAATATGATATATTATAACGTTGTTATGCTTACAAAATATTAAATAAGTAAAACATTTTCATAAAATAAATTGATTTTATTTTTACTCAAGATTTTATATTAAGGATGTTAGAGAGAAATATATTATTTTTCATTACAAACTTAAATCTATAAATTAGATTTTAAGGTTTAATTATCCGGTCTGATTTAGAGTAGTGCTATTTTATTTGTTGATATAATCGTCCGATATTTAGAGTGAAACTCTATTTAAAAAGTTTTTTTATAAGAACTATTATTCGAAAATGTATTGACGGCTTATTTTCAGTAATGGTTTTAAAATTTGAAAGTTAATACTTGGATAATTAAATTCTTAGGTTTAATTTGGATATCTTGAATAAAGTATAATTATTTGACTCTGTCTAAAGCTGTGATTAGATGGTTTGCTATTTTCTTAGAAATAAAGCTGAAATTTAATATTTAATTAATTAATAGGCCCTGCCTGAGGATATTAGTTAGTTAATATTAAACAAAATAATTTGGGCCCCGCTTAAGTACACTTTCATACCAAAAAGAGAAAATCAACAAATATAAATTTATATCTTTAATAACCTAAATAATATGAGCAAGTATAATTAACTTAATTCTTATATCCTTAAATACTCCACTGCTATTGATAAGAGTCAAATTGTTGCATTTTTGTTATGATTTAAATGTTGATATTTGTGTGAAAATTGTGTTTATTTGATTATTTAATCCACAAATGTCATTTCACGGGTATTTCGTGTTTAAAGTGCAATTTCAGGTAAAATCATGATTTTGGAGAAGTTTGGGACAAAGTACAATGATCGGGATTGAGTGAAAATAAAAAGAAAACAAAGTTTCAAAATTTAGAAATCCCACCGCCGACGAGAATATTATCGCCACCGGGGAAAATAGCACGGCAAAATTCTTCCCGAGAGCACGGATTTTGGCAAATTCATCTCGCCGCCAGCCAAAATAAACTCACCGCCAGCCAACATAATCTCGTCGCCGGTAAAGTGCATATAGCCGCCGACCAAGTGCATATAGCCGCCGGTCACATTCATCTCGCCACCGGCAAGAATCAATAGAACCAAAATCATAACTTTTCCAGAAATCTCGCCGCGACGAGAATAATGTCACCACCGGTGAGTTTCGTCCAAAAACACATTTTTTATGTTGTTTTGTTCCAAAATTGCCCCCAAAACCCTAGATCTATATATACAATATGATGGAGAAAGAGGCCACGGAGAGAGAGAAGATCTGAGTCTTTTTTGGAGGAGAAAAGGCAAATTTTGGAGAAGCTTGAAGGATCATCACCATTGTTGCTACCAAGTCTTCATCTTCAAGAGTTTTTCATCTCTTCTCCTTAGCTTTTATTTTCTGCATTTTATTTAGATTTTTTATTCATGGATTCAATTGAAATAATGTTTATTCTTATTTCCATTATGAACTAATTCAATTTTGCTAAGGCTATGATGTAGTTAAATCAAGAAAATCTGATTTCTTGTGTTATTGTTATATGAATTCATTGTTTTCAAGTTGAGTATTTATTTCATGCTTAATGCTTTTAAATTTCTGATCAAGATTTAAATGATTTGTTGCGTTATATTGAGACCGAGAGGAGATGTGTAATGAACGCTTCTTGTGATCAATACCGTATGTTGAATGCGAATGTGAGAACTAATGCATGATGTATGTGGTTATTCTAGAAATTCTATAAATCGTAATGTGCTTGTTTGTGATTAAATCTTCATAGAAATATAGTTGGTTTTCATTGATAAGTAATTCTAATATAACTCGAGAGAGAGTATTAGGTAAATTTGGGTTTTTCAACTATCACTTTTAGCTTTGATTTTCATATAACATGACTTGATATCGGATTGAATTGATTTAGCGAAATCAAATGCCTTAGCGTTTTTAATCATTTGTGAACAACATTAAATTTTGTTATTTGCGTTTAGTTTTAAGTTAATTTACTTTTTAAACAAATTCAACAATTCGGTTTTCAAATAAAATTAGGATTAGTCAATTTTGGTACTTAGTAACGCCATTCCTTATGGGTTTGATATCCGTACTTTTGTACACTTTATTACTTGAACGATTCATACACTTGTGAAACTGTTATGAATGATAAAAAAATTGAATTATTATTTATTGAATCTATATCTATGTTTATTTTTATGTTATTAGATTAGGAAACAAACAAACCAAAATATCATGACAGAATGTTTAAGATTTAATTTCGTTTATAAGATTTTGAATAATAAATTAAAAACCACATATATTTCTTCCTTATACCGACCTTGTGAGTATACTTATAATTTTCTATAAAATGATTTGTGTACTTGTGAGAATTTTACAAATTATAAAACAAAAGATTCCGTAAGATCGGTATTTATAATGCCGATCTTATGGCTCATTAGTAGACAAGTGTGGCAAGAAAGATCAAATGGTCCAAAGATGGCCTAAATCATTTTTCTATCTGAGTAGCACTTAGGATTTTGCCTCTAGCGAAACTACATTGGAATTCTAAAGATGACTAGATGCATACAAATCATTAAAGTAAAGAAACCACACAAACTTCTCAAACATACGCATAAAGATTCACAATGTTATTACGTGTATGAAAAAGTTGTTCTTCTACTTTTTTTTCAATATTTTATAAAGACTTCATAAGAGATTACTCATACACCCGCTTCAAGAATACCCATGTCAAAATAACCACACATCCATTTATTTCAAAAGCCTCTCAACCAAAAAGCAACAGAGATCACAAGAACATGTAAACATAAAAAGGTAGAAATATAGGACATAATAATTTACTGAACAATTTTAGGAAAAGATGGGGAGAGGAAGTAAGGAGTGTCAAAACATCAAACACAACAAAAACATATAATATATTTATTTTTGTTAAATTTTGTGTTTAAAAAAAAGAAATAAAACATGTTTATAAACAATAAGAGTTACTAGATGAGTGGCTAGAACCAAAAGAGATAAGAGAAAAGAATAGAACAACTCCTAAAATGATCACCCAAAAATAGTGATAAAATAGTATCCCTCTATTTAAAGTATTTATGAGAGGAAATTGATTCAGGAAATAGCATTTGTGTCATGTGAGCATACAGAATATAAGGTACTCGAGGTTTGCTTTGTTTGTTATTTCTTGATAATCCTGTCTAGTTATTCAAATACGTTAAACCAGATGGACATTTAGAAGTAGAATTGTTTCTTTCCATATTGTGTCTTAAGTACATGATATAACCAGTTTGAATATGCTCAAATGATCCACAATAGTTACATTCTGACATAAGAGATGTAGGTGAATGAGAAGAACTTCGGGTAGTAATTCTCACGTATTTAAGACAATACCTACCCAGATGGCCAGTAGTGCCATGCATATAATAAACATGAATATTAGAGTTAGAGAATCTGGATCCCTCACTTCGAGAAGTAGTAAATGGAGGAAAAGGGATGAAGTGCTCACATTGACTTTCACATAAGGATGAGTAGTCAATTTCCAATATTGTGGTCTCAAGTTCCCAATTTCACCATAATTGTGACAAGTAAGAAGAACAGTAGGTAGAGGTAGAAGGTCATCACTAAAGTGACGAGAAGTGCTAGCCTTAAGTGAAAGGTTCGCCTTGTTATAAGGATTTGGCTAAATGAACACAAGAAACTTACCTCTTGGGTTAGTGGAAACAAGCTTCAATTTTTTTGTTTTGATTAGAAGCTTTCACAAACTTAGTTGATCCCACTGTAGAAGTTGAAACCTTTTCATTATAACCAATACCATGCTTGTCCTCAAACATATATGTGTTGCTAAGAATATCATTTAGGTTCTTTATCCAATCATCATTTTATTCAAACTAATCAAATCTTCTTTTTTCTTTAAGAAATGTTTCAATATAATCTACTGAATTATTTAGAATCCTAGCTTTCTTATTTAATTGTTCAATCTTAGTTTCATTCTCAATAAGAGAGAATTCCATATATTCCTTTGTACTCTCTAGAATTATGATCTTCTTCTTCAATCTTTCTATCTAGTCATTTTGATCAAAAGAGGGAACATTACTCATAATTAGCTAAGTAGTTTTACCATAGATGGGAACCTTCAGTTATTCCCAAAGTTTTTTTTAACTTTTTCATGATTTACATTAAATTTCACAAGTAAATCCAAATGTCTCCTTTGTGTAGCCACACATTTTTTTGGTAAGATCAATTCATTAGTCATCAATCAAGGACTTCTTTTCCACGATATTTTTCTTCAAAGCACTTGTCTTGTGCTCTTTTTTGTCAAGGCATTCCAAGGCCTTTTCCTTTTTAGACTTGATATGATCCAATAAGAGAGCATTGTAGGAGTTAAGAAACTCATCTTGCTTATCATTATCATCACCATCAGTTACATCTTGAACATTTGAGGCAATAGCCAGAGGATCAATGACACTACTAGAAGTAGCAAAGGCTGGAAAATTAGTGTCATTCTCATCATCACTATTGGTATTGTCCGAAATAATAACCTCAACTTTTTTTTCTCAAAGCATCTGATTTTATTCAAGTGTCCTTTGCTCAATTTTTTAGATTCATTTTAGTCTTCATCAACTTTAATAGATTTTGAGGATTTGGAACTTAAAGTCTCTCTTCCAATAATCCTAGATGTTGGTTTCTTCTTTCTAAAGAATTTGGTAAATCTCCAAGTAAGGAAGGCCATTTTTCTCCTTATCAGGATTAGAGTCATCATTACTACAAACCATGGCACTAACATCTTTACTTGAGTAACTTCCTTTGGTAGTTTTGAGAGCAAAGCTCTTACTCTTCTTAAGTTTGCTTCTGCCTTGGTAATAAGTGATGTAATTCAAAGAATTGCACGTCACCAACTAGCTCATTTACAGAGAGATCGCTAGATTTATACATTGACTCAATTACAATAACCTTAGTATGAAATCTATAAGGTAGACTAGCAATGAATTTTTCTATCTACTATTCTTTGCTAATGGGTCTACCCAGGTTGTAAGAATAGTTACAATGTTAGAGAATCGTGCATAAAATTTTTCAAAGTCGTCTTCTTAAATAAGGCACAATTCAAAGTCTTTATTTAGCTTAAGCATTCTAGACCTCTTAACAATAGATATCCCTTCATGAGTTGTCTCATGAATATCCCAAGCTTGTTTTGACGAGGTACAATTCTAAATTCTTCTATATTCTTCAAATGACACAACCTTGATGATAGCATATAAACCCTTGTTGTTCCATTCAAACTCTTTAAATTATTCTCTAGTCCATTCATTCATTGGTTTCAAAATCATAGTATTATCAGGTAAGTTTTTAGTGGAATAGGTTTAGCCATTCTCAACAAGGAACACACGGTCTCCTTGGGAGCACAAGAAGGCCTTCATTTAGGATTTTACAATAGGCATATTTCAACCCATCAAAAAATACAGGTCTACCTACATTATCATCTTCTCCTAACTCCATCAAAGAAAATGTGTGTGTAAAGGCACGAGTTAACAAGATAAACACTGGAGCCGTTAAGCCCAAAACGATGCACTAGCTTTGATACCAATTGAAATAGTCCATAACTTGGCATGCTACCAAAGTAAGAAGATGAGGACTCTTTAAGGACTTAGCCCTAACTTGCACATAAAGGAAATCAAACACTTATGCAGTATACACAATAGAAGCACAAACAATATAATATTAGATAAACAGATAACTTTAAAAAATAGATATTATATAAATTCAACATAAAGCAGGGAAGGATATTGTGGATTTCTATTTAAATTTTAAACTTTTAGTATATTGTAACATATGTATCTTAAACTCAGATTGTACTAATACAATAACAAATCATGGATAACAAGTAATATAATGAAGTAAACTCATATATACACCGTATCTATATGGTAACATCCTTGAGTTACTTAAGGCAACCATTTAGTAGAAAATAATTCACTAAACACTATGCAAGTTATAACACTAATAACAGTAAAACCACAATTACCTTTATCAGTCAAGACCTCCGTCCTGGTGCTTTTCACTTCCTACTTCCATAACGACTTGGTATGACACATGAACTCGACTGTCTTCCACAACCAATACCATGCAATGTGGTGTGATTGGAAACCACATATCAAGTAACTAGAAATGCAATACCATGCATACTACGAAAACCAACCTCGTGGTATGTGTAAATATGCTTGCATACAAAGTGTACCAAACTGTGTCTGTGTGTGTGTGAATTACTGATATGCAGTAACCAACATTACACAGAGGAAGATAAAAACACTAAGTAAAATAACAAAAATCATGTTTTGTACATAAAAAGCTAACACACAGACATGAATACAAAGGACTTACATTGGAATTGGACTTATTGAAGAAAAAATTAAGGATTAACAAAGGGAATTGGGATTACTAAGTATACTTTGAACAGTTCAAACTACATCTTGGGATGCCACAAGTGATACTATGACAATATTGTTGTAATTTGTAAGTTTTTAACCAACCCAAAATGTGTTTTTTGTTGGCTTCTAAAAACCTACTCAAAAATTTCATAGGTTTGAAAATTAACTCAACAAAAAAAATTTCAGTTTAAAAATTGGGCCAAAATTTAAAAAAAAATTCAATTTGAAAATTGGTCCAAAAAAATAAAATATTCACCAATTTAAAAACCTACCCTAAAATAACATTTTTGTTTTTTAATCCTCAGTCAACAATCATACCAAAACTTAAATACAATAACCTGTTCAAAACATCCACAATATCCTGCTTGGGTTATTATGCATGGGATGCAAAAACAAAAAGTCATGGTGATTTGGATCTAATACAATTAACATCTTTAAGATAATCAAATTTAATAGATATTGAGTCATCTAGGTTCTATAATTATTTATGATTTATATACGTTAGTCATGAAGCATTTTAGGTGAGCTTCATTATTCATGTAATTTAAAAAATAATCAATTAAATAAAAAATTTTAAAAATTGAAAATTTTTTAAGCATAAAATAAGAATCATATATTTTTAATAAAAAAAACCAACACCCTTATTCCTCATCTCTTTCTCTTTCTCTTTCTTTCTTCCTCTTCCTATTTTCTCTCTATTTAATTTTATTTTTTATTAATAAAATAATAACTAGAGAAAAAAAAGGGAGAGAAAATGAGAAGGAGAAAGAGCGGAGAGAACGTGAGAAAAAGAAAGAGATAAGATTTTTTTTTATTTTTTTTAATGTTTTTTATTAATAAAATATATGATTTATATTTTATTTTTGAAAAAATTTTAGTTTTAAAAATTTTTGATTTAATTTATTATGTTTTTAAATTAAAGGATTAATAAACTTATCTAAAAAATTACTAAAATTAACATACGTTATAAATTTTATTTGTAAATTTGAAAATCAAAATTAAAAACATAATAAACATATTTTAAAAGATGTGGTTATCCATCAAAAGTCCAAGTGAAAGGGAATTTAGAGGAAATATATGTGTTCAAGGGAATTTAAATACGACCCATGGGTGGATTTTGACATGGACTGCCATCATAAAGGCACTAAATATACCTTCCCATCATCCCAAAATCATAAAAGATGAATCTTCCATTATTAAAATCATCAACAACAATATGCCGAAGCAATGGAAGGTATCTGCAGAAGAAGATTTTGCCTATTCCAATTGTAAGCAATAGGGCATGCGATTTTTCATCAGCTATACTCGTTGAGCCTTCAACCTGAAAAGAACAAAAACATCAGCATTAAACTTGATTATGTAAGCAAAGGCAATAGAGTCTCTAACTGAGGATCAGAAGACTACAGATTCCTAGTGCAACTCTGTAGCCCTTGGGAAGTCAATAAAGTTTTTTATTCTCATTTCTTCGTTATATTCCCAAACTCAAATATATGTATATATATATATATACATATACGCAGCGATCGTAAAAACCGTTCTCTGTCACATATTAACCTACTCACACTAGGGTTTCCATAAGAAATCGCCTTTCTTTCCTTTCTATTGTTGGACTTCTACGAAGAAATCTCCAGCGAGGTCTTCGGCGAATTTGAGCTTGAATTCGACTTCGAAGCTGTACTTTAAAAGCCCTTTATTGCCACCTTCACGAGCCAAGCATATTATTTCTTTATTAGCTAGAAGGCACGGCTCGATAAAGTCGAATATGTTACCTATACTGGAGGGAAACGAGGCTGAGACTGGGCTCAATAAGAACTTCAGGTCCTCTAGGTATCTTAGTTGCAAGTATGAGCTTGGATAGGAAGATAGTAGAGGACATTTTGGATATCTGTGTTCTGCGAGGTTTAAGAAGGGGGAGCTCAAGGGGCAACAAGTGGATTATGTAAGCGAAGGTTCATAATTCATTTTATCTGCATGAGATTGGTTTTCTGTTCGTAGTTTCATTTTACAATGAAGAGTAGTGAATATGTTTTTGAGGCTGCTGACTAAAAAATTTAGGCTTGAATTGTTTTTTGAATTAGATCTGGAAATAGGCAATTATAGTTCTTAAGATTTTCTTTTCATTAATGACTTTGTTCTTAAGAAATTTACAGTTCTACAAGATGCAAAAAATAGTTTTATTAATGCTTAATCTATTGAGAAATAATGTTTACTTCATAGAGAGTCCTTATTAATGCTCAAACATTCTTTTCCGTGGGATCTTTCATTGGGTAGTTTGAGCTGAGATCTTCAGAAGAAGCTAAATGTTCCATTTGGTTACCAAGTCTACCTAGTGATGAGTAAGCTTGAGTACAAAAACTGTATTTGGATTATATGCTCTGTTGTATTTTTATTTTACTATCTAAAAGTATACAACAACCTTTGCTTTTACAAGTGTTCAATACTTGTAAGTATATATTATTTTAGAATTAAAGCTAAAAATGTTAGAAACAATTTTGTCTATATAACATTATTATATATCTTTGCCTATCGTCTAAATCTAACATAGGCATTTCCAATTGGTTTCAGGAGGCTTAACAATAACAATCTCTCTGGTGCAATACCAATGTCTCTGGTTCATATGACCCAGTTATCCTTTCTGTAAATCTCTTGGCCATTTTTGAGTATTCAGTGATTTATCTCCTCGACTAAAATGAGATTCTGAGGTATGCTCTTATGTGATGTTGATGATTTCAGAGACCTTTCCTACAATAATCTAACTGGTCCTGTTCTAAAGTTTCTTGCTAAAGCATTCAAGTAACTCTTCTCTCCCTCTCTTGCTCTCACTCTCTCTCTCTCACGCATGCACACAACAGAGAATTTATTCCAATTTTTTCATCCTTATTTCCATATTATTTCAGCATTGTTGGAAATTTGCTGTTTTGCCCCACAGGATCTGAACCAGAGTGTTCTGGAATGACACTGATGCCAATGTCAATGAACTTAAATGCTACACGATGTATGAAATTTATGTTACTTTAATTTGCTGAAACTTCTTAAATGAGATATTTTTCAGTTTCTCAAAGTTTGAAAGTTTGATGATTTTGCAATGGTGTGTTGTTCTAACCTCAGTTTATTTTCTCTTAAGCCTCTCTATCTTCTGGCAAACCTAAAAGGCATGAAGTAGCACTTGCCTTTGGTCTAAGTCTTGGGAGCTTGTGTTTGATCATGATTGGATTTGGACTTGTTTTATGGTGGAGGCATATAGACACAACAGACCAACTTTCTTTGATGTTAAAGGTTTGCTACAATGATAACCAAAACTTTTTAAATGGATCCTTGATAGGCTGAATGACCAATTTCATACCCAAACTCATACCGAGTTAGCCCAAATATTAATTTGATCAATTCGAAACCCAAATTTTCCACTTTGACCAATATGATACCAAACTTTCAATAAATTGACCAATTTGTTACCTTTATTTGGAGCAGCTAAGGTACAAAACTAGTCATAATTTTTGGACCAACTCTGTCATGTCGCAAAGGTAACAATTTGGTCAGCCTTATTAATATAAAAAGGTGTTAGTCCCTCTAATAAGTCCCATGTTTCATGAAATTTCAGGCCAAAGTCAAGAAAAGATTTCTCTGGGAAACTATAATAGATTCCAATTTAGGGAGCTTCAAGTTGCTACAAACAACTTCAGCAGCAAGAACATACTTGGAAAGGGTGGCTTTGGAAATGTGTACGAAGGAATTCTCCAAGATGGAACTTTTGTGGTAGGGAGGAGACTAAATGATGGAAGTGCAATGGGAGGAGACATTAGGGGTGTCCATGGTCCGGTTCGGTCCGGTTTTGCCTAAAATGTTATAACCGAACAGTTTGGTCCGGTTTGGTTAACAGTTTTGAACGGTTTTTAACAATTAATAATAAATAAATATGATTCAATTTAATATGATATAATTTAATAGGATGCAATCAAATATAATCTTTCGTTTATAATTAAATACGTAGATAGATATTATTGTTAAATACATAAATAAGATGTTATCAAAATCTAAAATAAAAAAAAGATTAGACATGAAGAAATGAATTCCAAATATCTCATTTGCAAAGAATTCTTAAACATATACAAACATCGAAACTCAAAAAATCAACAACGATACATCATTAGATAATAATATTTAAAACTTACCCATTATTAATCATCGCGATCATTGTAGTGTCACATAATGAACTTTACAATCAAACAAAATCAACTTGTCTTCGTAAATGTGTGAGTCGTCATTGTATACGGTAAGAGAACATTGTCATTATTAATGGAAGAAACGAAACCAATTTTGACTACATACTAATGTCTTTACCATTTTAGGATTCAAAGAACTCCCATAAATGGATCGAAGAATGCCCTCTTGTGCTAAAGGCGGTCGATGCAACGAGTTGAAACTTGAATTGCTAACACATCACGTGATAAGAGAGAGATGATAGGAAACACAAAAAGAATTTGCCTTTCACCATTTTAATATATCAAACTTATCGATATGACATTTTCACATGGGGTGTTCAAATATTTCTCAACCCTCGGTTTTCAATTCCAAACTATTTTTCTCCTCTAGCGTTTAAGAAACTTCAACTTTCTTGCTTCCTCGGATGATGGAATCCTTCCTATTACATCTTGTGATTGAGTCGCATTAGATTGAAACTCTTTTCCATTGTACTAACATATAGTAAGCTTTGAACGGATCCATAAAAGTATTTTTGACATTATCTCAATTTTTGAACAATTTGTAAATCATAAATCTCTTCAAATAAGAATTCCAAATACTCTAATTTGTACCTTGGATCAAGTACAAATGCAACATACAACATCTTATTAGTCTTGTCTACATTTCCCAAATACTTCTCAAATTTTGTTTTCATGCTAATAGCCATATTTTTTAACAACAAGTCATCGGAAACACACGCCGTATGTAAGTATTTGAGATTTAATGTTATGTAATTGTAAAATATAAATTTGAAGTGGTGCGTAAAGATGCCTTGAATGATAAAGTAGAGTCGTAAAAAGTTTTCAAAAAACTTGACAAAAACACCGACATTCTTCCAATCATCTAATGTTGGCGGCCCGACATTCGATCGCTCCTCATGAAAATAAGAAATAAAGTTTGTTCCTTCCTCTTCTTGAGAGCGATCGAAATGCTTTTTGAAAATCTAAAGAAGATTTTAACATTAGATATGTGGAGTTCCGTCTTGTAGGCACGTCTAGCACACACTTCCTTTGGACTCGATATTTTCTTTAATAGAACACATTTTAAACTTTTGTAATCTCAAAGGAGATGATCTAACATATCTCACAGTAGCAACGGATACTACGTAATAGTACTATGAAGATCTTTAAGTCCCTCACAATCAAATTCAAAATGTGAGCCTGCATCGCATACGTGAAAGAATTCTCCATTCATAACAAGTCCATCATTCCAATTTTTTAGCTTCCTTTTCAAGTATGACACGACAATATCATTTGAGGAAGCATTATCAAGTGTTATGGTGAATACCTTACATATACCCAAATCACGCAAACTCGTTCTATCACTCTCCCGATTGTATCACCTTTATGATTCTCGACTTGACAAAATTTTATAATTCTCTTTTGTAATTTCCAATCTTTGTCAATATAATGAGTAGTTAGACAAATATAATTAATATTTTGAATTGAAGTCCAACAATCACTAGTAAGACAAACTCTTTGCTTTTCACTTATGAAAAAGTTCTTGAAACTTTTTTTCTCATCTAAATAAAGTTGAAACACGTCTCTAGAAATTGTTTGTCGAGATGGCACGTAGAAACTTAGGACAAATTTCAGATATAAAGTCTTTAAATCCTACTTTCAACAAACCTAAAGACAATTCATCAATAATAATCATTTTTGCCAAAGCAACTCTGGCACGTTTTGCATCGAAATGAAACATTGACTAATTTATGAGTTGTCCTATCATCCTCTCTTTTTGTGTTTGAAAACTTAACATCTTTTGTCCTTTATCTACTTCTTTAGGAATCTTAGCACATAAATTTTTGAAGTGATGTATCATGGAAGTAGTTCCATTCCTTGTGGGATGAAGCTGACATAACTTTTTTACAATAATGACATGTAGCTACAGGATTTTCCCTTAGAATGGGTAAAATATATGAAAAATGATTCCATATTTCGACCTAAAATTTTTTGGTTTCTTCATATCGATTCATTATCGGGGTGAACATTACTTACTTATTCCACTTTTAGAAGATGAGTCATTTAAATTCATTGGTGGATTTTCCATTTCATTCGGATGAATTTCGGGTTCAATGTCTTCAATCATGACATAGCAAAGTCGTAAATTGACTTGGTCCAAATAAACTTCATGTACATCATCACCTATATTAAGAATATAGATTAGTACATATTCTTAATATATTAAAATATTACTTTTTGTAATTAATCAAAAATCATTTCAAAACTAACATAATACTCAGTCACCCGAAGTGTAACATTCTAGCATAGGACAACAATCTAGGACATTACCTTGAATTTGGGGGCTTATAAAATTTTTGGTGCCCTTACATTAAAAAGATGGTAATTTTGTACAATTGAATGCTAATAAAAACTGTTTTTTATTATTTATTAACTTTATAATTATTAATTACATTTAAAATATAATTATCTGCATAAATATTTAGTTTATAGTTGCATTACTGCATATATGATAGTATGATACCAATATATGATATCGGTGTTAATGAATTAATAATACTGATTTAGTATTAGAAACTTTATCCAATCTATAACAATATTAATTTAAACGTATTTATGTACATTTTAAAAATTAAGAAGTAATATGATTTAATAAGAACCCGTAAAACAAAAACACCACAATTTATGTACATTTTATGACAAAAAATACATATATAAATCATATATAAAAATTTATATTAATAAATCATGTTAATAAAAAAACACATTTAATTGTAAAGATCAATGTATTCTGTGAGTATTGATTATACTAAGGTAATTTGTAAAGATCAGTTGAGACTAAAAAAAAACTAACATACGATTGATTTCGGATATCAAACTAACAAAAAAATGACATACCATTCGGATGGGAATTGGAATCGAGATCAATAGGTAAAAAATAACTATACCTTAACGAGAAGATCATGATGGGTATAAGAAGGTGGAATGCATCTGATGATTATAATTAGCTTAAATTGAAAAATGAGTTATGTACGTGTACATATTCTTGATGACATAGATTTTTTATTCTCGGGGTAGACTGTACCTCTTGAAATTCATAATGATTAAACATTAATAAAATAAACTATATATATTTAATCTATAAAGAGAACTTAATTAAAATAATTAAGCTTTAAAAGAGGACAACATACGAACAATTCAAGCGAAGTTATAAGTTATAACGGTATTAATTAGTTTCCACTTTCACTTATTTAAAAAAATGAACTCTGTGAGAAAAAATTGTTCAAACTTGAGTTCGCAGGTTAGTATTGAGACTAACAAAAAAATGACATACCATTCGGATTTTAAAATTAAGACTCGGACTAACAAAAAAAATGACATACTATTCAGATTTGAGTTTAGAGTTCGGCCTAACAAAAAAATGACATACTTATTGATTTCGAGTTCGGACTAACAAAAAAATGACTTACCATTCGGATATTAGACTAACAAAAAATGATATACCATTCAGATTTCTGATTCGAACTTTAACAAAAAAACGACATACCATTCGGACTTTTGAGTTCGGACTTTAGACTTACCGTTCGGTTTATTCGGGAAAAAACTACTACTAGACTACCGAGACTAGTACCACGAGTAGTATTAGACGACATACCTATTTCATGATTTTCGTCCATTGTTGTCGTGACACGACGCGACGAGGAGAGGTGGCCGGTTTACGGTTGAAGTAACGTGTGAACAATGGCTATTTGTTGGTGGAATCAACACGAGGAACGATGGCTGAATTCTTGGTGGAAGCGACGATGGCCAAGCCGAGGCGTAGGCGAAGAGCGCGAAGCGAGAGCGTAGCAAGAGGAGAGAGAGAGAATTTGATTGAGGTTAGGGTTAAGCGTTAACAGTGGCGGCAACTAAACTCGAAAAACAAACTATATATATACTAGGGTTTTATAATATTTTAAATAATAAAAATTATTTATTTAATAAAACAGGTCGTCTGGTCGTACGGTTTATAATATTTTATAGGACGAACCGTTTTAAAAATCGATTTTATTTAATACGGGCCAGGACCTGGTTGTTTCATTTACAAAAATGCTCGGTTCGGTCCGGTTTGGACCGGTTTTTCGGTTTAAACCGGTCCGGCCCGGGTTTTGGACACCCCTAGGAGACATTCGGTTCCAAACTGAACTTGAGATGATTGATATAAACTCTCAAATATAATTTCACCCTTAATTTTCATATAAAATTGACTTTCAATGTTATAATGAATAAATTTATCAAATTCATTATTTTTAAGTACTATCTTGCATTCACAATGCAAGTTATGTTGAAAAAAAAAAGGTTTAAATTTGTTGGATGTAAGAAAATTTATTGTAATTTACATTAAAATGCATGTATTTAAATTTATTGAATATAATAAAATTAGTATAATATAGTTTATTTGGATGTATATGGTCACGATTTTAGTGTAAATTGAGGTTAAATATGAGGATAAAAGGTTACGATTTTAGTGTAAATTAAGACAAAATATGAAAAAAGATCAAGATTTCAGGATAGTCGAGATCAAAATATGAAAATAAAATTTCATAATTTTCGTATAATCGAGACCAAATATGAAGATACAATAACTGTTTAACATTATAACTGTGATCGTAAATACATAATGGTATGTCTATAGTCATGGTCTTTTATAAGACCTTGATCGAATTGTTTATGGTTATAGCCTTTCACAAGATTGTGAATAAATGGTATATCTATGTTCACAATTAAAAATCGAGATCATAGATTATAGGTAAGAGTTTGGTCTCTTTTTAATTAGGTCTTGGGTTTTATAACCGCGGTTATTGATTTATGATCATTGTTAAAAATCGAAGTTAAATACCAATATTATAGTAGTGTTTGCATTCTCATGAGCCTATTATATACATAAATTATGTCTTAGTTTTAATACATTTTACTCAAACATCCAAAACTACTTTTCATTATAAGGTTTACGAGTATTTGCGATATTCGTGAACAAAACATTTAAATATAATTTAGTTGTTAGGCATATTTTTCAATATCGTTATTCAAGCCAAAGAAAATCAAGCTTTAAATGGACATATTTTAGGTATATATTTTTTTACGCACGTTAGATTTCATATTAGACATATAAGAGTTTTTGGTATATGTATGCTTGATCGATTAAGTAATGACTACATTGATCGAGGAGGTTGATCAATCGAGAATCGATCTACTATAATCTAAGCTCTTAAAATTTATTTTAATATGGGATAGATCGATCGAAGTTTTGGGTTCGATAAATTAAGGATTGGATTGATGGATGTATGATCAAATTTGATTGACCTATTCTCAAGTTTTATTAATCGTTACTTGGATTGATTGAAAATGGTTTCGATCAATTGGATTGGATTTAGATCAATCTAAAAAGGGCTTCAACTTGCAACTTAATTGTTTACTCAAGCAAAACTTGTTAATTACAATAGTGTTCTTATTATTTACTGCATTATGAATTGTTTAATGGATAGATTTGTAATAGGACCTTAACCTAGCATTAAGATTTCAATATTTTCAATTTAAACAATCTAATGCCTCTTGTTTTCTTCAAACATAAGAGCATCAATCTTTTAATCTTAAGCTCTCTCTTTTAAATTGTTTTGCAAAAACAAAATTATATTTCTTTAGGCTTCTTTTTTTAATTAATTTGTCAAATATTTGTGGTCGTATTTGATTGGTTAATAAGACTAATTAGTTTATAATATTTTGATTAAATGTTTATATAGATTTTTCTTTATTTTATTCTTGAATTATTATATCAAATAATTATTTGTGTAATATCATAATTATTTGGTTTGAGTATTTATTTTTAAAGAAACTATCTTTATTGAACTTGTGGTCAATCTGCTTGTTCTAGGATTGTTAGAAGATTTAATATTAACTGTTATATTCTTGAATATTCTAGTTAGGGTTATTCATTACTGAATCTGCTATTGGACATACTTTATACTTGTGTTGTTGTGTTAGCTTTTCATGTATTGGTTGAACAGGTTCGATTACTTGTGTGACTCTCGTTATCAAAATGTTAGATCAGATCCAAATGCTTTTTTGTTGAGACCGTGAAGGAAAGTAGCAGTTGGTAGTTATATCACTTGGGGGCATTATCTTGGAGGGATAATTTAAGTTCTGACCTTGTACTTAGACTAAATTTTTATGGTGGATATTTAGGTGGTTCAATGGATAAATGGTTTTCCTCCTAGGTCATTTTTATGGCTTAGGTTGTTTCAACCTAAAAATCTTGTGTGTTAATTTATCATTTTGCATTATTTTATTTACATATAATTACATGTTTGATCGTCTATAAAATTTTAATTTGACATATTTCTGTTAATTATCTTATCATAACCTCTAGCTAATTAGATATGTAATTAAAGACTTCTATTCACAAATCCACTTTAATATGTATCATTGATGCAATGAATTAGAAATAATTTTATAATCCAATTTTTTAAAATGCAAGAGTTTTCTTTTGTATTCTAAATACAAAAGAAGGGGTGTATTTATAGAAAAATCTTGCCTCTTGAACACCTTCTCGGTATGTGAACCCAATGACATAAGTCAATGAGTCCTTGTTTAGGCCTCGACGAGACCTCGACAAGTATCCCAAAATATGTTTTGTAAATTTAAAAATGTTCTTAGTTTTCCTCGTATAAGTCCTAAACAACAAAATAAGCACACAACCTAAACATGAATACTATATGCAAAATCCCAAATAGGATTTGTGTAAACATTACATACATTTTGTATCCTATGTATATGTTTATGTGATAGTGAATAACTAGTAATCAATCTTACGTAAGGAGTGACAAAAATACAAAGTAAAATATGAACTTTGTGTTTTACATACGAGAATGCCAACTTAGATCAACATGACATTACATGAGTGTTACATATGTAAGAAAGAAAATTAGCAGAGTTCCAATACAAGGATTTATGGTGTACTTAAGAACCAAAATATTAAGAGGTATTTATAAACTAAGGGTGGAAATTCATGGGGTTGGGCTAGTTTAAGCTTGCCCAAATTAGTCTAGCACAAATTGGTCTAATCCTAGCTCAAATCAAATTTAATCAGAGTTAACAAAGATGAGCTTGAACACAAATCAAAGACAAATGGGTTGGCCCAAACTAGTCCAAATTATCAATTGCGTGTTTTGCTTTTAGTTAATTGGAATTTTATAAATCAAAAAATATTTTTAACGATATTAAGGCTCATTAGTACAAACATCATTATATGAAACATCAAAAATGGGAAAATTGATGTTATAACAACTAGTCAATTATAAAAAAGTACACATTAACAACATTCTATTGCATCATCATTCAAACATTAAGATTCAAAATTATTTATATCACATTTCAAACTTTATTAATTTCAAGCCTTACTATCATCAACAACATTTTAGATATGTATCACAAAATCACAATATTTTTAATTTGATTTAGGACTAATAGGCTGGCTTGAATCCAACTCAATTTTTTAGAGATATTTGAACAGGTCTGAATTTAATTCAATTCTTGTTCAATTCAATTTTTTCTATTTGACCACCCCTATATGAAATGATATATTTGAAAATTATTTACCTACTGCATATGTCCAAGCAGATGTGGAAGGAGAAATATTCTTTTCGGAATATTATTTAATAATATTTTATATCCAAAAAAACATTAAATATTGTATTTATTACATAAATTATTGCCCTAATCTCTCTCCTAGAGAAGTAGAGTTTTAAACTTCTTCTAGACCCTTCAACTTTATTTGACGCTTGCATGCACATTGATCTTCCACCATTAATGTGTATCACATCCTATCTTCTCCATTAATACATCAAGTACTCCTCCATTAATAATAACTAACTTTCTAATACTTGAGATGATAATCATTACAATGCTTATCATTGTAGGTCTCATTCACATGGAAGGGGAAGAAAAAGAAAATTTTAGGTACAACCACATTTGACAAATTCATCAAATAAAAAAAATTATATTTTTATGGCTAAAATTTGGTCAACTACATGGCCAATTTCTAGTCACATAAAGGACATGCAATATTTTTTCCTTAGAGACACACACCAAAGAAGAGAAGCAAAGAAAATCCAAAGGAACAATTTTCTTTGATGAAAAATAGTGTTGTGTGTGTGAGAGAGTGAGAGAGAATATTTTAGAAAAAAATATTTGGGATATTTTTCTAAAAGGGGAGTGACAAAATAGTGAATTTGGAAAACACTTATGTGTCACTATTTTGGATTTATATCAATTTGTTGTATTGCTTCTCACTTTGTACTCATTAATTTTATTAGTGAAAGAATTATTTTTTGAATTTTTTCCTGTGGATGTAGCCCAAATTAAAGGGTGAACCATGTTAAATTACTGGTGTTATTATTTTACTCTGTTGAATTTATTTTAATTTTACCCGTTGTGCCCAACAACTGGTATCAAAGCTGGTCTAATAAAATTCTAAGTATGCTCTGTGGTTGGAGCATAGACTGATCTGAAACATAAGAAAATATTTTATTAGGTCTAGGGCATATTTATTTACAGAAAAAGGAACACTACAAAAAAATCTCAAGCCATAAAATAGATATTGAGAAATTTAATGGCAATAATAATTTATCTTTATGGCAAAGAAGGATGAAGGATATTCTCATTCAACAGAAGGCCCATAAGGCATTGCTAGGGAAAGAAAATAAGGTAGCAACCATCACAAAGGAATAGTGGGAGGAGGTAAATAAGATTGTAGCCAGTACAATCCGTCTAAATCTCTCAGACAATGTCTTGCAAAATATTTAATCAAAAAATTTC
Organism: Hippophae rhamnoides; assembly: GCA_033030585.1. Classification (NCBI taxonomy): domain Eukaryota; kingdom Viridiplantae; phylum Streptophyta; class Magnoliopsida; order Rosales; family Elaeagnaceae; genus Hippophae; species Hippophae rhamnoides. The sequence goes on along the minus strand of CM065435.1, from coordinate 33,937,734 downwards.
AAGACTGAAAAAGAAACATGAGAGACTCTAGAAAATATGTACATGTCAAAGAACCTTGCCAATGAATTTTATTTGTGGAAGAAAATATATAATATGAGAAAGGAAGATAATTTGAGCATGATGTAGAACGTTAGCAATTTCAACAACAAGCTTTCTCACTTAGCAAGATTCAATGTGATTTTCGGCGATGAAGAGAAAGTTGTGATGTTTCTACCATCACTACCCTTATCATATAATTATCTCATAACAACTCTTACTTATTCAAAAGATAAGATGGATTTTGAAGTTGTTGTGGAAGGCCCTTATCATAGACTCCAGAGGAAGGGGATAGTACAGATAACAAAAACCTATACGCAAGAGTGGAGGCAAATCAAACAAATATGCCAATGTTGAATGCCATCACTTTAAGAGGAAGGGTCACATCAAGAAATTCTTCCGAGTGTTCAAGAAGGAACAAGAAATGAATAAAGGCAAAGTAGTGAAGAAAGATGAGAATAGTGATGATGAACAAAAAAATACCATAGACGAGTTCAATATCGTTTATGATGAAGATATTTTCAATCTTGCTTCACACGAGACCAGCTTGGTGATTGATAGTAGTGCTATAATTCACGCTACATCGAGGAGATGTTTGCTTGGAAACAGAGAATGGAACCAGACTATTTCTGAAGGATGTCAGGCATATTCCAAATATGGGACTGAATTCAATCTCTATATGCAAACTTGCAAATGAAGGATATTGCAGCTCCTTCATTTATGAAAAATAGAAACTTACAAAAGGCTTCTTAGCAGTGACTAGAGGTGAGAAGCATATAACTTTGTATATAATTCAAGTGAAGCTTTCTACCAACACAGTAAATGTCGTGGAGAAAGATAGTGTAGCTGAATTATGACATAGAAGACTCAGTTACATGGGTGAAAAAGGTATGATAAGTCTAGTTAGGAAGAAGATACTGCTTAGAATGGATTAAGTACATTTGGAGAAATGTGTTGATTGTCTAGCAAGAAAGCAAAACAGAGTTGCTTTCAAGAGTTCCCCTCCTTCCAGAATGAATAATATTTTAGATCTGATTCATTTAGATTTGTGTGGACCAATGCCAAAGTCACTTGATAGTGCTCAATAATTTGTGACTTTCATTGATGATCATTCAAGGAAGACATAGGTATATCTTTTGAAGACAAATGATCAGGTACTATATGTCTTCAAAGAATTCCATGTATCAGTTGAGAGATAGATTGGGAAGAAGCTGAAGTGAATTCGAACATACAATGATGGAGAATACATAGGACCTTTTCATGCCTACTAATGAGCAGAATCGTGATCGCCAAATACTTTGATGAACAAAAACATGATGAACGAAAACCGGCATCACCGATCCTGCCAATACTTTGGTTTTATATTTATAAAACTCTCAAGAAGGTACCTAATCATTTCGTAGAAAATGATAAGTATACTCCCAAGGTCGATCTAAGGAAGGAATGTATGTGGTTTTTACTTTATTATTCAAACTTTTAAAACGAAATTAAATCCTAAACATCCTGTCACGATATTTTGGGTTTTTTTGTGTTTTAATCTACTTACATAAAATTAAACATAGATTCAATAAACATTCATGCAAATTTTATCTTTTATAAATAGTGGAGTATTTATGGATATAATAACTAAGTTAATTATGCTTGCTCATATTATTTAGGTTATTAAAGATATGAATTGATATTTATTGATTCTTTCTTTTTTATATGAATATCACCTTTGGTAGGGTTAGATATTCTTTGTTAACTAAACAAATCAATTAAAACCTATGGGTGGGGTTGATAATTAATTTGGTTAATTAAATTAATTCCTTTTTCTAAGAGTTGAAAATGAGCCATTTAAATGCCACCTTTGGTGGGGTTAGACAGTTTAAACTTTATTCAAGGTGTCCAAATTAAACCTAAGAATTTAGTTATCCGAGTACTAACTTTCAAGTTTTAAAACTACTACTGAAAACATATTGTCAATACATTTTCAGATAAAAATTCTTATAAAAACTTTTGAAATAGGGCTTCACTCTAATTACCTGGCGATTGTACTAACAAATAAAAGAGCACTACTCTAAATCAGACCGGATAACTAAACCTTAAAATCTAATTTTCAGATTTAAGTTTCTAATGAAAAATAATATATTTCTCCCTAACATTCTTAATATAAATTCTTGAATAAAAATAAAATCAATTCATTTTAGAGATTTTTACCTATTTAATATTTCGCAAGCATAACAACGTTATTATTATATAATATTTACAACAAATAGTACGCTTAAATTTAATCATAGACAAATTAAATATAACATGTAAGAATAAAGCATAAAAAATAACCCAGAAAGAAAATAAAATCCTTACAAGATTGATGCCATTCCCGTTGCTAGAAAACCTCCAAACGGAATTTGCACTCCCATTTATTGAATCAAAAAGCTAATAAATTACAAAAATATAACTAGTTCTTTCCCAAAGAGGGAAGAACTCTAAAACTAAGAAAAACTAGCTAAAACATAAGAAAAACTAGCTAAAACATAAGAAAAACTAAAAAAAACTAAAAACTAAGAAATGGAGAGAAAGAAAGAAGAGAGAAGTGTATTTTGAGGTGTGTTTTCGTTGAAGGGAATGAGGTATTTATAGGTGAGGATGGAGAGAAAAAATGAGTAAAAAATGTTAAAAAATGAAAAACATGTAATGGAAATGCCGAGGTCATCAATGACGCTACTGGGTGGTCGCGACGTGGAAAATGGGGCAAAACGCTGCGGCGCGAGAGGAGTACACCAGCTGGCGTACTGGGCGTAGAATTGGCAAATGGGCGCATTTTTGTCTTCTTTGAAATTTTTGACCTTTCGACCCATTTTGTCCAATTTTTTCATATTTGTTGACCTTTTTCCCACTTATTTATTAATATATTTGTGATGTATTGCTTCAAGTATTCCTCTTTGAGTCTTTAAATTATGCTTTTTAAGCCAAAATACCTAAAAAACAATAAAAATACCCGTGATTCAAATAGACAAATTTATATAAATATATGATAAAACATATAAATATATATTTTTTTAATCAATTAACGTGCATAAAATCATGGTAATTTTAGTGCTTTCGAGCACTCATCACAAACCCCAACCACCTTCGCTAGTCCCTTAGCAAGAGAAGCGATAAAAACTAAAAATTAAACTATCCTAAATCACTCCATGGATTGAAACTGCTGCATTTAGCCTACGCAACAAGCCTTTAAACCCCTAGGTTGCCCTATGGACGAGTTTGAGTCTCGTGAGGGTTTTGTAATGATACCCACAAACATTGAACTAAAGGTAAAAATGAAAACAATCAAATCAAAAATTAAAATTACAAAATAATCAAAAATTAATTTAAGAATAAAAGAAAACAAAGATATCACAAAAATGTTCCTTACTTTTTAATCTCTTTTTAAGATCATAATTAAAATCTCAAGCATAAGTTATTTTAATCTTTTAAACAATCATGATTTTATTATAATAATTAGTCGAAAATCATTTTCATATTTCTTATAAAAAATGTATCAATTTAATTTCACCCAATTTCATGTCATGAATCGAATTGCCGCTAATTTCATTCCTCACAAGTCAATACTCTCGAAACACGAATCCCATGGGTTCAAACACTCATACTAATTTATATATGCGAAAGAGTTGATGTATAGAAATGAACTAATATGTTCTACATATGTATAAAGAATAAAGGCTCAAAGTGTTATTTTAACATTGATCTGCATGAAAGGAATCAAATGTATAAATTATAAAGATATCATATATAAAAATTATTTTCAATCATAAATCAAACTCATTAAGAAAGAATTTCAAGATATATTCCTTTACAAATGAAGAGAGTGCAATGACTTTTTAGTGGAATTATTTCCTATATCTTTCTTTGTAATTAACTTTACTCACAACTTCAGGCAATGCGGGTTATGTATGTAGATTATACTATATATTCTTTATCTCTATTTTTTTCTCAAGATATTTCTCAATATATGTATTTGAGAGTCAACCCATGCATGTGATCAGACATATTTTGGATTTAAGTGAGTGGTTAATTTTGTGGCTTTTCTGCTTTGATCTTGGTTTAGGTAACCCCGTAGATATGTCTTTTGTTTTTTGTAAGAGTCATGCATAAATGAGATATAAGCATATACTATCAACTTCTACTCAAATCATTTAATCTAAGCAAAATAATAATCAAAAATATATGATACTCTATTAAAATGAGAAAATATTTCATACATTCAATGCTAATACCTATATAGATCATCTAAAAATTTGAAGAAATAAGAAATGTGTTTGGAGTAGAAAAATATATATTTCACTCAATAAAGGAAATTAGGCTCAAATTATATCTCACAAAGGTAGTCTCCACTAAATAAACTCATAAACACCGATTTTGGGTTTAATATAATTTCTACATCTTATCAAGAAATACTAGTTATGACAAAAACTAACTAATTATAAAAAATAATTACAAAATATTTCATGATATGTTTTCAAAAATTAATCTAACAAAGACAAAAGACTTTACTATTTACTTAAATTTGATTTAAAGAAATGATAAATTTTTGTGAAAAAGTTTTTTTTATTCCAAAAATTACTAAATCACACAAAATAGAAATAAAACCAAACACACAAAAAATGAAAAAGTATATATATTTTTTTAAATTTTTTTTTTATTTTTAAATTGGTAAAACTTTTTTTTTAATTAAGCATGGTAACTTTTCACCACCCCTAACCTATAACTTACATTGTCCTCAATTAACAACTGTAAATTAAAGATAAAGAGAAAAGAGAAGATATATTACCTATTTCTTGAGAAAGTGCAAGTAGTAATGGAAAATGCAGGTGCATCCATCATATTCATCATTAAAGTGTATACAGATAGATCGCTGTGAACTTCTAATATCTCAACAAATATTTTTAGTTTTAACAATTTAAAAATTATTCACATGTAATTAAAATGAAATAAACAATAAAATTAAGTAAATAAAAGAAATAAAAGAAAATTACCTAAAATGATGGTTGCTTCCCATCCAACCGCTTAGTTTAACGCCTTAGGCCTTAGCAAGATGTAACTTGGGATTGCAGATTTAAACTCAATGTCCCCTCATCATTGAGTCAATCAAACCTTCAGGTAAGACAAGGTTGTCTACCTATACTTTTTCAGTCATGCCCTATTGATTTTCAGATTTGTTTCTATACTTAAAACTAGAGGCATACTTTGAGTTTTAGATAACCCACATCTAGGTACAAATCAAATAATTAAGGCATAAAAAACACAATTGTACCTAGATTAAACAAAGCAACTAACTCCTTAGATTGTAATTAAAACTTTAAAACTTTGGAGATAGTTCAGAAATTTTTTGTTTTTTTTTTGTTTTTAAGAAAAAAAATAACATAATCAGTATTAACCAAAAGTGCTCCCAGGAAAGAATGGTGGTGCAAAGGCTCCTTAAAAACCATCCTCCTAGACAGAACAACGTTCCTGAAAGACTAGTAATAAGACAAGGCTTTCAAGAACTAGTCTCCTGCATTTAACTCTTAGATCTTTACTTTTCATGTTATTAAGTTAAGTTAAATAAAAATTTAAGTTAATGAAAATCTAAGTTAATTAAGTTTAAAGAAAAGGTTAATTAAGTTAAGAGAATTAAAAAAAATCTAAGTTAATTAAGTTAAGTGAAGTAAAAAAAATCTAAGTTAATTAAGTTAAGTGAAGTAAAAAAAAACTAAGTTAATTAAGTTAATCAAAATTTAAGTAAAAACCTAAGTTAATGTTAAACAAAATCTAAGTTAATTAAGTTAGTAAAAAAAAACTAAATTAAGTAAGTTAAATAAAAATCAAGAAGAAAGAAAAATAGCTAAAGAAAGAAAAATAATAAAATAATAATATAAAATTGAAAAAGGTAAAAGAAAAGAAAATAAAAAAAATAAAATTATGGTTTAAAATAAATAAAAAAAATAGTAAAAATTAAACTCAAAAAATTAAAATTTTGGTTTTTTTTATTTTTTTTATTTTGTCTTTATTTTTTATTTATTTATTTGTTTTATTTTTTAACTTAAAATTTTTGAATTTTTTTTTATTTTTTTTTACTATTCATGAACGGTAAAATTTTTTTTTTTTTTAATTCAAATTTTAAATTTCTAAATTATTTTATTATTCACGCTAAAAATATTTTTTATATTTTTTTATTTTTACTATTCATTAACGGTAAAAAAATTTTACTTCAAATTTCAAATTTCTAAATTATTGCACTATTCACGCTACAATTTTTTTAAAATTTTTTTTAATTTTTTTTATTTTTTTTTTAATTTTTTTTTAATTTTTTTTTAATTTTTTTAATTGTTTTAATTGGTTTAATTTTTTTAATTTTTTTAATTTTTTTAATTTTTTTAATTTTTTTAATTTTTTTAATTTTTTTAATTTATTTTTAATTTATTTTTATTATTTCTTATGAAATTTGAAATTTGATTAAATGTTTTATTTTTTTTATTTTTTTACAAAAAAAAATCACAATTATTTACGGCACAAAAATATTTTTAAAATTTTGATAAATAAATTAAAAACGCTTATTCCTTCAAAGAATACGCCAAAACTTGACGCAGCGTTAATCGGGATCGCTTAAAAACTTTGATGCCATCCTCGCAACGGAAATCACTTTACAACTACGCCAAAAAACTGATGCAGAATCGATCGCCAAATACTTTGATGAACAAAACTTGATGAACTAAAACCGGCAATAGCCGATCCTCGCCAATACTTTGGTTTTTATATTTATAAAACTCGCAGTGCATCTAATCATTTCGTAGAAAATAATAAGTATACTCCTACAGTCGATCTAGGAAGGAATGTATGTGGTTTTTAATTTATTATTCAAACTTTTAAAAACGCAATTAAATCCTAAACATCCCGTCACGATATTTTGGGTTTTTTGTGTTTTAATCTACTTACATAAAATTAAACATAGATTCAATAAACATTCATGCAAATTTTATCTTTTATAAATAATGGAGTATTTATGGATATAATAACCAAGTTAATCAGGTTTAGCTTCATATTATCTAGGTGTTATTAAAGATATGAATTGATATTTATTGATTCTCCTTTTTGTATGAATACTACCTTTCGTGGGGTTAGATATTCTTTGTTAACTAAACAAATCAATTAACACTACGCGTGGGTTGATAACTAATTTGGTTAATTAAATTAATTTCTTTCTAAGAGATTGAAAATGAACCATTTAAATGCCACCTTTGGTAAAGTTGCATGCTTTTAAACTTTATTCAAAGTCATTCAAATTAAACCTAAGAATTTAGTTATCCGAAAGTACTAACTTTCAAGTTTTAAAACTAATATTGAAAAATGTCATTAATACATTTTCAGATAATAATTCTTCTAAAAACTTTTGAAATGTAGCTTCACTCTAACTACCTGGCGATTGTATCTTAACAAATAAAAGAGCACTACTCTAAATCGGATCGATAACTAAACCTTAAAATCTAATTTTCAGATTTAAGTTTGTAAATGAAAAATAATATATTTCTCCCTAACATTCTTAATATAAATTCTTGAATAAAAATAAAATCAATTCATTTTAGAGATTTTTACCTATTTAATATTTCGCAAGCATAACAACATTATTATTATATCATTTTTACAAACAACTAGCACAGTTAAATTTAATCATAGACAAATTAAATATAACATGTAAGAATAAAGCATAAAAAATAACTCGAAAAGAAAATAAAATCCTTACAAGATTGATGCCATTCCCCGCTAGAAAACCTCCAAACGAATTTGCACTCCCATTTATTGAATCAAAAAGCTAATAAATTACAAAAAAACATAACTAGTTCTTCCCAAAGAGGAAGAACTCTAAAACTAAGAGAAACTAGCTAAAGCATAAGAAAAACTAGCTAAAACATAAGAAAACTAAAAAAAACTAAAACTAAGAAATGGAGAGAAAGAAAGAAGAGAAGTGTATTTTGAGGTGTGTTTCGTTGAAGCGAAGGGTATTTATAAAGAGGATGGAGAGAAACAATGAGTAAAAAAATGTTAAAAAATGAAAAACGTAATGGAAATGCTATAGGTCATCAATGACGCCAAGATGACGTCATTGGCTACTGCCGCATCGCGTGGAAAATGGGCGAATGCGTCAGTACGCCGCTGGAGGGCCGCTATGGAAGCCGCGCTGCTGCACCTGAAGGCTGCCAAGGGGCAATGGGCGCGATTTCCGGCCTTTTTGACATTTTTGGACATTTTCGACCCATTTTGTCCAATTTTTCCATGTTTGTCGACCTTTTTCCCACTTATTTATTAATATATTTGTGATGTATTGCTTCAAGTATTCATCTTTGAGTCTTTAAATTATGCTTTTAAGCCAAAATACCTGAAAAACAATAAAAATACCCGTGATTCCGAAAAAGACAAATTTATATAAATATATGATAAAACATATAAATATATATATTTTTAATCAATTAATGTGCATAAAATCATGGTAATTTTAGTGTTTTTTGAGCACTCATCACTTACTACAAATATAATTGTATTCAACATCACATGACACCTTTAAAGACACCGCAGTTAAATGGCTTAGTTGAGAGGATGAACAGAACTTTGATGGAGAGAGTTATATGTCTAATCTAACATGAAAAGTTTCTAAGCTAGCCAATTGAGGAATATATTGATGAAAATCCTAACATTAAAAAGGTAGATAATGAGGTAGATGAAGAGTCAACCTTGTAAAACAAGGTCACCATACCTAACACTTAAACTCAGAGGCCAACTTATACTGTCAAAAACCACCCAACTGAAAACATCATTAGTGATCCAAATGCAAGCATGAAAACTTGAAGGAGACTAGTGAGATAACTCATCTTTAAAAGATAAATCTGGATAAATTCCATGTAGGATGAGCTAGCTCAATTCACTAGAAATGATATTTTGAATTTAGTACCTATACCTAAAGATAGAAACATCATAGAAACTAAATGGGTGTTTAAAAATAAATCTGATGAACATGATGTTTTGATTAGATACAAGACTAAGCTAGTTGCACAAGGATATAAACAAGTTGAAGGAATTGATTTTGACGGAATATTTTCTCCTGTAGCTAGCTTAGAATAAATAAGGATTTTACTTGCCATTGTATGCTTTATGGAATTCAAACTCTTTCAAATGGATGCAAAGTCTACCTTCTTAAATGGATTACTTAGTGAAGAACTCTATGTTGAATATCCAAAAGGTTTTATTGACCCACAATTTTTCAAACATATTTATAAACTTGATAAGGCCTTTTATGGTTTGAAACAAGCCTTTAGAGCTTGGTATGAGAGACTTACATCATATCTTTTGAACAAGGGATTTGTTCGAGGGGATTTATTAAAAGGACCAAAGAATATATATTCATAGCTAATAAAGGATTTGTTCGAGGGGGAGTTGATAAGACTATTTTTATTAAAAAGACCAAAGAAGATATATTCATAGCTCAAATATATATCAATGATATAATCTTTGGGTCAACATCCAATTTTCTTGATGATGATTTTGTGAACATAATGAACATTGAATTTGAAATGTCTATGGTGGATGAGTTCACATACTTTATTGGTTTGCAAATGAAACAATTAAATAATGGAATATTTATTTCTCAAACCAAGTATGCATGTAATTCATTTAAGAAATTTGGACTTGAAACAAGTAAGCATTTGAGAACCCCCATAAGTACTAGTGTCAAGATTTCAATGGATGAGTGAGGTAAGAGCGTTGATAAAATGCTATATAGAAGCATGATAGGAAGTTCGATGTATATCACAACAAGTAGACCTGATATTTATTTTAGTGTTGGTTTTTGTGCCCATTATCAATCACATCCTAAGGAATCACACATTGAAGATTTTCTTTAATCTTTTGGCTATGATTACTAATTATTTATCATCATTTTCACCATTATCAGTCATGGTAGTTTTAAAAGAGACATCTTTATTCTTTGTAGGAATTAGAAAGCTCATGCAAAAGGTGCGAATTGAGCCAACTAGTTCCTTAATTTTGATGGTGTCAACATCCTTACTTTTATCTATAGTAATGACCTTTGCATGGAAGTGATCTAGTAATAAACAAAGAAGTTTTTGAACCAACCTAAATTCCTTAATTTACTCTCCAAGATTAGCAAGGGAGTTAGAAATATCATATAATTTAATATAAAATTCATAAAAGGTCTCATATTCTTTCATCTTAAGTTTTCAAATTGAGTATCAAGCATGCAAAGTTTAGTTCATTTAAATTTTGTGGTGCCCTCATGGATAACCTCTAAATATCCCAATCATGCTTAGCAGTATCAACATTAGAGATATGATGGAATTCATCAGTAGACATAGTACTAAAGATAACATTAATTCATTTTTTGTTCAAGTTACTAGTAATTTTATCTATAGTAGTCCATTCATTCCTAGGTTTAAGAGTGACAATATTATCTTTGGTAGCTGTCGGTGGTTCCCAACCATAAATAATAGAATTCCAAACACTTTCATCTATAGAATCTAGAAATTCTCTCATACAATCCTTCCAATATGGGTAATTAGACCCATCAAAGAAAGGAGAATGGGTTGTATATGAATCATGTCTCAATGATCTATAAATAGGTGCTAATAAAACATCTAATACCAATTGAAAGTTTTTTAGTTACAAATCTAGTTATTTAGAGGAGGGTGAATAGGTAATTTTTTGAATTATGACTAATTGAAAAAATCACGATCAATCAGACATGCAATTGTGTGCAATAAATATAAAGAGAAAGTAAATAAAACTTGATACACAATATGTTAGGTGGAAACAATATAGGCCACACCAATGGCCTAAAAGGAAAACCATCGGTTCACCAGACCACCTAACTATGCACTATGAAAAAGGTTCAATTACAAGGCTAGAACTTAAACTACGATATAATGCCTCAAGTAATCTACTTACAAGCCACTACTTTCCTACATAGTCTTCATAAGAAAGGTGCACAGATTCATACCAATGTTCCTATAATCTTGAGTCACATGAGTAATCGAACTCGTTCAACCAGCACTTAAAATGTTAGCATAATAACACAAGTGCAAAGTGTGTCTTAGAACATATTTGATAATAAGTAACCCTAATTAGAAGATTCAAGAATATATAAGTTAATTTTAAATAATGTAGTAAACCTAGAACAAGCAGATTAAGCATAGGTACAATAAAGATAGCTTCTTTAAAGTTAAATAATCAAATAAAATAATTATGATATTACACACACAATTATTTGATCCAAGCATTCAAGAACATAATAAATATGAAGCTATATGAACATATAATCAAAGTATCATAAATTTAAATAGGCTCATTAATCAATCAAATACAACCACCAATATTTGACATATTAATTAAAGAAGAAGCCTAAACAAATATGATCTTATTTTTGCAAAATATTTTGAGAGAAAGTGAACAAAAAAAATTATAAAATTTTAATGAATGCGGTTAAGAGAAAAAAAGAGGCATTAGATTGTTTAAATAGAAAATATTGAAGCTCCAATGATAGGTTAAAGTCCAATTATAATTCTATCAATTAAACAATTCATAGAACATTAAATAATACGGACAATAAGGTAATTGGAATGTTTGGCTCAATTAAACAATTAGGATAAATTTGAACCCCTTGTCGCTCGATCGACTCAGACCAAGCTTGATTGTTCGAACCAATAAGGTTGAACGATCGACAACCTTTACGATCATTCTAGGCAACAATTAATAATAACCCGAGACCAAGTAGATTGAATTTGATTGATCTAGTCCTCAATCAATTGAAACTGAAAGGACTTAGATCATACAAGATTGATTCTCAATCAAGGCACTACTTGATCAATCGATCGGTCAAACAACTTATATATTAATTGTTCCTATGTGTCTAATATGAAATCTAATGTATTTAAGAACAAATATATACCTAAAATATATGGATTTAAAGCTTTGAAGTTTCTTAGACTTAAATAGTGATTTTAAAAATGTGCCTAGAAACTGAATTAAATTTAAATATTTGGTTCATGAGTATCGCTAATAATCATAAACCTTACATGTGAAAATGTGTGGCGGATACACAAATGACTCCTAAATAATCACAGATGCATAGTTCCAAATTTTAAAGGCATCTTTCTTAGACTATTAAGTCATAGTAACTTACCTATTATCGTCTCAGAGTTGTACGTTTTCTATTAATTTTATTTATAGCACCAGTTGTAAATATACTTAAATGATGATTTTACCCTGTTATCTATAGTGGACCAATTTTTTGGTTAGCTAACAATAACTTCTTATAACTATAAGTTAATTTATCTTTGTGTGTGCTCTGAAACTCTACATATGTCATACATTTATCCAACATATGGGGCCCACCATCCCTATGCTCAAATTTTAATGTGTAAATGAATATGCCCTAATTCTTTTACAAGTTAATCAAAGCAACTAGCTTGATTAAACTTGAATTCACTCTTTCATGTGATTAAGAGCTAACATCGATTAAGTTTTACATATCTTTTGACAATCATTTGGTAATGTTGTACAACTAACTAGTGACCTCATTCAATGCTTTACCGCATTATATCTAATGCTATAACACCCTTTCATCATGAGGTAATTATGAGATACACATTACCTATGATCAGGCTTTATTCAATATGTGGACACTCATTTTTAGGGGAAAGGAATATGCATAAATGAACTTCTATGTCAAGTACCATGCTACCTATAGCTACCACTATGGAATCACTAATGCTAATTAATATGATAATGCTACAAGAGTGCTTAAATGAATATTTTTTGATTAATTATGTAAAATTAAATATTACACATATTCCAACTACGTCATTTTTAGGGCATGACACCTAACAATAATATTATATATTTCTTATGGATATTGAGAGGCCATCAATTCGAACCTAGTTAATATTTATGTGTGTGGAATTATTATTTCAAAATAAATAAACAAACTATTAAAAAAATTTGCCCATACATTTGTTTTTAATATTAATATTAAATGCCAAAAATATCCATTTTATTTGATAAATTTTTTGTGTTACTATAGATTTTAGACAAAAAGGGTACCAATAGAAGAACTTGGGCAATAAAATGACATAATTTAATAATTGGGTGAAATAGATACCAAAATAATAATGTGTGTACTATTAAAATACTGAAACCAAAATAACGCATCTATGAGTGAGCACATTATCCTAGCCTCCATTTTTGGTACCATAATTTCATTTTAGGTATCTTTTTATCTTTTATTTTCAGGTTGTATCTTACTGATACCCACATTTAACAATATATACCAATTTGTTGTAATTTTTCATTTTATTAGAAATTTGTCATACATTTGTATCACATGTGCGTTTAATGAATACATTTATTGTATTTTTTACTATTCCTTCTACTGAAACATTAATAACTTATTTTTCTATCATGATTGAGTTTTTAAATATATATTTTAATCTTTGTGACTCATTTTGCACTCTCTTCAACTTCAATCACCTAGGATCTCAACAACTTCACAGATAACTGTATACTACATACTAATGTTCATCAAATTTTATGTAGGTTATATTGTAATGAATGCAGTATATAGTTTCTAAATTATGTATACATAAAAATAGTAAAAACAAATATGCAATATGCAGTTTGTATAAAAAAATAGATTGAGCCACTTTAAAAAATAGTTTAGATGCACAACTCAATATATAGTCATAAATATCAAAATATAGTTATTATAGGAAATATAATATAATAAAGACTGTTGATTGAGTACTTTGTATGGAATTTGGATTAGCCCCAGCCTTTTATCATTCTTATAATCATTAGAAATACCTAAAAGGAAAATAACAATAGGTGAAAAAATTCCAATTTAAGCTGATCTACAGGAAAACAAATAGAATATAGATGAAGTTGTTAAGCTACTAGTTGATATATGATGAAGAGATATTGAAGAGAATGTAAAGTGATTCAAAAGCATTAAAATATATATTTAAAGACTAAAAAATGGTGTGAAAATAAGTTGTCAATGTTTCAGTTGAGGGAATAGTTAAAAAATACCCTGAACGTCATTCTAAAACATACATGCTTTACACATGGTTGAAAATTTCAAATAAATTAAAAATTAAGTTAAATTAATACATTTTGTTAAATATGGGTATTAGCATTAGCACTATGCTCAAATGTACCATAAACTCCATATACCTCTTCATTTGGCATTTTTTGGGTAGTGAGGAGTCACAAACCATTTCGTTTCCAGATTGGTAAGGCATATTCCATCATTTTCTATTTATATCCACCATCACCCATGTCAACTTGCACTAAGGGTTGTTCTTCCTTTTCGTTTCCAGATTGGTAAGGCATATTCCATCATTTTCTATTTATATCCACCATCACCCATGTCAACTTGCACTAGGGGTTGTTCTTCCTTCTCCTGATTATCAATGTTCATCCTCCTTAAAAAGTGTTTTGATTATGTAGGTGTTAACAATAACAAATATGAATTTCTTTCTTAAAGATCTCTTACCTTTTATACATCAATATTATAAAACATAAATTAAGATAGTAGAAAACTTAATATTAAAATAAGTACTATCATAAGTAAAAGAAAAAGAGGAATATACAACTAAGTAAATAGTTATCTAAAAATAAAAAAGAAAAAAAGAGTAAATAAAAAGACAACATAATTTCAATATAAAATATATATATGATACAAACAAATTATAAAACAAACAATCTATGATACAAGCAATCTATTATATATACAATTTATGATACAATAATTTCATGATACAAACGGTTTATGAAATAATAATACAAGTTTAATATATAATTATAGCAATATATATTGTACATGTTAGTATAAAAATAGTAAATAAGATATTTAACAAAATGAAATTAAAATAAACGGAAGTGAAATTAAAAATAAAAATAAAATTAAAAAGAATTGAATTAAAATTAAGTAAATAAATAAATAAAATAAAAGGACAGAAAATTATATTTAAATTTTTTTTTAAATAATTCAAAAATACTAAAAAGAAAAAAATATTTAAAAAAGGAAATTAAGTTAATATATAATTAAATATAAATTTTTTATTTTAAAAACTTATTTTAAAATGTTTTTTTAAGATTTTAAATTTTAAATAAAAATAATTAAAAATATTTTATATAACAAAAATGTTTTTAAAATTTTTGATAATAAAAATTGAAAATGTTATTTCTGCATGGTAATGTCGTCGAAAACTTAATGCACAATTTTGTTCTTAACAATATCACGCAAGTGCACAAATCATGTTGTAAAAATCAATAAATATATTTTCAAGGTTGGTCCAAAGTGAAACCACATAGTTTTAAATAATTCAATAAAACTCTTTAAAATGAAAAATAAACCTATTGTCACAATTGTTTGGGTTTTTGGAAAATCTAATCTTATGACAAAAATCATAAAAGATAGACATATAATTTATTCAAAAAATATTAGACAGATAACATTAACCTCAATTGAGAATTTATGAGATATATTAGTTATTTAATCATGTTTTCTTAAACTTAATTAGATTACTAAAGATATAAATTAATATTACTGATTCTCTCTTTTTTACATGAAAATATCTTAAGGCCAAGATTATACTTGTTGTTAATAAAAATAAATTAATATCGTAAGGTCGAGATCACCAATTGATTGAAATTAAAATATGATTTTTTATAAGAAAATAACAATCTATCTAAACCACTATTTAAGACGACACACAAAATTTAAACTCTCATTTAAGGTGTCTAAATTAGATTTTAGACTGATATATTTGAACTTAACTTTCACTTTTTAAATCTATTACGAAAAATATATCGTCAATATATTTTTCTATAATAAATCTTATAAAAACTTTGAAGTAGAATATAATTCTAAATTAGATTTAGATAATCAAATACTAAAGTCTAACTTTCATATTTTAAATTTATTAAAAAAATATCATCAATACATTTTTCTATAATAAACTTTGTATAAATCTTGATTGAAGAATAAAAATCATTTTATTTTATAAAAATATTTTCCTAAATTAATATTTTACAAGTATAACAACATTACTAATATCACAAAGTAATTTTTAGTCAAACATTCCTAGATTTAATAAATTATCATTAAATTAAAAATTGCATTTAGAATGATACGCAAAATTAATTTTATAAAAAATAGAACACAAATAAAATTAATACCTTTATTGTATTGTTATAGATAATTTTAGTAGTAATATGTTATATGGAAAACCTACACACAAATATGCTTTTTGAATCAAAGGTACTAAATAAAACTAAAGAAATCAAAATTAAAACTATCAAAATGTATTTGAAATGAAATTCTATTCTTTGATTTCGTGTGTGTTAAAACTGAAGGAAGAGGTTTATATAGTTGTAGGAAATGCTAAGAAGAGGATAAAAATGTGGATCATGAATGTTTTTTACCATGCACTGTGGTACACGTTTTACACTACCTTGCCCCATTTCCATTATGGTACATGTTCAATTATGATCCGAGAAGGTCATGCAGCGAAACCCATATATTCTCACCATAGCTCGTGTTGATCTGTTTGTCACCAAAGTTCCTTGTATTTCAACCACTAACATTTGGTTGATACATATGTTATTCTTTTATTTTCCTAAGTTACAGTTGAGTGCTTTCAAGTGTTGATTATTTGAATCATTTTGAAGCCAAAAATTCTTGAAAAAATAAAATATACTTGTAATTTTGAAAACATAGATTTACAAAAATAATGATAGATTATGCAAATAAAAATCTATTTTTAACATTAAAATGTAAATAAATAACGTAATATTAGTGTTTTTCAAGAACTCATTAGTAAGTTCTTTATGTATTTTTTTATGTTCCTATGCACAAAACACGAAGTTTATTTATTTTACTTAGTGTTTTATCTTCATCTATGTAAGTTCAATTATTGATGGTCTTTACTACATATACTCACATAGTTAAGAAAAATTTGTATGTTTGCATATTTTTACACATACCACAGGGGTTGGTTCTTTTAGTATGTGTATTAGGATGTGTTTCATGTTGATTTGCAAGAATTTACCGAAAATTACATGTGAATTTTTGAAACAAAAAGGAAATTTTTTTATGCTCGTTAGGATCTTTCCACTCCTCGCCACCCTAAGCCGACAAGTATGTAATGGCTATTAATCTCTCCACCTTGGGCAGCGAGTGGTTGGTGAGGCACCTAGATTGCATGTAATTTTCTATAAATACCCCAACTTCTAATTGTTTTGGTAATTAGAAAACATGGGAAAATTATATGCTTTTTAAAAATCAATTTTCAAACATTTAAATTGTTTTATAACTTTGAGTTGCTAATACTTCATGTGTGGTTTTGGAATTAGTGATTCATGAGTGTTTTGAGCATAAAATATTTTATCAGGGTTGGGTTTATTAAAAGTGAATGAGCACTTAAGACTTAGACTACTATAGGTCCATGTGCTTTGAATTAGCCATAGCCATAGGTTTAAATTATACTGATTGTTCATGACTAATCATATTAGTTGGTGATGGAAAGGTTCTAGAGGAGAGATGGATTCAACTTGGATCACAGTGGTTACAGAGACAACTAACAAGGGTAGTATAGAAGTAGTGAGGGCAGGTGTCTTGACTGATAAATGTATTAGTGTTATATTTTATTGAGATATATACTATTTTAACTTTGTTAGTAGATTTTTTCTACCAAGTGATTACTACAAGAAACCTGGGGAATTTACCACATAGGCTTGAGTCTATATGGGTTAACCTTATTATATTGTCTTTTTTTCAAGTTTTATTGTTTATTTAGTACAAGCATAATTCTATCTAAGTATATGCCAACATATGAGGATCCTATTGTGATTGGAAAGCAAATATTTCTATCTATCACATGCTATGATTTCTTCTCTCCTACTATACCTTACTTACTACTTTCTATCCATCGGTTAATATCTATTTTAGTATAAATTAAACTATCCGCTTATCTATTTAGTTTATCTCTAATATTTTCTATCTTGTTACCATACTTCTATATTTACCTTAACTATCTTTCTTTTGCTTCTTTCAAATTGGGGGTAAATCCTTAGGATTTGTTGACCATTATCCTAGTTATTTATCGAGTAATGGAATTTATCAGTTGGTATAAGAACGGGTACTCCCTCTTTCGGGTTAATAGCTCTAGTGTTGATTCTTTTGACTCACTTCTTTACAGATATTCACACTTTCCAGATGGATTCTAAAGAAAGACCAAACGAAGGTCGACATCTCCAAGTATATGAGTTATGCAAGTAATATAATGTATATAAGTACATATATTGATCCTATTTGGAGTTGTGTAACTTATAACTGATTACCAATATAATTATCACGAAGATTATTTGAAAAATAAAAAATTATAAAAAGGGAAAAATAAATGCAACTAATTTTATATCGCAAGACACAAAAACTATGAAGATATATGAGAAAATGATTAATGAATCTTAAATCCCACAATTTTATAACATGCAAATAGCTAAAATCCCCCCAATATGATCTATAACCAATTATATGATCAATTGAATCTAACCTAGCATGCATTCCTCTCTCAAGTACACTACACAACATATAGTAATTAACCTAATTACACTCTCATGTCAATTAGATTGCATACTACTCATTAAGTTCATCAATTATAAATCACACACAGAACAATCATACATTTCTGCCTAGAAGCTATGCATGCTATTTAATCAAGACAAATAAATAAATATATCTCTCAAATATATTAAATTGTCTCTATAGATCAATTCTTGTCCAAATAATTAATAACATAAAAATCAAATTAAATAATATAGTTCAATTGTAATAACAATTGGGGTAAAATATTAGATTGTCACATGTAAAATATTGGGTTAATAAGATCCATATATTAATAAATTAGATAGAAATAATTATGTTCTTAATCCTCAAAGTTTTTTTATAAATAAAGACATCAAAATTGATATAAAAAAGGAGGAGGAGAAGAAGAAGAAGAAATACACTTAATCTCTTAATTTGTTGCACTAACTTTTTGTTGAATCCCTCACAAAGTTGGAATTTAATTTAAAGTTGGCATATTAAAATCCTTTCCACTCCATCGAATGAGTCTCTTCTCGATCAATCGAGTGATAAACCCTCAATTTATGTACTCCCTTCTCAATTGATTGAGTGATGACCCTCGATCGATCTACAGATGTCTAGATTGATCTCGTCCTTAGTCAATCCTATATTTGTACTAATTTTTGGCCTATTTTGATATGTATGATATATTTTCACCTACATTGTCATATTAAATATAAATTAAACTTATTCATGATATTTAAGAAAAAAATAGACAAACAAGTGGTTTACAAGTGGCCAAATAACTCTACTTTCGTAGAGTTATTACAACCATAAAATTAACTCTTTGCTTAACCTACCAAGTTGAACAACCTAAATTGGTATAGGTATCATATTCATAAACAATATATATATATAAATACATGTATGCTCAGTGAAAGCTATCCTCTTCAAAAGTTGCACAATTCTATGACAAGGAAGTTCACATATTTATCAATCAATGTTCCATTAATAGAAGAATATACAGGTTTTTGATGAATTAATTCATGTGTGTTTTGCACATGATGTCATCCAATGCACTCATGAAATCAACTTATATGACCATACTAATCAACTAAGTCTTAAAACAAGTTTCATAGGTATATTCTTTACACCCCTCTTTACTAGCGTAAATATACACTTAGCTAAAGATCAACAAGGGTTTACATGTTTATAGTGTAAGGCTTAGGTAAGGGTAGATAAATGGATGTATTTAGGCTTTTTCCACACCTTAGATCTCTTTTTATTCATCATGTAATATTTAACTTCAATTGAGCTTTCATTTGATATTTTTATGCATCTTATCTTACCATTCTTTTCAGTATTTTATGCCACATCTCTTCTTCACTTTCTTTTATTTCTCTCTCTATTTTTTTAGCCTCATAACACCCTTAACTTATTTTTGATTTTATTATTTTTGTTTAGAGGGGTAATTGTGAGTTTTTTAATAGATGTGAAGAATGCGTATTACACTTTACTTCACTCTACAGGATAGTAGCATTTTTCATACAGGCTAAAGGTGTAAGGGTAAAGGTAATTCGTATTGGTTAGGCTAAATATTTGGCTTAAAGATATGAATGGTTCTTTGTAAGGCTCAAAAGGGTGATTAAGGATATAAAGAATGGTTAGCTTGAAGGGTGATGAGCAAAACCGGCATCGTCGATCCTGCCAATACTTTGGTTTTATATTAATAAAACTCTCGCAAGTGCACAAATCATTTCATAGAAAATGATAAGTATACTCACATGGTCGATCTAAGGAAGGAATATGTGAGGTTTTTAATTTATTATTCAAATTTTTAAAAACGAAATTAAATCCTAAACATCCTGTTACAATATTTTGGTTTTTGTGTTTCTAATATAATAACATAAAAATAAACGTAGATACAGATTCAATAAATATTTATGCAAATTTTATCATTTATAATAGTGGAGTATTTATGGATATAATAACTAAGTTAATTATGCTTGCTCATATTATTTAGGTTATTAAAGATATGAATTGATATTTATTGATTCTCTCTTTTTTATATGAATACCACCTTTGGTAGGGTTAGATATTCTTTGTTAACTAAACAAATCAATTAAAACCTATGGGTGGGGTTGATAATTAATTTGGTTAATTAAATTAATTCCTTTTTCTAAGAGATTGAAAATGAACCATTTAAATGCCACCATTGGTGGGGTTAGACAGTTTAAACTTTATTCAAGGTGTCCAAATTAAACCTAAGAATTTAATTATCCTAGTACTAACTTTCAAGTTTTAAAACTACTACTGAAAACATGTTGTCAATACATTTTTAGATAATAATTCTTATCAAAAATTTTGAAATAGAGTTTCACTCTAACTACCGAGCGATTGTACCAACAAATAAAATAGCACTACTCTAAATCAGACCGGATAACTAAACCTTAAAATCTAATTTTCAGATTTATGTTTGTAATGAAAAATAATATATTTCTCTCTAACATTCTTAATATAAAATCTTGAATAAAAATAAAATCAATTCATTTTAGAGATTTTTACCTATTTAATATTTCGTAAGCATAACAATGTTATTATTATATCATGTTTACAAACAGGCATCAAAGTTAAATTTAATCATAGACAAATTAAATATAACATGTAAGAATAAAGTATAAAAAATAACTGTAAAGAAAATAAAATCCTTACAGTACTTTGATGTTATTCCTATTGCTGGAAAACCTCCAAACGGAATTTTCACTCCCATTTATTGAATCAAAAAGCAAATTAATTACAAAAACATAATTAGTTCTTCTCAAATGGGCGCAGTAGCGCGCACGGACTAGGGGTAGATGGATGCTGGTGCACACGGACTTGGTGCTGATGGGCGCGGGAGCGCAGAGAATGTAGCAGGGTCACACATGGACTAGGTGTTATGCTAGCACGGTGTACGCGTTGGGTTGCGTGTCTGCGCGGCTGCGTGTACGATTTCCTCCTTTTTGACATTTTGACCCTTTTTGTCCAATTTTTCCATATTTGTTGACATTTTCTCATTTAATTTATGAATATATTTGCGATGTATTGCCTCCGGTATTTTTTTTAGTCTTTAAGTTACTTTTTTAAGCAAAAATACCTTAAAAACAATAAAAATACCCGTGATTCCGAAAAGATAGATTTATATAAATATATGATAAAATCATATAAATATATATATTTTTAATCAATTAACGTGCATAAAATCATGATAATTTTAGTACTTTTTGAGCACTCATCAAAGGGCTCAGTCAATCAAATGAAGGCCTAAATCATTTTTTAATCTAAATACTATTTAGGATTTTGCCTCAAACACTACTGCAAAAACAGGCTTTAAAGTCGGTTAAAAACCAACTTTGAATTGAGTGACTTAAAATTTAAAGTCGGTTCACCACATCAACCGACACTACATCCTACATGTAGCGTTGGTTTGATACGACACTATGTCCTACGTGATAGCATCGATTCTACACCGAACCAACTTTCAATTCATTATAAGTTAGTTTTTTCCAAAAACTGACTTTACATATTGACTTAAATACCCATTCTTTAGTAGTGAAAGGATCATCAAATAGATTCTAAAACATGGTAGACCTCATAACTAGCATAAATCACCATAAATTATCCCCCATAAGAATGCCAAAATCAATCATGAACATGTGCATAAAAATCTAAATCAATTCAATCAAAACTAGCAAGCATATCATATGATTAATGTAAATATCTTAACCAGTATGTTACTTTTCTTATGTTTCATATCAATTATGCATGATTTAGTTTCCATATATTCATCAAACATAAATCATGATAAAAAAAGATCCTAAAAATGAAAAATGCATAATAAACACTAAAGTAGAGAATGGAAATCCCTCATCCACACTTGAGTTACACATCATCTCTAATATGCATGTATGACTATGAAAAAAAGTGAAAGGAAAGGAAAGGAAACCTCCTTAGCCTTAGCACACCACATCTATTGTTTAAACTACCCATTATTTGTTGTGCAATTTCCTTTCATATTTATTGACCTACAAGATATAAAACATATAAGTAAAATAACATTGGGTTTCCTAATAACAAGTGCCATGTTTAAAATCCTTGGCTACACATTCATATAAGCTCCTAAGGTGCCTCTACCAAGGTCATTAAAGTTTTCTCATTTGGCAAATGGTTTCCAAGATAGTGCTTTATTCTATGTCCATTAACCATGAATTTATCATTGTTTTTGTTTTTCAATTCAATGGATCCATGGTTTTTTGCCTTAGTGATGGTTAATAGACCTGACCATATACCCTTGAGTTTATCTAGAAAAAAGTTGAATCCTTAACTATACAATAATACTTTCGGTCCCCATTCAAAAGTACGATGAGCAATTTTCTTAGCATGCCATCTCTTTGTCTTCATTTTGTAAAGCTTGGCATTTTCATAAGCATTCTACCATAACTCATCTAACTCATTTATTGGTAGCATCCTTTTCTCACCAACAACATCCATAAACTTGTTTAATTGTTTTAGTACCTAATATGCTTTATGCTCTAATTCCACCAAAAGGTCATGCATTTCTATAGACTAGCCTATATTGGGTGGTACCAATTGGTATTTTAAATCTATTTCCATATTCACATAAAGAATCATTTAACTTAGAGATCAATCCTTTATGGAATTATTCATTATTTTCTCCAAAATTCTTTTCATCTCTCTACTGGACACTACCTCTTGCCCACTTGTTTGAGGATGATAAGAGATAGATACCATATTCTTAATCCCATACTTGGAAAATAAATCATTGAAACCTCTATTGTAAAAGTGACTACCTCCATCACTAATGATAATTCTACGAGTTCTAAACCTAGCGAAAATATTCTTCAGAAATTTCATGACAACTTTGGCATCACATTTGTTGTTGGTTATGACTTCTACCCATATTGACACATAATCCACACCTACTAGTATGTATTTGTTACCAAAGGATGAGGGAAAGGTCCCATAAAGTCATTTCCCCAAACATCAAACAATTTTACTCCAAGTATATTACTTAAAGGCATCTCATTTCTTTTGAAATATTATCTATCATTTGGCATCTACCATGTTTTTTTACATAAAGTTAGGAATTTCTAAATAGTATAGGCCAAAAATTACCATATTTAAGTACCTTAGCCGCTATTTTTGTGCTCCTAAAGTGGCCTTTATAGTCTGAGCTATGGCAATGGTGAAGGATACTTCCAACTTCATCATAGAGGATACACCTTCTCAAAATACCATCATTCCATTCTTTGTAGAGGTAAGGGTCATCCCACAATACTTTTTAACATCATGGAAGAATTTCTTTTTTTGTTTCCATGTGAGATTAGGTGGAAGAATGTCAACAGCCAAGAAGTTTGCAATGGTTGCATACCATGAGATGTCATTTTGATTCATTGTGAAGTTGCTCATCTAGGAAAGATTCCTCAATTTACATATTTTCATCCATATTAGCTTCCCCCTCTAGTCTAGTTAGATGAACTACCACTTGTTTCTTTGTCCCTCTTTTATCACAAATTTCCAAGCCAAAGTCTTATAGAAGGAGAGCCCATCTTATCAATCATGGTTTGGCATCCTTCTTTTTCATGAGGTATTTTATTTCCAAATGGTCCATATAGATAGTCACCTTGGTCCCAACCAAATACGATCTAAATTTCTCAAAGGCATACACAATGGCTAGGACTTATTTCTCTATAGAAGCAATAATTTTTAGCCTCATTGAGCGCTTTCCTTGCTTAATACATGGCATTGAACATCTTTTCTTTTTGTTGTCCCAAAATAGCCCCAATAGAAAAATTAGTTGCATCACACATTAACTCAAAGGACTTGCTCCAATCAAGTGCTAATGCCTATACACATTTATCATCAAATTTGAAAGGAATATCTATTTCTAATAGATTGCACAAGGGTTTGGAGACTTTAGGAAAATCTTTCATGAATCTTTGATAAAAGCCCGCATGTCAAGAAAATTTTTAACTCCTCTTACACTGGTGGATAGTGGTAGCTTCCCAATTACTTCTATCTTAGTGCTATCCATTTTAATACCTTTAGATGAGAATTTGTGACCTAAGATAATACCCTCATGCTCCATGCATTGACACTTTTCCCAATTTAAAACCAAATTGGTTTCTTCACATCTTTATAACACTAGAGAGAGATAATGTAAACACTCATCAAATGCATTCCCAAAGATCGAGAAATCATCCATTAAGATCTCTAAATCCTTCTCCACCATGTATGAGAAAATAGCCAACATATAGCTTTGAAATGTTATAGGTGCATTGTATAAACCAAATGACATTTTTATAAAAGAAAAACTTCCATATGGACATGTGAAGGTGGTCTTTTCATGGTCTTTGGGTGCCACAATAATCTATTTATAGAAGGAATATTCATCTAGAAGGAAAAAATGGAATATTCGACTAATCTATGTAGCATTTAGTCCATAAATGGGAGAGGAAAATGGTTCTTTCTTTTAGCTTTATTCATCTTGAAAAAATCCATACATACTTTCCATCCTATGACAGTTCTTATGGGTATTAATTCATTTGACTCATTTTCCACAACAATAATTCCTCCTTTTTTTTGTACAAATTGAACTGGGCTTACCCATTTTCTATCAGATATTGAGTAATGATGCCCATGTCCAACCATTTAACAATTTAAATGGTGTTGTGCATCCTTGGTAGGTGTAGCTCCATCCTCTAACAAAATTTTTTGCATGCATATGGATGGGCTTATTCCTTTGATGTTGGTAATAGACCAACCCATAACTTTTTTTAATTTCACTAAGCACCATTAGTATTGACTCTTCTTACTCTATAGTTAGACTAGTAGAGATTATGACTGGAAGTGTCTTATTCATGCCCAAATATGCATAACAAAGATGGTTGGGTAAAGGATTGAGCTCTAACTTAGGTGATTCTTCTATGGATGGTTTGAGCCTAGACCCTATCTCAAGACATTCAACAACCGCATTAGATAAACACATGAAACGAATAGCCTCTAAATAGTTTGCATAATCAACAACATCAACTCGTATAAAAGATTCCACAGTTTCATCATTAAAATAAGTTCAATTATTTTCTAATGAATTTATTTCATTGTTTATAGCATCATGTGTCAAAGTCTCAAATGTGGGTGTTTCAATAGATTTTGTTAAATTATTATCATGAGTGTGTGTGCCTAAGTGATTTTCATAGTGCTTATCAGCATGTGTGTTTATAGAATTAATAGGCATATATTCTACAGCATCACTAGGGTGCATGTTATGAATCACATCATTGTCTAATTCATCAATAACATTTATCTTAATGCAAACACTAGTATTATTAGTATTATAAAAATTAATTGCTTTGAAAACATTAAGTTTTTTCTTGTTCATCCTGCACTCTTATTGTAAGCTCACTTTTTTGTGCATTAATTATTTCTCTTCCAATTGATAAGAATGGACAACCAAGTATGATAAGAATGTTGCGATCCTTCTTCATGCCTAGTACAATGGAATTCATCGGAAAGATGAACTTGTCAACTTTTACTAACACACCTTCTACCAAACCTCAAGGTTTGCTTGTTTGACCTATCTGCCATTTGTAACATTACTGAAGAGGGTTTGGCTTCACCAACCCCCAGTATCCTGAAAATTGATAATGGCATGAGGTTACTGATTGCACCTAAGTCACATAATGTCATGCCAAAATGTATATTCTCAATTGTGCAAGGGATGTCAAAGCAACTATATATTCATCCTTTTGTGATAGTTTTCTCTCAATGATGGAACTACAACCTATAGTTAAGGTTATTGTCACATTATCTACAAGCCTTATTTTCTTAGATAAAATTTCTTTTATGAATTTGGCATATGAAGGCATTTGTTCAAGTGCATCTGCAAATGATATATTTATGTGTAGCTTTTTGAAGACATCCAGAAATTTTGAAGTCTTTTAGAGAAGGGAATAATGGGTTTATAGAGGTTTCTCTTCTTTGGTTAAATCACTTCCTTTTTAGTACTCTATTTATCCACTTTTTCCTCCTCATCATTTTTAGTTTCCTCCTTCTCTTCTTAGGTTTTACTACTCCTTATGGCTTTTGCTTTACGATGCTACTTACCTTCTCTTTTTTGGATTAACTTCTATATTACTTGGAAGGTTACCTGGAGCCCTTTAACTTTGGTTTGGGCCAATTAGCCTATTTATATATCCAAATTTTGAATAGATGCCCCATGATTGGATCCTATCTGATCCACTTTTGTATTTACTAAATGGATAAAGTCTTTCATCATTTCCATTAAAGCACTTGTATTGTCCTCACTAGGTGTTGGGAAGGGTTGACAGTTGAATTAATTACCACCTTGATTATTGTTATTGCTCCTTGAAATATTTGGGTGCTTCCTCCATCTTGGGTTGTATGTGTTTAAGTATGCATTTCCTTAGCTGTTTTGATTATTGACATAGTTTATTGCTTTAGGAAGCTTCCCACATGCCTTAATAGAATGAGGTTCATTGCAATAATGACACACTACGAATGGGTTTTGTACCATGTTTACTCCCACATAGCCACCATCTAACTTCTTAGTCAAACTTAACAGTATAACATTTTTGAGCTTGTAATGTTGCTATAGTGTCGACGTCTACTACTCCAACCATTCTCCTTTGGTTAAGCCTTTCCATAGACCATTGGTAATTACTCAATTCCATCTTATCAAGTAGTACAAAAGCTTTCTCTTCAGTTTTGCTCATTAATACTCCTCCATTTGTAGCATATATTATGGTCCTTGATTTTCCCATTAATCCATTATAAAATGTTTACAGTTGCGACCAATTAGGAAGACCATAGTGTAGGCATCTTCTTAACAACTCTTTGTAGCATTCTCAAGCTTCATAGAGTGATTCCCCTTCATACTACTAAAAAGAAAAGATGTTGTTTTTGAGCTTAGCAGTTTTTGAAGGTGGGAAGTACTTTGCTAAGAATTTCTTATCCAATTGATCCTATGTATTGATTGATCCAACATGTAGTGACTATAACCATGCCTTCGCTTTGTCCCTCAGTAAGAAAGGAAACAAGTGAAGGCAAATTGCATCATATTATATACCATTCATCTTGAATAATGTGTCGCATATTTCCAAGAATGAAGCCACGTAAAGATTTGGGTAATCATTGATTAACCTACCAAACTAATTTTCTTGTATAAATGAATGACTCCTGGCTTAAGTAAGGAGTTGTTAACATTGATTCTCGTTCTATTAATAGATAATTGAGTTCCATCTACTTATGGGACTACGAAATTCCTTAAAAGGTTTAGGGACCATAATAGTTCGTTGATCCCCTTATTATACTGTAAACTTTGATTGATCTTGTGTTAATTGTTCCCTTCTTTAGTGAAGGAAAGTTATCTCTATTTCTAAATCAAAAGAACAAGATTTTCACCTATCAACTTGGGCATACAATATAAACACTAAAATAAAAATGATAAGGTCCAAACTAGTATAATAATAACCATTATTAATATCCATTACAAGTACTAAACTTCTTGATAATGACATCAAAAACTTGATCAACACAATGCAATCCACAAGTATATGGGTC
Source organism: Hippophae rhamnoides (assembly GCA_033030585.1). Lineage (NCBI taxonomy): Eukaryota > Viridiplantae > Streptophyta > Magnoliopsida > Rosales > Elaeagnaceae > Hippophae > Hippophae rhamnoides. The sequence goes on along the minus strand of CM065435.1, from coordinate 33,909,404 downwards.
ATGAAAGTAATAGATTGTACCTAAGTATGGATATCGATCCCATAGAAAGTTGTGTAACTTATAACTGAGTACCAATATAATTATTAAGGACACTATTTGGACAATAAAAAATTATAAAAATTGAAAAAATAAATGAAAATTAATTGTAAATCATATGACTCTACAACTATAAATTATATGAGAAAAGGATTTATGAAGCTTTAATCCCCCGATTTCCTAACATGTAAAGCACTGAAATCCCCCAAATATAATCATTAATCAATTATATGATGAATTGAATCTAACCTAGCATGCATTCCTCCCTCAAGTACAATACACACCATATAGTAATTAACCTAATTATACTCTCAGATCAATTAGATTGCATACTACTCATTAAGTTCATCAATTATAAATCACACACATAAGAATCATATATTTATGTATAGAAACTATGTATATTATTTAATCAAGATAAACGATTAAATAGTTCTCTCAAATCTATTCAATTGTCTCTACAAATCCATTGTAGGCCAAACAATTAATAGCATAAAAATTAAATTAAATAATATAATTTAATTGTAATTACAATTGGGGTAAAATATTAGATCATCACATGTAGAAAATTGGGTTCATAAGACCCCTAGATTAATAAATTACCTAGACATAATTATATTCTTAAAGCTCATATTTTTCATAAATAAAGACAATAAAATTGGTAAAGAAATGAGAAGAAGAAATACACTCAATCTCTTGATTTGTATCATTAATCTTCTCTTGAATCCAAACAAAGTTGTGTCTTCTTTAATCTCCTCTTAAACTATTTCTCTTCTTTCCTATTCTTCACATCTGCTTGGGTTTTGATTCTTAATTGTGTGTTTTTAGACCTATCTATGGTGCTTTAAATAGGTTGAAATTGATCTTGTGTGTTTTTATAATCTCCCTATGGTGCTTTAAATAGGTTGAAATTGATCCTCATTGGGTTAAGAATAGTATTACTTTAATCCAAGGGATGAGATTGAAATTTGGAATTTAATGAAAGGCTAACGTGTTAAAATATTTGATGCTAGATCAATTGAGTAATAAACCCTTGATCGAACTACTTTTTTGTCGATCAATCGAGTGATGAACCCTTGATCGATCTACAGATGTATAGATCGATCTACTCTCTTATTGATCCTGTATTTGTCCTAATTTTGGCCTATATTTGATAAGTTTGATATATTTTCACCTATATTGCCTTTTTAAATACAAATTGAACTTATTCATGATATTTAAGCAAAAAAACATATAAGTGGTTTAGAAGTGGCCAAATAACTCTACTTTTGTAGAATTATCAACAATATATGTTAGAAGGCCCATATGGGGGCTTTCTTATGGTCACTCAAAGACCATGTCATGTTTGTTATTGATAATGGTTAGATGTTCCCAATGAAACCCTTGCCAACAACTTAGTCACCCTGAAGCCTATGATTGAATGAATGAAAAAAAGAAAGAAATGGGTCTAAATGGAATAATAAGGGAGGTATGCCATCATAAGAGTCATCACTCCAAAGAGTATCAATTAAAGAGTTCAAAGCTTCCATACCTTTAAGGAAGCTTGGGACATTTTGGAGATTATGCATGAGGGCACCTCTATTGTTAAGAGATCCAGAATTATAAGACTCAAGGAGATTTTGAGTTATACCAAATGGAGGATGATGAAACCTTTGATAAATTTTATGCTTTTTGTAGACATTTTCAACTCTTCTCATAACCTTAGAAGGCCTATTGATGAAGAAAAATAGGTTGAGAAGATTCTCAACAGTCTCCAATTTTTCTTTCACACCAAGACTATGTTGGAGACTTACTTCAAACTTGATGAGTTAACATTAATGACTCGGTGATCTCAAAGCCTATAAGGTGCATCATTTTCTCCAAAGAAATGGCCAACTTGTTTTTAAGATAAGAGCATTTCTCTAAATCCACAAAAGGAAGTGGTAGCAATACTATTGTGAGCAATGTTGTGGCTATCTGATGCATAAATTTTGTATTTATAAAATAGCTCGCTAGTGCACAAATCACATATACTAAGTGATAAATATAATTTTAAGGTCAGTCTAAAGAGGAACGATGTGATTTTAAATAATTTAACAAATCTCTTAAAAACAAACACGGAAAATAGACCTAAACATTATGTCACAATATTTGATCTTAAAAATTCTAATCTATTAGCATAAAATTAAAGATAAAAATATGATTTATTCAAACAATTCTAGGTAGATAAACAATTAACACTTAATGGAGAATTTATGAAAGTTATTAGCTAGTTTATTATGTTGTTTTAGAATTAATTAAGTTACTAAATATATAAATTTAGATTATTGATATTGCCTTTTATGTATGAAAAAAGTATTTTTGTGGAAATCAATTTCTATTTTAACTAAATCAATTAAAATCTTTTGATAGTGATTAATAACTGATAAGATTAACTTATGCTTTATTTCTAAAGAAATGAAGAACCATTTAAATAGACTCTTTTGGTGGGATTATCAATTCAAACACTTAATCAAGGTGTTAAAATTAGTTCTTAAAACTTAACTTTTAGATTTTAAATTTACTACAAAAAATATGTCATTAATATAGTAATGAGTGATAAATTTTGTAAAAATCATAAATAATAAAATAATCTCAATTTATTTTGTAAAAATATTCATTAAATTAATTTTTGCAAACATAGTAACCATCAACCAGAAATACTCATATTAAATTAATGTTTAATAAATTAAAAATAACGTTTAAAAAGATACATAAAGATTGAATATAATTAAAATAAATATTTCATTATATTCTTTTGTATATAGATATCTTTTGTAATGTTATATGATTCGAAAAACCTAAAAAAATAATTTGTTTATATTGTTTCTTGAATCAAAATTATTACTAAACTAAGAAAATAAAAATTTAAAGTTTGTACGACTACAAAACTAATTATTCAAAAACCTAAAGAAAAATATGTATTTATAGCTAAGCCTGGCTAGGGGGCTTCGTGAAAAGAAATTGTTCACACGCCGTGGCCAAATGATTCCTTTATCGTGGCCCGTGTCTCGTAAAGGTATGCCTTGAATCAATCCCAAAAAGGTTGTACCACTGCCCAAATATTCCTCACCGAGGCTATTGCATGAAATTGACTTTAAATAGCGTGAAGTGCACCATTGCTCACTATAGTCCATACCATGGCCCGCTATACTTGATTCCACTTCTTCTTTTCACCGCCTTACTGAATCATAAAAACTTAATACATAAATTTTTTCTATTTTAAATTAGTTGGTAGGTGCGTGGATCACTTTATAAGAAATATTTCTTATAAATATGTTGTTTAAAGAAGAATTAACTAGTATTTAAATAATTCAACGAATTTTTAAAAACAAAAAATTAAACTTAAACATTATGTCACAAATTTTGAGTTTTTATTTTGAGTTTTTAAAATATTTAAACTAATGACATAAAATGAAAGGTAGATTCAACAAACATCATTCATATAACACTTGCAATTAAAGAAGAATTCATTGGATATATTAATTAGTTAATCACGTTGTCTCAATATTAATTAGATTATTAGAGATATAAATTAATATTATTATTTTTTTCCTTTTTGTATTAAAAAAGATTAAATTTATTGTTAACAATAAACCATTTAAGTATTTGGAAACTAACTTTTAGATTTTAAATCTATTACAAAAAAATATGTTTTCAATATATTTTTCAATGATAAATCTTATAAAATCTTTGAAATATAGTACTCTAACGATCCAAATAATCAAATTCAAAATCCCATAAAGAGTACTTTTAATTAGATCTAGATAATTAAATCCTAAATCTAATTCTCATGTTTATTATAAAAAATAAGTCAATATATTTTCCTTTTAACAAATTTCTTATAAATCTTGATGAAGAAATAAAACTTAATTTATTTTATAAAAATATGTACCTATTTTATTATATCACAAACATAACAAAATTACTAATATTTCACAGCATTTTAAGCAAGACATGCTTAATTTAATAAATAATCAGTAAATTAAACATAATATTCAAAACAATACATAAAATTAATCTTAGAATAGAAGAATACATTTAAATTATACTTCAAACATATTTTTCCAAGTATAGAACTTTAGTATTGTTTCTGGAAACCTCTAAACAAATTTATCAATGTTGTTTATTGAATTGAAAGAGAAAAATGGAAATATTGCTAGCTTTTCAAAGTAAGAGAGCTGAGAGTTATTGAAATGATGATTTACAAAGGGGAAATGGTCCATTTTATAGGTTAGAAAATGCTACAAAAAGGAAGAAAATGTGAATTCTAAAGTCGAGTGCCACAACAAGCATTTTTTTGCGCTATGACCCAATTTGTAATGCTTTTGAACCTCGATCCATAAGTCTTGCACCGCGGAACACTTAAAAGACCATGTAGCCTGCATGTTTTTTTACTTCTAGAAGCCCTATTGTTTTACACTCCTTACTTTTGGTTTGGAGTATTTGAAAGGCTTACATATGTTATTCTTTTATACTTTAAGTTTGTAATTGAGTGCTCCTAAGTACTATTCTTAAAGTATTTATCAATTGAATCAGTTTTGAAGCTATAAATAGTTGAAAAACAAAAAAATATATTCATGATTTCGTAAAGATAGATTTGTTAAAATAATGATAAATTATGTAAATATAAATCTATTTTGATATTGAAAGTGCATAAAATCATGTTATATTTAGTGTTTTTAAGCACTCATCACTTACAACTGGTTGATCACATGTAAGCCTTACACATATTGTTCTTTTAATCTTCTAAAGTGCATATGAGTATTTTAAGGTATGATTCTTCATGTGTTATCAATTTATTAAATTATAGCTAAAAATACCTACAAAATTAATATAAAATATTCATGATTTTAAACACATAAATTTACATAAATAATGATAAAATCATGTATATTTAAATCTATTTACTACATTTAACTACAAATAAACAATGAAATAAGAAATGAAAATAATAAATAACCAGAATTTATTATCTAAGTAAAAAACTTACATTAGACTAAAATTTGAGTGTAATGTAAGTATTATAATTTGTATTTATTAAAACAAATTAAAAAAGTAGTAGAAGATCTATCAGAAGGAGAGCTCTTATAATAAGAAATTCTCCCACCGGTAATAAACAAAAGCAATAAACGGCCATGCTTTTTCTAAGATAGGGAAAAAGTATTATATATAGCAATTCTTAAGAATAGATCTTATGATTAAATGGTTGTACATGAACATAGTATCTAACGCATTATTATATTGTTTATGAAATATGGGGTTATATTTCATTAAAACAGTTTGATCTAGTTTAAAACAATTTATAAATTTTATAAACTAAATTATACCATGATGGATAGAAATCCGAACGGAATTGTCCAATGCGGTTCGATTTAAGAAGTTGTTTCTCCACTCCTACTTGCAGCTTAATACAAATAATCAAAATATATAAAATAGAAAATACATTAGTGCTTCATCCTCGGGTACCCAATGGACCATAAATTATGTACTATTCATTCGATAATAGATCACCGACATGTAAATATAAATTATTAAGAATGAGAAGGGCCACCACTTTGTTCAATCTACATTGATTCACATTAAATATGAATAAATCCATATTTATTTATTTATTTTATCATTAGGTGTAATTTAAATATATATTTTAAAATAATCTAAGATCGAGTATTAACACCAAATCACTAAATACATATGTTACATATATGTTACACATGTTATAAAGTGACATCTTAGCACCCGACTTCTATACATCTCTTTAAGCAGAAGCAAACATCAACATATATTCTGCCAAGTTTCATTCCACAAGAAACTTAAGAATGACAACCATTTGAAAAATTAAAATAATAATAATTAATACACAAAAACTGGGTTGGGATTCAATCACATTTTCCAATTCTTATGTGTACATAAAAGTTTAGAGAACCTCAGAAGTTCTACTACAGCACATATTGCTATTAAGGCTTTACAGTCAATGTCCTTGATGAAGAAGAATGAATCAAAGTAGAAGAAGGGAGACAACGTTTTTGCATACTGCTACTACTCCTCCTCAATGCAGAACCAGGTTCTGGTGGGCATGGAGGAATTGATGTAGAAAATCTACTTGACTGGCTTCTAAGTTTGTTCTTGTCTCCCTCAATAATTACGTCTGATTTTACTCGCACCGATGTGTCGCTCAAACCAGCCGGAAGAACACAATTACATAGAAAACCTAAGTTGATCATCCAAAAAAACCATTGCAAATTTGTTAACAAAAATGGACACTGTGATGACAATGAAAGATATCGTGAGGCGGCAAGACTATCATCAAGATTTAAATTGGCCCTCTGCTAAAGAGTGTATTTGCTGTTAGCAATATGACTAGTGATTGAAATTACATTTAAATTAGCAAAAATAGCCTCCAAAGGGTATGGATATGTAAAAATTCATCATCATGAAGGTCTATTTTGTACTAATGGTCCTCTCTAGTGAACTGTAAAATTTCAATATTCTATATGCACCTAATAGAAGTTTATATTTTAAAATGTTAAAGATATCTTCATAAGGTATTCCAACAAGAAATAAATAAATGTGGCTTATCAGTCATAAGCCCTTACAGAGAGATCTAGCAGTGATTCCCTGGTCTTGTTGAAGGTTGTAACTGAATTTTTTCAAATGGGAAGGCAGGAATTTCCTTTAAAAGATAAATATGACCAGAATTCCAAGGGGACAAAAAAAAAGAAGAGCAGACGAAAACAATAAAATACTAAACTCATGTTTGATAATGATTTTAATGTTTGATTAAATAATCGATTTTGTGATTTGTGATTTTTTTTTAATAATCACCGATATATTTCATAACAATTTTTAGTTAGTGATTTTCAAGAAAAAAAATCAAAAATCACATATAAATTGTTTGAAAACGCTTTTTAATTTCATCTTTTTTAAATAAAACTGAAGAATTAAGATTTAGTTGTTATTTATAAATTATATATTTTAATCATTTTCGTCCAATATTTATACATATAAAATTCATAAGACTTATTTACTCTTTGAAATAATGTTTAGTTAAAATCAAGAAAAATATTAAAAATCAGATTAAAATATATTCTTTTTAAAGATTTGTGTAGCTCATATTTTGTTAGTTTATTCTTTAAAAATATAAAAATCAAAACTGGAGATAATTATCAAACATACTTGATTATAAAATCATTTGAAAAAAAATCAAAAATTAGAAATCAAAATTATTATCAAACACCCTTAAGGTGATCTGAGTGCAAAACAAAGGATGAAAGTTTTGAAGGTGGTAGTGGCATTAGTAGTTTCTTCTGATGAAAATAATGTTTGTTTTGTGTGGAAGGATTTTGTTTATGAGAAAGAAAGTGGATAGTGATAATTGTTGGATATTGCAAAGGGAGTCAAGCCAAGAACATAACCAGAAGAAAAAGAAGAGGTTAATAACCAAAATTACAACCATCACAAGACATGATCGATTTTCTGCACTTTCTGTTTATTAGAGTCCAAATAAAAAAGATTGGCAACCCTTAAATTACTTACCAAGTCGAGCAAGACGGTTGACCCAGCGAGGCATGGGCTTCCCTGTTAATCTGAGACATACATCGTTGCAGAAGTGGTTGCAGTTCTTTGTGATGAGATGGTAGGTGTTGCCGGAGTACTCTTTTGCTAATTTCTCCATGAAAGAACGAACCTCTAAGGGACCAAGATCTGTTTTTCCTATCAAGATTGATTTTCTAAATGTAAAACCAGGACACTGCTTTGGTTCCACTTCAAATATTCCAGTTGTTGCATGATCATGAGCTCCAAAAGCATATTCAACTCCATGGACTAGAAATAGAATTAAACATCAAAATGGAGTTTTCATGCGAATTAACAAATGAATAAACAAAATAGATAACATTTGCAAGAATAATATAGTACTCAGTTGTTTGCTGATGAAATCATTAAACATAACAAAACAAAAACGTTTAATTTATTCTTAAGGTTGAATACAAGTCTCAATCTGTCAAGTCTCACTCTGTCAAGTCTCAAACAATGAGAATCTCAGAAGCTTAAAGACAAAGAACACATCGAAGTATTAACCCCTCCACTAGGTTCTTAGTGAATTACAAAGAACCAAAAGAAAATTTAAAATAATTTTTTACTACATGAAAACAAAATCCCAAGTTCACTCAAATAGAAACTTTGCTACCCAGAGTCCAAACAAAGCATTTGAATCAATATCCATATAACCCAAATGATTAAACTCTCGTAATAAATTCAATCTCTGAATTCGAGCAACCAAGAAGAGAATTATGGGAATCAATAAATTGAAACAGAAATCGAGCACACATCCAATTTCATAAAAAAACGAATTATCAAAAAGCAACAAAAACATATTAACAATGGGTAAAAGGCCATTATTACCTTGAACACCGGAATGATAAACCCCAAGCCCTAACCAGTATGTGTAACCATTCATCGGGGTGAGATCGTAGACATTCAGATAAACCGGCACTTTTCCGTTATCTTTCTTACGAGACAAAAACACCATTCGACACAACATCTTCAGAATTTTCTCCACAATATCACGCTTTCAAAAATAACCCAGAAATAAAAAAATTAAAAACCAAAGTTAAAGCCAAAGCCTCGCTTTGAAGATTGCAAAATCCAAAGATCCCAACCAGAGGGGTTAAAGAAACCTTTGAGAGCTTCAAGGGGTATATTAGGAAAAGATAAAGCTGTTGAAATTCACATGTGGATTTTCTTTTTGCTTTTTCAATGCATTTCCTAAGGAACGAAATAGAATCTCAGACCTGGGTTCTTCCGGCGGCCGAAAGTAGTCCTGCCGAGAATCCCTTTTATAAATAATAATAAAAGTTATCGACTTTTGATTTTTGTCATAGCCGAGGACCTTTTGATTTAGCCAATTAAAGAAATAAGTTTTTTTCATAACCAGAAATGCCCTTAGAGTGTCGTTTTTCTTTCTGTCGCCTTTTCTTTCGTTCCAAACAATAATACAGATTACAGAGCATCCAAGAAACGAAAATTTCACTCAACTTTCTGGCAACCTAGAAATAGTTGTACGGAACTTCTTTTGTTTTTAACTTGAAATAATTGAGTAACTTTTGTGTCTACCACCCTGTAATATTTACGGTTCATGGCAGCTCATATTCGATGTTAGTACATGTGTACAGTTACAGGTACGTTAATAATCACAATTGTTTTGTATCAATTTTTGATAAATTTTAGTAATAATTTTTTATTATAATTTGATAATAAGTTCATTTTCAAAAATTAAAAATAATAATATTTTTTCTGATTTAATCATATTTTTATTTTATATTATTTATTTAAAAATATATTTAATTTTAAAAAAATTAAAATACATTTTTTTGTTCAAAGTAGAAGAATCATCCAAATTTCTCGTGTAAGTAGAACAACTCTTATTTTGCTCCGAACTTAATCATTAGTTTCAACAATACTATCTCCGTAGAATCATCCAAGCAAATATGCTTTCATGAGCAAGAACAAAGAAAAATCAAAGATTGGAATATGTGATAGCTTGTATAAAAAATGTGACAATCAAGAAATATCAAAGCTTGGAATATGTACAAGCTTCTATCAAAAGATGTACTTACAAGTTGAGTGACTAAGAGAGCATTTACATAAACAAGGTAAAAAATACTCGTGAGATCAAAATAACAACTGAACTGAATGATACGGAGATATTGAGTTAATAAACGATAAAATTTAAGACGATAAATATAATCTTGTACACGAGGCAACTCATTATTTTTTTATTTTACTTTAATTTAATTTTTTTCATAATTATTATAGTTTTTTTATTATTAAGTATTTTAAAAGCTTATATTAGTTACGAATATTTTTTTGTTATTTACTATGCTTTAACTATTTTAAAAGCTTATTAACTATTTTATTTGTTCATGAAGTTTTTAGCTCCGTTGTCGGAAAAAGAATAGCATTTTAAAATTATTTATCAAATTTTTTAAAGTCTTAGTATTTTAAATAACTGTGATTATTTATTTATTTATTTATTTTGTGTTAAAAAAATTAAATTTAAAATTTAAAATTTTAAAAAAGTAAACTTTACTTTATTTAATTATTTTCTTTAAAAAAATTAAATTTTTTTTAAACTAATTAAAATAAAGTTTAAAAATTATTTTAAAAAATGAAAAAAATAACACGTATGAAATGTAAATATCTAAGTGAGTTATGTCTAGAAGACTAATTCTTAAAAGCTTTTATGTCATTAGTCTTTCCTCATAACGTTGTTATGTCTAGAAGGATGGTTTGTAAAGAGGTTTTGTTCCACCGTTTTTTCTTGAGAACACTCTTGGTTAATATTGATTATGTTATTTAATTGAACTTGTTTGTTTAGTATTTTTATTTTCTCTAAATTTTTATGTAGTTATTTTATTATTCTTTTCCTTTTTAATTGACACGTGTTTTAAATTTACGTTTTCACTAGTCTATGCATAGTAAGAGATCCTTAGAAAACCTTCTTACGCTATACACAGATAATATTCATAAATTTAAACAACTTTCCACAAGAGTGGATTCTAACCATGAGCCTATTTTTGGGCCAAATCCAAAACTAAGCCTTAATCCTCTACCGAAACCAATAGAAATGAGGGAAAACCCACATGTTAGGGAAACCACCATGAAGGAGTTTTCCCAGCCAATAATTGGCACAACAACTACCTCTATCCAGCTGGGTGAGGTTGCTTGGATGTATGACTTGAAAAACATTCATTTTTCTATGCTTCCTTCATTCTATGGGCTACCTAATGAAGATTCTATTTCCTTCATTAGGGACTTCTATGCCACAGTCCAAACTTTCCCCCTCGGTATTCTAAACGAGGATGAACTTAAAATGAGGTGTTTCCCTTACATATTGAAAGACAAGGCCAAAGCTTGATAGATGTCACTCCCTCCAGATTCTTTGATGACTTGGGAGGATGTTTACAACAAATTCATGGGAAAATTCTATTCCCACCAAAAAACATCATAGTTGAGAGCAAAGATTGCCACTTTCTCTCAGATGGAAGGAGAACCATTCTATGAAGCCTGGAAAAGGTTCAAACTGTTCCTCACTCAATGCCCCCATCATAGCTTTCCTCTGCAGTTGCAGAACTAATTCTTTTTTGATGTACTTACGCAACAATACCACATCATTTTCAACAATGGTACAAGAGGAGCTATGGGAGAGAAGACAGCTTCAGAGATGTACAAGCTTTTTGAGATGTTGAGTGCAAATTCCCAATAGAAAAGCTCACGAGTGAGAAGAGTTGAAATTCATGAAATCGATTCTAGCAATGAAGTTCAATTACAACTTGTTCAATTGACCAAGTAAGTTGCCCTTCTCACTACACAAGCCAACACCAATAATGAATATTATGGTTTGTGTAGCAATATAAGACATGGTACGGAAGCCTGTCCATATCATAAAGAAACACCATATGGACCTGAACATGTTAATGTTTTGGGAGTATATCAATAGAGACCAAGATTCGATCCCAATTCAAATACTTACAATCTTAGGTGGAGAAATCATCATAACTTCTCTTGAAGGCAAAACAACCCTCATTTCGCCCAAAGCTCAAATCAGTCAGGCTAGCAATTCTACCCGCCCATTCCAAGAAGTTTTCCCAATAAACCAACCCTGGAGGAAAACTTGAATTCTTTTATTCAAATCTGCAGAGATAACCAATCTAAAACCAATCAATAGTTGGACTTTGTAGAAGCTTCTATAAAAAAGGTGGAACATTTAGCTGAGCATTTGCAAAAAAAAAAAGGAAGAGCAAAGACTAACCGAATGGTCAAATTGGATCAAATAAATTCAATGAAGAGGAGATATTGAGTTTTTCATTTTGAAATCTCCAAGCAACATCTTACTAGAAGACGATAATTTTTAGTCCTAAGTAGGAGGTCACCCATTATTTTATTTTCCTTTCTTTTAGTTTGTTTTGTTTTTACTTTAAGAATGTGTGTAATAAAATTCAAATGAAATAATAGAAATTCATTTGTTTCAAAAATTGTTCCATTCTTAAAATTTTTCATTACAAAAAAAACTTAATTTATTTACTTGATTAACTTAGATTTTCATTAAAAAAATAAAAATTTAAGTTCCCTGCGTCCTTCGTCTTTCTTAGAGAATTCTACTATTTTTCAATTTAGGAGCTAAATACACAATGAGGGCTTAAAAAACATTAAAATTATCATGATTTAATGTACTTTAATTGATTAAAAAGATTTATAATTATATGATTTTATCATATTTTTATATAAATTTATTTTTTGGAATCACTGTTATTTTTATTGTTTTTTAAGTATTTTTTTTAAATAATTTAAAGACTCGAAGAAGAATACTCGAAGCAATACAAAACAAATATGTTGAGATAAAAATGAAAACAAGTCAAAAAATGGGAAAATGGAAAAATGGACAAAATTGCCCAACATCGCATTACGTTAGGAAATGTGCCTAGCCATGCTGCATCACATGGAAAATCTGGGTGCATCCACGCCCAACAATGTCAAATTATAGGTGAAACCGACCGCACAATGTCGAAGTAAATGCACAGTCGCCCATAAAATGCCAAAGTCTACACGCATCCGCGTGTATCACGCCGAATTCCTACACGCACCACTACCTATGTCAACGTCCATCCATTATGCATTTTAAGCCATTTTTCCCACTTTTTTTACCCTTTTTCTCACTTATAAATACCCATTTTCCCCATTGTAAAAAACACACTAAGAAACAATTTTCTTAGCTCTTTCTTTCTTTAGCTTTCTTTCTTTAGGAAGCTTTCTTAGTTTTTTTAGCTTTAAAGTTCTTCTCTTTTTGAAAAGAACTAGCTATGTTTTTGTAAATTTCTAGCTTTTGATTCAATTAATGGAAATGCAAATCCATTTGGAGGTTTTTCAAAAACAGAATTAGCATCAAAGTGCTACAAGTTTTTAAATTTTTTTTATGTTTTATTCTTATATGTTATATTTAATTTGTTTATAATTAAATTTAACATGGTATAATAATAATGTTGTTATGCTTGCGAATATTAAATAGGTAGTTAAAAATTTTCTCACAAAAATTTATCATTTCTTTAAATCAAATTTAAGTAAATAGTTAAGTCTTTTGCATTGTTAGATTAATTTTTGAAAACATATCATGGAGAATTATTTTTTTGGTAATTAATTAGTTTTTGTTATGACTAGTATTTCTTGATAAGATGTGGAAATTATATTAAACACAAAATCGATATTTAGGAATTAAATAGTGGAGACTACCCTTGTGTGATATAATTTGAGCCTAATTTCCTTTATTCTGAGTGAAATATATTTTTGTACTCCAAATACATTTCTTATTTCTTCAAATTTTTAGATGATCTCTATAGCTATTAACAATGAATGTATGAATTTTTTTGTCATCTTAATAGAGTGTCATATATTTTTATTATTTTTGCTTAGACTAAATGATTTAAGTAGAAATTGATAGTATATGCCTTTATCTCATTAATGCATGACTTCTACAAAAAAAAAAGAGACAAATCTGAGGTTATCTAAACCAAAATCAAATAGAAAAGCCACAAAATTAACCACTCACCAAAATCTTACAAAATTGTACAATCTGTACATGGGTTGGCTCTCTAAAAAATATATATATTGAAAATTATCTTTAAAAATAGAGAAATAGAATATATAGTATACTTTACATATTATGACCCATATAATATACAAAGTTGTGAGTAAAGGCCAATTACAAAAGAAAGTTATAGGAAGTAAATCTTTAAAAGTCATTGCATTTATTTTTCATACACTTCTAAAAGACATATATCTTGAAATTTTTGCTCAATGAGTTTGATTGATGCATGAAAATAATTTTTATATATGATATCTTTATAATTTATACATTCGATTCCTTTCATGAGATCAACGTTAAAATAACACTTTGAGCTTTTCTTCTTTATACATATGCGAACATATAAGTTCATTTCTACACATAAACTCTTTCGCATATAAATTAATATGAGTATTTGAACCCATAGGATTCAGTATTTTTGAGAGTATTGACTTGTGAGGAATAGAGTCTAAGCGAAATTGGATTCTTGACATTGAATTTGAGTGAAATAAAATTGATACATTTTTTATATGAAATATGAAATTGATTTTCAAGTAATTGTTATAATAAATCATGACTATTTAAGAAGATGAAAATAACTTATGATTTAGATTTTAATTATGATCTTAAAGGAGATTAAAAAGTATAAGACATTTTTTGTGTTCTTTTTCATTTTATTTTCTTTTATTCTTAAGTTAATTTTTGATTTTGTTGTAATTTTAGTTTATTTTTTTATATTTTATTTGTTTATTTTTGTTATTTCTTTTAATTTTTACATTTAGTTCAATGTCTGTAGGTAGTATTATTGAAAACCCTCAAGAGACTTAAACTAATCCACTAGGGAAATCTAGGGGTTTAAAGATGTGTCAATCTATGGAAGTGATTTAAGATAATTTAATTTTTAGTTTTTATTGCTTCTCTTTCTAAAGGACTAGTAAGAAGCCGGTTAGGGGTTGTGATAAGTGCTTAAAAAGTACTAAAATTACCATGATTTAATGTACTTTAATTGATTTAAAAGATTTATATTTATATGATTTTATCATATTTTTATATAAATTAATTTTTTCGGAATCATATGTATTTTTATTGTTTTTCAGGTATTTTCACTTCAAAAATAATTTAAAAACTTGAAAAATAATATTGGAGGCCATATATCACAAATATGATGAAAAATAATATGCAGAAAAATAAAAAAAATGGAAAAATGAAAAAATGGACAAAACTGCCTAACGTCGTCGCACCATGCCGAGAAACACGCGTAGCCGCATCGTACCACCCTAATCAACACGCCCAGTCCCACAGCACTACGTCAAGAAATGTGTCTAGTCGCGTTGCATCATGCATACTTATGCATGCGTGCCCAAAAATGCTGAAATCCACATGTAGTTGCTCGTACAACGCCAAAGTTTGGCGCATCCCCACGCATCATGCGGAAGTTTGGCGCATCCCCATGCATCATGCTGAATTCCTACACGCGCCACTACCTGTATCAGTGCTTGCATTAGCACCCATCCATTCTATATCAATGTCAGTCCATTACGCGTTTTAAGCCATTTTTATCATTTTTTCCACATTTTTACCATTTTCCTCACCTATAAATACCCCCTCTCCCCCATTGTAAAAACACACCAAAGAACAATTTTCTTAGCTCTTTCTTTCTTTAGCTTTCTCTCTCTATATAAAGCTTTCTTAGTTTTTTTTTAGTTTTTATTTTTAAAGTTCTTCTCTTTTTGAGAAGAACTAGCTATGTTTTGTAAATTTCTAACTTTTGATTCAATAAACGAAAATGCAAATCCGTTTGGAGGTTTTTCAGCAATATAATTAGCATCAAAGTATTGTAAGTTTTTACATTTATTTTTTATGTTTTATTTAATTTGTCTATGATTAAATTTAGCATGTCAGACTTTTTGTAAATATGATATAATAATAACATTGTTATATTTCCGGAATATTAAATAGGTAAAAATCTTTATAAAATGAATTTATTTTTTTATTCATGATTTTATATTAAGGATGTTAGAGAGAAATATATAATTTTTAATTATAAACTTAAATCTAAAAATTAGATTTTAAGGTTTAGTTTGGTATAATATAGAGTAGTGTTATTTTATTTGTTGGTACAATTACCCGGTAGTTAGATTGAAAATCTATTCTAAAAGTTTTTATAAAAACTATTATTCCAAAATGTATTGACGACATATTTTAAGTAATAGTTTTAAAACTTGAAAATTAATACTCAAATAATTAAATTCTTGGGTTTAATTTGGAAACCTTGAATAAAGTTTAAACTGTCTAACCCTACAAAATGTGGCATTTAAATGGTTCATTTTCAATCTCTTAGAAAAAATTAATTAATTTAATTAACCAAATTAATCATTAACCCCACCAATAGGTGTTAATTGATTTGTTTAATTAATAAAGAATATAAAATGTGTCATTTAAATGGTTCATTTTCAATCTCTTAGTAAAAATGAATTAATTTAATTAACCAAATTAATTATTGAACCCACCAATAGGTGTTAATTCATTGGTTTAATTAATAAAGAATATCTAACCCTACCAAAAGTGATATTCATATAAAAAAGAGAGAATCAATAAATATTAATTTATATCTTTATTAACCTAAATAATATGAGGAAGCATAATTAATTTAGTTATTATATCGATAAATACTCCACTATTATAAATGATAATTTTTTTGCGTAAATGTTTATTTTTATATTATTAGATTAGGAAAACACAAAACCCAAAATATCGTGACAGGATGTTTATGATTTAATTTCGTTTTTAAAAGTTTGACTAATAAATTAAAAACTACATATATTCTTTCCTTAGATCCACCTTAGGAATATACTTGTTATTTTTATAAAATAATTCGTGCACTTGTGAGGGTTTTACAAATATAAAACCAAAGTATTTGGAGGATTGGCGATGCCAGTTTTTCTCATCAATACATAAGAGGATGATGGTCCATTTCAACTACAAGTAGCCACGAGAGATGTTGGAGAGAGGTAGAAAATGATGAAGGACTATTCAATGCCAATCATTGGCAATGCAACTTCTAGCATACAATTGCAAGTGGCTACAAAGAACTATGAATTGAAAAAGATTTATTATTCTTTGTTTCCTTCCTTTTACGGTATCTCTAATGAAGACCATTTGCATTTTATTAGAGAATTATGTGCTATTGTCTAAACCTTTCCACTGTATGGAATTGATGAAGACCGGTTTAGTATGAGGTGTTTTCCCTAAACCCTCAAGGATAAAACTTATTCATGGTTCATTACTCTACAGACGAGTTCCCTAACAACTTGGGAGGAAGTCTATAAAAAGTTTATGGGTTGGTTCTATTCCTATCAAAAGACTACTGATCTAAGGATGAAGATAGCAAGGTTTTTTCAAATGGATGAAAAGCCCTTTCATGAAGCTTGGGAAAGATTCAAACTCCTTTTTCATTCAATTTCCTTATAATAGATTTCCATTATAACTATAGAACCAATTCTTTTATGATGGATTAATACTACAGAGTCAATACATGGTTGATAATGCTGTTGGAGGAGCTGTGGGAGAAAAGACCATAGAGGAAACCTATATTCTCTATGAGCTGTTGGGTTCTAATTCACAACAAAGAAGTACTAGAAGAAGGAGAGTAGGAGTCAATGAAGTTGGCTTCGGTAATGAAATGACCTTGCAACTTGCTGAATTGACTAAGAAAGTGAAACTTTTCACTACCCACCAAATGCCAAATCAAGAAATGTGTGATTACCAAACAATTACCAAGCCTACACCCAATGTCAAACACTAAGGCCAAATAAAAACGACCCTTATCCACCAAATCAATCTTTTAAGCCAACCTTAGAGGATAGCTTGAATGCTTTTATTCAAGTTAGTCATGACAACCAATTGTAAATAATCAAAGGTTGAGCACCATGGAGGCTTCAGTTAAAAGGATTGAAACTAAAGTTAGGAAACTAGCAAAACAAATGCAAGGGTAAAACCCAAGAAAGTTTCCCAATTAACCTAAACAAGAAAAGGATGTAAGAACCCTTAGAAGTGGTAAGGAAGTCAATACTAGTTTACCTGAAATATCTAAAGATCTACCTTATAGTTCAGGTAACAAAGAAGGTGAAATTCTAGTCTCACCAAAAGGAGAGATAAGTGCTAAACTTGACAAACCTGTGGAAAAAATCATTAGGGAGTTTTCTGACATCCCCAAAATTCAAAAGACAATAGAGCCACACCAATTGCAAGTGCCTTTTCCAAACTGACTGAAAGAATCCAAACAAGATAAGTAATTCTATGATCTTTTTAATATGTTTTCTAAAGTAAATATCAATTTACCATTATTAGAAGTGATCATGAATGTGCTCTCCTATGCTAAGTTTTTCAAAGAGTTGAACACTAAGAAAATGAGGTATGAACTTAATGAGTGAGTAGTAGTATCAAAAATTTCTAGTGCTATACTTTGACATCGACTTCCCCCTAAGTTGAAAGACATTGGAAGTTTTATCATAAACATAACTATAGGGGATAGGAAGGTTGCTAAAGCAATGCTTGATTTAGGTGCTTGTATAAACTTGATGCCCTACTCTATATTCTTACAGCTTCATTTAGGAGATTTAAAACCCACAACTATACCCCTTCAACTTGCAGATAGATCTCATAAGTATCTAAAGGGAATAGTTGAGGATGTGCTCGTAGAGGTAGACAAGCTGATAATACTTGTTGACTTTATGGTTCTAGATATGCAAGAAAATCCATCCTTGGATAGCGAGCACACAATACTACTTGGTAGACCATTTATGGTAACTACCAAGATTATTATTGATGTCAAAGATGGAAATTTGACAATGATAGTTTTAGGAGAGACTGTTCATTTTAAAGTTTTTGATTCTTCACCTTTTCCTTCTGATTTTGCCATCGATTAAGTATTCAATGTTGACCCTTTGATAATATTGTGCAAAGCACCTTTTCTAGAATCATAATAGAAGATGAGCTTGAAAGTTTTCTTACACTTGAAGAGGTTGAAGAAGATTTAGATGAGTAAACTAAGGGGTATCTTGAACAACTAGATAGTAATGAACTAATGAAAAAATCTAGTACACTCTTAATCTACTCAGTTCCCCATATAGTAAAAAGGTCAATCCACCTGAACTTGAACTCAAAGACTTACCTAAGAACTTAAAATACATGTTTCTAGGAGAAGGAGAAACTTATCCAGTGATAATTTCTTTAACATTCACCAAAACCCAAGAAAAGGAACTTATAAAAGTGCTTAAGAAGTTTAAGAAAGCCATAGGTTGGAGTATCAGGGATATAAGAGGCATTAGTCCTACAATGTGTATGCATAAGATCAACTTAGAGGATGGTGCTAAACCCGTATGAGAGGCCCAAAGAAGTCTAAACTCAAACATGTAAGAGGTAATTAAGAAATAAATTCTTAAATTGTAAGAAGAAGGAATTATCTACCCTATTGCAAAAAGTAAGTAGGTTAGTCCAGTGCATGGGGAACCCAAGAAATTTGGGATAATAGTTGTTAAAAATGACAAAAGTGAATTAGTGCCCACTAGAATAATCACTGGATGAAGGATGTGTATAGATTTCAAGAAATTGAATTTATATACTAAAAAGGATCACTTTCCTCTTCTATTCATTGATCAAATAAAGATTAGTTGGGCACGAATTTTACTGTTTTCTAGGTGGATTTTCTAGATATTATCAATTACCTATAGTACCAGAAGATTAGGAAAAGACCACATTTATATGTTCTTTTGGGACATTTTCTTTTCGAAGAATTTGAGTTATGCAATGCCCTCACCACGTTCGAAAGATGTATGATGTCTATCTTTTCGGACATGGTGGAAAAATTCATTGAGGTTTTCATGGATGATTTCTCTATCTTTGGAAACTCATTTGATGATTGCTTACATAAATTGACTTTGGTTTTAGAAAGATGCATTGAATGCAATCTAACTTTTAGTCGGGAGAAAAGTCATTTTATGGTTCAACAATGGATAGTGTTAGGACATATCATTTCAAACAAAGGTATTGAATTTGATAAGGAAAAAGTTGAACTGATTTCCAAATTACCTCCCCTACATCTGTTAAGGGGATATGAAGCTTCTTAGGACATGCATGATTTTATAGACGATTTATTAAAGATTTCTCTAAAATAAGTCGTTCCTTTTGTAACATGTTATCAAAAGATTTTAATTTTAATTTCAACAATGAATTTCTTATTGCCTTTAATACCTTGAAAGAGAAGCTAATATCTGCCCCTATTATTAGGACACCAAATTGGTCTTTACCCTTTGAAATAATGTGTGATGCTTTCAATTATGCTATCGGAGAAGTCTTGGGACAAATAGTGGATACATGTTTACATGTCATCTACTATGTTAGCAAAACAATCAATGACACCCAGATGAATTATACTACCAATGAAAAGGAATTCTTGGCTTTAGTATTTTCTTTAGACAACTTTAGGTCTTATTTAGTAGGATCTAAAGTGATTGTGCATTCTAATCATGCTACTTTTAGATACCTATTAAGGAAACTGAATGCCAAGCCAAGATTAATCAGGTGGATCTTACTCTTACAAGAATTTGACCTAGAAATCAAAGATAAGAATGGTAGTGAGAACTTAGTAGCTAACCATTTTGTCTAGGTTAGTTTCTGACTTCAATTTTCTTAAAGGTGAGAGTAATGAAGATATAGGTCAAACCTTTCCTGATGAACATTTATTTTCAATGGGTCCAAACTCATGGTATGCTAATATTGTAAACTATCTTGCCATTGGTGTTTTGAGACCTAGCACTTCATATTATGACCATAAAAGGTTCTTTAAAACTATCAAGGACTATTTCTAGGATGACCCTTATTTATACAAGATTAGTCAAGATCAAGTCATCTAGAGATGTGTACCTGAAGAAGAACATAAGGGATTTTGACTTTTTGTCATAGAAATCATTGTGGGGGCCATTTTGGTGGCAAAAAGACAACCTGTAAGGTATTACAGTTTGGATTCTTTTGGCCCACTCTTTTTAAATATGCTCATATGTTTTATGCACAATGTGATAGATGCAAAAGAATAGGTAACATATGCAAAAGTCATGAAATGCCTTTGACATATAATTTATTTGTTGAACTCTTTGATGTATAGAGGGTTGACTTTATGGGTCCCTTTCCCCCATCCAATGGTCTTTAATATATTTTGGTTGCTGTGGATTATGTATCCAAGTAGGTAGAAGCTATTCCCACTAAAACCAATGATGCTAATGTTGTTTTAAAATTCTTGAAAGATTCAATATTTAGTAGGTTCAAAATGCCTAGAGCTATAATAAGTGATGGAGGTAGCCATTTTTGTAACAAAATCTTTGATGGAGTACTAAAAAGGTACAACATCACACATAGAGTAACTACTCCATATCATTCTCAAACTTCTAGTTTAATAGGAGTAAGTAATAGGTAAATCAAGGGAATTCTAGAATGCATCGTGTGTCTTTCAAGAAAGGATTGGGCAATCAAGTTTAATGATGCCTTATGGGTATACGTCATAGCTTACAAAACACCCATTGGGATAGGCCCTTATCGGTTAATCTTTGGGAAAGCATGCCACCTTCTATTGAACTTGAACACAAGGCTTACCGAGTAATTAAAGATTTAAACATGGACTTAGATAAAGTAGAATAAAAATGGTTACTCCATCTTAATGATTTGGAAGAAATTAGGAACGAAGCCTATGAGTGTGCCAAATTATACAAAGAGCGTACTAAGTGCTATCATGACAAGAGGTTAGTTCCTAAGACTCTACACCCTAGAATGAAGGTTATTTTATTTAACTCTTGTATGAGATTATGTCCAAGAAAACTGAGATAAAGATGGTATGGACCATTCAAAATAGTCCAAGTATTTGCTCATGAAGCAGTAGAACTATTGGATTCCAAGACACAAACACCATTTAAAGTCAATAGGAATTGTGTGAAGCCTTATTTAGAAGGACCATATAACACTACCAAAATTGATTGCATATGGAGGAGTAATCCTTAGCACCATAATGATACATTTTACTAAGACGTTAAACTAAGAGTTGGATGGGAGGCAACCCATTATTAAAAGGTAATTTATTTTATTAGTTTGTTTTATTAACTTTTTTTATTAGCACTTTATTTATTTTATTGCATAAAATAATTGTTTGTTAAGATGTGTTAGAGTACTTGTTTTTATGATTTGAATATGATGTTGGATGCAATTAGCGTTTTCCATCAAAATCCTTAACACATAAAGCAATTTGGTAACTTTTCTATCCCTTCTCTTTTACAATTTGTATTTATTTTACATTGGGGACAATGTAGATCTTATGTTGGCGGTAGTAGAATTTAAAAGTTACACAATTTAAGATAAATATACTTTTTTTTATAAACAATGGGCCCTTATTTTGCTTATTTCGTTGTGTATTTTCACATTAATTGTTTCCTTTAATTTATTTTTTTCTTTTATATATGTATGTTATTTTCTTTATTTGCGTGTTTAAGTAAATTATAGTGTTTAAATTTTGTTCACAAAAATTGATCATGTCTTAGAATTAAATTTAAATGATGATTAAGTATTTTTGTAGGATTAATATAAAAAATACTTTCAAGTTTTAAGAAATCTTCAGAAATACCCCTAAGGTTTCAAAAAATTCAAAAATACCTTTAAAATATAACATAAGTTAAATTTAAAGGAAGTGAATAGTAATATTTCTAAAATGGATGATGAAAAAATAAATCAAGAAATAATATACAGAGAGACAGAAGACATAGTAGGATATTTTTCACAAAAAATGATAATAAGTAAAAAGTAATTTGAAAAAATTCAAAAAACAAAGTTAAATCTTAAAAAAAGGATATGGATTTAAAGTCCTATCATTTTATTAAAAAAATTATTCCCTAGGAAAAACATAATTTATTATGGCATAAGTAATAAGGAAATGAGTATTAAGATCACAAATACAAAAGGAAGGTATAATATACCATTAATTGATAAAGAAATTATATTAAATAAGCTATCAAAAATTCCTCATCAAGACAAAGAAAAAAATGGATACATTCAAATATTAATAAAAGCTCATTTTATAGAAGGAATAAATATACCAATAAAAATAGCATTATTAGATAACAAAATAATAAATGGGAAATATGTCTTATTAGGAATGATCCATGGCAATTTAGGATATCAAAAGTTAAAATTTACAACATATCCTAGATTTGCTATTAATATACATGATAAAAATCTAAATCAAGTATTAAATCTAGCTTATGAATTTGAGAAAGGAGAATTAATGAAAGAAGGAAATCATCCATTTTCAATACATTATCTATTAGCATATTCTTTAACAAATAGTAATAATAGTTCAATATACGGACAAAATAAATTTATAGAACTAGACAAAACTTTTAAGGAACTTGTACAAATAATAAAACCAAAAATACTAACAGACTTTGAAATACCAAAAGAATAGAAATTAAATATTAAATAAAAATCCTTGATAAGAGGAAGAAAAAGTAATACTGTTAAAACTAATAGGATGTCAAGGTTTACTTTTATACACCATGAAGGAGAAACTTCTAACCAAGAAGAAGTTAAAAAACTAGAAAATGAAGTCAAAATAATGAAGGCATTAGTTCATGATTGTATATTAGGGAAAAATAATGTTTAGAGATAAAATAAAAAAAATATGCATTTAAAAGTAAATGGAAGCCTAATAGGTGTAGCAAAAAATCAAGCAACATTATTTGAAACTGTACAATTATTAACAGAGGAAATGGATTTAGTCCAAGAATGAAACATAAAATGTTTGCAAGAAATAATAGATATACAAAAGGAATTACTAAAGGAAATAAAGGAATGTGGTTATAATAAATTACAACAAGATATGCACAAGGAATTTTCAGAATTAAGAAAAGATGTATACAATATACATAGAAATAATGAAATAATAGGTTATAAATATGATCTCTTAGAAGGACTAAAAGAAGAACCACCTAGGAGATTAGATTCCCTTATTCCTAAAAATGAGATACGAAAAAATGAAGAACAATCTAAGAAGAAAGAGATAATTCTAATTTAATGGAATATAAAAAAGAATTAGAAAGAAAATTCATGGACTCTGAAAATAGGGATATAAAAACATTAGTTAGTTTATTGACATTAACCAATGAAGAAATAGAAGAACATTATAATGAAAAAACTTTGTACTAATAAAGAAGAGGATGATATGACAACAATCAGTGAAACTAATTTTGAATCAGAAAACATGACCTCAACAGGTCATATGAAACCAATTTTATTACTAGTCCCTTACCAAGAAGGAACATCTGACCTATATAGGGGAGAAACAACTAGGAAAAGAACAAAACAACCTAATACCATAAATAGAAGAAGACAACCACCTAAAATGGAGGAAAGGTTGCATTGGGGAACTAGAGGTTGTATTCCACCAGAGTTCAAACTCCATGATAATTATAAATTTGAACTTCTAGATTTAGAATGGATAAGAGATAGGAAGAAAGCCTTAGATGAATGGTCTAGTGGAATGAGTGTGCTCATACAAACTTCTCAAACTACCCAAACAAATCATTTAACCTGTAGAGTGCTTATAGCGCATAAGATGACCGAAAATGTTAAAGTTTGGTTTTCAAACTTAAAAGATCAACAAAATTTGTTAATACATGGAAATTATTCGACATGAAGGGAATACTTGGATACAATAATAAATGAAATATACAAAGAATTTATTGGAGAAGATAAATGAAGGACTATCATTGAATCCAGTGAAAATGAAATCAATGAAGCTAAATGGAATCTAACAAATATTTAAATTTGTAACATGTGTTATGTAGTTTCTTTTATTTGTGAATATGAAATATATTATCACAAATTACCACTGTCTATGAAAACAACTTATAAAGAAATGTTTTTCCAAAAAATACCTAGAACACTACATAAAACCTTAACAGAAAATTGGGAACAAAGGAATAGAGAAACTATACCATATACTCTAAGAGGAATAGAGAAACTATGCTAAGAAAGAAAAGAATATAAAAAAATAAGAGAAAATGATAAAATCTGCTATGATACAAGAGATTTTAGAATACCAGAAAAATATGAATGTAATATAAAATCTTAAAAACAAAAATATAAATATAAAAATATGAAATATTTAAAAAATATAAATTTGGAAAACAAAATTTCCAAAAATATAAAAAGATATTTAATAGAGAAAACTACAAGAAAATATATTTTAGAAGAAAAAAGTATAAACCTTTTGAAAAAAAAGAATTATTGTCCTTCAGGAAAGAAAAACTGCATATGTTGGATCTGT
Organism: Hippophae rhamnoides; assembly: GCA_033030585.1. Taxonomy (NCBI): domain Eukaryota; kingdom Viridiplantae; phylum Streptophyta; class Magnoliopsida; order Rosales; family Elaeagnaceae; genus Hippophae; species Hippophae rhamnoides. The sequence continues at coordinate 33,884,367 of CM065435.1, read as the reverse complement.
AATGAAGAAGGAAATTATGCTAACGAATGTCTAAGTAGACTTCAACATAAAAGGGAATTTCCATAAAAAGCAAAAATCTTAGAAAAAGCTTTCAAAATGGAATTAGAACCAATCGAGGAATTTGATATATATGATACTTATAGTATCTATCTATTGGAAGAAACTGAGGAAGAAATAATTGACTCAGAATTTGAACACTCAAATTGTGGATATTCTTCATCAGAAGATGAATGATTTCTATAGTATTACAAATCCAAATAGTACTTACATTAAAGTAGGACTAAAATTCAAAGACTATAACACTTATCATTTACATGCATTTATAGATATATGAGCTAATTTGTGCGTAGCCAGTAGATATGTATTTCCAAACAATAATTGAAAACAAGCACCAAAATATTTAATGATAAGAATTATTAATAATTAGGGGTGTGCATTGATGCGTATTTTCACAAGTGTACAAATCGTTCAAGTAATAAAGTGTACAAAAGTACGGATATCGAACCCACAAGGAATGGCGTTACTAAGTATCGAAATTGACTAATCCTAATTTTATTTGAAAATTGAATTTTTGAATTTGTTTAAGAAGTAAATTAACATAAAACTAAACGCAAATAACAAAATTTAATGTTGTTCACAAATGATTAAAAACGCTAAGGCATTTGATTTCGCTAAATCAATTCAATCCGATTTCAAGTTATGTTATATGAGAATCAAAGTTAAAAGTGATGGTTGAAAAACCCAAATTTACCTAATACTCTCTCTCGAGTTATATTAGAATTACTTATCTATGAAAACCGACTATATTTCTATGAAGATTTAATCACAAACAAGCACATTAAGATTTATGGAATTTCTAGAATAACCGCATACATCATGCATTACTTCTCACACTCGCATTCAACATACGATATTTATCACAAGAAGCGTTCATTACACATCTCCTCTCGGTCTCAATATAATGCAACAAATCATTTAAATCTTGATCAGAAATTTAAAAGCATTAAGCATCGAAATAAATACTCAACTTGAAAACAATGAATTCATATAACGATAACACAAGAAATCAGATTTTCATGATTCAACTACATCATAGCCTTAGCAAAAACGAATTAGTTCATAACAAAAATAAGAACAAACATATTCTCAATTGAATCCATGAACAAACAATCTGAATAAAATGCAGAAAATAAAAGCTAAGGAGAAGAGATGAAAAACTCTTGAAGAGGAAGACTTGGTAGCAACAATGGTGATGATCCTTCAAGCTTCTCCAACCTTTCTCTCCAAAATTTCCTTTTCTCCTGCAAAAATAACTCAATTATGCTCTCTCTGCCATCCCCCTCTTTTTCCATCATAATGTATATATAGATCTAGGGTTTGGGGGGTAATTTTGGAACAAAACAACATAAAATATGTGTTTTCGGACGAAACTCACCGGCGGCGACATTATTATCACTGCGGTGAGATTTTTGGAAAATTAAATTTTGGGTTTTCGGATTTTGGCTGGCGGCCAAAATAATGTGGCTGGCGACGAGATTCTTTGGCCGGCGGCGAGAATTATTTGGCTGGCGGCGAGATGAGTTTACCAAAATTTGTGCGCTCGGGAAGATTTTCGCCTGCGGCTAGATGAATATGGCCGGCGGCGAGACACTTTGGCCGGTGGCAAGAGTACTTTGGCCGGCGGCGAGATTCACTTGACCAAAATCCGTGCTCCCTGAATGATTTTCAACATTTTCTCAGTACTTTTGGAATTTTGTTTTCTTTTTATTTTCATTCAATCCCGATCATTGTACTTTGTCCCTAACTTCTTCAAAATCATGATTTTACCTGAAATTGCACTTTAAACACGAAATACCCGTGAAATGTCATTTCCGGATTAAATAATCAAATAAACACAATTTTCACACAAATATCAACATTTAAATCATAACAAAAATGAAATAATTTAGTTCTTATCAACAACCCCCAACCAGCTTCTTGCTAGTCTCTAGCAAGAAAAGCGATCTATTTAATAAATTCAAAGGAGACATTAAGAGAAACTTCAAAGAAAATTTTATTCTATTTACAAAATTACATTAAGCGTATGCAATAAGCCTTTAAACCCCTAGGCGGCCCTAGTATGACGAGTTGTAGTCTCGTGAGGGCTTCCAGTGATGATACCCACAAACATCTTACCTATAACTATCCTAACTTAAAACAATAAAATCACACAAAAATTAATTTGCACAAATGTCTCAAAAATTGTAAATAACACACAACACATAGAATCATTAAATGTCACCTAAGCTTTAAGAAATCTCAAATGCCAATTTCACTTTTGTTATTGACTCTTAAACATCCATCAAACCACAAACCAATTGCCATAATGATCGGATAATATTATGCATAACATCTGCAAACAAAAAAGGTGAAATCTCAAACTCCATAGACTCACTCTTCAAAACTCTCTCCACTAATGAAGGAAAATACACCACTTCGGATCAATAGGACTTTATGAGGCTTGTAATGTTAGGCTTAGGTATTTGGTTAAGAAAGAATGGGAAGTGTCAAAATACAAATAATAGCACTTATTAGATTAAACATAACCAATTAAGTAAAAGAGTAACACCATTTAACCCAAATTGTTTCTTCCGATCATAACCCATTTTTCCAAAGATAAACAAAATTATTCCTCAATCTTTCACCTCAGTACATCCATTACTAACACTCTTTTATTTACTAGAGTGTGAAGGCCCCTTTTTTCTCTTTTTTTTCCTTTTCTTTTCTTTGTTTTTTTAAACATAACCCCCAACCAATTTCTTCCAATATATGTGGAAGATGTCTTATTTTTTTTATTCCATCCTTACTCCAATTTCTCTTGAAAAGTTTGTGTTCAAAATTAAGTGCTCTTAACAAATAAGGTAGGAATTATATATATAAATATTGGCTAAATAAAAGGTAGGTTATAGAAGGCAAAAATAAAGAAAAATAAGGCTAATAATATATTTAAATAGGCTCAATGAGGTAACTAGTGATATAAAGATAACAAGGTAGGCTTAAAATGGCACAATCGATCCAAAAATGGCCTATATCCTATCCTAAACAGTGCAATTCCAAATTATTTCGCCTCAAGAGGTTTTCAAATGAGTTCTAGAGTTTGTTAAGATCACAAAAATGTCCATGAAAAATTCGCACATAAGACTTCTCTAAGCATTTAGACTAATCAACCAAATCATACCACATACCAAAAGAGTCGCCAACTAGGTAAAATCAACATTTGAAATTATCTTTAAACAGAAGCAAAATTTAATGTCTTCTAAAAGCTACTTGTTATCACAATCACAATATTATCATCAACGTGCAAATTAAAATAAGTAAAATGCAAATAAAATAAAAAATAAAAATAAAAGAAATTAAATCAAAATGTAGAAAAATAAATGGAAAATCAAAATTAAACACAAATAAACACACAAACAAAACTAATAAAAATGAAGGGAAGAAAAGATTTACCATTTACCGCACCCCCAACCAAAACCTTACATTGTCCTCAATGTAAGAAAGAAAAACTACAAATGGTTTTTTTTTACCTGCAAGACAAATAAAATAAGCAAATTTAATTAAAAATAAAATTATCATAAAATGAAGTGCAGAATTTAAAATTTCTAAAATAAAATGAGATAAAAGATGAGAAAACAAATCTGATGGGTTGCCTCCCATTAAGCGCTTTAAGTTATAGTCATTAGCTAGACTTTATGTTATCTTTCTGCTTGTTGAATTCTCCGTCAAAATATGGCCTCAACCATTGTCCATTTACCTTGAAAGTTCCCTTTGTTTCATGACTGATCTCAATTGTTCCATAAGGAAACACCTTGGTTACTAGAAAAGGTCCTGACCAACGAGATTTTAGCTTTCTTGGAAAAAGTCTAAGACGGGATTTATAAAGCAGCACTTTTTGTCCCACCTCAAAGTTTTGCCTCAAAATGTGCTTATCATGCCAAACCTTCATCTTGTCCTTGTATATTCGGGCATTCTCATAAGCATCATTCCTCATTTCATCCATCTCATTTGTTGCAAATTTCACAAGGCAAGCTTCTAGTGGTAGCAATGGAGTTCTCTCCTCAAAATTTTCCGAGATTAACTTGTCAAGAGTGTTAATTTGAAAACAAGAATGTACCTCACTTGGAAATTTTATTGCTTCAAAAACATCAAAATTCACTTGTTTATCTTACACCCGTAGAATGAGTTTTCCTTACTTAACATCAATCAATGTTCTTCCAGTTGCAAGGAACGGTCTCCCCAATATCAACGGTACCTCTCTATCTTCCTCCATGTCAAGCACCACGAAATCTACAGGGAAAATAAATTTGTCAACTTTAATTAAAACATCCTCAATTACCCCTCGAGGATATTTCACCGATCGATCTGCTAATTGTAGAGAGATTGAAGTGGGTTTTACTTCTCCCAGGCCTAGTTTTCTGAAAATAGAAAGTGGCATCAAATTAATGCTTGCTCCTAAATCCCATAGGACTTTATCAAAATTGCAACTTTCTATAGTACAAGGTATAGTAAAACTTCTTGGGTCTTTCAATATCTGTGGTAGTTTTCTTTGAAGAACTGCACTACACTCCTCATTTAGCATGACAGTTTCATAATCTCCCATCTTCCTCTTCTTTGATAGAATTTCCTTCATGAATTTTGCATACTTGGGTATTTGTTCCAACATCTCTGCAAAAGGAATGTTAATATGCAATTTCTTAAAAATATCCAAAAATTTATCAAATTGATTATCAAGCTTTTTCTTATTCAATCTTTGAGGTTATGGGATAGGAGGCTCATATTTCGCATTTGGGGAAGGTTGAACATCTTGGGATGTTGATGGCTTTTCTTTAGATTTTTCCATAATTTTCTCTGATTTCCCTTTCCATTCAAGTTCTTTACCGCTTCTCAATGTGATAGCCTTTACATGCTCTTTGGGATTTATTGTGTCACTAGGCAATGATCCTTGAGACCTTTCTGCAATCTGCTTTGAAAGCTGCCCTAGTTGGTTTTGGATGTCCCTGTTTATTGCCTCTTGATTTCTGAAATTTTCTCTTGTCTCCTCAATGAACTTTCCCAAAATTCCTTCCAAATCTGTTTGTTTCTTCTCTTGGGGTTGGTAGGAAGATGATGACAGTTTGAATCCCCCTTGGATATTTCCCCATGACAAATTTGGATGATTTCTCCAACCTGGATTGTAGGTGTTAGAATATGGGTTATGTTGAGGTTTTTGAAAATTGAAAACATAATTTGCTTGCTTAGCATTTGGTGAAGCAAATGGATTTCCAGCTTGGCACTCGATACTAGCATGATTTCCACCACATAAATCACATTGTGTAGTTGGTTTGGATTCAAATTTGGATGATAAAGAATCCATCTTCCTTGAAAGAACAGCAACTTGAGCCGACAAAGCATTCACTGAATCAATTTCATGCACTACTGCTGGTATTTTTGCAATTACCCGCTCTGAATGCCACTGCTTGTTGTTTTCTGCCATAATCTCTAACAACTCATGAGCATCCTCCAGTGTTTTTCCCATTAAAGAACCTCCAGCTACAGCATCAATCATTGCACGATAGTTTGAAACCAACCCATTATAAAATGTAGAGACTTGCAGCCAAATTGGTATACCATGATGTGGGCACTTCCTCAACATTTCTTTGAATCTTTCCCAAGCTTTATACAATGATTCTTGGTCATATTGTGTAAAAGATGTGATTTCATTCCTCAATTTTGCTGTCTTAGCAGGAGGAAAGAACTTGGACAAGAATTTCTGAACCAATTCATTCCATGTTGTAATTGATCCCGGTGGTAATGAGTTTAGCCACTCCTTGGCTTTATCCCAAAGTGAAAAAGGAAAAACCCTCAATCTTATAGCATCTTCAGACACACCATTTATCTTGTAAAGATCACTCACCTCCAAAAAGTAAGCAATATGTGCATTTGGATCATCCTTTGACATTCCCCCAAACTGATTTGATTGAACCATTTGGATAAAGGATGGTTTTATCTCAAAGTTATTTGCTTGAACAGTTGGCATCCTTATACCCGAAGTAGTTCCAGTAACATTAGGCACAGCATAATCCCTCAAAGCTCTATGATTTCCACCTCTCTCAACAAATGGTGGATCCATAGTTGATTGTCTATTAGAAGGTGAGGTTGAACGCCTTCTTTCTTGGTTTAGACGCCTAAATGTTCTATCAATCTCTGGATCAAATGGAAATTGGTTAAGGCTTCTTGTACGTCTCATACAACAATCCTACAACCAGAAAATTAACTAGCACAAAAACAACACAAAGTTACCTTCTTCTTTTTTATGATAAATGAAATAAAAGAGCAAAATATACAAAATTAAAAATGAAACAATGATAAAGCAAATTAACTTCAAATTAAAACTAAGATTAGGTAGTATCGATATTAATAAAATCAAACCGACAAGCACCAAAAGATTTAATGATAAGAATTACTAATAATTAGGGGTGTGCATTGATGCGTATTTTCGCAAGTGTACAAATCGTTCAAGTAATAAAGTGTACAAAAGTACGGATATCGAACCCACAAGGAATGGTGTTACTAAATATCGAAATTGATTAATCCTAATTTTATTTGAAAACCAAAATTTTGAATTTGTTTAAGAACTAAATTAACATAAAACTAAACGCAAATAACAAAATTTAATGTTGTTCACAAATGATTAAAAACGCTAAGGAATTTGATTTTGCTAAATCAATTCAATCCGATTTCAAGTTATGTTATATGAGAATCAAAGTTAAAAGTGATGGTTGAAAAACCCAAATTTACCTAATACTCTCTCTCGAGTTATATTTGAATTACTTATCAATGAAAACTGACTATATTTCTATGAAGATTTAATCACAAACAAGCACATTACGATTTATGGAATTTCTAGAATAACCATATACATCATGCATTAGTTCTCACACTCGCATTCAACATACGGTATTTATCACAAGAAGCGTTCATTATACATCTCCTCTCGGTCTCAATATAATGCAACAAATCATTTAAATCTTGATCAGAAATTTAAAAGCATTAAGCATCGAAATAAATACTCAACTTGAAAACAATGAATTCATATAATGATAACACAAGAAATCAAATTTTCATGATTCAACTACATCATAGCCTTAGCAAAAATGAATTAGTTCATAACGAAAATAAGAACAAACATATTCTCAATTGAATCCATGAACAAACAATCTGAATAAAATGCAGAAAATAAAAGCTAAGGAGAAGAGATGAAAAACTCTTGAAGAGGAAGACTTGGTAGCAACAATGGTGATGATCCTTCAAGCTTCTCCAACCTTTCTCTCCAAAATTTCCTTTTCTCCTGCAAAAATAACTCAATTCTGCTCTCTCTGCCGTCCCCCTCTTTTTCCATCATAATGTATATATAGATCTAGGGTTTGGGGGGCAATTTTGGAACAAAACAACATAAAAATGTGTTTTCGGACGAAACTCGTCGGCGGCGACATTATTATCGCCGCGGCGATATTTTTGGAAAATTAAATTTTGGGTTTTCGGATTTTGGCCGGCGGTAACTTAATGTGGCCGGTGGCGAGATTCTTTGGCCGGCGGCGAGAATTATTTGGCTGGCGGTGAGAATTATTTGGCTGGCGGTGAGATGAGTTTACCAAAATTTGTGCGCTCGGGAAGATTTTCGCCTACGGCTAGATGAATATGGCCGGCGGCGAGACACTTTGGCCGGCGGCGAGAGTAGTTTGGCCGGCGGCGAGATTCACTTGACCAAAATCCGTGCTCCCTGCATGATTTTCAACATTTTCTCCGTAAGGTTTTCGCCGGCGGCGAAATTCCAAATTTTGGAATTTTGTTTTCTTTTTATTGAAAATTACAATGATTGGGAAAATCATTGTAATAATAAAATCATGATTTAAATTTTATTAACTCCTGATCATTGTAATTTCAATCCCTGCATGAAAGTTTACTTTGTCCGTAACTTCTCGAAAATCATGATTTTACCTGAAATTGCACTTTAAACACGAAATACCCGTGAAATGACATTTGTGGATTAAATAATCAAATAAACACAATTTTCACACAAATATGAACATTTAAATCATAAAACAAATGCAATAATTTAGCTCTTATCATGCATCAGATCAAAATTGTTGATTTTATACTCATTTTATCCGATCCGACCATTCGATCGGATTGAAACATCCTAATTCGTAACCGATCCGATCACCTTTCAAATTCGATGCAATCTGATTCGTAATCTATTTGGATTGGATCGGTTGAATCCAATCAATCCGATCAATCCGACTAATAAACTTTATTAACTCTATTTTTTGTATTTTTGAATAAAAAATTTAAATTTTCACATAACATAAACTTATTTGAGCTAAAAGAAACCTTAAAATATGACTATTATATGAATGAACAATGAGAATATGACTAATATATAAAATATAAATATATATTTAAGTATTTTCGGTTGGATCGGATGAGATCGGATGATACATTGTGAAATCTGTCATCCAATCCTAACTTAAGGGATTAAAAAAATTTCCATCCGATTCGATCTGATGGTTAGATCGAAACCGTCAAAACATTAATGGATTGGATTAGATTGATCAGATTAGTTGGATGATCATATTTTTTGCACACCCCTACTAATAATACTACAACAAAACTTAATAAGGTATTAAAAGATATTGATATAATGATAGGAGGAGAAACATTTCACATTCCTACCATATATAAACAAGAAACTAGAGTTGATTTGTTAATAAGAAATAATTTCCCAAAATTATATCAACCTTTCATACAACATTTTGAAAAAATAAGTCTCATAACCTTAGAAGGAGATACCATCTCAAACCCAACTTTTATGTAACAACATAAAAAGAAAAAATGTGGTAAGATAGAAGACCAACAAAAACTTTATTTAGAAAATATTTCATTAGATATAGAAGAGAAACAAAACTTTTTTCTCAATGAAATACAAGAAGACAAAGCCCTAACAGGCATCAGAAAACTATTAAAAATAGTCAATTTAGAAAATCCTTTGGATTCAAAAATAAATAAATCTAACACAATAGTCAATATAAAATTAAGAGATCCTGACAAGATCATAAGAGTAAAACCAATGATTTATAATCCATAAGATAGGATTGAATTTGGAAAACAAATTCAATAAATTTTGGAATTAAAAGTCATAATACCAAGTAATTCATCTCACTCTAGTCCAACATTCTTAGTTGAAAAAGAAGTTGAGAAAAGGAAGGAAAAAAAGAATGATAATAAACTTTAAAGCACTAAATAAAGAAACCATTGACGATGGATATTCATTCAAAAAAAGGAAGAACTACTATCATTAATAAAAGGAAAGAAATACTTCTTGAGTTTTGATTGCAAAAACAGATTTTGGCAAATTAGACTGGATGAAGAATCCCAAAAATTAACGGCATTTAGTTGCCCCATGGACAATTCCAATGGACAGTTATACCATTTGGATTAAAACAAGCTCTAGGTATTTTTCAAAGATATATGGATAACATTTTCAAGAAATTGTAAGATATTTATCGTGTTTACATAGATGATATTTTGCTTTTCATTAATGAATTAAATAAACATTATGTTGATATTATCAATATTCTACAAGAATGTAGAAAAGATAAAAACCAATTACAAAGATTTTTAGGATGTTTAACATATGTAGAAGCATATATCAAGAAACTTGCAGAAATAAGAAAACCAATACAAGTAAAATTGAAAAAACATCATATCTAGAAATGGACCGAAGAAGATACTTTATATATGGATAGAGTAAAAGCAAAGGTAAAAAATTTACCAACTTTATACCATCTAGGACCAGATGATAAGATGATAATTGAAACAGATGCTTCACAAGAATATTATGGAGCAGTTCTTAAAACAAGAGTAGATGACAAAGATGAATATTTTTGTAGATATATATTGGGATCTTTCCAATGTTCAGAATTAAATTACCATAGTAATGAAAAAGAATATTTAGTTGTTAAAAAAGCTATTAAGAAATTTTCAATTTATGTTATAAGTTCCAAATTCATTGTTAGAACATAGAACAATAATTTTGGTTATTTCTGAAGAACTAATATTGCAGGTGATTACAAACAAGGAAGATTAGTTAGATGGCAAAAATGGTTCAACCATTGTAATTTTGATGTTGAACATCTTCCATGCCATAAAAATAACTTAGCTAATGCTCTTACTAGATAATTACACCTCTAACTATTTTTATGCTTTCAAGAATGGAACATCTTGATATAAAAATCAATATAAAGGAAAAGGAGATAAAAATCCTACAAGAATAAATCAAGCTGCTATATCTTGAGAAATCTCTTATGGAGGTAGAAAAGAAATAGAAAGAACTTAATTGTTCAAAACAACCTCTAGAGACTAGAAGCTCAAATGAGGAATCTTCATTAAAAAAAGAAAGAACTTAATAGTTCACAAAAAAACTTTTGAACAAAGTATATGTGGTCTATAATGGCCCAAAACTAGGAATTTATAACAACTGGGCAGAAGCTAGAAAATATATTCTAGGAATTAGTGGAGTAAATCATAGAGCCTTTTCCAATAGAATAGAAGCATAAGGTAGTTATGCCAACTACAACACACTAAAACTGATAACTCCAAAGGAAATAGGAAGAAATAATTTTGCAGCATTACAACAACAACCAACAAATCCAAGCAAGATGAAAAATCTTGGAAAGATAGCAAGGCCTCCAATGCTATTTAGAGAAACATCTCCTCCACCGAAATTAAAAAATAGTAAAACATTAAGTACTATTTAGGGAGACATCCCCTAGAACTACTCTAGTCATTGAGGATGAGAAGGACCAATATAGAAACCTTAGAAAACCACAATGTTTGAGTCTCTATAACTTGGCCATAAAGTCTACCCAGGAACATATTGAATATACAAAGTTCTATACTACAGATAAGGAATTTCCTATAGGAAGTAAATTCAATATCTTAGAAGGAGTTGATCCAATATTTGTGTATAAATCTTTTCATGCAAGACTAATAGAAAATATATATCTAGAAATTAATTTAAGTGAGTTAAATTATTTCCCAAAGAATTTTAAAAGAGCAATCAAGAACTTTAGAACAAAGATTAAAGGAGGTGATAAACCTGCTTATCTTATATTTTTCAGTTCATTGATAGAATGGAATGAGGAAGGATGTATTAGTCCCTACCACTTCATCAAGATAGGTATTTCCAACATAAAAAGAGAACTTTCCAAACCAAGGGCACTTCCAGAAAAGGAATTCAATATAGAAGAACTCTATGTACTAAGAGGTTAAATACTAGGCCAAATTTACTATGAACTCAGGAAGATTGACAACTATAATGGGATCAAAATAAATTATTTAACTAGTAAAGTCATCATCATTTCCCACAGTAGCATGACTCTATCAAAAGAAGATGGTGAAAAATATACCTAATACGAAACCAATTTTAATTGCAACAACCTAGTAATTGGTCAAGAAACAAGAAAGGTATTTTGCTTCTATGCCAAAAAAGCCATCAAAGACCACAAATGCATTCTCTACATCAAAGACCGAGAAGATGAAGATGCATCATTATCAATGTCATCAAAGGAACCATCGACAAAAAATGACAAAGAAAAATATCTATCGGCTGAAGATGAAAAAGAAATAAAGATGTAGATCTCAAATCTTAGTCAAAAGTATGTGCCAAGGAAAAAAATAGTGGCTATCCTTTAAAGTAAATAAATTAGAAGAATTATTAAAGCAAGGGTAAAATAATAATTTTAGTCTTGTAAACAGGGATTCCTTATGCTATAAAAGGAACCCTTATTCTCATTTCAAAACACACACGAATACACAGAAATCTAAAGCTTTCTACTCTGAAACACTCTAGTAGAGAAAAATTATCTATCTAGAAATCATATAACCAATAATGTTATACCTAGTAATTATGGGTGGCTAAGCACCTTTTCAAGGTTCTTAGTTGGCCTTAACTTGTAATAATTATTATTGTATGAATAAAATGGAGTCCAGTTACTCTTCTTTAGTAAGTCAACTATTTGACACCATTTATGTACGGATGTAGAAGGCTTACTATTGCCAGGAGGGCATTGACGTTTGAGCAAAGCTTAGGTATAATAAGTGTAACAAAAGAAGAACATAATGGAAGACCGTGGTGGACCCATCAAATTCAGGTATAATAATTATAAATTTAAGTTAGTTAAGAATCTTGAATGTTTATATATTTGCTTACAACAAGACATAATATTGCTAAAACAGGATAATGGAAAATGTTTTTAGAAATAAAGAACTAATAATTCCAAATAAAATCAAAGATAAAAATATAATTTTATTAGAAACATTTGATAAAGGTTATCTTTATCATTTAAATGAATATTTTAAAGATGAAGATTATGAAACTTGTCTTGAAAATTTTAAAAGAATAAACACTTTATTAGATATCTATACAGATTATGTTAAAACTATCACAAGCATTATAGACCGTCCTGTTTCAAGGACATTAAAAGACTATTTTAATAAAAAAATATGTAAGAATAAAGAAAGAATAATCAACAACATAATGTTTGGATACTACTTCTTTGAGGATTATAAATACACTATATGTACACAAGAAAAACTTGTTTGTATATTATGAATATGATAAAATAATATGAATTCAACACATATGATTTATCAAGATAATATTTTATGAACATCGAATCATTAGTACATCAATTAGAACTATTAGATTTAACAAATGAAAAAATAATTTTTAATTTTAAAAGACAATTAATAGAATTAAGTAACCAACATAATGAAGAACATAATATACTATGCAATTGTAATGAATATAGAAGAAAATTAGATTTATACCAAAAAATAATAAGTTTTTTAAACAAATTATTGCCTTTAGTAAATAGACAAAGACCATCAACTAGGTCAATATTAACCCTCGATTAAAAATCGATATCAGAGCCAAGGAATAGTATTTTAAATAGTAATGGATGGGAAATTGACACCATTAAAGTCTAAGGGCATTTTTGATATTTTACAAACCTTAAGGGCATAAGTGAAGATATGCCAAACCTTAGGGGCATTTGAGATATTATTATATTTTTGCACTATTAGTTTAATTTCCAAAAACATACCATGAAATAATGTGATAGTTAGTTAGTTTTTGTTATGACTAGTATTGCTTCATATGGTGTCAAAATTATATTAAACTCAAAATCGGTGTTTAAGAATCAAATAGTGGAGACTACCCTTGTGAAAAATATTTTGAGCTCATTATCCTTTGTTCTGAGTGATAAATATTATTTTTTCTACTCTAAACACTTTTCTTATTTTTTTCAGAATTATTAGATGATCTCTATATGACTTAGCATTGAATGTCTGGATTTTTACATCTTAATGAAATGTTATATATTTATGTTTAATTTGGTTAGATTAAATGATTTAAGTAGAAAATGATAGTATATTCTTTTCTTAATTCATGTATAACTTCTATTAAAAAAGAGTTATATCTAAGGTTACCTATACAAATACAAACAAAAAGCCAAATATTAGCCACTCACCTCATAATTTAAAAATGTACAATCTGTTTATGGATCCACTCTCTAAAAAAATAGATTTTCTTATAAAAAAGGAATGTAAGAGAAAGAAAAAATAGAAACAATGAGAGGAAAATGAATAGTATAGTCTATATATTATGACAAAAAAGGCTGAAAAATTGTGAGAAATGGTTTAATGCAAAGGAAAATATAGGAAGTAAATCCTCAATAAGTCATTGCATTTTCCTACATTTTCTAAAAGGCATATTACTTGATATTATTATTTGATGAATTTGATTAATGTTTATAAGTATCATTACTGAAAACCCTCATGAGACTTAAACTCATCCACTAGGGCAACCTAGAGGTTTAATGGCTTGTTGCATATGCTAAATGCAACAGTATCAATCTACGGAAGTGATTTAAGATAGTTTAATTTTTAGTTTTTATTTTAGTTTTTACCGCTTCTCTTGCTAAAGGACTAGCAAGAAGCTAGTTGGGGGTTGCGATGGGTACTTAAAAAGCATTAAAATTACAATGATTTATGTAATTTAATTGATTAAATAGATTTATATTTGTATGATTTTATCATTTTTTTATTTTTCAGGTATTTTCATTCAAAAAATAACTTAAAGACTCAAAGAAAAATACTGGAGACAATAAATCAAAATATGTTGAGAAACAAATTGAGAAAAAGTCAAAAAGATGGAAAAATTTGACAAAATTGGTCATAACGGTAAAAAATGTCAAAAATGCCAAAATTCAGTGCACAACTCCCCATTCGTGTTGCAGTCCCGCACATTCCCGAACGAGTCCCGCGTGTATATGCTCAACACATGCCTGTACACAACCATCACATGCCCAGGACATGCTCGCGCATAGCCAACACATACCCAGCACACATTGCGCCAATTTCCACTTGCGCCAGCACACGCCTGCGCCGTGTCACGCACGTGCCAACACGTATTTGCACCTATCTAGCATATGCCAAACGCCCACTTGTTGCTTGGTTGACTATTTCTTTTACCTTATATGTTATGTTTAATTTATTTATAATTAAATTTAACATGACCAACTATTTATATATATGATATAATAATAACGTTGTTATGCTTTTGAAATATTAAATAGGTAAAACATTTCTATAAAATAAATTGGTTTTTATTTAAGATTTTATATTAAGGATGTTAGAGAGAAATATATTATTTTTCATTACAAACTTAAATATGAAAATTAGACTTTGAGTTTTAAAGTAGTGCTCTTTTATTTGTTAGTAAAATCGCTTGGTAGTTAGAGTGAAGCTCTATTTCTAAAGTTTTTATAAGAACTATTATTCCAAAATTTATTGACAACATATTTTTAGTCATGGTTTTAAAAGAGAAATTTAGTACTTAGATAATTAAATTCTTAGGTTTAATTTATAAACCTTGAATAAAGTTTAAAATATCTAACCCCACTAAAGGTGACATTTAAATGATTCATTTTCAATATCTAAGAAAAAAATAATTAATTTAATTAACCAAATTAATTATCGAAACTACCTATAAGTGTTAATTGGTTTGTTTAATTAACAAAGAATATCTAATCCCACCAAAGGTGGTATTCATATAAAAAAGAGAGAATCAATAAATATCAATTTATATCTTTAATAACATAAATAATATGAACAAACATAATTAACTTAAGTATTATATAATTAACTTAAGTATTATATCCATAAATACTCCACTATTATGATTGATAAAAATTTGTATAATTGTTTATTGAATTATATCTATGTTTATTTTGTTGTTATTAGATTAGGAAACACAAAAATCAAAATATCATGAAAGGATGTTTAGGATTTAATTTTGTTTTTAAAAGTTTGAATAATAAATTAAAAACCACATATATTCCTTCCTTAGATCGACCTTGCGAGTATACTTGTCATTTTCTATAAAATGATTTGTGCATTTGCGAGAGTTTTACAAATATAAAATCAAAGTATTTGCAAAATCGGCATTGTCAATTTTTTTCATCAGTAAGTATTAGGTTAATAAAAATATATTAAACTGGGTGGGGGAGTCTCGTAAAAATTGAAGTGCAGAAAAAATATGCTCATCGTGGCACCATATTTACCCAACTACGTCACATATATTTTTAGAAAAATTGGTTGGAATTACAAAGGCTCATGCCGCACCATGAATTTTTCTGTGCTGTGACCCTTGTACAAATATTTCCCACAAATACTAGCCCTAATGCGTTTTATACCCATTTTCCCTCAACTTCTTCATAAACCCTAAATTTTCTCTCCCTCTAAACCCCAAATAAACTTAAAAAACCAGACTTTTCTTCCACAATCTTTCAAATCTTTTCCCAAAAATCTCATTCCTAACTATTTCCTAGCCATTCCATTGAAATTTTCGGAAAAAACCATAAAAAAATAAACAAATTGTCATCTTATTTAAATTGTGCATTTCAAATTTATTATCCTCAATAACATAAACAAGAAATCAATTTTTTTTAGAATTTATGTCTTAAAAATATTTTCTAAATTTTGTGGATTATTTTTGAATTAAAAAGAGCTCATAGCCCTAATTTGGACAAAGTAAAGGTAAGGAAATTTTTGGGATTAATTTATATTGTGTTATTTTATCTAAATTTTCTAAGAATCCTTGGAATTAGATTATGTTAATTTTCATAAATGGCACCTAAAAGGGGCAGAGTTGATAAAGGAAAAGGGACATCAACTTTTGTAGATTGTGATAGGGCCAAATTCTCTAGTTATGAGACCAAGTTAAGATTTGATAAAGCTATAGAAATAAACAAAGGTTTTATAGTAGAAAGGGGTATGGATTTTTATTTGGTGCTATATCCCTAATTTGAGAGAATTTCTAATGTGATAGTAGCTTTAGGATGGAGAAGGTTCATTAAGGAAAGACAAGCTATGATAGAATCAATTGTTCAAAAATTCTATGTAAATGTCCTTGATGCTATCAATAATATGGTTAAAGCATGTGATGTATTAGTCCCTTTTTGGACACCTAATATTCATACTCTTTATTATTTGATGCATTTAGGCCAGTGTGAGTATGATACTTATTTGAGTAATGTCGAATATGTTGTAGTAATAGAAAGCCTCGCATTAGAAGGTGCTTAGTGGGGTTATGCTGGTGGGAAACATATGGTTTTTGAAGATAAGTATTTGGGTAAGGTTTCCCACATATCATATGGAAATACTTTGTTTGTTCAAGAATAATGCCCACTACTCATTTCAGCTTTATGGATAAAGAACGGACAATATTACTGTATTTTATAACATCCGAATGTTTTTGGATGATGGAAATATAATTCATTATAGAATTAAGATATCTTCTAATAACCACCAATTAAGTTATTTCTTTTCCAAACTTATTACTGCATTATGTGCAAAAGTGGGGGTGATTTACTCAAAAGGAAAAGTTATGCTTCAACTTGGTAAATTATTAAATATGGCATATTACAATGAACTCACCTTTGGTATAAATATTTCCCAAAGGGACAGAAAGGTCACTTCTTCCTCAAGAATGACTATGAATGATGAAATTCATCATTTAAATGAAAGAGTGAATTATTTGGAAGATTATCAGTAAGCCTACACTACCTAACATTTTGCTTTTGCAAACCGGAAACCATGTGATAAGGTGACTTATAATCATATGTTCTTTGAAATGCATAAGTTACAACAATCTGAGGGTGGATATAAGCCATTTAAGAAATCCCCAAGATTAAGATTATCATTTCATCTTTACACCACCTAAATGATGACGACCACATCCTCAAGAACAAGGACAAGATGTCATAGAAGGTTGAGCTCCAAACTTGTTCTAGAATTTTATGAGTTTTTATTTATTATGTATTTTTTTATATTACGTTTTTTTTCATCTAATGTAATTTTTTAGCTTGTTTTAATTTCCTATCATGTGAATAAGGTTTATTTTATTTGGAATTGGAAAACTATATAACTATTTATTGAGATGTGTAAGAAGTATACAATATTCTATTTGAAAGAGTCTACCACTTGGTACCCTACCAAGGTAAGGAGGTACATACTCCTTAACAACTAAATCCTAACTTGGACAAATAGAATAGGATACAGTAAAATAGAAAAAGTAGCAGAATCATAAGTAATAAAATATTAGATAAGCATATAATTTTTTAACAGCAAGTAGAAGGCAGGAAACAATAAATGCCTTCTAATAAGAGTTTAAGCTAAAGTATGTTGTAATGTTACGTTAAACTCGGATTGTACTAACACAACAATGGATCATATACAACAAGTGATGTAACAAGGTAAACCCACACAGAGATCATATCTATGTGGTAATATTATTGGGTTGCTTAAGGCAACCACTTAGTAGTAAATAATTCACTAATCAATAAAAAAGTTACAACTCTAAAAGAAATAAAACCACTATTACCTCTATCAGTTGGGACCTCTGTTTGAACTACCTATTGTTGTTTCCGTAATGACCTGATTCAACATACAAACCTGACTATCCTTTATAGCCAATACAACCAAATATGGTGTGATTAGTAGCCAAAGATCATTATCGTGATATATTTAGAATGAGACACCAAAAGTATCATTCTTGATCTAAAAGGTACCAAAGGACACATTATCCTCCATATAAATCAAATCATATATAGGAGATACACTATCAAATCATGTACGCACACATACTATGATTTGATAATAAAATTACTGAATGACCCACACCTTCCAAAATGATTTTAAAAATAGATATAAATCTTAATATGAATTTTTGAAGAGTTTTGGCACTCAAAACATGGGTAAAGAGTTTAGAAAAATGAGCGGTATTTATAGAGTCTTGGTTGGCCATTTCACCAACCACCTCACCATAGAAGGTAGAGATGCTTGGTAAGGCTAATGGTGAGGTACAAAAAATAAGATATTTTTTCATTTCCAAAAGTTCCATGTAAAATCCACAAATATTCATACTTGAAACAAACCAAAATCCACCACTCTCAACCTAGCATGCATATTAAACAACCAACCATATTGTGTGTGAAAACATGCTTTTAATCACAGTGTTCGAAATGGTCTGTGTGCATGTTAATGATATGTGGTAACCAATATAACTAAGTATAACAGGACTAACATTCTCCCCCTTTCGCTTTCTGTGTCAAAACACTACATAATTAAATACATACTCACATCTGCCATGAGATGATCATGAAGATACCTAGAGATGTTTATTCCCATGAAAAAACATTGATTCATACCTAAGCTCGAAGGACACATTCACACACTCAGTGAATGTATTATGTAAACACAATGTAGTCTAACCATATACTATCGTTTCACCCCTATATATGTAAACACTGATTGGGAACCAACATAAGAAAAGTACACATCTCTCCTGGACTTCAGTCAATACTCTTTCTAAATGTATGAATGTCAGGCATACAAATGTAGTACAATCCTACATTCACTACCCATTCAATACATAGAATGGTAAAAAAACTTAGTTGTGCACAAAAATTTCTCCCTATTTTTGACATAGAAATTCAAAGCAATACTAGCATATAAAGGAGAAAAGACACACAAATATGCAATAATTCTAATAAAATGAAACATTATAGATAAAGTTAATGTGAAATAAACTCAACCACAAATCAATAAGTAACATCAAATTTTTATTCATTAAACAAACTTTATATTACAAGATAAGTTCATAAATCAACAAAAGCATAGGAAATAAATGAAACACTTTTTGTATCCTTCTGTAGCATCATCATCCCCTTGAGCACCACTATGAGAATATTATTCAGCATTAAAAGGTGAAGTAGGAGGACGTGGAGTTGTTTTTCAATTGAGAAGATTATTGGCAAATAGTTCAAAGGAATGGTTTATTTTAAAAGTAACATTGAACTCATCTCTATCATACACAAAAAAACAAATTGAACATTGATCTAAGGGAAGAAATGCCAGAGAAAATAGGTATGGTTGCTAGAGGACGAGGTCTGACTAAGGAAGAGGAAATAGATGAACCATGAAAAAGTGGTACAATGGGACGATAAGAAGTCGCAACACCCTAAGAAAAATCTTGAAATGATACCGAATGTTTCAGTTAAAAATTTGTAATTCTTGAAATATTTTCTCGAAAGAATAGTAGATTCTATATTGAGATGAACAGAGGTAGATGGAGTTGAAGAAATAGGAATGGATGCATAATACATGGACTGAGTAAAGTTCATAAAAGATGAGGAAGAATGGGTATTAAGAGTACATTGAGACTAACTTTTAGAAATAATAATGCAAGTGAGAATAGTCCTACCCAGAATGTCTAAATAAATGTTATCAAAAATATTGGAACCCCATATGGAAATCAAAGACGGATAGTAGAGCATAGAAGAAGGAAGAGTAATGGTATAGAAAATGATAGTTCTATAGATCATACCAGCAAGATCTATATATCACTGTTTAATATCGCATAGAGGAATTGTCCTCAATGCGGAGAGATATTATGAAGATGGGAAAGGGGATGAATAAGGACACTTATGATAATATTAAGAGAACCACCAACTGGTTCGACATCTCAATAGTGTCTTGAGCATTCACACATTTAAATTCAAAAAGAGAGGTGGCTGCAATATTTTCAAATTCAAAAGGGATGATGTAGAATGTCAAAAATTGAACATTATGAAGATATAATAAACTATGAATATCATCTTAGGAGAAGCTAACTCTACATTTTTTAAGGAAAAAAGAGGCAACATAAAATTCCCTAACAAACTCATCATTATAGGAATAATTTAGAGAATAGAATGAAAGTCAGGAATAATGAGCATACCTTTCTCCATTTTATGATACTCATGAATATTGATAGGATGCTCTTCTAGAATTGGTGTACTACTAGAATGATTGATAGGCTCAGGTTACTTTGACTTCATACCATTTTTGGTACGCTTTGGGGCCATATAAGGTAACAAAAAGAAGATTGGGTTACTCGAAAGCGAGAAGAAAAGGAAACTATTCCGAGTTGTGAAGAAAGTAGGTATTAATAGCTTTTATATATAGAAAAAGGGGTACCTCACTTCAGACCTTGCAAACCCCCTCACTAGAGTGTTTGGTAAGCTATTTGGCAAGCTGATGGCAAGTAAATGGTGAGCATATGGAAAGGTGGGGTAAAGATGGATTACACAGTTTAGCAAAAACAACCAAAACATTCAACATAAATATCCATATGTAAATCAATCCATAACACATTCATTTAAATGTATGATTAAATTTTTGAAGATATACAATGTGTGTGTTATGTTGAACTTTCTTACACCATATGCCTTGAGATATGCTTAGGTGAACCAAGCAAATAGAAACATATAATCAAGTAAACCAAACTTCATAAGTCCACTTTTAGGCTCTCTCTTTCTCCACTAATGTAGGTTCCAACCAAGAAGAAATCAAAAGGTCTTTCAAACTCAATTGAAGATGTGTAAAGTAAGTAGGATTATTCATTTGTGCCAAGCCAGTAGGTGCAAAGTAATGAAGGGATGACATAAAGGCTCAAGAGGGGAAACTGAGGATAAGAAAACATTGGTGGAAAGAAAGGATCAAACGATTGAAAGATGGCCTAAATTCTCTATCTATCCAAGAAACACCTAGGATTTTTCCTTAGGAGACACTAAAGTGGATTCTAGAGCTTAGTAGAGACATAAAAATCATCAAAGGAATAAATCCACACTAAATTCTCAAAATAACCTTACAAATTCACAATTTTGTTGCATGTGTATGGGAAAAAGTTTTTTTTTAATTCAACACAAGAATATAGTCATACATACTCTCTGGGAATACACATTTCAAAACAGCCATACTCCATTTAAGTCAAAAGCATCTCAACCATACAACTACAATGGTCACATAAAAAGGTTCATTTAAGTAGAATGACAGTTGGAGAGGGAGACTTGCAAATCAGTCCTAAAAAGAGAGAGTAAGGAGAAAAAATGACTACTAATATGAAAAACAACATATTTTTTTAAAGCAATCAAAAGGAGATAAAATATGTAGTCAAACAACATAAGACACATAAAGAAAGATTACAAACATAAGAGAGAAAATAAATGAATAGTTCAACTCCAAACATATAATCCAAAAATAGTGATCAAACAACATCCTTCCTTTTACAGTATTTGTAAATGGCAACTAATTTAGGAAATAGTGTTTTTTCAATGTGAACATGTAGAGTATATGGTACTAGAGTTTTTTTTGTTTATTATTTTTTAAAAATCCTATTAAATTACCCATATAGACCGAACTAGGTAGACTTTTAGAAGAAGATTATTTCCTTTTGCATTATGTCTCAAGTGCATAATGCAATCTTCTTGGATATGCTTAGATGAGCTACAATAGCTACAACCTATCATATAAGATGGGGGTGACCAAGGTGGAAAACTCCAAGCAATACTTCTCCCATATCTAGGACACTAGTAAGGTGGCCAACATTACCACATAGATAAAAATCAAGAATAATGGAGTTAGAGAATATATGTCCCTAGTTTTGAGAAGTAGTATGTGGAAGAGAGGAGGAAGAATTGCTCATATTGACTTTTACATAATAATGAGTAGTCAATTTCCCATAATGTAGTCTTAAATTCCTATGTTCAACACATTGGTGACAAGTAGGAACGAGAGTACATAGATGTAATAGAACACCACTAGAGCTAAGAGAAGTTCTAGCCTTAGGTGAAGGTTTCACCTTGCTAGAGTAATCCAATTGAGGAGAAATTATAGACATACCTCTAAGGTTGGTGACAGTAGACTTCAAATTTGGATCTTGATCAAAAGCTTTTAAAAAATTAGGAGAATTCACCTTATAGGTAGAAACTTCTTCACTGTAACTAATACCATACTTGTCCTCAAACATCTTTGTATTACGAAGGATTTTATTTAGGTTCTTAGAGCTAGTCATCATTTTGTTCAATCTAAAGGTATAGTAATATTGTTACTTCTCATTGATTCTAAGTTTATCCTTTTGAGGCAATAATCAAATCTTTCTTTTCTTTAAAAAATGATTCAAAATAAGCTACAAAATTATTTAGAATCCCAACTTTCTCATTTAGTTTATCAATCTTGGTTCCTTTTTTGGTAAGCGAATATGTTGTATATTACTTTGTACTATCAAGGACTATAATCTACCACTTCAATCCATCAATCTTTAATCTTGACATTCTGATTAGGAAAGATATCAGGGTTAACAAATAGCTATGTAACTTTACCAAAGATAGGAGCCTTTATTTTTTTCTCAAGCTTCTTCACCTTATCATAACTTGCATTAAATTTCTCAAGCAAATCCTAATATCTCATTTGAATAACCTCACAATTTTCAGTGAGATGAAGTTATTGACCATCAATATATGACTTCTTTTCCTCTAGATTTTTCTTCAATGTGCATATCTCGTGCTCTTTTTCATCAAGGCTTTCCAAATCCTCTTTCCTTACCTTCTTATACTTGATATGCCCCAATAGGACCACATTGTAGGAGTCAAAAAATTCATCTTGATCATCATCAACATCATCATTTTTAGTTGTTAGCTTTTGAACATTTGAGGTAGTAGTTAGAGGATCAACAACACTATTGGAAACAACAAAGGCTAGAAAATTAGTGTCACCCTCATCATCATTACAAGTTTTATCCAAAATAGTAACCTCAACTTTCATAGCATACTTATTCATGTGATTTTGTTACTAAAAACACTTTGTAGCAATATGACTCAGCTTCCTATATTCAAAGGATTTGATTTTATTCAAGTGTCTTTGGCTTGGCTTCTCAGATTCATTTTTTTTTAGTATGTATAAGTTTTTGTAGATTTTGAGGCTTTGAAACTTGAAGTATCTCTTCCAATGATCCCAGATAAAGGTTTACTCTTTCTAAATAATCTAGTGAATCTATAGGTAAGGAAGATTTCCTTCTCATCAGAATCAGAATCATCATTACCACCACCTGTGGAACACACAACTTTGCTTAGTTCACTCCTTTTATTTATTTTAAGGGCTAAGCTCTTTCCCTTCTTGGAAGAAATTTTATCTTATCTTGGTAACAAGTGATATAGTTTGAAGACTTGTAGGTCACCAATTAGTTCATTCACTTTGAGCTCACTTGGTTTGCACATTGGTTAAAGCATTTTAACATTACTACAAAACCTATAAGGTAGAATGGAAATTATCTTTACGATTTTTTTCTTCACTAATGGGTCTACCCAAATTGTATATGCAATTGAAAATGTCAAAGAACCATGCATAAAATTTAGAAAAAGTCTCATCTTTTTGTATAATGCATTGTTCAAAGTCTCTATTCAACTTTATCATTCTAAACCTCTTAGTTACTGAGGTACCTTTATAAGTTGTCTCTAGAATATCCCAAACTTGTTTAGAAGTTGTACAACTCTGAACCCTTCTATTCTCCTCAGGCATCACAAACTTGATTATAGCATATAAATCTTCATTTTTCCATTCATAATCCTTGGATTCTTCCTTAGTCCACTCAATCATTGGTTTGAGTATAACATTATTTTCTAGTAGGGTTTTAATTGGGTAGATCCAACCATTCTCAAAAAGGAACCACACACAGCCTCCTTAGGATCACAAGAAGGCTCTCATTTTAGATTTATAATAGGTATAGTTTAGCCCCTTGAAAGGTGGAGGTCTACCTACATTACCTCCTCCCAATCCATCAAAGAGAATGTGTGTATGAAAAGGCGAGTTAATAGAATTAACATAGAAGCAATTAAGCCCAAAAGGGTGCACCCATTTTGATACAAATTGATAGAGTCTAGGAACCGATACACTACTAGGGTAAAAACATATAGATTCCTTAATGATTGAATCATAACTCGTACAAATAGAATAGGGTACAGAAAAATAGAAAAAGTAATAGAATCAAAGTAATATAATATCAGCTAAGTTGATAACTTTTAACAATATATATTATATATCATATAAAAAGCATGAAATAATAAATGCTTTCTGATATGAGTTTAAGCTATATTATATTGTAACATAACACTAAATTTGTACTAACACAATAATGTATCATGCATAATAAGCGATGTAACAGGTTACTTAAGGCAACTACTCACTAACAAATAGTTCACTAATCAATAAAATAATTACAACTCTTAAAGAAATAAAACCAATATTATCTTTGTTAGTTGGGATCTCTATCCGAACTACCTATTACTACTCTTTCTTACTGATTCAACAATGTCTTGGTTCAACAAACAAAACCCAACTATCCTCTATACCTAATACCATCTTATATGATATGATTAGTAGCTATAGATTAGTATCATGAAATATATAGAACGAGACACTTGAGGATCATTTTCTATCTCAAGGGTACTAAAGGATACACTATCCTCCATAGAACTAAAATCATGATGAGAGGCATATTATTAAACCACTTACCCATACAGACTACAATTTGATAATTAAACTCACTGAATGATCCACACTCGAAAGTAAGCTCTCCAAATGATTTCAAATATATATAAATCTTAGTATAAATTAGGATAGAGTCTCGGCAATAAAAACATGGGTAAAGAGTTGAGAGAAGTATAGGCATTTATAGAGTCTCGGTGAACCACCTCATCCCCACCTTTCCAACAACCTCACCAAACACCTCACCAAAGATGGTGGCCAGGGAGATAGTAAGGGTGATGGTGAGGTTGGTGGTGGCAAGGTACAAAACAAATAATATTTTTTCTTTTCCAAAAATGCAAGTAAGATCCACAAATACCCGTACCTGAGATGAACCAAAATCCACCACTTTCAACCTAGTATGCATAATAAAACAACAAATATCATTGTGTGTGAAAACATGCTTTTAATCACAGTGGTCCTAACTATGTATAAGTTCACATTACTTATCCTTATTAACCAACCTTACATAGAGGAAGATAGAATACATAGTAAAAATAAATAGACAGCATGTTTTGTAAATGGGAAATCAACATATAGAAACTGAATACAATAGGACTAGCTTATACTATTTGTGTGAATTAATATGTTTAAGATGATAGATGTACCTGAATCTCCACATCAAATACTTGAGCACGTCTAGCAAAATCGGTAAATTTTTTTCTTTCTTACTCTTTTCTTTAATTTGTAATTGCTACATTGAAGGTAAAGTTAGTTCTAGGATGAGGTTAAAAAAGATACAATTACATGAATTTCACCAATTTTTAAATTTTTTATTAAATGTTTTTTTATATTTATATTTATATCTATTTGTTTTTAATTTTTTTTATTGATTTAGAAATTTTATGTTTAATTTTAAAATTGTTCTTTCAAAATTATCATGTTTTTTAGTTAATTTTAAGTAAACAATTAACTCTTTTACACTGATAGATTAATTTCTTGAACATATTGTGTAGAAATGTTATAATTAGTTAGTTTTTGTCATAATTTACATTTTATGATAAAATATTGAAATTGTGATAAATCTGAAATTGGTGTATAGGAATCAAATAGTGGAGACTACCTTGTAAGAATATTTTGGCCTTTATATTTCCATTTTGAGTGATAATATTTTTCTAATTTTTAAACACTCTTCTTAAATTATTCAATTTGTTAAATGATATCTACGGATTTTGCATTCAATGCTAGGATTTTTTCATATGATAAAGTATAATATATTTATTTTTATTGCTTAAATTGAAAGTATATGTCCTTCTTCATTCATGCATGACTTCAAAAAAAAAAAACAGATATATATTGGGTTACCTAAGCTAATACAAAAGGAAAGCCAAAATAAGCCACTCACTAAATCATACAAAGTATTTACAAATTGTACATGGGTCCTTTTTCTCAAAAACATTTGGAAGAATATCTCTAAAAAACAAGGGGACAAAATAAAATAATAGAGAATAAATGAATAGTATATACTAAATACTATTACCCAAAAATGCTACACAGTTGTGACAAATGGCCAAATACAAAAGAAAGATAGGAAATAAATCACCTAGAAGTTATTGCATTTTCTTTATCTCTTAAATGCATATAACTTAAAATTTTTATTTTATTATTTTAATTATGCATTTTAAATGATAAAATAGAATTTTAATTGAATAGTCTTATCATCATTTTAGTAAATCTATGTTCTCGATATCATGGGTGTGTTTTGTTTTTTTAAGTATTTTTGGCTTCAAAATGATTCAATTGATAAACACATGAAGAATCATACCTTAAATCTCTCAATTGCTAAAGAATACAAAGGATAACATATGAAAACCTTACAAATGAACCAATCAAGCTTGTATGGAGGTGAAACAAAAGAAGATGGAAAACACATAGTTTGATATGTGTCATGGTAGAGTATAATGTGTGCCACGATTCAGGATCAAGATTACAACATGTACGAAATCATCACATGCTAGTAGTGAAAAGTTGAATGTTGCGATGCCCAATCTTATAATGCATTTTTCTCTTCTTGTCACCTTGTATTCCCAAACTATAAATACCCCCTACTTCATTGTAAAATATCCCTTACCAACATCTCTCTCTATCTTAGCTTTCTTAAGTTTTCTTAGTTTTAGTTTTCAATATTTCTCTCATTTTGAGAGTTGAACAATTTTAATGTTTATGTTATGAATAGTTTAGATTAGGTATTCATAATAAGTGGCAATAATAGGAGCTTTTTCAGATAAAATATTGATGCATGAGTTATTTTTAATAATACAATTGAGGTATTAACTTTAATTGTTCTATTTACAATTTTAATTTAATGTATTTTTCTTAATGGTATATTTAATATATTGACCATTTATTAAATGGAGTATGTTTGGTTAATTTTGATAATTGTATTTTAGTTATGTCATTATGCTTTTGTAATATTAAAATAGGTGAATATTTTTAATAATCATTGAACATAGATTATTTTCTATTTAAGATGTTTACAAAAGCTATCATAGATCATAATAGATTTATACTATGAAATTGGGTTTTTAAAACTTGAATATGGTTTTGATTTATAGTTAATGTATAGATTTTGGATTTTGATTAATGGGATCTGAGTTATACTTTATTTTAAAGATTTTTATAAGAATTACCATTTGAAAATATAATAATGACATATTTTTGTAGTAATTTTAAAATTTGAAATTAATTGTCAAGTTCATTGACCCAAGAACTAATTTATAAAGTTTGAATATAAATTTAAAATTGTTGGCCACATCAAAGGTAGCAAGTTAAATGGCTTTATAAATTCTTAGTAACAAGCATAATATAATTAAAAATTTAATTTGTAGGTCCCACCAAAAGTGGCAAATTAAGATTGAATTAATAAAGAATAATGGCTGCACCAAATGTGTTATTTATGTATACAAGAAAGAATCAATAATCTATGTTTATATTTCATTATCCTAATTAATTTTACCAAACATAATCTACTAGCTAAATATCCTATTAATTTTTCATTGAGAAATGAATTGCATGTCTGCTTAAGCTTATTTTTTGTTTTTAAGAATTTGTTGAATTATTTATAAATCATGTAATTCCTCTTTAGATTGATCTTGAAATTATACTTATCATTTCTTATAAAGTGATTTGTGCACTCATGAGCTATTTTAAAAATACAAACCTAGAACATTAGCGAGTCATGACCCAATGCTTCCTACACCGCTGCTCGTGTCTTGTAGAGGTATGCCTTGAATCAAATTTTGAATAGGTTGTACTATGGCCCAAATATTCTTCATCATGGCTTAGTACAAATTGCATGAAATTGAATTTAAACAACAAAGAGGGCCTTGCAACCCACTGTAGTCCATGTCGTAGCCCACAATGATTGATTCCACTTCTTGTTTTCACCTCCTTACAAATGATTAGATCACATGTAAGCCATATATGTATTATTATTTTAATCTTCTAAGATACAAATGAGTGCTTCCAAGAATGATTCTTCATGTATTATTAATTTATCAAATTGAAGCTAAAAATATATGAAAAATAATAGAAAATACATGTAATTTCAAACACATAAATTTTCATAAATAAAAATAAAATCATGCATTTTCAAATCTATTTATCAATTTAAGTGCAAATAAAGTATGAAATATTAGTGTTTTTCAAGCACTCATCCCTAGCTATGAGAACTCTAGTCCAATCAAAGAAGAAATGGATTTTCTTGCTCAACATTTTACAAGTGTTTTCAAAATAAAAAAAGAATCCATCTGTGGAATGTAGAAATGAAACTTCGTGCAAGAAAGACTTGAGGTATACATGGAAAGAAAGAAGATTTTGAAGATGAATCTGACTTACAACCTTATATAAACTATGTGAATTAGATAAAGTGCTTTGGGTATGGAAAGTTTGGAGATATTACTATCAATTTTCCTTTAAACATAAATTGATCTAGGAAAGGGGTTATGAAGGTTGAGGTTATTATTTTGGATAGTAATTGTAGTGTTGATGAGGAAAAGTGTAAGTTTATAGCCTTTATCGCTTCTAAGTCTTCGAAAGATCCTTCTACTACAACCTCAAAGGCCTACCTAGGTTTTGAAGATGATGAGAATGAACAAGAGGAGCTCCTAGATAGCTACAATGAACTCCTCAAAGAGTATATTAAGTCAAAAAAAAAGAATGGATAATTACTTTGGAGAATATTGAAGAAAAGGATCATGAATTGAGCACACTAAAGGCTTGTTGATGAGTGCTCAAAAAGCACTAAAATAACCATGATTTTATGCACATTAATTGATTAAAAATATATATATTTATATGTTTTATCATATATTTATATAAATTTGTCTTTTTCGGAATCACGGGTATTTTTATTGTTTTTCAGGAATTTTGGCCTAAAACGCAATGTAAAGACTCAAAGAAGAATACTTGAAGCAATACATCACAAATAAATTAATAAATAAGTGGAAAAAGGTCAACAAACATGGAAAAATTGGACAAAATGGGTCGAAAAGGTCAAAAATGTCAAAAGACGGAAAATCGCAGGGCCTTGATTGGCCTTTCAGCCCAATGATGTATGGCCTCCAATGGCCATGTAGTATCCAGCCCCCATGCCATCAAGCCTGTATGTATGTATCGCTCTTAAGCCAGCCGCCTATGCGCGGTATGACCAGCTATTCTGTGGGCATTCTGGCCAATGTATGGCGTCAATGACCGTAGCCAGCAACCAGCGCGTTTTGACCCATTTTCACGTGTAGCAGCCCCCTATGCAGCGTCATGATAGCGGCATTGATATTTTCCTCGGCATGTCCACTACACGTTTTTATTTTTTTTATATTTTTTAACATTTTTTACTCATTTTTCTCTCCATCCTCACTTTATAAATACCCTCTTCCATTCACTTCAAAAACACACCTCAAAACCTCACTTCTCTCTTCTTTCTTTCTCTCATTTCTTAGTTTTTGAGTTTTCTTTAGTTTCTTTCTTAGTTTCTAAGCTTTTCTTAGTTTTTCTCTTAGTTTTTAGTTCAATTGTCTTAGGTTTAGAGTTCTTTACTCTTTTTGAGAGGAACTTGTAATGTTTTGTAATAATTTAGATTTTTGATTCAATAAATGGAAGTGCAAATTCGGCTTGGAGGTTTTCTACAACAGCGGGAATAGCGTCAAAATCTTGTAAGGATTTTATTTTCTTCTGATTATTTTTGTGCTTTATTCTTACATGTTATATTTAATTTATGCGTGATTAAATTTAAGCTGTGCTATTGTTTATAATCATGATATAATAATAATGTTGTTATGCTTGCGAAATATTAAATAGGTGAAAATTTCTAAAATGAATTGAGTTTATTTTTATTCAAGATTTTATATTAAGGATGTTAGAGAAAAATATATTATTTTTCATTAAAAACTTAAATCTGAAAGTTAGACTTTAAGCTTTGGTTAGCCGGTCTGATTTAGAGTAGTGCTCTTTTATTTGATGGTACAATCGCGCAGTAGTTAGAATGAAGCTCTATTTCAAAAGTTTTTATAAGAATTATTATGTGAAATGTATTGACAACATGTTTTCAATAGTGGTTTAAAACTTGAAAGTTAGTACTCGGATAACTAAATTCTTGGGTTTAATTTGGACACCTTGGATAAAGTTTATTTGTCTAACCCCAAAGGTGGCATTTAAATGGTTCATTTTCAATCTCTTAGAAAAAGGAATTAATTTAATTAACCAAATTAGTTATCAACCCACCCGTAGGTGTTAATTGATTTGTTTAGTTAGCAAGAGTATCTAACCCCACCAAAGGTGGTATTCATATAAAAAGAGAGAATCAATAAAATATCAATTTATATCTTTAATAGCCTAGATAATATGAGCAAGCATAATTAACTTAGTTATTATATCCATAAATACTCCACTAATTTAAATGATAAAATTTGCAAGAATATTTATTGAATGTAATTGTATTTTTTTGTTGATAAATATTTATTGAATTTGTATCTATGTTTATTTTTTTTATTTAATTAATCTGTTTATATGTTTATTTTATGTTTTTAGCTTAGGAACACAAAAACCAAACTATCGTGACGGGATGTTTAGGATTTAATTTCGTTTTTAAAAGTTTGAATAATAAATTAAGAACCACGTATACATTCCTTCCTTAGATCGACCTTGGGAGTATACTTATCATTTTCTCACGAAATGATTAGGTGCACTTCTTGAGAGTTTTACAAATATTAAAACCAAAGTATTTGCGAGAAATCGGCGATGCCGGTTTGCCAAAAACTTGATGGCGAAAACCGGCATCGCCGATTCTAAATACTTTGGTTTTAATATTTGTAAAACTACTCAAATTCCTAATCATTTCGTGAAAAATGATGAAATTATACACAGGTGTCAAATTAAACCCAAAATTTAGTTATCAGTACTAACTTTCAAGTTTTAAAACCACCTATTGAAAACATGTTGTCAATACATTTCCACGTAATAATTCTTATAAAAACTTTTGAAATAGAGCTTCACTCTAACTAGGGCGATTGTACCATCAATAAAAAGAGCACTACTGTAAATTAGACCGGATAACTAGACCTTAAAGTCTAACTTTCAGATTTAAGGTTGTAATGAGAAATAATATATTTCTCTCTAACATCCTTAATATAAAATCTTGAATAAAAAATAAACTCAATTCATTTTAGAAATTTTCACCTATTTAATATTTAGCCAAGCATAACAACATTATTATTATATCATGATTATAAGCGACTAGCACTATGATTAAATTTAATCACGGAGACAAAATTAAATATAACATGTAAGAATAAAGCACAAAAATAAGCGTAAAAGAAAAATAAAATCCTTCGATCTTACGTATTTATTCAGATTTGCTAGAAAACCTCCCAAGCGGAATTTGCACTTCCATTTATTGAATCAAAAAATCTAAATTATTACAAAAACATTACAAGTTCCTCTCAAAAGAAGAACTCTAAACCTAAGACAATTGAACTAAAAACTAAGAGAAAACTAAGAAAAGCTTAGAAACTAAGAAAGAAACTAAAGAAAACTCAAAAACTAAGAAATGAGAAAAGAAAGAAGAGAGAGTGAGGTTTTGAGGTGTGTTTTGAAGTGAATGGAAGAGGGTATTTATAGGTGAGGATGGAGAGAAAAAATGAGTAAAAAAATGTTAAAAAATATAAAAAAATAAATAAAAAACGTGTAGTGGACATCTTTGAGGTCATCAATGAGCGTCATCGTGACGTCGTAAGAACTGCTTACACGTGAAAAAATGGGTCAAAACGCGTTGGTAATACTGGCGTGTAGTGCCTGCTTGTAATGGCAACGATGCCAGCGTATTTGCCGTACCGATGCTGGAGCCTTAATACAGGCATCTTGTGTATTGCCTTGGCAATGGTATATTGAAGTATTGGTAGTTGTGGTAATTTGGCACTTGATTTTCCGTCTTTGACATTTTGACCTTCGACCCATTTTGTCAATTTTTCCATGTTTGTTGACCTTTTTCCACTTATTTATTAATTTATTTGTGATGTATTGCTTCAAGTATTATTCTTTGAGTCTTTACATTGCGTTTTGTAAAATTCACGAAAAACAATAAAAATACCCGTGATTCGAAAAAGACAAATTTATATAAATATATGATAAAACATATAAATATATATATTTTTAATCAATTAATGTCGTAAAATCATGGTTATTTTAGTGCTTTTTGAGCACTTTCATCACAACCCCACGACAGAACTTCTTGCTAGTCCACTTATGAGAAGCGATAAAACTAAAATTAAACTATCCTAAATCACTTCCGTGGATTGACACGGTTGCATTTAGCCTATGCAACAAGCCTTTAAACCCCACTGGTTGCCTTTAGTGGGCGAGTTTGAGTCTCGTGAGGGTTTTGATAATGATACCTGACGTTGTACTAAATGTAAAAACAAAAGCAACAATAAAAACAAACAACTTAAAAATTAAATTTACAACAAAATCACAAATTATCAACATCTCACAAAAATGTCTCATACTTTTTAATCTCCTTTAAGATCATAATTAAAATCTCAAGCATAAGTTATTTTAATCTCTTTAAACAATCATGATTTATTATAATAATTAGAAAATCATTTTCATATTTCATATCAAAAATGTATCAATTTAATTTCACCCGATTTCGGTGTCATGAATCGGAAATTCGCTTGACTCTATTCTCGCAAGTCAATACTCTCAAAACACTTGAATCCTATGGGTTCAAACACTTTCATACTAATTTATATGCGAAAGAGTTGATGTATAGAAATGAACTAATATGTTCAAGCATATGTATAAAGAATAAAGGCTCAAAGTGTTATTTTAACATTGATCTCGTGAAAGGAATCAAATGTATAAATTATAAAGATATCATATATAAAAATTATTTTCATGCGTAAATCAAACTCGTTAAGAAAGAATTTCAAGATATATGCCTTTTACAAATGAAGAAATTGCAATGACTTTTTGAGAATTACTTCTTATATCTTTCTTTTGTAATTAGCCTTTACTCACATGACTTTGTAGGCAATGCGGGTTATAGTATGTAGATGATACTATTTTTATCTCTCTTTTTTTTTACGTAGATATTTTTCAATATGTGTATTTTTAGAGAGTCAACCAGTATCTGATTGTACATTTCTTTGGATTTTGGTGAGTGGTTAATTTTGTGGCTTTTACATTTGATCTTGGTTTAGGTAACTTCCGGATATGTCTTTTTGTTTTTGTAGTAGTCATGCATAAATGAGATATAAGCATATACTATCAATTTCTACTCAAATCATTTAATCTAAGCAAAAATAATAATCAAAAATATATGATACTCTATTAAGATGAAAAAAATTCATACATTCAATGCTAATACCTATAGAGATCATCTAAAAATTTGAAGAAATAAGAAATGTGTTTGGAGTAGAAAAAATATATATTTCACTGAATAAAAGGAAATTAGGCTCAAATTATATCTCAAAAGGTAGTCTCCACTAAAAAAAAAACTCATAAACTTACCGATTTTGGGTTTGATATAATTTCAACATCTTATCAAGAAATACTAATTATGACAAAAACTAACTAATTATCAAAAATAATTACAAAATATTTCATGATATGTTTTCAAAAATTAATCTAACGATTACAAAAGACTTAACTATTTACTTAAATTTGATTTAAAGAAATGATAAACTTTTGTGAAACTTTTTTTTTATATTATTATTTTTAATTAAGTATGGTAACTTTTCACCACCTGACCTAGAACTTACATTGTCCTCGATGTAACAGTAATAAATTAAAGATAAAGAGAAGAGAGAGAAAAGATTACCTATTTCACGAGAATGTGCAAGTAGTAATGGAAAATGCGGTGCATCCATCATATTCATCATTATAGTGTATCTGACAGACGGTCATTGTAAACTTCTAACATCTCGACAAATATTTTTTAGTTTTAACAATTTAAAAATTATTCACGTATGTAATTAAAATGAAATAAACAATAAAATTAAGTAAATAAAACAAATAAAATTTTTTATTTTTTATTTATTTTATTTTTTGTTTTTATTTATTTTTTATTTATTTTTTATTTATTGTTTTTTACCTAAAATGATGGGTTGCCTCCCATTAAGCGCTTAGCAGTTTAGCTTGTCTTAGCAAGGCGTATCTTTTTGGTGCTAAGGGTTACTCGGCCAAATGCAATCCATTTGACAATGTTGTTTGGTTCTTCTAAATAAGGCTTGACCACGATGGCGTTGACTTTGAGCGTTTTTTGTGTCTTGGAGTCCAATAGTTCCACTCCATGTTCAAATACTTGAACTATTTTGAATGGTCCATCCCGTCTTGATCTCGGCTTTCACGGAAACAATCTCGAAGCGAGAGTTAAATAAAGAACTTTCATTCCAGGGTGAAGAGTCTTGGAACTAACCTCTTGTCATGATGGCGCTTAGTACGCTCCTTGTATAATTTGGCATTCTCTAGGCTTCGTTTCCTAATTTCTTCCAACTCGTGGAAAGGCTGGAGTAATGCGTTTTTCACTGCTTTATCTAAATCCATGTTTAACTCTTTAATTGGTACTTGATAAGCTTTGTGTTCAAGTTCAAGCTGGAAGGTGGCATGCTTTCCCAAAGATTAACCGGTAGACTCATCCCAATAGGTGTTTTGTAAGCGGTGTGATGCATGCCCTTAAGGCATCATTTAGCTTAAATGCCCAATCCTTCCTTGACGGACGCACGGTGCGTTCCGGTATTCCCTTAATTTGCCTATTGCTCACTTCCACTAAACCGGAAGTTTGAGGATGATATGGAGTAGCTACTTTATGTGTGATGTTGTACTTGTTTAGTATTCCATCAAAGAGTTTGTTACAAAAATGGCTACCTCGTCACTTATTATAGCTACAGGCGTTCGGGAACCTCTTGAATATGAAATCTTTCAAGAATTTCACAACAACATTAACATCATTGGTTTTGGTGGGGATAGCTTACACTTGACTTGGACACATAATCCACGAAACCAAAATGTATTGAAAACCATTAGATGGGGGGGGAAAAGGACCCGTGAAGTCAATCCCGTACATGAAAGGAGTTCAAACTAAATTAGATGTCAAAGGCATTTCATCTCTTTTGCTTATGTTTCTGTTCTTTGACATCTATCACATTGTGCACAAAACATATGAGCATCTTTAAAAGAGAGTGGAGCCAAAAGAATCCAGTTTGTAATATCTTACGGTGTCTTTTCACCTCGAAATGACCCCCTTGAATGAAGTTCGTGAGAAAGTCGAAATGCTCTTATGTTCTTCTTACAGCGGTACACATCTCGGATGACTTGATCTTGACCAATCTTGTATAAATAAGGGTCATCCCGAGAAATAGTCCTTAATAGTTTTAAAAAACCTTTTCTTGTCGATATGAAGTGTTAGGTCGCAAAACACCGGTGGCAGAGATAGTTTACAATATCAATACCATGTAGGTTCGGACTATGAAAAATAGCTGTTCATGGAAAAGTTTCAACTATATCGTCATTACTCTCATTTTTTAAGAGAATTGAAGGAAAATCAACCTAGACAAATGGTCGGTACTAAGTTTTCAACGCCTTTCTTATCCTTGATTTCTAGGTCAAATTCTTGTAAGAGTAAGACCAGGATTAATCTTGGCTTGGCATTTGGTTTACTTAATAGGTATCTTAAAGCGGCGTGATCAAGAATGTACAATCACTTTAGATCCTACTAAATAAGACCGAAATTTGTCTAAAGAGAATACTATAGCCAAGAATTCCTTTTCGATTGGTGGTGTAATTCATTTGGGCATCGTTGGGTGTTTGCTAGCATAGTAGATGACATGTAATACGCTTATCCACTCTTTTGTCAGGCTGCTCTATTGCATAATCGGAAGCATCACCACATTATTTCAAAGGTAAAGACAGGTTTGGTGCCATTATAACGAGGGGTAGATGTTAGTTTCTCTTTCAAGGTATTAAAGGAAATAAAGCGGTCATTGTTGAAGTCAAATTCAACATCTTTGGATAATAAGTTACATAAGGGCGACTTATTTTAGAGAAATCTTTAATAAATAAATGCAAAATCCTGCGTGTCCCAAGAAGCTTCTTGTCCGCTTCACAGGATGTAGGGGAGGTAGTTTGGATATCAATTCAACTTTTGCCTTATCAACTTCAATACCACTTGTTTGAAATTATATGTCCCAAAACTATCCCTTGTTGAACCGTAAAATGACTTTTCTCCCAACTAAGGGTTAGATTGCATTCAATGCATCTTTCTAAAACCAAAGTCAATTTATGTAAGCAATCATCAAATGAGTTCCCAAAGGCGAGAGAAATCGTCATGAAAATTTCAATGAACTTTCTCCACGTATCGAGAAAATGGATATCATGCATCTGGAAAGTGGCGGGAGCATTGCATAACCCAAATGGCATTCTGCGAAAAGCAAATGTCCCAAAGGACATGTAAATGTGGTCTTTTCTACGATCTTAGGGTGCTATGGGTACTTGATAATATCCAGACAGATCCATCAAAAACGGTAAAATTAGGTGCCCGACTAATCTTTCCAACATTTGATCAATGAATGGAAGAGGAAAGTGATCCTTTTCGTATATAAATTTAGTTTCCTAAAATCTATACATTCTCCATCAGGTGATTATTCTAGTGGGCACTAATTCACTTTATCATTTTTTAACAATGTTATCCCTGATTTCTTTGGTACCACGTGCAGGACTAACCCGAAACTTCTTGTCCATGATAGGATAGATAATCCACTTCTCCTAACAATTTAAGGATTTCCTTTTTAACTACCTCTTGCGTGTTTGGGTTTAGTCTTACTTTGGCCTACGTAAATGCGGGTTTAGCACCGTCATCCAAGTTGATCTTGTGCATACACATTGTTGGACTAATGCCTCTTATATCCCTAATACTCGACCTATAGATTTCTTAAGCATTTAAGCATACTTTGATGAGTTCCTTTTCTTGTGGTTTGGTCAAGGTTGAAGAAATTATCCTTTGGATATGTTTCTCCTTCTCCCAAAACACATATTTTAAGTGCTCCAGGTAAGTCTTTGAGTTCAAGTTCGGTGGATTGGCCTCTTTATGAGATGAAGAAGCTTGGGTAGATTTAAAAAGTGCGCTAGATTTTGTCATCAACTTCATTATTGTCTAGTTGTTAGGTACCCACTTTCTTCATCTAAATCTTAACCCAACCTTGTCAAGTGTAAGAGCAGTTTCAAGCTTGTCTTATTCTGGTTTGGAAAAAGGTGTTTTGGACAAGATTATCCAAAGGATCAACCGAATATTTCATCGATGGCGAGAAATAGAAGGGAAAGGTGAAGAATCAAAAACTTTGAAATGAGCAGTCTCTCTAAGACATTGTTGTCAAATTTCCATCTTGGACGTCAATAATAGTTTTAGTAGTTGCCATAAATGGTCTACCAAGCAATATTGTATGCTCTGTCCAATGCCGGATTTTCTTGCATATCGAGGAACCACAAAGTCAACGGTATTATCGGTTTGTCTACATTGCAAAACATCCTCAACTACTATTCCCTCCGGATATTTAAGAGATCTATCTGCGAGTTGCGGGGGACATAGTTATTGGGTTTTAAATCCCACAGATTGGTGTGAGAATATAGAGTAGGCGTCAAATTTATACTAGCACCTAAATCAAGCATTGCTTTATGACAACCTTCGCATCGTAGTTATGTTAATAATAAAACTTCCGAGAGGTCCTTGACTTAGGGGGTAGTTTGTCTTCGAGAAATCTGTCAGCTAGAAATTTACGATACTACTACTCGTTCATTCAATTCATACCTCCTTTTCTTAGTGTTCAACTCTTTGAAAAACTTGGCATATGAGAACACATTCATGATCACTTCTAATAATGGTAAATTGATATTTACTTTAGAGAGCATATTAAAAGATCATTGAATTGCTTATCTTGTTTGGACTCTTTCAATAGGTGGGAAAAGGTACTTGCATCGGTGTGGTTACTGTTGTCTTTTGAATTTTGGGAGTGTCGGATGACCCACGATGAGTTTCGAAAGCTTGTGAAGTTTAACACTTGTTTCTCCTTTTGCGATATTAGAATGTCGCCTATGCTGTTAGAGATTTCGGGTACTTGGTATTGACTACCTTACCACTTGAAGGGTTAACATCTTTTGCTTGCAGTTGGTAGGGCAACTTTCACAGTTCTTTCTTTTGCATTTGTTGACGGTTGTGACTTTAGATTCAATTCTTTTAGCAGAAGCCTCGTAATTGTTCAACCTTTGATTAGTCATCAGTTGGTTGTCACGACTAACTTGAATAAAAGCATTCAAGCTATCTTAAGGTTGGTTTAAAAAGATTGGCTTGGTGGGTAAGGGTGGTTGTAGGTTGGGTGATTATAGGTGTTTGGATGATACTTTTGAAAATATTGGGCTTCCTCATGGCATCGACACTAGAATCACAAGTATTTGAATAATTATGAGTACCATGCCCAATTGAACAACACAACTCCACGTACCTCTTGATTTGAAATTTGGTGAGGCGTGAGGAATTTCACTTGTTTAGTCAATTCGACAATTTGCAAGGTTATCTCATCATCAAAGCCGACCTCGTTGACCTTTGCTTTCCTTCCCACCTCTTTGTTGGGAATTAGAACCCAATAGCTCATAGAGATTATAGGCTTCCTCTGTGTCTTTTCTCTACAGCTACACCTCGACATTATCGACCATGTATTGACTGCTGTAGTGTCAATCCATCGTAAGAATTGGTTTTGTAGCGTAGTGGAAAGCTATGATTTTGACATTGAATGAAAAGGAGTTTGAATGGTTCCCGAAGCTTCGTGAAGAGACTCTTCATTCATTTGAGAAAATGTTGCTTATCTTTGTTCTTAGATCAACGGTCTTTTGATGGGAATAGAACCTACCCGTAAAAATTTCATAGGCCTCCCGAGTTTAAGAGAACATTTGTAGAGTAATGAACCATGACGAGCTTTATCTTTGAGAGTGTAAGGAAAACACCTCGTCCTAAGTTGATCTTCACTAATTGCATGTAGTGGAAAGGTTTGGACAATAGCATAGAATTCTCGAATGAAATGCAAAGGATCTTCATTAGGGATACCGTAAAGGAAGGCAACCTTGAAGAATAATGAATCTTTTTCAATTCATAATTCCTTACTGACCTCTTGCAATTGGATGCGGAAGTTACATTGCCAATGATTGGCATTGTATAGTCTTTCATCTTTTTCCACCTATCTTCGGCATCTCCATGGTTGTTTGTAGTTGAAAATGATCCTCTCCTCTTATTGTGAATCAACATTTTGCTCTTAAAAAAAATAGTAGATATCTCTAAAAATGCAAGGAACCTAAATTTTTTTTATTTTAATTTAAACGAAGGGACACAATTTTTGAACACGAAGCAAATTTATTTCATTTTGAATTTTTTTTTTTTTACACGCATGAACTAAAACAAAGGAAAATACAATAATGGGTGACCTCACTTGTAGGACTAAAATTTATCGTCTTAGTAAGGCGTTGCTGAGAAATTGCGAGAATGAAAAACTCAATGTCTCACTCTTCATTGAATTCATTTAAGTTTCAATTTAATCTTTGCCTTTTTGCAAATGTTCAACTAAGCATTCAACTTGAACTTCCACCTTTTGATTGAAGCTTCCAGAGTCCAACCGTTGATTGGTTTTAGTGATTATCCTACAAACTTGAATAAAAAGAATTCAAGTTGTCCTCGAGAGTTAGTTTTTGGAATGCTTCTTGGAATAGGTGGGTGGAATTCTTGGCCACTTTGGTTTGAGCTTTGAGGAAATGAGGGTTGTTTTGCCTCGAGAGAAATTTGGATGACTTCTCCACCAGGATTATAGGTATTTGAATTGGGATCAAACCTTGGTCTCTGTTGATATGCTCCCAAACACATTAACACTGCTCGAGGTCCGGTTGTATCTCCTTGATATGGACGAGCGTTACCTTGTCCCACGTATTCTTCATGCAAACCGTATTGTTCATTATTTGTGTTGGTTTGTGTAGCGAGAAGGGCAACTTGCTTGGTCGAGTTGAACAAGTTGTTGTTGAACTTCATTACTGAGTCAATCTGTGAACACTTGACTTTTCTCACTCTGGAGCTTTTCTGTTGGGAATTAGCACCCGACATCTCGAAAGAGATTATACGTTTCGATGCGATCTTTTCTCCTATTGCTCCTCATGGCGTTGTCGACAATGAGCTGACATTGTTGTGTAAGTCCATCGTAAAAGAATTGGTTACTTGTAGGGAAAGCTATGATGGGGACGTTAAGTGAGAAGCATTTTGAACCTATCCCAAGCTTCG
Source organism: Hippophae rhamnoides (assembly GCA_033030585.1). NCBI lineage: Eukaryota > Viridiplantae > Streptophyta > Magnoliopsida > Rosales > Elaeagnaceae > Hippophae > Hippophae rhamnoides. Next base: position 33,843,524 of record CM065435.1, on the reverse strand, counting down.
TGGAATGGTTCTCTTCCATCGAGAGAAAGTAGCAATCTTTCCTCTACACGATGTTTTTGATGGGAATAGAATTTTCCCAGAATTTGTGTAAATTTGACCCGTGTCATCGAGAGAACCGGGGGAAGTGACATCGACCAAGCTTTGGCCTTATCCTTTAAGGTGTACGGAAAACATCTCATTCTAGGTGATCCTCGTTTAGAATACGGGGAGAATGTTTGAATGGTAGCGTAGAAATCTCTCGTAAAGGAAGAGAATCTTCGTTGGGTAGCCCGTAGAAGGAAGGAAGCATAGAAAAATGAATATTTTTAAGGTCATAATTAGACGACTTCTCCCCCGGATAGCGGCGATTCGTGCAATCATTAGGTCTTGCAAACTCTTTCATCGTGGTTTCCTAACATGTTGGTTTTCCTCCATTTCTTTTGGTTCTAGTAAGGATTAAGACGTTACATGTTTGGCTCAAAATCGGGTTGATGGGTAGGATCAGGTGTTGTTGACAATTTAAATTTATGAATATTATTTACATATGGTGTAAGGGGGTTTCTAAGGATCTCTGCGCAATGCATTATTTTTAAACGTAAATTTAAAACTCTTGTCAGCAAAAATAAAAGAAAATTAGAGAAATTTTCCATGGCATTTAATACAAAACCTTGGACAAATTTTTTTTTTTATATTTTAAATTTTTTTTTATTTTTAAATAACATAATCGGTATGATAGCAAAGAGTGTTAGAAAAGAATGGTGGTCTTGTAATTTTCCTTAAAAGCATTTCTCTGTGAGGAAACAGCGTTAAAGGAAAAATGGCCTTGAGAACTGATGATGCAAGCGAGCTAAAACTTAGATTTTTACTTTTCATGCCTTTTAGTTTTTTTTTTTTTTTTTTTTTTCGTTTTTTTTTTTTTTTTACGTTTTTTTTTTTTTTTACGTTTTTTTTTTTTCTGACGGTAATTTTATTTTACTATTCACGCTATCTTATTTCTTATTAACTTAAAATTTTAATTTTTTTTTTTTTTTACGTTTTTTTTTTTTTTTACTGACGGTAATTTTATTTCTTATTAGCATTATCTTATTTCTTATTAACTTAAAATTTTAAATTTTTTTTTTAAAATTTTTTTTTCTGACGGTAATTTTATTTTTTACTATTCACGCTAACTTATTTCTTATTAACTTAAAATTTTTAATTTTTTTTTTTTTTTAAAAAAATTTTTTAAAAAAAAATTTTTTTATTATTTTTTTTTACTATTCATGAGCGGTAAAAAACTTTTCTTCAATTTAATTTCTAAATTATTTTTTTTTTTACTAAAATTTTTTTTTTTTACTTTTTTTTTTACTATTCATAAACGGTAAAAACTTTTTACTTCAAATTTCGAATTTCTAAATTATTTTTTTTTACTATTTAAAAATTTTTTTTTTATTTTTTTATTTTTTTTTTATTTTTATTATTTTTTATTATTTTTATTTATTTTTTTTTTATGAAATTTGAAATTTGATTAAAAATTTTTATTTTTATTTTTTTATTTTATTTTATTTTATTTTATTTTTATTTTTATTTTTATTTTATTTTATTTTTAAAAAAAAAAAATGTGATTATTCTGTAAAAAAATATTTTTAAAATTTTGATAAATAAATTAAAAGCTATTTCTCCTTAAATAAATGTACTAAAACTTGATGGTAGCCGTGTGGAATTCTACCATAAATACTTTGGTTTTAATATTTGTAAAACTACCATGAAGTCTTGCGAATCTCGTTTAGAAATGATAAGTATCTCACGAGTCGATCTAAGGAAGGAATGTATGTAGTTCTTAATTTATTATTGGCTTTAAAAGCGAAATTAAATCACCAAGCGTCGCATCGCGATAGTTTGGTTTTTGTGTTCTGTCTAATAACGTAAAATAAACGTATATCTGATTAATTAAATAAAAAAATAAACATAGATACAAATTGATAAATATTTATCAAAATAAATATAATTACGATTGATAAATATTCGTGCAAATTTTATCATTTAAATTAGTGGAGTATTTATGGATATAATAAACTGAGATTAATTATCTTTGCTATGTATTATAAAATTTATTAAAGATATCGATTGATATTTTATTGATTCTTTTTTATATGAATCTGCTTTGGTGGGGTTAGATCTTCTTTGTTAGCTAAGCAAATCAATTAACCTTTTATGGGTGGGGTTGATACTTAATTTGGTTAATTAAATTAATCCTTTTTTAAGAGATTGAAAATGAGCGAATTTAAATCTGCTTTGGTGAGTTGAAACGATTTAAAGCTTTTATCAAAGATGTCAAAATTAGCGAAAATTTAGTTTATCAGGTAATAAACTTTCAGTTTTAAAGCATTTATTGAAAACGTGTTAATGTCACGTTTAAGCGTAATAATTTATAAAAACTTTTGAAATAGAACTTCAACTTCTAGCTAAGGCGATGTCTTCAAAGTGAATAAAAGCTCTACTACAGAATTAGATAGGATAGCTAAAAAGTCTAACTTGATTTAAGTTTGTAATGAAAAATAATATATTCTCTAACGTCGGCAATATATAAATCTTGAATAAAAATAAACTCGATTCATTTTAGAAATTTTCACCTATTTAATATTTGTAAAGCGTATAACGTTATTATTATATCGTTGATTATAAGCTTGAGTTAAATTTAATCGCAGACAATTAAATATAACATGTAAGAATAAAAGCACAAAAATAAGCGTAAAAGAAAATAAAATCCTTCTGATCTTGTGCTATTAAGTTCTTAGAAAGCATACGGAATTGAATTTATAATTTTATTGAATCGAAAAATCTAAATTATTGAAAAGCATTCTGATTCTCGAAAAGAGCTACTCTAAGACAAGACGAATTGAGCCAAAAAGCTAAGAAAAACTAAGAAAAAGCTTAGAAACTAAGAAAGAAACTAAAGAAAACTCAAAGCTAAGAAATGAGAGAAAGAAAGAAGAGAGAAGTGAGGTTTGAGGTGTGTTTTGAAGTGAATGGAAGAGGGTATTTATAGGTGAGGATGGAGAGAAAAAATGAGTAAAAAATGTTAAAAAAATATAAAAAAAATAAAAAACGTGTAGTGGACATCTTGAGGTCATCAATAGCGTCATCATGACGTCATAGAAATTTCTTACACGTGAAAAATGGGTCAAAAACAGCGTTATGTAGCGCGGCTTATTGCCGTACGCGTGAGCGATCGTTCGCTGCATGACGCTGAAGCTTATCATCAGCCTTGGCTAGCGCGCCTACAGCCTTATAGTATTGGCTGTGGTATTGTAGTGAAGCCTTGGTGACCTTGTGATGATTTTCCGTCTTTGACATTTTTGACCTTTTCGACCCATTTTGTCCAATTTTCCATGTTTGTTGACCTTTTTCCACTTATTTATTAATTTATTTGTGATGTATTGCTTCAAGTATTCTTCTTTGAGTCTTTACATTGCGTTTTTAGGCCAAAATTCCTGAAAAACAATAAAAATACCCGTGATTCCGAAAAAGACAAATTTATATAAATATATGATAAAACATATAAATATATATATTTTTAATCAATTAATGTGCGTAAAATCATGGTTATTTTAGTGCTTTTTGAGCACTTCATCACAACCCCGACGAACATTCTAGTCACTGTATGAGAAGCGATAAAAACTAAAAATTAAACTATCCTAAATCACTTCCGTGGATTGACACGTTGCATTTAGCCTATGCAACAAAGCCTTTAAACCCACAGGTTGCCACCTTTAGTGAATGAGTTTGAGTCTGTGAGGTTTTGATAATGATACCCACAAACATTGTACTAAATGTAAAAACAAAAGAAACAATAAAAACAAACAACTTAAAAATTAAATTTACAACAAAATCACAAATTATCAACATCTCACAAAAATGTCTCGTACTTTTTAATCTCCTTTAAGATCATAATTAAAATCTCGAAGCATAAGTTATTTTAATCTCTTTAAACAATCATGATTTATTATAATAATTAGTGAAAATCATTTTCATATTTCATATCAAAAATGTATCAATTTAATTTCACCCAATTTCGGTGTAAATGAATCGAGCCTGACTCTATTCCTCGCAAGTCAATACTCTCGAAAACTCTTGAATCCTATGGGTTCAAACACTTCGTACTAATTTATATGCGAAAGAGTTGATGTATAGAAATGAACTAATATGTTCGTATGTATAAAGAATAAAGGTTCAAAGTGTTATTTTAACATTGATCTCATGAAAGGAATCAAATGTATAAATTATAAAGATATCATATATAAAAATTATTTTCATGCGTAAATCAAACTCATTAAGAAGAATTTCAAGATATATGCCTTTTACAAATGAAGAAATTGCAATGACTTTTGGGGAATTACTTAACATATCTTTCTTTTTGTAATTAGCCTTTACTCACAACTTTGTAGGCAATGCGGGTTATAGTATGTAGATGATACTATTTTTATCTCTCTTTTTTTTTTAATAGATATTTTTCAATATGTGTATTTTTTAGAGAGTCAAGACCCGTATGCAAGTTGTACATTTCTTTGGATTTTTGGTGAGTGGTTAATTTTGTGGCTTTTTCTGTTTGATCTTGGTTTAGGTAACCCAGATATGTCTTTTGTTTTTGTAGTAGTCATGCATAAATGAGATATAGCATATACTATCAATTTCTACTCAAATCATTTAATCTAAGCAAAAATAATAATCAAAAATATATGATACTCTATTAAGATGAAAAAAAAATTCATACATTCAATGCTAATACATAGAGATCATCTAAAAATTTGAAGAAATAAGAAATGTGTTTGGAGTAGAAAAAATATATATTTCACTCTGAGATAAGGAAATTAGGCTCAAATTATATCTCTGGTAGTCTCATAAAAAAAAACTTCATAAACACCGAATTTTGGGTTTGATATAATTTCAACATCTTATCAAGAAATACTAATTATGACAAAAACTAACTAATTATCAAAAATAATTACAAAATATTTCATGATATGTTTTCAAAAATTAATCTAACAGTACAAAAGACTTAACTATTTACTTAAATTTGATTTAAAGAAATGATAAACTTTTGTGAAACTTTTTTTTTTTATATTATTATTTTTAATTAAGTATGGTAACTTTTCACTTGTCTTGAGGAGAAGAAGTCCTTTGTTAGTTGAGATCAAAGTGATCTTACAAAATGGTGTGAGATTATATAAAAGAGATACTTTGATCTTTTGATGGATTTTAATGCTAACCACTCCACATTGAAACTCTTCAAGGAAGAGTTGAGAAAATGTAAGTCAAGTGAGTTGACTCACAGGATAATTAGTTATGATCCTCTTAATGATTAGATTGACCAAATTACCCATTTAGGAAATAGGGTAATTATGCTCAAAGGTGATAAAGAGTATTTGGAACATACTCTTTCTAAGAAGGATGTGGAGCTTAGAAAGTTCCATGACAAGGTCAAGAATTTAAAAACAAATTCTATTTTATTTTTAGTCTTCTTTTTATGAGAAAGAAGACCTTATTTGGGCTCTAGAAGAAAAGATTTTGAAGTGCCAAGAAGAGCTTGTTCACTCTTTGAATACAGTTTGCAAGCTAATGTATGGAATACAAAATTTTAATGAGATCCACGATAGTACTAAAGCCTCAAGATATAAGTAAGGTATTGGGGTTTGAAGATGGATCATCCAATCCTATTGGTTCAGTTCTTAAGTTCATCAAACCTACTATTGGTGATTCAAAGTTGAAGTTTTTCATAGTCGCCCCTAAATGTAAGTTGGTTGTTGTGTCTTAGCGTCCTTTCTACAACAAGGTGAGCACTTCACCTTTTTTTGCTTCTTATGACATGTCGGCGATGGCCTCTTACCCCTACCTACAAATTTATATCCTATTTTTCACCACTATTATAAGCATAGGCACTTCAGACCTCATTGCAGGAAATTAGCTTCTCATCCTCCTATGAGAGTTAATATTAGTATCTCCTCCTTTTCTCCTCCTTGTGGTCCTTTATAAATCATAGATCTCATTTCTCTCACTCTTCTGTACATTCTTTCCATCTCTATAGTACTACTGACCATATTACTAAATCTTGTCCTACTTATGTTTAGAGCATAGTAAAGAGATTGGTAGTGATTCAGCAAGTATATGGGTCATCCGAATAATAAGCTATGTTAAAAATGAGTATCATCTTATAGAGAGTGATTTATTTTATAACTAAGTACCAATATGTGGTATTTACAATACCATTTAAGTAAGTAACAAAAGAAAATTATCTAAACTAATGATTACACCTAGAAATAATTCCAAGACACAAATAACAATAAAGTAAACAATATTTGGAGACTTGGGATCTATGAATCTCCTAACCAATTCACATGCAATATCAAACATAATTGATTGGTTTCTCTGTTTAATTGATTTGCTACATGTTATTATATACCTAGGATTCTTTGTCAAGCATTAGTTTGGATTATTTGCAAACAATCACATTATCATGCTACTTCATTCACATATCAATTATGATCATATGTATCAAACCATACATTAATCAATCATATTGTCATACTATTTCAATTCATCTAATAATAATTGTACGACTAATTCAAACCTACTTTGTCAAGCTAGGGCATGAATCTAAATCATATAATTATTTGCAAAATAATCCAAGCATTAAGATTAAAATTATTAAATCAATTATTAAATGAGAAATTCTTTCAACTAAATAAAATCAATCACAAGGTTAGGTGGCTAGCTAGGTTCATTAAAAATCCCAAATAAGAACCTTGTAACTCATAGCTCTAAAAATCATAATTAAAAATACATGAGTGCATAAGAGTTACAAGAAATATGAAGAAAAAGATGAAGATCCAACTTTGATGAAGAATCTAACTCCACCTTTAATTTCCGTGCTAGCTATATAATTTCCTCATTAATTTGATTTACTTGATCTCTCTTTGTAGCAATGAAATCTTCTTGATTGATCGAACAATGATATCATTCCCCTCAAATATTGTAATTTTACAATTTAGATGTTCACATTACCATTAATCAACATTCCATTAACATATGGGTATGCAAGGTCTTTAACAAAATAATCCATGTGTGTGTGACTTGCAAATGATGTCATTCAATGCACTCATGAGGTAAACTTATGTAAGCATGGCATAGATTAAGATCTTAGAACAAGTTTCATAGGTCTATTTTTCATATCCCTATCCACTTATATTGGTTATACATTTAACTAGAGATTAAAAGGACTTTGAATGTTTATAATGTGAGGCTTAGGTGAGATAGATAAATGCTTATTTTAAGGTTCAAGCCACACCTCATTTCTTTTCCTCATGCAATTCAGCTTTTTTTAATAACTTAATGCCCTTTTTCTTTTCTCTTTTTTTATTTTATTTTTTAGCTAAACTCTCCTAAACTTATTTTTAAGTTAATTTTTTTCTTAGGGCTTTATGGTGTTGAAATTTTAACTTAGCACTTAACTGCTCACTCTAAAGTCTAAATCATTTATCATATTATATGCTATTTATGATTTTGTCTAAAGGTTTGATCAAATAGATTCTAAAACATGGTAGATTCTTATCATAAGACATTACCCACTCCAAGTGTTCTCTCATTAAGTACATCAAACAATCAATCATATGCATTGTGAATAGGTAATGGATGATTTTGAATTAAAAACAAGCAAGCATACCATATGGTTAGTGTAATCATCTCAATAGTTGTATGCTAGATCCTTTATCATAATAATGATAACCAATCTATCATTAGATTTGAGTCTTTAAGTGACGTTTTTAAGCAAAAATACCTAAAAAACAATAAAAATACCCGTGATTCCGAAAAAGACAAATTTATATAAATATATGATAAAACATATAAATATATATATTTTTAATCAATTAATGTGCATAAAATCATGGTAATTTTAGTGCTTTTTGAGCACTCATCACAACCCCCAACCAGCTTCTTGCTAGTCCCTTAGCAAGAGAAGCGATAAAAACTAAAAATTAAACTATCCTAAATCACTTCCGTGGATTGACACGGTTGCATTTAGCCTATGCAACAAGCCTTTAAACCCCTAGGTTGCCCTAGTGGACGAGTTTGAGTCTCGTGAGGGTTTTCAGTAATGATACCCACAAACATTGAACTAAATGTAAAAATAAAAACAATCAAATCAAAAACTAAAATTACAACAAAATCAAAAATTAATTTAAGAATAAAAGAAAACAACATATCACAAAAATGTCTCATACTTTTTTAATCTCTTTTAAGATCATAATTAAAATCTCAAGCATAAGTTATTTTAATCTCTTTAAACAATCATGATTTTATTATAATAATTAGTCGAAAATCATTTTCATATTTCCTATCAAAAATGTATCAATTTAATTTTACCCAATTTCAGTGTCATGAATAAGAATTCACTTCAACTCTATTCCTCACAAGTCAATACTCTCAAAACACTGAATCCTATGGGTTAAAACACACATACTAATTTATATGCGAAAGAGTTGATGTATAGAAATGAACTAATATGTTCGCATATGTATAAAGAATAAAGGCTCAAAGTGTTATTTTAACATTGATCTCATGAAAGGAATCAAATGTATAAATTATAAAGATATCATATATAAAAATTATTTTCATGCATAAATCAAAATCATTAAGAAATAATTTCAAGATATATGCCTTTTACAAATGAAGAGAGTGCAATGACTTTTTAGGGAATTATTTCCTATATCCTTCTTTTATAATTAGCCTTTACTCACAACTTTGTAGGCAATGTGGGTTATAGTATGTAGATTATACTATATATTCTTTATCTCTCTATTTTTTTTCTGAAGATATTTATCAATATATGTATTTTAGAGAGTCAACCCATGTACAGATTGTACATTTTTTTTGGATTTTGGTGAGTGGTTAATTTTATGGCTTTTCTGTTTGATCTTGGTTTAGGTAACCCCAGATATGTCTCTTTTTTTGTAGCAGTCATGTATGAATGAGATATAAGTATTTACTATCAATTTCTACTCAAATCATTTAATCTAAGCAAAAATAATAATAAAAAATATACGATACTCTATTAAGATGAGAAAAAATTCATACATTCAATGCTAATATCTATAGAGATCATCTAAAAATTTGAAGAAATAAGAAATGTGTTTGGAGTAGAAAAAATATATATTTCACTCTGAATAAAGGAAATTAGGCTCAAATTATATCTCACAAAGGTAGTCTCTACTAAAAAAAATTCATAAACACCGATTTTGGGTTTAATATAATTTCTACATCTTATCAAGAAATACTAGTTATGACAAAAACTAACTAATTATCAAAAAAATAATTACAAAATATTTCATGATATGTTTTCAAAAATTAATCTAACAGTACAAAAGACTTAACTATTTACTTAAATTTGATTTAAAGAAATGATAAATTTTTGTGAAAAAGTTTTTTTTTAATTCCAAAAATTACTAAATCACACAAAATAGAAATAAAACCAAATTTTTTTATTTTTTTATTTTTAAATTGTCAAATGTTTTTTTAATTAAGCATGGTAACTTTTCACCACCCCAACCTAGAACTTACATTGTCCTCAATGTAACAACTGTAAATTAAAGATAAAGAGAAAAGAGAAGAATATTACCTATTTCTTGAGAAAGTGCAAGTAATAATGGAAAATGCAGGTGCATCCATCATATTCATCATTAAAGTGTATACAGACAGATCGTTGTGAACTTCTAATATCTCAACAAATATTTTTAGTTTTAACAATTTAAAAATTATTCACATGTAATTAAAATGAAATAAACAATAAAATTAAGTAAATAAAACAAATAAAAGAAAATTACCTAAAATGATGGGTTGCCTCCCATCCAGCGCTTAGTTTAACGTCTTAGCAAGACGTAACTTGGGGATTGCATTTTAAGTAAACTCAATGTCCCCTCATCATTGAGTTAATCAAACCTACAAGTAAGACAATGTTGTCTACCTATACTTTTTCAGTCATGCCCTATTGATTTTCAAATTTCTTTTTGTACTTAAAACTAGAGGCATACTTTGACGGTTTTAGATAACCCACATCTAGGTGAAAATCAAATAATTAAGTCATTAAAACACAATTGTACCTAGATCAAACAAAGCAACTAACTCCTTAGATTGTAATTAAAACTTTAAAATTTTGGAGATAGTTCAGAAATTTTTGTTTTTTTAAAGAAAAAAAATAACATAATCAGTATTAACCAAGAGTGCTCCCAGGAAAGAATGGTGGTGCAAAGGCTCCTTAAAAACCATCCTCCTAGACAGAACAACGTTCCTAGGAAAGACTAGTGGCACAAAGGCTTCCAAGAACTAGTCTCCTAGACAGAACTCCCTTAGATCTTTACTTTTCATGTTATTAAGTTAAGTTAAATAAAAATTTAAGTTAATGAAAATCTAAGTTAATTAAGTTTAAAGAAAAGGTCAATTAAGTTAAGTGAATTAAAAAATCTAAGTTAATTAAGTTAAGTTAAAAAAATCTAAGTTAATTAAGTTAGTAAAAGAAAAGTTAATTAAGCTAAGTGAAGTAAAAAAATCTAAGTTAATTAAGTTAAGTGAAAAAAAAAGTTAATTAAGTTAAGTGAAGTAAAAAATCTAAGTTAATTAAGTTAAGTTAAAAAAAATCTAAGTTAATTAAGTTAAGTTAAAAAAATCTAAGATAATTAAGTTAGTAAAAAAAAAATAAGGTACTTAAGTTAAGCTAAAAAAAATCTAAGTTAATTAAGTTTGTAAAAAAAATTAAGTTAATTAAGTTAAATAAAAATCAAGAAGAAAAAAAAAATAGCTAAAGAAAGAAAAATATAAAATAAAATAAAAATAATAAAATAAAATTGAAAAAGGTAAAAGAAAATAAAATATTTTTTTTTAAAAAAGAAAAATTAAAATTATGATTTAAAATAAAAAATAAAAAAAATTAAAAATTAGGTTTTTTTTTATTTTTTTATTTTTTTTATTTTTATTTTTATTTTATTTTTTATTTTTTATTTTATTTTTTATTTTTTATTTTATTTTTTATTTTTTATTTTATTTTTTATTTTTTATTTTTTTATATTTATTTTATATTTATTTTATATTTATTTTATATTTATTTTTATTTTTTATATATTTTTTTATTTTTTATTATTTCTTATGAAATTTGATATTTGATTAAATGTTTTATTTTTAATTTTTTTACAAAAACAAAAAAAATCACAATTATTTACAGCATAAAAATATTTTTAAAATTTTGATAAATATATTAAAAAACGCTATTCTTTCCCCGACAGTAGCAAAAACTTGATGAGCAAAAAAACCCAAGATCGCCGATCCTGCCAATACTTTGGTTTTATATTTATAAAAGTCTCGCAAGTGCACGAATCATTTCGTAGAAAATGATAAGTATACTCCCAAGGTCGATCTAAGGAAGGAATGTATGTGGTTTTTAATTTATTATTCAAACTTTTAAAAACGAAATTAAATCCTAAACATCCTGTCACGATAGTTTGGTTTTTGTGTTTCTAATCTAATAACATAAAAATAAACATATATACAGATTAATAAATATAATCTAATAACATAAAAATAAACATAGATACAAATTCAATAAATATTTATCTAAAAATAAACATAAATACAGATTCAATAAATATTTATGCAAATTTTATCATTTATATTAGTGGAGTATTTATGGATATAATAACTAAATTAATTATGCTTGCTCATATTATCTAGGTTATTAAAGATATAAATTGATATTTTATTGATTCTCTCTTTTTTATATAAATACCACCTTTGGTGGGGTTAGATATTCCTTGTTAACTAAACAAATCAATTAACACCTATGGGTGGGGTTGATAACTAATTTGGTTAATTAAATTAATTCCTTTTTCTAAGAGATTGAAAATGAACCATTTAAATGCCACCTTTGGTGGGTTAGACCGATTTAAACTTTATCCAAGGTGTCCAAATTAAACCCAAGAATTTAGTTATCCGAGTACTAACTTTCAAGTTTTAAAACCACTATTGAAAACATGTTGTCAATACATTTCCACATAATAATTCTTTTAAAAACTTTTGAAATAGAGCTTCACTCTAACTACCGGGCGATTGTACCAACAAATAAAAGAGCACTACTCTAAATCGAATAGGATAACTAAACCTTAAAATCTAATTTTCAGATTTAAGTTTGTAATGAAAAATAATATATTTCTCTCTAACATTCTTAATATAAAATCTTGAATAAAAATAAAATCAATTCATTTTAGAGATTTTTACCTATTTAATATTTCGCAAGCATAACAACGTTATTATTATATCATGTTTACAAACAGCTAGCACAGTTAAATTTAATCACAGACAAATTAAATATAACATGTAATAATAAAGCATAAAAAATAACTACAAAGAAAATAAAATCCTTACAGTACTTCGATGCCATTCCCATTGCTAGAAAACCTCCAAACGGAATTTGCACTCCCATTTATTGAATCAAAAAGCTAATAAATTACAAAAACATAACTAGTTCTTCCCAAAGAGGGAAGAACTCTAAAACTAAGAGAAACTAGCTAAAACATAAGAAAAACTAAAAAACCTAAAAACTAAGAAATGGAGAGAAAGAAAGAAGAGAGAAGTGTGTTTTGAGGTGTGTTTAGAAGTGAAGAGAAGGGGGGGTATTTATAGGTGAGGATGGAGAGAAAAAAATGTTAAAAAAATGTAAAAACGCGGATTAGTGATTACTGACGTCATTTGATGACGCCAGCATGACGGGGGGCGGCTGCACGTGAAAAATGAGGCGAACGGCGCGTAGCGCGGATGAACGATACCAAAGACGCACATCTTCTCGCGGATGAACAATCGGCTGTAGCAGATTTGCACGGATGAAACGATTACCAGCTTTGCGCTGATGAACAGTAACAGCGCGCCTTGCGCGGATGAAACGAGAGCGGCTTGTATGGAAGCGGCGACTAGGCGGCGCGATCTTCTCCTTTTTGACATTTTTGACCTTTTTGACCCATCTTGTCTAATTTTTCCATATTTGTTGACCTTTTCTCATTTATTTATTTATATATTTGTGATGTATTGCTTCTAGTATTCCTATTTGAGTCTTTAAGTGACGTTTTTAAGCGAAAATACCTGAAAAACAATAAAAATACCCGTGATTCCGAAAAAAACAAATTTATATAAATATATGATAAAACATATAAATATATGTATTTTTAATCAATTAATATGCATAAAATCATGGTAATTTTAGTGCTTTTTGAGCACTCATCATTACTCCAAGAGAAAGGTGTGGTACCATAGCTTTTAAAAAGGTACACAATAGTACTATATTTTCTAAATGGTAAACCAAAAGTCCTATTATTTTTAGATAGAAACAATTTAGTCTAAAATGGCCATAAAAGGATAAGGTTGACCAAATTTTGATAAATTTTGACCAATATAAACCGTTAATGAAGAAGGTTTTTTTAGATGGTAAATTTACTACTCTGTCATTGCCAATTCTAAAGTGCATTCTATTTCACATTGTTTAACATTTTTTAATGACATCACCAAAAAAAGACTAATGGTGTATGCCTTTATAAAGTAAGGTTCTAATTTGTACCTTTACGAAGGTTGGTACCATGTAAGACCTTTACCTAAAGAAAAATTAGGGTGGTTCCTCCAACCTAGATTATATCTATTTGAATAAGGATTTACTTGGCTCTTTTGTGTGTTGATATAATTAATAACCTTGAGATTACTTCCATAAATATTACTAGCATGAGTTTCACCATAGTGCTCACAAATATAAGATGTAGTTTATGCTATTCATTTTTTATTCTTTTTTTTTCTTTATCTCTTTTGTATTTTTTATTTTAGAGATATATTTTTTAAAGAAAAGACCCATGTACATATTTTATATATATTGAATGATAAGATGAGTGGTTAATTTGTGGGTTTTTCTTTTGTATTGGTTTAGGTAATCTCATTTCTTTTTTATAAGTTATGAATAAATGGAGAGAAAGTCATATACTTTAAATTTCTACTTAACTTATTCAATTTAAGCAATAAAAATAAATATTTGACACTCTGTTAGATGTAAAAAAATCCTACATTCGATGCAAATACTTATAGAGATCATCTAATAATTTAAAATTTATAAGAAGAGGGTTTAAAAGAGTAGAAAAATTATCATCACTCAGAATTAGAAGATAATGCTCAAAATATATTCTCACAAGGTAGTCTCCATTATTTGATTCCTAAACATTGATGTTGGGTTCAACATAATTTCAAATATTTTTCATGAAATATTAATTATGACAAAAACAAACTAATTATTGCATTACTTGATCAAATATTTTTCAAATGAATCTACCAATGCAAAAACTTGATCATTTTCTTAAATTTAACTAAAAGACATGAAAATTTTGTAATAAAAATTTAAAATAGTACTAAGAGTTCCTAAAATAGTAAAAAATAAATTAAATCACAAAAAAATAAGTAAAAATAAAACAAATATTAAAAAAATATACATGTGAACATATAAAAATTTTATTTAAGCACAAATTTTATAATGTAACTTTTTCCTATCGCTAACCTAAAACTTACATTGTCCTTGATATAATTATTGTATATTAAAGAATAAGAGAATAAAAAAGTTATCCCATGGCTGATCCTATTTAAGTTTTGGTATACAAGTGCATCTATTAATTCGATCATTTATACATAGATAAAAATTATGTACTTCTCACACACTTCAATAATTGGTTATAACATTGGTAATTGTAGATAATGTTTACAAAAATTGGAAATAAAATAACACAAAATAAAGACAATTATAAAGAAAGTAATATTACTTATAGATCCAATGCTTAGTTTATTGTCTTATCTAGACATAGTTGTTATTTGATGCTTAGGTTAGTTCACCAATATGGATTAAATGTATGCTACCTTGTGTCCTCCTTCTAAATAGGGCTTCAGATAATGCCTATTGACCTTAAATGTTGTTTGTATTTTTGGATCCATCTACTCTACCGTTCCATGTGGAGAAATTAGGGTAATTGTGTGCGGTCCATCCCACCTTAATCTCAGTTTTTCTGGAAACAATCTTAGACAATAGTTAAATAAAATAACTTTCATTGCAAGAAGAAAAGAATTACAAATAAGATTTTTCTCATGATAACGCTTTGTGCATTCTTTGTACAATTTTTCATTTTTATAAGCTTTGTATGTAATCTCTTCAAGTTCATTAAGTTGAAGCAATCGTTTCTCTCTTACTTTGTCCAAATCGAAGTTTAGCTCTTTAATGGCCCAATAGCCCTTGTGTTCAAGTTCAATAAGTAAGTGGCATGCTTTCCTAAATATTAATCAGTAAGGACTCATTCCAATGGGTGTTTTGTAAATTTTGCCTATTACTTACTATCACTTAACCAAAATTTTGAAGATGATATAGGGTGGCTACTTTATATGTGATGTTGTATTACTTATATATTCCATCAAAAAGTTTGTTACAAAAATGGCCTCCTCCATCATTTATTATTGTTCTAGGCATCGCAAACATTAGCACCATTAGTTTTATTAGGTATAGCTTCTACCCACTTAGACACATAATCCATAGAAACCAAGATATGTTCATAGCCAGAAGATGGGTGAAAAGGACATATAAAGTCAATCCTCCATATATCAAAAAGTTCAACAACTTAATTAGAAGTCAAAGGCATTTTATCTCATTCTGCATTCTTTGCTATCCATTGATATCTATCACAATGTGTACAAAACATAATAGAATCCTATCCATTGACATCTATCACAATGTGTACAAAACATAATAGAATCCTATCCATTGACATCTATCACAATGTGTACAAAACATAATAGAATCTTTAAAAAGAGTTGGCTAGTAAAATCCATATTCTAATACCATAAAGGTCATTTTATTACCTCCAAAATGTCCCCTACAATGAAAATCATGACAAAAAATCAATATGCTCTTATATTCTTCTTCAGACACACACCTCGGAATAATTGGATCTTGACAAATATTGAATAGATTAGGGTCATCCCAAAAGTATTACTTGCAAGAGCTTACAATACTATAATAAATACATATGGCATACGGTATGTCTATAGCCCCATTCTTTCAATAACCTAGACCATGGGTATATCTATGACCTCGATCTTTTAATAACTGAGGCCATATGGTATGTCTATGGCCTCGGTTTTTATAAGACCGAGGCCATACACATACCATATGGCCATAAATTTAAACAAAAATGCAATTATTAGTTAAAATATTAAAAGTCAATATAAATTACAATATTAAAAGTCATATTATATTAAAATTAAAGAAATTATATTTAAGAGTTTCTACACTAAAACATAATAAAACCTTACTAACTAATTATAATATTTACAATGACTGAAGAATAGCCTTACTATTACAAATTGAATTTTTACTATTACAAGCATTTATAAGTGTACTTCTCCAAATCAACATAATCAAGTCCACAATGACTTCAGTAGAAGTGAGAGAAAAGGAAAATACCATAGGCATTGGTGGTGAGCTTGTGCATAGGAGCTAGTATAGTGGTGAGCTAGTGCATAAGAGCTGGTGTGCTAGTGCATAGGCGCTGGTGTGATGGTATTGGTGCATTGGGGTGCTGCACTAGTACTAGTGTGCTGGTGCCTGGTGCCTGGTGTTGGTACTGGCGTGCTAGTGTTGGTGTGTGATGAGTAGATCCAGTATCAGATTAGCAATATTGATTCTGTAAATACTTTGGTTTTATATTTGTAAAACTCTCGCAAGTGTATGAATCATTTATAGAAAATGATAAGTATACTCATAAGGTTGATCTAAGGAAGGAATATATGTGGTTTTTAATTTATTATTCAAACTTTTAAAAATAAAATTAAACCCTAAACATCCTTTCACGATATTTTGGTTTGTGTTTCCTAATCTAATAACATAAAAATAAACATAGAAACAGATTCAATAAACATTTATGAAAATTTTTATCATTCATAATAGTGGAGTATTTATGGATATAATAATTAAGCTAACTATGTTTGCTCATATTATTTAGGTTATTAAAGATATAAATTGATATTTATTGATTTTCTCTTTTTTTATATGAATACAACATTTGGTGGGGTTAGATATTCTTTGTTAATTAAAAAAATAAATTAACACCTATAGGTGAGGTCAATAATTAATTTGGTTAATTAAATTAATTCCTTTTTTCTAAGAGATTGAAAATGAATCATTTAAATGTCACCTTTGGTAGGGTTAGACATTTTAAATTTTACTCAAGGTTTCCAAATTAAACTTAAGAATTTAATGATCCGAATACTAACTTTCAGATTTTAAAACCATTACTAAAAATATGTTGTTAATACATTTTCGAATAATAGTTTTTATAAAAACTTTTAAAATAGAGCTTCACTCTAACTACCAGGCGATTGTACCAACAAATGAAAGAGCACTACTCTAAACTAGACCAGATAATTAAATCTTAAAATCTAATTTTTAGATTTAAGTTTGTAATAAAAAATAATTCTCTATCATCTTTAATATAAAATCATGAATAAAAAAAATTCAATTCATTTTATAGAGATTTTACCTATTTAATATTTCGCAAGCATAACAATGTTATTATAATATCATATTTGCAAACAACCAGCCATGTTAATTTTAATCATAGACAAATTAAATATAACATATAAGAATAAAAAAATAACCGTAAAGAATTCATTTTAAAATTTATACCTTAAAAGAATCCTTACAACACTTTGATGCTAATTCTATTACTAGAAAACCTCCAAACTAATTTGTACTTTCATTTATTGAATCAAAACTAGAAATTTACAAAAACATAGCTAGTTCTTCTAAAAAAGAGAAGAACTTTAAAACTAAAAACTAAAAAAAGTCTAGATAGAAAAAGCTAGAGAGAAAAAGAGCTGAGAAAAATGTTTCTTAAGGTGTGTTTTCTATAATATGGGATAAGGGATTTTTATAGGTGAGAAAAAAGGGTAAAAAAGTGGAAATATATCTTAAAAAATGATGATATACGCGTATTGGATAGGCTAGCACTTATGTTTGCAGGATTCACAGAATGATTGGTGCTGACGCAAGTGCTGATGCAGGCATTGATGAGCGCATAAATCTAGTGTGATGCGCACAGACTTGCGATGCTGTTGGGCACATCTGTTCACAGACTTGCAGTGTGATGCACGCAGCTAAGGGAAGTGTTGTCCATTTTTCCATTTTTTGACTCTTCTTTATTTTTTTCTCAACATATTTGTGATATATTGCCTCCAATATTATTCTTTGAGTCTTTAAATTATTTTTGAAGTGAAAATACCTGAAAAACAAGAAAAATACTCGTGATTCTAAAAAGACAAATTTATATAAAAATATGATAAAATAATATAAATATAAATCTTTTTAATTAATTAAAGTTCATTAAATCATGGTAATTTTTTTACTTTTTAAGCACTCATCAATATGCTAGTTCTAGTGCCTAGTGTTGGTTAAAAAAGAACATAATTAGATTCAACCAACCCATAACCTGTTCCCTACCATACATGAAGAAACCAATTACCGTAACTAAGTTAAAACCCATAGCAAGAATCATCAACTCAAAAGCCTATTTAATATTGCTATGCATTAGTAAGAAGTAGGCAACCCTCCAATAGTGACCACAAGCCCATTCACCTACATCACAAACAATATATCATATACAACCTCAAAATAATACAAATGTCACATCACACACAAAATCCATATGTATCCTAATAATCATTTTTCATAATAAATACGAGTGGAGATGCCATACCCATAACGCATAAAACTGTGGTAGTGGGTGTAGTTTGAAGAGTTAAATGTAGCTTCCAACATGCACACAACTTCTATAAATATGTGATATGATGATCTAGAACATCCTTGTATAAATCAATGCACTATACAAAGAACATGAATTGCTCATATGAATAAGCATACATTATAGTAGCAATTGACCATTGCATATATGCATCAACTTTTCATGTCAGATTCAATCCTAAGACATAGAAAAGGTTCATTGTTGGGTTTTATGGAGGTTCATAGCTCACTAGTACCAACACCAAGCATAACCAGTAGGCACCAACATCAGGCATCAGGCACCAGGATAATGCACCAACACCAGGGACCATGCACCAAGCACTAGGACCAGTAATAAGTACTAGGCACCAGCATCAGGCACCAATACCAAGCATTAGCACCAGTACCAGCACCAAAAACCAAGCACTAGGCACGAGTAATAGGTAACAAGCATCAGCATTAGACACTAATACCAAGGACTAGCACCAGGCACAAACAAAATGAAATATAAGGTCAATTTTGATTAGAAAACACTCATATGATATAAGGATGTTGGAACCAAAGTCTCATATGGCTCATTAAGAGTGACAAATCCATGAACACCAAATTGTTGTAAGTAGGGAACATGAACAGGGAAAGGGACAACACCTAGTACTACAGCCCACATGCCATGATTAGCCCAAACCTTAATAAAAATCTCACAACTAAAAACTTATAATTACCTCATTTGTATCAAAACTTCAAAACATAAATAGTTTATCTCACCAATTAGTTGGAATAGATTTGTTTCTTCAAGTTTTGGCAAATGTTTAGACCAGATGGATGGTGATTTATAAACTACCAAATAAATATTTTTTTTAACATGCAATAATTGTGATCAAGGATAGCATAGGTTTTGTTGCTCCCAACCTCTAATTCATTTCTAAACTTTTTCAAAAGCTTGTCAAGAAAAAGAAGATAGCTATTACTCAGATTTTCTACATCAAAAAGCTATAAGCTTCTAGTATAATAAAACTATTCCAATAATGGAGCATGGGCTTCTTTTCTAGTGGCATCGGATTTCTTACCAACTCTTTCACTAACTAATTCATACCAATTTCTAGAACTTACATTTTGAACTACTGTTTTTTTCCATATAGGGTTTTTTGCAATTTGGAAATACCCAATTGAGATTTTGGCAATTTAAGATTATTTTTAGCAAAAGTAGAAAGAACCCATTTAAGAATAGATGTTCATTTGAGTTTTGTAAATGGACATGACTATTTTAATGAGATATGGTGAAATTTGTAGATTACTAAAAGAATAAGTAGAAGCTGAACTAAAATGATAGTTCAGTTTTTGGATAAAAATAAAGGAATAAAGTACCTTGGACTCTATTAGAAAACTAAATGAGCTTTGAAGTCTAAAACTAAGAGGCTTCACCTGTTAGGTAGCAAAAGATGATTATTGAACATAGCTCATCCATAACTAGGGGTGTTTTGCTTATAGAGAAGAGCTATCAATTCATAAGGGTTTTAGAGAGGATAGATAAGGTGTGCTGATACAACAATAGAGTGCAAAACATAGACAAAACTGAACTTGATAGCGAGGACGGCAAGACATGGAGACGAGGAAAATGATAACAAGATGTGGAGACAAGGACAACGATGGCAGGATGTAGAGACTAGTATGGTAACGAAAACACACGAGAGCGATATAAATGGTGAATTAATCCCATCTCTAAAAAGAATTTATATATGCTATATGAAAACCCTAAAAAATATAAGATAGCACGAGGGCTGGGGAGAAAAGGGAAAAAAAGCGAGAGGGAAAAAGAAAAAAATTGATAGAAAAATTTGGTACATTGGTAGCGATAAAAAAAAAAGAGAGAGGGAAAAAGAGAGAAAATTGATAGGGTATGTCTATAGCCTCAATTTTTAAATAATTGAGGCCAAACCCTTATAGCCTTGGTTTTAAAAACAATCGAGGCTAAATTTTTGAGACCATATGGATTTATTTTAGTAGTGTTAAAACCTTTTTCTTTTCTTGATGTATGTTAGGTTTCGAAATACCACTAGTAAGATAATTAACTATATTAGCATACTATGGATTTGAACCTATTGAAAACAATTTTCATCAAGAGAAGTTTCAACAATATCGTTTTACTCTAACCTTCAAGACAATTGAATTTATAAATTAACCTAGATAAATGGTGAGCTACTAAGTTTCACTGCCTTTCTTATCTATGATTTCTAGGTTAAATTCTTGTAAGAGTAAAACCCATCTAATTATTATTGGCTTAGTATTAGGTTCACTTAGTAGATATCCTAAAGCAGCATGATTAGAATGCACATGTACATTAGAACCCACTAACTAAGACCTAAATTTATATAAAGAAAACATGATAACTAAGAATTCTTTTTTAATGGCATAAAAATTAATTTGGACATAATTTAGTGTTTAACTAGCATAATATATAATATGCAAATACTTATTCAATATCTCCCCAAAACTGCTCAAATTTCATAGTCAGAAGCATTCCACATAATTTCAAATGGAAGAGACCAATCGAGTGGAAAAATTATAGAGGTAGATGTTAATTTATCCTTCAAAGTATTAAAGGAGATAAGCCAAGCATCATTAAAATCAAAATAAATATCTTTTGAAAGAAAATTGCTTATAAAAACCTGCGTGTCATAAAAAGCTTCTAATCCTTTTAACAAATGTAGGGGGAGTAATTTTGCAATTAATTCTATTTTTTCTTTTTCAACTTCCATTCCTTTGTTAGAATTGACATATCTTGAAACAATCTCTTTTGTACCATAAATTACTTTTTTCTCCAACTAAGTGTCAGGTTACATTCAATGAAAGGTTTGAGAACTAAAGTCCTTTTATTCAAACAATCATCAAATCAGGTTCCAACGATAGAAAAATCATCCATAAATACCCCGATGAGTTTTTCCACCATGTTTGAGAAGATTGATACACTAGATCTCCAAAACATGGTTGGGGCATTGCATAACCCAAATTGCATCCTTTTAAAAGAAAATGTCCTAAAAAGACATGTAAAATTAGTCTTCTCCTAATATTCTAGTGCAATGAGTAGCTGATAATAACCAAAAACATAGTCTAAAAAAATAGTAAAATTACTACCTAGCTAGTCTTTCTAATATTTGATTAGTGAATGGAAGAGGAAAGTGATCCTTTTTTGTATAAAATTTTATTTCCCTAAAATCCATATACATCTTCCATTCAGTTATTATTTAAGTGGGAATCAGTTCATTTTTATCATTTTCCACAACTGCTATACCAAACTTCTTTGGTACCATATGCATAAGTCTAACCCATTTACTATCAATAATTGGTCAAATGACTCATACTCCTAAGAGTTTCAAAATTTTCTTTTTTACCACCTCTTGCGTGATTGGGTTTGTTCTTCTCTGGAACTCTCTAATGGGTTTAGCATCATCCTCAAGATTGATCTTATGCATGCACATAGCTGAACTAATACCTCTAATATCCTCAATATTCCAACCCAAAGCCTTTTTAAAATTCTTAAGAATCTTAATAAGTTCAATTTATTGGCTATTGGTTAAAGAGGAAGAAATAATATCTAGATAAGTTTCCCTTTCTTCCAAAAACAAGTATTTAAGGTCCTAAGGTAAAGCTTTACATTCTAGGTTAGGTGGAGTGTCCACTTCCCTAGATGGGGTCGTAGGTAGATCTAAGGCTGTACTAGATTCTTTTACACGTTTAGCACTATCTAAAAGATCATTGTACCCCATAATTTCCTCAACTAAATCCTCTTCTTCCTTTTCAATATTTAAAGAAATTTCTAGTTTTTCTTATGTTCTATCCTATATAAAAGTGTTATGTGTAAATATATCCATTGAATCAACATTTTAGCATTAATCAAGAGAAAACAATAGAAGGACATGTTGAAGAGATAAAAACTTTAAAGTGGATAGTCTCTCTTAAGA
This sequence comes from Hippophae rhamnoides, assembly GCA_033030585.1. Taxonomy (NCBI): domain Eukaryota; kingdom Viridiplantae; phylum Streptophyta; class Magnoliopsida; order Rosales; family Elaeagnaceae; genus Hippophae; species Hippophae rhamnoides. The sequence continues at coordinate 33,820,724 of CM065435.1, read as the reverse complement.
CTGTCATTGTTAAATTTCCATCTTGTACATCTATAATAGTCTTGGTAGTGGATATGAATGGTCTATTGAGAAGTGTTGTACGTTCTTTATCTAGTGATGGGCTTCTCTCTATATCCAAAACCACAAAATCAATAGGTATTATAAGTGTGTCTACTTGTACCAACATATCCTCAACCATTACCTTTTGGATATGTAATAGATCTATCCACAAGCTGAAGGAACATGGTTGTAGGTTTTAGATCTCCTAAAGGTAGTTGTAAGAAAATAGAGTATGATATAAAATTTATACTAGCACCTAAATCTAGCATTACTTTAGCCACTCTTTTATCCTTTATAGTGATGCTAATGATAAAATACTAGAATCTTTCAACTTTAGGGGTAGTTGGTGCTAATGCACAACACTAGAAATTTGTGACACCACTACTCTTTCATTAAACTCTACCTCATTTTAGTGCTTAATTCTTTGAAAAATTTAGCATAAGAGGATATATTCTTGATCATTTCGAATAAAGGTAAATTTATATTTACTTTAATGCTATTTTCTTTTGGATTCTTTTAGTCGGTGTGGAAATGGAATTTGTGGTTGTTGTGATTCTATGATATTTTGATTTTTTGGAATGGTAGTTGACCCCCTAATTCCTTTCTCAAAGGTAGATCATTGTTGGCACTTGTCTCTCCTCTCTAGGAGACTGTAGTTTTACCTTCTTTATTACCTACATTAAATGGAAGATCATTAGAAATTTTAGGTAATATTTTATTAACTACCTTACCACTTTGAAGGGTTGTGACTTCCATTGCTTGTTCTGATTGGCTGGGCAGCTTTCCTTTTCCTTACTTTTTCATGTTTTTCTAGCTACCCAACTTTGACTTGAACCTTTTCTATGGAAGACTCAACTGAGCTTAAACTTTGATTATTCAATCAATTGATTGTCTCTACTAATTTGAATAAAGGTATTTAGATTTTCTTCTAAAGTTGGCTTATGAGGTTGATCTAGTGAGAAAAGTTTGATTTCATATGGCCTTACACTGGGTCATTATTTTATTCATTAATAGAATTATGTCCAATTGAACCATGAACTCCATGTACTTCTTGACTAGACATTTGGTGGGTTGTAAGGAGTTGTACTTTCTTACTCAATTCTACAAGCTGTAAGGCCATTTTATTCTCAGTGCCATTGATGTATGTTCTTCTTCCTTTAATGCTCTTTTGTTGGGAATTAGTACTCAACATCTCATACAACTCCAAAGTTTGTTCTACCATATTTTCTCCCATTACCCCTCACATAAAATTATCAATAATGTACTAACATTAATGTGTTAGTCCATAAAATAAGAACTAGTTTTGTACTTACAGTGGAAAGTTGTGGTGTGGGCATTGGTTTAAGAGAAGCTTGAATCTATCCTAAGCTTACTAGGAGATCTCTTCATCTAGTTAGAAGAATGTTGCTATATTTTCCCTCAATCCACCTGTCTTTTGATAGTATTAGTACCTACCTATGAATTTTTTGTAGGGTCATAAACTAAGACTTAGCTTTATCTTTGACTTTGTGAAGGGAAAAAAGATCAACACTAGAGTAGTTAAGCCCAAATAAGGTGTACCTACTCTAATACCAATTGAAAAGTCCATAACCTAGTACACTACCATGGTAAGGAGATAAAGAATCCTAATGGAATCGTCCCCATAAATAGTGAACAAAATAATAGAATGAAAGCAGTTCACTCAATAAAATCAATTCCAGTAAAATATCAAAACAACAAATAACATTCTGAGTAAGAAATTATAAGTAAATTAAAAATGAAATAGTGAGATCAAAAAATTTCTAATCAGAGTTTAAGTAATCATATGTTGTAACATACATAATTTTAACATAGATTATGCTATCTTCACAACTAAGGATGCATAACACAAGATATAATGAGGTAAACCCATATAGAGACCGTATCTATGTGGTAACGTCCTCGGGTTGCTTATAGTAACTACTCAGTAGTAAACAATTCACTAATTAATATAGCAGTTATAAATCTAAAACAAATAAAACCAATATTACCTCCATCATTTGGGACCTCTGTCTTGACTACCTATTGCTACTTATGAAATGACTTAGTTCAATACACAAGCCCAACTGTCTTCCCCAGCCAACATCATTTGATGTGATGTGATCAGATACAATAGAAGAATAATGTGTAGAATAAAATAACACAATCTTTGAATACTAATCACATAAACGTATCACAATTACATATATAACTAGTGAAAATAAAACTTGAATCAATGAAATTTTTTAACAAGTTTTGATAGGTTTTTAAAATTAAAATATAATTAAGGAGAAGGATAATTATAGCCAACAACCAGCCACCTCATCCATAACCTCACCAGACACCTCGCCAAGGGTAGTGTCATGGATTGTAGCAAGGTCTATGGCAAAGTTGAGGGAGAGGTGCAAAAAAGTTATATTATCCATTTCCAAATTTTTTGAGTACCATGCATCGATTAATACCCATAATAGCTAAAACACACCAAAAAACAACACTCCCAACCTAGTATGCACATTATGAAAACCTACCTCTTAGTGTGTATAAACATGCTCACAAATAAGGTGTACCTAACTATCTATGTGTGTGAATCACTGATCCATAATAACTAACCTTAGACAAAGGAAGACAAATACACTAAGTAAAATAAAACAAACACCATGTTTTATACATTCTCCTACTTTGGCTTTCCATGTCAAAACATTGCACAACTAGGTACATACACTTATTAATCAAGAGAAGATCATAAAGATTTCCTAAAGTTGTTTGTTCCTAAGATCAACACAATAACACACATAAAAAAACCAAAAGACACATCTACTCTAAGTGAATCCATCTTAAGTTCTCCATCTAACTTCACGAATCCATTTATGGAATCTAATACTTTGATACATGAGTGTCTCAGCACCATTGCACATAAAACATCTGAAGCTGAAAGACTTCACTTCACACCTATAACCTATACACACAAATCAAACATAAATTCTGTGAACATATCATGCAAACACAACATGTTGTCAAACCAGGCAAAAATATAGGAATACAATGATAGGCATAAACATAAGTACACATGCATACCTCTCCTTGGCATCATATAACACTCCCCCTAAATTCATACAAATTAGGAAACAATACGTACTGTAATTCTACACTCATAGCTGATGAATATACAACATGGCCGAAAATGTATAGTTGTGCACAAAAACCTAACCTCCCTTTTTGACATAAAAAGTCCAAGGAACGCCTCAAAATCAGGGAGATAAGGCATACAGAAATAGAAGTAAAGAGAGATTAGATTGAGCAAGGTCAAAGATTAAGAGTGAATTTAGATTGAACAATGCACTTTACATAAACATTCATAAGGCTATCAATCCATGTTGCAATCCAAAAGGAGTGTGACTAAAAGATTGATTTCAAGCTAAGTGTTTTGTGAAAAACACGTGTACTCTATATTACATCAAGAAAAGCTTAAGTGAAACAAGAAAATGGAGAAATATACTCAAATTGAACCAAACTTCATAAGTCCACAAGTATCCCTTCTCTCTACTAATGCAAGTGCAAGCTCAGAAGAAAGTAAAAGGTTTTTTAGAGCTTGTAAAGATAGGTTGAGCTTTGGGTAGAAGAGAAGGAACATTTTAAACAAAGGCACACCTTTAAAAGACAGATTTTCACTTTAAGCACAAAGTTGATAACCAAAAGAGTTTACCATTATATAGAGAAATTTTTTTCTTATACCTCCAAAAATTAATCACTTAAGAACTTTCCCAAATAGGGGAACTTCTTCTATAGCTATTAATACAAGAGTTCAATGAACCTGTTTTTTTTCTTTTTGTTTGTTCCTCTCCCCTATATGATAAAACATATATTTATCTCTCCATCTTTGTTTTCTTTTTCTTTCTTTCTCCATTTTATTTACAGTCTTTGCTCAAGTGAAATACATCCAGTCCTAAATCAAAATCATTCAACAAGGAAAAGTTAAAAATAAATAAAAGGAGTGCTAGGTAAGTGGGATTTGTGATGAGTGCTCAAAAAGCACTAAAATAACCATGATTTTATGCACATTAATTGATTAAAAATATATATATTTATATGTTTTATCATATATTTATATAAATTTGTCTTTTTCGGAATCACGGGTATTTTTATTGTTTTTCAGGTATTTTGGCTTAAAAACGCAATTTAAAGACTCAAAGAAGAATACTTGAAGCAATACATCACAAATAAATTAATAAATAAGTGGAAAAACGTCAACAAACATGGAAAAATTGGACAAAATGGGTAAAAGGTCAAAATATCAAAAGACGGAAAATCGCACACAGAATTTCAGCATGACACACACGCAAATTTTAACAATACCACAAGGCACATGGCTTATTGTCTATGTCATACACTCCATTTTCCATTCTTCACAAGGCAATAGTCCAGCAATCGTTCACGCTGCCCGAGTCAAGAAAGAAATACACATACAGACGCCTCAAATAGCCACCGTCATACCAACGTTGCTTTGACCCATTTTTCACGTGCAAAGCCTATGACGTCATGTCGGCCGTCATTGATGACCTCAAGATGTCCACTACACGTTTTTTATTTTTTTATTTGTTTTAACACTTTTTCACTCACTTTTCTCTCCATCCTCACCTATAAATACCCCTCTTCCATTCACTTCAAAACACACCTCAAAACCACACTTCTCTCTTCTTTCTTTCTCTCATTTCTTAGTTTTTGAGTTTTTCTTAGTTTCTTTCTTAGTTTCTAAGCTTTTCTTAGTTTTTCTCTTAGTTTTTAGTTCAATTCTCTTAGGTTTAGAGTTCTTCTCTTTTTGAGAGGAACTTGTAATGTTTTGTAATAATTTAGATTTTTGATTCAATAAATGGAAGTGCAAATTCCGCTTGAGGTTTTCTAGAAACGGGAATAGCGTCAAGTTCCGTAAGGATTTTATTTTCTTTACGTTATTTTTATGCTTTATTCTTACATGTTATATTTAATTTGTCCGTGATTAAATTTAACTGCAGCTAATGCTCATAATCATGATATAATAATAACGTTGTTATGCTTGCATAAATATTAAATAGGTGAAAATTTCTAAAATGAATTGATTTTATTTTTATTCAAGATTTTATATTAAGGATGTTAGAGTAGAAATATATTATTTTTCATTACAAACTTAAATCTGAAGATTAGACTTTAAGGTTTAGTTATCCGGTCCTAATTTAGAGTAGTGCTCTTTTATTTGTTGGTACAATCGCCCGGTAGTTAGAGTGAAGCTCTATTTCAAAAGTTTTTATAAGAATTATTATGTGAAAATGTATTGACAACATGTTTTCAATAGTGGTTTTAAATCTTGAAAGTTAGTACGGATAACTAAATTCTTGGGTTTAATACTTGACATCTTGAATAAAGTTTAAATCGTCTAACTCCCACCAAATAAGGTGGCATTTAAATGGTTCATTTTCAATCTCTTAGAAAAAGGAATTAATTTAATTAACCAAATTAGTTATCAACCCCACCCATAGGTGTTAATTGATTTGTTTAGTTAACAAAGAATATCTAACCCCACCAAAGGTGGTATTCATACAAAAAAAGAGAGAATCAATAAAATATCAATTTATATCTTTAATAACCTAGATAATATGAGCAAGCATAATTAATTTAGTTATTATATCCATAAATACTCCACTAATATAAATGATAAAATTTGCATGAATATTTATTGAATCTGTATTTATATTTATTTATTGAATTTGTATCTATGTTTATTTTTTTTATTATATTTAATTAATCTGTATATATGTTTATTTTATGTTATTAGATTAGGAACACAAAAACCAAACTATCGTGACAGGATGTTTAGGATTTAATTTCGTTTTTAAAAGTTTGAATAATAAATTAAGAACCACATACATTCCTTCCTTAGATCGACCTTGGGAGTATACTTATCATTTTCTACGAAATGATTCGTGCACTTGCGAGAGTTTTACAAATATTAAAACCAAAGTATTTGCGAGAATTGGCGATGCCGGTTTTCGCTCATCAATTTGTCATTTAAGCTATCCCAGTAGATGCAAAGAAATGAAGGTATGACAAAAGACCTCAAGAGAGAAAACTAAGGAAAAGTAAAGAAGGATCAACTAGATCAAAGAAGGCCACAATCATCTTTCTATTTATGTATCACTTGTGATTTCACCTCGAGAGACACTACACATGGATTCTAAAGCTTGTTAGAGTCGTAAAAATCATTTAAGAAAGTAACACACAAACTTCTCAAAAACAACCATATAAATTCACAATGTTAAGACATAGGTAAAAGAAAAAAATCAAAATAGAAAAAATACAAAAATTTAGTCATACATAAGCTTCAAGAAAAACACACATATTAAGACAACCTTGTTGCAATTTAAGAAAAAGGCTCGTTATTTAAAAAAAACCATGGACCTTTAAAACTAGTTCAAAACATAAGAAGAAAGAAGTTTCATCTAGAAAACGAAGGTAACACATAAAAGAGAAGAGGAAAAACACAAGAGAAAAATAGTAATCAAAGTTCTTTAGGCTCGTTCAAATTTAATGAACACAAAACAAGTCTTTCAAGGTGAGAGACAAAGACCAATAGATTTTTTAAGAGATTTAAACATTTGAAAATCTAAAGGTTTAGTGAAAATATTAGCAATTTGACGATCAATGCATATATGTTGTAGAGTCAAGGAATTTGATTCAACATGATCTCTTATAAAATGGTAACGGATATCAATGTGCTTGGTCCTAGAGTGTTGGACGGGATTCTTTGAAATGCAAATACCATTAGTGCTGTCACATTGCAAGATAAGATCTTTAACTTGGATACAATAACCAGATAACAATTGTTTCATCCAAAGTAATTGAGAGTAGCACAAACCAGTAGCAATATATTTAGCCTCAGTAGTCAGAAGAAAAATTGAGCTCTAATTTTTACTATGCTAGGAGATAAAAAAATTTCTCAAGTGGAAATAACCACCTGAAGTACTTTTTATATCATCATTACAACCTGCTCAATCAGTATCAGAGCAACCAACAAACTATGCAATAGTATCTCTAGGATACCAAATACCAACTTTTGACGTATCCTTGACATATTTAATGATGCTTTGATAGAAATTGAATATAATTATTTGGGGTTAGCTTGGTATCTAGCACAAACTCCAACATTGAAGTAGATGTTTGGCAAACTAGCAGTAAGATACAAAAGACTCCTAATCATGCTTCTATACAAAGTTTTCTTAGCATCCTTACTTAAAGATTCTTGATGTAGTTTCAAAGTTATACTCATAAAGGTTCAAGCAGAATAAACATTATCCATCTTAAACATCTTAATTAGATCCTTGGCATATCTTTCTTATGAAAGGAAGATCCCATCTGTCATTTGTTTGATTTGAAAACAAGAAAAAATTCTCTTTACCAACTTAGCTCTTCTCGAACTCACTTTGCATAGGTGCGATGAAGTTTTTAGCAAGGTCATCGGTAGTGGAACCAAAAATAATGTCATCAGTATAGACTTGAGCAATAATAACCATTCCTTGAATTCTTGTGATAAATAAGGTTTTGCCACCGCCTCCTCTCAAAATACTGTTATTGACAAGAAACATGGTAAGACATTCATACCATGCACGAGGAGTTTGTTTTAATCCATAAAAGGCTTTCTTTAGTCTCATGACATCACTTAAAAAGTGTGGGCCTTCAAAACCTTTCGATTGGCATAACTTAAACTAAAAGAGTAGGTAAGACTAAGAAGTAGTCTAATAGAATCAAGATGAGAAACAGAAGTAAAGGTTTCATCAAAGTCTATCCTTTCCATCTGGGTATACCCTTGTGTAATAAGACAAGATTTATTTCTTGTTCTTGTACAACTAGTGGGTATTAGTAACATATTTGTCCGAAGGTCTGGGGACAAGATATCAAACATCATTTCTCTAAATTTGGTTAAGTTTTTCCTCCATAGAGTTGACACAATGTACATCCTATAGGGCTTATTTTACATTTTTAGGAAGAATGGTTGAAGTGAAGCACATGTAATTCAAAGTATCTTGTAGCTAATGCCTTGTCTTAGCACCTCCTTCCAAATCACCAATGATGTTGTCAATATGATGAGCTTTCTTTGCCCACTTAGGAAGTGACAAGTCTTCTTGATTACCATATCTTTCATTCTCCAAACTTCTAGGAGGATCAATAGGAGTCATTGTTGGATAAGTCTTAACATTATTGATGACATTGTTTGAAGAACTTCGATCATAAAAAATATCATTGTCATCTGATTCAACAAGTTTAGTAGTACAAGAGTTATCAATCCTAACATTGATTTACTTCATGACGATGGATGTTCTTAAATTATAGACCAGATATGTATGATTGTTGCTGAAGTATCCTATGAATATTCCAAGATCACTCTTAAATTCAAAGTTGTCTAGATTCTCTCTATCTCTAAGAATATAGGATATGCTGCCAAACACATGAAGGTGCTTAACATTTGGTCTGTTTTGTTGCATGAGTTCATATAAATATTGACTAGTATTGGGTATCATGTAGCATCTACTTAACGTATAGCATGCAGTTTCAACTAAATCAACCCAAAAGTGCTTTGTTAGATTCTTAGTGGCCAACATCACCTTGGCCATCACTATCCCATTTTGTAGAGGACTCTTGGTAGTAGAGAACTCATGCTGAATACCCATTTCTTCATAGAAAGTACTAAACTTAGAATTTTCAAATTCTATACCATGGTCACTTTTGGTTGTGATAATAGTACGATGGTTTCAAATTTCTCATTTTTTAATTTGATACATAAGGTCTTGAAATGATCAAAGGCTTCAGATTTTTCTCTGAGAAACAGTACCCAACTATATCTTCAAAAATGATTGACAATAATCAATATATACTTTCTTCAAAAATGATTGACAATAATCAATATATACTTTCTTCCTCTCATACTAGGAGCTTGAATAGGACCCATTATATCCATGTGAGGAAGGTGGAGAGGTCTAGTGGTAGACAAGTGTTAGTTCTTCTTATGTCGACTCTTGTTTTCTTTACACATTTGAAAGGACCACAAATATGTTTAGGTATGGAGTTGACATAAGGGACCCCCTGAACAATATTGAGATTTGAGATTTTCTTCAATAATTTATAATTAATAATTCCCTTAAACCAATACCAAAGAAAGCCAAAATTAACCACTCATCAAAATCCTACAAGAATGTACATGGGTCTACTATCTCTATAAAAATAAAAAAAGAATATCTCTAAAAAGAGAGAGAGAGAAGGAAAAATAAACAAAAAAAATAGAAAACAATAGTATAAAGTAAATACCATGACCCAAACAAATCCCTATAGTTGTCAAAAATGGTTAACTACAAAAGAAAGGAAATAATTCGTGTTAAAGTCATTGCATTTCATTTCATCTCTAAAGTCATATACTTGATATTTTTATTTGACAATTTTGATTGATGTATGCAAATAGTACGTGATTTCTTTGTAAATCCTATCATATGATTCCTTTTATTGAGATTAAATATTATGCACTACTTTGAGTCTTTCCATCTTTAAACGTATGTGATACTTCATTTCTTTACATAAACTCTATTAACATATAATTTTCAATGAGTGATTAAATCCATAGGATTAGTGTAATATTAAGAGAATGACTTAGGAAGTTTAGAGTTAAAGAAAATTAGAATTCCAAACACTAAAATTGGTATATCAATATTCATACATTTTTTATGTGAACTACAAATTTATGTTTTTCAACTAATTTTTACAATAAATCATGAATGTTTAAGATATTATTTTAACTTACGCTTTAGAGTTTAATTATGAAATTAAAAGAAATAGTAGCAAGAGAAGTGTTGTATTTAATTTTATTATTCATTTGTTATTTAATTATTATTTTTTATTTTCTAATAATATTTTCATTTAATTTGATGTTTATAGGTATCATCACTGAAAGCCCTCACAAGATTTAAACTCATATACTAGGGAAACCAAAGAGTTTAAATGCTTGTTACATATGCTAAATGAAACTATGTTAATCTGTGGAAATGATTTAGGATATTTTAATTTATTTATTATATATTTTTATTTTAGCTTTATGCTTTCCTTGCAAATTAAGAGACTAGGAAGAAGCTCATTGGGGTTGTGAAGAGTGGTTGGAAAGCACTAAATACATGATTTATAGGAACTTTTGTGACAAAATAGATTTGTATTTATAATTTTATTATTATTATTGCAAACCTATATTTTTGAAATCATAGGTATGTTTTGTTGTTTTTGAAGTATTTCTATCTTCAAAATTATTCCATTAATAAATACTTAAAAAATTGTACCTGGAAGCACTCAATTGTAACCAAAGAAGAATAAAAAAATAAAAAACCAAGCTTGTAATGGGGTAAATTGATAAGAGCTAAATTATTGCATTTTTGTTATAATTTAAATGTTGATATTTGTGTGAAAATTGTGTTTATTTGATTATTTAATCCACAAATGTCATTTCACGGGCATTTCATGTTTAAAGTGCAATTTCAGGTAAAATCATGATTTTGGAGAAGTTAGGGACAAAGTACAATGATCGGGATTGAATGAAAATAAAAAGAGAACAAAATTTCAAAATTTGGAATTTTGCCGCCAGCGAGAGTATTCTCACCGTCGGCGAAAACCTTACGGAGAAAATGTTGAAAATCATGCAGGGAGCACGGATTTTGGCCAAGTGAATCTCGTTGCCAGCCAAAGTATTATCATTTCCGGCCAAAGTATCTCGCCGCCGGCCATATTCATCTCGCCGCCTGCTAAAATCCTGGCAAAAATCTTCTTTGAGCACAAATTTTGGTAAACTCATCTCGCTGCCGGCCAAATAATTCTCGCCGTCGGCCAAAGAATCTATCCGAAGGGCACATTAAGTTGGCCGCCGGCCAAAGCATCTCACCGCCGACCACATTATTTTGGCCGCCGGCCAAAATCTGAAAACCTAAAATTTAATTTTCCAGAAATCTCACCGCGGCGAGAATAATGTCGCCGCCGGCGAGTTTCATCCAAAAACACATTTTTTATGTTGTTTTGTTCCAAAATTGCCCCCCAAATCCTAGATCTATATATACTTTATGATGGAAAAAGAGGGGGATGGCAGAGAGAGTATATCTAAGTTATATTTGGAGGAGAAAAGGAAATTTTGGAGAGAAAGGTTGGAGAAGCTTGAAGGATCATCACCATTGTTGCTACCAAGTCTTCCTCTTCAAGAGTTTTTCATCTCTTCTCCTTAGCTTTTATTTTCTGCATTTTATTCAGATTGTTTGTTCATGGATTCAATTGAGAATATGTTTGTTCTTATTTTCGTTATGAACTAATTCGTTTTTGCTAAGGCTATGATGTAGTGGAATCAAGAAAATCTGATTTCTTGTGTTATCGTTATATGAATTCGTTGTTTTCAAGTTGAGTGTTTATTTCCATGCTTAATGCTTTTAAATTTCTGATCAAGATTTAAATGATTTGTTGCATTATATTGAGACCGAGAAGAGATGTGTAATGAATGCTTCTTGTGATAAATACCGTATGTTGAATGCGAGTTTGACACCTAATGCATGATGTATGTGGTTATTCTAGAAATTCCATAAATCATAATGTGCTTATTTGTGATTAAATCTTCATAGAAATATAGTTGGTTTTCATAGATAAGTAATTCTAATATAACTCGAGAGAGAGTATTAGATAAGTTTGGGTTTTTCAACCATCACTTCTAACTTTGATTTTCATATAATATGACTTGAAATCGGATTGAATTGATTTAGCGAAATCAAATGCCTTAGCGTTTTTAATCATTTGTGAACAACATTAAATTTTGTTATTTGCATTTAGTTTTATGTTAATCTACTTTTTAAACAAATTCAAAAATTCGGTTTTCAAATAAAATTAGGATTAGTCAATTTCGGTACTTAGTAACGCCATTCCTTGTGGGTTCGATATCCGTAGTTTTGTACACTCTATTACTTGAACGATTCGTACACTTGCAAAAATATGCATCATAAATTACAAAGAAAGTTGAAGACACACAGAACAACATATTCCATAGTGGTGTTTTTGAATATGACACGGTGCGGATGCTTCGAATCATAAATGAAACACTTCCATAATTAATGAAGACCGTGGTAGTGGAAAATTGTGCCATGATGTGTGACCTTCTGATCCACGTTTCTGTCATTTTTGCATCATTTTCCAAAGCTCCATAAACCCCTTTACTCTCTTGTAAAATACACCAACAACAACTTCTTCTGCTTACAATTCTCTCTTGGTCTTTTGTTTAGTTTTCTATTAGTTCTTCTCTCACTTTTGAGAGTTGAACAAGTTTTATTTTTATGTTTAGTTATTAAATAGTGTAGACTAGATTACCTCAAATAAAGAGACAATAGGAGAGAGTCATTCCAGATTAAGCTATACAAAATTGCTACTATAATCTATGGAATATTGTGAAGTTTGTATCTCTTCTGTGTAGCAGAACACATCCATCCATCCATATATTTGGTTATAAATCTAATCTGTATTCTTATTTCCTTTTAGTAAATAATATTATATTTCTTGAATTTGTTATAAATAATTTATTGATCATTCATTATTTTTAAAGTGTCTGACTAGTTGTTATAATGAAGATTTAGTTTTGTGTAAATTATTATGAAAATAATTTTAATAATAAAAGATGAACTATTTTATTTTCAAGAATTTTGCCAAAGTTTATTATTGAAAAATATATTGACGACATATTTTTCATAATAAATTTAAAATATGAAAATAAGTTTTTAAAAAAATGAATCTACATCTAATTTAGAATTATATTCTATTTTAAAATATTTTTAAAAGATTTATTACCAAAATATATCTTGAGAACATATTTTTCATAATAGATTTAAATCATGAAAGTAAGATTTAGTAAACATTAATCTAAAAACTAATTGAGACAAGCTTGAATAGAAGTTTAAATTATCAACCCCACCAAATTTGATAATTTAAATGATTTGATAATTTCTTAGAAAAAATCATAATTTAATTGAAATTAATTAATTTTTTGGTCCCACAAAAGAAGGCAAGTTGAATTTAATTAATAAAGAATAACATCCCCAATAAAGGAATTATTTATACATATAAGAAAGAATCATTAGTCTGAGTTTATATTTCACTAACCTAATTAATTCTACAAAATATAATCAATTGGTTAAATATTCTATTAATTCTCCATTGATAATTGCATTGCATGTTTGCCTATAATTTGTGTAAACCTATATATCCTTTATTTTTTATTTTATGCTATTAGTGATATTTAAAAACCAAAATGTTGTAATAGAAAGTTTAGGTTTATTTTGGTTTTTGTATTTAAAATTTTTGTAAAATTATTTAAAAATCACATAATTTCTTTTTGGACCGACTATAGGAGTATAATTATCAGTTTTTACAAAATTATTCTTGCCCTTATGTGCTTTTTGTAAATATACAAAATTTAGGTATCAATTGTTTATGCATCAGGTACTTCTATTTCTTTGTGGCCAAATATATTTAGAGATTTTATGAATGATTCTCAAGCTTTGGATTTAGGTTCTATGTGTCTTTCTTTTACTAGAACTAATAAAAGAAAGGATATATTTAATATTAAAAAAGGGTAGATAAAGTTCTTACTTCTATGGATTGGTTACATCTATTTCTTTCTGGTACAGTTAGGAATTTACAAATTATAGCCTCTGATCATGCTCTTATTCTCTTCTCTTTAAATGAATATCATGTTGTTCTTCCTAAACCTTTTTGGTTTATTTCTTGTTAGAGTAGGGATTCTACTAGTTTTAATGTCGTTCATAAACCTTAGAAACATAAGGACCCATTGTCTGCACAATCAAAATTCCACTTAAATTCAATTCAATTAGCAAAAGATTTTAAATGGTGGAATAAACATCATTTTGGTTATTGTGAAGATGGAAGGAAGTTCACGGAAGATTTATTACTCAAGATAAAGATGGTAATTATGAGTTGTAACTTCTTCAAGATATAGAAGAATGTCAAAGTCATCTATAGAGTATATAGGAAAAAAAATAAAGGAAAATTGGCTTTTAGAAAGTAAAATGTAATACTAAATATTTTCACACTTCAAAAATGATTATAAAAATTACTAGTATATTCTTGTAAAAAGTGTAATTCAAGTTGTTCATGATTTCTTCTCTTTAAGTTATCTTAATCGTATTTCAAATAGAACCTTTATTATACTTATTGATAAAGTAAACAATAATTATCTTGTTCATCATTTTAGTATTAGTATAAAAGAGAAATAAAACTCTTTTCTTAATGAATAAATGAAGATAAAGCATTAACTGGTATAAGGAAATTATTACAAATAGTAAGCTCAAAAAATCCTTTAGATCAAAAAGTAAATAATTCTAAAATGATTGATAACATAAAAGTAAGAGACTTAAACAAAGTCATTAGAGTAAAACCTATGATTTATATTGTAGAAGACATAAATGAATTTGAAAAGAATTCAAGAACTTTTGGAACTAAAATTTATAATACCAAGCAATCCGCCTCACTATAGTCCAGAATTCTTAATCGAAAAAGAAGTTGAAAAAAGAAAATGGTAATAATTTTCAAAGAATTGAATAAAGAAATTATTGATGATGGATGATTTATTTCAAAGAAAGTGTAATTATTATCATTGATGATGGATGATTTATTTCAAAGAAAGTGTAATTATTATCATTATTAAAAGGAAATAAATACTTCTGAAGCTTTGATTACAAAAGTTGATTTTGGCAAATAAGACTAGATGAGGAATCTCAATAATGAATGGCATGTAATTGTCCACAAGGAAAATTTCAATAGACCATTGTTCCATTCAAATTAAAACAAGCTCTAGGTATCTTTCTAAGGTATATGGACAACATCTTTAAGAAATTACAAAATATTTATTATGTTTTGTTAAGTGCTATTTTATACATATTTTTAAATATAAATTCCTTTACATTTATATATATTTTATTATTATAATAAGCTAAAATTCTTTATTTTGTATTTATTGATAGAATAGTGATTTTTAGGATTTTTATGGATTATTTTCTGATTTTGATTTGACAGATAGATTAATTTTAAAAGGAAGTGGATATATTTCATAGCTTATCCTATCGTTTTAACCATTACAACTTATCCTATCCTTTTGATAAGTGATGCATACTAACCGTTTCTCCGCTAGAATACAGAAATCCTAATTACATCTGGATGTTATTTTTATCTCATATAAATACAAAATAATACCATAAAAATAAGGGGAAGAATATGAGAATATAGATTTTGATAAAGAAATTATAGAATTAACTTGGAGGTAATAATTGGGAATGATATTCAAGAAGCAATAAAAGGAATAGAGAAAAATTAAAAAAAAAACATCCTAAGATTTCTCCTCCTTTCTTTTATTGTTTTCATGAATACTATCCCGAATTTATTGTTTTTCATGAGTAAATAATTTTATATTTGATTATGAATGATTTGAAAATCCTAGATATGGATTGTAATATTTAATATGATTTGTAATATTCTACTCATCTATTCTTTTTGATTACGTATTAATTCTCAATTTTAATTGTTATATGAATTTATTTGATTGGATATGTAATCGCTTGATCAATTTAAATAATTAGTGATAAATTTCTTTTAGTTTGATATAATACTCAAGATAATTAAAGTGAGCTTGTGTGTTTAACCTTGAGTCAATTTCTTTCTTTAAAAATTAATGTTTTTGATAGATTAAATTTAGAGAGTTTATTCTAGGTTGTCTATTAAAAAGAGTTGGATTAAGAGTTTATTTAATTCAACAAATCTGTAAGAAGAGATATATAGATCTTTGTTTTTGTGAATTTTTCTAAGTTGGTATAATCAAATAATAAGATAATAGGATATGCATTTGTTGATTTTCAATACATGCTAGTAGTGGAGAATGATCCTACAATCATTCTTTTATTGGAATCTTTATCATAATATTTATATTTTGTTTTATCTTTATTAATCTTTAGTTATAAGTTTTAATTTTCAGTTTGCAAAATCAAAACCTTTTTTTTTCAATAACTAGAGTTAGTTTCCAAAATTCTCTACTGAAAAGACTCTTACTTTCTTATACTAATTTATGACATCTTAAGCCATTTAAAGTAAATTTTAAATTGACTATTCATTTGAATCGTATCAATTTTTGGCTCCATTGTTAGGGATTGGTTTACCAATTCTTCTAATAGTTGCTAGTTTTCATTTATTTTATTTTCTTTATGTTTTTAAAATTCATTTATTTTCTTTAGTTTATCTATTACAAATACAAATAGGAGATTAATTAGGTCTAATATTTGTTATTAATTAAAATCACCTAGGTTTATTAGTTAATTTTAAATAAATAATGCTTCTTTCTAAGAGATTAATAAACCATTCAATTGCTAATTTTGATCAAGTATAACAATTCAAACTCCTATCAAGGTGTTAGAGTTAGGTTTATAATTTAAGTATCTAAAAACTAACTTTAAAATTTTAAAACTACTATAAAAAATATTTTTTAGGATTGATCTAGTTTACAGAGAGAAAACTTAGATAGAAGTCAAGCTGATTGGCTAAATATGTGGATCTCATAAGAGGTCCATATATTTATATAACATTACCTATACATGTGTCAATTACATAATGAGTACACAT
The DNA here is from genome assembly GCA_033030585.1 of Hippophae rhamnoides. NCBI lineage: Eukaryota > Viridiplantae > Streptophyta > Magnoliopsida > Rosales > Elaeagnaceae > Hippophae > Hippophae rhamnoides. The sequence continues at coordinate 33,803,981 of CM065435.1, read as the reverse complement.
ATTTACATATAATAAGGGTATAATTGGTATGAAGTACAACATATCAAGGGTTGAGGTCTAGCCCAAATCAAGTTGATTGATGAGCTTGGGCTGATCATTGAACTTGAGCTGATCATTGAGCTCAGGCTAGTTATTGAACTCAGGCTGATCATTGAGCTCGGGATGATCATTGAGCTAGGGATGATTATTAAGCTCAAGATGATCATTGAGCTCGAGCTATCATTGAGCTTGGGGCTATCCTACGGGTAGGATATCTGGGATGCTTAGCCTTCCATCTCAAGTTGGTGACTTAGCTTGAGTGTCTTCAGTAAGTCAAGTACTTGGTCGGTCCAGATATCTAAACATTTAGTCACCCTACTCCTTCAACTTGTACTTTAGTTTGAGGTGAAAGAGTAATTACTGGGCATGGAATATGAACCATTCATCTCCCCTAATAAATGCGTGTCAATTGATTGGAGAGAGAAACCATGTGCCTCTATATAAAGGGATGCTTAAGCTGGGACTTATAATAATTACCTACATAATTGAGACTTATTTTGACCTTGTCCTATAGGTAGGGGTCCTACTATGTCAAGCCACCACTTATAAAAGGGCCAAGGACTCACCACACCCTATATGGTATTTGGGGATGTGTGTGACAATGGGAAAACCTTTGACATTTGTTCCATGTTAAGGATTACTTTATGCAATCTACCAATATAGTGGGCCAATAATAGTGCTCCATGTTCATGTGCTTCATACATTAATATTTTAGAACCCTTTTTGGTTACACACAAGAGCCCTGAGCCGAATGGAGCTTTTTGATATCATTTCCCTATTTGTATCATATACCAACCTATCTTAGATTTGATTTCTTTTGCAGACCTATTATCCTCTAGTAACTCCTCCCTTTCCAGAAAGTTATGTACCATGGGATAGTGGGAGTTTATACACTTCTAACTATTCATTCAGCCTCTTCCAATGACGCTTTCACAGTATTATTATCGATACTACTCAATTGTTGATGGCCTTGTGTACCGATGCCAAAGTGGTTAACGCATCAGTAATGAGTGCTCAAAAAGCACTAAAATTATCATTATTTTATTCACTTTAATTGATTAAAAATATATATATTTATATGATTTTATCATATTTTTATATAAATCTATCTTTTCAGAATCACAAGTATTTTTATTGTTTTCATGTATTTTTGCTTAAAAAAGTGACTTAAAGACTCAAAAATATATTGGAGGCAATACATCGCAAATATATTCATAAAATAAATGAGGAAAATTCAAAAACGGATGAAAAACTTGGATAAAATGGGTCAAAAGGGTAAAAATTGTCAAAAAGGATGAAATCGCGCACGCAGCTACCCAACAACGTTGGACAATGTGCACACATCACCCGCACAACACCCAGCCGCGCCGAGCAACGTGTGCGCATTGCCCAAACCATGCCAACGTGTGCGCATTGATAACATGTTTTCAGTAGTAGTTTTAAAACTTGAAAGTTTTATGAATCATTTCATAGAAATGATAAGTACACTCCCAAGGTCGATCTAACGAAGGAATATATGTGGTTTTTAATTTATTATTCAAACTTTTAAAAGTGAAATTAAATCCTAAACATCCTGTCACGATATTTGGGGTTTTGTGTTTTTAATATAATAACATAAAAATAAACATTTATGCAAATTTTATCTATTATAATAGTGGAGTATTTATGGATATAATAACTAAGTTAATTATGCTTTCTCATATTATTTAGGTCATTAAAGATATAAATTGATATTTATTGATTCTCTCTTTTTTATATGAATTCCACCTTTGGTGGGGTTAGATATTCTTTATTAACTAAACAAATCAATTAACACCTATGGGTGGGGTTGATAACTAATTTGGTTAATTAAATTAATTCCTTTTTCTAAGAGATTGAAAATGAACCATTTAAATGCCACCTTTGGTGGGGTTAGACAGTTTAAATTTTATTCAAGGTGTCCAAATTAAACCTAAGAATTTAATTATCCAAGTACTAACTTTCAAGTTTTAAAACCACTACTGAAAAACATGTTGTCAATACATTTTCAAATAATAATTCTTATAAAAATTTTTGAAATAGAGCTTCACTCTAACTACCGGGCAATTGTACCAACTAATAAAAGAGCACTACTCTAAATCAAACCGAATAACTAAACCTTAAAATCAAATTTTCAGATTTAAGTTTGTAATAAAAAATAATATATTTCTCTCTAACATTCCTAATATAAAATCTTGAATAAAAATAAAATCAATTCATTTTAGAGATTTTTACCTATTTAATATTTCGCAAGCATTACTACATTATTATTATATCATGTTTACAAATAGCCAGTAAATTTAAATTTAATCACCAATAAATTAGGTATAACATATAAGAATAAAGCACAAAAAATAAGTGTAAAAAAATAAAATCCTTACATTACTTTGATGTTATACTTGTTGTTGAAAAACCTCCAAACGGAATTTGCTTTTCCATTTATTGAATCAAAAAGCAAATAAATCACAAAAACATAATTAGTTCTTTTCAAAAAGAGAAGAACCCTAAAACTAAGAAAAACTAACTAAGAAAAGCTAAAAACTAAGAAATGGAGAGAAAGAAAGAGAGAAGATGTTTTTGAGGTGTGTTTTGGATATGAAGAGAATGGGGTATTTATAGGTGAGGAGAGGAAGAAAAAGTGGGTGGAAAAATGATTAAAAATGGAGGAAACGCATTGTAGTGAATGATGACATTATTGATGACGTCATGTTAGTGTGAGGCACGGTGGTGCGCGGAGATTGGGGCATAGGTGCGCGCGGTTTAGGGTAGAAGTGTGTACGGACTGGGCGCGGATGGGCACAGGCACGAGCGAACTAGAAGTAGATCGGCATGGTTTGGGCAATATGCACACGTTACTCGGCATGACTAGGTGATGTGCACACGTTGTTCATAACTGGTGGGTGGCTGCGTGCACAATTTCATCATTTTTGACATTTTTGACCCCTTTGACCCATTTTGTCCAATTTTTTCATCTTTTTTTGACTTTTCATCATTTATTTTATGAATATATTTGTGTTGTATTGTCTCCAGTATTTTTCTGAGTCTTTAAGTTAGTTTTTTAAGCGAAAATACCTGTGATTTTGAAAAGATAGATTTATATAAAAATATGATAAAATCATATAAATATATCTTTTTAATCAATTAAAGTGAATGAAATCATTGTAATTTTAGTGCTTTTTGAGCCCTCATCAATAGGATGTTTAGGATTTAATTTCATTTTTAAGATTTTGAATAAAAAATTAAAAACCATATATATATTCCTTCCTTAGATAGACCTTGGGAGTATATTTGTCATTTTCTATAAAATAATTCATACACTTGTGGGATTTTTACAAATATAAAACCAAAGGATATTTGTAAGAACGGTATGGCATTGCATGCCAGTCTTGTGCTCATCATGAAGAAGATGGGTTGGAAGGTTTTACAAACTCAGTTGTTTTTGAAGATAATGGCGTAGAGTTCTCATCTATATAGCTTTGTCTTCCCTTATCTCCAACAAGGTTTCCATAATCCAGAATTTTATTTATCCTTTCAACTTTAATGGTCAACCTTTTCACAACTTCTTTTGATTGTTCAAATTCCCACATTAGATTCTCATTTTCCTTTTAAGATATACAAAACTTAAATCCAAAAAATTAGTATGTTTAGTCAGTTCAATTTTTTTGTTTTCAAGTATCAAGGAACTTATTTTGTATTATTTTTGTTTAGTTACTTGTATAGGCAACTGATATTTTCTCTTTTACATCTTACAGAATCTATGAGTACTTCAATACTAGTGACCTTAAATTTATTGAGTAGAAATTCAACATCACTTTCATCATCATCTGAATCAATGTTAGACATTTTGGAGTGTCTACCAATAATTAAAGTAAATTTTTGGAAGTTGGTGCCATAATTTTTTGATTTAACAAGATTTGTATTATTACTTCCAGAATTAGTATATGTAGCATTGAAAGCGCTTTCAGTTTGATTCTTCTTATTTTCATAATCAACTACAATGTGACCAAAACTCATACATTCAAAACATTAAAGTCCAATGGGTATAGATTTCTTAAAATTAGAACTCATAGATTTGAATCTACTCAAATTCTGATCCTTTTGACAACTTAATTCTCCTCTATTTTAAGGATTCCTTTTGTTGAGGATTTTGTTCAATCTTCTGGTTAAGAGTACCAGTTCTTCATCACCATTTTCTATGCCTTCAATTATATTAGATTTGAAAGCGATGCCTTTCTTCTTTGGAGATTTTCGAAAGCTGATCTCAAAGGTTTGAAGTGAGCCGATATGTTCCTCAATTTTAATGGTATCTACATTCTCACTTTCATCAATGGAAATGAATTTTGTATGAAAGAGACTTGGTAATGAGCGGGGAATTTTTGAACTATCTTGAAATTATCAATTTTCTCTCCAAGATTAGTAGACGTGTTAGTAATATCACATATTCTAATATAAAATTTAGAGAAAGTTTCATCTTCTTTCTTCCTAAAATTTTCAAATTGACTACCAAGTATTTGAAGTTTAGATTGTTTAACTTATGTGGTTCCCTCATGGGTAACCTCTAAAATATCCCAAACATGCTTGGCAGTATCAACATTAGAGATATAATGAAACTCATTAGAAGACACAACACTAAAAATGTTGATTACATATGCTAGTATATTTGTCTTGATTGGTCCATTCCTTCCTATACTTAGGAGCGACTACATTATGTTTGGTAATTTTTGGTGGTTCCCAACCATAAAGTATAGAGTTGTAGACACTCTTGTCTATGGATCATTGGTGAACGAAAACCGGCATCGCCAATTCTCGCAAATACTTTGGTTTTAATATTTGTAAAACTCTCGCAAGTGCACGAATCATTTCGTAGAAAATGATAAGTATACTCCCAAGGTCGATCTAAGGAAGGAATGTATGTGGTCCTTAATTTATTATTCAAACTTTTAAAAACGAAATTAAATCCTAAACATCTTGTCACGATAGTTTGGTTTTTGTGTTCCTAATCTAATAACATAAAATAAACATATATACAGATTAATTAAATATAATAAAAAAATAAACATAGATACAAATTCAATAAATATTTATCTAAAAATAAACATAAATACAGACATTCAATAAACCTTCATGCAAACTTTATCATTTATATTAGTCGAGCACTTACGGATATAATAACTAAAGTAATTATGCTTGCTCATAATATCTAAGTTATTAAAGATATAAATTGAGATTTTATTGATTCTCTCTTTTTTGTATTTAATACCACCTTGGGTATGGGTTAGATATTCTTTGTTAACTAAACAAATCAATTAACACCTACAAGGGGTTGATAACTAATTTGGTTAATTAAATTAATTCCTTTTTCTAAGAGATTGAAAATGAACCATTTAAATGCCACCTTGGGCGGGTTGGACAGCTTTAAACTTTATTCAAGGTGTCCAAATTAAACCCAAGAATTTAGTTATCCGAAAGTACTAACTTTCAAGTTTTAAAACCACTAACAAAACATGTTGTCAATACATTTTCACATAATAATTCTTATAAAAACTTTTGAAATAGAGCTCGCCTAACTAACGCGACATTGTACTAACAAATAAAAGAAGACTACTCTAAATTAGACCGATAACTAAACCTTAAAGTCTAATCTTCAGATTTAAGTTTGTAATGAAAAATAATATATTTCTCTCTAACATCCTTAATATAAAATCTTGAATAAAAATAAAATCAATTCATTTTAGAAATTTTCACCTATTTAATATTTCATAAGCATAACAACGTTATTATTATATCATGATTATGAATTAGCCAGTACGCTTAAATTTAATCACGCATAAATTAAATATAACATGTAAGAATAAAGCATAAAAATAATCAGAAGAAAATAAAATCCTTACGTAACTTCGACGCTATTCCCGTCATAGAAAACCTCCAAGCGGAATTTTCACTTCCATTTATTGAATCAAAAATCTAAATTATTACAAAAACATTACAAGTTCCTCTCAAAAAGAGAACTCTAAACCTAAGAGAATTGAACTAAAAACTAAGAGAAAAACTAAGAAAAGCTTAGAAACTAAGAAAGAAACTAAGAAAACTCAAAAACTAAGAAACGAGAGAAAGAAAGAAGAGAGAAGGTGGTTTTGAGGTGTTCTTTAAAGGAATGGAGTGGGTATTTATAGGTGAGGATGGAGAGAAAATGAGTAAAAAATGTTAAAAAATATTAAAAATTAAAAAACGTGTAATGGACATGTCTGAGGTCATCAATGACGCCAAAGATGACATCACAAGGCCGCAGACGTGGAAAATCGGGCAAAACGCCATGCTGGCTATGGCCAAGGCCAGGGCGCAGCTACGCTGGGCGGAACAGGAAACGCTCGCGTGGAAGGAAGAGTGAACGCTGGCAAATACAATGGCCACAAGCGGGCTGCAACGGCGCGCGCTGCATTGAAACACGGGGGCCATGCTATCAAGGCGGTCATACATTATTTTCTCGGTTTTTTGACATTTTTTGACCTTTTCACCCATTTTGTCCAATTTTTCCACAACGTTTGCTGACCTTTTTCCCACTTATTTATTAATTTATTTGTGATGTATTGCTTCAAGTATTCTTCTTTGAGTCTTTACATTGCGTTTTTAGGCCAAAATTCCTGAAAAACAATAAAAATACCCGTGATTCCGAAAAATATAAATTTATATAAATATATGATAAAACATATAAATATATATATTTTTAATCAATTAATGTGCATAAAATCATGGTTATTTTAGTGCTTTTTGAGCACTCATCAATCATAGAAAGGATCTCATAAGCCTTCCAATATAGGTAATTAGACCCATCAAAGTAATGAGTACAGGTTGTAGACAAATCCTCTCTCAAATGATCAATAATAAGATCCTAGGCACATTAAGTGTATCTATTAACTGCTCTAATACCAAATGAAAAGTTTCTTTTCAGTTAGGGATCTAATTAGCTAGAGGGTGGGTGAATAGATGATCAGCCAAAGTACGGCAAATTAAAACATCATAGTATAGCCAGACATGCAATCACATGTAAATGAAGTATTGATTCACCGAACAACCCACATAACCACTATGAATAATAAGGTATAATTACAAGGATAAAACTCAAGCTACCTACCATGGTAATGTCACCATGTAATCTACTTACAAGTTGCAGCTTTCATTATTCTCTCTACAAGAAAAGTTTTGTATCTGGACCAATTTTCTGATAACTTAAGTCACAAAAGAATTCAAACATGTACAACTAGTACCTAAAACATTAGTAGAATAACACAAGTGCAAGTGGGTGTCCTAATGCATATTTAATAATGAATAACCCTAACTAAATTATTTAATAATATATCAAATAATACAAATCAACTAGAAATCCTAGAAAAATCAATTAAAACACAAGTTCAATAAAGATAGCATCTTTAATGATTAATAATCAAACCAAATAATTATAATATGACACATAATTATTTGATCTAACAATTCATAAACAAAAAATGAAAGAGAAGCTATAAAAACATGTGATCAAAATATCATAAACTAATTAGGTTTATTAATCAATCAAACACCACCATAAATGTTTGATAGATTAACTAAATAAAGAAACCTAGAGAATTATGATCTTATTTTTTAAAACAAGAGAGAGAGATTAATATGAAGAGAATAATGCTCTTGTGTGGTTACCAAAGTTTTGAACCATTGGTATGATTAAATAGCATGAGTAAAAACCCTAGGTCAAAGGTCTATTACCAATCTATCCTTGAAAATATTTAAAAGAACTTTAAAACATAAGGATAATATAGTAATAAAACAAATTAGCTCAAGTAAACATTAGGTCAAACTTGAAAACCCAACCATTTGATCAATCAAACATGGTCGCTGGATCGATCGAGCTAGTGAAATAATTAAATAAATATGAAATAAACGGATCGATCTATTCATTAGTCTCAATCAATCTACTGCTCAATTGATCAAGTATTAACTCTTCTATCAATCTAGTCATGTAAAAATGAATTTAGCCATGTAATTAAGCTCGATCAATCTAGTCATGGCTCGATCAATTGAGTGACCTATATGCACCATATTCTTATGTGTCTAACATGAAATCTAAAATACACGAAAACATAGATATACTTGATATGTGTTTGTTGAAGCTCATTAGTATCTTTGGCTTAATATTAATATATACCTTAAAACTATCCTTGTGAGGATATATTTTGAGCCATTATCTTCTCATTCTAAGTGATTTTTTTTCCTCTTTAAACATTCTTCTTATCAATTCTAATTATTAGATTATCTGTATAGGTTTTTTTCACTAAATGTTAGTATTTTTACATCTAATAAAGTGTCATATATTTATTTTTATTGCTTAAATTGAATAAGTTAAGTAGATAATTAAAGTTTATGTCATTCTCTTTATTCATGCATGACTTCTAAAAAATAGACATATGTGGGGTTTCCTAAATAAAAATAAATAAAAGGCTTAAAATTAGCTATTCACTCTATCATACAATACATGTATAATCTATACATGCATCATTTCTCTAAAAACAAGAAAGATAAAAGAAAAATAAAAAAAGAGAGAAAAATGAATAGTGTAAATTACATACTATGACCTATTATCGTTCAAAGTTGTGAGAATTAGCTAATTAAAAAAGAAAAAAATATATGAAATAATTCCCCAAGAATCTATTTGTACTTTCTTCATCTTTTAAAAGACATTACTTTAGATTTTTGTTTGATGAATTTGATTGATGTATGAAAGCAATATGTGATTTCTTTATAAAAATCATTTTATTTAATTCCTTTCATGATATCAATATGATGCACCACTTTGAGGTTTTTATTCTTTATACATATGAAAACTATTAGTTCATTTATATACATAAACTCATTCACATATACTTTAAATGAGTGCTTGAACTAATAAGATCAATGTTATTGTGATTATGCCTTGTTAGGTTAGAGTTGAAGTAAATTTAGATTCCTTGCACTAAAATTGGGTAAATTTTTTATTTGAAAATGAAAGTGGTTTTCAACTAATTATTGTAATAAATTATGAATGTTTGGAATATTGAAATGCCTTATCCTACAAATTTTAAATATAAACTTATAAGAAATTTTAAAACATGAGAAGCTTTGTTTTTCTTATTCTTTTTTATTTTTTTTAAACAAGTTATTTTTTATATGTTATTATTTTGGTTTTATTTATTTTCAATTTTTTTTACTTTTGATGTTTATGGGTATCATATCTAAAACTACTTATGAGACTTAAGCTTGTCTACTAGGGCAACATAGGGGTTTAAAGGCTTGTTACATATGATGAATGCACTTGTGTCAATCTACCGATATAATTTAGGATAGTTTAATTTCTAGTTTTTGTTTTTAGTTATTTTCCATTCTTGTTAAGAGACTAGAAAGAAGCTGGTTGGGAGTTATGATAAGTGCTTAAATGCACTTCATATATCATGATTTTATGCATGTTATTAAATGATTATATAGAATTGTATTTGCTTTTTTTACTATCGTTTTACACAAATCTATCTTTTAAGAAGTACATGTATATTTTGTTCTTTTTTAGGTATTTTTTGTATTTAAAACTATTCAACTTAAAGAAATATACTTGAAGCACTCCATTACAATTTATAGGATTAAAAACAAATTATATATAAAGCAGTACACATGTTTTAAAATTTGAAAAAGGAAATACAAAGAAAAAGGGTTCCAAGTGAAGTAGATTGAAGTAAGCTATGAAATGAATATATTATGAGATGTAACACAAGGAAAAAGGGAAAAATGAAATGTGCTCAGATATGATGTAGGTTGCAGCATGAGAACATTGGGCGACATGGCACGAGTATAGTGGATCGTGCCCAAAACCATGTACAAGATGTGTATGCCACAGTGTCAAGCTAACTTTTTCACATTTTTGTCCTTCCCTTACCCTATAAATTGGACCCTAATTCTATTGTAAAAATCATCCAATAATCTCTTGATCCTTTATAATTCTTAGTTTCTTAAGCTTTCCTTTTATTAGTTTAAAGTTCCCTCAATTAAGCGTTGATCAAATCTAGTTTATGTAATGGCTTTTGTTTCAACATAATAAACAACGTAGCAATTCTACTTAGAGGTTTTCCAAAATAGAAGAAATTCTAAAGAATACTTTTAAGGTATATTTAAATGTATTTTTTCCAAATAATCTCTAAGTGTTGTTTTATATTCTATATATTTAATTTACTTAACATTTATTAAACTATACATGTTTGCCTATAAATAGTATGGGATATTAGTAATATTGTTCGGCTTATGAAATATTAAAATAAATAAAACATTTTTATAAGATAAATTAAGTTTAATATCTTCATTAAGATTTAAACTTGTTAAAGAAAAAATATATCGACGCAGTATTTTTCATAAGAAACAAGAGAGTTATATTTACAATTTAATTATCTAGATTGAATTTATAGCAGTTCTCGTAAATATTTGATCTATATCAATTGTATAGTTACAGTGAAAATTATTTTTCAAAGATTTTTACAAGAATTACTATGTAAGTCTCGTTATACTTATTTCAGTGTGTTGGCTTCCTATGTACAAAATACAGTGACTATTTTATTTTACTTAATATATTTGTCTTCCTTTATCTAAAGTTGTTTATTGTGATTAGTAATTCACATACACACATATATAGGTATAATTTATATGTAGGCATGTTTACACACACCACGAGTTGGTTTTTGTAGTGTACATGCTATGTAGGGTGTCACTTGCTCACTGACCTTCTTACTTATGGTTTTTGGCATGTCTCAGGTAAGGATATTTTTTTATAGTACTTGACATTTTTGGAAACAAAAAAAATGTAACTTTTTAACACCTTGCCAACATCCATAGCTAGGTGTGCATTCCGAGCCTTATAAATATCCCACTCATTTTTGTTCTCTTCACTCAATGTTTAAAAGGCGAGACTTTGCCAAAATTCACACTAAGATTTTATCTATTTTTGAAATTATTTTGGAGAGTATACATTTGAGAATGGGTCATTTTTGTGGTTAGTTATCAAATCATTATCTATGAGACTACATGGTTTGAATGTGTTTCTTTCATATACGATTTGATATTAATAGTAAACTATAAGTCCTAAGAGATTGTGAGTTGATACGCTTCCAATTACTGATCTTTGGTTACCAATCACACCACATTGGGTAGTGTTGACTATAGAGGATAATCGAGTTCGAGTGTTAAACCAAATAGTTGTGGAAGTAGGTAGTTTGGATGGAGGTCCATGTTGATATAGGTAGTAGTGGTTTTACCATCTAATAGTGTTGTAACTTGTTTACTACTTAGTGAATTATTTACTACTGAGTGGTTACTTTAAGCAACCCGAGGATATTACCATATATATACAGTCCCTATATAGGTTTACCTTGTTATATTGAGTGTTATGCATGATCTCTTATTGAGCTAGTATAATTTCTCATCATATTGAAGCATAAACTCTTATTAGAAAGTATTTATTGTTTATTGGCTTTCTGCTTTGTTATATAATATTTGTTATTTGAGTTATTTTCTTTTTGATATTATACTATCTATGATTCTAGTGCGTGATTTGTATATGTTTTTATTTACGTGTTTGTGCTAGTTAGGGCCAAGTTCTTTAGAAGTATGTATCTCCTTACCCTGATCATATACCGGGTCATGGACTCTTTCACTGTATAAAAATATATTGATGACATATTTTAATAGTAGTTTTAAACTATGAAAGTTAATTTTCAAATACTTAAATTATTAACCTAACTTAGACACCTTGATAAAATTTTAAATTGTTTGACCCGAACGAAAGCAACAATTGAATGATTCATTAATCTTTTAGAAAAGAAGCAAAATTTATTTAAAATTTACTCTATGATATTTTAATAGCAGTAAGTGATTTTAATTAATAAAAAATACTATATATAAGAGAGAATCAATAATCTTAATTCATATATTTAATAACATACTTAATATTGAGCAAGCATAATTAACTAACTAATATATATCATAAATTCTACACTGGATGATAAATATTTATTGAATCTATCTTTATTTTTATGTTAGTAATTTTGATAATCAAATTAAACAATCGCGATAGAATGTTTAGGTTTTTAATTTCATTTTTAAGAATTTGTTGCAAAATTTAAAATCTATATGATTTCTCTTTAGACTGACCTTAGAAATATACTTATGATTTATTATAAGTGATTTGTGTACTTGTAAGATATTTTATAAATCATCCAAAATTTGTACCCAATAATTTTTGCATCAGTAAGGCATAGTATTAAAGATGAAGCCTTCAACTTTGTGGCTTCTTAGTATTCATAGAACTTGATTTTTCCATTCATTATAGCTATCTTTATCCAATTTTATCAATGACATTTGAGTGTGGAATGTTATTACCTCATTGTTTTTATCAACTACTCTACTCCTTTGAATTTCTTCAAGTGGATTTTTGTATTCCATGTCATCTATGATCAAATGTGCTTTGATACCATATAAAGAAAGTTCACTAGTTTGATTATGCATAAAAGAGAGAAAAACAAGAATTATGATGAGTAGAATGAAAAGAAAATTGTATTAAAGGTAAACTATTTATGCAAGATTTAAAGCTTAGATTTCATGAATTTTCTCATTTTATTTATCACAGGTATTTGTTGAAATTGTAGATAGAAAGGCTGACTAAATTTTCTTGTTGTTGTGATGCTACTTATAGTGCAACCAACATAATCCAAAGTCATATTTGGGTGATTATTACAAAAGCTTGCAATAGAGTTGCAACAATTTTATCTCCTACATTGACATTAACATTCAATGTAGAATTAGTGTAATAACCTTGTGCTAGTTTGTTTCCTATGCATGCATACACTAGGTTGCTAGCATACACTCACCGTGCATATACTAAGTTTATGGCATACATCCAACTACATTTTTTTACAGTGTATACATGAAGCCCGAATGCTTACATGTGATGTTCGTACATTTCATTATTGTCAAGTTCTATCCTTTACACTTCATATTCCTCAATTGCCTCAACTATCAATAGTTGAGCAGGTTCACCAAATGACTAACTTTTTATTCTTTACTCTTTATCTTTAATTTACAATTGTTACATTTAGGAAAATGTAAGTTCTAGGTTGGGATGAAAAAAGTTACATAAAAAAATAAAGGCTAATTTAAAATTTTTATTTAAACATATCTTCACATTTTTATATTGTTTATATTTTTACTTATTTTTATGTGCTTTTATTTATTGGATTAGGAACTTTTAGGTTAATTTTAAAACTTTTCTTTAAAAATTATCATGTTTTTTAGTTAATTTTAAGAAAATGATCAAGTATTTGCATTGTTAGATTAATTTCCAAAAATATTAGAGTAATGTGATAATTAGTTAGTTTTTGTCATAATTTATATTTCATGATAAAATATTGAAATTACAATAAATGTAAAATCATAGTTAGGAATCAAATAGTTGATACTACATTGTAAGAATATGTTGAGCAATTATCTTTCTATTCTGAGTGATAATATTTTTCTACAATTTTTAAACACTCTTCTTATCAATTTCAAATTGTTAGATGATCTATATAGGTTTGTATTGAATGTTAGGATTTTTACATCTAATAAAGCATCATATATTTATTTTTATTGCTTAAATCAAATGACTTAAGTAGAAATTAAAAGTATATGTCTTTCTTTTCATTCATGCATGACTTCGAAAAAAGACATATATGAGGTTACCTAAGCCAATACAAAAGAAAATTCCAAAAATTAGCTACTCGCGCAAATCATACAAAAATATGTACAAACTGTATACGTGTTCTCTCTCTAAAAAATGATATCTCTAAAAAGAGAGAGATTAAAGAAAAAAAAGAGAAAAATAAATAGTATTAACTAAAAACTATGACCTAAATACTACAAAAGTTGTGAGAAATTGTGAAGTACCTAAGAAAAATAGGAAATAAATCCCCAAAAATCATTACATTTTCTTCATTCTAAAAGGCATATTACTTGAAATATTTAATTGAAAAATTTGATTGATGTATGGAGATAATATTTGATTTCTTTATAAAATTCTTTTATTCAATTCCTTTTATGGGATCAATATTATGCACTAATTTAAGTCTTTTATTCTTCAAACATATGGGAACTCCTTAATTCATTTATTTAAATAAATTCTATTTGAATATATCTTTAAATGAGTGCTTGAACTAATAGGATCAGTATTATTAAGTGTATGCTTTGTAAGGATAGGGTCGAAGTGAATTTGAATTCCATACACTGAAATTAGGCAAATTTGATATTGATACATTTTTATTTAAAATTAAAAGTGATTTTTCAACTAATTATTATAGTAAACTACGAGTGTAGAATATTAAAATGACATATGCTGTGGATTTTAGTTGTAAACTTAAAAGAAATTATAAGCGTGAGAAGTTTCTTTTATTTTGTTATCTTTTTCATTTTTACTTTGTTTTAAAATTATGTTTTGTTTGTTTATGTTTTATTTGTTTGTTTTTTTTATATATTTTTAATTTTTGCATTTTAAATTTGGTTTTTATGGGTATCATCTTTGAAAGCCCTCACGAGACTTAAACTTGCCTACTATAACTACCTATTAAAGGCTTGTTGCATACATTAAATACAATCGTGTCAATCTACAGAAATGATTTAGGATAGTTTATTTTTATTCTAGTTCTTGTTTTTAGTTTTTCGCCTTTCTTGCTAAAAGACTAACAAGAAGCTGGTTGTGGATTGTGATAAGTCCTTAAAAACACTTAATATATTGTGATTTTATGTACTTTAAATGAAAAATAGATTTGTATTTGCATAGTTTTATTATATTTTAAAACAAAACCATCCTTTTGAAATTACAGGTATACTTTGTTGTTTTTCAGTTATTATAGCTTCAAAATGATTTCATTAATCAATACTCAAAGAATAGTATGTGAAAGTACTCTATTACAACATTGAAGTTTAAAAGATTTACATATATAAAGCTTACATATGCTCCAAATCATTGAAAAGGTGTACAAGAAAATATGGGTTCTAGTTGTTCAGAGGAATGTAGGCCATAGTGTGAAAATAATGTGTGCTATGACACCTGCCTATTTGATCCACTATTTTCTATTTTTTTTCATCTATAAATTGGACCCGAGATTCTCATCCTTTTCATCCCACAACTAAATTCTAAGTTGAATTCTTAGTTTTCTTCTAGCTTTTCTTTTCTTTTCATAGTTTCAAATTTTTCTCTCAATTTGAGAGTTAAACATAGTTTATATAATAGTTTTGCTTTTAATTCAATAAATAGTATTGGCAATTCTATTTGGAGGTTTTCCCAAAACAAAAAAAAATATTGAGATTCTATAAGGAAGCATTCGAGGTATTATTTAAATGTATCATTTTCATATTATTTTTGTGTTGTTTTACATGTTATGTTTAATTTACTAATCATTTATTAAATTAAGCATGTCTGGCTGAAAATATTATGTGATATTAGTAATTTTGTTATACTTGTGAAATATTAAAGTATGTAAATATTTTTATAAAAAGAATAAGTTTTATTTCTTCGTTAGGATTTCAGCGAAGTTTGTAAAAGAAAAATATATTGACAAAATATTTTTGAAAATAAATAAGGGAGTTAGATTTAGGATTTGATTATATAAATCTAATTTAGAGTCAACTCTTCGATTTTGAATTAGATTATTTGGAACTTTAGAGAACTCTATATCAAAGATTTTTGTAAGAATTACTATTGAAAAATATATTGATGACATATTTATTGAAATAGTTTTAAAATCTAAAAGTATATTTCTAGATACTTAAATCATAAACCTAATTTTGACACCTAGATAAGAGTTTAATTTGTTAGAGCTGACCAAAGGCGAAAATTGAATGGTTTATTATTCTCTCAAATAGCATAATTTAATTACAATTAACTAGTAAACCTGATCGAAGGCATTAAGTGATTTTAATTATTAACAAATATCATACCTAATTAATCTCCTATTTGTAGCTATAAGAGATAATCAATAATCTTAATTCATATCTTTAATAACCTAATTAATATTGAGCAAGCATGATTAATTAACTAATCTATCCTATAAAATTCTCCACTAAATATAAAAGTTTATTTGCCAATTATTTTATTAAATCTATCCTTTATTTTATGTTGTTAGTTTAGAATTTGTCAAATCAAACAATTGTAACAGGATATTTAGGTTTTTATTTTCATCTTTAAGAATTTGTTAAATTATTAAAAAACCATGTAATTTTTCTTTATACCAACTTTGAAAATATACTTACCATTTTCTATAAGTGACTCATACACCAAGTTTTAGCACATCACTTATCTTGCTAGGGACTAGCTAGAAGTTGACTAGGGGGTTTCTATACTTACCTAAAAAGCACGTATAACTTGTGGTTTGTAGGGATAAAAGAATGAATTAGATTTTCATGTTGTATTTTTACCTAAGTATTTTATAAATTGTGTTTTTAAAACCATGTGGTATGTTTTGATATATTTGGGTTCTTTTGGATGTTGAAAGATGCAAATGACATAGGACCAAACAAAATCCTCACAATCAGGGGCATAATTGTTATTTATTGGAAGAGCTAAATGCAAACATTTGTACACAATACATCAAGAAAGGGTCAAAAGATGAAAGTGGAAAAATTAAGGGCACGGTCTAGCATGAGTAAATATGCACCACATCACAAGCCTCTCTAATGGAATTTCACAAAGCTGAAAATAATCTCCCACCATGACATGAGTCAAAACGCATTACAACTCGCGATCTCATATTTGCACTTAAATGCTAGATTTTTAGCACATCATTATCCTTAATTATTCCAAATTTGCATTTTATAATATAATTATTTTAAACCTCTACAACCCTAATACTAACTACATTGTAACTCTTTTACTATAAATATGTAGCTAGGGTTAACAACAAAATAGCCACATATTGTAGACATAAGATTTATAGAAAATATACTAGTTTGTAAAGAAATTGAAGGCTTAAGGAAAAATAGAATTCAAAGAGGTAATTAAGGAGTTGAAAATCTATCGTAGACATTAGTCTTAGCTTCTTCTTCTTTGTTTTCTATGATTTTAATTATGAGTCTTTTAGATTCCTTGCCTAGATTTTAATTATGATTCTTTCACAATCCTTATCTAGCCAATTTATTTATGTGATTATGGGCAATTTACAAGCCATTCACTATGATTTTAATTAATATAATGTTATGATGGATTTTTAGATTTAATCCTTGATTTTTGATGTGTTTAACTCTATGTTTAAATGTAGTAACTATGCATGTATGAATTTGATTGATTAGCTAGTTTATTGCATTAATATGTTTAATTCTAGTTTAAGATGTTAGTATGTAATAGCTAATATTCTTATTCAAAGTGGTATTTTGTTGCCTCGTGTAACAAGTAGAGTTGAAAACCTTGGTTAAAAGTTACCAATGGTTGAAATCTTGCTTAATTTAGTCATCTCCTTTTTAGAGCTTAATGCAATGAATGGATTATATCTATTAAGTGTACCTTTAGGCTATTCAGGATTTAGATTAGTTAATAGATTTAATCATTAATCAATAAAATCTAAGAAATTGTTGTTTATGAAGTCTTGACTTAAGTGTATGTAGACTTTCGAAGTAAAGTTAAGAAGTCAATGATATTTTAATATTGATTCATCACATAATCAGTTAAATTATAGGCTAGTGGTTAGGATAGTCCCAAAATTACATGTTTCTCTTAATCAGTGTGCTTATTATTTATTTATTATTTTATATTTTATTTTATTTAAATTTTTTTTGAAAACCTATATGCTAGTTTACTAACAAGAAAATAAGTAGTGGTATTTATTTTCACAATTATCGTGAGTTCAATAACATTTTTTCTTAATTTACTTATCACTTATACAATTTAATCCCATATTATTGTGTGTTTTTAAGCATATCATTCATCGACTTAGTACGTGCATAGTTTGTGATGAACATCTTTGTGACCAAAACAAATGATGTAATGGTATATAATGTCAGGTTGTTAACATTTCATAACACATGGTTGCAGTAAAGAGTTCGCACATCATTGCGTCTCTTTTGTCTTAAGAATGGCTCACGAGGGCTATGGTTGTTTTGAAATGTAGTACATAAGTAAAAATTTCATTGTTTTATTGTAACCCAAACATTTGGGAGAACTGAACTTGGTAGAAGGCTCATTTTGTTCTATTTCTTCTGAGAGAGAAGATATTATGGATTATTCCCGATCTCTGTCAATGTCGTGTTGGGCCTTGCTCATATCTTATTTCTTAATTTTTTCCTCCAAGGCTCGGAAACTGGCCTCTCATAATGCTCTTATTTCAATCAATTGTTAATTGTCACTCCTTTGTATAGTAGTGAATATTGTGATAAAAGTATTTGGTGGTTTTACTGTGCGCTTATTGGGTGGTTGAGGAGGATAGAGTTCGTGCTTCTAAAGGTAGTTTAGGTTTTGGTTCTAGTAATTTTGATGGTTCGAGATGGTGGTTTTGCATTTGGTCACTCCTCATTTCTAACAGAGTTAAGGTCTTTGTATGGAGAGTATGCCATGACAATATTCCAAATCGTTATAACTTTTCTACAAGGAAGATTGTCTAGGTGGTTTAGTGTCAATTGTATAATGGTGTTTTTGAAGATTAAAGTCACTACCTTTGGAAGTATGAGGGAACCAGGACGGTGTGGAGGGATTCAATTTTTTGACATATACTGGAGGGGTAGACTCACCGTTCTTTTGCTGATATATTTGTTGTTAGAGATTGTTATAAAGCTCCTTAATTTAAGGAGCAAATTAAGGAGCAAAACATGGAGCAAAACAAGGAGTAAAACATGGAGCTTAATTCAAGGAGCAATTTAAGGAACCATTAATTTAAGGAGTAATTCAAGGAGTGGATTTTCCTATAAATAGATGTGTAATTGTAATGAATTAATCATCCAAAGTGTTCATTCCAATTGAGAGAAAAGCTTAGAGAGAAAAGCTTTTGTGAGAGAAAATTGAGAGTAATTTTCTTAAGTGTAATTGGGTTGTGAGTTGTGAGTGTTGTAAACACCTTGTGTAATTTTTCCCCTTTCAGTAAAAAGATCTGCAGCAGGTCTGGAGACGTAAGCAAGATTGGCCAAACTCCGTTATCAAATTTATGTGTTATTTTTCTATTCTTGATTTCACATAAATCTGGCTTATCGGAAATTTGCATAATTTCCCAAAAACTAGTATCAAAGCTATTGGTGGTGATTTCTGTCAATTTTATGCAAGGTTACTATTTACGTGAATAGTGAATTACGTGAATAGTGATATTTTGTCGACAATATTTTTTCATTGATGGAGGTGTTCTAATACACGGTGGTTTACAGAAATAGTCAGAAACGATATGGAGGAAGTCAGATTTAAGTGGGAGCAATGGCCGGAGATGAAGGAAGGGTGAAACTCGAGAAATTTGATTGCACAGATTTCGGGTTTTGGAAAATGCAGATAGAGGATTATTTGTATCAAAGAAATCTATATCAACCTTTCTCAGGGAAGAAGCCAGAGGCTATGAAGGAAGAAGATTGGAATCTTCTAAATAGGCAAGCCCTCAGAGTTATTCGATTGACGCTATCCCGTAATGTTGCTTTCAACATTGCAAAGGAAAAGACCATGGCGGGTCTTATGATAGCTCTCTCTAATATGTATGAGAAGCCATCAGCCTCAAACAAAGTGCACTTGATGAGGCGTTTCTTCAATTTGCGGATGAATGAAGGCACATCGGTAGCTCAACATCTCAATGAACTCAACACAGTCACAACCCAGTTGAGTTCAGTGGAAATTGAATTCGATGAAGAAGTACGAGCATTGATACTTTTGTCTTCTTTACCAGAAAGTTGGAATGCTACTCTCACGGTTGTGAGTAGCTCGCCAGGAAGCAATAAGTTGAAATTTGACCATGTTCGTGATCTGGTTCTCAATGAAGAGATCAGACGTAAAGAGGTAGGTGAATCGTCAACTTCTTTAGTTTTGCATACAGAGTCAAGAGGAAGAAATTCAACCAAAGGGAATGGACGTGGCAGAACAGACTACTGAGGTAGATCAAAGGACAGGAGGTCCAAATCTAGGAATCCTAATAATTCCCATAGCTCGAAGACTATCGAGTGTTGGAATTGTGGAAGAACCCGGCACTACAAAAATCAGTGCAAGAGTGCACCGAAGGACAAACAAGTGAAGGCAGAGGCAAATGTTACTTCCACCTCAAGAGTAGACGATGCATTGATATGCTCTTTGGAGAGCAAGGAAGAATCTTGGGTGTTAGACTTTGGAGCATCTTTCCATGCTACTTCACAAAAATAATTCTTCGAGAAATATGTCCCCGGAAACCTTGGAAAGGTATATCTTGGTGATGATCAACTATGTGCTATTATTGGAAAAGGTGTAGTGAAGATTAAGTTGAACGGATCTGTTTGGGAACTAAAGGATGTCAGGCATATTCCCAATCTCAGAAGAAACTCAATCTCAGTGGGGTAGTTGGCCAGTGAAGGCTACACTATGATCTTCCAAGGTGATGATTGGAAGATTTCAAAGGGTGTAATGACAGTTGCTCGAGGCAAGAAAAGTGGCACTCTTTACATGACAGCAGAGGCATGTTGTTCAATCACAGTTGCAGCAGGCAATGAAACACCAAATCTGTGGCACCAGAGACTAGGCCACATGAGTGAGAAGGGGATGAAGATTATGCACTCAAAGGGAAAACTTCCAGGTCTATAGTCTATGGAGATAGACATGTGCGAAGATTGCATACTTGGAAAGCAAAAGAGAGTCAGCTTTCAAACAAGTTGCAGAATCCCATAAAAAGGAAAGGATAGAGCTTATTCACTCTAATGTTTGGGGACCAACGACCATCTCATCTATATGTGGGAAACACTACTTTGTGACTTTCATTAATGATTACTCTCGGAAGGTATGGGTTTACTTTCTAAAGCATAACTCTGAAGTATTTAAGGCTTTCAGAAGATGGAAAGCTATGGTGGAAAATGAGACAGGTTTAAAGATCAAAAAGCTCAGAACTAATAATGGTGGTGAATATGAAGACACCAGATTCAAAAATTTATGCTATGAGCACGGGATCAGAATGGAAAGAATTGTGCCAGGCATGCCTCAACACAATGGTGTAGCTGAGCGTATGAACTGAACATTGACAGAAAGAGCCAGAAGCATTCGTATATAGTCAGGTCTACCGAAGAAGTTTTGGGCAGAAGAAGTCAACACGACAGCTTACTTGATCAACCAAGGCCCATCTGTTCCATTAGAGCATAGAATAGCAGATGAGGTATGGAACAGAAAAGAGGTGAAACTATCACATCTAAAATTTTTCGGTTGTGTAGCATTTGTGCATATCAGTGATCAAGTTAGGAATAAGCTTGATCCCAAATCCAAGAAATACACATTCATTGGCTATGGAGAGGATGAGTTTGGCTACCGCATTTGGGATGACGAAAAGAAGAAATTTATCCGTAGCAGAGATGTGATTTTCAACGAAAGGGTGATGTATAAGGACATGCATAAAATAGACACCAATGACTCAGAGAAGAATGAGTCAGTATTTGCAGATGCAGATGATGTCCCAGATAGTTCTGCAACAGAACCAATTGTAACAAGTCCTCAGCCAGAGGAACTTGTTGGACAGAGTAGTACACATCATTTCGACACACCACAACCTCTTACTCCAACTCCTGTATTGAGAAGGTCTTCTCAACCTCATGTGCCTAATAGGAGATACATGAACTATATGTTGCTGACTGATGGAGGGGAGCCTGAATGCTATGATGAAGCTTGTCACACTTGAGATTCCAACAAGTGGGAGCTTGGTATGAAAGAAGAAATGAAATCTCTCATTTCCAACCAGACATGGGAACTAGCTGAGTTACCTATGGGAAAGAAGACACTTCACAACAAATGGGTGTACCGGGTGAAAGAGGAGTATGATGGTTCCAAGAGATACAAAGTCCGCCTAGTTCTCAAAGGGTTTCAACAGAAGGAAGGAGTTGACTACACTGACATTTTCGCTCCCGTTGTGAAGCTTAATACTCTCAGATCAGTATTGAGTATTGTAGCCATTGAAGATCTTCATCTTGAACAGTTGGATGTGAAGACTGCATTCCTTCATGGAGATTTAGATGAAGAGATACACATGTATCAGCCAGAAGGTTTCTCAGAAAGAGGGAAGAAGAACATGGTATGCAGACTTAAGAAGAGTTTGTATGGCGTAAAACAAGCCCCGAGACAATGGTACAGAAAGTTTGACAGCTTCATACACAAGGAAGGTTTCCAGAAGTGCAATGCTGACCATTGTTACTATTTCAAGAGATATAGGTCCAGTTATATCATTTTACTACTTTATGTTGATGATATGTTAGTAGCAGGTTCAGATATGGATGATATTAAAAGGTTGAAGCAGCAATTGTCAAAGGAGTTTGACATGAAAGATTTAGGTCCAGCAAAAAAGATTCTTGGAATGCAAATCACAAGAAATAAGAAGAAAGGATCCTTGTAGTTATCTCAGGTAGAGTACATCAATCGTGTTTTGTAGAGATTCAACATGGGTGATGCCAAGCCAGTTAGCACACCATTGGCCAGTCATTTTAGCCTATCTAAGGATCAATCCCCTCAGATAGAGGAAGAGAGAGAATTGATGGCTAAGGTTCCTTATGCCTCAGCCATTGGAAGTTTGATGTACGCAATGGTCTGTACGAGACCAGACATTGGCCATGCAGTGGAAGTTATTAGCCGATTTATGTCAAATCCAGGGAAAACTCATTGGGAAGCAATCAAGTGGATTTTGAGGTATCTACAAGGCACCACAGAAAAGTGCTTGTACTTTAGTAAAGGAGAGTTAAAAGTACAAGGGTACGTAGACATAGATTTTGGAGGTGAAGTTGATCACCGAAGAAGCACCATCGGTTATATATTTACTGTTGGAACTACAGCTGTTAGTTGGATGTCACAAATACATAAAATTGTCACTCTATCTACTATAGAGGCTGAGTATGTAGCAGTAACTGAAGCTAGTAAAAAGATGATATGGCTTCAAGGTTTGTTAATTAAGCTGGGATTCAAACAGGAGAAGAATGTTCTGCATAGTGATAGTCAAAGTGCAATACACTTGGCGAAGAATTCAGCATTTCATTCTAGAACCAAGCATATTGGACTTCGTTATTACTTCATCATATCTCTATTGGAAGATGATGTGTTAATACTGGAGAAGATTCAAGGAAGCAAAAATCCAACAGATATGTTAACAAAGGTGGTGACTATTGACAAACTGAAATTGTGCTCAACTTCAGTTGGTCTACTAGAGTAACAAAAACCAGAAAAGCTGCTGCATTGATCGAGGTGTGAAGACAGATTGAAATCAGTCTTCAAGTGGGAGATTGTTGGAGATTGTTATAAAGCTCCTTAATTTAAGGAGTAAATTAAGGAGCAAAACATAGAGCAAAATAAGGAGTAAAACATGAAGCAAAACATGGAGCTTAATTCAATGAGCAATTTAAGGAACCATTAATTTAAGAAGTAATTCAAGGAGTGGATTTTCCTATAAATAGATGTGTAATTGTAATGAATTAATCATCCAAAGTGTTCATTCCAATTGAGAGAAAAGCTTTTGTGAGAGAAAATTGAGAGTAATTTTCTTAAGTGTAATTGGGTTGTGAGTTGTGAGTGTTGTAAACACCTTGTGTAATTTTTTCCCTTTCAGTAAAAAGATCTGCAGCAGGTCCGGAGACGTAAGCAAGATTGGCCGAACTCCGTTATCAAATTTATGTGTTATTTTTCTATTTTTGCTTTCTCATAAATTTGGCTTATCGGAAATTTGCGTAATTTCCCAACATTTGGTTGTGTATGGCAATCTGTTTATATTTTGGATGTTTGTCGTTTTTGTTATCTACAATGTATTATTTCGCATAATAGGAATGAATTCATATATGGTAGACCAGGTAAAGCTCTTTCTTGTCTTTTGGAGTGGTCTAATATGTTGCAAACTGAGTTTCAAATTATTAAAGCTGGATGTGGTAGGGTAGACATGCCTAAAACCCTTTCTATATGGGAAGCATCTCCTGCAAGCAAACTAAAGGTGAATGCGGATGCTAGTATTAAAGGAGGTCTAGAGGGTCTTAGGGTTATTTTTAGAAATGATCTGAGTATGTTGTGTTAGCTTTTGGTGCTCCTAGAAAGCCAATCATGTCTGTTTTGACTACTGAACAACATGCTTTATGTCTAGCTACTAAGTGTGCTAAGAATAGGGGATTTATTGAGTTTAGTGTTGAGTCTGATTCTTCAAGGGATGAATCTTTGATTAATAAGGTGGGTGACTGTCTTGCTTTTTATGGTGTTTTAGTGGGGGAGTTTAAGGCTGCTATGAGATGTACTAATTCGCAGGTGGAATTTAGAAGAATGAGAGATTATACAGTAGCTAAAAAGCTTACTGGTTTAGCTTTGGAGTTTTTGATATTTGTTTTTGGGATTGGTATGCTCCCATGGGGTATGAGAAACTGTTTTTTTTCTTCATGTTTCTCGAATTACCCATGTAATGCCTATGTTCTAATATGAATAAAGGAGGTTGTTATAGAAAAATTGTAAATATAATTTTTTTTATGTATATCAATTTATGTGATAGAGTATGGTTAAATATTGTAAGTAGTATAAAAAATGTATTCAATATGATTATGTAATATCATTCGTGATTGTTATAATTTGTTTCATATAATAACCCTAACTTTTTAAGATAAAAAATGTAAGTTGTAAAATTATTATTTTTTAAATAAAATTACAGGACTTACACGTTAGGATCGAATATCTTACTTTAAATTTGTGCACCTTATAACGAGGCTTTTACCTTTAAAAAAACAATTGTGCCATGGCGCTAAAACATCGCAAGGATTGTGGTATTGGTTTCCAAAGCAAACTTTTTCAATGATATTTAACAATAACTTATTAGGTAATTTTAATTATATTTTGTTAAGGTACATCATTTCTTTTAATTTGATACTTTAGATTTATTTGAGTTCATATTTTTCATTTAATATATTTAAAAAATATATTTATTTTGATAAGTAATCAAGATATAAATAATTGATGTATTTTTTTTTATTTTTTTTGCTAATTAGATTTTTATTATAATACTTGCTAATATTTAAAGTTTCTAAGTTGATTATATTTAGGGGTAGATCTTGTACAAGAAAAGTTACTTCCCAGCATTCCGAAAGAGACCACTTAGCAGTTTCAAGGGGTAGTATAGTCTATTGACGTCTCTAGGAATCCAAAAATTGTCTTGATTTCCATGGCGCAGTGTTTTCTTGATTGTTCATATATGCAATAACTGATTTGAAATCCCCTTCTACTAAAACATCTTTTGTCTCCAAAGATTTAGCCAAGCCAACTGCAAGAGATGGAGCCCGGGCTTCAACAATCTTTGCATTATATTGCAACAATTTGCTCCAGATTCCAATAGCATTTCCAAAAGTATCTCTGACAACTACTGCAATATATGGAGCTATAATTTTTCCTTATAGCTACGCATCAAAATTGAATTTGATTACCCCATTTGGTGGTTTAAACAAAAGCTGTCCATAACGAACTATCTATACTAGACAATGATGAAGGATTCTCTCTTACTATCAAAACTTTGAATTCACTAAAGGATTTTTGTATGTGTCTTGTGCATTCATTCATTCAGAGTTCTTTACCATTGAAAACTTTTTCATTTCTTGGTTTCGAAATGTATGTCCAAGTTAGTGTGTTAGAGTTCACAAGAATTCATTTTTGTTACCAGTTCCCGAAATGAAGGCATTTGGAGGTTGAATACATAATTGAAGAAAAGACTTTACATCCACATTATCAAATCTGCATATATTTATCTTTCCATACCATATCCTTTATTTTACTTGAAAAACTTCACACCTCAAAAATAGGTATTCAACAGTTTCTGTATCTCTATCACATAGAGGGCACGTAACCATAAGTTGGTTATTGAATCTCAACAGATTACCTCTTACAGCAAGCATATTCGATGCCGTTTTGCCAAAAAAACATCTTGTGCCATTCATGAAGTTGAGTTTTCCAAAGCAGCTTCAAAATCTATGGCGGTCCAAAGTCTTTATTTTCCAAGACACTGACCCTATAAGCTACCTTTAGAAAGAAAACACCAAACTTTTCTTGATTCCAAATGATTTTATTTTGATGTAATCTATTCGGACTCCTAAGTCTACTGATCAGATTTTTCATATTGCTATCAAACAATGTTAATATAACCGACTAATTCCTACCATTTATGTCACTGAAATCCTTAATATCAAGTTGTTCAGCTAGATGCAATCTCCTAAGCAGAACATTTGGTTTAAAATTTAATGCACCAGGTATCCACAGGCTATGTGCTGCATTCAAATTCATGCCATTCCCAATTTGTATGAACAAAACCTTTGTTTAGTTCATTTCTGATACCACATGTGGTTTACTTTTTCAACGTGAAAAGTTTATTCCACTGATGACGGCACATTTAGAAAAATTCACTAATAATCAAATGGAGATACAGACATCAATATTTGAAGAGCTTCACAAAATATACCAAAACCCAAAATACATCAAAAAATAACTCTCTCTAATTTATTGGTAATATATAGTAAGATAAATTAACAAATTTACTATTTAATCAAATATTACCATACAAATAAAATCAGCCGCTTAATGCATATTTTTAACCCTCCTCTAAACTGCAGAACAAGTAGCAGCGGACGGTGAAAAACTGACAAACGAAAGTAGATTAAACAGATGAAAAGGAGCTGGGCGTAGCTCCTTTTTTGCTATGTTCTACTCTGGCCGGAAAGTTTTGCTCACTCTTAAGGATGTGAAATGGGTTTGGTGGAGGCATGAGGTTGTTACTGGTGGAAAGAAAAGTTGCAGGGGCTAGAGACGAATTGGAGCTCTAGCAACTGCTCTTACTGCTTTCTTTTCTGGTTTTTTTATCTTGTTCTGCTGTCCAACAGCTTCACAATATAGAGGAAACTTAAGTTAATATATATATATCAAAGGAATATAGGGTTAACTAGATTTGGGCTTTGGGCTTCAATGTTTTAGGCCATAATTAACAAATCTCCACCTTGGCTCAAAACAGAAAACAAATTCTTCAAATATGAAATTCCTCGGATTACCTAATAACTGTCGTCTAAAACCCCAAAGGGTGATCATCTTCTGCAAACACCAATCAAGTCCAAGCAATGCTTGAACTTGTTAAATGGAATTGGTTTGGTTAACATATCAGCTAGATTCTCTATAGTGACTATCTTATTGACAACAATAGCACCCTAAGACACAATGTCATGAATGAAGTGATATCTGACATCAATATATTTGGTTCTTTCTTGATACATAGTATTCTTGGTCAAGTGTATCGCACTAGATTATCACAAAATACAACAAAAGTATCCTACTGTAAACCCAAATCACAAACCAAACCTCTAAGCTAAATGACTTCTTTCACTAATTCTGTTGTTGCCATATATTTTGCCTCAGTGGTAGAGAAAGCAACTGTAGACTGTAAAGTAGCCTTCCAACTAATGGCACAATGAGAAAATGTGAAGACATAACCTATCAGAGATCTTCTTCTATCCAAATCACTAGCATAATCGGAGTCCACATAACCAATAACACTGCAACCAGTATTAGAACTTCCATCATATACCAAACCAAAATTAGAAGTGCCTCTCAAATACCGAAGTATCCATTTCACTGTTTGCTAATGACCCTTACTAGGATTACCCATATATCTATTA
This sequence comes from Hippophae rhamnoides, assembly GCA_033030585.1. Lineage (NCBI taxonomy): Eukaryota > Viridiplantae > Streptophyta > Magnoliopsida > Rosales > Elaeagnaceae > Hippophae > Hippophae rhamnoides. Next base: position 33,776,054 of record CM065435.1, on the reverse strand, counting down.
ACAACACTAACTGCATGTGAAATGTCTGGACGAGTACAAACCATAGCATACATCAAACTACCAACGACACTAGCATATGGAACCTAAGACATATACTCCTCTTCTTCTTCTGACTGTGGTGACAAATCCAAAGAAAGCCTGAAATGCGCAACTAAGGACATACTCACAGGTTTAGACTCTTTCATACCAAAACGTTCAAGAACTTTTTCAATATAACTTTTCTGAGTCAAATAAAGCTTGTCTGTTTGTCTATCTCTGTATATTTTCATGCCTAAAATTTTCTTCGTTGTACCTAAATCCTTCATCTCAAACTCACCACTAAGTTGAGACTTTAATTTCTAAATCTTAAACTTATTCTTAAAATTAATAAACATGTCATCAACATAAAGCAACAAATAGACAGATAAACCATCATGGAATCTTTTATGATAAACACAATTATCATAATCACTCCGAGAGTAACCATGATCAATCATAAGAGAATCAAACCGTTTATACCACTGCCTAGGGGATTGCTTCAACCCATATTAAGACTTTTTCAATAAACAAACATGATCTTCTTTACCTGGAACAACAAACCCCTCTAGTTGATACATATATATTTGGTCTTCAAGCTCACCATGTAAGAAATATTTTTGACATCAAGTTGTTCTAATTCCATGTCAAACAATGGAACCATAGCAAGAAACACATGAATAGAACTATGTTTCACAACAAGTGAAAATACTTCATTGAAGTCAATACCTTTCTTCTAACAATAGCTCTTTGCAAGAACATGTACCTTGAACCTAGCTGCTTCAACCTCAGGTATACCTTCTTTTTTCTTGAAGACCCATTTGTTTCCAACAATCTTCTGGCCCTTAGGCGGTTTCACCAATTCCCAAGTATGATTCTTATGAAGTGATTCAATCTCTTCATTCATATCAACTAGCCACTGAATAGACTAATCACAAGTGACAACTTCATGATAACTATAAGGTTCATACACCTCAATAGACTCTACCATAGATAATGCAAAAGAAACTAAGTCTACATTTGCATACCTCTGTGGGCATCGAATCTCTCTTATTACTTTACCCTTAGCGATACTATATGGTTGCTCATGTTTCTCTTCTACTACATCATGAGCAGAATCATCTATCTCATCCACAGATGGCTTATCTGAAGTTCCCTTTTACACTTGACTAGGAGCTCTACTCTCAAGCTCCACCTACTCACTAACACTATGGTCTTTACCTGAAATAATAGACTCCTTTTTCTTTTCCAACATGAAAAACTCATCAAACATAACATCTCTGCTAACTAAAAATTTAAGTGACTTGGGTTCAATACACCATAATCTATAACCCCTTACCCCAGAATGATACCCTAAAAATATGCACTTCAATGCCCTAAGCTCAAGTTTACCATCATTAACATGAGCATAAGCAGGAAAACCAAAAACTTTCAAATCAGAATAATTAGCAGGAGTACCAAAGAATACCTCAAATGGAGTCTTCAATTCAATTGCAGTTAATGGAAACTGATTCACCAAATAGCAAGCATGGTTACAAGGTTCAGCCCAAAATGATTTATTCAAGTTAGCTTGAAAAAGCATACAACGAGCTCTCTCTAAGAGAGTCCTATTCATATGTTCTGTAACTCCATTTTGTTGTGGTGTATGACGCACAGTGCAGTGTTTCACTATGCCATTTCTTTCACAAAACTCATTAAACTGACTTTCACAAAATTCCAAACCATTGTCAATCCTCAAATGCTTGATTTTCTTATTTGATTGATTTTTTATACAAGCCTTGAATTTTAAAAATTTTGAGAACGCATCATTCTTGTTCTTCAGAAAATACAACCAAACATGACGAGATAAGTCATCAATAAAAGTCAACATATACTGGGCACCACCCTTAGACACAACACAAGAAGGACCCCAAAGATCTGAATGAATATAATCAACAGTACCTTTCGTTTTATGGATGGTTGTATTGAACTTGACCCTGTGATGCTTTCCATAGACACAATGCTCACAGAAATCAAGCTTCCCAGTTTTCTGACCACAAAGCAAATCATGTTTGCTCAAAATAGACATCTCTGCCTCACTCATATGCCCAAGCCGTATATGCCATAATCGAGTAGTATCTGAATCTTGATCTGGTGAGGATGAAACTAAAACACTACCAATAACATTGTTACCCTGAAATATATAGAGACCACGAGACAATGTTCCTTTAATAATAACAAGAGCACCCTTACTAACTCTTAAAACTCCACTTTCAGCTACATACTTGTAGCCTTGTGAATCAAGAGTACCCAAAGATATCAAGTTCTTTTTCAAATCTGGAACATGGCTAACATCTTTCAAAGTTCTAACAATATCATCATGCATCTTAATTCGGACAATACCAATACAAACAACCTTGCAGGACATATTATTTCCCATTAAGACAACACCATCATCAATAGACTGACAAGAAGCAAACCAATCTCTACTGGGGCACATATGGTAAGTGCAACCCGAATCAAGAATCCAAACATCTCCAAGAGAACCAATAGATACTGATAGAACATTTTCACCATCAGAACTAGAACTATCTGCTACACCAGCAACATTATTAGTAAGAGAAGATGTTGTAGTAGATTTTCTTTTACCTTTGAGTTTTGGACAATTTACTTTCCAATTCCCTTCTTGACGACAAAAGTTGCATTTATCTTTTCATTTTCTAGATTTAGATCTAGACTTGCCTCTATTATTGCTTATGTCTTTTTCTTGATTTCTACACCAAACAAATAAAACACTATTGTTATCATTGTTTCTTGTAGACACATTTTTCTTCAACTCTCTCGAATTCAAAGCTATTTTAACATCCTCCAAAGAAATAGTGTCTCGCCCATATAGCATGGTATCAACAAAATGTTCAAATGAATGAGGTAAATAACATAATAGAAAAAGGCCTAATCCTCATCATCAATCTTAACACCACCATTTTTTAGATCATGAATAATTTTAGTAAATTCATCAAGGTGATCGTGTAAAGGTTTATCTTTTGACATTCTAAATGTATACAAACGCTGCTTCAAATATAACCGACTTGTCAAATACTTGATCATATAAAAATTATCCAATATAAGCCATAACCCAACAAGAGATTCCTCATCACCAACCTCGCATAGTACCTTATCTGACAAGGATAACTGAATTGAACTGAGAGCATTTTTCATCAATGCATCTTTTTCTTCATCAATCAATTTTTCTAACAATTTATCCTTGCCTTTAAGTGTCTTAAAGAGCCCTTCTTTAACTAATATAGCTCGCATCTTCATACGCCAAAGACAGAAATCATTTCAACCATTGAATTTCTTAATTTCATATTTTGCCACCATGATAGAAAATCCAATATTAAATAAATAGAAGCACAACCTAGAAAATATGAAACAAATTAGACAACCATAAGCTCAAAATAAATCCAAAGGAGCAAACTTGATTAGTTCCAATAAATAACAGAAATAACCCAATACTTTTATACCAATTTGTTATAAATTAGCACTTGTAGAAGTGAAATTTGGGTCCAATTTGGTTGCACAAATAAATAATTATGAGTAACAGCAAAATAATAAGGAGTGACAAAAATAAATAGCACATAATGATTTAAGTGGTTCAACTTTTCAATGTGAAAAATCTACTCCACTAATGACGGTACACCAAGGAAAATCCATTAATAATCAAATGGAGATACAAACACTAATATTTGAAGAGTTTCATAAAATATACCAAAACCCAAAATACACCAAAAAATAACTCTCTAATTTACTAGTAATATATAGTAAGATAAATTAACAAATTTGTTATTTAATCAAATATTACCATATAGATAAAACAGCCACTTACTGCATATTTTTGACCCTCATCTAAACTGCCAAACAAGTAGCAGCAGCGTTGTTGATGGACGGCGAAAAACTGACAAACGGAAGCAGACTAAACAGATGAAGGAGACGAAAAAGAGATGGGCGCAACTCCTTTTATGCTATGTTCTACTCTGGTTGAAAAGTTCTGCTCACTCTTAAGGATGCGAATGGGTTTGGTGGAGGCGTGAGGCTATTACTGGTGGAGGGAGAAGCTGTAGGGGTGGAGACGAATTGGAACTCTGGCGGCTGCTCTCGTTGCTTTCTTTTATGGTTTTTTTTATCTTGTTCTACTCTACAGCAGCTTCACAATATAGAGGAAACTTAAGTTAATATATATATATATATATATATATATATATATATATATATATATATATATATATATCAAAGGAATATAGGGTTTAACAAGATTTGGGCTTTGGGATGTTTTCGGCCATAATTAAAACCTTTCTTGCAATATATATATATATATATTTGCATAAGTTTATCCTATAATTTCTCTAATCCTTCTATCATATGCCATCCTAACTTAGTAAGCATTGCTTGATTCATTTGATAGAAGGAATGAAATCCCAAGCCACCCAACTTTTTTGATTTGTAAATATCCTTGATGATCTTTAAAGCACATATATGATGGTGATCTTTTTTTTTTTGGATTCCACCAAAACTTACAAAGTAAGGAATTAATTTTATTGCAGATGTTTGCAGGAAGCTGGGTAGTACTCATGGTATAAATGGGAGTGGATTGAATGACGGGCCTTATTAATGTTTCTCATCCTGCATTTAATAAGAATATAGATCTCCAACCTTCTATCTTCACTACTATGGCATCAATAATTCTCATGAGTTCAAGTTTTTTATTCTTTTTGATAAATAAAGGATTCCCTAGATAAGTTATTGAAGAGAGAGTTCGGTGGATGCTCAGTACATCTTCTATTTGGTCTTTTAATGAAGAGTTAGCATTCTTAGAAAATAACAAGCCAGACTTACTCAAATTTGGGGATTGTCCTGAAATGTATAATATCTCTAAAGATGTTCAATAATACCTCAGCTTCATTTTGTTTTTCTCTGCAGAATAAGAGTACATCATCAACATAGAATATATGACTAATTGAAATGGTAATCCTGGCCTATTTGATACCATGAATCTGATTGTTAAACTCTACTATAGAAATTGTCAAAATATGGTGGTTTCTGTTAATTATCAGTGTATATTTCTTGTATTTCTGTTCTGATTTTTTTTTGTACAAGAGTGATTGTATTTGTATACTAAGAAACGGAAAGAAAAACCCTAAATATTGTTGTCTGCCACACTGATGCATTGTTTTCTACCACACTACTACATTATTGTCTACCATTTCCATGCTCCACTAACACATGCCAACACTCTCTCTCAAGGTGGTGCATATATTTCTATTATTCCCAACTTGTCAAGTGAGTTGTAGAAGTTCTTTGTAGACACAGATTTTGTGAGTATTGATCTTCTGATTTTACAAATGGAAGTTGAATAATTTTTTCATCAAGATTTTGTTTGATGAAGTTCTGATCCACTTCAATGTGCTTTGTGCGATCATGTTGAACTGGATTGTGGGAGATGGAAATGGCTTCCTTATTATCACAAAATAAGTTCATTTCAGAGTTAGGAGCAACACCAATCTCAGTTAGAAGTTTTTTCAACCAAAGGAGCTCACATATTCCCTTGACCATTCCTCAAAATTCAGCTTCCGCACTAGACAAGGCAACTACCTTTTGTTTCTTGCTCCTCCATGTAACAAGATTTCCCCCCACAAAATTAAAGTACCCCACAGTAGATTTCCTATCCTTGATATTCCATGCCTAGTCCGAATTTGTATATCCAACGACTTCCAATTGACCATTCTTTGAAAACTTAAGTCCTTTCCTAGGGGAGGATTTTAAATAACGAATTATTTGCATGACGGTATCCATATGGTCTTCACTTAGGTAGTTCATAAACTGACTCATGACACTCATAGCATAAGCAATATCAGGTCAAGTATGAGATAGATATATGAGTTTACCTACTAACTATTGATATCTCTATTTACCTACTGGTACTTGGTCTACATATTCTCCAAGTTAATGATTTTGGACCATTGGAATATCGACAGGTTTACAATCTAGTAATCCTACCTCTGCCAATAGGTCTAGATTATATTTCCTTTGGGAAATAAATATGCCTTGTTTTGATCTTGTTACCTCAATGCCTAAGAAGTATTTGAGCCCTCATAAGTTCTTTATTTCAAACTCATTTGATAGTCATTCTTGAAGCCTGGAGATTTCTTCTTTATCATCTCCTGTAATGATCATGTTGTCTACATAGACTATAAGGGCTATTACTTTTCCCAATTGATGTTTTAGGAAAAGAGTGTGGTCAGAGTTGCTTTGTTGAAACCCACATTTCCTCATTACTGAATTCAACCTACCAAACCATGCTCGAGGTGATTGTTTTAGTCCATACAATGCTCGTTGTAATTTATATGCAGGTTCTTTTCCTGATGTAACAGTATATCCTAGTAGGATATCCATGTAAATCTCTTCTTCAAGATCACCATGAAGGAAGGCATTTTTTACGTCAAGTTGGTGCAATGGCCAATCTAAATTTGCTGCAAGATATTACAAAACTCTAACAGTTTTTAGTTTAGCCACAAGTGAGAAGGTTTCTTGATAATCTATACCATATTTTTGGGTATACCCTTTTGCTACTAGCCTCGCCTTATATCGATCAACTGGCCCATCTACTTTATACTTAATGGAGAAAATCCACTTGCATCCTACCATCTTCCACCCTTGCGGAAACTCGCTTAACACCCATGTGTTATTCTTCTTTTATAGCTTGAGCCCAGTTTGGATCAGATAAGGCTTCTTCAACGCTACTTGGAATTTGACATAAGGAGAGTGTTTGTACAAATGCCCTGATAGGTTTTGAAAACCCTTGAGTAGATACATAATTGGCTATTCGATACTTGGATTTTTGTTCTTCTCTTTCTAGAAATTATCGATTTGGAGGTTTTCCTCGATTATGTCTGAAAGGTAGAACATAACCAATAGATGTATCTATAGCATTAGTTTGTAAAGGTGTGATAGGATAGCTTACCTCAAGAGTATTCTCAGTAGGAGGATCATTGGGTACTAGAGGATAAGAGGCTCTATGACTTTTTGCTAAGATACAAGTATCACATTTGAAATCTAAGTGTGTGACATTTGAAAATAAACTAGATAGTAAGTGCCTTAAATACCCAAATGATGGATGCCCAAATTGACGATGGCATAACGAGATCTGTTACTACTTGTTACTAACCATGTGTTGCATGTGATTGGCTCTTCTTGAAATGAGGTCATCCACATAATATAAACCTTATCTCTTAGTACCACACTGATAATTGTATATTATACAGTTATTTTGTCCATTTTATTAATTATAATTGCTATGTTCTTGATATTTTTAGTTAATTTTAATGTATTAAAATAATATTTACTGTTAGTTTTTAAGGAATATATTTTTAAGGAAAATTAAAGATTTAAATTAAAAAAGGATTTAATTGCAAATAATAAAAGCTGAAAAATATAATTTAAATTAAAAGAATGCTTAATTGCAAATATCAAAAGTTTAAAAGTTAATTTAAATTAAATTGGAGTGCTAAAAAGTAATTAAATAAAACTTTGTTTTTCTACCCAGGAAAGGAGAACCACGCACATCATTTGCAACGCCCATTGTGCATCGTCCGATCAGGTAATCAACGATGATGATCAGGCTCATGCGATACACGCGCTACTCAGGCGAGTGAACACGTTTCCCAAGTGGTATATTTCTCGATACGTAGAGCGGGGCCTACCTGGCCATGCAGGCCAACGTGCAAGGTAGGACCCACATGTCTGCACAAAATTTTTTTTGTTGCGAAGCAGTCCATACAACCTCAGTGCGTCCTACCATTCCAATGAATGAGAAGATGCCACGTGTCTCGATTATTCTTTCAGCAAATCAGATGTCGACACGTGGCATGAGTTGGTTAAAATAAAAACGCAGAATCGGCACATGCTTTTCCAACTTGTTTTGTGGGACCCACGTGTCTCGCTTACAATATTCCTATGCGATGCAATTCATGTGCATCCTATCCTCACCACCAATTAAAAGTTGCAACGTGTCTCGATAATTCTTTCAACCAATCCGATGCTGACACATGGCATGCATGATTTGAAATAAAAAATCCAAAAATGACGCACGCTGTCCACGGTTATTTACACGATATTTCTCACTTTTTACACGCTTCTACTGAAGAATATATTTTGTCTCCCACGCGTAATATTTTTTTATAATTTCTTGGAGCTATAAATAGGATTATTGTAATAATATTTTAGGGTTGGATAGTCTAGTATGGAACACGCAGAAGCCATTTTTGGCTTCTGTTGTGTTTCTGCGTAGATGAAACGTTTTTAATTTTCTTTGTGTTTTTCTTCAACATATTCCTTAAATGTTTTAGTATTTTAGTTTTCTAATTTTAATTTTTCTAGGGTTGTAGTGTAGCTTAAATTATGAAGATTGAATTAATTATTTTTGAATGATTTATGTGATGTTTTTAAGTTGTTTATTTTATTTGTGCTTAACGTTTTTGATTATTGGAAAATTAATCAATGATCTGTGACACTTAAATAAACTTGAAAAAATAATTTTTGTGTGATTGCTCGTGGATAGAATAACATGTATTTATAAGGGATAGGAATATACTTTTATTGTACGTGTAACTATTTGAGAACTTTGAACTTAATGAATCTTGGTGAATTTAATTCTCATAGGAATATAGTGAATTATTTTAGCGAGATGTGTCTATATGGAGCTTGGAAGAGATATATGGATAAATTAGGAGTTCTTGGTTGACAACTTAAATGTGAGAACATAAATCAAGAGAAAATAATATGATTCAAGTGGATTAATTTGGTGAAACTGTAATCCTAGACTTTTCTTATAAACTCTCATAAAATATTTAGTTAGTTAAACTCTAATCAACTATCATTTGTTTGGATAAAATTAGAGTGAAACAATTTTAGTAATTGATACACTATAGTGTAGAAGACAAAAGGTAGATTACATCAATACTACACAGTTAAGATTTCAAGTGACTTGACTTACAAACATTAGTCTATTTGAAAGAGAGGGTACAAGTAATGTATTAGATAATGATAATGAAGGAGATAAAGTCATTGTTCCATCCCCTGTAACTGGATAAGTGACCTCATTGGCATTGGCCACATAGCTCCATCATGGCAGGGTTGTATTAGAGAGATCTTTTGGGTCAAATGTCATATGATTTGTAGCTCTACAGTCGAGAATCCAATCCTCATTATCACTATGAGTAGAGATGTGAAATGCTTTACTTGAAGTACCTGGATCTTGGGAAGATTCGGCCTGAAGAATAAGGGATAATGATCCATTATTGGTAGCCAAAGTAGCTCTTTCAATGGTTTCCCGTTTCTTCCGTGCTTGAAGATCATTCCACCAATCTTGCTACCCATGTAATTTGAAGCAGTTTTCATGGGTGTGTTTGGATTTTCTACAATGGGAACATTTAATGTCAATAGAAGGTGGATTTCCTATGGATTTCTTATTATCCAAAGAAAGAGTTCCTAGTTTTGGTGGCATCGGATTATGGTGTCCCCTGATCCCTTTGAAAGCCATAACTACTCCAGGAGTCTTATCTACACCTATGATCATCACGCTCTACCTAACCTCTTCCCTACAGACGAATCCATAGGCCTGTTCCACAGTAGGTAATGGTTTGATTTGAAGCACATCACTTTGAGTTTTATATAGTCTATCATCAAGTCCATCGAGGAAGGTATACACTCGATCTTCCTGTACGATGGAGTTGTATTTTTGTATGTCATTCACACACTCCATTGGGTTAGGATGACGGAAATCAATTTCTTTCCATAACCCTTAAAGGTCATTGTAGTATTTTTTAATGAATCCATCCGCCTGCTTCATACGAGTAACTCGACGGCAGTGATCATACACTTGAGACGTGTCTGTCCCATCAAAGTAGGTTGTAGCAGTAGAATCCTAAACCTATTTTACAGTTTGGAATCAGATAAAATTTGCAATCAAGGAGGCTTCCATCGAATTGATCAACCATCCCTTAACAATGGCATTTTTAGTGGGCCATCTCCTTAATAAGGGGTCAGTTTCAGCAGGTTGAGGAAAATCCCCATTAATATATCCCAATTTGTCCTTACTAGAGATATACATCTCCACCACCTGGGACCATAAGGCATAGTTCGATCCTCTCAACTTGATACAAATGGGAGTAGTCGACGTATGAGCTCTAGTTAGAACTTCAGTCATTTTTGTAGTCAAATCGTTCAATATGGAATTGGTGGTTAAATCTCTAGATTCTGCCATGAAATCCATCAATTCTGTTTTTTTCTTCTTCTTCTCGTACACCAACCAAATACACACACAGAGAAACCTTTTTTTTCCTTTCCGTACACCAGCCAAATACACACACAGAGTAACCTTTTTCTTCCTTTCTGTACACCAACCAAATATATACCCTAGTTTTCTCTATTTGCACAAGAGCCTTCACTTCAAGTTGTACGGGTTGTGGAGCGACGCTATTTTTTTTACTGCCTTCCAAGTTTCTCCAACTACCCACGGAGGCGGCTAGAATGGTACGTAGAGAAACTGCGATGGCCCCAACGAGCAAGTGGTGTTGGATCCAACAGCTACGGCAGATAGACTTGGAACGTAGGGAAACTACGACGGGTCCAATGAGTAGCTAGAATAGTACCTCTCCAATGACTATGGCAACAAGCACCATTAAGCCAAAATAGGTGACATAAGCACACGCACAGAAACAAAAGCACAAAAAAACTATTGCTGAGGAGACGAATGTTGTAATCCAGATTGTAGGAGACAAACAAAGTAAGCCATATCAACCACCCCTGATCCCAGTAAAAACAACTGATCAGCCAAACCAGATCGGCCAAACTAAATCAGCCATACTAGCACACCAGATCAAACCAGTGTCAAGGAGAACAGAACAGAAAATAGTGTAATAGGTAGCAGCATAGCGTTTTTATTTCTTTAGGCCAACCATAACCTGCTTTGATACCATGTCAAAATATGGTGGTTTTCGTTAATTATCAGTGTATATTTCTTGTATTTTTGTTCTGATTTTTTTCTATACAAGAGTGATTGTATTTGTATACTAAGAAACAGAAAGAAAAACCCTAAACATTGTTGCCTGCCACTAAACATTGTTGTCTACCACACTGCTACATGATTGTCTGATATTTCCCTACTCCACTAACACACACCAATAGAAATCACTTCAGTTGCAATAATAAATAGATAGGGTGAAATATAATTCATGTGTAGGATACAATTCTAAGTAGAATTGAGAATGAAACTAAGGTGAGATATTGCTTTATTAAATTACAGAATTGAGAATAAAATCCCAATTTATCCATGACATGTAAGATGAGTTATCATTCCATTTTATCGTAAGCTTTGTTCATATCAATCTTAACACCTAAAAAGGCTTCTCTCCTTTTCTTCTTTCTCATTACCACTTCTTGTGCAAGGATTTTATGCTCACCTATCAATATATTTTGTACGAAATTAGCCTTAAATGGTGAGATAAATATGTCCAAGAAAGGTTTTAGTCTTGCCACCAAAATCTTGAAAATTATCTTAGAAGTTACATTACATAGACTTATAAGACGGAAGTGTGAGATTTGAGTAGGTTGATTCTTCTTCTGTAATAGGATAGTCAATATTTCATTAATTTTTAGAAGGACTGGCAAAAACATCTTGGACAAAATATTAAATATTGGCTCTCTATTCTAATTTGTTTTTTAAAAACCTGATGTCATGTAATCTGGATCAGATGACTTTAGATTGTTAATGCTCCATAAGGTTGCCTTGATCTCAGAATGGTCAAGTATTTTATATAGTTCAATATTCTCTTGAGGTTGTATGACTGGATGAAATAAGGAATTAATTTCAGAAAAATCTTGAGGAGCTACTTTTTGGAACATTTTTTTGAAAGAAATTGACAATATGATCACCTAATTGTTGTCTTGCATTGAACCATCTTCATGCTTGATCTTGTAAGGACCAGATAACATTCTTTCTTCGTCTGTACAATGTAGTTAAATGAAAGAAATTAGTGTTGTGATCACCTTCATGCACAAAGATTTCCCATGATTTCTGTCTCCTTACGAGTTCTTGCTTGATTATATGTTCTTATAGTCAAGTTTTGATCATCAAGCTTTTGATTTCATTCTATTCACTTATGTAATTTTCTTGCTGAATTTTGGCCAATTCATTTTCCAAATATTTGATATTTTCATGACACATGTCAAACTATTTTTGTTCCAAACTTTTAGCCTATTTGCTATTGAGATTTTTTTCTCCTCAAAACCTTATATAGCTACAATCCTCTAACAATGCTATTCAATGCTTCATTAACTACCATTTTTAAAGAAGGATCTCTTTCCCAAGCTTCAAAGTATCAAAAAGGCCAAGGTAGGAATTAAATATTCTTACATGCATTTTTTTAAAAGAGTATGTAAAGTTTACATACATATTTTTGAAAGAATATATAAACTTTACATACATATTTTTGAAAAAGTATGTAAACTTCACATATATATTTATAAAAAAATACGTAACCTTTACATATATATTTTTGAAAGTGTATGTAAGTTTTACATATTTTTGAAAAGAATATATAAACTTTACGTATATTTTTTAAAGAATATGTAAGATTTATATACATATTTTTGAAAGAATAATGAGTAAGAAATACACATATGATAAATAGGCAAGATTGTTAATAGATAATAAAAAATAAGATATAAAAAAATAAAGCTAATAATATGAATGAGTTAAAGGAGAAAATTAAACCTTAATGAATAAAGATAATTGAGGTAAAAAAAAGTAAACTTTGTACTCAAAACGAGTTATAGTAATATTTAAGTAAAACATAGGTATTATATATTATGCTACTATTTGAAGTAATTAATAACTACACGTTATACGTTAGATTCTCTCAAACACCATAGATGAACTCTTTTTTTTTATGATATCACCTTCAATTTAAATCAAAAACTTTATGGCTTGCTTTTGATTCTCTTACCATTTTTTTAAATAAATGGGATGCAGGAATTAAATATTCTTATTAAATAAATGCATGTAAAGTTTATAGTGATTTTTTTCTTAGTTTTCCAGGAGATGAGAGCTGGACTTAAGAAAATACAAAACCCTATTAAATATTTTCTGGTGTCAAGACACCTAATCAAAACCACATTAAGCTTGCAAATGAATATTATTATGACTACGATAAAGTAATCCTTTGGATAGGAACCCTTTGAGGTATCTCATTAAATGCATGGCTGCATCCCAATGAGTTTTGCAAGAGGTATTGAAAAATTGACTCAATTGTTGTACAGGATAACTTATATCTGGTTGACTTATGTTCAAATACAATAGTCTTCCAATTAAACACTTGTATTTCTCTGGTTCAAGAAGTGGAGGGCCTTCTTCAACAATCAATTTCTAACCTTTAGGAAAAGGTTTCTTTGCTTATTTAGCTCCAAAAAGACCAGTATCAGTAAGAATATCTAGTAGATATTTTTTTGTTATAACATTTCTAGAGAGCCCTCTTACAATTTCTAATCCAAGAAAATATCTTGCATAACCAAGATCTTTAATAGTGAAGTGATGATCTAAATGTCTCTTAACCAATTCGATCTCCTTCTTAGAAGTTCCTATTAGAATAACATGATCTACATAAATGAGAAGAGTTATAAAAGAATACTCAATTTCTTTGATAAATAAACAGTTGTCAAGAGCTGATTGTATGAACCCAAAACAAGTTATCTTTTCACAGATTTCAATATTCAATTGCCTTGAGGCTTGCTTGAGCTCATACAATGACCTTTTCAGCTTACAAACTTGATTAATTTGAGCATTGTTGTATCCTTCAGGTGGTATCATATAAATATCTTCATCTAGGAAGCAATGTAAAAATGCATTGTTTATATCTAATTGATGAATTAGCCACCCTTTTGAAGTTACAATAGCAAGCAGAATTCGAACTGTAACAATTTTAGCTACAGGAGAAAAACTTTCAAAATAATCTATTCCTTCAATTTGATTAAAACTTTTGGCAACCAATCTTGCCTTGTGCCTATCCATACTTCCATCAGATTTTAACTTTATTTTATAAACTCATTTAGATCCTATTGCTTTCTTGCCTTCTGACAAGGATACTAACTCCTATGTATTATTCTTTTCAAGAGCACTCAACTCTTGATTCATGCTTCTATCTATTCTGAATTAGTACTAGCTTGTTTATAGGAGCTTGGTTCTTGAACATTGGACATATTTTCCAAAAAAGATATGTAAGCATAAAAAAATATAGGAGATGTTGTAAAAGGAAAAGATTGTGTAGTATATGTCTTGAAATTCTAAGACTGATAAGAGATTCTATCTGGAGGCTTGATAACTAAATTAAGAACATAATCTGCCATCCATGCTAGGTTACTTCTAATTATGGCATTGTGTTTTTGAATGGATTGAACTTCATTGGGTATTTGGGTTTTATCTGGATACTCTTATATGGAATTAAACAAAGCATTATCATTATTAGGAATAGATGGATGATTCAAAATGATTTGATCAGTCATAGGTATATAAGAAGATTGCTCTGTGTTTAAGATGATTGGTTCTACGTCACTTTCATTTATAGGAAGAGGTAAAACATCATGTTCTATGTTTTCCATACTACCATTTTCATTTTTATAAGGAATAATTTGTTCATAAAATTTTAAATCTCTTGAAACATATAATTTATGTTTTTCCAAATCATAAACTCTAAAGGCCTTTTGAGCTGAAATGTATCAAAGAAATATACATTTGAAAGATTTTTCAGTAAATTTGTCTTTATTTGGTAAAACATTTGTCATATAGTATAAGCATCCAAAGACTTTAAGTTTTGAATAATTTAGTGGTTTTGAGAGAAGTATTTCTATAGTGGTTTTCCAATTTAAAATTAAGGATGGAAGTCTATTTATGATATAAGTAGCCATAAGGATTGAAGAACCCCAAAAATTCTTTAGTAAACCTGACTGAAGCATGATAGCTCTAGCAATTTACAAGAGATGTTTGTGTTTCCTTTCCACCACCCCATTTTTTTGGGGAGCATAAAGCATGCTTTTTGATGAATTATTCCTTTACTAGAAAGATATGACTGAAATTCTAATTTCGTGAATTCTGTCTCATTATCACTCCTTATGATTTTAATTTGTTTCTCATACTCTGTGTGAATCATGTTGATAAAATTAGTAAAAAGGGAATCGGTCTATCTTTTGTGGATCATGAGTTAAGTCCAAGTGGCCCTTGTGTGGTCATCAATAATGGTTAGAATATATCTAGATCCTTCAATAGAGACTTGCCTATAAGGTCCCCATAAGTCTAAATAAATCAATTCAAAATATTGTAAGGCTCTGGTATGACTAATGGCGAAAGGTAACCTGTGTTGTTTGGACTTGTGACAAACGTCACATTAATCAAAATCTTTTAAATTTTGTTCTTTAAAGAAAACATTGTGTTTCAAAACATCTATAGAACAGTGTCCTAATTTACTATTCCATAATTGAGTTTTGAGAAATCATTTCCTTTCATTGATAGAAACTTCACTACTACAATTCAATCCGTAAGGACTTGATTTTAGCAACACAACATTAGTAGTAAAACTATTACAATTGAAATCTTGAAAACTAGTAGTATCTAAAACATAGAGGCTTCCTAGAGCTTTTCCTAGTGCCAGAATCTCTCTAATTTGTAGCTCCTGTAGAATACAAGTAGTTGATGTAAACTTGAATTCCATGTGGGCAAAGTGAGTAAGTTTTTGAACAGATATAATATTAAACTTAAAACTCGGTATATATAATGCATTTTTCAGGAAAATTTTATTAGAAATATTAATGTCTTATATGTTGTGAACATATTTCATATATCTATTTGGTAAATAAGCTGGTGAAGTTTTTTTTAGGTTTTCTCAAATTGTTAAAATGTATTTTAACGCTTAACATGTGATTAGTGGCCCCTGAGTCCACTATACAAGTGCCATTTTCCAACAACTCAATAGTACTAATAGAAAAACTTAAAGCATACTGAAGAGAGGAAGTGTTACCTGCAGAATTGTTGAAACTAGCAAAGTTTTCATAATTACTATCCATAGTCACATTCCTATTGATCAACTTCATCAACTCTTGCTGAACTAAACTAACTAAATTTACTTATTTCTCTTCTCTAGCTTCATTCATATCTCCATAATCAAATGGACTATCAACTATAGTTTCCATAGCTTTGTTAGTGCCTTTCTTTTGTGGATCCCTTAATTCCTTGTACCAATCTGGAACTCCATAAATTTTGAAACAAATATCTTTTCCATGTTCTTTTATTCTGCAATTTTCATAGATATTATTCTCCTTTTCCTTCTTCTTAGTAGTAGCTCCTTTTACAAAAATTTCTTTCTTAAATTGATTCGTTCACACTTGAGTTTTAGCTAATAATCCAGTTGCTTTAATACTTGCATTAAAATTAATATGAACCTCTCTCTGTTTTTCAACACTAAGAAGCACTGAATAAGAATGATTCACAATTGGCAATGGATCCATGACCATAATTTGTGATTTAATTTCATCCTTCATTTTTTCAAGTTTATTAAGTAATGTACCAATCAAGCTCTCACATACATTTTTCTCAATGTGCATGGCATCTAAGATGTGACGAATATGTAGGTCTTTTCAATAAGGTAATTCCCAAAATATTGATTTTTTATTCCAATAACCATGATCTACTGATTTAGTAACATTTTCATTTTCACCATTTTTATTAGTTGACCTCTTTCATTTCCCTCCATTAGTGAGTATTCTTCTTTTCATCTTTCCATATCATTTAAATGGCATACCATTCAATTGCCTCAATATCTCAACACCTCGCAAAGGTCGAGGTGTAGGATCATGATCTTTTTCACCATCGAATGGTTTCTTTTGGTATCTAACTTGTGTCCAGGTAGAAAAAATATTTTATGTCTTCTATAAGACATCTTTCATCCATGAACAAGATAATTTGCATAAGTTCCACCACTACATATAGGGCATCCCATATAACCTTTTGTTGCATGTCCTGATAAGTTCCCATAGGCAAGAAAATCATTAATTGTCCATAAAAGGACCCCCCTCAAGTTAAAGTGTTCTTCTTTATGTGAATCATAAAAATTTACACTATCATTCCACAACATCTTTAAATCATCTATCAAAGGCTACAAATATACATCAATATCAACACCAGGTTGTTTCGGTGTTGAGATCAATAATGTTAACATCCTAAATTTTATTTTCATACACAACTAGGGAGAAAGGTTAAATGTTATCATAATTATTGGTCAACAGTTATATCTACTACTAAGGGAACTGTGTGGATTAATTCCATCAACAACACTGGCAAGACGAAGATTGTGCAGATCAGATGTAAATTGAGGGGATAAATCATCTATTATTTTTCAATTTGGAGAACCATAAGGTTGACGTAGCACCCCATCATCAGATCGATTATTTGAATGCCAATTAAACATCTTTGATATCTCTTTACTTTTGAACAACCTTTGAAAGTGAGGAACCGGAGGAAAGTACCAAAGAACCTTTGCGAGCATGCATTTCTTAGGTGTTGTCTCATTTGTATCATGCTTCCATCTCAATTCTTTACACATCGGACAATCATCTAATGTCTTATATTCTTTTCTATAAAGAATGCAATCATTTGGACAAGCATGAATCTTATGATATTTCATGCCAAATCGACTAAGAGATTTCTTCACTTCATACATTGAAGATGGCAATTCAATACCCTCAAGAAACATATCTATTAGTACATTTAGTAATTGTGTGAATCCCTTGTCAGAAAAATCATTTTTTCATTCACATTGTACAAATGAACCAATCCTGACATTTTAGTATATTTCTTGCATTCTGGATACAACAGTTTTTCGACATCTTTTAGAAGTTTTTTAAAGGTTTCGGGATCATCCTCACGTAATTCATCTTCAATACCATGAAACATATTTTCTATTTGTACATTATGATAACGTCTTTCCATTGTTGAATTAATTTGAAAAATATTTCATGGAGTAATATGATAATTAAGTAGTTTTTGTCATATTTAGTATTTCATAATAAAGTGAAGACTAACCTTGTGAGAATATACGTTTAGTCATTATCTTCCCATTCTGAGTGATGATATTTTTTTCTACTTTTTAAACATTCTTCTTATCAATTCTAATTTTTTGACGATCTCTATAGAACTTTGCATTGCATGTTAGGATTTTTACATATAAATAAAGTGTTATATATTTATTTTTATTGCTCAAGTTAAATAAGTTTAAGTAGAAATTGAAAATATATGTCTTTCTTTTCATTTATCCATGACTTCTAAAATAGAGACATATATGGGGTTACCTAAATCAATAAATAAATAACCACTGTAAGTCCCAATGTTCTTGTGTTTATCTGTTGGCTTCCTATATGCAAAACACGATTTTTGTTGTATTCTTACTTTATGTATTTGTGCTCTTCTATCTAAAGTTGGTTATTACAGATCATGATACATATATGCATATAGTTAGGAACACTTTAGTATGTAAGGAAGCTCTTCTATCTAAAGTTGGTTTTCATAGTATGCATGCTAAGTGTAGCGTTGGTTTTCAATGGGCGAGCATGCAAGGAAGCTGACGTTGTCACTTGTGTTTTTAGTTCACTTTGGATGTAGGTAGTTATGGAAAGTACTCAAAAAAATTTAGAACTAAAAAATGTGACTTTTTACCACCTTGTCACCAAGCTCACTACCAAGCTTGCTAAGGACCTCATGATGGCGAGGTGGTGGCATGGTGGATGGCGAGGTGGCTAGTGAGGTGACAATTTCAAGCTCTATAAATACCCCCAATTTCTTCTTTTTCTGTATCCAAAAAATGTAACTAAGCTTTGTTAAATTGATATTTTATTTTTCTGTTTTTGGATAACTAATATCTCGAGTGTTGCTCAGTATTAATGATTTGTGATTGTGTAAGCAACATTGTACTTGTGAGTATTGAGTATTCGAGAAGGCATTTGCAAGTGGATTTGTATGTGAGCGGTGTGTCGATTGGGAGTTCCTTGGATGCAACTATTTATTTGTGATAACCTCCTTGTGAGATTGAGCTAAGTTAAATGCTTTGACTTCTCACATCTCTTGTTATGTGCATTAAAAGATAGGTTGTATGAGTTTGAGGGTGGTCCTTAAGATTGGGAATAGTTATACTTCTGGTTATTGATTTGTAATCACTAATGACACCACATTGGGTGGTGTGGGCTTTAGAGGAAGTATTGTGTGTCGAACGCGGTCATTGTGGATGTAGTAAGCAAGAGTAGCAATAGGTAGTTAGGATAGAAGTCCCAACTGATAGAGGTAATGGTGGTTTCATTTCTTCTATAGTATAACTGCCTTATTATTTAGTGGATCGTTTGTTGCTAAGTTGTTGCCTTAAGTAACCCAAGGACATTGCCACATAGATAGGGTTTCTATATGTGTTTACCTCACTACATCTATTTTCATACATGATTTTCTTTTGTGTTATTATAATTTAAGTTTCTATTATGTATGTTTCATTATATTAGATTTATACTCAGTTAGAAAGCTTATTTGTTTTACATAGTGGCATGCTTTCTTCCCTTTCCTTGTAGCATGCCTATAGTTTTCTGATTATTGCTTATACTTTTTAATCATGCATTTTTAGTGTGAGTCTATAAAAGGTATGTATCTTCTTACCCTTGTAATGTACCAGGTGTTGGAATTTATTTTATGGTTTGTTATGTAATGTATGATTGCATGATGTTAAAGTACAATTATCATTTGTTGAATATGTTTCTTTATATGAGGTCTTGAAAAGATTGGAAATTTCTTATAACTTTTCATTATGTATGACTATATTGCATTTTGTGTGATGTTTGTTATATTTATGCTTGTTGCTAGCCTGGACAGGAGCTTGTGAGGAATACCATCACTAGAATGTTTACTATAGTTTCTTCTTTCTTATTGTAGGTTTTTTGTTGTGTATTGAATTGGAAATGTTGTTTTGTACTTTTGTTGTGTCAATTGCTTAAT
Source organism: Hippophae rhamnoides (assembly GCA_033030585.1). Lineage (NCBI taxonomy): Eukaryota > Viridiplantae > Streptophyta > Magnoliopsida > Rosales > Elaeagnaceae > Hippophae > Hippophae rhamnoides. The sequence continues at coordinate 33,755,932 of CM065435.1, read as the reverse complement.
TCATGTTGTGAGACTACTTTTCCAAATTGATATAGAGATCGCAAAAAGATTTCATGGGTTGATGTTTCCACCTCTTATTTAGGTCTCGATTATCTATTATAGCTAGAAGAACAATTAGCCTTCGTGTAATTTTTCCTATATATGGGAATCTTCATTTGGTATAAGAGCAAGACACCCCTATTTAGGCTTACCTACGTAGTGTTCGATTCAAGAGCTTTATCTATGCATACACACACCTTGTATGTTTGTACCCTTTATCCCTACTAGTATGGGCTATTGTTATTATATGAGATTTTTTTTCTCTATGAACCTTTGTTGTTTGCGTGATCCTTTCCTTTCTATTCTTACATATCTCTTTCTCTCTCTACCTCTTTGTCTTTCATAGTATGTTAATTATCTTACTTGTTGCTAGGCTTAAATATTTGATCCTTTGCTAGTATTCTTCCCTCCTAGTTTATTTGATATGATCTCTTTGTATGTTTTCCTTGCTTATTGTTTTATTCTTCTATAACATTTGCATCAGCATTATGTCACATGTTTTCATCGCATAGTGTCAAAATTTTAGGATTTTCTTTTATTGTCTTGTCATTCATATATCATGTCATATAGAATGCATCTCACCTGTTTTACTACATTATTCTTTCTTGTACCTAGTATATTATGTGTTTGTTCTTCGTAAGTCTCCCAATTGTTTTGGTCATTTTTTGCCTGCTTTCTTTCTCTTATGCTTTAGATGTATCTTTGGATAAAACTAAGGTGTTGCTACAAGCTTGCTTACATGAGTACTTCTTTGTACTGTGCTTATTTGGGTTTGCCTTGTGCATTTGTATATCATATAGATTATTTACTTATCTTTAGGACTCTTGACTTACATGCATTGTTATGAATAGACTAGTGTATTTAGTTGGCATTCCTAGTGTTTAGGGTGTTGACCCTACCTAAGTATGTCTCTTGTTTTTGTATTGAAAATTGAGCTTTTCTCCTATGCTTAGATGTTTTAGTAACATCCCTTGTTTCTTCTATCTTAGGAGTGTTACATGTGTTACTTACTAGTTAGTCAGTTTATTTTCTTCTCTAAACAACCTATGATATAAGTGTTGCCAACCATCACTTTTGAGGCAACTAAGTATAGTTTGTTGTTTTTTAAGTGGCATGTAGTTGACTTGAATTGAAATGTGGTTTTTATTACCTGTTTTCATTGAGCATATGTATGGCTGAATTCTTGTGTTAAATTTGAAAAGAACTTTTTCTTACACATGCCTTAATTTGTAAATTTTTATGGTCATTTTGATAAGCTTATGTGGATCTTTTTGTTTGATGATTTTTGTATCTCTAACAACCTCTAGAGTCTACTTTCAGTGTCTCTTGAGACGAAATCTTAGGTGTTACTTAAATAGAGAGAGAATTTAAGTCATTTTTGAATCATTTGGACCTTTTAAACCACTGATGTTTTCTTATCCTTAGCTTCCCCTATTGAGCCTTTATGTTTTTTCTTCCTTTTTTTTACGCCTATTGGCTTAGCCTATCCTTTAAGCTCTAATAAAATATTCCTTTTCTTGAAGAAAGATTCAAGGAAGAATAAAGAATTGTTGAGAATATTAACTTTTACGTGAAGAGTATATTTAAAAGTTACAGAATTCTTCAAGTCCTCCTTAATACCAAAAAAGAGCCAAAACATTCCATGAAACTTAAGGTCAAGAAAGAGAGAAACTTGCTACTTTGAGAGGAAGCATAAAAGATGCACTACTACAAAAATAACTTTTCTTTTCAGTTTTTAACAGCCAAGGTAGATCTATCTAGGCGGTCAAAAAAACTACCAATGTATCATGTGTCTGCATAGGTACCCACCTATACTGGGAGTTTATAACCACCATGACAGATAAGTATGCCTTGCCAGTCCATTTTTTGTAAAAATTTGACAAGAAAACAACACATGTTTTGTCTGTTTTGTAAAAAACGGACAAGAAAAACATTACATACCTAGTTGGTTTTGTCTCAAACTAACAAAAACAAATAAGACATATCTAGTCATATTTTGTAAAAAACTGACCAGAAAAATGTTATTTACCTTGTCATTTTTTTATTAAAAACCGCCACATAAGGTAATTTATAACAAACAAAATATTGTTGTTATTTCTAAATTATCTTGTATATATTATCTCAATATATTAGCATACAGGTACCCTGTCTAATTGTTATAAGGTTACAATATAAACAATATAAATATACATTATTAATAAAACCAACATAAACAACGTATTTATTAAAGTTAATTACCAAATAAAGTATACCATATTAACTACCAACAAAGTTCAACATTGTCTCTCTTTTCTTTCTCTTTTCTCTTTTAAAGCATTATAAATATTTTTTTAATAACAATTTTTTTCACTCAAGTATACTTTTCTTGATAGATTTTAGAAAAAACTGTCAAGATAGTAATAGTGTCACGACCTTAATTTTTCGAGTATCGATCGTGCGACACTTAGCACCGTCCGTTGCACTAAGCCTGCCTTTGAATCCGAATATAACTCCAAAGAGAATAGAAAGAGTTTGCAAAGAATGCTTTGTATTGCTCTAGAGAGAGTTTATCTTACAAATGCTAAGAATTCCCAAGGATCTCCAAGATTTCCCAAGATGAATCCAAATGAAGACCAATTGGTCTATTTATAGTGTGGCTTCTAAGCTTAAGAATATGCCACAACTTTCTAGATAATTCTAAGCCTAGAATATACAAGAGTATTCTAGGTTTATGTACAATGTACCACAAGGCTCTAGGACCTTCTAGCCAACTCTAGAGTCTTCTAGGTTTGTCTAGCTCCTTCATGCACATTCCGGGATGTTCCGTAAGATTTCAGCGGCTTCTACATCCTTCCCGAACCATCCGGCATGCTCTAGAATATTCCAGCCCATTCTAGCACTCTCCGGCATGCTCTAGAACATTCTAGGGTCTTCAAGCTTGAGTTGAGTCCGTCCAACTCTAACCCTTTCTAGACTTCTCTAGGCAACTCTAGAACTTTCCATGTAGAATAGTCTAGATCCTTTAGGCAACCACCATTTATTTTGGATTTTTAGGGACAATTTGAGCGGGACGTGACAAATAGTGTATCTTGTTGTTTTAAAAAAACCTACAACATATTCAACTTTGTCAGTTTTTTAAAGCACCGTCTATAAATTTATGTAAAAAAAATAAATCATTTTTATAGTAGTGATTGAAGGAACTTGTATTATAGAAGAAACTAGTTAAGAGGATATAGATTAAAGACAAATAAGAGAATTAACGTACTGAAGATGAAAAAGGAGAAACTATATATAGCCATAGATTTATTTCTACATTTAAGAGATAATTTTTTTTTCTCAAGACACCACCCTTAATATTACATTCAGAGATAAGAGAGTAAATCATTCTCATGTAGTGAAATTGGTCATTAAAGCCTCCATTATCCCAAAGATCTCAATGATGATGAACCAATGTGATGCAGTGATCAATTACGAGTTTTTGCTGGTTTTTAAGCATTTCGTTTAGGCATTTTAATGTCGTTTATTTTGAGTCTAATTGTGTAACTAAATAAGAATTATGTTGGAGTCCTTAGCAGCATGGCCTTATTGATATGGTGGCATATTGGCCCTTGTTTTTCCGTTAGAATCCTATATGCTATCATGGTGAGCATGACAAGTTTGTTAGATTATAGGCACTACACTTGCAGAAAGAATACTACACTGTTTCATTGCTTTTCCATGGGATTAATTTCCTTCCTTCAATGAATTTAGGATCTAGCAATAGATGAATTGTAGCCCATTCCTATGATTTTTTTCTTTACACTTTCAGCTAAATCTGCTTCCTGCATCAAATTGGTATTAGAGCCTTCAGAACTTTTCTTAGCTCCGATGACAACTTCAGGCACCAGCAACCAAGTTGTGGGAAATGAAGTTTATGACTCTCACGAGTTATGGAATGCAATGAGTGGTATGGAGAGTAAGATTGAACAGTGGCTTAAGGAGGTATTGCTAGACCTTCATCAATCACTTCAACAAATTACTTACCAATTTACCACACAGATAACAGAAATTTAGAAGAGTCTCAAGGTGAAAGAGAAGGAGACACTTCGTGAAACTTCACCTAACTATTCTGAACTTTCACCCACACCTTATCGTACTCAATCTCTTGATATATTGAATCATCATTACAAGCAACACACTATCAATTCAAATGAAGAAGTCACACCACCTGGTAAAACCAATTATAGAGATTTTGGAATTGATGGAGGTACACCTAAATTTTGTAATAATGAGACCAGGTTTGAAAAGTACAATTCAAATCTACGAGCATTTGAACATAAGGATCACAAGCTCAATATTGATCTACCAAGCTTCACTGGGTATACACATATACAAGAGTTTATGGACTGGATGCAAGTAATTAAAAAGTTTCTTGATGTAACTGACATACTTGGGGATAAAAAGGTAAAACTTGTGGCTTAGAAGCTAAATGGTGGAACATGAACCCAACTGGATGGAGCATGTACGGCATGTGCCCTTGAGATGATGGGCGACTACTGAGAGGACACAACCAACAAAAGTGGCCCCATTTTGACTTCAAACAGAGGGCGACCAGACGGGGAGCGTTGAGTTAGGCTGGGGAGTAGGCGTCAAAGCAGAAGAGATTCCTAATTATTAGTGACCTTTCCACAGACTCCAATCGGGCCAGAACAAAGGCCTTTGAGTGCGTTGTTTCAGGCCATGAAGTGCGTGCCAATCATGATAGACGGTCCTCATTCTCCCACTTGGCAAGCTGCTACTGTGAACAACAATGTCAAGGATGCTTCCAAAAACCGTCTAGATTCTTCCTAGGCTTTCTGTCCGGATGATCCCTGGCCATCATCTGTGGTGTTAGATCAGAAAGGTGACCACATCTAGTTCCGAGCATTTGCAAAATGGACGTAGGCTGATGGAAAAATAAGCCATTGTTACCTAGTCATGCATGAAGAAATTCATGATACAAAAATTTATTCCTACACACCATGAGCAAATCATATACCAAAAAAATCATCAATGCCATCAAGGCCAACAATTTGTGATAGAATACACTAAAAATTTTATGTGTTTAGGCACTAAAGCCAACATATGGGAATGTGAACCCCAGATGGTATCAAGATACATCCAAGGCTTGTTTGTATTCACCAATTAAGGAAAGAATTGATCTTAGCCAAATAGTGTGGACTATAAACCAAGCAAGCAATTTGGCTCTGAAAGTTGAAAACCAACTTGTTAAAGCCAAAAATCCTACATTAGCCAAGCCAAGATACAGTGACAATTCCCAACCCAATCATTACCCAACCACATCGTTCACGCCCAAATTCCCTCCTAACAACCAAACCAAACCCAATACACCTTTCAACAAACGTAATGAACCAACATAGACACCTAACCCTTATGCCATACCCCTGTCCATCAAATCTTTTAAATGTTACCAATATGGTCACAAATCCAATGAGAGTCCCTAAAAAAGAGCTACAAATTTAGTAGATGAATTCGAACATTCATATAAAGAATTTGATCTACTGTCCCTAAAAGAAATCAAAGATGCGACGCCTATAGTGGGTGATGAAAGTGAAAGAGCTTTGAACTGCATAGTTCAGAAGATAATTTTATCACCTAAGCAACCAACCTTGTCTCAGTGGCCTACTCTTTTTAGAACTATGTATACTATCCAGAAGAAGGTCCGTGATCTCATCAACAGTTGGAAGTACTGAGAACATAGTATCTTAAGCACTTATCAAAGCTTTAGGTCTCAACAGTATTCCTCACCCTAACCCTTACAAAATTGGGTGGATTAAAAAAGGTAATGAGGTCAAAGTTCAAGAAATATGCAAGGTACCATTTTTTTATTGGCAAAATCTATTGTGATGAAATGCATTGTGATGCTCTTGACATACATGTATCCTAAATATTACTTGGTCGACCATGGCAATATGATGTAGATGCAGTCTGCAAAGGTAAACAGAATGTCTATTATTACATGGAAAGGGAAGGAAATTGCTCTCCTACCCACTGTTGAAAACATTCAAGTGACTAAACAAAATCAACCCACACAAAAGGTATTCCTTAGCAAGTCTATTGAGAAGTTGGATAGAGAGGTTATGCACAGAGATGGTGTTAGCTCTCTTCATCAGGGAAGAGCCACAATTATAAACTACAATACCACCAGAAGTTAGTCAATTGGTTGATAACTTCAGTGATTTATACCTATTAGAACTAGCAAATGAATTAGCCCCTCTTCAATACCACATTGATTTTGTCCTAGGACCTAGCCTACTCAATGATGCTTGCAAAGGTTATCTTAGTTTTCAATGCTATTGTCGGTTTTAGCTTACAATTACACCAAAAACTTGATGTGCCAAAATTAGGTGTACAAATTTTTTATAATTTATAAAATAGCTCGCAAGTGCACGAATTACTTGTATAAAATGATAAGTATACTTACAAGGTCGTTCTAAAGAGGAATTATGTCTTTTTAAATAATTCAAATAACTTTTAAAAATGAAAATAAAAACCTAAACATCATATTATGGTTATTTAGTTTGAAAAACTAAACTAATTACATAGAAATAAAGATAGATTCAATAAACATTTGGACAATTAAACATTTATCATGCAGTAGAGAATTTGTGAGATATATTAGATAGTTAAGTATGCTTACTTAATGTTAAGAAGGTTATTAAAAATATGAATTAAGAGTATTGATTCTCTCTTATATATACAAATAGGAGATTAATTAGGTTTGCCATTTGTTATTAATTAAAACCACTTACCCCCTTTGAACGAGTCTAGAAGTTAATTTTAATTAAATTATGTTTCTTTTTTAAGAGATTAATGTACTATTCAATTGCCACCTTAGGTCAGATCTAACAATTTAAAATTTTATCATGGTATCTAAGTTAGATTTATGATTTAAGTATCTGAAAACTAACTTTTAGATTATGAAACTACTATAAAGAATATATCATCAATATATCTTTCAATAGTAATTCTTACAAAAATCTTTGAAATCAAGCATGCCTCGAGATCAAATTTACATAGTAAACATCTAATAGTCAAGAGTATTACTCTAAATTAGATTCTGATAATTAAATCTCAAATCTAACTCTCGTGTTTATTATGAAAAATACTTCATCAATATGTTTTTCTTTTACAAATTTCGTTTTATTCTTGATGAAGAAATAAAAATTAAATTTATTTTATAAAAATGTTTAGTTTACTTTAAATTTCACAAGCGTAACAACATTATTAATATCTCATATTATTTATAGCCAGACATGCATATTTTAATAAATTATCAATAAATTAAACATAAAGCAAGTAAAAAAACACATAAAGAGAATATGAAAAGAATGCATTTAAATATACCTCAATAGAATCTCAAAATTGTTTATGTTCTAGAAAATCTCCAAATAGAATTTCCAAGAGCATTTATTGAATTGAAACTAAAACAATTACATAAACTAAATTTGTTTAATTCTCAAATGAGAAAATAAATTTAAACTAAATAAAAGAAAAGCTAAGAAAGCTTAAAAGACTAAGAATGAAGTTGTAAGATATGGATCACAATGAAAATAGAGTCCTATTTATAGGTGGAGGAAATGAGAGAAATATGGATTATTTATACTCGTACCACAACATACAAATGTTTTAGGCCACGAAATACACAAGTTGTTCATGGTTGGGGCTCAATTCATTACATTCAAGCCGCAGCATAAAATATTTTCACGCGGCAGCCAACCAAAAATATGGGACATGTGATCTCACTCTACGACCCACTCGATTTTGCTACACTTTGGAACCTTTGTTTCTTGTATATCCTTTTTTAAGTTTTATAACATATGTAATACTTTACATATGTTATATTTTTTTAATCTTTAAAGTTATAATGTAGTGCTTTCAGATATATTCTTGAAGTGTTTGATCAAGTTAATCCTTTTGAAGCTAAAATAAGTGGGAAAAAAATACATGTGATTTTGAAAAAATAAATTTGTTTAAAATGATACTAAAACTAAGAAAATATAAATCTCTTTAATCATTAAACATGCATAAAATCATGATATATTTAGTGATTTTGTGCACTCATCACGACCTCTAACCAACTTATTACTAGTCTCTTAGCAAGAATAGGAAAAAAATTAAAAACAAATGTTGAAATAAAACTATCCTAAATAATTTCCATAGATTGACACCATTGCATTTAGCATATGCAACAATAATTTAAATCCTTAGGTTTGCCGAGTAGCCGAGTTTGAGTCTTGCGATGGTTTTCATATATGATACTCACAAACATCAAATAAATGTATGATATAAGTATCTTATACCTCTTTGCTTTAGGAGAAATTAAGGGAAAGTATAATACAAGTATCCCAATGCATGATCATCCAATATAAAATATGCTACTATATAAATCCAATGTATGAAATGCAACCCCATATGTATTGGTCATCCACATAAATGGGCACATACACGACCTAACTCCTAAACACATGTGGATCCACCTTTGACCCTATGTATAATCACAATACATTGGGCACATGTATCTGTCAAATCACGTCATACGGGTAAGTCAACTCCAAACATAATGGGGGATCCAATTCCGAGGCCCATGTATAGTCAACAAATCCATAATAGATGGCAAACACATGGGGTGTCCAACTCCGAGGACTATATGCAATCAAAATAATTTGATCACATGATTCGGTCATATATAGACACCATAGATGGATAAATCTCCAATGATACATGTGTATGTAATATGTACCTATAGTCTTTCAAAATTAGTCTACTACAATCAGTAGCCTATGGGTACCATACTCTACAAGAAAATCATTCTTGTGATGCATGTATAAAATTTCCAGATATCATATAATTTTTTCAATGTTCATTTCATATCAACATTTAATACTCGTCTATTTATACCAAACTTTATTAGTGTATGCGTAATAAAACATTTTATGATAAGTATCTCATTCTAAATAACATTTATAACATTATAACTTTAATCATAAAATAATGGCATCTGGTTTTTCACTTTTATCCATATTATATGATGCATGACAACTTATTATAAAAATCATGCATGAATTTAAAAAGCTAGAATAAGAACCCCTACCTTGAATCCTTGACTTGAATACTAGGATATTCATTCTGAAATACCCTTCAAATTATGCCAAAAGGTCTGACAACTTAGGGAGAAGATGTACTAGAGTGTGGGAGAAAGTAGGAAAGAAAAATGTGAGATAATGGGTGGTTCCACCACCAGTTTATAGCTAATCAAGGGAGCTCACCTGCAGTGATGACAAGATGGAAACGAGGTGGCGGCGACATAGTGGTGAAGGTTGTACTGAATGTTTCCCATTCAGTCCGATTTTTCACATGAAGCTTTCCTATTACATCCCTACATTGTGAAACATTATTTATAATTTCTTTTTAGGTGCTATTATTATTAATACTAAAAATACTTGGTTTTACATTCTTATTCCCTTAAAAAAAAATTGTCCTTGAAATTTATAATTCTTCAAACAAGTAGGGATACTTCGAGCAAACATTTGACTTTCACTCCCCAACTGCATCTTTCACACCATGATGTCTCCACTAAACATTTACTAATAGTATTTCTGTTCTCCTCAAGTTTTCGATTTGAAAATCAATTATTCTTCATATGATGCATCTTCTTGTAACAGTAGTTCTATCCAATCTAGAATGGAATTCTGATTTTGTTGATATTTTTGTAAGACTGGCATATGAAAAATATAGATAACTTGTGTCAATTCTTGGGGTAACACCAATTGATATGCTACATCACCAACTCTCTTGATAATTCTGAATGATCTAATATAGCGAGGTGCTAACTTTTCTTTTATTCTGAAGTGAGTTACTCCCTTTCGAGTTGAACCTTAAGGAAAACATAGCCATCTACTTTGAAGTTTAGTGGTCATCGTCCATGATCAAAATAACTCTTATAACAATTTTGAGTTGTTCAAAGTTTTTCTTTTGCGATGCATATCTTTCAATTGTTTCTTCAATAAAATAAATTCACAATGTACCCAAATCTTTACATTTTTTCCAACACAATAGAGATCTACATGGTCATCCATACAAAGCTTCATAAGGAGCCAATCCAATGTTGGCATGATTACTATTGTTGTAGGAAAACTCAACCAATGGTAGGTTCTCACTCCAGTGTCCCTTCAATTCTATAACACAAGCTCGTAACATGTATTTTAACATCTAAGTAACCCTTTCAATTTGTCCATCCATTTTAGGATGATAAGCCGTGATATGTAGTAACTTTATACCCAAAGTCTCTTGTACGCATCTCCATAACCATGTAGTAAAATTTGGATCTCAGTCTGAAACAATTGACTTTGGGAGGCCATATAATCATATTATCTCCTAGATGTACAACTTACTTAAAGAATTTATTGAGTCTCGTGTTTTGACTAAAATGAAATGCACAGACTTTGTTAGACGATCGATGATTACCCATATGGAATCATAACCTTGAGAAGTTTGTGGTAATCCTTGTATAAAATCCATACTTATGTCATCCCATTTCCATTTCGATACAGGGAGTAGTTGAAGTAACCCTATAGGTTTCTTGTGTTCTACCTTCATCTTTTGACATATCATGAAATATGCCAAAAATTGAGCAACGTCTTTCTTCATTCCTTTCCACCAATAGGTCCTTTTTAAATCATGATACATTTTTGTGCTCCCAAGATGTAACTTAAATTTTGACCTGTGTGCTTTTCCCAAAATTTCTTATCTCAAATAATCATTAGCAGGTGCCACAATCTTTCCATGGAAACAAAACACTCCTTTATTATAAGTCCATCCTTCCACCATCCCTCCTTCATTCATTCTACACCATACTTTACAAATTTTAGGATCATTTGATTCGATTGCCTTGATGTTCTCTAGTAATGTACAACTAGCTATGAGGTTGTATAGAAATACTTGTCTTCCATTGTCATACAAATTAAGCTCTTAATCTTCCACAATTTGAGTCTTTTTCCAAGGATCCAACATAATTTGCACAATAAATCCTGACGTACAACTAAAAGCATATGCCTTAGTGTTAGCCTTGCCAAGATGATATTACAAAATAAATTCATAGTCTTGAGGATACTCTACCCAACTTCTTTGTCTCAAATTAAGATCCTTTTGAGTGAAAAGATACTTGAGACTCTTGTGGTCTGAGAAGATTTGAAATTTAACACCATAAAGGTAGCATCTCAACATCTTTAGACCGAAGAGCACTACTACTAACTCTAAGTCATGAGTTGGGTAGTTTCTTTCATGAACCTTGAGTTATAGTGATCCATGGGCAACTACTCAATCATTTTACATTAAGACACACCCAAAGCCTTGTAATGAAAGATTTGTGAGGACCACGTAAGGTTCTATACTACATTGCATAGTGAGGATTGGTGTTATCATAAGTCATGTTTTCAATTCTTTAAATTCCCTTACATATGCTTCGACCCATAAGAATTTGACTTCTTTTTAGGTAAGTATTGACAATGGTGCAGCAATCTTTGAGAAGTCTTGCATAAAATGTCAATAATATCTACCTAGTCCAAGGAAACTCTATACTTCAATCACATTCCTTGGTTGAATTCAATTTAATACTTCTTCAATCTTGGAAGGATCCACAACAATTCCTCTTCTAGGTATAACATGTACAAGGAATTTAACTTCGATAAGCCAAAAATCATACTTCTTGAGCTTTTAATACAATTAATATTTCTTTAGAGTTTGTAATGTGATCCTAAGACATTGTTCATGTTATTCATGAGTCCTTGAATAAATCAATACATCATCAATAAATAAAATGATAAATTGATCCAAGTAAGGTCAAAATACCCACTTCATTAAATCCATAAAAGCAACAAGAGCATTTGTCAGTCCAAATGGCATGACACAAAATTCAAAATTCTCATACCACGTATGGAAATCGGTTTTGGGTATATTCAATCTCTAACCCTCAGTTCCAAATTGAAGATCGATCTTTGAAAAGAAACTTGCTCCTCTGAGTTGGTCAAATAATTCATCAATCCAAGGTAACAAATACTTATTCTTTATGGTCACCCTGTTCAATTGATGGTAATCAATGATGAGTTTGAAACTTCCATCCTTCTTCTTGACAAAAAGAACATGTGCTCCCCAGGGTGATGAACCCAATTAAATGAATCATTTTACAAATAGCTCATCTAACTCATCCTTTAGTTCTTGTTTTTCTATAGGTTCCATACGATAAGGATTTATGGATATTGGTATAGTTCTAGGATACAACTCGAGCACAAAATCAATTTCTCGAACTGGAGGGAGTCTAGGTATTTCTTTTGGTAACACATCACAATATCCATTTACCACTGGTATCCATGCTAAACTTCTTCCATTGTCTATGCCTACTTCTAGATAATTTAGAAGAGCCTTACTTGCCTTGTTTTTTCTTCACCTAGGTAGAATTTAAGGAAAACACTGGAAGGGTTTACATCTTTTTCACCATAAAATTGGACTTCTATGCCTTTAAAAGTTTTGACGATAACCTTTTTTCAAAGAATTTTACAATGGCTTGATACTTGGTCAGCCTGTCCATTGTTAAAATGATGTTGAAATAACTCATATCGAGTATAACAATATCTTCTAGGAATTGATGAGCATTGAAACTGATCGAACAAATTTTACAAATATATGAGATATTCGAAGAGGCTCTGAAATGAGTATTCAAGGTAATAGGGGTTTCAATGACTTCATAATCAAGTTTTAACATTTGGGCACAAGCTAATGAAATGAATGAATTAGTGGCACAAGTATCAAAAAGTACTCAAACCAAAACTTCCACAATATCATTGATTTTGGATCCTTCTTTTCTACTAGTTATCACAAAGGCTTGACCTTGCATTCCTTATTCCTGAGTGGAAATGCCTTTACCCTGGTCCTTTCCATTGGGAAAATGGTAGACATTGAAAATATGGTGTCATATTGGAAGGTAGTGAGAAAGATTACTTAAGAGGCTTGTAGGATCTTGAGGACTATTCATGGAATGATCTTCTCAATTGTTAAAAATTCTATTAAGGTCGTTAATCACTTTGTAAAGTTGACATTTGAGAATTCCACCTAGTATTTGAAGCTACAAAACTAAAACTTGACTACGATCCTCCTCTATATTGTCCAGTGATAAGCTGAGGATAGTTGTACTTAAGATGTCTTGGTTAGTTGCAATTGTAACAGGTATAAGGGTGATATCGAGGACTTCCAAATGATTTACTATCTGACAATCCATTGCGTTATTTCCTTTACCAAAATTTCTTCTTTTATTTTCCTTTATCCTTGGTCTTTTGATATGTTATATGGCTACCTTTAATTGTTATTCATATCTTTCCTTGACTATATTTGCTATGGAAAATTTTATATTATAGGTTTGTACACCTTGATACATTAGCAACATGTGTATGTTATCTATTAGAACTATCAAAAACTTTGTAGCCTTGTCCGAATCTCTTTCTACTACTTTTTTTTGCAAATATTGACAATTGATTAAAATGATTCTCATATTATGTGATGGTCATGTCATCTTGCTTAAGATTCATAAATAAAACCACCCTATTAGCTTTTACAGTTTTGCTGAAGAATCTTTCATAAAACAACTCCTCTAATTCTTCACATGTGACTGTCTCTAAATCTCTTCCTCTACTGACAGAGTCCGACCAATAATCAACTTGTCTAGTTAGTTTTCACATAGCTAAACTAGCTCTAAAATACATTGGAATATCTAGAGCATTCATCTTCTTGTTAATTTCCTGAACCCATCCTTTAACAATGTTGTGGTTGAGAGTACCATAATAGAGAGGTGGCCTAATTTTCTCAAATCTTTGAGGTAATAAGATGAACCTCTTTCCTCAAGTTCTCCACCCTGAGTAATCAATCTTTGTAGTGCAAGCAATAAACCACAATTTTCATTTTCCTCATGTGTGATTTTCTCTCTAACTTCCCTTATAGATGGGTTTTTAGTGACCTTTCTTTTTGGAAGCATGCTGAGAAAAAATAGTTCAAAAATATTTTAAAGATTATGAATGAATATTATTCCAGGGAGATCAAAACTATGCCTTAATACCAAACTTTCACGTTCTAATTTAAAAACTTCATTTTAACAAAACTTCAATTTAATTTGAGATATCCCAATTTAAAAACATAGTTTAACATAACTATCTAACTAACAATTCATAAAATACAAATATAGGATTTATTTTACATCACATCTCATCATTCACTCCAAAGAAAGGTTACAATATGAAATAGAGATTTAACTTGAATATCTCTTCTTTTTCTTCATCTCTGAGTCATACATCACTTTGTAAAATCCTAATCTCGATGTAAGGGGAAAAATAGGGTGAGCTATAAGTATCTCAGTAAAAGTCTACTCTATTATATGTTTCCAACAAATAATCATTTATAATACATGTTGTTTATTAATAAAATTTCATGAATAGTAATCATAATCAATATACAACATGTATCATCTCGCTTGGGGAGAAACCGAGGGAAAGTACAATATAGGTATTCCAACGCATGCTCATCCAATATAAAATATGCTATGATATAAAGCCAATGCATGAAATACAACCCCATATTTATTAGCCATCCAAATACATGGGCACATGTGCTGTCCAACTCTGAGATGCATATGGTTCCAGTTTCGACCCCATGTACGATCATAATACATTGGGCATATGTATCTATCAAATCATGTCGTATAGGCTTTCTTCTACTGGTAGGTCACTCCAAACATAATGGGAGGTCCAACTCTAAGGCCCATGTGTTCTCAACAAATCCATAACAAACGAGAAACACATGGGGGTCCAACTCTGAGGCTTATATTCCATCACAATAGTTCAGTTACATATGGAAACCATAGATAGATAAATCTCCAAAGATACATGTGTATGTAATGTGTACCTATAGTCTGTCAAAATCAGTCTGCTACAACTAGTAGCCCATGAGTACTATACTCTGCAAGACTCCCCACATATAAAATCATTATCATGATGCATGTATAAAATTCTCGGATGTCATATCATATTTTCAATGTCCATTTCATATGAAAATTCAATACTTGTCTATTTATACCAAACCTTTTCAATGTAAGCATACTAAAACATTTTATAATGAGTATCTCATTCTAAAAAACATTTACAACATTATAACTTTAATCATAAAATAATGGCATCTATATTTCCACTTTTATCCATAATATATGAGCATGACAACATTATAACTTAGGGAGAAGATATACTAGAGTGTGGGAAAAAGTAGGAAAGCAAAAATATGAGAAAATGGGTGGCTTGACCACTAATTTATAGCCAACCAAGGGAGCTCGCTAGGGAGCTCACTAGTAGTGGCAACGATATGGCAACGAGTTGGTAGTTGCAAGGTGGTGAAGGTTATACTTAATTTTTTTCATTCGATCTGATTTTTCACACAATTTTTTCCCGTTACATCGTGACATTGTAAAACATTGTTTATAATTTCTTTTTAAGTACTATAATTATTTATACTAAAATTAAGGGGTTTTATAATGTGTTTAGTATTTCTGTGTACAAATATGTAATGTTTCATATACTTGTATATTTATTTTATATTTTATTTTTCTACTTGACAAGTAATTTTAATTTCTGTTTTTATAAGTTTATGTGAAGTAGGGTGTCCTTAGGGTACCATCTCATACCTTAAATAATATAAATAGACCTAATAGACTATTAAAAAGGCTGGACTTTAAGGTCCCACAATCTTTAGTTGAACAAATTTTTGAACCAAACATTGATCCTATACCTAAACCAACAAATATGGGAGAAAATCCACCATTTAGGGAAACCACTATGAAGAAGTATGCAAAGCCAGTAATTGGAACTACTATTGCCTAAATCCAATTGGGTGAGGTTGCTATGAACTATGAACTAAGAAACATTAATTTTTCCATGCTATCTTCCTTTAATGGACTACCTAATGAAGACTCACTATCTTTCATTATGGATTTCTACTTAACAGTCTAAACCTTCCCCCTCAATACATTCACCAAGGAACAACTCATAATGCAATGTTTCCCCTACACCCTAAAAGACAAGGCCAAGACATGGCTAATGTCACTCCATCTAAGTTCCTTGATGACCTAGAAGGATGTTTAAAATAAATTTATGGGAAAATTCTATTCCCACAAAAAATCAGATGTGATAGCAAAGATTTCTACTTTCTCTTTTATGGAGGGAGAACCTTTCCAAGAAGCATTGGATAGGTTCAAACACTTTATAACTCAATATCCCTATCACAACTATCCTCTACAACTATAAAACTAGTTTTTCTATGATGGATTGACATAACAATATCAATTCCTCATTTACAACTATGTTGGAGAGCTCTTGAGGGAGGAAAGTAGGAGTCCATGAAATAGACTCTGATACTAAAGTTCAAATATAGCTTGCTCAATTGACCAAACAAGTTGCACTTCTTACCATATATGCCACAACAAATAAAGAACATTGTGGCTTATGTAGTACTTTAGGACATGGTACTGATGCATTACCCTATCAAGTTAAAGCAAATGTTGGACTTAAGTAGGTTAATATGTTGAGGAGTTACTAGCAAAGACCAAGGTACAATTCCAATGCAAATACTTATAACCTAGGGTGGAGGAATCATCTCAATTTCTCCTAGAGGTAGAAACAACACTCCATTCACCCAGAGCATTAACCAATAGGGCCAACTATTCCACCAACTAAAGTATAGATGAAGTAGCTAACTGAGCGCATGCAAGGCAAAGAATAGTTTTCGAGTCAAAAAATAACATAATTCAATAATGTAGGAATAGTGAGTTTACAAAATAATGAAATCTCTTCAGCAACGTTTCACTAAAGACGGTAAATATAGTCTTGGATGAGAGGTAACCCACTATTTTATTTTATTATTACTTTAATTTAATTTAAATTCATAGATAATTGTTTTTATTATTTTATTGTTTTATTATAGGTATAGATTTTTGGGATTATTTTATTATTATTTGAATAATAATATAAGAAAGGGGGAGTAATGTAAAACTTAGTGTGAAGAAAAGAGTGTTTCATGATGTGACATGATTTTATTTGTGCTATGGCATGGGTGTTTCTGATCAACTTGGATTGAAGTTCAATAGTTCATGCCATAGCATGCTTTTATTCTACTCCATGGCCTGCAAACTAATTCTGGCCAGAAATACCTCCCTACTCGAAAACACAAAAAATTTCCCTCATTTTCTCTCCCACCAAAAACCTCAAGACCCTTAAAAATCCTACTTTTCTTCCATAATCTTTCAAAACCTTTTTACAAAAATCACTTTCCTAACCTTTTCTACCAATTCCCTAAAGAATTCTTCATTTTCTTCAATCAACAACAAGACAAGTAGAAGTTCATAAATTTTTAGAATTTAACTCTTACAATTATATTCTCTTAATTCTTTGAATTATTTGAGAGTTTCAACCCCTAAATAGGAAAAAGAGGGGTAAGAAATATTTTGAAATATTTTTCTTTATGTTGTTTTTATCTGGATTATCTAAGAATCTCTGAATTTAGATATGGTTAAATTTTTGAGATGACACCAAAAAAAGGGTAGGAATAGTAGAGGAAAAGAGATTTCAACTTCTATAGATTATGATAGGACCAAGTTTTAAAGTCTTAAGGCCAAATTATGTTTTGAAACATCCATATAAATAAATCAAGGCTTCATACCTAAAAGAGTAATGGATTTTGATTTGGGGCTAATGCCCAATTTGAGAGAATTTTTTAGGATATAGTAGTAATATAATGAAAAAGTTTGTTAAAGAACCAAATGTT
The DNA here is from genome assembly GCA_033030585.1 of Hippophae rhamnoides. Classification (NCBI taxonomy): domain Eukaryota; kingdom Viridiplantae; phylum Streptophyta; class Magnoliopsida; order Rosales; family Elaeagnaceae; genus Hippophae; species Hippophae rhamnoides. Next base: position 33,738,025 of record CM065435.1, on the reverse strand, counting down.
GATATAGAATCACTTGTTCAAGAATTCTATGCTAACGTTCCCGATGCCATTGATAATGTAGTTAAAGTACAGGATGTACTAGTCTCATTTAGGCCAAATGATATAAATACTTATTATTATTTAGTGAATATTGGGTAAGGTGAGTATGAAATATATTTAAATAATGTTGATTATTCTACATTACTTGAAACATTTACTATAGAAGGAGCTAGATGGAATTATACTGTTGGGAAATATAAGGGATTTAAAGCCAAGTACTTGGGTAAAGCTTCCCGTATTTGGAAATTCTTTATATATTGAAGATTGATGCCCATCAGACATTACAATTTTGTTGGTAGAGAAAGGCAAATTTTATTGTATGCTATTACATCCAAGATGTCTATAGATGTAGGCAACCTGAGAAATTATTGAACTCGACATATTATGATAAACTCACATCTGGTACCAACATATCCCAAAGGTAAATAAAGGTCGTTCCTTCATCAAAATTGAAAATAAAAGAATAAATTCATAATTTTGGTGAAAGAATAAGCTATATGGAAGAGTACTAGTAGGCCTACACTACCTACCAAACTATATTTTTTAAGCGAAAACATTGTGATCATAACCGGTTGATATATGAAATGAGTTGGTTGTAATTCAACCATTTCGGGGTGGATACAAGCCATTTAGTAATCCATGAATATAAATACTATGATTTAACCTTTACATATCCTAAAAGATCATGACATCAACCTGAAGAACAAGATCCAGATGACATGAAGGATTGAGTTCTAAAATTTCTTTTGGAGTTTTATGAGTTTTCATTTTATTTATTTTGTTTTATTTTGAAAACTTTAGTTTAAATTTTATGTTAATTATTTTGTTTCTTATCATCTGAACATTATTTAGAACTGTTAATTTTATAACTGTTTATTGAAATTTGTGAGAACATCACAATTTTCTATGTAAATTTCAATGTTTAGAATGATGGATTCATATGCATTTCCACATCAATTCTTGAGCAAGTTCAACAAATGGGTAACTTTACTACTTTTTACTCTCTTTCTCTCTAGTTTGCAATTGTTACATTGAGTGTAATGTAAGTTTTAGGTTGGGGTGTAAAAAGTTACATATTTATAAAATTGAGCTAATTTAAAATTTTTACATAAATATATTTTCACATTTTTACAATGTTTTTATTTTTTATTTTTGTGTTCTTTAATTTATTTTTTATTGGATTGGAAAATTTTAGGTGAATTTTAAAATTTGTCTTGCAAAATTATCACGTCTTTTATTTAGTTTTAAGTAAATAATTAAATCTTTGTACTATTAGATTAATTTATTGAATATATCATGGAGTAATATGATAATTTGTATTATCATGATAGTTAGTTTTGTCATAATTTGTATTTCATGATAAAATATTGAAATTACGATAAACCCAAAATCGGTGTTTAGGAATAAAATAGTGGGTACTATCTTGTGAGAATATTTTGAGTCATTATCCTCCTATTCTGAGCAATAATATTTTTCTACTCTTTTAAACACTCTTCTTATTAGTTTTAATTGATTTCTATTGGTTTTTCCTAGAATGCTAGAATTTTTACATCTAATAAAGTGTCATATATTTATTGTATTATTTAAATTGAAAGACTTAAGTAGAAACTGAAAATATATGTCTTTATCTCCATTTATGAATGACTTGTAAAAAAACATATATAGGGTTACCTAAACCAATACAAAAGAAAAGGCCAAAAATTATTCATTTACTATATCATACAAAAATATGTACAAACTGTACATAGGTCATCTCTCTAAAATATATATTTCTAAGAAAAATAAGAGAGAAAAATAAAATACTATGACCCAAATATCATACAAAATTGTGAGAAATGGCTAAATGTAAAAGAAATATATGAAATAAATCCCCAAAGAAGTCATTGTATTTTCATCATCTCTATAAGGCATATAACTTAAAAAATTTATTTGGTGAATTTGATTGATGCATGAAATGATATTTAATTTCTTTATAAATCCTTTCATTTGATTTCTTTCATGAAATCGATATTATACACTACTTTGAACATTTTCTTCTTTAAACTTATGTGAACTTACTAGTTCATTTCTTTACATAAACTCTATTCACATATACCTTTGAATGAGTGTTTGAGCTAATATGATCAGTCTTATTAAGAGTATGCTTTGTGAGGTTAGAGTCGAAGTAAATTCAGATTCCAATACATTGAAATTGGGCAAATTAAATATTCATACATTTTTTATTTGAGAATGAGTGTGAATTTCATTAATTATTTTAGTAAACTATGAATGTTTAAAATATTAAAATAACTTATGCTATGAATTTTAGTTGTGAACTTATAAAAAAGCATGAGAAGTTTTGTTATTCTTTTTTACTTTCTTATTCTTCATTTTTACTTTTATTTGTTATTTTTTATGTGTTATTTGTGTGTTTTTGTTTATTATTTTTTAAAGAATGATTTTTCATTAATTATTATAGTAAACTATGAATATCTAGAATATTAAAATAATTTAAGCTATGGATTTTAGTTGTGAGCCTAGAAGAAATTAAAAAGCATGAAAAGTTTTTCTATTCTTTTTTTCCTTTTTATTCTTCATTTTTATTTTTAATTTGTTAACTATTTATGTGTGTTGCTTATATATTTTTTAAATTTTAGTTTGATGTTTGTGGGTATCATCTCTAAAAGCCCTCATGAGACTTGAACTCTTGCATAAGGTCAACCTAGGGATAAATATAACCGTGTCAATCTACAAAAATATTTAAGATAGTTTAATTTTCTTCTAGTTTGTGTTTTTAGTTTTTTTCCTTTCTTGTTAAGAAACTAGTAAGAAGCTGGTTGAGGTTGTGATGAATGCTTAAAAATACATAATATAATGTGATTTTATACACTTCAAATGATAAAATAAATTTATATTTGCATATTTTTATTATCTTTTAAAATAAATATATCTTTTCAAAATTACTGGTATGTTTTGGTATTTTGGCATGAAAATGATTTAACTGATTAACACTCAAAAAATAGTACTTAAAAGCACTCTATTAGAACATTGATTCATAAAAGATTGACATATGTAAAATGATGCATATTTTCGCAAGTGTACGAATCGTTCAAGTAATAAAGTGTACAAAAGTACGGATATCAAACCCACAAGGAATGGCGTTACTAAGTACCGAAATTGACTAATCCTAATTTTATTTGAAAACCGAATTGTTGAAATTGTTTTAGAAGCAAATTAACTTAAAACTAAACGCAAATAACAAAATTTAATGTTGTTCACAAATGATTAAAAATGCTAAGGTATTTGATTTCGCTAAATCAATTCAATCCGATTTCAAGTCATGTTATATGAGAATCAAAGTTAAAAGTGATGGTTGAAAAACCCAAATTTACCTAATACTCTCTCTCAAGTTATATTAGAATTACTTATCTATGAAAACCAACTATATTTATATGAAGATTTAATCATAAACAAGGACATTACAATTTATGGAATTTCTAGAATAACCACATACATCATGCATTAGTTCTCACACTCGCATTCAACATACGGTATTTATCACAAGAAGCGTTCATTACACATCTCCTCTCAGTCTCAATATAATGCAACAAATCATCTAAATCTTGGCCAGAAATTTAAAAGCATTAAGCATGGAAATAAATACTCAACTTGAAAACAATGAATTCATATAACAATAATACAAGAAATCAGATTTTCTTGATTTAACTACATCATAGCCTTAGCAAAAATAAATTAGTTCATAACGGAAATAAGAACAAACATATTCTCAATTGAATCCATGAATAACAAATCTGAATAAAATGCACAAAATAAAAGCTAAGGAGAAGAGATGAAAAACTCTTGAAGATGAAGACTTGATAGCAACAATTGTGATGATCCTTCAAGCTTCTCCAAACTTTCTCTCCAAAATTTTCCTTTTCTCCTCCAAAAATGACTCAGATCTGCCCTCTCTGTCGTGGCCTCTTTCTCCATCTTATAGTATATATAGATCTAGGGTTTTGGGGGCAATTTTGGAACAAAACAACAAAAACATTGTGTTTTTGGACGAAACTCACCGGCGGTGAGATTTCTGGAAAATAAAATTTTTGGTTCTCTGATTTTGGCCGGTGGCTAGATTAATGTGGCTGGCGGTGAGATTTGCATCTGCCAAAATCCGTGCTCTCGGGAAGGTTTTTCGCTGTGCCCTCTGTAAGAATTTCGATGGCAGCGAGAATCATCTCGCCGGCGGCGGGATTTCCAAATTTTGAAACTTTGTTTTCTTTTTATTTTCGCTCAATCCCGATCATTGAACGTTTTCCCAAACTTCTCCAAAATTATGATTTTACCTAAAATTGCACTTTAGACACGAAATACCCGTGAAATGACATTTGTGGATTAAATAATCGAATAAACACAATTTTCACACAAATATCAACATTTAAATCATAACAAAAATGCAATAATTTGACTCTTATCATAAAACTTACATATGTTCCAAACTATTGTAAAAGGTATAATTAAAAATAGAGGTTCCAATTGTTTAGAGGAACGCAGGATACGACATGGAAATTGTGTGTGATGCAGCGCAAGACTAACAGAGTGAAATTCATGTATTCTAGAATTGATGCATGTCGTGGGGTAGGATTTTATGTGCCACAATGCATATGTAGTAGATGAAGTTGCATCAAGGTACGACCTATATCATGCCACAACGTGAAATTAAATGGTTTCATGACACCTTCCTATCTGATCCACTATTTTTTTCTTTTTCGTCATTAATAAATTGGACTCAAATTCAATTTTTAAGAAAATCATCATGTAGCCTAAACTTTAACTACATTTCTAGTTTCTCTCTAGCTTTTCTTTTCTTTTAGTAGTTTTAAATTTTTTCTCTCAAATTGAGAGTTGAACGATTATAGTTTATATAGTAGTTTTTGTTTCGATTTAATAAACAGTGTTGGGAATTATGTTTGGAGGTTTTCCAGAAACATAAAAAATATTAAAATTCTGTAAGGATACAATTGAAGTATAATTAAAATGTATTCTTCTCAAATTATCTTTATGTGTTGTTTTATATGTTATATTTAATTTATTAATCATTTATTAAATTAAGTATATTTAGTGGAAAATACTATAAGATATTGATAATATTATTATGCTTGTAAAATATTAAATATTAAAGTAGGTAAATATTGTTTTTATAAAATGAATTAAGTTTCATTTTGTTATCAAAGTTTGGATAAAGTTTGCAAAATAAAAATATATTAACGAAGTATTTTTTAAAATAAACATAAGAGTTAGATTTGGGATTTAATTATCTGGATCGGATTTAAAGTAAATTCTTCGATTTTGGATTTGATTATTCAGATCTTTGGAAAACTCTATTTCAAAATAATTTATAAGAATATTAAAAAATATATTGACTATATATTTTTTATAATAGTTTTAAAATCTGAAAGTTAGTTTCCAAATACTTAAATCATAAACCTAACTTTGATACCTTGATAAGAATTTAAATTGTTAGACCTGATAGAAGGCATCAATTCAATAGTTTATTAATATCTTATAATCACAATTTAATTAAAATTAACTAATAGAACCGATCAAATATGTTAAGTGATTCTTATTATTAATAAATAATAGACATAATTAATGTCTTATTTGCATTTATAAGAGAGAATTAATAATCTCATATATTTAATAACCTAATTAATATTGTGCAAACATAATTAACTAACTAATATATCTCATAAATTTTTCATTGAATATAAATGTTTATTTGTCAATTATTTTGTTGAATTTATCTTTATTTTATGTCATTATAATAGATTTCTCAAACCCAAACTTTATGACAAAATATTTAAGTTTAATTTTCGTTTTTAAGAATTTGTTAGATTATTTAAAAAACTTTTAATTTCTCTTTAGACCAACCTTGGAAGTATATTTATTATTTTCTATAAATGATTCATGCACTTGCAAGCTATTTTGAAAATATACAAAATTTGTACACCAAGTTTTGACCCATCAATAACATAGGAGCTAGAACCTATATAGGTTTATCTCGTTACATGATTTATTATGTATGAACGCATGATGTGAGAGCACAATCATAGATCATTTACTAAATATGTTCGCACAAAAGAGGCCTTGAAATGACTGAAAATCCTTTATAGTTTTTTTAGTATTTTTGCCTTATTCACATGTTGTTAGAGATGGCAATTTTCTCTGTAGGAGGAGAATAGTGGAAAAAATCTTATTTTAACACTAATGAGGAATGACATTGTAGGGAACGGGGTGGAGGTGGGGATCACTGATGAGTGCTCAAAACGCACTAAAATAACCATGATTTTATGTACATTAATTGATTAAAAATATATATATTTATATGTTTTATCATATATTTATATATATTTATCTTTTTCGGAATCACGGGTATTTTTATTATTTTTCAAGTATTTTGGCTTAAAAATGCAATTTAAAGACTCAAAGAGGAATACTTGAAGCAATACATCACAAATATATTAATAAATAAGTGGGAAAAGGTCAACAAATATGGAAAAATTTGACAAAATGGGTCGAAAAGGTCAAAAATATCAAAAAGGAGAAAATCGCGCCTCTTGTTGTTCATCCCGACGCTGGCTAATGCCTACCAAGGCTTCGAAGTCACAAGGTATGGCCATCGTTCATCCGCACAGAGCTACGCGCGCCATCGTTTCATCCGCGCAAAGTCGCCGTTTACATCGTTTCATCCGCTAAGCACAATCGCGCGTGGTCGCTCCATCCGCACGCGAAGACATGCCGCCTCAAGAGGCCCCCCTCCACGCGCCCTAACGCGTTTCACCCCATTTTCCACGTGCAGCCGCTTCCCATGACGTCATGTCGATGTCATTAATGACCTCAGCATTTCCATTACACGTTTTTTCTTTTTTTAACATTTTTTTACTAATTTTTTTTCTCCATCCTCACCTATAAATACCCCTTCCTTTCACTTCAAAACACACCTCAAAACACACTTCTCTTCTTTCTTTCTCTCCATTTCTTAGTTTTTAGTTTTTTTAGTTTTTCTTATGTTTTAGTTAGTTTTTCTTATGTTTTAGCTAGTTTCTCTTATTTTAGAGTTCTTCCTTTGGGAAGAACTAGTTATGTTTTTTTGTAATTTATTAGCTTTTTGATTCAATAACGGGAGTGCAAATTCCGCTTGGGAGGTTTTCTAGCAACGGGAATAGTGTCAAGTTCTCAGAAGGATTTTATTTTCTTTACGCTTATTTTTTATGCTTTATTCTTACATGTTATATTTAATTTGTCTCGTGATTAAATTTAACTACGCTACTGTCGTTTAGTAAACATGATGTAATAATAACGTTGTTATGATCAAATATTAAATAGGTAAAAATCTCTAAAATGAATTGATTTTTATTTTTATTCAAGATTTTATATTAAGAATGTTAGAGAGAAATATATTATTTTTCATTACAAACTTAAATCCGAAAATTAGATTTTAAGGTTTAGTTATCCTACCGATTTAGAGTAAAGGTTTTTTTATTTGTTGGGTACAATCGTCCCAGAGTTAGAGTTGAAGCTCTATTTCAAAAGTTTTTATAAGAATTATTATCTCAAAAATGTATCGACAACATGTTTTCAGTAGTGGTTTTAAAACTTAAAAGTTAGTACTCTGATAACTAAATTCTTAGGTTTAATTTTACACCTCAATAAAGTTTAAATCGTTTCAACCCCACCAAAGGTGGCATTTAAATGGTTCATTTTCAATCTCTTAGAAAAGGGTATTAATTTAATTAACCAAATTAGTTATCAACCCTACCCATAGGTGTTAATTGATTTGTTTAGTTAACAAAGAATATCTAACCCCACCAAAGGTGTTATTCATACAAAAAAGTGAGAATCAATAAATATCAATTCATATCTTTAATAACCTAAATAATACGAGCAAGCATAATTAACTTAGTTATTATATCCATAAATACTCCACTATTTATAAAAGATAAAATTTGTATAAATGTTTATTGAATCTATGTTTAATTTTCTCAGTAATTAGATTAAAACACAAAAACCCCAAAATATCGTGACAAGGGATGTTTAGGATTTAATTTCATTTTTTAAAAGTTTGAATAATAAATTAAAACCACATACATTCCTTCCTTAGACGACCTCGTGAGTATACTTATCATTTTATACGAAATGATTCAAGATTTCATGGTAGTTTTATAAATATAAAACAAAAGTATTGGCAGGATCCGCGATGCCGGTTTTTCGTTCATCAAGTTTTCGTTCATCAAAGTATTTGGCGATCACGATTCTGCTCATCAATCACCCTCCCCGCATCGTTCATTCCTTGATCCCCATTTTCATATATTTCGTTCATAAAAAATATTATATATTTACATAAATTTATAATTAAATTTAATGATTTTACTAAAAAATACTATTTCCACCACTAAATTAAATTAGTACTTTAATTGTTAAAATATAGTATAATATGTATAAAAAATAATTATTTTAATGATCGCCAAAATAACAAAATAATTAGTTCGAGTATAACAATTACTTTATATTCAAAATTTTAAGTTTATTATATTTAATAAACACATATAATTTATATTTTATATTGATTTTGGTTATTTAATATATAATTGTTATTAAGTTTTTTCATTAGTGTGGAATCTGATCATCATAAAAAATCCAAAACTCCAATCCCTGAATAACCCCCACAATTATTTAAATGGGCGATATGGATAGTCTTCTCGCCCCCACCCTGCACGGTTGACCTCCCTACATGTGTGTTATTTATTATGTTAACGCATGTTATTATTTTGGACAAGAGCCTATGAGACACACCGTCACTAATGTATTTATCATAGATTATTCTTTTTTATCTTTAGGTTGTATGTTTTGTGGTATGTTGATTTAAGCATGTTATTTTTCTATTTATGCTATGTTATCTACTTAATTCATGTTATGAAGCCTACTTGGTCGATTTAGAATAGAGCTCGTAAAATATTTTAATAGGTTGACGTATTTGCCCCCTTGTAGGCCCTAAATGATTAGTTTGGTAGAAAGTACGATTTCGATATGTTTAATTGTTCTCACTTATGGAACTCTCAGGAACAAGTGACAAACTCACACATGTGTACTGAGACTTATGGGATTCTACACAAAGCCTATCTTTGAGTATATTTGGGTATTTCATTACCTTCGTAAATGACTTCTCTAGAAAGAATTGGATTTATAACCTCGAGATGAAGGATGAAACACTTGAAAAATTCAAGAGTTAGAAGACACAAATAGAATTACAATCAAGGAAAAGGGTCAAATATCTAAGAACTAAAATGGCCTTGATATTGTAATGAGAGCTTTAATGCATTATGTAGGGATAGTGGTATAACAAGACACATGTCTTTAGCCTACACCCTTCAACAGGGCTGGCTGAAAGGTGATTACTAATAAGTGCAGGGATACTAAAGAAATACTAGGAAGAAGCATTATACACTACATGTTTATGCATAAACAGGAGTCCCTCCACTTCATTGGATTTTAAAACACCTAAAGAGGTGTGGACTAGGAGACCAGTACTTTATGAGACGCTTAAAGTGTTTCAATATGTAGCTTATATGCATAAGTGAATGGATAAGTTGGAACCACGAATTCTGAAGTGTTTTTTCTTGGGATACCTTGATGGAGTTTAGGGCCACAAATTGTGGGATCCAGAGCATTCTAAATGTATTATTAGTAGAGATTGGGTATTTAGAGATGGTGAAATGTATCAACAATCAGTCAATGCACCAAGGGATGATGTCACTAGTGCACATGAAACTCACCTTGATCTTAAGATGGAGGAAACTGAAAGGAAGCAAAGTACAAACATGGAAGGAAGTGAACTTCAAAATACCCATATGACCTCTGAGCAAGAAACTTAACGGTTATCAGCTAGCAAGAGATAGGAAAAGAATGGAGACCAGAAAGCCAACAAGGTATAAGGACTAAGTTGATGAACTAAGAGCTATTGGAACTAACCTCATAGCCTTTTCTTTCACAATGGGTTACAAAGTAGATGACTCAGAACCTAAAAGCTATGATGAGGAAATCAGGTGTGATGACTCTCAAAAAATGGAGGGAGTCCATGGAGAATGAGATGACGTCACAGATGAAGAATAAAAACATGGATTCTAGTTCCAAAGCATGAAGGTGCAATGACAGTGGCTTGTAAATGGTTGTACAAAAAGAATTAAGGTATACTAAGTGAGTTACCATGATCCAAGTCAGGGTTGATGACTAGAGGTTTTACATATAGAATTGGAATAGATTTTAAGCATTCTTCAATAAGGGCATTATTGGCCATATCGGCACATCATGATATGAAGCTAGAGCAACTCATGTAGAAACAGCCTTCCTTCATGGTAGGTTGGAAGAGCAGATTTACATGGACCAACTTTGGGCTTTGTAGAACCTAGAAAGGATCACATGATGTGCCTGCTTAAAAAATACTTGTATGGATGGAAACAATCTCCAAAGTGTTGGTACAAGTGTTTTGATGAATATATGACTAGTGTTGACTTTATGAGAAGTGATTAAGACCCATGTATATACTTGAGAAATGTTGGAATTGCAAATGCAGTACACCGCCAATTGTATATCGAAGACATGTTAGTTGCTAGTAAGAGCAAGGTGGAGGGGAGAAGAATCAAGGAGTTACTGGGGATTGAATTTGAAATGAAGGTTTTGGGAGGTTAAAAATGGGTACTAAAATACTTAAAAGGGTCTGCCACCATTGGAATAAAGTATGTTGATGTGGGAAGCAAAGCAAGAGTGGTAGGTTTTGTAGGTAAGTGACTTGGACAAGAGATGGTCTTTAATTGGTTATTTGTTCTAGTTTGTTGGTGGACGTGTTGGCTAGAAAGCTAATTTGCAGAGACTTGTGGCACTATTTTCAACCGAGGCTTAATGTGCAGCTACCACTGAAGCTATGAAAAGCTCTCTAGTTAAGGGAGTTAGTGGAGGAGTTGGGATGAATGCAGAGAGCAATAGAAGTGTACTGTGATAATCAGGGGGAAGTACACTTGTCTAGGAACCCTTAGCATCATGAAAAGACTTCATTTCATCAAGGATGTAACAGAAGATAAGCTGGTGTAGCTAAAGAAGATTCACACAAGCAAAAATTAATCTGACATCCTCACAAACGTAGTCCCATCACACAATTTTCACTGTGTAAAAGCTTGGTGAACATAAAAGAGGGTACTAGCAATGGACCAATGGATAAAGAACAAGTGGAGAGATGTAGAGTTGCAGAATTGGCATTCTTCTTGGCACCAAGTTAGAGTTTTGTTGTTATATGGTACCAAAGAAGAAAAAATACACCTCTTGTACATGGACCAATAGTCACTCTAATATTGTACACCTAGGATTATGTAGTCTGATGTTGTAACTAACAACAATAAAAATAATGCCTAGGGATCTCAATTAGTGTAACTAATTCACAAACAGAAAGATACGCACTCAGAGAGCAAGAGTGATGGAGATAATCATCGTGTAGCTAGTGGTGAGTGGGTGATTCTTGAGGTGGAGAAAAAGGCTATCTTCACTAGTGTGAAGACGAATGTAGAGGAAATCTTGTATGAATACCAAGGTGTAAACTTGATACATGAATATACAAGGAGTTTCTGCAAAGTGTGTGCATTGATGTGCGATGATCATTGACTGGTTTAATGCTTGGTGTTAATTTCAGTAAGAATAGATTAGTTTCATAATCATATTAGGATTCTCTATAGTAATTGCTATATATACATGCATAATAAAACATCAGGTATACGTTACACGGTGGCATGAACTCTACTCTCTCACCCTAGTCTCGTAAACTATGTGCCTCCTCTGACTTGATCGTTGGGGGCCGTACGTGACACCCTCCTCCAAGGGGTTGCACACAGCCGTGGATTTAGGATATTAACTACACCATATAAACACAAAAAAAAAATTGTACTTTCTTCTCATTTAGTATAATCCTCACTTTAATAATTATATTAATAATAATTAATAATAAAGAGCTAATATAATCAAAAGTATGTATTTTATTTTTTATTTAATGAAAAAAGATGTTCATTTCTATCGTCGGAGTATAAACTTTAAATTATCGAGTCTCTTGAATAATAAAGGTTTAAAATTTAAAATTTAAAAAAAATATCTTATTTTTTCATATAATTTGTTTATAATTTTATAAATATTACACCTAAAATTATAAGAAATTGATATTTTCAAAACAGAAAACACTAATATCAAAACACTGGTTGCAACAAATTTTAATCATTTTATTCGTGATCACAAGTTCTCCTCCATAACTATGAAGAAAACAACAACATGATGGATTTCTTGCTTATTATATCAATTATTGAAATTGGAGTTCAATTTCAAATATTGGTACAAAAGCATCTTTATTTCGATTACTACATTTAAACATTAATTGAATTGCAATATATAGCTTATATTTAAATATATGATATATTTGCCGTTGTCTTGATTTATAATTTTGCTTCGTATACAATAAAATTTTTATTGAAAAAAAAAAAAACTAAAGTTGAATCACAGGTTACAGTAGACTAGAAGGGTAGAGCTAGTTTTTCGAAAAGTCAAAAAAGCAAACAATTCACGGGTTCTTTCATTTTATTTAACGTTTTCCAAAAAGTCAAAACTCTAAAACACACGCATTAGAGAGTCGAAAATGCTATATGCAAAATTAACAATGTGGACCAGACCTTTATGATAATTTATCTAATAAAAGTTTATAAATATTGTATAATGTAATATTATTATAAATATAAATAAATTTATATATCTATATCTATAAGTTATGATTGTAACTATAATATATAAAAATATTCTTCCTTAATTTCCTTGGCAAACACTCATTTGATTTTGTGGTCAATTTCCCACCTCTTACACGTTGCAGTTTTCAATAGTTCCCATGGTTTTCTTTAATAGGGCATTTCTCCCAAATTATTCATTTTTTAATATACTTTACACGAATTACATTATTTACTTTCTATACCTTTCATATATATATTTTTTTAAAAAAATACATTGCAATGAAATTAAAATGAAATTAAAAGTTCAAGAAAATGAGAAACCAGCTAAAACAATAATAAATGATGCAATTGTGCTTCATTTTATAACTAACAAACTTGGATTAAAACAAACAACACGAAGCTTAAGCTAGCTAAAAAGAAATCACAATACAATTAACTGGTTAGATCTCTATCTAAGTTTATGTGTGATCCAATTTGCTTCTCGCAAATTGATTTATTCAGATATGTTCAACAACAAATCGGTTAGTAGGAAATAAAAAAACTATTTCATATTACCAAATTAGGAAGAGAACCTTCATCTTCTCCAAGCATAAACTTGCAAAGTAAAACCAGATGGACCATTACACAGCTCGCTTTCTTCAACATTAGCCCACTCCATCACCGACGAACTGCCGGCAGAAGATCCCACAGACGACATCGAAACAGACGAAGACAAGCTCATCTTCTCCTGCATCTTCCTCCATTCAATCCCATTCATCCCCAAATTCCAATTCTGCTGATTTGCCCACAAACCCATCCCATTTTTATCATTCCAGTTACTAATCACTTGATTATTATCATCTTCTTCTACGAATCTGAACATAAAAACTGCGTGACCATCGTCGTTTTCATTCTCAAATAGCCAATTATACACGTCCCATGAGATCTGTACTGGAACTCCATCAATTTCAATCCTCTCATTTCCTCTAAATTTCCACTTCAATCGCTTAATCTGCAAAACACTTTTGTTATCAACACTGAAATTCAACCTAGTGAAATGATTGTACCCACAATCTATCTGGATCTCCCTAACTTTTCCACCAAATTTAGCTCTTGTAGAATAAACTTTATGGGCAAAAACGTGTTCTCTTTTCAACATAAGAACTTGGGTACTTTGAGTTTCTAAGGCTTTAGTCTTGGCATATGCTGCTTTAGTCAAGTCACCAACAAGAAGGGTCATTACTTTGTCAACAACAACGGCGATATAGAACCCAGATTGGGGTTCGGACCCAGATCCGAACTTAGCTTTTGATAGGTCCCAAAAGATTAAAATGTTGGGTGATAGCTTCTTAGATCCATGTTTCTTCCAGAAAATAAACGGTTTGATGTGGAGGTGAAAAGAAGGAGAAGAAAGGGGAGGTGGAGAGTCAAAAGCATGGTAGAGAAGATGAAGATGGAGAGAGCGACCAAGGAAAGAGCGAGACCAAGTGAGAGAGAAGAGAGCAAGGTCGGTGTGGTAGAGACATGTGGTGAGATTATGATTGCCGGAGATTTGAGCCGGCAATGATGGTGCCGGCGGTAGAGGGTCGTTTTGATTGGAGGGTTTGAAGCAAGAAGGGATGGGAGAGGAATTGCGGGACATTTGTTGTTTCTTTTGCTATTTGTTGGATTCTCTTTGTTCACTCTGATTGTGTCTAGTATGCGTGAAATGCGAATCGAGTGGTTTGGGGTTTATAGGGTTTGTGGGTTTTTTTTTTTTTTTTTAACCTTGGATTATTTAGAGATGCTGAAAGAGAAGAGAGACTATTGATTTATTAAGGATTATTGGTTAAGATTATTCAGAGATAAAAAAAAAATTATGTTACATCTTTTTAATAATATTATTAAAATTTATAATTATTAAAATAAAAAAATTTATACAAATTTTAACATTACAAAACTAATTATTTCATATTATTTTATATCCTATATTATTCAATAAGATTTTTTAAATTAAATTATGATAATTTTTATTCATTAAATATTAATATCTAATATCCTCTCATTAAATTATATTTAATATTGTTGTTTATTAATATTTTATTTTTATTATTATAAATTTAAAATTTATTTTTTTAATCTCTCTTTTTTTATATATAGTTGTTAAATTACATTTTAACTTGTTCAAGAACCAATCCATGAATTTTAAATTATTAAAGATAAAATCAGTTGTTTATTTATTTTAATACAAGGCATCTAGCTAAACTTCAACAAAGGAAACACTTGTGGTTTCATACCGTATGAAACATCGGAGATTTGGGGTTGAAGCGAAAACAAATTATTGAATAAAAAAAAAGAATAAACAAAGAAAGACTTTTCTTTACTATCCAAGAACTAAATTGTAAAGTGGGGTAAAATCAATTTGGACGAGCACAACACACACAGTTATATTTTTAATATATTTCATATAGCTCGTTAATTAAAAGTGTTATTAAAATATTATTCATCAATAGAATTTATAATTAAACATATTTTTAATATCCGAAAAATAAAATTTTTAGTGAATCATGGGAAATCTTACCACTGTACAATAAATATAAATTTTAAATTAATTTTTTTTAAAATATGCTAATTTAGTACGTAGCAAATAAGAGTCTTTTAGACGGATGATTTTGAAAACTAACTTTTATTTATTAAAATGTGATTTTTGATTTTATATATTAAAAATTAAATTTGTAAACAAAAGATCAATAAAGATAAAATAAAATATAAAAATTATGTTAAATATTTAAATAAAATAACGATTATAATTTTATTCTCTACCATTAACATGCAACAAATCAACAAAAATATATCATAATCTCGTATTCTTTGATCGTATTGATTTAGAAAAATTCATAAACATCTCTTATTACATATTTATTGAGTTAAATAAGTTTTTTATCTAAATTATTTTGAATAGATAATCTTAAATAAATTTTCTAAATTTAATCAATCAAAAACATTCAATTTCAAAAAATAAATTAAATCAAGGTTATACATATATGCTTACATTAAGTATTAATTCTCGTTACAATTTATCACTAGTTGTTTAAATTGATCAAACTATTACACAATTAATTAAATTGATTTACGATAAATTATTGAATCATTTAATTATATACTTAAATAATTAATAAAATTCATAAAAAATTTAAAAAAAAATTAATACGTAATCAAAAATAATAAATTTTTTGAATATAATACAGATTTAGAGAAATTTAGATATAAAATTTATAGAATGAAACTTGAGACCGAGAAGAGGATTAAAAGCGACAATCAAATATTTAAATATCAAAATTAAAAACAACAATCTTAAGTTTACTTATAATACTTATAACAATTTGATATTTTGTTTACCGGTTTAGCTTTTTATTATATAAAATTATAGTTGAAGAATTAATAATTACGTTATTTAATTTTTATTTTATTAATTTTATAGTCATTTTTATCTATAAAATTGATATATCAATATCAATTTAAAAAAATATAAATTTAATTATTTATCATGTTATCATTTTTTTAAAATAAAAAACCTAAATTATTATAAAAATGAAAAATAAAATAAACTGTTATTCTTAATATAACAAAAAATTTAGAAGAATAAAGAAAATAGAATTTTAAAAACTTATAATTATTAAAATAATATAATTTATATTCAACTCTTATATTTTTATTATTAAAAAAAGTTTATCATATCATTTTATTATAAATACTATCTAATTGGATATCTTTTAGATCAAATTATAAAAATTTAAACATGTTTAATATTAAATAATATTCAATTAAAATATATTTAATAATTGTTATTTTTATCATTATAAGTTTTAAATTTGTTATTATAAATTATAAACTTTTTATTTATTATTTTAATTTTAAAAAAATACGGTGACGACGATATATATCATTAAAGAGATTCAAGTCTACGCTTATAAAAATATGGTACACACTATTTTACCTCTTCAACTTGGGAGAAGGGTCAAGTGGGGTTGAAAACTTTAAATAACGTAGAAAGTTCTCATTTTCCTACAGGAGAATATAATTAAAATTTTAAATTATTTTTTAAAATTATTAAATTAATATCTTTAAAATTTATAATAATAAAAATAAATTTATGATATTACAATAATATAAATTATTATTAATTTAAAAATATTTCATTAATAACTATTTTTTTAAATAATAACATTAATATGTAATTAATAATAAAGATAAAATAGATATTTTATATATTTTTATTATAATAATATTATTATTCTAAACATAATATTTCTTAACACAATACTAATTTACATCATTCTTACTTTAAAATATGGGTGTTATATCGTTATAAATTTTTGAAATATTATTTTAAATATTTTTTCAAGTTTGTTTAAAAAAAATTGATTAAGAGAATGTTCTCATTAATTATTCTTTCTTAATTATATTCTTGACAAAGGGAGTAATTCAGGGGAAAAATGAAGAGGAGAAAAGAAAGAAAGAAGTTGTTGTGGTGTGTTAGAGAAAGGGGAAAAGAGAGGAGGGTAAATTAATGGAATCTATTTTTGTAATTACTACTAGTCTTTTCACTTATTATTGTTTATTAAATTTTCATAAATATTTAATAGCATTATTTTTTAAGTTATTTTTATTGCAAGTGAAAAATTAAAGTTATTAAAGTGGTTTCTAATATCATTTTTAAATAAAGAATTTATTATTTTATTATTTTATCAATTAATAAATATATAATAATTATTATTTTATTAACAATATAATTTAAATATAATAGAAACATTAATATTTTGTCAAGATATTGATAATACATATATAACTTTATTTAATAAATAATTCAAATATAATATGATAACTTATTAACTTATTTAATTGATATTTTTAATTAATTTTAAGTATACACGTTAGAATAACGTCATTAAATTTAATAAGAATTTATAAACATATTTTATTTAAAAATATTTATAATAATTTATTACTTATTAATTAATATATGATATGATATTATCTTGATATAAATCAATTATTTCGATAAAATATAATCTATTTATAAATAAATTAATCTAACTCGATCCACTCATTAAATAAATAATCATTACTTATATAATTAATATCTTTAATACGATTAAAATGATTATATTATATAAAATAAAAATACTTTTATATTTATCAATATAAAGAAAAACTAACAAAAAGCTATCATATACATAAAACAAAACCTCTATTCTCTTCCCTTTTTTTCCTCTCTATTTTTTGTGCTATTATATTTTATATCTACCTACCCTTTTTGTCGTTTTTTTTCTCTTTTAAAATAAATATACATTTTATTTATACACAAATAAATATTAAATATCTTTAAAATAAATACACTTATATATATATATATATATATATAAATAAAATTAAAATAAATATACTTTTTATAATTATAAAATAGAAATAACCAATGAAAATTACAATGGTTATTCTCCCGCTCAATTATTCGTTACTTTTTTACATACAAATAAATATCAAAATATATTTAAAACAACTATAATTTTTATTTATACATATAAATAAATGCCAAATATCCCTAATATATATATACTTTTATAAATAGTTATTTTGTTAGTTTTATTATATAACGTTTTGTTTATTTCTTACTTTTTTTCAATTTTTATCTATTTTTTTAATACACAAATAAATATCAAAATTTACTTATATCTCATTCATTTTTTTATTTTTCATTAATTTTTTATTGTTCATTGGTTATTTTTTGTATTTTTTCTTATATAATAATAAATACCAAAATTTCCTTATATACTTATCACAATTGAAAAATCATGTTTAAAGTCCTTATATAACTTTATTAATACTATTATATTTTATGTAACTCATACGGGTCGAAAACTAGTTAAAAAAATCCAACTAGTCAACCACCAAATAACACAATAAAAATGTCAAAAAACTATTCAAAAAATGTTTTTATTTTATAGATATTTTGATATTAATCGATGTAAAAAAAGTAAAAATAAAAGAAACATCGATAAATATATAATAATATTAACCATAAATAATAATTTTTATTGTTTTAAATCTTTATTTGATAAAATAAATACAAGTAAGTTTTTAAATATAATTTTTTAGGTTACTTTTATTAAGTGATTTGTCACAATGTTTACCAAACTTTTATAACTTCAATTAATAAATAAGTCAAATATAACATAACAATATATGAATTTTTTTAATTAATATTTTACTATCTAAGAATTTAATCCTACTTGAACATGATAGACACTACTTGATTGAATTTAAGAAGCATTTTACTTAAAAATAATATATATTAACTCACTCTTCCACATAATATATAACATGATCTTAACACAAAAACGAATAATTAAACAAAAAATATGATTTGTTTGTAAGTCTTGATCTACTTATTGAAATAGTGATCATAAACAGAATAAATTGTTACAATTAATGTGATTAAAATAATGTAAAAAATAAAAGGATGCAATATACCAAAGGTTCATTTTTTTAAAATCATCACTTAATTATGTAATCTATAGGTTAGGTAATATTATTATTTTATTATAAAAATAAATATTTTTATTCCAATAATTATTAAGATAAGTATTTCAAATCCATAAAAAGTAATAAAATAGAATATTTATAGTTCTATAAAGATGATTAGTTTTTACACTATAATGCTTAATATTTATACAATATAGGACTAGAGATTCCAACTCAAAAATTAAGGAATTAAAGTACTTAGTTGTACATAATAACGAGATTATTATCACTTTTTTCCAAAATAAAAATACCATAATAATTATTTATAAAATTATATTTATTATATAATTTTTTTAGTATTTATTAGTGTATGAAAAAATAAAAAAAAAGTAAAACATAATCCACTAGTAAAATAACACAATAAAAATATCAAATAATTATTATCAAAATATGTATTCTGATATTAATTGATGCACAAAAATAATAAAATAAAATATAAATAAAAAAAGCGAAAAAAAGCCTAACATCAAACTGACACAATAAAAATACAAAAATAATTATATATATATATATTGGTATTTGTTAGTGTAAAATAATTGATAAATTTTATTCTTTTAAAAGAAAAACTTATATATATAGCCCAAGTATTATCATTGATTTGCTTTAAATTTTGCTTAAATATTTCAAGTTGATCAGTTTTACATTTAATGTTGGTGTAGCCACTTTTCTTGTTATTTGTTTTCTTAAATAATATTTTTAATATTTTTTAAAATTTATAATTTTATAACTAATATTTTTTTTATACAATTCATATATTTTTACTATAAAAAAATTTAATTCAAAATTTTATATTAATTGTCATTCAGATAAATATTGTTCATATTAAAATTTAATCAGTTAGTTTGATTTAATGTTTAATCCATTTAATATTACTTTAATTTTTCTAATTTTAGTATTTTATTTTATATAATTTTCCTTATTTCTAAAGGCAGCATTTCGTGTAAAATATGAAACTGGATTTACGTACATACGTAAGAGAAAGCATTATTTAAACACTGTCAAATAATAAAAAAGGATTCGATCAAAACTAAAAAAAGGCTAAAATTGCTAATCAAATTCACAATGGGGTGTTCGATTTTAATATTTAGCTTGGATTTTGATTTCAAGCTTGGGTGCTTCATATACTATATATTATGTTGATGCAATTTATGAATTTATGGGGATGAAGTAGAATCTAGTGGTCTATTTTTTTATCTTAAAAAAACATAATCGTTTATTATTATTTTTTTTATGGAAGGGAGAGTTTTTTTATTACAAGAGTTCTCAATCTAATATATCTTTAATTTCATTTAGTTTGTTTCAATAAAAACATTTTATAATATGTACATTATATCGAGATTTAGGTCTAGTGTATTTTTCTTTCACTTAAATTTCGATATAGTGGTAATTTAGGCATGTTTTTGTTATATTTTAGTTTGTTTTGTTTCTAGATATAGATCTATATCTTTTTGTTTATATATTTATGCATTATAAAGAATAAATATCTCAATATATGAATGATGAAAATTGATCGAAGATTTGTTATTTCGTAAATGAGAAGAGTAGTACGTATTTAGAGAATTGAAATAGTTAAAAAAGAAAGCTCTTATTGTGTTATAGATAATTTTTATTAACCCTTATAATAATTTGGTATATTTTTATTTTATTAATTTAATTATTTTTTATTTTTTATTTAAATAAGTGAAATATTGATTTAAAAAAAAAAGGGATGAATTTTGTCGAAATAAGTTTATGTATTTATAATCAAATGATGGTGGCTATTATTCTTGATAGTTGGACGATATTAGACTATTAATCTTCTTCTCCATCTTTTGGTTATGATTTATGAAAATAGGGTTAAATATTATTTTAATTAATTATGGGAAATCTTATGAAAATTTGAATTTTTTTTAAAAAATAATACTATTATAATTTATAAATATAAAAATAATATTTTTAAATCGAACTCATATTTTTCAATATTTAGAAAGAAAAAATATATAATACATTTTTTACATTAAAAACCATTCAATTAAACTACTATAATTTTGACTCACTTCTTCTTCTTCTTTTTTTCAAATAAAAACTTCACCGAGAAAGGTCCGAAGAGATAACATCAAAGCCCATTTAGAACATCAATTATATGATGGAGTAGGTAGCTTTGATAATCACTCAATTTTATTTTTTAATTATTTGATTGGATCCATTTCAAACATAGGAAGAGCATGTTATTGAGAAATCCTTGAGGAAAGTCAATAATAATCACTCGGATTTTTTATTAAATAACACAGAGAGAGTTCATAGAAGCCACACAGATTATATATTTTTTTTATCAAAATTTTAAAATATGTTTTTTTTCTAAATTTTTTAATTTTTAAAAAAATCAATTAAATAAAAATAATATTATTTTAATAATTTTTTATTAAAATATTATTTTTGTGATTAAAATATGATAAAATATAAACCATTATTGAAATTTAGTATGAAATTATTTAAGAAAAATAAAAAATAATAATATTTTAACATAAAATTATTTAAATATATAATTTTTACTTTTTAAAAATAAAAATTAATAAAATATTAAAATAAGAATAATAATAATAACCAAATATTATGTTAAAAAATTTATATTAATTATCACTTTATTACGATTAAATTATCAAATTTTAATAGTATTTTAATTAATTAATAGGAAGAATAATATTAAAAAATAAAAATTTATTAAAATAATATAATTTGTTTTTAATGTAATAATTCTTTTAAAAAATGAGTAATTATAAAACACATTTTTTTGAATTTAAGATAGTAAATGCATATTAAAATGTAATTAATCCGAAAGAATTGCATGATAATTTTCTCTAAATGTTAACAATTGAACGTGAAATTTTGAATTAATATATTGTTAACGATATATCAAGTATTTAGCACGAGGGTGGCTGATGAAAGATATGATAAAAGTAATATGTTATATATATTTCGTTTTGTTAATATGACTATATATAAGACAAAAAAAAATCAAATATATTTAATTCATATATTATTATTCTTTTAATAAAAAATATCTTTTTATTATTTTAAATTAAAACATTATTAGGATTGATCTGATTTGTAGAGAGAGAAATTAGAGAGAAGTCAGAACAATTAACGGAATGTGTGGATCTCTTAGTGAGTATATATAAATATATATATATATATATCGAGTTTTACATGTACAATGTCGATTACATAAAGTGTATACATTATAGCATGTCAAAGGGGTATAAGAGTAAAGCAAAATACATTTAAACCTTGAGGTCGACTAACCCATGGCTCGGGTTGACGTCTCAAGGCTCTTTACGCATGATGTCGAGCTCTTTCTCAACATCTATTTATGAGAGGTGTTGGACACAATGGTCCACACGGTATGGAGCTCTACATTTTTTTGAGTTTGAGGTGATCAATTCTTTGAGGGAAATCGTTCTACCTTCTCTAAGGATGTGGTGATCAACTCTCTTTGAGGGAGAGAGCTCTACTTGGTATAAGCTCGAAGTGATCAACTCTTTTTGAGAGAGAGCGCTCTATTTTTTCTGAGCTTGAAGAGATCATCTCTCTTTGAGAGAGAGCGCTCTACCTTTTCTGAGGACAAGGTAATCAACTCTCTTTGAGGGAGAGTGCCTTATCTTTTCTGAGCTCGAGGTGATAAAATCTCTGAGGGAGAACATTTTACCTGGTTGGAGCTCAAGGTGATCAACTCTCTTTGAGGGAGAGTACTCTACCTTTTCTAAGCTTAAGGTGATCAACTCTCTTTGAAAGGGAGCATTCTACCTTTTATGAGGACGAGGTGATCAACTCTCTTTGGGGGAGAGAGCTCTACCTGGTTTGAGCTCGAGGTGATCAACTCTATTTGAGGGAGAGCACTCTACCTTTTCTGAGGATGAGGTGATCAACTCTCTTTGAGGGAGAGCGCTCTACCTGGTCTGAGCTCTAGGTGATCAACTCTCTTTAAGGGAGAGCACTCTACCTTTTCTGAGCTTCAGGTTATCAACTCTCTGAGGGAGAGTGTTCTACCTTTATTGAGGACGAGGTGATCAACTCTTTTTGAGGGAGAGTGCTCTACCTGGTCTGACCTTGAGGTGATCAACTCTTTTTGAGGGAGGGCGCTCTACCTTTTTTGAGCTTGAGGTGATCAACTCTCTAAGGGAGAGCGTTCTAACTTTACTGAGGACGAGGTGATCAACTCTCTTTGAGGGAGATCGCTCTACCTTTTCTAAACTTTATGTGATCAACTCTTTGAAGGAGTGCGTTCTACCTTTTCTCAGGATGAGCATGCAATATTGGGGAAGAACGATTACTTGTAACAAATCCCCTAATATATATATATATATATATATATATATATATATATATATATATATATATATATATATATATATATATATATGGTTGGTACATGAAGATGGTAAAATAAGGTGCATCATAAGTGTAAGGTACTTCTTGTCTCCAATCGATAGATTTCACATCTCATTTGAATTAATAGACTGTACTAGACATCTACCTTAATACCCTTTTTTTAAAGAGGCCTATATTGTGGTTGCTACTTGGGAGTGGCCTCTTTCATAGTGGTGTTATAACAACTTCTGGCCTTTTCTTGGTCTCCCCTTATCTCCTTTATGCCCTCCTAAGCCAGGAATTTGATGACTTGATGGAAGGTGGACAAAACTTCCTTCATCTTATGTATCCCTAGCCTGCCCAGGATGGTGTTGTAATGAGCTGGGACATTAGTTACCATGAAAGTGGTCATCACTATAGATCATTTAGCCATGACAGGTAGCACCATGGTTCCAATTGCATAGGTGGTACTACTGTTGAATCTCACCAGAGGTAGCTCTCTTATTGCAATATCACATTCTTTTATGCCTAGGGCCCTTATTGTTGATAGAACAAGAAGGTCGACTGAGCTCCTAGGGTCAATCATGATCTGAAAAACATCATAGGATCCTATTCTTAAAGTGATTACCAAGGGGTTTTTCTGGGGAGATGAGGCCTCATCCATCTCAATGAAGGTGATTTTAACTGAAGACCTCTTTTTTCCAGATTATAAACATGTAGGGAACTGTATAAGTCTCTGGCGTACCTTTTACACGAATTATTGGAGGCCCTATTGAGCCCGAGCCTTCCATGTATGGTATGGATAGTCCTTATATTGGGCTTATTGTAGGGTTCTATCCCACTATCTGACGGAGTAGGTAGCTTTGAAGTTTCACATTTGGGTTATCGCACCCTCCTCTATTGTTGCTTCCTACGAGGTCTTTTAAATATCCCCTGACCAATAGATCCTCTATTTATTTTTTTAGATGCCTATAGTCTTTCATCTTATAGCCTAGATCCTTATGAAAGGCACACCATTTAGATGGGTTTCTAAGAGAAGCCCTTATTTTTTTAGGGTCATTTAACATTTAGCTCCTCCTCCATTCTCAACACTACTTGAGCAATACTCACTCTTAGGGGTGGACCCCTAAAGGGATCTAGTGACCTTCCCCAAGGAACCCTATCCTAGACCATTGGCTACTCCTTATATGATTTGGTGTGAAGCGCTTATTTTTTTTATCATATTGTCTTGATTAGCTCTGTCTAGGCTCATCTTTCTTTTCTCTTTTTCTAGTGCAACCTCCATAGCTGCCAATACTACTTTTAACTATACCTAGCTCTCTTTTCAAATTTACAAATTTTCTCGCCTCTTCATAAGCTTCCTCCAAATCTTGTGGGACCGTCTTGGTTAGTTCTACAAAACAAATCAGAATCCTTTAGGAGGCCTCTATCGCAATAGAGCTCGGATAGTCTAATATCTCTAGCCTTTATTCTCTAAACCTTCTCATATATTCTTCAGTAGACTTACCACTTCCTTGGGTCATTGAGAAAAGGTGGTCTGACTCCTTCCTCAATGGCTTATTGTAGGCATAATTGGTGATAAATAACCTGAAAAACTGTGAGAAGGATGTTATGGTACGGGGTGCCCGGTTATTGAACCACTTATGTGCACCATCACATAGGGTGGTAGCAAACAGCTTACACATCATGACGTCTCTCTTGCCTTGAGTGAGGCTAACAGGGCCGATAGTCATCTTGAAGCATTGCACATGAGTTATTGGATCTTTGGTCCTTTCATAGTTTAGGCATTTGGGAGCAATGAACTTGGGCAGTGGCTCGTCATACTCTATTTCATTAGAAAAGGGGAGGACACACAGTTGCTCATAGTCCCTATCCACATCATAATGGGTTTTTCCTTTTTCATGTCTTTCATTGGCTAGTTTTAAGGCCTGGTCTTGCTTTTTGTTAGCTTCTTCCAATGCCTAAAATCGCACCTCCTAGCTTTTTCTCTACTACAACCACTGGCCGTTCTAGGTCTCGTCGAATTAGAAAAGGGGTGTTCTTCAACTTCCTATTTACTCTGGTTAAGCTTGAGCATGATGCGTTATAGTCTATTTCTACCAATAAGGTTGGAAATTCAATCATTGGAGGTTCCCCCACCTAATTGGAAACACAGTGACCTATTTTCTCACATAGTCTCCTCGAGTTCTCTTCTTAACTCGAGAAGTTGACAAGCCAACTCTCTATGAGAGATAGTCTCCATTCTGGCCTTGCCATAGGTTGGTGAGGTGTTGTCTAGTGCTATGGTTACTTCCTCATTTCGTAGTTTTAGTTGACCTTCAGCATGTGTCATTGCCATGGTGATAAGGAACAATTGATCATGATTCTGGGGTTAACTAGTAAGTGGAACAAATGTTTAGTCTTTTAAGTCACTCTCAAAATTTGGGGTGAATCTTAGAAAATATGGGGTTATAAGCTAAAGCTTGACCTTAGAATCTGAGCCCCGCGGTGGGTGCCAAAATGTTGGGATTGGTTTGATTTATAGAGAAATAAACTAGAGAGAAGTCAAAGCAATTAATGAAATGTGTGGATCTCTTAGGGAGTCCATGCATATATAGAGTTTTACATATACAAATATTGGTTACATAGGGTGCACACGTCACAACGTGTTAAAGAGGTATAATAGTAAAGCAAAATACATTTAAAACTTGAGATCAACCAACTCATGGTTCAGGCTGACGTCTCAAGGCTGGGGCTGATATGCCTTAAGGCTCGGGCTAACGTCTTAAGGCTCAAGCTTTACAAAGGTGAGATGGTAGGTCATTCTTTATGCCCAAACAAACATTATTTGTATTGTTATGAATGATAAAAATTTGCATTATTATTTATTGAATCTATATACACGTTTATATTTTTTATGTTATTAGATTAGGAAGCAAAAATCAAATATTGTGATAGGGGATTTAGGATTTAATTTCATTTTTAAGAGTTTGAATAATAAATGAAAAACCACAAATATTCCTTCCTTAAATCGACATTGGAAATATACTTGTCATTTTTTATTAAATGATTCATGCACTTGCGAGAGTTTTACAAATATAAAACCAAAGTATTTCCAAAATCGGCATTGCTAACTGATCGCCACACAAAATGTGTGTACAATGAATACGCAAGTATACGTATCGCAACAAGTAATATAATGATAAGAAAAAATCGTTTATATAGAGATTATTTTAATAAAAACTAATTTTTAAAAATAAAAAAATATAAGAATCAATTTTTTTATATGTTTTTTTTATATTTTTAAGGAAGTAAAATTAAAATAACTATATAAAAGTAAATAGCAATAAGTAATTAAATCAGATTTTGTAAGTAAAAAGATATACGAGAAAATATCTAAGAATACTTAATCACCTAATTTTCTAAACATGCAAATCGTTAAAATCCTCCCAATATAATTATCAATTAATTAAACGATCAATTGAATCTAACTTAACATGTATTCATCTCTCAAGTAAACTACACATTATATAGTAATTAATTTAATCACACTCTTATGCCAGTTAAATTGCATACTACTAATTAAGTTCATCAATTATGGATCACATACATAAGAATCATACATCTCTGCTTAGAAACTATGCATGTTATTTAATCAAGACAAACAATTAAATAATTCTCTCAAATATATTTAATTACCTCTATAGATAAATTATTGGCTAAAAAATTAATAGCATACAAATTAGATTAAATAATATAGTTAAATTAAAAATATAATTAAGGTAAAATATTAACTTCTCACATGGTGAAAATTGGGTTCATAAGATCCCTAGATTAATAAATTAACTACACATAATTGTGTTCATGAAGCTCATGTTTTTCATAAAGAAAGACATAAAAATTTATAAAGAAAAGAGTAGAAGAACAAGTACAATCAATCTCTTGAATTGTAGAATTAATCTCCTCTTGAATCTCCACCAAAATTGTATTCTTATTGAAATTTTCTATATTTTAGCTCCAAAAATTGTCCAAAATTATGCTAATGGAGGCCACTTAGGGTTTATGGAGTGATTAGGGGCTTAAATATTGCTCAGGTGCAATCTGGACTATCAGATTAGCTTCAAATCAAGGGCTACGATCAAAACAAGCAAAACTAACAGTTCAAGCCAATCACAGAGTGACATGTGGCATTAGAAATTCACTAGGTGAATAAGGGAGCGACGCGTGGCAAGGAAGACCGGTCAGAGTCAACGTTCGCTAAGTCAGCAACACATGGTGCGACGTGATTCACGGACACAGATGGCATGGTGCACGGGTGCAGTGCGCGCAACAATGGCATAGAGACATGTGGCTTGGCACGTTGACCAATTTTTGAACTTGGATTGAATGCCATTTTGACACATGGCACGTGTTTCATTCTCCTCACACATGGCATAACATGATTCGCTCTCCATGCTTGTGTGACGTCCACATGGCTTGCCCAATCAGCTCCTCTACTTGTGTGGCATGCCACATGGAAACTCTTGATTGGTCATGCGTTAAAAATTCATAAAAATCCTAAAAAATTCCAAAAATTATATTTTCACCCATTTTCACCAAAAACTTATATTTTAATATTTTTGGCCATAAAAATACTATTTATTGAATAAAAAAATAAATATTAAGTAAAAAAGTGCTCTAATGACTCTACTTTCATAGAGTCATCACTAATCCGATGTCGATTTTGTTTCATCAAGTTTTTGGCGCCATTGCCGAGAAGAAATAGAATTTTTAAATTATTTATCAAAATTTTAAAAACTTTATTTTCTTGTAAGTATTGTGATTTTTATTTTTAGTATTTAAGTTCATAAAAAAAATAGATGTGAGATATAATTTTAATTGATATCTAAATTCTTTATCATACAAAAAATATATATAAAGGAATAAGAAAAAAAAATGAAAAAAATGAAAAATAAAATAAAATAATATAATAAACAGATTATAATAAATAAATAAATATAATAAAAAGAAAACTAAATGTGTAATAACATGAAAAGTAAAAATCCGAGGGAGTTTTGTTTAGAAGACTAGTTATTGGAAGCCTTTGTGCCACTAGTCTTTCGTGGAAAAGTTGCTATGTTTAGGAAAATGGTTTTTAAGAAGGCTTTGTCCCACCATTTTTTCATGGGAGCACCCTTGGTTAGTACTAATTATGTTATTTAACTTAGAGATTAACTTAAATTTTTTGCTTAGTAATTTTGTATTAAATACTATGTATATTTTTTCTAAATTTTTGTATAGTTATTTTATTATTCTTTTTCTTTTTAATTTACAAATATTTTAAATTTAGGATTTCAATAGTATATGCATGGTAGGAGATCCTTAGGAAACCATCTTATATCATACATAGTTAATATTCATAAATTTAAACAACTGTCCACAAGGTTGGATTCTAACCATTAGCCTATTTTTGAGCCAAACACAGAACCAAGC
This sequence comes from Hippophae rhamnoides, assembly GCA_033030585.1. Lineage (NCBI taxonomy): Eukaryota > Viridiplantae > Streptophyta > Magnoliopsida > Rosales > Elaeagnaceae > Hippophae > Hippophae rhamnoides. Next base: position 33,708,860 of record CM065435.1, on the reverse strand, counting down.
CTTAATCCTCTACTGGAACCAATAGAAATGGGAGAAACTCATATGTTTGGGAAACCACCATGAAGGAGTTTTCATAACCAGTAATTGGCAAAAAAAACTACCTCTATCCAGTTGGGTAAGGTTGCTCGGAATTATGAATTGAAAAGTATTCATTTTTCTATGCTTTCTTCATTCTATGGGCTGCCTAATGAAGATTCTCTTTCCTTCATTAGGGACTTCTATGCCATAGTCCAAACCTTCTCCCTCAGTATTCTAAACGAGGATCAACTTAGCATGAGGTGTTTTCCCTACACCTTGAAGAACAAGGCCAAAGCTTGGTTGATGTCACCCCTTTTAGGTTCTTTGATGACTTGGGTGGACGTTTACAAAAAATTAAAGGGAAAATTCTATACCCACCAAAAAACATCAAAGTTGAGAGCAAAGATTTCCACTTTCTCTCAAATGGAAGGATAACCATTCCATTAAACCTGGGATAGGTCAAATTGTTCCTCACTTAATGCCCCTATCATAGCTTTCCCCTATAGTTGTAGAACCAATTCTTTTATGATGGATTTAGAAAGCAATGTATATTCATTGTCGACAACGCTACTGGAGGAGCTATGAGAGAGAAGACAACCTCAGAGATGTACAACCTCTTTGATATGTTGGGTACAAATTCTCAACAAAAAATCTCATGAGTGAGATGAGCTGAAGTTCATGAAATCAATTCTATCAATGAAGTTCAATGAAACTTATTCAATTGACCAAGTAAGTATTCCTTCTCACTGCGCAAACTAATACCAACAATAAACATTGTGGTTTGTGTAGCAACATAGGACATGGTACTAAAGCCTATACATATCAAGAAGAAGCACCAGTTAGACCTAAACATGTTAATGTTTTGGGAGCATATCAACAGAGACTAAGATTCGACCACAATTTCAAATATCTACAATCCTAGGTGGAAAAATCATCCCAACTTTTCTTGAAGGAAAAACAACCCTTCTTTTTCCCAAAGCTTAAATCAGCTAGGCCAACAATTCCACCAACCCATTACAAGAAGCCTTCCCAATAAACCAACGCTAGAGGACAATTTAAATTCTTTTATTCAAGTCTATAGAGATAATCAATTTAAAACCAATCAACAATTGGACTTTATGGAAGCTTTTGTCAAAAAGATGGAAGTCCATGTGGAACAATTAGCTGAGCATTTGCAAAAACAAAGCAAAGACTAAATGAATGGTCAAATTGGATTAAACAAATTCAATGAAGAGGAGACATTGAGTTTGTTATTGTGAAATCTCTAAGCAACGTCTTACTAGAAGACGATAAATTTTAGTCCTAAGTGTGAGGTCACCCGTTATTGTATTTTCCTTTCTTTTAGTTTGTTTTGTTTTTATTTTAAGAATGTGCATAATAAAATTCAAATGAAATAATAAAAATTCATTTGTTTCAAAAATTGTGTCTATTCTTTAAATTCAGTATTGTAAAAAAAACTTAATTTATTAACTTAATTAACTTAGATTTACACTTAAATTAATTTATTAACTTTATTAATATAGATTTTCATTGAACTTAATTTATTAACTTAATTAACTTAGTTTTTCACTTAAAAAAATTTAGGTTCCTTGTGTCTTTTTTTAAGGTTATACATTTTGTCAAATGAGAAATTTTTCTTAGAGAGTTGTACTATTTTTTCAGTTTATGAGCTAGATGGTTATACGCAAGAGGAGGAGGATCAATATCAAGTACAAGTAGCCATGGGAGATTCTGGAGATAGGCAAAAAATAATCAAGGACTATGTATCGCCAATCATTGGCAATGCAACTTCCGACATACAATTGTAAGAGGCTTCAAGGAACTATGAATTGAAAATGATTCATTATTCTTTGTTTCCTACCTTTTACGGTATCCCTAATTAAGACCCTTTGCATTTCATTAGAGAATTCTATGCTATTGTCCAAACCTTTCCTTTGTAGAGAATTGATGAAGACCAGCTTAGGGTGAGATGTTTCCCTTACACCTTCAAGGATAAAGATTGGTCATGGTTCATTACTCTACAGTCGTGTTATGTAACAACCTAGGAGGTAGTTTAAGAAAATTTTATGGGTAGGTTATATCCCCATCAAAAAACTACTGATTTAATGACAAAGATAGAACCATTTTCTCAAATAGATGAAAAGTCCTTTCATGAAGCTTGGGAAAGATTCAAACTCTTTTTCATTCATTTTCCTTATTATAGCTTTCCATTGCAACTATAAAACCAATTCTTTTATGATGCATTGACACTGCATAGTCAATACATGGTTGATAAAGCTATTGGAGGAGCTTCGGGACAAAAGAACATAGAGGAAACCTATAGTCTCTATGAGCTGTTGGGTTCTAATTCCCAACAAAGAAGTACTAGAAGAAGGAGAATATGAGTCAATGAAGTTAGCTCCAGTAATGTGATGACCATGCAACTTGATGAATTGGCTAAGCAAGTGCAACTTCTCACTACCCATCAAATTCAAATTCAAGAGATGTATGAAGTGTGTTTTTCAGTTGGGCATGATGCTCGTAACTGTTCATATACTTGTGATTCTATTGTGGATTCCATGGAGGAAGTCAATTCCTTTCAATGGTACATCCAAAAACCTATAATCTCCCTAACCATCATTGGACATAAAACAATTACCAAGCCTACACCCAATGTCATACACTAAGGCCAAATAAAAACCACTCTTACCCACTAAATCAATCTTTTAAGCCAACCTTATAGCATAGCTTGAATGCATTAATCCAAGTTAGTCATGAAAACCAATTGATGAATAATCAAAGGTTGAGCAACATGGAGGCTTCAGTTAAAAGGATTGAAGCTAAATTTGGGCAACTTGCTGAACAAATGTAAAGGCAAGAACCAGGAAAGATTCCCACTCAACCCGAACAAGTGAAAGATGTAAAAACCATTCGAAGTGGTAAGGTAGTCAATACTAATTTACCTAAAATCTCTAAAGATCTACCTTGTAGTTCAGGTAATAAAGAATATGAAATTCTAGTCTCGCAAAAAGAAGAGACAAGTGCTAAATTTGACAAGCCTTCAGGAAAACGCATTGGGGAGTCATCCGAAATCCCCAAAATTCAAAAGACAACAGAACCACACCAGTTGAATGAATCCAAACAAGATAAGAAATTCTATGATATTTTTAATATTCTTTCTAAAGTAAATATTAATTTACCATTATTAGAAGTGATTATAATTATGCCCTCCTATGCTACGGTTTTCAAAGCGTTGAACACTAAGAAAATGAGGTATCAATTTAATAAGCGGGTAGTAGTATCAGAAATTTCTAGTGCTGTACTTCAGCACCAACTTTCCCCTAAGTTGAAAGACCTTGGAAGTGTTATCATAAACATAATTATGGGGGATATGAAGGTCGTTAAAGTAATTTCTTGATTTAGGTGCTTGTATAAACTTAATTCCCTAATCTATATTCTTATAGCTTGATTTAGGATATTTAAAACCTATAACTATGTCCCTTCAACTTGCAGATAGATCTCGTAAGTATCCAAAGGGAGTAGTTGAGGATATGCTGGTATAGGTAGAAAAAATGATAATACCTATTGACTTTGTTGTTCTTGATATGCAAGAAAATCCAACCTTGGACAGAGAGCACATAATACTACTTGGTAGACCATTTATGGCAACTACCAAGACTATTATTGATGTCCAAGATGAAAATTTGACAATGAAAGTCTTAGGAGAGATTGTTCATTTTAAAGTTTTTGATTCTTCACCTTTTCCTTCTATCTCTACCATCAATAAAATATTCAATGTTGAACCTTTGGATAATCTTGTCCAAAACACCTTTTCCCGAATTAGAATAGAAGATAAGCTTGAAATTGTTTTTAAACTTGAAGAGGTCGAAAAAGATTTAGACGAGGAAACTATGGGGTACCTTGAACAACTAGATAGTGATGAACTAATGACAAAATCTAGTACACTTTTAAATCTACCCAGTTCCCCATCTAGTAAAGAGACCAATCCACCTAAACTTGAACTTAAAGACTTACCTAAGCACTTAAAATATATGTTTTTGGGAGAAGAAGAAACTTATCTAGTGGTAATTTCTTCAACCTTGATCAAAACCCAAGAAAAGAAACTTATAAAAGTGTTTAATAAGTTTAAGAAATCCATAGGTTGGATTATCGGGGATATAAGAGGCATTAACTCTACCATGTGTATGCATAAGAATAACTTGGAGGATGGTGCTAAACCTATACAAGATGCCCAAAGAAGACTAAACCTAAACATGCAAGACGTAGTTACGAAAGAAATTCTTACACTGTTAGAAGAAAGAATGATCTACCCTATTGCCAATAGTAAGTAGGTTAGTCCAGTGGGTGTGGTAACTAAGAAATCTGGGATAATAGTTGTTAAAAATGACCAAATTAAATTTGTGTCTATTAGAATAATCATTTAATGGAGGATGTGTATAGATTTTAGGAAATTAAATTTATATACTAAAAAGGATCACTTTCCTCTTCCATTCATTGATCAAATGTTGGAAAGATTAGCTAGGCACAAATATTACTATTTTCTAGATGGATTGTCCGAATATTATCAAGTACCCATAGCACTAGAAGATCAAGAAAAAGGCTATATTTACATACCCTCTTGGGAAATTTTCTTTTCGAAGAATGCTATTTGGGTTATGCAATGCCCTCGCCACATTCCAGACGTGTTTGATGTCTATCTTCTCAAACATGGTGGAAAAATTCATTTAGGTTTTCATGGACGATTTCTCTATCTTTGGAAACTCATTTGATGATTGCTTACATAAATTGATTTTGGTTTTAGAAATATGCATTGGATGCAATCTAACACTTAGTTGGGAGAAAATTCATTTTATGGTTCAATAAAGGATAGTGTTAGGACATATTATTTCAAACAAGGGTATTGAAGTTGATAAGGAAAAATTTGAATTGATTTCCAAACTACCTCCCCCTACATCTGTTAAGGGGATAAAAAGCTTCTTAGGACATATAGAATTTTATAGACAATTTATTAAAGATTTTTCTAAAATTAGTCATCCCTTATGTAGCATGTTATCAAAAGATGTTTATTTTAATTTCGACGATGACTTCCTTATTGCCTTTAATACCTTGAAAGAGAAACTAACATCTACCACTATTAATATGGAATCAAACTGGTCTTTACCCTTTGAAATAATATGTGATGTTTCCAATTATGCTATTGGAGTAGTCTTGGGACATAGATTGGATAAGCGTTTGCATGTCATCTACTATGCTAGAAAAACACTCAATGATGCCCAAATAAATTATACCACCACTGGAAAGGAATTCTTGTCTATAGTGTCTTCTTTAGACTAATTTAGGTCTTATTTAGTAGGATTTAAAGTGATTGTGCATTTTGATTATGTTGTATTAAGATACCTATTAAGTAAACTGAATGCCATGCCAAAATTAATCATGTAGGTCTTACTCTTACAAGAATTTGACCTAGAAATCAAGGGTAAGAAATGTAGAGAAAACTTAGTAGTTGACCATTTGTCTAGGTTGATTTCTGACTTCAATTCTATTAAAGGTGAGAGTAAAGAAGATATAGTTGAAACCTTTCCTGATGAACAATTATTTTCAATAGGTCTAAATTGATGGTATGTTGATATTGTAAACTATCTTGCCACTGATGTTTTGAGACCTAACACTTCATATCAAGACAAAAAAAGGTTCTTTAAAACTATCAAGGACTATTTCTAGGATGACCCTTAATTATTGAAGATTGGTCAAGATCAAATCATTCAGAGATGTATACTTGAAGAAGAACATAAGAGCATTCTGACTTTTTATCATGAACTTCATTATAGGGGCCATTTTGGTGGCAAAAAGATAGCCCATAAGGTATGTATTATAGTCTGGATTCTTTTGGCCCACTCTTTTTATAGATGCTTATATGTTTTGTGCACAATGTGATAGATGTCAAAGAACATGAAACATAATTAAAAGAGATGAAATCCCTTTTACATCTAATTTAGTTGTTGAACTCTTCGATGTATAGGGAATTGACTTTATGGGTCCTATTCCCCCATCCAATGGTTTTCAATATATTTTGGTTGCTGTGGATTATGTATCCAAGTGGGTAGGATCTATCCCTACTAAAACCAATGATGCTAATGTTGTTGTAAAATTCTTTAGGGATTCAATATTTAATAGGTTCAGAACACCTAAAGCTAAAATAAGTGATGTAGGTAGCCATTTTTGTAAATAAATATTTGATGGAGTAATGAAAAAGTACAACATCATACATAGAGTAACTACTCCATATCATCCTCAAACTTTCGATTTATAGGAAGTAAGTAATAGACAAATCAAGGGAATTTTGGAACGTACTATGCGTCCTTAAAGAAAGAATTGGGTAATCAAGTTGAATGATGCCTTATGGGCATACCACATAGCTTACAAAACATCCATTGGGATGAGCCCTTACTAGTTAATCTTTGGGAAACCATGCCACCTTCCCATTGAACTCGAAGACAAGGCTTACTAGGGAATTGAAAAGCTAAATATGGATTTAGATAAAGCATGAGAAAAATGGTTGCTCCATCTTAATGAGTTAGAAGAGTGTACTAAACACTATTATGAAAAGTGGCTAGTTCCTAAGTCTTTTCTTCTTGGAATGAGAGTTCTTTTATTTAACTCTCATTTGAGATTTTTTCTAGGAAAATCGAGATCAAGATGGGATGGACCTTACACAATTGTCCAAGTTTTTTCACATGGAGTAGTAGAGTTATTAAATTCAAAGACACAAATAACTTTCAAGGTCAATGGGCACCATGTAAAGCCTTATTTAGAAGGAGAAAACAACATGGTTGATGTTGATTCCATATTCATAAATTGATCCTCAGCACCATGATGATGCATCTTGCTAAGACATTAAACTTAGTGTTGGATGGGAGGCAACCCATCATTGTAAGGTATTTTTATTTTATTTTAAGCAATTTAGTTTGCTTTATTAATTTGTTTTCTTTTATGTTTCTTTCTTGAGCATATTTTTTATTTTATTGCATAAAATAATTGCTTGTTAAGGTGTATTAGAGTACCTGTTTGTATGATTCAAATCTGATGTTAGATGTAACTAGCGTTCTATATCAAAATCTTTAACACATAAAGCAATTTGGTAACTTTTCTATCTCTTATCTTTTTACAATTTGCATTTGTTACATCGAGGAAAATGTAAATTTTAGGTTGGGGGTGCTAAGATTTAAGAGTTACACAAATTAGCCAAAAAATTTAAATTTTTATAAACAATGTGCCCTTATTTTGTTTATTAAGTTATGTATTTTCATATTAATTATTTCCATTAATTTATTTGTTTTCTTATATATATGTGTGTTATTTTTTTATTTGTTTGTTTACGTAAGTTAGAGTAGTGTTAACATGTTTATCACAAAAATAATCATGTCTTTAAAATTAAGTTTTAGCAATGATTAGGTCTTTTTGTATTATTAGATTAATTTCCAAAAATATATCATGAAATAATATGATATATAGTAAGTTTGTTTCATAACTAATATTTTATTATAAAATTTTGAAATGAAACGAACCCAAAATTCATGTTTAGGAATCAAATAGTGGAGACTACCCTTGAGAGATATGTTTTGAGCCTTAATTCCTTTATTCTGAGTGAAATATTTTCTTTCTACTCAAAACACTTATTCTATTTTCTCAAAATTTTAGATGATCTCTATAGGTATTAGCATTGGATGTATGAATTTTCTCATCTTAATAGAGTGTTGTATATTTATTTTTCATTTGCTTAAATTAAATTATTTAAGTAGAAATTGATAGTATATCCCTTTATCTCATTCATGCATGAATTCTACCAAAAAAGACATATCTGGGTTACCTAAACCAAAATCAAACAGAAAAGCAACAAAATTAACCACTCACCAAAATCTTACAAAAATGTACAATCTATACATGGGTCCACTCTCTAAAAAATATGTCAAAAAATATCTTAAAAATAGAGAGATAAATAATATATGGTATAATTTATATACTATGACCTTTTCAACCTTAAAAATAGTTGTGAGAGTTGGTCAGTACAAAAGATATATAGGAAATAATTCTCCTAGAAGTCATTACATTTATTTTTCCTACACTTCTAAAGGGAATATATCTTTAAATTTTTTCTTAATGTGTTTGATTGATGCATGCAAATAATATATATGATATCTTTATAATTTATACATTTGATTCCTTTCATAAGATCAAAGTTATGCACTATTTTGAGCATTTCTTCTTTTATAAGTATGAGGACTTATTAGTTTATTTCTAAACATAAATTCTATTCGCATATGCCTTAGTATGATTCTTCTTTTATAAGTACGAGGACTTATTAGTTTATTTCTAAACATAAATTCTATTCGCATATGCCTTAGTATGAGTGCTTGAACCTATAGGATTTAGTGAATTGAGAGTATTGACTTGTGAGGAGTAGAGTTGAAGTAAATTCGGATTCCTAACACTGAAATTAGGTAAAGTGAAAACGAAACATTTTTGATTAAAATATGAAAGTGATTTTTGACTAATTATTGTAGTAAATCATGAATGTTTAAGAAATTAGAATAATATATGATTAAATGTTTTAATTATAAAACATAAATGATATTTTAAGCACAAAAAGTTTTGTATTTTATTTTACTTGTTCTACTTCTTTTTATTTTTTTATTTTAAAGATTATTTTATTTAGTTTAATGTTTGTAGATATCATTACTGAAAACCTTCACGAGACTAAACATTATCCACTAGGGTAACCTAGGGGTTTAAAGGCTTGTTGCATATGCTAAATGCAATCATGTCAATTCATGGAAGTGATTTATGATAGTTTAATTTTTAGTTTTTATTGCTTATCTTGCTAAGAGACTAGCAAGAAGCTGTTTGAGGGTTGTGATGAGTGCTTAAAAATCTCTAAAATTACCATGATTTAATATATTTTAATTGATTAAATAGATTTATATTTGTATGAATGTATCATGTATTTTATATAAATTTATCTATTCAGAATCATGGTTGAAAACAAATAAGGAAAAGTCAAAAACATAGAGAAGAGGACAAAACTGTAGTGAAATCGTGCACGCGCCCATGCCTCGCCAACGCCCCCACACGTGTGCCATTTTTGTCCAAACGTGTGCATGACTAATTTTTGAAATATTTTATCATTTATTTTAGCATTTTCCTCACCTATAAAAGGACCATCTTCCTAATTGTAAAAAACATTCCTTAAAATCCCACTTCTCTCTCTAGAAAGCTTTCTTCATTTTTTTAGTTTAAAGTTCTCTTTTTGAAAAGAACTAGTTATGAGTTTATAAATTTCTAGTTTTTGATTCAATAAATGGAAATGAAAATCGGATAAGAGCTAAATTATTGCATTTTTGTTATGATTTAAATGTTGATATTTGTGTAAAAATTGTGTTTATTTGATTATTTAATCCACAAATGTCATGATTTTGGAGAAGTTAGGGACAAAGTACAATGAACGGGATTGAATGAAAACCTTACCAAGAAAATGTTGAAAATCATGTAGGAAGCACAGATTTTGGCCAAGTGAATCTCGCCGCCGACCAAAGTGACTCGCCGCCGGCGAAAATCTTGGCAAAAATCTTCCCGAGAGCACAAATTTTGGTAAACTAATCTCACCGCCGGCCAAATAATCTAGCCGCCGGCCAAAATCAGAAAAACAAAATTTAAATTGCCAGAAATCTCGCCACGGCGAGAATAATGTCGCCGCCGGCGAGTTTCGTCTGAAAACACATTTTTTTTGTTGTTTTGTTCCAAAATTGCCCCCCAAACCCTAGATCTATATATACATTATGATGGAGAAAGAGGGGGATGGCAGAGAGAGCAGAATTGAGTTATTTTTGCAGGAGAAAAGGAAATTTTGGAGAGAAAGGTTGGAGAAGCTTGAAGGATCATCACCATTGTTGCTACCAAGTCTTCCTCTTCAAGAGTTTTTCATCTCTTCTCCTTAGCTTTTATTTTCTGCATTTTATTCAGATTGTTTGTTCATGGATTCAATTGAGAATATGTTTGTTCTTATTTTCGTTATGAACTAATTCGTTTTTGCTAAGGCTATAATGTAGTTGAATCAAGAAAATCTGATTTCTTGTGTTATCGTTATATGAATTCGTTGTTTTAAAGTTGAGTATTTATTTCCATGCTTAATGCTTTTAAATTTCTGATCAAGATTTAGATGATTTGTTGCATTATATTGAGACCGAGAGGAGATGTGTAATGAATGCTTCTTGTGATAAATACCGTATGTTGAATGCGAGTTTGACACCTAATGCATGATGTATGTGGTTATTCTAGAAATTCCATAAATCATAATGTGCTTATTTGTGATTAAATCTTCATAGAAATATAGTTGGTTTTCATAGATAAGTAAATCTAATATAACTCGAGAGAGAGTATTAGATAAGTTTGGGTTTTTTAACCATCACTTTTAACTTTGATTCTCATATAACATAACTTGAAATCGGATTGAATTGATTTAGCGAAATCAAATGCTTTAGCATTTTTAATCATTTGTGAACAACATTAAATTTTGTTATTTGCATTAGTTTTAAGTTAATTTACTTCTTAAACAAATTCAAAAATTCGGTTTTCAAATAAAATTAGGATTAGTCAATTTCGGTACTTAGTAACGCCATCCCTTATGGGTTCGATATCCGTACTTTTGTACACTTTATTACTTGAACGATTCGTACACTTGCGAAAATACGCATCAAAATCCGTTTGGAGGTTTTTCTGAAACAAAATTAGCATCAAGGTTCTATAAAGATTCTTTGAGGTATAATTTTAAAATGAATTGTTTAAAGTTATTTTATGTTTTATTATTATATGTTATATTTAATTTGTTTTGATTAAGTTTAACATGTCTAACTATTTGTAAATATGATATAATAATAACATTGTTATGCTTGCTAAATATTAAATAGGTAAAATATTTCTATAAAATAAATTAATTTTGTTTTTATTCAAGATTTTATATGAAGGATGTTAGAGAGTATATTATTTTTTATTACAAACTTAAATCTAAAACTTAGATTTTAAGGTTTAATTATTCAGTCTGATTTAGAGTATTTCCCTTTTATTTAATTTTACAATCGCTTGGTAGTTAGAGTGAAACTCTATTTTAAAGGTTTTTATAAGAACCATCATTCAAAAATGTATTGACAATATATTTACAGTAATAGTTTTAAAACTTGAAAGTTAGTACTCAGATAATTAAATTCTTAGGTTTAATTTAGACATTTTGAATAAAGTTTAATTAGTTGACTCAACCTAAAACTGTGATTAGATGGTTTACAATTTTCTTAGAAATAAAGCTAAAATTTAATTCTTAATTAATTAATAGGCCCTGGTTAAGGATATTAGTTAATTAATATTAAATAAAAAAATTTAGATCCTACATAATGACACTTTCATACCAAAAAGAAAAAAAAATCAATAAAAATCAATTTATATATTTAATATTCTAAATAATATGAGCAAACATAATTAACTTAATTATTATATCCATAAATACTACATTGTTAAGAATGATAAAAAAATGTATTATTGTTTATTTTTATGTTATTAGATTAGGAAACACAAATGAAAATATCGTGATAGAATGTTTAGGATTTAATTTCAATTTTAATAGTTTGAATAATAAATTAAAAACCACATATATTCCTTACTTAGGTTGACCTTGGAGTATACTTGTCATTTTCTATAAAATGATTAGTGGACTTACGAGAATTTTATAAATATAAAACCAAAGTATCTACAAAATTGATATTGTTAACCTTATACCAATTCTTCTCATCAATAGTATATATCTCCTTGGGTACAAGAGCTTCTCCCATTAGCCATAAATTGGGTAGGCATAGGAGTCACAACAGAAAAGTTCAAGTATATAATGGAAGACTTAAAAATATTCAAGTTATTCTTAGTCTTCTAGTTTCATCAAAGTTGCTTAAACAATCTCACTTGGTTTTCCAGTTCAATGAATTTTCAACAACTTGGATTCCCTAAAACAGGCATAGTACAAAAAATACACAAAATTTGTTTGTATACAATTATGGCTAAAATTCTGCATGTCTCTCAACATAAGAAAAAACTACTTAGCATTGGATCCACAACTTCTTTCTTGATATATAGAATCTAGAGAAGAGGCTCATTTAGTTAGCTCATATATGGTTTCCAGTCTTTCTGTCCTTCCTAGTGAGTTTATCCTACCTCGTTCAAAAAATCAATTGAGAATCAAGTACCATCTTGATATCAAGAATACCAAAAAGTCTAGCTACTTAAGGATTTCACACCCAAAGATCATGTTCTTCTAGTTAGATCCTACCAAACTAGACTTTAAAAATTGACATGTCATCATATCTTCAACTCATCATAACTTTCCAACTTGAGAGAAAAATATTTGTTTAGTTAAGGATTGTGTTAGCTAGAGAGGGTTGTGAAAAGATCATCAAAAAAATTATAACAAATTAAAAATTCACAGAACAACCAAACATGGAATCGCATGTAAATAAAGTAATGTACAAATATAAAGATTGATACATGAGATTTTTAGGTGGAACAACCTAGGCCACACCAATGACCTAAGGTTTCTACTCATGCTATTTACCATTGGCTCACAATTTTGCTAACCATAATCAAGCATTCTTTTTTTACATCTTAATATCTCTCATTGTTTTGCAAAAAGATTTTCAAGTAGGCTTTTTGATTGAGTTAATTTATCAAATATTTATAGTTGTGTTTGATAACTTAACAAGCCTAAAATATTTATGATATTGTGCTTTTAATTGATTTTTCTAGGGTTTCTATTGATTTTTTTTTAAATGTTAAATAATCTAATTAGGATTTTTCATTATTGAATCTTTTTTAAGACAAACACTTGCACTTGTGTTATTATGATAATCTTTCAAATACTAGCTGTATGGGTTCAATTAATTTGTGTGACTCGAGTTCATCGAAACATTAGTCTAGATTCAAACACCTTTCATGTAGAGACTATGATGAAAACAACGGTTTGAAAGTAGATTACTTGGAGGCATTACCTTGATGTGTAGTTTAAGTCTTAGCCTTGTAATTGGATAGTATTTTTCATAATAGATAGTTAGGTGATTTGGTGTACTAGTGGTTTTCTTCTTAGGCCATTGATGTGGCCTAATATTGAGACATGACCTACCATTGAAAGGTTGAGAATGTCAAGATTGCTATTGCACATAGTTATTAGGGATACCAACTGTTTGGCTTGTTAATACGCCAAGCCTGATTACGACATCATACTTAGGTGAAGTAGCTAAACCTCCTTGTCGACCAAAGATGCTTTAGGAGGCCTAAGGATTGAAGTTGGGGAAAATTTACCATGTATATATGGAACTTCTTATTGTCCCATGTTATCATTGAATAGTGAAAAGGAGAATGGTCATGGTCAAATACACAATTAGTGTCCAATTAGCATATATGATTGAGTTTTTGAAACAAATGACATATTTTGAGAATATTCTTCCATAAGATGTTAATTAAATAAATAAATTACTTAATAATTGATATTAAGGGATATGAAAGTATCCTCTTCCATTTCATTTGATACATTCCAACCCTTGTTAATGAACTTATAAGGTGCGATTTTTATGATCTATCTTTAAACTATTTTACCTTTTTCTTTTACACCCCTATTTCCATTCCTTGTAAGTGTTTTTTCTTGTTATATGATCAAGTTTAGAGGACTATGATGTATGCATAAATCAATTTCAACAATTACTAATTACAGGTTCAACATATAACTTAAATATTCCTTTTTTAAACTAAAATTACATATTTTTTAAATATGCTTTATTGTTTCTTTTGTTTGTTTTTGTTTTTAAATAAAAATCAGCCATGTTCGCGATATAGTTTTCCATATTTATGGGAAAAAACATGTCTTATAGTATACAATAGGTGTTTTTTTTTTTGGCTCAAACAAGGAAATATATGTTAATCCTAAAACTCATTAAAGACTATAGCAAGGAACTGTTGGGGTAAAACAGAACTATGAATGAAAACTTCAACATTGCTATAAGAAGACCAATTAATTAGACTATGAGTAGCTTTGTTTACATTTCTAGGAATTCAAGAAAGAAAAATCATAATAAAATAAGATAAAAGAGTTTGGCTTGATTGATGATATTTTTATTCTCCCAAAAGATGATAAAATCATCATGTATTAATGCTTTAATAACATTTCTACTATCACCTTCCATATGCATTGTTTTGAGATCAGATGGTAAAGCCATTTGGTGAGAAAATAATAACGCAAGGGCTTCTTCTTCTCCAACTGAATTACCTTGAAAATATTTGGTCCAACCTTCTAGAATGTGACAATTATAGTCTCTAATTACAACTGTAGCATTAATAGAATGACCATGGACGACAACATCAAAGTTAATTTTTAAGAGCAGAGGTGGAGAGAAATCTTGAATATTTAAAATATCAAAATTATTTGCACTAAAAAGAAGTCCTCTAAATTCTAGATTATGGAAATAACAAAATTGAGATTTAGGGATTTAGAGTGAAAATGATATCATTTCCGAATTCTCAAATTAGTAAAAATGATATCATTTTTGAAATTTCAAATTATTTTAAAGGAAATGCACACAGATAAACTGAATTTATAATAAGTTAACAAAGAAGGAATGTAAGCATTATGTTTATCAAAAATAACACTTAGGAGAGATTCAAGAAAAATAATATCTGAGTTAGCCAAAAGAGAAGTGAGATACCAATTAGACCAAGTAGAAATAAGAAATTGATAAAAAGTGAACATGTAATTGATATATTTAGTATTAGAATGATAAAAAGGACAAGGGACATCAGGTAAAATAATTTTTTTATTAATGCTATTTCGAGTGGGAAGACAATTAAAAAAAAGTCTTAAATAAAAAACTTTTAATCTCTCATGAAATTTTTCTTTCTAAAATAACTTTGAAAAGGATGGAAAAATGGTTGGATATCTATTAGAAACAATTTTTTGTAAGTAAATTTAGTGTTAAACTAACTTTTAGAATTATGGGTCCAGAATCAAGTATCATATTTATTTGCAATAGGTAAGGCAAATTTAAAAATATAAGAGCATATAGAAGCTTTACAAAAGGATAAATATGTGTAATACAAAAGGTCAGTTGTAACCTTTACAAGAGGTACACCATCTAAGCTTTACAAAAGGATACAATATGTGTAATACCCCATCCCTTACACAAAAATAAAATTATTGTTAAGAGTTGTGTAATTGCGATTTTACCTTTAATATTACCAAAATGTTTTCTCTTAAAAAATTTCAAGTTATACGAAAAGGTATTTCGGCCTTTTACTTAATTATTTTTTTAAGCATGAGGTGTCACACCCTTATTCTTTAGAGAACACATGTCCTTCTTGACTAATTTAAAAAAATTAATGTGTTTCTAAGAGATGAGTTATATAGCCGCATGTCCTACTTATCTTTTATGCATATCTTCATAGTACAAGCTTCTCTAAGAAGCATGGAATGAAATAAGCTAAAATTAAAGAAGAAAAAAAGAGAAATATTATGGGAAAAAGAAAGAAATAAAAAATAGAAGAAGATAGAGATTATAAGTTAAAGCATAGCTAGGTACCTATTTTTGTAGAAAATTGAAAAGGAAGTTGAAAAAACGTCATGAATAGTTAGACTTTGGTTCATACATCCTTATAAAGGTATAGATGTCTATTTTATCATAAGGTTTAGGGATTTTGATTTTGAGTTTTCTACCAAAGTTATATACATTTAACTAAAGGTGGTTCTATGGAAATCATGTTGGAAATCCTATTTGGAACCGATAGGTATTTTTTTCATATAAAATGGTTTTATATCTTAAAATTGGGTGAGATATATCTTATTTTAAATCTTGAGATATCTAGTTATATAAATATTTTACAGTTTGTTATTTTGAGTTTTCTAAACAAAGTTATAGTGATTTATTTAGGGTATGTTCTATGAAAGTTATGTTGAAATATCATGTGTTAACCTAAATGATATTCTATATTTTCAAAAAGGTTTGATATATGATCATTGAGTTTATAATATCTTTTTTTAAAGGTTAAAATTTCTATTTTTGTTATCCTTTTATAGAATTATCTTTGGGGATTTTTATGAAAAGTTATACCCATTTATGTGATAATAGGTCAGAATTATTTTTAATAAGATGACACAAACTGAAATTTCAGTTTATAAAACATATTTAGTGATCCAAAATGAACATATGTTAGCTCTATAGAAAGATCAAAATGTATACTTTTTGGAGTGTTTTGACAAATTAAAATCTGAACATTTTCACTTAGAGTTATGTGTGATTGAATGATGAAACTCTTTTTAGTTATTTCAAAAGATGTTTCATCCATGTTCATAGCTAAAGATCTGGGTTCAAAAGATGATTTTAAAAGATCATTAAATACTTTTAGACCTATTTTATGTGTAAGTTTAATATATTTTAGAGTGTTCCTTTTTGATTTGGAATTAGGAATGTAAGATTATAGAAACTATAAGTAACAATCTAATTTCTACCTAAGTATTGAATAAAGTATTGAGTTATATGCTAACATCCCATGTTTTAACATTTTTAGTGTACTATTCAATTTTAGATTAGTCAAACTAGTTAAGGTGTTATTCTTCTTTATGACACAAGTATGATCATATAGGATGGGTTGATCCATAAGATGTTTCAATGCAACTAGAGCAATATGTCACGTCCCGCTCAGAATGTCCCTAAAAATCCAAATGTTGGCTGCCTAAAGGATCTAGACACATGGAAAGTTCTAGAGTTGCCTAGAGAAGTCTAGAAATGGCTAGAGTTGGACGGACTCAACTCAAGCTTGAAGACCCTAGAATGTTCTAGAGCACGCTGGAGGGTGCTAGAATGGGCTGGAATGTTCTAGAACGTGCCGGATGGTTCGGGAAGGATGTAGAAGCCGCTGGAAGCCTACGGAACGTCCCGGAACGTGCATGAAGGAGCTAGACAAACCTAGAAGACTCTAGAGTTGGCTAGAAGGTCCTAGAGCCTTGTGGCACATTGTACATAAACCTAGAACACTCTTGTATATTCTAGGCTTAGAATTATCTAGAAAGTGGTGGCATATACTTAAGCTTAGAAGCCACACTATAAATAGACCCATTGGTCTTCATTTTCATTCATCCTTGGGAATTCTTAGCATTTGTAACATAAACTCTCTCTAGAGCAATACAAAGCCTTCTTTGCAAACTCTTTTTATTCTCTTTGGAGTTACATTTCGGATTCAAAGGCAGGCTTAGTACAACGGACCGTGCTAAGTGCCGCACGATCGATTCTTGAAAGATTAAGGTCGTGACAGTTGGTATCAGAGCTTTCGGTTGAATCATTTCTACTCTTGGCATAATGAAGAACGTTGCTCCATCTACTCCAAGCGTTGATGTTCCACCTTTGGAACGTGGACGTGAGGAAACCCGGAAACCATCGAAGGAATCTCGAGCCAAGTCGAAAGACATGCTTTCTAGCTTGGAAGCACGAGTGGGGAGTGCGCAGGACAGCTTAGGGGAGCTGTTCGACAGGGTGGACAACTTAGAGGAACGTTGCAATGGCTTGGAGGCCGAGGATGTGGAGATCCATGCAGCGGTTAAGATGTCACTCAACGAGCTAGATGGTGGGCTAAGGCAAGAGATTGATGGGTTAAAAGCTGAACTTGCCAAGGTAAGAGATCTTGTCCAAAGAGAACTCGCTAACGTGTTGCTTAGAGTTGAGGACATGGGTGGTGATCTAGCTCTTTGTAAGCGGGCTATAGCCGTGGGAACTAGCACAACCAATGTAATTGAGGCTAAGAGGGTGGATGTTCCCAAGCCCAAGACCTTCAATGGTGTTAGGAACGCTAGGGAAGTGGAGAACTTCCTATGGGGGCTAGAACAATATTTCGAGGCTACTGGCATAACGGACCATGCCAGCAAGATCCGAACTGCTGCTATGTATTTGTCCGACACTGCTATGCTATGGTGGAGGCGGAGACATGGTGATGTGCAACGAGGGGTTTGCACAATTGAAACCTTTGAAGATTTCAAAAGGGAGTTCAAAATGCAGTTCTTCCCCGTAAATGCTGAGGAGGAGGCAAGGGGCCGATTGCGACGATTGAAGCAAACAGGTAGCATAAGGGACTATGTGAAAGAGTTCACAACCTTGTTGCTAGAAGTCCCCGACACATCTGGAAAGGATGCCCTATTCTTATTCATGGATGGTCTCCAATCATAGGCTAATCTAGAGCTCAAGCAACATGGTGTCCAAGACTTGTCTTCGGCCATCGCAACTACGGAAAGCTTTATTGACTACTCCACAAACAAGGAGAGCCCAAAAGCCTTGGATAAAAATTTTGGTGGAGAGAAGAGTAATGGAGGCCATGCCAAAAGTCAGGGTTCCAAAAATCATAAAGGAAGCTCCTTATTCAAGCCACGGGATAAGGGGAAGGAAAAGGAGGATTGTGGTGCCTCGAAGCCCCGCATGACGTGCTTCATATGCGACGGAGCGCATTGGGCACGCGAATGTCCGAAGAGGAAGGCCTTAAGTGCCTTAGTTGCTTCCACTCATGACCAGGATGGAGGCAAATCAGACGAAGGTGCGAAGATGGGTTCGTTGCGCCTACTTGGTGCAATGCAGAGTGCCCCAAAGACCCCTAAAGGCTTAATGTACATGGATGCCACCATTAATGGGAAGGTTACCAAAGCATTGGTCGACACAGGTGCATCTCACAACTTTGTTTCAGTGGAAGAAGCAAAGAGACTCGGCCTGAAGGTTGTCAACAGATGGGGATCTCTGAAGGCAGTTAACTCAGCAGCACTACCATTACATGGAGTTGCTCGAGGAGTTAAGTTCAGTCTTCGTGCATGGACTGGCCAAGTGGACTTATCAGTGGCGCGTATAGATGACTACTCAATGGTATTCGGCATGGAGTTCTTGGACCAGGTTAGAGATTTCTTGGTGCCATACTCAAACTCTATATGCATCATGGATGGTTCAAAGGCTTGCGTGGTACCGACGGAGAGGACCACCAAATGCACAACCCAAGCTCTCTCGTCACTTCAAATCAAAAGGGGATTGAAGAGGGACGAAGAGATTTACCCGACCATCTTAAAAGAGTACAACGAGGAGAAGTCACCAAAGCCAAGCTTGCCGACGGAAGTGCAAGTTGTCTCAAATAAGTCCCATGAGGTGATGCATGAGGCCTCGCCTAAATGGTTACCTCCAAGGAGGAAGGTGGACCATGAAGTTTAGTTGGAGCTCGACACAAGACCACCAACAATGAGCCCTGATAAGGTGGAAAAATTAGAGGCGCGCAACAGAGGCGTGGTGGTTGACCCGCCAAGTGGAAAGGCAGAACTAGTAGCTTTGAGTAGGCCAAGTAGTTCCCTTTTGGAAAGGATCAAAGAAAGATTAGAGCATGATGTCCTTGCTCAAAACCTCATTGCCCTCATCAAGGAAGGAAAGACAAGGCAATTTTGGCTGAGTGACGGACTACTCTATGCCAAGCAGAATCGAATTTTCATGCCAAAATGGGGGAGCTTAAGGAAAGAGCTTATCAAGGAGTGCCATGATTCACTGTGGGCTGGACACCCAGAAATGAGGTGCACCATTGCTTTGATCAAATCAATCTACTACTAACCTTAACTACGGGACAATGTTGAAGCTTATGTAAGGACTTGTCTTGTATGCCAACAAGACAAGATAGAGAAACATGCACCCGGAGGTCTGTTGGAGTCGCTGCTCATTTCAGAGAGACCATGGGAGAGTGTCTCTATGGATTTCATCACTTGCTTGCCAAAATCAGAGGGCTTTGGCAGCATTATTGTGGTAATCGACCGCTTCAGCAAATACGCGACATTCATACCTGATGAGCGAAAACCGGCATCGCCGATTCTCGCAAATACTTTGGTTTTAATATTTGTAAAACTCTCGCAAGTGCACGAATCATTTCGTAGAAAATGATAAGTATACTCCCAAGGTCGATCTAAGGAAGGAATGTATGTGGTTTTTAATTTATTATTCAAACTTTTAAAAACGAAATTAAATCCTAAACATCTTGTCACCATAGTTTGCTTTTTGTGTTCCTAATCTAATAACATAAAATAAACATATATACAGATTAATTAAATATAATAAACAAATAAACATAGATTCAAATTCAATAAATAAATATAAATATAGATTCAATAAATATTCATGCAAATTTTATCATTTATATTAGTGTAGTATTTATGGATATAATAACTAAATTAATTATACTTTTGCTCATATTATCTAGGTTATTAATGGTATAAATTGATATTTTATTGATTCTCTCTTTTTGTATGAATACCACCTTTGGTGAGGTTAGATATTCTTTGTTAACTAAACAAATCAATTAACACCTATGGGTGGGGTTGATAACTAATTTGGTTAATTAAATTAATTCCTTTTTTTCTAAGAGATTGAAAATGAACCATTTAAAGGCCACCTTTTGGCGGAGGTTAGACATTTAAACTTTATTCAAGGTGTCCAAATTAAACCCAAGAATTTAGTTATCCGAAAGTACTAACTTTCAAGTTTTAAAACCACTACCGAAAACATGTTGTCAATACATTTTCACATAATAATTCTTATAAAAACTTTTGAAATAGAGCTTCACTCTAACTACCTACATTGTACCAACAAATAAAAGAGCACTACTCTAAATTAGACCGGATAACTAAACCTTAAAGTCTAATCTTCAGATTTAAGTTTGTAATGAAAAATAATATATTTCTCTCTAACATCCTTAATATAAAATCTTGAATAAAAATAAAATCAATTCATTTTAGAAATTTTCACCTATTTAATATTTCGCAAGCATAACAACGTTATTATTATATCATCATAATAAACAATAGTACGCTTAAATTTAATCTGAGACAAATTAAATATAACATGTAAGAATAAAGCATAAAAATAATCGTAAAGAAAATAAAATCCTTAGAACTTCGACGCTATTCGCTGCTAGAAAACCTCCAAGCGGAATTTGCACTTCCATTTATTGAATCAAAAATCTAAATTATTACAAAAACATTACAAGTTCCTCTCAAAAAGAGAAGAACTCTAAACCTAAGAGAATTGAACTAAAAACTAAGAGAAAAACTAAGAAAAGCTTAGAAACTAAGAAAGAAACTAAGAAAAACTCAAAAACTAAGAAATGAGAGAAAGAAAGAAGAGAGAAGATGTTTTTGAGGTGTGTTTTGAAGTGAATGGAAGAGGGGTATGTATAGGTGAGGATGGAGAGAAAAAATGAGTAAAAAAATGTTAAAAAAATATAAAAAAAATAAAAAACGTGTATTGGACATCTTCGAGAATCATCAATGACGCCAAGATGACGCCATAAAGTGGTTGCAGACGTGAAAAATGGGCCGTAACGCTGGGTACATGCGTTGGTAATACGCCTGATACAAGGTTGGCGGGCAGAGCGCAGCTCGTATGCGCTACAATGGCATGGCGCTGGCGCTGCCAGGCGCTGGCGCTGGCCATGCTGGAAATAAGCGGCGCGATTTTTCCGTTTTTTGACATTTTTGACCTTTTCGACCCATTTTGTCCAATTTTTCCAATGTTTGCTGACTTTTCCCACTTATTTATTAATTTATTTGTGATGTATTGCTTCAAGTATTCTTCTTTGAGTCTTTAAATTGCGTTTTAAAGCCAAAATACCTAAAAACAATAAAAATACCCGTGATTCAAAAAGACAAATTTATATAAATATATGATAAAACATATAAATATATATATTTTTAATCAATTAATGTGCATAAAATCATGGTTATTTTAGTGCTTTTCAGCACTCATCACAACTCCCAACCGCCTTCTTGCTAGTCCCTTAGCAAGAGAAGCGATAAAAACTAAAAATTAAACTATCCTAAATCACTTCCGTGGATTGACACGGTTGCATTTAGCCCATACGCAACAAGCCTTTAAACCCACTAGGTTGCCCTAGTGGACGAGTTTGAGTCTCGTGAGGGTTTTCAAGAATGATACCCACAAACATTGAACTAAATGTAAAAACAAAAGAAACAATAAAAACAAACAACTTAAAAATTAAATTTACAACAACATCACAAATTATCAACATCTCACAAAAATGTCTCATACTTTTAATCTCCTTTAAGATCATAATTAAAATCTCAAGCATAAGTTATTTTAATCTCTTTAAACAATCATGATTTATTATAATAATTAGTCGAAAATCATTTTTATATTTCATATAAAAAATATATCAATTTAATTTCACCCAAACTTAGCGTCAGGAATCTAAATTCACTTCGACTCTATTCCTCACAAGTTAATACTCTCTAAAACACTGAATCCTATGGGTTCAAATACTCATACTAATTTATATGCGAAAGAGTTGATGTATAAAAATGAACTAATATGTTCGCATATGTATAAAGAAGAATGGCTCAAAGTGTTATTTTAACATTGATCTCATGAAAGGAATCAAATGTATAAATTATAAAGATATCATATATAAAAATTATTTTCATGCATAAATCAAACTCATTAAGAAAGAATTTCAAGATATATGCCTTTTACAAATGAAGAAATTGCAATGACTTTTTAGGGAATTACTTCTTATATCTTTCTTTTGTAATTAGCCTTTACTCACAACTTTGTAAATGCGGGTTATAGTATGTAGAGATGATACTATTTTTATCTCTCTTTTTTTTTCCGTAGATATTTTTCAATATGTGTATTTTTTAGAGAGTCAAACCCATGTACTGATTGTACATTTTTTTTGGATTTTGAAGTGGTTAATTTTGTGGCTTTTCTGTTTGATCTTGGTTTAGGTAACCCCAGGATATGTCTGTTTGTTTTTGAAGTAGTCATGCATAAATGAGATATAAGCATAGACTATCAATTTCTACTCACATCATTTAAGCTAAGCAAAAGTAATAAGCAAAAATATATGGTACTCTATTAAGGTGCAAAAAAATTCATACAGTCAACGCTAATACCTATGTAGATCATCTAAAAATTTGAAGAAATAAGAAGTGTGTTTCGAGTAGAAAAAATATATATTTCACTCTGAATAAAGGAAATTAGGCTCAAATTATATCTCACAAAGGTAGTCTCCACTAAAAAAACTCATAAACACCGATTTTGGGTTTGATATAATTTCTACATCTTATCAAGAAATACTAATTATGACAAAAACTAACTAATTATCAAAAATAATTACAAAATATTTCATGATATGTTTTCAAAAATTAATCTAACAGTACAAAAGACTTAACTATTTACTTAAATTTGATTTAAAGAAATGATAAATTTTTGTGAGAAAAGTTTTTTTTTTATTATTTTTTTTAATTAAGTATGGTAACTTTTCACCACCCCACCCTAGAACTTACATTGTCCTCAATGTAACAATGCGTAAATTAAAGATAAAGAGAGAAGAGAAGAAAAGATTACCTATTTCCGAGAATGTGCAAGTAGTAATGGAAAATGCAGGTGCATCCATCATATTCATCATTAAAGTGTATACAGACAAATCGCTGTAAACTTCTAACATCTCAACAAATATTTTTAGTTTTAACAATTTAAAAATTATTCACATGTAATTAAAATGAAATAAACAATAAAATTAAGTAAATAAAACAAATAACAACCTAAATTTTTATTTATTTTTTTATTTATTTTTTATTTATTTATTTATTTATTTTTTATTTTTTTGTTTTTTTATTTTTTTTATTTATTTTTTTATTTATTGTTTTTTTTACCTAAAATGATGGGTTGCCTCCCATCCAGCGCTTAGTTTAACGTCTTAGCAAGACGTATCTTTTTGGTGCTAAGGGTTACTCGGCCAAAAATGCAATCCATTTCAAAGAATGTTGTTTCGTTCTTCTAAATAAGGCTTGACACGACGGCCATTGACTTTGAACGCTTTTTGTGTCTCTGAGTCCAATAGTTCCACTACTCCATGTTCAAATACTTGAACTATTTTGAATGGTCCATCCCATCTTGATCTCGGCTTTTTCACGGAAACAATCTCAAACGAGAGTTAAATAAAAGAACTTTCATTCCAGTGGTGAAGAGTCTCCAGGAACTAGCCTCTTGTCATGATACGCTTAGTACGCTCCTTGTATAATTTGGCATTCTCATAGGCTTCATTCCTAATTTCTTCCAACTCATGAAGCCGGAGTAATCGTTTTTCACCGCTTTATCTAAATCCATGTTTAACTCTTTAATTGCCCCAATAAGCTTTGTGTTCAAGTTCAACCGGAAGGTGGCACGCTTCCCCAAAATTAACCGGTAGTGGCTCATCCCAATAGGTGTTTTGTAAGCGGTGCGGTATGCCCATAAGGCATCATTTAGCTTAAATGCCCAATCCTTCCCCGATTGACGCGGTCGTTCAGTATTCCCCCTCAATTTGCCTATTGCTCACTTCCACTAAACCGAAGTTTCGAGGATGATATGGAGAGCTACTTTATGTGTGATGTTGTACTTGTTTAGTACTCCATCAAAGAGTTTGTTACAAAAATGGCTACCTCCATCACTTATTATAGCTCTAGGCATTCGAACCCACCGAATATGAAATCTTTCAAGAATTTCACAACAACATTAGCATCATTGGTTTTGGTGGGGATAGCTTCTACCCACTTGGACACATATTCCACAATGAACCAAAATGTATTGAAAACCATTAGATTGGGGGAAAAGGACCCATGAAGTCAATCCCCCATACATCAAAGAGTTCAACAACTAAATTAGATATCAAAGGCATTTCATCTCTTTTACTTATGTTTCCCTGTTCTTTGACATCTATCACATTGTGCCATAAAACATATGAGCATCTTTAAAAGAGTGGGCCAAAAGAATCCAGATGTAATATCTTACTAGCTGCTTTTCACCTCCAAAATGACCTCACATATGAAGTTCATGACAAAAAGTCGAGAATGCTCTTATGTTCTTCTTCGGTACACATCTCCAGATGACTTGATCTTGACCAATCTTGTATAAATAAGGGTCATCCCAAATAGTCCTTAATAGTTTTAAAAAACCTTTTCTTGTCCCGATATGAAGTTGTTAGGTCGCAAAACACCAAGTGGCAAGATAGTTTACAATATCAAGATACCACGGGTTCTGGACCTATGAAAAATAACTGTTCATCGGAAAGGTTTCAACTATATCGTCATTACTCTCATCTTTAAGAGAATTGAAGTCGAAATCAACCTAGACAAATGGTCACTACTAAGTTTTCACCGCCTCTTCTTATCCTTGATTTCTAGGTCAAATTCTTGTAAGAGTAAGACACTCCACCGGATTAATCTTGGCTTGGCATTTGGTTTACTTAATAGGTATCTTAAAGCATGATCGTAATGTACAATCACTTTAGATCCTACTAAATAAGACCGAAATTTGTCTAAAGAGAATACTATAGCCAAGAATTCCTTTTCGATGTGGTGTAATTCATTCTGGGCATCATTGAGTGTTTTGCTAGCATAAGTAGATGACATGTAAACGCTTATCCACTCTTGTCCCAGTGACTGCTCCTATTGCATAATCAAGCCACACATTATCTCAAAAGGTAAAGACTAGTTTGGTGCCATTATAACAGGGTAGATGTTAGTTTCTCTTTCAAGGTATTAAAGGAAATAAGGCGCTATCATTGAAGTCAAATTCAAAGATCTTTGGATAGTAAGTTACATAAAGGACGACTTATTTTAGAGAAATCTTTTAATAAATCGTCCGTAAAATCCCGCATGTCCCAAGAAGCTTCTTATCCCCTTTACAGATGTAGGGGGAGGTAGTTTGGATATCAATTCAACTTTTGCCTTATCAACTTCAATACCCTTGTTTGAAATTATATGTCCTAAAACTATCCTCGTTGAACCATAAAATGACTTTTCTCCCAACTAAGGGTTAGATTGCATTCAATGCATCTTTCTAAAACCAAAGTCAATTTATGTAAGCAATCATCAAATGAGTTCCCAAAGACAGAGAAATCGTCCATGAAAATTTCAATGAATTTCTCCACCATGTCCGAGAAAATAGATATCACGCATCTCCGGGAAAGTGGCAAGGGCATTGCATAACCCAAATGGCATTCATGAAAGCAAATGTCCCAAAAGGACATGTAAATGTGGTCTTTTCTCGATCTTCTGGGTGCTATGGGTACTTGATAATATCCGCAGTACCCATCCAAAAACAAGAAAATTGTGTCTCACTAATCTTTCCAACATTTGATCAATGAATGGAAGAGGAAAGTGATCCTTTTCATATATAAATTTAGTTTCCTAAAATCTATACACACATTCTCCATCCAAAGGATTATTCTAGTGGGCACTAATTCACTTTTATCATTTTTAACAACCGTTATCCCATATTTCTTTGGTACCACGACCTTGGACTAACCCACTTACTATCCGCATAGGATAGATAATCCCTTCTTCTAATAATTTAAGGATTTCCTTTTTAACTACCTCTTGCATGTTTGGGTTTAGTCTTCTTTGGGGCCTCTCGTACAGTTTAGCACCATCCTCCAAGTTGATCTTGCATACACATTGTTGGACTAATGCCTCTTATATCCCCTATACTCCAACCTATAGATTTCTTAAACCTGTTTAAGCACTTTCACGAAGTTCTTTTTCTTGTGGTTTTGAGTCAAGGTTGAAGAAATTATCACCGGATATGTTTCTCCTTCTCCCAAAAACACATATTTTAAGTGCTCAGGTAAGTCTTTGAGTTCAAGTTCGGTGGATTGGCCTCTTTAATGATGAAGAACTGGGTAGATTTAAAAGTGTACTAGATTTTGTCATCACTTCATTATTGTCTAGTTGTTCAAGTGTACCCTTAATTTCTTCATCTAAATCTTCTTCAACCCTTTCAAGTGTAAGAACGGTTTCAAGCTTGTCTTCTATTCTCGTTTGGAAAAAGGTGTTTTGGACAAGATTATCCAATGGATCAACTTCAAATATTTCATCGATGGCGTAAATAGAAGCGGAAAGGTGAAGAATCAAAAACTTTGAAATGAACAATTTCTCCTAAGACTGTCATTGTCAAATTTCCATCTTGGACATCAATAATAGTTTTAGTAGTTGCCATAAATGGTCTACCAAGCAATATTGTATGCTCTCTCTGTCCAATGTAGGATTTTCTTGCATATCCGTAACCACAAAGTCAACAGTATTATTAGTTTGTCTACTGTACCAAAACATCCTCAACTATTCCCTCCGATATTTAAGAGATCTATCTACAAGTTGCGGGGACATAGTTGTGGTTTCAAATCCCCTAGATTAATTTGTAAGAATATAGAAAGTAGGGCATCAAATTTATACTAGCACCTAAATCAAGCATTGCTTTAGCAACCTTCCTATCCCCCATAGTTATGTTTATAATAAAACTTCCAGGGTCTTTCAACTTAGTGGGTAGCTCAGGCCAAGTATAGCGCTAGAAATTTCGATACTACTACTGCTCATTCATTCATACCTCCTTTCTTAGTGTTCAACTCTTTGAAAAACTTGGCATAGAGACACGTTCATGATCACTTCTAATAATGGTAAATTGATATTTACTTTAGAGAGCATATTAAAAAGATCATTGAATTGTTTATCTTGTTTGGATTCTTTCAAACGGGTGGGGAAAAGGTACTTGCATCCGGTGTGGTTCTCTGTTGTCTTTTGAACTTTGGGAGTGTCGGATGACCCCCCAATGAGTTTTTCGTAAAGCTTGTTAAGTTTAACACTTGTTTCTCCTTTTGCTAGATTAGAATATCGCCTTTCTTTGTTACATGAACTACAAGGTAGTTTAGAGATTTTAGGTAACCGGTATTGGCTACCTTACCACTTCAAGAGTTCTAACATCTTTTGCTTGTTCGGGTTGACCGGGCAACTTTCCTCGTTCTCTTTCTTTTGCATTTGTTCAGCCCGTTTGCCCAACTTTAGATTCAATTCTTTAACCGAAGCCTCCATGGTGTTCAACCTTTGATCTGTCATCAGTTGGTTGTCACGACTAACTTGAATAAAAGTATTCAAGCTATCTTCTAAGGTTGGTTTAAAAGATTGGCTTGGTGGGTAAGGGTGGTTGTAGGTTGGGTGATTATAGGTGTTTGGATGATACTTTTGAAAAGATTGGACTTCCTCTATGACATCAACACTAGAATCATAAGTATTTGAACAATTATGAGTACCATTCCCAATTGAACAACACACTCCACATACCTCTTGATTTGAAATTTGGTGAGACGTTAGGAATTTCACTTGTTTAGTCAATTTAGCAAGTTGCAAGGTTATCTCATTATCAAAGCCGACTTCATTGACCTTTGCTTTCCTTCTACCACCTCTTTGTTGGGAATTAGAACCCAATAGCTCATAGAGATTATAGGTTTCCTCTGTGGTTTTTTCTCCTACAAAGACCTCCAAAGAAGCATTATCAACCATGTATTGACTTAGGTGTCAATCCATCGTAAAAGAATTGGTTTTGTAGTCAGAAGTGGAAAGATATGATTTTGACATTGAATGAAAAAGGAGTTTGAATCGTTCCCAAGCTTCATGAAAGGGGCTCTTCATTCATTTGAGAAAATGTTGCTATCTTTGTTCTTAGATCAACAAATTTTTGATAGAATAGAACCTACCCATAAAAATTTCATAGCATCGCCTCCCAAGCTTTAAGAGAACTGACCGTAGAGTAATGAACCACGACTGCTTTATCTTTGAGAAGTGTAAGGAAAACACCTCATCCTAAGTTGATCTTCATTAATTGCATGTAGTGGAAAGGTTTGGACAATAGCATAGAATTCTCGAATGAAATGCAAAGGGTCTTCATTAGTGGATACCGTAAAGGAAGGCAACAAAGAATAATGAATCTTTTTCAATTCATAATTCCTCGCCTCTTGTAATTGGATGCCGGAAGTTACATTGCCAATGATTGGCATTGTATAGTCTTTCATCTTTTTCCGCCTATCTTCAGCATCTCCCATGGTTGTTTGTAGTTGAAAATGATCCTCCTCCTATTGTGAATCAACATTTTGCTCTTAAAAACAATAGTAGATATCTCTAAAAAATGCAAGGAACCTAAATTTTTTTTTTATTTTTTTTTATTTTTTTTTATTTTTATTTTTTTTATTTTAATTTAAACAAAGGGACACAATTTTTGAACACAAGCAAATTTATTTCATTTGAATATTTTTTTTTTACACGCAAACTAAAACAAAGGAAAATACAATAATGGGTGACCTCCCATGTAGGACTAAAATTTATCGTCTTCTAGTAAGACGTTGCTCGGAGATTGCAGAATGAAAAACTCAATGTCTCCTCTTCATTGAATTCATTTAAGTTTGAATTTAGTCTTTGCCTTTTTGCAAATGTTCAACTAACTGCTTCAACTTGAACTTCCACCTTTTTGATCAAGCTTGCAGTCCAACCGTTGATCGGGTTTTAGACTGACATCCTACAAACTTGAATAAAAGAATTCAAGTTGTCCTCCGTGGTTGGTTTATTTGGAATGCTTCTTGGAATAGGTGGGTGGAATTGCTGCCCGCCCGGTTTGAGCTTTGAGGAAACGAGGGTTGTTTTGCCTCCAAGAGAAATTTGGATGACTTCTCCACCCAGGATTATAGGTATTTGAATTAGGATCAAACCTTGGTCTCGTTGATATGCTCCCAACACATTAACCCGCCAGTCCGGCTTGTATCTCCTTGATATGGAGCTCGCATTTTGTCCCATGTTGCTATACTGAAACCATATTGTTCATTATTTGTGTTGCTGCGTAATGAGAAGTGGAAACTTGCTTAATTGAACAAGTTGTTGTTGAACTTCATTACTTCGATTTCAGAACACCACTTTTCTCACTTGGGAGCTTTTCTCGGTTGGGAATTAGCACCCAACATCTCAAAGAGGTTATACGCTTCGATGCAGTCTTTTCTCCTATCAAGCTCCTCGCAGGCGTTGCCGACAATGAACCGACATTGTTGCAAAGTCCATCGTAAAAGAATTGGTTTACGCAACTGCAGGGAAAGCTATGATGAGGACATTGAGTGAGAAACATTTTGAACCTATCCCAAGCTTCACGTGGAATGGTTCTCTTCCATCCGAGAGAAATAGCAATCTTTCCTCTCAATTTCTGATGTTTTTTGACGGGAATAGAATTTTCCCATGAATTTATTGTAAATGTGACCCCATGTCATCGAGAACCTGGGAAGTGACATCAACCAAGCTTTGGCCTTATCCTTAAGGTGTGTGGAAAACATCTCATTCTAAGTTGATCCTCGTTTAGAATACCGAGGGGGAATGTTTGGACCGTAGCATAGAAATCTCTCATAAAGGAAAGAGAATCTTCATTAGGTAGCCCATAAGGAAGGAAGCATAGAAAAATGAATATTTTTAAGGTCATAATTCCTACAAATTTCTCCCTCTAATCGGATAATGCGGCGATTCGTGCCAATCACCGCCTCTTGCAAACTCCTTCATCGTGGTTTCCGACATACTGGTTTTCCTCCATTTCTTTGGTTCTAGTAAAGGATTAAGACTTGGTTCTATGTTTGGCTCAAAATCGTTGATGGGTAGGATCCAGTGTTGTCGACACTTGTTTAAATTTATGAATATTATTTACATACGGGGTGTTAGGGGGTTTCCTAAGGATCTCCTACCACGCATAGACTATTTTTAAACGTAAATTTAAAACTCCTGTCAACAAAAAATAAAAAAAATTAGAGAAAATTTCCATGGCATTTAATACAAAATACTAGACAAAACTAGTTAATTAATTTTTTTTTTATTTTTTTTATATAACATAATCGTGATAACTAAGAGTGTTAGGAAAGAACGCGGTGGTCTTTATGGCTCTTAAAACCACTCTCCTAGCCGTAACAACGCTCCCAGGAAAGACAGGCACAAAGGCTTCAAAGAACTAGTCTCCTGCATTAACTCCCTTAGTTTTTTACTTTTCGTGCCTTTTAGTTTTTTTTTTTTTTTTACGAACGGTAATTTTATTTTACTATTCACGCTATCTTATTTCTTATTAACTTACAATTTTAAAAAAAAAAATTTTTTAAATTTTTTTTTTACGAACGGTAATTTTAATTTACTATTCACGCTATCTTATTTCTTATTAACTTACAATTTTAATTTTTTTTTTTACGAACGGTAATAACTTTTTACTTCAAATTTCAAATTTCTAAATTATTTACTTTTTATGCTATAATTAAAAAAAAAATTATTTTTTTTATATTTTATTTTATTTATTTATTTATTTTTTTTTATGAAATTTGAAATTTGATTAAAAATTTTTTATTTGAAAAAAAAAATCACAATTATTTACAACACAAAAATATTTTTAAAATTTTGATAAATAAATTAAAAACGCTATTCCTTCCAAGAATCCAGCCAAAAGCTTGATGTTAAAATCGCATCGCCGATTCTCGCAAATACTTTGGTTTTAATATTTGTAAAACTCTCGCAAAGTGCACGAATCATTTCGTAAAAATGATAAGTATACTCCCAAGAGTCGATCTAAGGAAGGAATGTATGGGTTTTTAATTTATTATTCAAACTTTTAAAAACGAAATAAATCCTAAACATCCGTCGTCACGATAGTTTGGTTTTGTGTTCCTAATCTAATAACATAAAATAAAACATATATACGTATTAATTAAATATAATAAAAAATAAACATAGATACAAATTCAATAAATAAATATAAATATAGATTCAATAAATATTCATGCAAATTTTATCATTTATATTAGTGGAGTATTTATGGATATAATAACTAAATTAATTATGCTTGCTCATATTATCTAGGTTATTAATGGTATAAATTGATATTTTATTGATTCTCTCTTTTTTGTATGAATACCACCTTTGGTGGGGTTAGATATTCTTTGTTAACTAAACAAATCAACGGACTGCACGGTAGATGAGATGGCACGCTTGTTCCTTAAACATGTTGTAAAGCATTGGGGGATTCCATCCAATATCGTGAGTGATCGAGACCCATAATTCACCGGGAAATTTTGGACGGAATTGTTCAAGTTGTTGGGATCAAACTTGAACTTCTCCACAAGATTTCATCCTCAAAGTGATGGACAAACAGAGCACACCAATGCATTGCTGGAGTTGTATCTTAGGCACTTTGTCAGTGCCAATCAGCATGATTGGGCTAAGTTGCTAGATGTAGCCCAATTTTCCTACAATTTGCGAAGAAGTGAGTCTACCGTGAAGAGTCCCTTTGAGATCGTCATGGGGAAACAACCCATG
Organism: Hippophae rhamnoides; assembly: GCA_033030585.1. Lineage (NCBI taxonomy): Eukaryota > Viridiplantae > Streptophyta > Magnoliopsida > Rosales > Elaeagnaceae > Hippophae > Hippophae rhamnoides. The sequence continues at coordinate 33,676,564 of CM065435.1, read as the reverse complement.
AATCCCCATGCCTTGGCCACGAGTTATGAAGGGAAGAGCCCTGCTGCCTTCAAGTTATCCAAGGCCTGGCATGAACAAGCGGAGTTGGCCCGAGCCTATTTGTATAAGGCGTCTAAGAAGATGAAGAAATGGGTTGGCAAGAAGACGATGATGGTAGAGTTTCAGGAAGGTGATTTGGTCCTGGTGAAACTACTACCCCAACAATTCAAGTCCTTGCGGAAGGTTCATAAGGGGTTGGTACGGAAATATGAGGGACCATTTCCAGTCCTTAAACAAGTCGGTAAGGTGTCGTACAAGCTACAACTCCCTCCAAAGCTTAAAATCTATCCAGTCTTTCATGTAAGTATGCTAAAACCTTTTCATGGAGACAAGGAGGACATGAGTAGAGGAGAATCCAAGAGGGCACCTACCGCAGTGGTAACCTCCTTTGACAGGGAAGTGGACTCGATTTTGGCAGACCACTTGATCCGACGAAGGGGCGTACCAAGTTATAGGGAATACTTGGTCAAATGGAAAAACGCCCCAGATGTAGAGACAAGTTGGGAACCCGAGGAGTCTTTATGGCAGTTCAAAGATGCCATAGAGAGGTTTCAGCTTGAAGGCGCGACGAGGGCGTCGCGAACTTGAGTGGGGGAGGGTGTCACGTCCCGCTCAGAATGTCCCTAAAAATCAAAATGTTGGCTACCTAAAGGATCTAGACACATGGAAAGTTATAGAGTTGCCTAGAGAATTCTAGAAATGGCTATAGTTGGACGGACTCAACTCAAGCTTGAAGACCTTAGAATGTTCTAGAGCACGCTAGAGGGTGCTAGAATGGGTTGGAATGTTCTAGAACATGCCGGATGGTTCGGGAAGGATGTAGAGGCCGCTGGAAGCCTACGGAACGTCCCGGAACGTGCATGAAGGAGCTAGACAAACCTAGAAGACTCTAGAGTTGGCTAGAAGGTCCTAGAGCCTTGTGGCACATTGTACATAAACCTAGAACACTCTTGTATATTCTAGCTTAGAATTATCTAGAAAGTGGTGGCATATTCTTAAGCTTAGAAGCCACACTATAAATAGACCCATTGGTCTTCATTTTCATTCATCCTTGGGAATTCTTAGCATTTGTAACATAAACTCTCTCTAGAGCAATACAAAGCCTTCTTTGCAAACTCTTTTTATTCTCTTTGGAGTTACATTTAGGAATCAAAGGCAGGCTTAGTGCAACGGATCATGCTAAGTGCCGCACGATCGATTCTTGAAAGATTAAGGTCATGACAAATAGCTATGATATAGCACTATGAGTCAATTTTTAATATTTGTATAACTAGATCACATGATTTTATATTCTTACTTGACTATTTAGTTTCAGCATCCAATTCATTTAAATATTTAGTAAGTTCATGCAAACGTATTTACCTTTTGGTAATTGAACCAACTAGTACATAGTTAGCAACATTAGAATGAGAGAATTACATTTTACAAGCTATAGTTATTTTAAGTGAAAGTTTGTAAAGTGATACTAAGTTTGCTTTTCTAAAGATTTCATAGCATCCTTAAGAACAACATTTACATTCAAGTAAATTTAGTTATTTTACTAGTATGTTTTCGAGCATTAAAATTCAAAGTACATTCACTTAATTTAACAAGAATTTAAAGAGCATATTATATGTTAGTTTCAATGCACTTCAAATATGAAAGTGTCATGAAAATATATTTTATTATCCTAAGCAAGAAGTTAAAAGCAAGATAATTTATAAGAAATTCAGCTTCAAATTAAATCAGTTTTTTTTCATGTAGGCTTTCAAATTAAGTAAATATTATAAAAATATCAAAGTACTCCCTCTTCATCATCTAGTGATAGTTGGCTCTTCTCAATATTCAAAGTATTCATTTTTATTTGATAGAACATCATGACCAAAAGAATTGGTCCAACTTAGCTTAGTATGTTATCATATCAATTCAGTATAATTTTACTAATCAGTATGATATTTATCAGTTTAGCTTAGTTCAACATGATATCAGATCAATTTAATATAATGTTATTAGATTAGTATGATATTTATCAGTTCAATTCAATTCAGTATGATATCAGATTAATTCATTATGATGTTACCATGTCAATATGATATTTATTAGTCTAGTTCATTATGATATGGATGGATTCAGTTAAGTTAATATGCATATGAGATATGTATAAGTAGAGCTAACTATGCCATTTTAATGGTTGTATCATGTAAGTTCTCCACATGTATAGTTGAGAGCTAGTGCTAATGTTAAATATATCTTTCATGTGTGACCATAACCCTAGGTACTCTTAGCATTATATAATTATAATGACATTTTATTTCATGAAAACTCATAAGATAGTACGCTACTATATTATAATGAATAGGCATATATCATTTTTTTAATAGAATATTATTTCATGGTAACTCATAGATAATATGTTATTATATTTTAAAGATTAGATAGAAATCATTTTTACAGAATGTTATTTCGTGGTAACTCATAGTTAGTATGTTATTATATTTTGAAGAACAAACATAGATTATTTTTATAAGCATGTTCTCTTATGGTAAGTCATAATCATTTCATTCACAATTTTCAAGCTTGTAATTACAGATATTTATAAAACTCATCCACTCACTAAGATTTCAAGCTCACCTTTTATATTTTACTTCCCCATGTAGCAACTTTATGAAAATATAGCGTGATAACATATTTGGGAACATATGATCAATATTTTGTTATACAGTTTAGATTGTTTGATCTCTCTACCCTTTTGTATAGTTAATGTAAGTTAGTGTGTAAATGGACTAGTAAACAAGACTAAAAAGCTTTATAATTTTATGTATATCATGTATATCATGATTTATAACCATGTTGATGGAAATGAGTTATTTTTTGGTTATGTATAAGATTAATATATTTGGTAGTATGTGAAAAAATATTATATGATATTTTTTGTTATTTTATAGCAGTTAGTCTCAATTTGGGAAAAACAATATGCTAAAATATTTTTAGAACTTTATATAGTAGTGGTTTTAACACAACCTAAGATAAAAAAGAAGTAAGTTAATTAGATATTACGATCTCAAGATGTATCCTATATTATTAGAGTAGTTTAGGGATAAGACTTTACTATATCTCATTTCTAAACCTTACAAGTAGATTATCTAATAAATATAAATGTTTAAAACATGATGGTTATGTACATTAAAAACAAGGAAGAAATAGAGTTTATATTAAATTAATACAAACTATTGTAACTTCACTTTTGGTTATTCGAAATAACATTGATGTAGTAAATTTATTTGAAGATTGAAGTTTTTAGATTTATTTAATTTTGTTGCTCTTTATTTACTTCAAAAAATATGATTATATGAAAAATAGTTTATTTTGAAATTAATTTGAAACATTATGATTTCATCCAATACTAATATTCCATACAATACTTAAGCAATCAATTTTGTAAAATATTAGAAAAATTTAGTTATAATCATTTTTTTTTCTAATATATGAATACATGAAAAATATATGAAAACAAATGATTAAGTAACTAGTATATACGAAAACATGACTAACTGAAAAATATATAAAAATCTTAAAAGCAAAACATTTTGAGCAATTCTTAATCCATATTCAATTACCCAAATCACGGACTACGTTAAACTTAATTGAAACATATTATTTCTTAATTAAATGCTATTAATCATTCAAGATTCATGCATTTAATTGTTATCTTCTTAAAAACTTGGCAACATATAGAGAAAAATTAATACCAAGACACAGCTACCAAAAAAGTGAATATTTTTTTAAGGAAGTTAGGCAATCCATAATTATTCAATTTAAGTATTTTAATCTTGTAATTATTATATTAGACATAAAAAATTTCATAATATTTTTAAAAAAATCACAATAGTTTTGTTATTATATGTAAATGAACATTTTAATCTCATAATTTTTTAAATTGAGTACTTATATTCTTGTTATTTATGAAAATTATGTATTATAAATACTCACTTTACTACTTTTATTGAATTAGAAGTGCTTATTTTATTATATTATGTGATCAAAAATATTTTTTCATGATAATAAAATTAGTGACGTCGAACTTATAAGTTACGATAATAAAATATTTATTTTAAAAAATTATATAATTTTTTAATACTTAATCCAATAATTATGAGATTAATATACTTATTTATTAATAATTAACGCACATCCAAGTCCATTTTCCTATTTTGTTTTAAATCTATAAAATTTACTTTGGGATACGTACTTATTCACTAAGGTGGCGTTTGGTTCGTGGAATGGAATCAGAATCGGAATCGGAATCGGAATTGGAATCGGAATGGAATGGAATGGAAAGGAAACAATTTTGTTTGGTTTGACCACTGGAATCAAGCTCAGAATCAGGATTATAGTGTTTGGTTTGTCACTGGAATGGAATGAAAAAAGCTGTAAATGACCTTAATACCCCTACATGCTGTAAAGTTCAAATAATGTCATTTAATTACTATTTTTTCGTCAGAAAAAATACATTATTGAAATCATTATTTTTCTAAATAAGTATTACTTAATTAAAAATAAATATATTATTAAAATTATTATTTTTCTAAATAGGGTTTAGGGTTTTGAGGTTTGGGATGTGTGATTTAGGTTTAGGGATTTAGGATTTGGGGTTATATATATAGGTTAAGGTTTAGGGTTAAAATTATTATTTTTCTAAAAATAGTTTAGGGTTTTAGAATTTTGGATTTAGGGTTTTAAGGTTTAAGGTTTAGGGTATATGGTTTTAGGATTTGTAATTTGGGGTTTAGGGTTTTGGGATTTGGGATTTATGTTTTAAGGTTTAGGGTTTAGTGGTTTAAAGATTTGGAGATTTAGGATTTAGGGTTTTAGGGTTTAGGGATTTGGGGTTTAGGGTTTTAGGATTTGGAATTTGGGGTTTAGGATTTAGGGTTTTGGGATTTATGTTTTAGTGGTTTTGGGTTTGGGGATTTATGTTTTAAGGTTTAGGATTTTAGGGATTTAAGGTTTTAGGGCTTAGTGGTTTAGGGATTTGGGGTTTATGGTTTAGGGATTTGGGGTTTAGGATTTAGGGTTTTAGGATTTGGAATTTGGGATTTAGGGTTTAGTGGTTTAGGGATTTGGGATTTATGTTTTAGGGTTTTGGGATTTATGTTTTAAGGTTTAGGGTTTAGTGATTTAAGGTTTAGGGTTTAAGCTTTTAGGATTTTAGGATTTGGATTTAAGGTTTTGAAATTTAGGGTTTAGGGTTTTGGAATTTTGGGTTTGAGAATTTAGGATTTGAATTTAAAGTTATATTTTAAGTGAGGGTAAAATTGGAAAAAAAAGTTTAGATGGGAATGGAATAATGATTACCAAAGGTGGGAGAAGAAATTGTGATTCCTTCTCTTTTAGTAATCAGATTCCATTCCGCCCTCTATTCCGTCCAACCAAACACACAAAATGGAAAGAATCAATTCTGATTTCATTCCATTCCATTCCCTCCAACCAAACATGGGGTAACTATTCTAAATTTAGAGGAGAAATGAACCAACGTATAAGAGAATATAGAGCACTACCTTTACCAATAGATATTAACTTTAGGGTAAACATTCATTTAAATATTATTTTTAATATTTTTTATTTCAATTAATTATTTAAATAATTGAAATACTTTTCAATCAATTTTTCTAACAATAAATTAGCAAATTTTATGAGAATATTTAAGTCATCCTACGTTACATGTGAAATTATAATTTAATTTTCTTATTCAGAGTACATATTTACATAGTTAACATAAATATTTTTGATCAATTGGTCTTTTTAGGTGTAAATTATTGATGGAATATATTTCATTAACAAAAACAGTCTATTAAAATAAAGTCTAAAAGTAACAAATTCAATTTTTTTTACATATTATTAATATTTAATTAATGTTTTCCCTAAAATTAGAAGTTTGCTATCTAGAACCGAATAGACCCGAATTTTAATATCTAATTAATGTTTTCCCTAAAGTTAGTTGTTTGCTATATCTAGAACCGAATTGGGAAAATTACAGTAGTTTTTTGGGAGCAGTTTTTCTCCACTTTGCATGAGAAATATTTCCCAATTTGCTAATTAAATCTTTAAATTTTTGATTTTTTATAAAAAGTTTTCTTAAATACACGTAGGATTATGAAGAAACATGAAAAAGACAAATAATTGCATATCAATTAAGAAAACCTTTTTTATAAAAAATCCAATCTCATAACTGCATATCAATTATTTGTTTCTCAAGACGATTTTTGAGTAGATTCACTGAGATATCATAAAACTCATCAAAATACAATCAAATAAGCCAATACATTGGGCAGTCAAACTTTGATGACATGTATTTTGTTATCTATTATGATTTTATTTTATTTGAACATCTCTATTCAATTTAATGAAGATATTGATTTGTTTTAAAGTTTTGAAGTAAATAATAAAGAAAAATTGATCATTCATATTATTTAGTTCCTTAGATTAAAAACGGTATTATTTAGTCTATTAATTTTGTAAAAATAACTAATTAAGAACAAATTAATTATTTAATGATTTTTCTATTAAAATATAATTAATTTTCTACGAAGTGATTAAATAAAATTAAAATATGAGTATTTTATAACGATAAAATTATAATTAAAATGAAAATAATTCACAAAATATTCGTTTTAATATTTGTTAATTACCACGTGTTTTATTCTAATATTTTATTAAATTTTTATTTTTATTTTTATTAAAAATATATTTAAATAACTTTTATTATTTTCTATTTTTTCTTAAATTATTTCGACGTTAAATTTAAAATCGTATTTTAATTGAATTTTAATTATTTAATTGAAATTGATATTATTTTAAATAAAAAATCATTAAAAAATTATAATTTATATGTAATCAATTAAATGATATCATTTTAAATTTAAGGGATTAAAAGATATAAATAACAACTTTTACATCGTATCAATATAAATAATAATATTTTTTATTCCGTTTGAAAATAGCCCAAAATTTTATAAATAAATAAATTCAAAGATAAGCAATTATTTTTGAGTGTTGGGCATGAAGTTGTGATTTAAACTTTAAATCCTAAAGGGCACCAAAATTTATCAACTTGCGTACGGGGATCTTTTAAATGATTCACTAATCACTATTATAAAGTTTTTCCCTCACTTTTTCTGTTTACGAATATTCCACACAACCCTTCTCTCTCTCTCTCTCTCCTGTAAAATGTCAATGTTGACGATTGAATTTTGATTCATACCCTTTTCCTGGGCTTCTGGAAAATTCGAAAGCACGTATGGTTTGAAAAGAATCAAATTATCTCTCTTCCCACGGCAAATTGGAACAAGTCTTTACGAATAATCCGTTTAATTCTTATTGTATTCCAGCCAAGCAATTTACCTATCAACATGGTTTTAAGCGGGAGTAACTGCGTAATTTCCTTTATAATTATCTCTTAATTAATCTTTATTCTTAATTTCCTTTCTAAGGATCCTAAGTCGTTGTTAAACAAAAATTCTTCTAAAGTCCTTTTCAGTTTTAAGTTTTTAACTTAATTCTCTGAAACTTAAAACTCTGTTTCCTTTAGACTAATTGGACCAATTAAATGGTCTTAGCTAGCTGTGATAGTTTCTATCCCAAATTACGAATTAATTAATAATCAGTAAAAACTTGCATTTCTCTAAAAAACATTCCTATCTATAATTCCACTACCCATAAACTATGGAAAATGGAATTTTTTTTTATGAATATGAAAAATGCTATTCATTACTACTAAATAGAGCAATATGACCACTTAGGTTGCATAAATTTATTGAATATATATCATTGCATTGATTGTCATATTTATTGATTAATTTATGCTTTAATAAATCATAACTTAATTTACATGTAAGTAATGGTATATGTCATTACTCATTTAAGTAGTATCACTTAGTATTACTCATAAACTATTTATAATAAGTTGACTTATATCTTTTGTTACCAAACTTTAAACAAATTAACACATAGATATTCAAATTTTCAAAATATATATACATTATTTGATTTGAATTTTTTTTTAACTTAACACATAAGTCCTAAAAATATGTATTTTAGTAATAAAGTTAGGATTTATGTTTGAAATTTTAAAAGTTTTGAGAACTAAATAATAGAATTTAAAAATTTAAGAACATATTTATAAAATTTTAAAAACTATAAAATAAATTGTAGATTTTAAAAATTTATGAAACTCAAAATTTGGAGACTAATAGAGTTATTAAGCGTGTATAATAATGTTATACTTATAAAGTTGTGAGAAATTTTTAAATGGAAAAGTCTATTATTCTAAATATTGATATAATTATTAAATAGGGTGAAGAAGGGCTTTGTTGGTCCTCAAAATATACCTCACTGATAGAATAGTCCCAAACTAAAAACTTTATCATTTTCGTCCACAATCTATTATATTTTAGAGAAAAATGACACAAACGTTTTTTAGATTTGGTCATTTTAATCGTTTAGTCCCTTAAATTAAAAATTATGTTATTTAATCCCTTGACTTTATAAAAAAATCAATTAAAAATAAATTATATTATTTCAATGAGCGATTAAACACAATTAAAATATGAGTATTTTACAATAATAAAGTCACAATTAATATGAAAAGTTTTACAAAAAATATTCTTTTTTTAATATTTGTTAATTGATACTATTTTATTTTAATATTTTATTAAAAATTAAAATATATTTTTAAATAAATTTTTATTTGAAATTTATTATTGTATCATATTAAATTTTATTTTTATTCTTGTTAAAAATCCATATTTTTCTCACGTTTTAATTGCTTGATAAAAAAAATAATATTATAAATAAATAATTATTAAAATAATATAATTTATTTTTAATTGACCTTTTACGGAGCTAATTGATTAAATAACATTGTTTTTAATTTAAGGTACTAAATAACACAAATGATATAATCTAAGAGATTTTTTTGATACCTCACCCTATATTTTAACATATAAGTCCTTAATTGATGTTGTGGACTAAATGTGACTAATATATCACAGATAGGTCTTAAACTTGTTAATATTTGGGACTTAAATATGATAAACACTAACAATTTGGGGACTTAAGTGTAATAAACAAGACTTAAGTGTGACATTTAATAACTTTAGGGATAAAAGTATTGACGACTTTTGTTTGGAGATAGTTTTGTCAATGAAGTCATAGTTTAGGAATGAATAGTGTCTTTCACTCTATCAAATTATGTGATATAATGTTATTAATAAGTACAGTTTGACTTACATAATTATATCTAATAATAAATTTTTAGATGTTATTGTCATAAATTTATAATTTGATATTTAACAATTTTTTTTATTGTGTAGTAGTTTCTATTTTGGCAAAGTTATTGTGAAATTTTTTCTATATTACCATAGTACAGGAGGTGGTAGACTCAAATATCTCATACTTATCTATTTTATTAGGTTTTCTCCACTTTTTCAATCATAAGTTGATCACCCTTTGTATATTTCGCTCTTCATGGTAGTATGTTCTATCGTTATACTAAAATTATTCCCAATTATTATATGTAAAAGTAAAAATGTTAACATATAAGTTGTGTAAAATTTATGTGAGTATTGGTAATAATGGTGAACAAAATATACAAATGTTATTTTAGTTTATAGGTGTGTCTTTTAAAAATATTTTCAAGCCAAAGAAACTTTTGATCTCTAGTGATCACATCTGAGGTATATCTCTATTCCCATGCATGTTAGATTTCATATTAGACACATATGAACATTGTGCATATAGGCTACTTGATTGATAGAGCTATGTATAGATCTAGAACTTAATTACCTGTCTAGATTAATTTTTACATGACTAGATTGATTGAGGAATTAATACTCAATCGGTCGAGCATTAGCTCAATCGAGACTAATAAGTGGATCAATCCACTTATTTTAGATTTAATTAATTGTTTCACTAGATCAATCAAGCGGCCATGTTCGATCGATCTAGCTAGTTCTAGATTGATCGAGCGACTAAGTTTTCAAGTTTGACCTAATTTTTACTCGAATCAATTTGTTTTATTATGGTATTTTCCTTATGTTTTAAAGCTCTTTCAAATATTTTCATGGAAAGAATTGTAATAGACCTTTGACCTAAGGTTTATACTCATACATTTAATTATATCAGTAGCTCATAATTTTATCAATCACACAAGAGTATTTTTTATCATTATCGTCTTCATCTATTCTCTCTCTCTCTCTCTTTTATTTCTAAAACTATTCAAGTACGATTTTTTCATTGAGATAATTTGTCAAACATTGTATTTGATAAATTAACAAGCCTACAATATTTGTGATATTGTGTTATAAATAGATTGTTCAAGGATTGCAAGTTGGTTTTGATTTATCTGATATTTTTGTTAAATCATCTAGTTAAGATTGTTCATTATTGAATATATTCTATGACACACATTTGCACTTTAGTTATTTTGCTAACTTTTTAGATGCTGGTTGTATGGGTTCAATTAACTCGTGTGACTTAAGTTCATCGAAACATTGGTTCATATCTGAACACTTTTCTTGTAGAGATTATAATGAAAGCATCGGCTTGTAAGTGGATTACTTGGGGGCACTACCTTGGTAGGTAGTTTGAGTCCCAATCTTGTAATTGGATCTTATTTTTCATAATGGATAGTTAGGTAATCCGGTGGATTAGTCGTTTTCTTCCAAGGTCATAAGTGTAGACTAGGTTGTTTTCACCTAAAAATCTTATGTGTTAATTATTATGTTTTTGTATTACTTTATTTACATGCAATTGTATGTCTGGCCCTCCTGCAAAATTTTAATTTGCTACTTTTGCTGATATTCTATCCACTTTCCTTCTAGCTAATAGATCCATAACTAAAAAAGAAACTTTTCATGTGATATTAGTGTAGTCATTAGATACACTTAGTATGCCTAGGACCTTGGTATGGATTATCTTATTGAAGTTGATAGTTTATATGTTGAGAAAATTGAGTATTCTTTCATTCTGGATATAATATTAAAAGTTTTAAAGAATTATTTTCTAAAGGTGCTAGAGGCATAAAAAAGGAATACTAGTTTAAAAGTGAAAATAGAAAAGTTAAATGAAAAACATAAGACACATGGAAGCTTTTCAAATAAATTAAAAAAAGAAAAGAATATTTTGCAAGAATAGAATATTACTTTAAATTTGAGTCTTGTAGGTTTGAAAGAAGAAAATAACAAGCTTGTTACAGATAAAGAAAAATTAGTGCAAGAACTTGAACAATTTAAGGAAGTTGTAAAAAGGCTAACAATTGGGGTTGAAAGGTTGAATAAGATTCTTGTTTATGGAAAGCCTTTTGGAGACAAGAGAGGGCTAGGATATATAGATGAGTACACTACACCAACCATTTCAAAATCATTTGTGTTTGTAAAACCTTTGATCCTTACCATTCATGAATATTTCTTTCATTTTCTTCTAAGTTTATTCCTATATGTTATAACTATAGTACAAAGTGACATATTAGACCTATATGTAGATTCTTGATGATCTATAATTATGCTGATAATCTACATGCATCCTATTCAAGAAAAAATAGTTATGTTTTAAAAAACAAGCATATGATTCATAAAAAAAAGGAAAGCTTGGATTAAAAAATTTGATTTAAATTGTTATGTAGCCTATACTGCATTTAAAACTAAATCTTCTACTGCTAGGTATTTTGATAGTGGTTGTTTTAGACATATGACTGGTGATCATTCTCTTTTCAAAAATTTTGAAAAATATAATGAAGGAATAGTTACTTTTGGTGATGTACTACATGGTAATGTTCTTAACGCTAACCTAATAAGCATCAGTCAATTTTGTGAAAAAAGTGTACAATTTACCAACAATTATTGTATTATAATAGACCCAAAAGGTTAATATATGGCTAGAGGAACTACGTCTCAGGTTAATTGTTATTGCACTGATATAGGCCCTATTAATTTTAAAGATGAGACAATTCCAAAAGATGAGACATATCAATTTTAAAGATCTTTTTAACTTGAGCAAAAAGGAAATTGTGTACAGTCTACCTATGTTTTTTGAAAATAAAAAACCTTTTTGTAGACAATTCCCACTTGGTAAAAAAACTTGCTCTTCTCATAAGAAAATCAAAAGAGTTAACACAAGCCGAACATTTGAGTTAATTAAAATTGACCTCATAGGTCCTTTGAGAATTGAGAGTTTGGGTGGCAATAAATATATTATTGTTGTTGTTGATGATTTTTCTCGTTTTACAAGGGATGGATTCTTGAATGAAAAATATGATGTTCTAGACTAATTTAGTTTCTTTTGTCATGGAAAGAAATTTGAAAACTCAAGATGTTCTGAATTCTATAAACAACATGATATAACTCATGAGTTCTCCCCACCAATTACTCCATAACAAAATGGGATAGTAGAAAGGAAGAATTGGGTGTTGCAAGAAATGGAAAGAGTTCGACAACATACAAAGGACATTCCCAAGAAGTTTTATAATGAGGAAATAAGTACTTCATGCTACATAATGAACCATGGTTACCTATGTTCAAGTATAAACCGATCTTTCTATGAGTTATGAAAAGGTAAGAAACCTAATCTTAAATATCTAAATGTGTTTGGAAGTAAATGTTACATTCTTAGAGATCATAAAAATCTAGAAAAATTGGAGTCTAGAAGTGATGAAGTTATCTTTCTAGGTAACTCATTAATAAGTCGCACCTTTAGAGTGTTCAACTTGAGAACTAATGTTGTGATGGAGTCCATCAATGTTGTTATGGATGATGTAGGCACTAGTACTCTAGTGACTAATAAAAAAATTGAAGCTTTAAGCACACACTTGCCAATTGAGGAACATATTGAAGAAACTCTTGACACTGAAAAGGTAGATAATGAAGTATATAGAGAGTCAATCTTTGGTAATGAAGTCACTATAAACCAATCTTTCTATGAGTTATGAAAAGGTAAGAAACCTAATCTTAAATATCTAAATGTGTTTGGAAGTAAATGTTACATTCTTAGAGATCATAAAAATCTAGAAAAATTGGAGTCTAGAAGTGATGAAGCTATCTTTCTAGGTAACTCATTAATAAGTCGCACCTTTAGAGTGTTCAACTTGAGAACTAATGTTGTGATGGAGTCCATCAATGTTGTTATGGATGATGTAGGCACTAGTACTCTAGTGACTAATAAAAAAATTGAAGCTTTAAGCACACACTTGCCAATTGAGGAACATATTGAAGAAACTCTTGACACTGAAAAGGTAGATAATGAGGTATATAGAGAGTCAATCTTTGGTAATGAAGTCACTATACCCAACACTCAAAATTTGAGGCAAACACGTATTGCTAAAAACCACCCAATTGAAAACATCATTAGTGATCCAAATGCAAGTGTGAAAACTAGAAAAAGACAAGTAAGTGAGATAACTCATCTCTATTATGTGTCTCAAATAAAACCAAAAAATGTTAAGGAAGCTTTAAAAGATGAATCTTGGATAAATACCATGCAGTATGTGCTAGCAAAATTCACTAGGAATGATGTTTGGACTTTTGTATCTATATCTAAAGATAAAAACAACATAGGAAATAAATGAGTGTTTAAAAATAAATATGATGAATGTGATATTGTGATTAGAACAAGGATTGACTAGTTGCATGAGGATATAAACAAGTTTAAGGAATTGATTTTGATGAAACATGTTCTCCTGTAGCTAGGTTAGAATCAATTAGGATTTTACTTACCATTGCATGCTTTATGAAATTAAAACTCTTAAAAATGGATCTAAATTTTGCCTTCTTAAATAGATTACTCAGTGAAGAAGTTTATGTTGAAAAACCAAAAAGTTTTATTGAACCAATATTTTTAGAATATGTTTATAAGCTCAATAAGGCCCTCTATGGTTTGAAACAAGCCCATAGAGCTTGGTATGAAAGACATGAAACTTATCTTTTGAACAAGGAATTTGTTTAAGGGGGAGTTGATAAGACTATTTTCATTAAAAGAACCAAAGAAGATATATTCATAGCTTAAATATATGTCAATGACGTAGTCTTTCGGTAAACATCCAATTCTCTTCTTCTTGATGATTTTGTGAACATAATGACTAGTGAATTTGGAATGTTTATGATGGGTGAGCTCACATATATTTTTTATTTGCAAATTAAACAATTAAAAAATAGAATCTTTATTTCTCAAATCAAGTATGCATGTAATTTAATTATTTGAACATAAAATAAGTAAGCATTTGAGAACACCCAAAGTACTAGTGCCAAGATTTCAATCGATAAGTCAGGTAAGAGCATTGATCAAACACTATATAGAAGCACGATAAGAAGCTTGCTATGCCTCGCACAAATAGATCTAATAGTTTTTTAGTGTTGGAATTTTTGCACATTATCAATCAGATCCTAAGATATCAAACATTGATCATGTCAAAAGGATCATCAAATATGTCTCTAGAACAAAATATTTTGGTATTTGGTTTACTAACGATAATCATGTGAAATTAATGGATGCATTTTTGTTGGAAGCTCATGCACACAAGTTTTATGGATGAAGAATATTCTTAAGGAATATGGATTTGAACAAGGTACAATTCCCTTTTATTGTGATAACACTAGTGCTATATGTATCTGTAAAAATCCTACTATGCATTCTCAAACAAAACATAGACATTAGACATCATATCATTTGGGAAATAGTAGAAGATAAAATTTTATCCCTTTAGTGCTTACTAAAAGACAATTAGTTGATTTATTCACAAATGGACATGATATCTTAAGATTTGAATCTCTTAGAAGTGCCTTAGGAATCTACACTATTGATTAAATTTTCCTAGTATTTTTTATTATTATTTAAGAATATAAAAAAGAAGAAGTAGACTTGCATTAACTTGACATGAACATCACATACTAATTTCATTTTTTTGGATTATGAATTATGCAAATGGATATTGTGACTCGTGCTTTCACATATTCTCACATCTAGTGATCGATGTCAACAGGAACATACTCACACACTCACTAGATACTTAGGTATATCATGCTAAAAGTTTATAATAAATTATGTGAGATTTTAGGGTATAAGATAACCTTGATTGTAAAAATTATGGTTGAACACCAACTTTTACTATATAAAATACTACTATAGAGAGACACCTAGTTTTGAGGGGGCTACCTACTGTGATATATGAAGGTTATCACAGTAAGAAAAGAGGACTACCTCACAACTAGTGTGAACATTATCATGTTAGGATATTGGCTCATGCATATTTCCTTTGAAAGAGAAAAATAATATGATAAATGAAATACCTATAAAGAAAAAAATAATTTAATACACAAAAAAATAGACACAAATGGTTATGCAAAAAGAAAAAAAAAACCATTCCCTCATACAAAATAAAAATAGTATGATAATTATTGAGTGGGACTATAAATTTTTTAATCAAAGTATATATTAGTAAGAAATTGTTTTGGTTAACATGTAAGTATGAATTCAATTGAAATTTGTTGCATGATTGGTGATGCCTTTTTCTTTAAATCTTTTAGAACTAATTATAAATGAACAAATTGACATACTATTGTAGTTCAATATTTATCTTACTTTAGGTGATTGTCGTTAAGTCATTGTATGTGTTAATATGTTTGTATGTATGGTTTACATATGTATATGTTAATGAATAGTCACACAAATCAACTTTTGTATTTATGTGTAATACTGCAGTCATATCTAGCTCAATGTAATATCCTTATTAACAAAAAAATTATATTTATCAGCAGGTTTTATAAAGTTTTGTCCTCTTTACTTTATTTTGGGGAGTTCATTCATAATATACGTCTTTTTCTTCTTCATATTACTGTTTATTTAAATGACAAAAAAGAATAGATAATAAAATTGGAATATTAAATTTAAAGGAAGAATTAATTTTGAAGTATTACACATAGGAGGAGTTATGTTTTTAAATTCTATATGATGATTGTTCACACTCATGAATGTTCTTTTCATTTTATATTGTTATACATACTGAACTAATGAATTATGAATCTTTTGGGACAAGTTGTTTAGTTGTTTGTGTTTTTGTTTTTAGTATAAACACGAGCTGTCAAGATTTAAGAAAAGATGATTTCACCGGATCATAGGATAGTATCACTACATAAAATTTTATTTTTCCTATGAGCATTATGTAGTCAGAGAGAGATTTTTTCACACGACTATACCAAAGGTGGAGATTTTAAGGTTTATGTGAGTGTTGGCGATATTCATGAACAAAACATACAAATGCTTTTTTTAGTTTTTAGGTACATATTTCAAGAATATTTTCAAGTTGAAGAAACTATTGAGCTCTAGAGATCACATCTTAGTATATCTTTGTTCCCTGCACGTTAGATTTCATATTAGACATATAGGAACATTGTTCATAGAGGCTACTCGATCGATCGAGCGGCCAAGTTTTCAATTTTGACCTAATTTTTACTCAAGCCAATTTTTTTATTACTATATTGTCCTTATGTTTTAGAGCTCTTTTAAATATTTTCAAGGATAGATTTGTAATAGACCTTTGACCTTGGGTTTCTACTTATACTATTTAATCATATCATTAGCTCACAATATTTTCAACCACACAAGAGTATTATTGATCATTTTTATCTCTTTTGTTTTGCTAAAACTATTCAAGTAGGACTTTTCATTGAGTTAATTTGTCAAATATTTGTGGTTGTGTTTGATGAATTAATAAGCCTACAATATTTGTGATATTGTGTTTTGAACTGATTGTTTTTAGGTTTCTAGTTGGTTTTGATTTATTTGATATATTTATTAAATCATCTAGTTAGGATTGTTCATTATTGAATCTACTCTAAGGCACACATTTGCACTTGTCTTATTGTGCTAGCTTTTCTAGTGGTAGCTGTATTGGTTATATTAACTCATGTGACTCGAGTTCATCGAATCGTTGGTCCAAATTTGAATATCTTTCCTAGGGACTATGATGAAAGCAATGACTTATAAGTAGATTACTTGGGGGCATTATTGGTGGGTAATTAGAGTCTTAGCCTTGTAATTGGACCTTATATTTTATAATGGATAGTTAGGTAGTCCAATATACTTATTGTTTTCCTCTTAGGTCATTAGCGTGTTTTAAGTTTTTTTTACCTAAAAATCTCATGTGTTATTTATATTTCCACATTACTTTATTTACGCATGATTTCATACTTGGTGTTCTATAAAATTTTAATTTGTCATACTTTCATTGATATTCTATTCACTCACGTTCTAGCTAATAGATCCATAACTAAAAAAGAAACATTTCAAGTTGGATTTTTATTAACTTAAAATTTTGGTTATTTTACTTTTCATATCTATAAGGTACTCAAATATGACACTTTTCATTACCAAATTTTAATCTTGGTCATTTGCTCATGAAAATTCTTATCAAACTTATATTAGGCTCAAAAATATACTATATAAACAACCCAAGGGTTCATATAAACATAGCAGCTACTACAAGGAATAAAGAAGATCTAAGAGCATATCAAGTGAAACTTTTGGAGAATATTTTAAAGAAAAGGTTGAGGATTCAAGATTGGAATCACATTAGATTCATCCTCTACCTTTCATAAATTTTTTTAATCTATTTTTATAAAGTTTTCCAAGGTTATAATGATGATTTTTGTTGAATATATGTCTAACTAATCTAATAATGTGATTGTGGACAATTTCAAGCCTTAGACTGTAGTTTAATTACTTTAATGTCAAAATAATTTTAGTTTCAATTATTGATTCTTGATATGTTCAATTCTATATTTGAATGTCATAATTATGCATGTTGTGAATTTAGATATAGAACTACTTTATTACATGAATATGTTTGTTTTTACTTTAAGATATTAGTACGTAATTGCTAATATTCTTATTTGAAATGGTATCTTGTGACTACTGTCACAAGTAGGGTTGAACTCCAAAGTTAAAGGTTGGAAATGATTTTTATTTTTCCTAGTTTAGTTATTTCCTTTTTAGTGTAATGAATGAATTAAATCTAGTAAGCGTACCTCTAGGTTGTTCTATATTTAGGTTGATTAGTCATCATTTTATTAATCAATTACAAAGAAAGAAAATGTGAAAAGTCTTACGTGGACCTATACTTTTAAAGCTAAAGTTAAGGATTGAAGAATAGTTTAAAATTATGAAAGTGGTTTAGAACTTATGAAACTAATTTTCATTAATGACATGTTTAATTAAATTTTAGAATAGTTGTGAAGTTATTCCTATAATTACATACCTTCCATAAATTTTATTGCTTTATTTTATTTTCTTCAAAAAGAAAAATCAAAAACTCCCTTTTGATAACTTTAATTAACTTACAAATGAATTAGTAATGAGGATTAGAAATTATTATCAATCCTTATAGGTATGAAACCCCTTGTTCTTAAATTACTTATTACTTGTATATGATCACATATACGTGCATGTGCTTAAGCATGTCAAACTTGATAAAGGTTGATGCATGATTGGAAAATATATCTTCCCAACCTAAGCCAAGTTTCATTTTAATTCAGTCAATTTCCAAATGTTTATTTGTTTCAAAGCATATTCAATTTAACGAAAAGATTAGTTAGTAGTAAGAAAAATTACCCAAAACTTGTTTATTCGAAAAAACAGAGTTAGGATAAAGTTTATCTTATAATTGTAGGAAATAATATAAGTTGTAAATTTACAATAAGATCGAGTCATATGTTATACAATCTCCCTAGGATAAATATTTTCCATCATTTGGGTGTTTTAGAACAAAGGGAAACATACCTCCCAAGGTAAAACGATCAATAAGTAGAGTTTGAATACTACTAAACATTGCTCCAACAAATTGAAAATATACTTGTACTATATCATATTGAAGCTTAGCCCTATAATATATTTTGTTGAAAAGAACTAAGTTTGCTAAAGGAAATTTTTTGAGAGAATGGTTACTGTATTTTTTTGTTTTTTTCCTTAACTCTAGAGTTAATTATATAGCATTCAAAATGGGATTATTGGAGGTCCAAAATTATTACAACAAATTTCCATTCACTTGCTGCTAAAATTACTGTAGTAACTCATCTCTTCAACAATCACAAAGGATTTGGAAAAATTAAAAATCTTGGATAGCGCAAGGCATATCAAAATTGGACTATATTCATGTCTGCGGGAAGTGTGGGGATGTGATTGGAATTTCAAATTTTTATGCAGGACATCCAAGGATTTGTACCCATGGATTTGCACATAGAGAGAGTCTTCTTACTACACTAGCTTACCACTCTTTGGGAATAAAATTCTATATAAAGCCTTCAATGTGTTATTAATTTTTCTTGATAAGCATAAAACAACCACATTTTGGCATATTGCAACCACACACTTATATCAAGTAGGTTTCACTCAAAATGATGCCTCAAATTGGCATATCGCCATAGGTATATATACCCAATTTTCCATCAATCCTTTATATGAATGAAAATTGACAGAGTATCTCAAAAGAAACTAGCTCAAATAAATTTGACATGTGGTGAAATGGTTTGAGTCATGCATAGGATAGGTAGGTGTTAGTCTTTGGATATTCCCTTGTGAAAATATGTTTACTTTACATGTTGATAATAGACGCGATGTTTTTAAATTATTCTGTTGTTTATATTAATGATAATATACTTCACAAATGAATCTTTCCTTATGTAATTCATTTATCACTATTTTGTTCATTTTTTCCATGAACATATGCCTTGTTCTATAAGAGTATCTAAACAATTGTGCCTAACACAATTCTATTTCAAAGTAGTCTAGCCCCACTTCTCTCCCAAATATGTGATATCTTATCATTAAGAATAATATGTAATGAGTAACCCATAATACTCTGCTAGGTTTTCTCTTCATCAGAATCATTAAAATCTTTAGCTTAACCTTTTTATTATAGGTATTGTTTGGATATCTGGACTTGCCCGATGCCCAACCTATGAAGCCGCTTGATAACTGTATTTTATATAGTTATTTTCATCAATTTTAGTAATGATAATTGCTATGTTCTTTTCATATTTAGTTAATTTTTGTTAAATAAATTAATATTTTCCTTTTATGTGCTAAAAATACATTTTTAATAAAATTAAATAATTTGTATCAAAAATGTACTTAATTTCATATTTCTGTCCACAAATATAATTTCAAATAAAAGAGTTATTAATTGCAATTTAAAAAAGTTAAAAATATAATTTAAATTAAAATCGGGCTTAATTTCAATTATTAAAAGTTTAAAATTTAATTTAAATTACCAAAAGGGCTGTATTGTAATTAAACAAAGTTGAAAATGTAAATTGAAATATATTTGTGGGTCAAAATATAATTAATAAAAGTTTAATATTCTCAAGGCAGAGAGAAGAAGGCCACGTGCTCATTCCAAACGCGAAACGTGGACCATCCGATCAAAGGATCAACGGATCGATTCGCGCGTGTTCATCAAGCCCGACTCAAGGAGAGCTGGGCTCGGAGATCTTCCTTCGCGTGGCTCGGCGCGTTGCCGTGGGCCCCACCTATCGCGCAGCCGGCCGTCGAGTGGGACCTACATGCCGGTCGCGCAGTATTTCCCGAGGCGCATCAACGACCATCGATCTCTCGAATGGTCCATATTGAAGCACGTGGAACTGCTCTGCCAGACCGAACCGTTCGTGTAACAATCGTGGTTTGACGCGTGGCTGCTGAAGAAGGCGGCATCCTCGCTTTTACAGACAAGAATCTCGCCACGTGTCCCACTAATATTTAAGTAAATCATGTTCCGACACGTGGCTATTTACAATGAATGCGAATGCACAGGATCAAGTCCTCGTTCCAGCCCGTTGCCTCACTTTCTCGCGCCCAATCTCTGCTTTCCGCCTGCGCGAGCCCGTTCCTTTCAACGAATGAGATGCGGCCACGTGTCCCACTATTTGTTTCGGCGCATCAGACGCTGACACGTGGCATGCATAAAGAATTAAAAAAATGCAGAATCGGTTCCCCTGTCTCACGCGTGAATTAATTAACATTTTTCGATATGAAAATCGATACGCGTGATTTTTGTTTTTCGATAAAAATTATTACGCGTTTTTTTATAAAAAAAAATAAAAATGTAATATTTTAGATGTATTTTTTTAGCTATAAATAGGTGATATTATGATAGAGTTAAAAAGTTTTTTTTTGGTTTTAGAATTTTTGTGGTGTTCGGTTTTGGACTGCAGAACACCGAGAAGCCATTTTTTGGCTTTTGTTGTGTTCTGCGTGTGCCAAATATTTCGTTTCGTGATGTTTTAATTTTTTGTGTTCTTCATCTTATTTTTCTTGAACTGTTGTAATTTTAATTTTTAATTAATGAAGTAATTTAATTTTTCTAGGGTTGCATTTGATCTAAATTTATGAAGCTTTGATTTTAACTATTTTTGATAAATTTATAAGACGTTCGATTTGTTCGTTCTATTTTGTGCTTAATGCTTTTTGATTATTTACGAATTTTATCAAAACGATTTGTGGCATAAAAATAAACTTGAGAAAGACATTTTTGTGTATATTGCTCGTAAATAGAATGACATGTATGATGAAGGATATGAATATACCCTAATTGTATGTGTGGCCATTTGAAAACTTAGAACTTAATGAATCTTAGTGAATTTAATTCTCATAGAGATATAGTGAATTAATTTAACGAGGTGTGTTTGTATGGAGCTCGGAAGAGATGTATGAATTAAAAAAAAGAAGTTTTCGGTTGACAAATTAAATGTACTAAAAAATATAAATCCAAAGAAAATAATATGATTGGAGTGGATTAGTTTGGTGAAAAATTGCAATCTTAGATTTCTTTTATTTTATTTTTAAACCTTTTCTTAATCATCGATTGTTTTGGATAAAATCAGAGAGATACAATTTTAGTACTCAACAAACTATAGTAACAAATCCTCGTGGGAGCGATACTCTACTTACAAATCTTTATTACTTGTGACCGTGTATACTTGCACGATTTCTGTGTGTTGCAAAATACCACAACATCGCTCAAGATAAGTCACCAAATCGAGATGGAAGATGAAGCACCCGAGATGTCCTTCCCGTAGGATAGCCCAATCTAAATGATCAACCCAAGCTTAATGATTAACCTAAGCTCAATGATCAGCCTGAGTTCAAAAACTAGCCTGAGCTTAGTAATCAACCCGAGCTGAGTTTGACCTCAACCCCCAATATTTTGTACTTTATGCCAATTATACCCCTCTGATATGTAAGTATATGTACTCATTATGTAATTGAAACCTGTATAGGTAATGTTCTATAAATATATGGACCTTCTATTAGATCCACACATTCATCCAATTAGCTTAACTTTTCTCTAAGTTTTATCTCTATAAACTAGATTAATCCCAAACATTTTAGAGCCCATCGTGGGGCTCAGATATTTAGGTAAAACTTAAGTTTCTGACCCCATACTTCTTGGACTTTTAATCTAAGTCTTGAGAAGAGCTTAAGAAATCTATCATGCTTTTTTCAAAAAATTGCATCTAAGACGTAAGCCATTCTACACATATCAATATGGTGGAAACTCATGCTGGTAGATGTTCAAAGCTGGCTAACAAAGTAACAAGAGGATCTTAAGAAGACATAGTACCACCCCTTGATGAGGTTAGGATAGAAGAGAACCTACACCAATAAGAGATGGCTCGCTAGCTCTTGGAACTGAGGCATAGTATAATAGGGCCAGCCTAAGCCACACCATACAGAGCAAGAGGATGAAAGGAACCACCTTTCTAGCTCTACAGGACGTAGTGAGTAACATTGATTTCAGGAAAGGAAGAGTTGAGAGGCACGATTTCTAGCATTAGAGGAATCCAATAAGAAGGAAGACTTAGACTTGAAGGTAGCTTAGGAGAAAAACGAGAAGGGTAAAGCTCCTTATGATGTAGACAAAGATTGTGAACAATTATGTATCTCCCCATTTTCTAATAATATAGAAAATGACGAACCACCAGCCCAGTTCAATGCTTCCAAATGACATGATTATTTTGGGATGAAGGAAATAGTGACACACGTACAACACTTCAAAACAACCATGGCTCATATTAGCTTGACCTAGGGAAAAAGAGATTCTATGATGTGTAAGCTATTCCAAGCCACTCTCTATGAGGGTGCCCAAAAATGGTTCATCAACTTAGCACCCCAATCCATAACCCTTTTTCCATAGTTTTCTGACTCTTTATCATAAACTACGCCTACAACAAGCCCTTGAGGAAATAATCACATCACCTTTTCTCTATCATCTAAGAGAGGGGAGAATCCACCAAGAATTATATGAAATGGTTTAAGGAGGAAAAATTGTAAATATATGACTGTCTTAACTCTATTTCTATAGAAGCATTCCAGAGAGGTCTCCCAAAGAATTTTGATCTATTTATAGAATTAACCAAGACAGTGCCTCACACTTTGGAAGAAGTTTATAACAAGGCCATAAAGTTTGTCAACTTGGATAAAGATTTAGGCTGAGTCAAAGATCAATGAAATAATATTGAGATAGTGCCCAACAAAGAGAAGAAGAGGATAAGTTAAGACACGGCACATCAAAAGAGCAAGAATAAATGTTTTACACCAAATAACAGGTCAATCAGATAGTGGTCAAGAAAAAGAGAACCTTAGGAGATGTAGCTTTCTCCTTTTAGGGGTCATCCCTTGAGAGTAAATCTAACCCAAGCAGAGATGAGAATGGAGGTGGAACCCAATGTTCGGTGGCCACCCAAGATGAAATCCTCAGTTAGAAACACATCCAAGTGGTATGCCTTCTATAAAGATATGGGCCATGATACAAAAGATTGTAGACACCTCAAGAAAGAGATAGATGAGTTATTAGCAAAGGAATATCTGAAGGACCTCATTATAGAATATGGAGATAAGAGAAATTTCCAAAATAGGTAAGAGGTGCCAAAAACAACAAACCTGACTAGTAGCGGAAGAGAGCCCCCTGTTGTGTGTTTTGCAACACACAAAAATCGTGCAAGTATACACGGTCACAAGTAATAAAAATTTGTAAGTAGAGTATCGTTCCCACGAGAATTTGTTACTATAGTTTGTTGAGTACTAAAATTGTATCTCTCTAATTTTATCCAAAACAATCGTTGATATAAAAAGAGGTAACAAAAATAAATAAGAGAACTCTAGGATTGCAATTTTTCACCAAACTAATCCACTACAATCATATTATTTTCTTTGGATTTATATTTTTTAGTACATTTAATTTGTCAACCGAAAACTTCTTTTTTTATTCATACATCTCTTCCGAGCTCCGTACAAACACACCTCGTTTAATTAATTCACTATATCTCTATGAGAATTAAATTCACCAAGATTCATTAAGTTCTAAGTTTTCAAATAGACACACATACAATTAGGGTATATTCCTATCCTTCATCATACATGTCATTCTATTTACGAGCAATATACACAAAAATGCCTTTCTCAAGTTTATTTTTATGACACAAATCGTTTTGATAAAATTAAGTAAATAATCAAAAAGCATTAAGCACAAATAGAGCAACAAATCGAGCGTCTTATAAATCTATAACCAAAAATAATTAAAATTAAAGCTTACGTAAATTTAGATCAAATACAACCACTAGAAAAATTAAATTACTTCATAAAAAATTAAAATTACAACATTGATTGAGAAAAATAAGATGAAGAATAAGGAAAATTAAAACATCAAAAGCGAAAATATTTGGCACATGAGCTCTGACAAAAGCCAAAAATGGCTTCTGCGTGTTCTGCGATCCAAAGCAGAACTCATTCTACAAAATTTCTAAACTAAAAAAAAAAACTCTTCTCCAACCAAAAAAACTCTTTTACAACTAAAAACTATCTCTATTTATAGCTAAAAAATACATCTAAAATATTACATTTTATTTTATTTTTTATCAGCAACGTAATAATTTTTATCGAAAAACAAAAATCGCAGCGTATCGATTTTTAAATGTCGAAAAATATAAATTAAAATCACCGTGAAGCAGTGCCGTTTACATTTTTTTATTTTCTCCCAGCGCCCGCCACGTGTCGCTTTACGATTTGAAAAGATTCCACAAAACCATGGCGGCTGTCGTTAGGTGCTTATGGCCCGGTTTGCACGTAGGAGCAGCGAGGATTGGGACGCAGAAAAAAGTGAGGCAATGGGCTGGAAACGGGCGTTATCCGGCGCGGTGGCCTTCGCGTTGTAAATTGCCACGTGTCGGACTTTGATTAGCTTAAATATTCGTGGGACACGTGGCGGATTCTTGTGCAGCAAATGCGAGGATGCCTGCCGCTACCATGTCCGTGTCACACGGGATTTTTACACGAGCGGCTCGGTGCGCGGCGGCTTGGATGGACGCGCTTCAATCGGACCGTCGATGCGATCAACGGTCGGCGATCGCCTCGAGGGGAATCTGCGCGGCCGACATGTGGGTCCCGTACGGCCCGGCTGCGCGACACGTGGGGCAGTGGCATGGCGTACGGCTGCGCCTGTAAAACGAGAATATCTCTGTCCCCGATCTCCTTGGTCGGGCTTGATGGACACGCCGAATACGAGCCGTTGATCCTTTGATTGGACGGTCCACGTTGGCGAATGTGATGCTATCGCGTGGCGCTGTACTCCTATGAGAAAAATAACTTCTTTTAATTATTTTTTCACCTGAGAATATATTTCAAATTACATTTTAAACTTTGTTTAATTGCAATCTGACCACTTTACTAATTTTAAATTAAATTTTAAACTTTTTAATAACTAAAATTAAGCCCAAATTTAATTTAATTTATATTTTCAACATTGATAAATTGCAATTAAATACTTATTTATTGTGAAATTATATTTGTGAATGATTTGAAATTAAGTACATTTTCGATTACAAATTATTGAATTTTATTAAAAATGTATTTTTAGCCAATAAAAAGAAAATATTAATTTATTTAACAAAAAATAATAAATATTAAGCATAGCAATTATCATTACTAAAATTGATGAAAATAAGCGTATAAAATACGAGTTATCAACACCGAACTTAAGTTTTTGCTAGTCCTCGAGCGAAAGGACGGAAATAAAACAAAGATAATTGAATTTAAAATGGTGATTTTCAAAATATTTCTTTTTAAACATTTAGAATTACATAACTAAAAGAAATAAAAGAATTTTATCTAAGCATCGAAAATCAATTTAAAGTATATTACATTTTTCCGCAATGAATTTTAGGTGTGTGTGTGAAGTCTTTTCAAATTTCATAACATGCAATCGAGGATCAGTTTATGCAAATATAAAATCAAACAAATTTTCATGAAATCCGCAAATCTCGTAAGTTTATTTTTCATTTCTCTCTCCCACTTAATGTGAAAACCACAAAAACACCAAATCAATAGGACTTTATTAAACTTGTAATGTATGGCTTAGGTAAAGGTAGGAATGAAGGATAATATTTAGCTTAAAACTTTTCACCAGCATAACATTTCAGGATTGAAAACGAGATCTTCTATCATCACAATAAATACTTCCCAATTTGGGATTTATCATCACATTATCCCTTTTTTTTCTTTTTTTTCAGAATCTGTTTTTTGTTTCTGCTTTTTTTTTCTCTTTTTTTTTCTAGTAACCTCTTTTTTTTCGATATATCCTTCAACATTTACTAACAATTGTAACATGTTAGTGGAATAAGAACAATAGGTTTATCTACTGCAGTATATATACTTTTTAGATAGGCTTTGTAATGAGAAATATATATATATAAACTTTGAAGCTTCAAAGGGGTATACTTATGGATAATCTTTGGTAAAAGGTAGATAAAAAGGCTCAAGCGATCCAAAGATGGCCTAAATCATTTTTTAGTTAAATGTTATCTATAATTTAGCCTCGAGAGAAAATCAAACAAATTCTAAGAATTGTGACACCACTGAATATCAATCGAATTCCGTACTGTATAAACCTTCTCTAAATTATCGTAGCGACTCAAAAATCAAGACTAGTGCTCATAACTATTTATCTTTGTAAAAGATGAAACACACGTAAAAATTATTCATCGCTTAGACAATATTCAAATTTTTCAAGGAGATATCGTCATTTAAATCGAAGAAACAAAAATATATCACTATTAAAGCAGCATATTATCTTGATCAACCAAACAAACAAAAAAAAATTTCACAAGCAATAACATCCGAGAAAGTATTTCAACTTGGTTGATTATATACACCCCATGAGCTTAATATACCCATTGTCTCAGATGTGTGAAAATTAAAGAACATTTGAGATGGGTTTAAAGAGACTTCCTGGTATGTTGATTGGTTAAGACAAAATAGCTTCATTACCTTCAATTTGCACCTACGAAGGGGAAAAAATAACATAACAAAATATAAAATTTAATACATGCAAAATAATAATAAAAAAAATAATAAATAAAACACATGGGTTGCCTCCCAAGAAGCGCTTGTTTTATAGTCTTCAGCTTGACTTCTCAATTTTTTTTTCTGTTTGTAAGTTAAGATTTGTGTGTCAAACAAAATCTCAACTTATGAGAAAATTGAAAATTAAATTGAGAAACAATAACCATAACTTTTTTTATTTATTTATTTATTTATTTATTTTCTTTTGTGAATTAAGATTTGCGTGTCAAACAAAATCTCAACCCACGAGAAAATTACAAAATAAAAAAAAACAACAAAACAATCAAAAAATAACAAATTTATTTTTCTTTATGTGAGATAAGATTTGTGTGTCAAACAAAATCTCAACCCACTAGAAAATTGAAAAATAAATTAAACACGCAAAAATAATTTTTTTTTGAATTAAAATCAAATTGATTGGTATTAATATCAACAATGAAAATAGTAAAACAAATCCCGACTTAGGCCATAAAAAACTTGTTGAGTGTTTTGCAACACACAAAAATCGTTCAAGTATACACGGTCACAAGTAATAAAGATTTTTAAGTAGAGTATCGTTCACCAAGATTCATTAAGTTCTAAGTTTTCAAATGGACACACATACAATTAGGGTATATTCCTATCCTTCATCATACATGTCATTCTATTTACGAGCAATATACACTGAAAATGCCTTTCTCAAGTTTATTTTTATACCCTGAAATCTTTTTGATAAAATTAAGTAAATAATCAAAAGCATTAAGCACAAAATAGAGCGAGACAAATCGAACGTCTTATAAATCTATAACCAAAAATAATTAAAATTAAAGCTTCGTAATTTTAGATCCAAATGCAACCACTAGAAAAAATTAAATTACTTCATAAAATTAAAATTACAACAGTTAGGAAAAATAAGATGAAGAATAAGGAAAATTATAACATCGAAAGCGAAAATATTTGTACCTTGCGTGAAACTCTGACAAAAGCCAAAAAATGGCTTCTGCGTGTTCTGTGATCAAAAAACTAGAACACTTTACAAAATTTCTAAACTAAAAAAAAAAACTCTTCTCGACCAAAAAAACTCTTTTACAACTAAAAACTATCTCCACATTTATAGCTAAAAAATACATCTAAAATATTACATTTTATTTTATTTTTTTATCAGCAACGTAATAATTTTTATCGAAAAACAAAAATCCAGCGTATCGATTTTAAATGTCGAAAAATATAAATTAAAATCACCCACGTAGGCAGTGCCGTTCTGTTTTTTATTTTCTCCCACTTTGCCACGTGTCGCTTTACGATTCGTTAAAAGATTCCACTGGGGCACGTGGCGGCACGTCATTGGATGCATGGCCCAGGTTGCACGTAGGAACGGGCGCACGGGATTGGGGCACTTAGAAAAAGTGAGGCAACGGTGGAAACGGGCGTTATCCGGCGCGGTCGCGCGCGTTGTAAATAGCCACGTGTCGGACTTTGATTAGCTTAAATATTCGTGGGACGCGTGGCGGATTCTTGTGCAGCAAATGCGAGGATGCACTTGCTGCCCAATGCGTCGTCACGGGATTTTTACACACGAGCGGCTCGGTGCGCGACGGCTTGGATGGACGCGGCTTCAATGCTGGACCTTCGATGCGATCCGAGCGTTCGGCGATCGCCTCGGGGGGAATGCGCGCGGCCGGCATGTGGGTCCGGCACGGCGCGGCTGCGCGACATGTGGGGCCCACTGGCATGCCAGCCTGCGCAAAACGAATATCTCTGTCCCCAATCTCCTTGGTCGGGCTTGATGGACACGCGCGAATCTGAGCCGTTGATCCTTTGATCGGACAGTCCACGTTTGGCGAGTGTGATCTTGCGTGTGGCCTTCTTCTCCCCTGCGTAGAAAAATAACTTCTTTAGTTATGTTTTCACCCACAAATATATTTCAAATTACATTTTAAACTTTGTTTAATTGCAATACAGCACTTTACTAATTTTAAATTAAATTTTAAACTTTTAATAACTAAAATTAAGCCCAAATTTAATTTAATTTATATTTTCAACATTGATAAATTGCAATTAAATACTTATTTATTGTGAAATTATATTTGTGGCAAGAAATTTGAAATTAAGTACATTTTCGATACAAATTATTGAATTTTATTAAAAATGTATTTTTAGCAAATAAAAAGAAAATATTAATTTATTTAACAAAAATTAATAAATATTAAACGAACATAGCAATTATCATTACTAAAATTGATGAAAAATAACTGTATAAAATACAGTTATCACCCCCCAAAGAAACCTATATAATAACTATACACACCATACATGAAGGTCCTAGGGTTAACAGAAACTACAATAACTCACATAAAATATTTGATAGAGACCTCATCTTACCATAAGGATCCTCTAGTGATCACCTTGAGGATTGGATCTTGTGACATTTGTAGAATAATGATTGATATGGTGAGTTAGGTATACCTCCTTTTTATGAAGGCAGTCACATCCACCCTCTACCAAGTAAAATTTTTTCCCACTAATGAAGGGCGAGAGAAGATTAGTAGAGACCAGGAGAAGGCCAGAAGCTTCTATAATGCTACTATGAAGGAAGTGGCCCGTAAATAGAAATTACTAAGAGGTCTCCCTCGGAGGAAGCTAAGGAGCCAAGGCCTTATAAATTTAATCAACCTAAATAAAGTAAAGAACCTCCCCATGGAGGTATAGGGTGAGAGCCAACCCTTAATATTGTGTGAAGATTTGATAATGGAGTTGGAGGCACAACTCTCAGAGTTCCTTATGGATAGCTTAGATATCTTTGCATGGACTCTAATTGACATGCCTAAAATTGATCCAAAAGTCATATCACATTGACTAAATGTTGATCCAAAAGCTAGACCTGTATAATATCAAACAATTAAATTTCCAAGATAAAATAATGGGGTCATCAAACACTAGGCGGCTACCCTTAAAGAAGAAGGGGATATAAGCGAGGTCAACTATTCCTTATGGCTATCAAATGTGGTCCTCATCAAGAAATCATGTGGGTCATCTTATATGTGTGCCACTTTCATAGATTTAAACGAGGCATGTCCCAAGGATTGCTGCCCCCTTCTAATTATTGAGCAATTGGTAGACGCTTCAACTAGCTTTAGAATTATGAGTTTCTTGGATGCATACTCAAGGTACAACCAGATTAGGATGCACCCTGGAGATGAGGAAAAAACATATTTTATCACAGAAGAGGGAACATTATTTTATAAAAGGATGCCAGTTGGATTGAAGAATGCAGGTTCCATATATCAATGCCTAGTCAAAAAATATTTGAAGAACAGTTGGGGAGGAATGTGGAGGCCTATGTGGATGATATGGTGGTTAATTCAGCTTAACCTATGGTCCACGTTACAGACCTAGAGCAAGTATTCTCGATAATTTGAAAATATGTTATAAGGCTCAACTCAACCCTAAAAAATGCATATTTGGTGTCACTGTAGGAAAATGTTTAAAGTATATTATGTCAACCAAAGGGAATGAGGCCAATCAAGATAAAATACAAACCCTAATAAAAATGAAACCACCTTCTAGCCTTAAGGGAATTCAACAATTAAATGGAAGAATAGTAGCATTGAATATATATTATTGGGAGCTATTATTGGGCCAATATGTTGGTAGATTGCACAAAGTACACCTAAATATTATTAGCCTACTATGTTGGTAGATTGTCAAAGGTTTTCCCATCTTCACACTGCCCCCCAAATACCATAAAGAGTGTGGTGAGTTGATTAGTGCTTAAAAAGCTCTAAAATTACCATGACTTAATGTACTTTAATTGATTTAAAAGATTTATATTTATATGATTTTATCATATTTTTTATATAAATTTGTCTTTTCCGAATCACAGGTATTTTTATTATTGTTTAGGTATATTTGCTTCAAAAATAATTTAAAGACTCAAAGAATAATACTGGAGGCAACACATCATAAATATGTTGACAAAACAAACGAGGAAAGGTCAAAAAATGGAAAAATAGAAAAATGAAAAAATGGACAAAGGTGCTCAATCATGTGTGCATCACACTATAAGTTCGCGCGTGGTCGTGCCCATTCACACCGTAAGTCCACACGCAGCAGCGCAAACATCATACCAAATTTCTACTCGTGTCAACAACTGTATGAGCATCCATCCACTCCTCGAATCCCGTGCATGTCTGTGCATATTCGGCCCCTTATGCATAACAATCTGTCCATTATACGTCTAAGGCCATTTTTTATTTTTTTCCCACTTTAGCCTTTTCCTCTCCTATAAATGGCCCTTCTCCCTCATTGAAAAAAACATACCTTAAGACACAATTTTCTCAACTCTTTGTCTCTCTAGAAATTTTTATTTTTTATTTTTTTTGTTTTAAAGTTCTTCTCTTTTTGAGAAGAACTAACTATGGTTTTATAGATTTTTAGTTTTTGATTAAATAAACGGAAATGCAAATCCGTTTGAAGGTTTTCTAGAAATGAAATTGGCATCAAGGTTCTATAAGGATTCTTTTAAGGTATAATTTTAAAATGAATTTTTTATAGTTATTTTTATGTTTCATTCTTATATGTTGTATTTAATTTATATATGATTAAAGTTAAAATGACTAGCTATTTGTAAATATGCACTACTACAATATGTACTTTTGGTCTCAAGGTTTTAGCCTCGATTTTTTTAAAAGCCGAGGCCATAGGACTTTGGCCACAGTTTGATAAAAATCGAGGCTATAAGTTAAAATACAAAAAATATTTAAATATATATAAACAAATTTATGTAGCCACGATTATTAAATGATTGTGATTATAATTAAAATAATAGAGTTCAATATTAAAATACTGTATATATGTCCTTCATTTAAAAGAAATACAAAAATTACTTTACAATTTTTTTTTATTTTTTTCTATTATTAATTTAAGCTAATGTATTTTTATTTCTTTTATAACATATATATATATATATATATATATCAAATTTGTTTTTACTCTTTTTTTGTCCTATCTTTTTTCACTTTTTTTTAGAATAACGCACATGTCTTTCACGCGCACGCTAAGTAATATATATTAATATATATATCATATGTTTAATATATTAATTCTAGTCCCCAGCCCTCGAGAACCAAAGTTTACTCTAGCGTCCCTCTCTCCCAGCCCAATCTCTTACCGTCCTTGTCTCACTTGCCGTCATCGTCTCGCTGTCCTCATCTTGCTATCTTCGTCTGGCCATCGTAAACCATCAGGTTAGATTCTTTCTATTTTTTGCACTCTGTTCTTGTTGTATCATCCTTTAAGAACAAACCCAGAAATTAGATTTGAGTAAAGCTTCAGTCTTTGGTTCAATTTTGGTTTGTTTTTGTATCATCCTTTAAGAACAAAACCAGAAGTTAGATTTGAGTAAAGCTTCAATCTTTGGTTTAGTTCTTGTTTTTTTGTATCATCCTTTAAGAACAAACCCATAAGTTAGATCTGAGTAAAGCTTCAGTCTTTGGTTTAGTTCTGGTTTGTTTCTAAGACTTTCTCTTTTATCAGTGTTCTGCCTACTGCTAGTGAAAAAATAATCCCACCTGTGACATCTTTCAATGAGGTATGAGTTTAGCCTTTACCCGTTTTGAATATTTAGTTTTCTGGGTAATATAATATGTATTTGTTATTTTTCTATGGTGGGTTTTGGTGGCTGATTGATTCTTTGGTCAATTGTGTGAATCTCTTGCTGAATGACGCCGATGAGGCATTAATTAGTGCTTTTCTTATGTTGTTGAGAGTCAAAGGAGAGACTTGTGAGGAAGTGATTTATTTATTCATGATATGCTTATATTTATTTTTATTGTTATTATCCTCACATTAAGTAAGCCCCAATCAAAGATCAATCCAAATCTAGAACCAGAATTCTACTCAAGTGTATGCATTGGTATTCTGATCTGCAACAAAGTGATCCTAAAAGCTGAGTGTTTTGCTTATTCTAGCTGAAATAATAATGTTTTTGCTTAAGATTAGTTATTCAGTAATTTTCTATGTTTTATAAATGCAGTTTTAAATCTTTTGACGGAAAATACTTCATGGTTAAGATTTTAAATGTATCTGCATTTTTTATTATATGCAGGTGTGCACAAATGATAGTTATTTGCCTTTTTTTATTTAGTATAAACAATGGGTTTACAAGAATCTAGTAGGGTTGTCACCTCTTTCTTATGCTAATTTTTGCCTTCCCACCATGGGAGATAAAAAGGACTAAGAATATTTTTTGATGAATAATGGCATAGATTGAATTTTTTAGCTGACTCTTCATTTAAGGGCTTTTGGGTTTTCATTATTAAGACATTTTTTAGCTTTGGATTGTAGTAGTATGATAGCTAAACTAATGATGGCCCTACATAAGCTATTATTAACAAAACATCTTCTAAAGATCCTGATAAATTCATATTAGAGGAAGCTGTAATAACCGTGCAGGCTGCTTATATAGGCTATGTGGTATTTCTTCAAACTGTGTGTTTAATTATTACTTTCTTTGTTGTTGGATTTAATGTAAAGCATTGTATTCTCTGAACTTTCTCACTAGTTCATTTTATTTTAATCCATTCTGATGCTTTTGTATGCTAGTAAAATGAGCTTATTGGCTTATGATTGCACTACATGATGTCTTATTAGTTTTTTTTGTCAAAAGTAGTTATGTACTCTATTTATTTCAAGCAATGTCATCTAAGAATTGCAATTTTATTTGTATGGTATGATGTGAAGTATGACTGGCTAAATGAACAGAGAATATTTTGCCTATAAATTGTTTGTTGTTACTTTTAGCATGTGGAATGTTTCATAGCTTTTTGCAAATTGTTTACTTTTATTGATGCAATTCTGTTTTTCTTGAAGGTTCGCTACGTTGTGCTGGTACTAGTGCTGGTGTTGGTGCGCTTCATTGGTGCTTATGCACTATGTTGCACTAGTGTTCATGCCGGTGGGCTGCGTTAGTGCTAGTGCAACTATTTAGTCTTGATGCCACTATGCGTGTCTTGATGCCTATAGTCTGTAGTCTTTGGTGTTGGTACGCTACATTGGTGTGCTACAATGGACGTTTTTGAGCATTGACCGTAGGGAAACCACAGAGGCTGCAATGTAAATTGTGTTGAAATTAGGATGTTTGAGGACGTTTAATGTGTTTCTATAATTACAATTCAGTTGATTATTATTCTTGCTTAATATTGCAGGTGATTCAGGTAGGAGAGAAATATTTGAGTTGGAAAAAGATGCAATCGAATATACGTTTGCAGAAGATGGAGTCAAGAAAGACTTGAGAGATTTTCAATAAGCTGAAAAGTAGGAATTATCATTATAATCGTTTTTGTAGCATATTTATGCTTGTAATTAATTAATAGTAAAAAATCAGTTTATAATAGTAAGTTTTTATTATGTTTTAGTGTATAATAAACTCTCGAATGTAATTATACTTTTAATTTTAATATAATATGATTTTTAATATTGTTTTTAATAAATTTATTGTAATTTATATTGATTTTTAATATTGTAATTATTAACTGTATATTTTTTAATTCATGTATACCTTATGACATCGGTTTTCTAATAACTGAGGCCATAGGTCGTTACCTATGGTCTCTTTCACTTAGGCCTCAGTTCTTATAACCATGGCCATAGACTTATGGCCATGGTTAAAAACCAAGGCCATATATACTTTTTGTACTAGGGATGATATAATAATAACATTGTTATGCTTGTGAAATGTTAAATAGGTAAAACATTTCTAAAAAATAAATTGTTTTTATTTTTATTCAAGATTTTTATATTAAGGATGTTAGAGAGAAATATATTATTTTTCATTACAAACTTAAATTTGAAAATTAGATTTTAAGGTTTAATAATCCGGTCTGATTTAGAATAGTGCTCTTTTATTTGTTTGTACAATCGCTCGGTAGTTAGGGGGAAACTCTATTTCAAAAGTTTTTACAAGAATTATTATTCAAAAATGTATTGATAACATATTTTTAGAAATTGTTTTAAAACTTGAAGTTAGTACTCGGATAATTAAATTCTTAGGTTTAATTTGGACACCTAGAAAAATTTTAAAATGTCTAATCACACCAAATGTGGCATTTAAATGTATCATTTTTAATCTCTTAGAAAAAAATGAATTAATTTAATTAACCAAATTAATTATCCTTAGATCGACCTTAGGAGTATACTTGTAATTTTCTATAAAATGATTCGTACACTTTCGAGAGTTTTACAAATATAAAACCAAAGTATTAGTAGAATGAGTATTGCCAATCTTGCTCAACAAGTTTTTGGTGCTTTATCGGTGGAAGAAAATAACATTTTTAAATTATTAATCAAAATTAGGAAAATATTTTGTGTTATAAATAAATAAAAAAAATGAAAATAAAAAATATATTAAAAAAAATTAAATAAAATAAAAAATAAAAAAAAAACGAAAAAATATTTTACAAAAAAAACTTTTTAACTTTTAATTTTCATTTAATTTTTAATTTTATTTTAATTTTAATAATTATTTTATTTTCTTTTATTTTCTTTTTCTTTATTTATTTTTAATAATTATTTTAGGTCTTAATTTTCATTAAATTTTTAATTTAATTTTAATTTTAATTCTATTTTAATTTTTAATTTATTTTTCTAAAAAATAAAAAAAAACATTATCAATATAGCTTTGAATTTTACTATTAATTTTTAATTTGGTTTTTTTAAATTTATATAAAAAATTAATTAATTTATCTTTTACTTTTCATTTTAATTTTTGAAAGTATTATTTATTTACTTAATTAACTTATAATTTTACTAAATTTTTTAAACGTAATTAGTTTAGATTTTCATTTAACTTTAGATTTTAATAGCATGAAAAGTAAATATCTAAGAGAGTTTTGTTTAAGAAATTAGATCTTGAAAACCTCTTTGCTACTAGAGATTATAATAAAATAAACTTATCCTAAGAGAGCACTCTTGGTTAATGCTTATAATGTTATTGAACTTAGAGATTATAATAAAATAAAATAAAAGATAAAAAAATAATTCTGAAGCTATCTCTAAAATTTCAAAAATTTAAACACCATTTGTGACAAAATGAGGTTGTTGCTTTATAAGATCTAGGTACAAATGTGTTTTGATTTCTTATTTATTTGACTTGTGCCTAGAAGTGGTTTGTATAAAACCAATAATCATGTCCATAGTTTGAAGTAAATAAAATTTTGAAAATCTATAGTGTATGACTTAAAAAGTTTAGGTAGACAAACTTGTCTTACCTGTATGTTTGATTGACTCAATGACGAGGGGACATTGAGATTACTTAAAATGAAATCTCCAAGTTACATCTTGCTAAGTTATTAAACTAAGCGTTGGATGGGAGGCAACCCATCATTTTAGGTGATTTTCCTTTATTTGTTTTATTTATTTAATTTCTTTTGTTTATTTTAGTTTAATTGAATGTGAATAATTTTAGAATTGTGAAAACTAAAAATATTTGGTGAGATGATAGAAGTTCACAACAATCTGTCTGTGTGAACTTTAATGATGAACATGATGGATGTACCTATTTTTCTCCATCACTACTTGCACATTCTCAGGAAATAGGTAACTTTTCTTCTCTTTTCTCTTTATCTTTAATTTACAATTGTTACATTAAGGATAATGTAAGTTCTAGGTTCGGGGTGGTGAAAAGTTACTTTGCTTAATTTCAAAAAATTTAACAATTTTAAAAAATATTTATGTTCACATTTTCATTTTTATTGTGTTTGATTTTATTTTCTTTATGTGGTATAGTAATTTTTAGAATTTTATGATTATTTTAAAAATTCTCACAAAAAATTATCATTTCTTTAAATCAAATTTAAGTAAATTTAGTTAAGTTTTTTGCACTGTTAGATTAATTTTTGAAAACATATCATGGAGTATATGGTAATTAGTTAGTTTTTATTATGATTAGTATTTCTTGATAAGATGTGAAAATTATATTAAACCCAAATTTGATGTTTAGGAATCAAATAGTGGAGACTACTATTGTGAGATATAATTTGAGCCTAATTCCTTTTATTCGAAGTGAAATATATTTTTTCTATTCCAAACACATTTCTTATTTCTTCAAATTTTTAGATGATCTCTACAGGTATTAGCATAGAATGTATGAATTATTTTCTCAGCTTAATAAAATGTCGTATATTTTTTTATTTTTTCATTTTCTTAGATTAAATGAATTAAGTAGAAATTGATATTATATACCTTTATCTCATTCATGCATGATTTCTATCAAAATAAAAGACATATTTGTGGTTACCTAAACTAAAATCAAACAGAAAAGCCACAAAATTAACGACTCACCAAAATCCTACAAAAATGTACAATTTGTACATGGGTTCACTCTTTAAAAAAATATATATTGAAAAATATCTTCAAAAAGAATATAGAGAGATGAAGAATATATAGTATAATCTACATACTATGACTCACATAGCTTACAAAATTGTGAGTAAAGGCTAATTACAAAAGAAAGTTATAGGAAGTAAATCGCTAGAAGTCATTGCATTTATTTTTCCTACACTTCTAAAAGGCATATATCTTGAAATTTTTCTTAATGAGTTTGATTGATGCATGAAAATAATTTTATATATGATATCTTTATAATTTATACATTCGATTCCTTTCATGATATCAATGTTAAAATAACACTTTGAGCCTTTCTTCTTTATACATATGTGTACATATTAGTTCATTTCTATACATCAACTCAATTGCATATAAATTAGTATGAGTGTTTGAACGCATAAGATTTAGTGTTTTTGAGAGTATTGACTTATGAGGAATATAGTCGAAGCGAATTTGGATTGACACTTAATTTGGGTGAAATTAAATTCATATATTTTTGATATGAAATATGAAAATGATTTTCAACTACTTAATATAATAAATCATGACTGTTTAAGAAGATGAAAATAACTTATGCTCTAGATTTTAATTATGATCTTAAAGGAGATTAAAAAGTATGAGACATTTTTGTGTTCTATTTCATTTTGTTTTATTTTGTTTTATTCTTAAGTTAATTTTTAATTTTGTTGTAATTTTAGTTTTTGATTTGTTATTTTATTTTATAATTTTTTATTTTGTTTATTTTTGTTATTTCTTTCTATTTTACATTGTTGTTAATTTTTGTAGGTATCATTATTGAAAACCATCACGAGACTTAAACTCATCCACTAGGGAAACCTAGAGGTTTAAAGGCTTGTCGCATAGGTAAAATGAATCCATGTCAATCCACCAAAATTATTTAGGATAGTTTAATTTTTAGTTTTTATTGCTTCTCTTACTAAGGGACTATCAAGAAGTTGATTGAGAGTTGCGATGAGTGCTTAAAAAGTGATAAAATTACCATGAGTTAATGTATTTTAATTGATTAAAAAGATTTATATTTATATAATTTATCATATTTTATATAAATTTGTCTTTTTGGAATAACATGTATTTTTATTGTTTTTCAGGTATTTTCGGTTCAAAAATAATTTAAAGACACGAAGAATAATACTTGAGGCTATACATCACAAATATGTTGAGAAAAAAATGAGGAAAAGTCAAACAAATGAAAAAATGGACAAAATTTCCCAATTGTGCATGCGTTTGCGTGCATCATGCTGAATTTATGCTCGCATCAATGCCTGCATCAGCATCCATCCACTCTGCAAATCCCAAACGGGTCATTGCATTTTTGGCCGCGAATCCCACCCAATCAGGTGTGTTTGTACCCCACCAACTTGTCCATTACGCATCTATGGCCATAAATGCAAATTTGTTTAGAGGTTTTCCAAAAACAGAACTAGCATCAAGGTTTTGTAAGTATTCTTTTAATGTATAATTTTAAAATGAATTCTTTACAATTATTTTTACATTTTATTCTTATATGTTATATTTAATTTGTCTGTGATTAAATTTAACATGCTTAGTTGTTTGTAAAAATGATATAATAATAACGTTGTTATGCTTGCAAAATATTAAATAGGTAAACCATTTCTATAAAATAAATTTATTTTGTTTTTATTCAATATTTTATATTAAGGATATTAGAGAGAAATATATTATTTTTCATTACAAACTTAAACCTGAAAATAAGATTTTAAGGTTTAATTATAAGGTCTGATTTAGAGTAGTGCTATTTCATTTGTTGGTACAATCGCCCAGTAGTTAGAGTGAATCTCTATTTCAAAGGTTTTTTTTTATAAAAAACTATCATTCAAAAATGTATTGACAACATATTTTTAATAATGGTTTTATAACTTGAAAGTTAATACTCAGATAATTAAATTCTTAGATTTAATTTGGACACTGTGAATAAAGTTTAAAATGTCTAACCTTGCCAAAAGTGGCATTTAAATGGTTCATTTGCAATCTCTTAGAAAAGGAATTAATTTAATTAACCAAATTACTTATCGACCCCACCCATAGGTGTTAATTGATTTGTTTAATTAACAAAGAATATCTAATTCCACCTAAGATGGTATTCATATAAAAAAGAGAGAATTAATAAATATCAATTTATATCTTTAATAACTTAAATAATATGAGAAAACATAATTAACTTAATTATTATATCCAAAAATACTCATAGTAATAAATAATAAAATTTTTCTTAAATGTTTATTGAATCCATATCTATGTTTTTTTTGTTATTAGATTAGGAAACACAAAAACCAAAATATCGTGACAGGATGTTTAGAATTTGATTTCATTTTCAAAAGTTTGAATAATAAATTAAAAACCACATACATTCCTTCCTTAGATCAACCTTGGGAGTATACTTGTCATTTTCTATAAAATGATTTGTGCACTTGCAAGCTTTTTACAAATATAAAACCAAAGTAATTGTAGGATCGGCATTGTTGATCTTGCTCATCATGAGTCCTACATATAGGACAAAGTGAAAAGAAGTTTCTACTGGTGACTACTAATTACTTTTCAAAATGGATCAAGGTAGAGCCCCTGGGTATAATATGGGAGCAAGAGGTGATTCAATTAATATGGAAATCAATATTTTTTCATTTGAGCCTACCCAGAGAACTCATCATAGATAATGGGAGACAATTCACAGGACAAAATATCATTGAGTTTGCCCTAAAGTAGAACATTAAGATGTGCCACTCTATGCCATGTTATCCTCAAGCTAATGGTCAAGCAGAATCCTCCAACAAGCTCATCATTAGCTTATTAAAGAAAATACGGGAAAGTGCAAAAGGAAAGTGGGTAGAAAAGTTTCCTGGAACATTGTGGGCTGGCAGGATTAGTCCTCGAGGAAGCAACCCTTTTTCCCTAGTATACGGGATGAAGGTAGTAATATCAATCGAAGTCATGATACCAACGACCACATCTGTTTTAACGGAGGATCAAAACAACGTAATCAGGGCACACAAATTGACCCTTATGGAAGAGAAAAGAAAGGAGGCCCTAATAAGTATGATTAAGTAAAAAAAGGAGAATATTAGATTATTACATCAAGATTGTGCAGTTCAAAGTATTTTCTTGCAGTGGCCCTAAAGAAAATTGTAGATTGTTACAATTTATATAAATTTGGTGGTATATTTCTATAAATGAGTAAACTTCGATAGTAGTAATGAAGTTTACCCTAAAAAAATTTCCCAAACAACTTTTAATGTCATAATTTATAAAAACTTTTGTATGAGCCACGTCTTTGCATATGTAGCATGTTTTCATAATTTCAAAAAAATAAGATTGATAATTACATTAAAATAGATCCTTTATACGTGTGTAAATGCATATATGTTTAATAATAAATCAAAATATTATCGAACACATTTATGAATCAAGTAGATATAAAAGTTGATCCATAACTTGAATGTTGCAAATTAATTATGAAATTTTTAAAACTGACCAAATTGAACCCTATTCATAATGGCTGAATATGCAATACGCCGAAAATTACAAATGTATCGGACTAACTAATCTATCCATTATACATATTTAATATTCAAGTAAAAATTCGGTCTTATACTACCCTCCCTAGGATAATGCCCCAATTTACTTTACTTACGAATTTATGCTTCATTTTTACAACCTTTGAGATTGATATTAGCGAATTCTAGCCAATGTTTTTCTTAGCTCATCACAAATCAAACATATTTACAGATCAAAATGAAAACATGGTTACCATAAAAAAACAAAAATGTTCGTGTTTTTGTGTGTTCTAGATGGATTTAAATAAGAAACAAATTCTAACCCTAGTTCAAAATATAGATCGGCAAGTGTGAAACTAAGATTTCCAAAACATAAGATAGTCACATGTATATCAAATAGTAATAAGAATACTTAGAACTAAATCAGACCTGAATAATTGCATAGTGATGAAGCACGGAGAAGACAATAGTGACTCTAAAAAATGAATATTCTATGTGTGTTAAAATAAGCCAAGTTTTGCATATAGATCTCAATGGAAAAGATTAAAATACTCTCATGAGGTTTAATGCACTTAATTAAAACAAGGGCATTATGTAATTTCATGCATGGATCAATTTTAGAAAGGATTTTTAAATTATGTTAATTTCTCGCTCAATCGATCAATTGAGATGCGTTGAATAAATTTGACACAAGAGTACTCAATCAAACACATTAAAGTTTGACAATTTGAGTAAATGCAGAAACAACCCAAGATGGACTCAAAAAGAGTTGAAGCTCAATCGATCGACAACCTTGATCGATCAAAACCCTTTCTCGATCAATACAATAATGAAAATTTTAGCACAAAAAGTAATTTTAAGTGTTGTAAACATGTGTTAGCAAATGTATGTACACAATACACTATGTGCGATAGTTATAAAAGATATACTTGAAATATGACTATTTGGAACTAGAGTGTTTTTTTTTGGCTTAGCTCGATGGACTTGATAATGAGCATTAATCTATTTACAAATAAGAATTTTTTCCACAAAAAATTGCCAATACTCATAATTTCTTACAAACTATCCCTTGGAATTTTTTTTATGGAAAAACCATTCTCTCGCTTCTTATCACTCATAGGAATAAAAATGATACATTAAAGTCCTAGATTTCATAGTGAAAATATCTTATGATCCGATGATTTCAACTTCTCTTTCATTCTTATCATCTTGTATGTAATTGAAACATTATAAATAAGGTAAAAGAACATGGCTTGAAAGCCTTATTGGTCATTTTTTCATTTAACATTCAAGGAGTAAGTAAAATATAATGTAGTAAGTAACCAATCATGATATTGCACTACTACAAAAGTGGTCATTTAAGTCGAGATTTAAAGGTTATTTTTGGTGAAAACCGACTTATAATGAATTTAAAGTTGATTCACTGAAAAACTGACTTAAAACACGTAGATTGTAGCATCAATTGACTTGTAGAACCAATGCAACACGTAGGACGTAGTATCGGTCCTACATGTCAATCAACCCTACACGGGGATAGCGTCGGTTGATACGTAGAATCAATGCTACGTCCTACTTGTAGCATCGATTCAACACGTCAATCGATGCTAGGGCATAGCATCAGTGGACATGTAGAACCGACGCTACACGTAGGATGTAGCATTCGTCCAAAATTTCAACCAACGCTATCCCTGTGTGTAGCATCCGTTGACACGTAGAACCGATGCTACGTCCTATGTGTAGCATGAGTTCTACACATCAACCGATGCTACACACGTGGATATTTTCCTTTTCTCTTCTTTCTTCCCCATTAGACAGAACAATATTCCAATGCTGCATGTAAACACTCTTAAAAACCCAAAACCAACCGACACTCCTCCTTCACTCTTTCTCATTTTCTAGCCACATACTACCACTAATTCGAACGCCGTTTAATGGGTTTTCTTCCTCTCCAATTTATCTTCTAAATGCCCTATTTTTTGGAGCGAAATTCTCAAATTTTTTATACCCATTTTCTCACTTACAAAACACCATTTTTCTTCATTTTCTTCATTTTGTCACATCAGTTAGTCCTGTAAGTATTTCTATTAATCCTAAGCACTTATTATTCATATTTCTTTATTTGTTTTGTATATTATGTGTTATTATTTATGTGTATAAAGTTTTGTATTATGTAGGTTTTGTATTATATGTATGTTATTATTTTTATTATGTTGGTTTTGTATAAATTTTTGTAATGAAATAAATTTATATATTTATGACTCTGATTTAAGGTTGGTTTTTAATATATTTATTTTTGCTAATATGAAATGGGAAAGACATGATTCAACAATATGATGCTCATTAAAAATTTAGGTTTGAAGTAGTGTAGTTATTTTAAAAAAATATTAATCATCACAAAATTGTTATATAAATTTTGTTTTATATATCTTAAATTTGAAATCAATTCAAATGATGTGGCATATTATTATTAATAATTACAATCAATCCCATATAATTATATTTATGTGTATATATTTGTTATGTTTGATTTTTATGTATTTATTTTTATATGATGCTTTGATATATATTCTAATAATTAGGGAATTCATATATAATAATATTTGAAATATATTGGTTGATACGTATTTAATATACTTAATGTCATTAATAGAAAATAGACAAATCTTGGATGTCGAAGTGTAGAATTGAGCATGACTATATTTTTGGAGTTAAAAGTTTCTTGGAATTTGCTTGTAGAAATAGTAATAATGAAATTAGTATGATTTGATGCTTATGTGATAAATGTAAAAATAAGCGAGTTCATGATGTTGACGAGATTAAGTATCACCTTTTCCATAGTGGTATTCTTTTGAGTTATAAATATTGGTATTATCATGGAGAAAATATTGTGGGGAAGAAATAAATAACAATGTGAGTGGATTATATACATCTTGTCATAATGTATAAACATAAATATGTTTCATGCTGTTGAAGATGAACTACATGAGGATGATCTCAAAACCTTTAAAAAACTTCTAAAAGATGCCGAAAAACCATTGTATCCAGAATGCAAGAAATACACTAAAATGTCGTGATTGGTTCATTTGTATAATGTGAAGGAAAAAAATGGTTTTCTAACAAGGTATTCATAGAATTACTAAATGTACTAATAGATATGTTTCCTGAGGGTATTGAAAAACCATCTTCAATGTATGAAGTGAAGAAATCTCTTAGTCAATTTGGCATGGAATATCATAAGATTCATTCTTGTCCAAATGATTGCATTCTTTATAGAAAAGAATATGAGATATTAGATGATTGTATGATGTGTAAAGAATTGAGATGGAAGCATGCTACAAATAAGAAAATACCTAAGAAAGGCATGCTCGCAAAGATTCTTTGGTACTTTCCTCCGATTCCTCACATTCAAAGGTTGTTCAAGAGTAAAGAGACATTAAAGATGTTGACGGGCATTCAGATAATTGATCTGATGATGGGGTGCTACTTCTTGTCTCTTTTAGAGAACATAAACCATGCAAGTATATACGGTCATAAGTAATAAAAATTGATAAGTAAGTTATCGTTCCCACAGAGATTTGTCACTATAATTTGTT
This sequence comes from Hippophae rhamnoides, assembly GCA_033030585.1. Lineage (NCBI taxonomy): Eukaryota > Viridiplantae > Streptophyta > Magnoliopsida > Rosales > Elaeagnaceae > Hippophae > Hippophae rhamnoides. The sequence continues at coordinate 33,631,626 of CM065435.1, read as the reverse complement.
AAGTACTAAAATTGTTTCACTCTGATTTTATTCAAATGATCGAAAAGTTGGAACAAGTAAAGAGTTTTATAAGAAAATAAAAGAAATCTAGGATTGTATTTTTTCACCAAATTAATTCACTCGAGTCATATTACTTTCTCTTGATTTATATTTTTATAGTACATTAATTTGTCAACCAAAAACTTTTAATTTTATCCATACATCTCTTCCGAGCTCCGTATAGACACACCTCACTAAATTAATTCACTAAATTCCTATGAGAATTAAATTCACTAAGATTCATTACGTTCTAAGTTCTCAAATGGCCACACATACAATTAAGGTATATTCCTATCCTTCATCTATACATGTTATTCTATCCATGATCAATATACACAAAAATGCCTCTTCCAAGTTTATTTAAGTGCCACTGATCATTTGATAAATCCTCGAAAAATCCAAAGCATTAAGCACAAAAAGAATAAACAAATCAAACGTCTTATAAATCATTCAAAAATAATTAAATCCAAGCTTCATAAATTTAGATAAAATGCAACCTTAGAAAAATTAAATTACTTCATAAATAAAAATTAAAATTATTGCAGTTAAGGAATTTCGCTCAAGAACACAAAGAAAATTAAAACTTCATCTGCTTCTAAAATATTTGGCACACGCAAAACACAACAGAAGCCAAAAATGGCTTCTGCGTGTTCCACAGTCCAAAACAAGAACCAAAAAACGAACCCCAAAAACCAACCTCCAAATTTTTACAATAAATACCCTATTTATAGCTCCAAAAATACATCTAAAAAAATACATTTTTTAGACATGCGGAAGACATTTTACATCGAAAATAAAAATAAAACGTGTGGGGGAAAAACGGTTACAATAAAAACAATATTTTAAACTGAGTAGGAAACAGCTGCGCGCTTCTGATTTTGTTTTCAATACATGCTACCACGTGTCGCGATCTGATTCACTACAAGTTATAGTGGGACACGTGATAGCATTTCATTTGGGGAGGGAAACGTTGCATGAGATTGCACCGCATAAAATCATGGCGTGCGAGACATGTGGTAGACAAAGGGCGTGGCTGGCAACGTGCGTCATTTCCGTGCTTTTGGTTTACCCAATACAAGCCACGTGTCATCTTCTCATTCGCTATAGGAATATTGGAGACACGTGGCATTGTATCATCTATTGGATGGATATGCGCATGAAGAATATGTAGACTACGTCGCACATGATCACGCCCTTTTGGCAAACGCGTAACAGACACGTGGGTCCCACCCTACACGCCGACCTACGCGGTAGGTGGCCCCATATGGCACACCAAACTGTGCATCTTGAAATCCCACGTCCAATCTCTTTTGTCGCGTCTGGTCTTATGCGCCTCATCGTAGTCGTTCGTTGCCTGATCGCACGATTGGTGTAGCGTGATTATACTTGCACACGTGGTCTCTTTTTCCTGCGCTGAAAATAAATTTTCTTAATTACATTTTAGCCCTCCAATTTAATTCAAATTAAATTTTAAACTTTTGTTAATTATAATTAAGCCTAAATTTAATTCAAATTATATTTTATAGTTTTATTAATTACAATTAAGAACTCTTTTATTTCAAATTATATTTTCAGGCATATATTTGCAATTAAGTACGTTTTTTATTCAAATTATTTAATTTTCTTGAAAATATATTCCTTAACAAATAAATAGTAAATATTAATTTATTCCGCTAAATATAACTAATAATCTCAAGAACATAGCAATTATAATTAATAAAATAGATGAAAATAACTATATAAAATATAGTTATCACTATGTCATCCTTGTGATTCTCCAAATTGCAAAGTAGTAGATAATTTATCTCCTCAATTTGCATCTGATCCACGTAATCCTCATCTTGCCCGTGCTATTGATGGAATTAATCCACACAGTTCCCTTACTAGTAGATATACCTATTAGCTAATAATTATGGTAACATACAACCTTCCACCCTAGTTGTGTATGAAAATAATATTTATGATGTTAACATTATTGATCTCAAGACCGAAACAACCTGGTGTTGATATTGATGTATATTTTCAGCCCTTGATAGATGATTTAAATACGTTGTGGAATGATGGTGCAAATGTTTATGATGCATATAAAGAAGAACACTTTAACTTGAGATGGGTCCTTTTATGGAAAATTTATGATTTTCCTACCTATGTGAACTTATCAGGACATGCAACAAAAGGTTATATGGGATGCCCTATATGTAGTGATGGAACTTCTACAACTTATCTTGTTCATGGATGAAAGATGTCTTATAGAAGACATAGAATATTCTTGGCATCTAGACACAAGTTTAGATACCAAAATAAACCGTTCGATGGTGAAGAAGATCATGATCCTACACCCCGACCTTTGCGAGGTGTTGAGATATTAAGGCAATTGAATGTTATGACATTTAAATGATATGGAAAGATGAAAAAAAGAATACTTACTATTGGAGGGAAACGAATAAAAGGGGTGAAAATGAAAATGTTACTCAATCAGTAGATCATGGTTGTTGGAATAAAAAACCAATACTTTGGGAGTTACCTTATTGGAAAGACCTACACATTCATCACATCTTAGATGTCACACACATTGACAAAAATTTATGTGAGGTCTTGATGGATACATTACTTAATATACCTGGAAAAATGAAGGATGTAATTAAAGAAAAAATGGATTTAAAGAAACTAGGCATACAACTTGAATTAGAACCAAGGGTGGAAAATGATAAGAATCAAACATACTTGCCACCAGCATCATATACAATGTCAACAAAATAAAAGGATGTGTTTTTTAAATGTTTAGCGGGTGTGAAAGTTCCTGATGATTACTCATCTAACTTAAGAAATTTTGTGTTTATCACCAATAAGAAACTTTATGGATTGAAATCACATGACTGTCATATCTTAATGCAACAATTATTACCATTTGCTATTATATCAATTCTTCCAAAACATGTTCGATTATCAATAATTCGTGTTTGTTCATTCTTCAATACAATATGCAAGAAATCTATATCTATAAAAATGGCTGAACTTCCCCCTTTCTTTCACATAATTTATTTCCCTTTCCTCCCTCTCTTTCTATAACTCTCTCTCCCTCTTTAAATTGTTTAAGTTTTTGGAACATTTAAAGGGTGTTTTGAGGATAAATATCAAGAAGTCTAGATTCGTAAGCTTAGTAGTAGTACAACTTTATAGGTAAGGGTTCTTACTCCAACCTTTTAAATTCATGCATTGTTTTTATAAATAAAATTTCATGCATCATATGTTATGAATAAAAGTGGAAAACTAGATGTCGTAATTTTATTAGTAATGTTATAATATTATAATTTTTTTAAAAAAATTAGATACTCATTATAAATATTTTATTGCATATACATTAGAAATAATTGTTTTTATATAAATCGAGTACTAACTGTTGATATGAAATGAGAATTGAAAATGTGTTATGGCATCCAAGAATTTTATACATGCATCATGAGATTGTTTTATATATGGGGAGTACACTTGTATGTCATCTTGTAAAGTATGGTACCCATGGGCTACTAGTTGCAGTAGACAATTTTTGAATAACTACATGTATGCATTGTATACATATGTATCTTCAGGGTTATTTCTTTAATGAGTCTATATGTGACCGTAGATTATTATGGTTATGGATTGTGAAGGTGGAATATTGTTGTGAATTGTTAACCAACGATTTGTTACTCACAGATGGGCCTTAAAGTTAGGCCCCTTATTATGTTTGGATTTGCTTGTACACAAGCCACAGAGTTGGACCTCTAATTGTGTTTGGAGCATGCAATTTATTGTGGTTTTTATTGACTGCACATGGGCTTTAGAGTTGGACCTCCATTGTGTTTTGGAGTCGACCGCCTATAGACGAGGGCCCATATGATGTTAATTGGTTTGATTGATACATATGTCATGTGTATTGTGATCGTATATGCAGTTGGAAGAGAACCCACATACATCTCAAAGTTGTAACATGTATGTGCCTATTTTTTTTATGACTAATACATATGGAGTTTCATGTCATATATTGGATTTATATTGCATAGCATAATATGTACTAAATAAATACATTTTTTGTTAATTAGAATGTACACTCTCTCAGTTCCTTGGAAGTGAAGAAGTACATGTATATCATGGTTTTGTGACCAAAAATCTCCCCATATGGTGTCATGATAATGATGATGATTATTACCGTTCATAAATTTTATTATAAATAAGATGAATCATGAATAATTCTTTATTAAAATATATTTTAGAGTAGAATCCTATTGAGCTATATATAGCTTACCCCACTTTTTTCTTACCTTTCAGCTACATTTTTCAAACAAATCATGGTGAAGACATGAAGGTTTTATATGGAGGATTCAAACGTTAACAGGTTTGACCTAAATCCTTATTTCATTTATTTGTTATTATAATTTACAATTAGACATGCTAAAAATACTCTAATAAATTTTAATTGATGTATTTGAATTAAATTTATGACTTTATAATGAATTTTTCCTTCTGAATATAGAAGAATTCTAAAGTGTACTCAAATCTTTTATAAAATTAATTTTTAAATGATTTTTAAATTGAATTTTTAATGATAATTAAATAAATTTTCCTTAAATATAATTTAAAATTTACCCCTTCTATTTCATGTACCCATATTTTGGGCATGACAACCCTTAAATTATCAAAGAAACCCCAACACATAAGCAAACTAAGCATGTAGATGTCAAATATCACTTCATTAGAGATGTAATAGAAACTAGGTTAATGTCATTTGGAAAAGTACACACTGATGAAAACCAAACCAATATAAAGACTAAGGTAGTAACTACAACAAAGTTTCGGCATTGCAAAAGGTTAGTTAGGAGAGTGAAGAAGCAGTAAACATGAATCTTGATACCAAGGTGAAGATTTGTAAGACTTATAGATTCATCTCTCAATAGAGGGAGAAAAAACTTGCTCTATAAGAAAAAAAGGATAGTTGCAACGAATCGTTTTTCAATTATTATAGAATGCATTAATAAAATAGACTCTTGTTTGGCTACTAATATACTTGCATCCAGAGATAGTAGAAGGATAAATAGAGTCTGTTAGAGGAAGTTAATGCATAAAATATTAGTGTAATAAAGGGAGTGAATGAGTAGCAATAGTAGGCTTGTCAACTATTCATGAAGTAACGTTTTGGTGTGAAAGATATAAGGTAACATTGGTTGAGAGGAATATGATCATACTAGTACTAAGGCAACTATTTGATCGAATCTTTGTGATGACTTGCATAATTGGCATAATTGGCATAATATATTACTTTTCAACTTTAACTTTAGCCTAATTTTATTTAATTTTTTATTTATTTTAGACTTCATTATTATTATTTAAATTTTATTACAGATTTGAAGAAAATGAAGATTTACTATAATAAAATATAAATGTTGATTTAAACAAAAAGAAAGAAATAAAAAAAATGTAGAAACAAGAGGTGGCGTAGGAACTAAACCAGAAAGAAAGAAAAAAGAAACAGATTGTGGCACAGAAAGGGAGGCTAGGAAACATGAAAGCATAATCTTTTTGCGATTCATTTTTCTTTGAAATCCTCTTAGAAAAATTATGCTGATTTTTTTTATGTTAAATTTAATTTTTAGCATGAACTGAATATTCTTTATTCTAGGAAAAAGATGTAATCTAATTTCAAACTATGCTTGATTTTTCATGTTAATTTGAATTATTTCTTTTCATGTTTGTGTGATTTATTCATAGTTTATTGCTTCTAATTAACCGACCATTAATTAGATGATTTTAATCTTATGATTAATTATCGAAAGAAGGAATTATAGGATAGATCCGAAATATTTCGACGTAGGTAAATATAGAGATCGAAAGACTTGTACGGACCTATTTAGTATTAAAATCATTGGTCTTAATGCTTTCTTATTTTATTAAATTGCATATTCTTTTGTAAATTAATGCACAAGTATGTTTCCAATTATTTGTTGAAAAAGGCTTTTGGATGTTTTTAGAGATTGCTAAGAAACATAGAGAATTCAATTCAATTAGGTAGAGGAGTAAAGCATAGTGAGGGACTAGGTGAAATGTATTTCCTACAAGTTTTCTTCCAATTAATTTGATTCTTGAACAACATCTTTCTTTTTTTTTTTGCGCATTTTCTATAAATTGATTTTATTTTAAATTCCAATTACAACAATCTTAGTGACTTGTCTAGATAAAATTGAGATTAGCATAATTTTCATATTTATCAAAAGTAAGTTACCAATCCTTGAGGATGACACTCTTTTTATCATTTTACTATAAAATTTCAATACTGTACACTTGTAATTTTGTACCGATCAAGTTTTTGGTGTCATTACAGTGTATTGATTTCTTCTTATTTTTTCCAGTTTTGATACAAAGAAATATTGGTTTTAATTTAGAATTTTATTTTATTTTATTTATTTTTATTTTTATTTTTTTCTAGGTGTGCTTTTGATGTTGGATACACCGTGCTAGAACTCAAAATATTATTCCTTTTGATCCAAAGATTGAAAGAACTTTGAAATAAGAAAGTAAGAAGAAGTACTAGCCATAGGTAAAGCAGAGTAGAATGTACAACCACACACCTTAAAGAATTATGTAAAGCCAATTGTGATTGATAATTACTCAGGTGTAAGACGTCAAACTATTAAGGCCAACAATTTTGAGCTCACACCGGTGTTGATTAGCATGGTGTAACAAGCCCAATTTAGGGGATTACGACTTGACGATCCCAATATTCATTTGGTGATGTTTTTGGAGATTTGTGACAGTGTAAAGATGAATGGTGCTATTGAAGACACCATTAGAATAAGATTGTTTCCTTTTTCATTAAGGGACAAGGCTAGAGGTTGGCTAAAATATCTACAACCGAGAAGCATCACTAGTTGGTAGCACATGGTGGACAAGTTTCTTGCTAAATTCTTTCCACCTGTAAAAATAGCCCAACTAATGAGTGAGATTGGTCAATTCAGGAAAAATGATTTTGAGAAACTCTATGAAGCATGGGAAATGTATGATGATTTGATTCAGCGTTTCCCTTAGCATGGAATTTCAGATTGGTTGCAAGGTCAAATATTCTATAATGGGTTAAATGGGAAAACTAGAACCATAGTTATATTTCTTTTGGTTGAAGTTTGATGTTAAAGATAGCTAAGGGTGCTTCTTCTCTTTTCGAAGAAATGGCCTCAAACAACTATCAATAGTGATCTAAAAGATCTATGGGTTAGAAAGTTGCCTAGATTCATAAATTGGATCCATTTTTTATTCTTTCAGCTCAAGTTGTTTCTCTATCTCATCAAATTTTAGCCTTGACAGCTTAAAGAATACCATAAAGTGTAGAATATGTTTCACTTCAAGTGTGATAGTTTTGATGAATGAAGAAAGTCTAGAAGAGATTCAATACATCAAAAATCGAAACTATAACTATCATAGTGATCATATGCCAAATTATTACTATCCAGGGCTTCAAAATCATGAGAATTTTCTTATGGAAACACGAAAATGTGCTACAACCTTCTCTAGGGTTTGATAGTCAACCAAGAGAAAAGAAGATGTACCTTTAGGATGCCATGGTTTCCTTTGTTAATGAGACCAAAGTAAGGTTTAAAGTCTGATTCATGGTTGGATAACATTGAGACTCATTGTCGCAATATAGGAGCAATTATGAAAAATCTTGAATTGCAAATTGGACAACTAGCCATGACCATTAATGCTCAACAAATATGAACATTTCCTAGCAATATAGAAGTGAATCCTAAGGAACAAAGCAAGGCCATTACACATAGGACTGGAATAGAAATTAAGTGGTCACCATCAAAGGAAAATGAGTTCTCCCCTATAGCTCCAAAATATGGCCAAAGCAATAATAAAGTACAAGAAGAAGAGATTGTTGATGATACACTAAGAGAGATTGTCATGCATCCTCATTGCTTTCAAAAAATAAAATTAGTTAAGCAATTTTCTAAGTTTTTGGATATTTTTAAGAAAATTCACATAAATATTTGATGAGTGCTCAAAAAGCACTAAAATAACCATGATTTTATGCACATTAATTGATTAAAAATATATATATTTATATGTTTTATCATATATTTATATAAATTTGTCTTTTTCGGAATCACGGGTATTTTTATTATTTTTCAGGTATTTTGGCTTAAAAACGCAATTTAAAGACTCAAAGAAGAATACTTGAAGCAATACATCACAAATAAATTAATAAATAAGTGGGAAAAGGTCAACAAACATGGAAAAATTGGACAAAATGGGTCGAAAAGGTCAAAAATGTCAAAAGACGGAAAATCGCACGCCGTTAATACTTCAGACAATACGCCATTGGCCAACATACAATACAAGGCTGCGCCAGCGTTACACTGCTCACTCTGCTTCGCGCACAAGGCCGCGCGGCACTGTTCATGCGCGCTGTACATGGCGCGCTACCAACGCGCGTTTTTGACCCATTTTTCACGTGCACAGCTTTATGATGTCATGCTGACGTCATTGATGACCTCAGCATGTCCACTACACGTTTTTTATTTTTTTTATATTTTTTTTAACATTATTTTACTCATTTTTTCTCTCCATCCTCACCTATAAATACCCCTCTTCCATTCACTTCAAAACACACCTCAAAACCACACTTCTCTCTTCTTTCTTTCTCTCATTTCTTAGTTTTTGAGTTTTTCTTAGTTTCTTTCTTAGTTTCTAAGCTTTTCTTAGTTTTTCTCTTAGTTTTTAGTTCAATTCTCTTAGGTTTAGAGTTCTTCTCTTTTTGAGAGGAACTTGTAATGTTTTGTAATATTTTTGATTTTTGATTCAATAAATGGGAGTGCAAATTCCGCTTGGAGTTTTTCTAGCAACGGGAATGGCATCGAAGTACTGTAAGGATTTTATTTTCTTCTGATTATTTTTATGCTTTATTCTTACATGTTATATTTAATTTGTCCGTGATTAAATTTAAGCGTGCTAGTCATTTATAATCATGATATAATATTAACGTTGTTATGCTTGCGAAATATTAAATAGGTGAAAATTTCTAAAATGAATTGATTTTATTTTTATTCAAGATTTTATATTAAGAATGTTAGAGAGAAATATATTAATTTTCATTACAAACTTAAATTTGAAAATTAAATTTTAAGGTTTAGTTATCGGTCTAATTTAGAGTAGTGCTCTTTTATTTGTTGGTACAATCGCCAAGGTAGTTAGAGTGAAGCTCTATTTCAAAAGTTTTTATAAGAATTATTATGTGAAAATGTATTGACAACATGTTTTCAATAGTGGTTTTAAAACTTGAAAGTTAGTACCGGATAACTAAATTCTTGGGTTTAATTTGGACACCTTGAATAAAGTTTAAATCGTCTAACCTCACCAAAGGTGGCATTTAAATGTTTCATTTTCAATCTCTTAGAAAAAGGAATTAATTTAATTAACCAAATTAGTTATCAACCCCACCCATAGGTGTTAATTGATTTGTTTAGTTAACAAGGAATATCTAACCCCACCAAAGGTGGTATTCATACAAAAAAGAGAGAATCAATAAAATATCAATTTATATCTTTAATAACCTAGATAATATGAGCAATCATAATTAATTTAGTTATTATATCCATAAATACTCCACTAATATAAATGATAAAATTTGCATGAATATTTATTGAATCTGTATTTATATTTATTTATTGAATTTGTATCTATGTTTATTTTTTTATTATATTTAATTAATCTGTATATATGTTTATTTTATGTTATTAGATTAGGAACAAAAAAACCAAACTATCGTGACAGGATGTTTAGGATTTAATTTCGTTTTTAAAAGTTTGAATAATAAATTAAAAACCACATACATTCCTTCCTTAGATCGACCTTGGGAGTATACTTATCATTTTCTACGAAATGATTCGTGCACTTGCGAGAGTTTTACAAATATTAAAACCAAAGTATTTGCGAGAATCGGCGATCTGGGTTTTATTTCGTCAAGTTTTTAGGCGGATTCTTGGAAGGAATAGCGTTTTTAATTTATTTATCAAAATTTTAAAAATATTTTTGTGTTGTAAATAATTGTGATATTTTTTTTTTCAAATAAAAATTTTTTAATCAAATTTCAAATTTCATAAAAAAATAAATAAATAAATAAATAAATAAATAAATAAATAAATAAAATATAAAAAAAAATAATTTTTTTTTTAATTATAGCATAAAAAGTAAATAATTTAGAAATTTGAAATTTGAAGTAAAAAGTTATTACCGTTCGTAAAAAAAAAAAAATTTAAAATTGTAAGTTAATAAGAAATAAGATAGCGTGAATAGTAAAATAAAATTACCGTTCGTAAAAAAAAAAAAATTAAAAAAATTTTAAGTTAATAAGAAATAAGATAGCGTGAATAGTAAAATAAAATTACCGTTCGTAAAAAAAAAAAAACTAAAAGGCATAAAAAGTAAAAATCTAAGGGAGTTCTGCAGGAGACTAGTTCTTTCAAGCCTTTGTGCCACTAGTCTTTCCTGGGAACGTTGTTCTGGCTAGGAGAGTGGTTTTTAAGGAGCCATAGCACCACCATTCTTTCCTGGGAACACTCTTGGTTAATACTGATTATGTTATTTAAAAAAAAAAAAATTTAATTTAAAAATAAAAAAAAATTTAAAAATAAAATTTTAAAAAATATAAAAAAAAAAAAAAAATTTTGTCCAGTGTTTTGTATTAAATGCCATGGAAATTTTCCCTAATTTTCTTTTATTTTTGTTGACAGGAGTTTTAAATTTACGTTTAAAAATAGTCTATGCGTGGTAGGAGATCCTTAGGAAACCCCCTTACACCATATGTAAATAATATTCATAAATTTAAACAAGTGTCAACAACACTGGATTCTACCCATCAACCTGATTTTGAGCCAAACATAGAATCAAGTCTTAATCCTTTACTAGAACCAAAAGAAATGGAAGAAAACCAACATGTCAGGGAAACCACGATGAAGGAGTTTGCAAGGCCAGGTGATTGGCACGGCAATCGCCGCTATCCGATTGGGAGAGGTCGCTGGAATTATGACCTTAAAAATATTCATTTTTCTATGCTTCCTTCCTTCTATGGGCTACCTAATGAAGATTCTCTTTCCTTTATGAGAGATTTCTATGCTACGGTCCAAACATTCCCCTCGGTATTCTAAACGAGGATCACTTAGAATGAGATGTTTTCCTACACCTTAAAGGATAAGGCCAAAGCTTGGTTGATGTCACTTCCCCGGGTTCTCGATGACATGGGGTCACATTTACAATAAATTCATGGGAAAATTCTATTCCCATCAAAAACATCGGTGAGAGGAAAGATTGCTACTTTCTCTCGGATGGAAGCGAGAACCATTCCATGAAGCTTGGGATAGGTTCAAAATGTTTCTCACTCAATGTCCTCATCATAGCTTTCCCTACGGTTGCAGAACCAATTCTTTTACGATGGACTTACACAACAATGTCGGTTCATTGTCGACAACGCTGCGGGAGGAGCAATAGGAGAAAAGGCGCATCGAAACGTATAACCTCTTTGAGATGTTGGGTGCTAATTCCCAATGAGAAAAGCTCCCGAGTGAGAAAAGTTGGTGTTCATGAAATCGACTCCGGTAATGAAGTTCAACAACAACTTGTTCAACTGACTAAGCAAGTTGCCGCTTCTCGCTACACAAACCAACACAAATAATGAACAATATGGTTTGTATAGCAACGTGGGACAAAATGCGAAGCTTTGTCCATATCAAGGAGATACAACCTGACTGAGCAGGTTAATGTGTTGGGAGCATATCAACGAGAGACCAAGGTTTGATCCCAATTCAAATACCTATAATCCTGGGTGGAGAAGTCATCCAAATTTCTCTTGGAGGCAAAACAACCCTCATTTCCCTCAAAGCTCAAACCGGGCGGGCCAAGAATTCCACCCACCTATTCCAAGAAGCATTCCAAATAACCAACCCTGGAGGACAACTTGAATTCTTTTATTCAAGTTTGTAGGATAATCGATCTAAAACCAATCAACGGCTCCACTTTGTGGAAGCTTCAATCAAAAAGGTGGAAGTTCAAGTTGAACAGTTAGTTGAACATTTGCAAAAAGGCAAAGACTAAATTGAAACTTAAATGAATTCAATGAAGAGGAGACATTGAGTTTTTCATTCTGCAATCTCCAAGCAACGTCTTACTAGAAGACGATAAATTTTAGTCCTACATGGGAGGTCACCCATTATTGTATTTTCCTTTGTTTTAGTTTGCGTGTAATAAAAAAAAATATTTCAAATAAAATAAATTCGTTTGTTTCAAAAATTGTGTCCCTTTGTTTAAATTAAAATAAAAAAAAAATTTAGGTTCCTTGCATTTTTTAGAGATATCTACTATTGTTTTTAAGAGCAAAATGTTGATTCACAATAGGAGGAGGATCATTTTCAACTACAAACAACCATGGGAGATGCTGAAGATAGGCGGAAAAAGATGAAAGACTATACAATGCCAATCATTGGCAATGTAACTTCCGGCATCCAATTGCAAGAGGCTGCAAGGAATTATGAATTGAAAAAGATTCATTATTCTTTGTTGCCTTCCTTTTACGGTATCCCTAATGAAGACCCTTTGCATTTCATTCGAGAATTCTATGCTATTGTCCAAACCTTTCCACTACATGCAATTAATGAAGATCAACTTAGGATGAGGTGTTTTCCTTACACTCTCAAAGATAAAGCTTGGTCATGGTTCATTACTCTACAACAGTTCTCTTAAAACTTGGGAGGCGCCTATGAAATTTTTATGGGTAGGTTCTATTCCCATCAAAAGACTGTTGATCTAAGAACAAAGATAGCAACATTTTCTCAAATGAATGAAGAGCCCTTTCATGAAGCTTGGGAACGATTCAAACTCTTTTTCATTCAATGTCAAAATCATAGCTTTCCACTACAGCTACAAAACCAATTCTTTTACGATGGATTGACACTACAGAGTCAATACATGGTTGATAATCTTCTTTGGAGGTCTTTGTAGGAGAAAAGACCGCAGAGGAAACCTATAATCTTTATGAGCTATTGGGTTCTAATTCCCAACAAAGAGGTGGTAGAAGGAAAGCAAAGGTCAATGAAGTCGGCTTTGATAATGAGATAACCTTGCAACTTGTGAATTGACTAAACAAGTGAAATTCCTCACGTCTCACCAAATTTCAAATCAAGAGGTATGTGGAGTGTGTTGTTCAATTGGGCATGGTACTCATAATTATTCAAATACTTGTGATTCTAGTGTCGATGCCATAGAGGAAGTCCAATATTTTCAAAAGTATCATCCAAACACCTATGATCACCCAACCTACAACCACCCTTACCCACCAAGCCAATCTTTTAAACCAACCTTAGAAGATAGCTTGAATGCTTTTATTCAAGTTAGTCGTGACAACCAACTGATGACTAATCAAAGGTTGAACACCATGGAGGCTTCGGTTAAAAGAATTGAATCTAAAGTTGGGCAACTGGCTGAACAAATGCAAAAGAAAGAACCAGGAAAGATGCCTAGGCAACCACAACAAGCAAAAGATGTTAGAACTCTTCAAGTGGTAAGGTAGTCAATACCGGTTATTCGAAATCTCTAAACTACCTTGTAGTTCATGTAACAAAGAAGGCGATATTCTAATCTCGCAAAAAGGAGAAACAAGTGTTAAACTTAACAAGCTTTCTGAAAAACTCATTGGGGGGTCATCTGACACTCCCAAAATTCAAAAGACAACAGAACCACACCAGATGCAAGTACCTTTTCCCCACCGTTTGAAAGAATCCAAACAAGATAAGCAATTCAATGATCTTTTTAATATGCTCTCTAAAGTAAATATCAATTTACCATTATTAGAAGTGATCATGAATGTGCCCTCATATGCCAAGTTTTTCAAAGAGTTGAACACTAAGAAAATGAGGTATTAACTGAATGAACGAGTAGTAGTATCAGAAATTTCTAGCACAGATTTCAAAGACAAACTACCCCCTAAGTTGAAAGACCCTGAAAGTTTTATTATAAACATAACTATGGGGGATAGGAAGGTTGCTAAAGCAATGCTTGATTTAGGTGCTAGTATAAATTTGATGCCCTACTCTATATTCTCACAGCTCAATCTAGGGGATTTAAAACCCACAACTATGTCCCTGCAACTTGCAGATAGATCTCTTAAATATCCAGAGGGAATAGTTGAGGATGTTTTGGTACAGGTAGATGATGAGCGAAAACCGGCATCGCCAATTCTCGCAAATACTTTGGTTTTAATATTTGTAAAACTCTCGCAAGTGCACGAATCATTTCGTAGAAAATGATAAGTATACTCCCAAGGTCGATCTAAGGAAGGAATGTATGTGGTTCTTAATTTATTATTCAAACTTTTAAAAACGAAATTAAATCCTAAACATCCTGTCACGATAGTTTGGTTTTTGTGTTCCTAATCTAATAACATAAAATAAACATATATACAGATTAATTAAATATAATAAAAAAAATAAACATAGATACAAATTCAATAAATATTTATCTAAAAATAAATATAAATACAGATTCAATAAATATTCATGCAAATTTTATCATTTATATTAGTGGAGTATTTATGGATATAATAACTAAATTAATTATGCTTGCTCATATTATCTAGGTTATTAAAGATATAAATTGATATTTTATTGATTCTCTCTTTTTTGTATGAATACCACCTTTGGTGGGGTTAGATATTCTTTGTTAACTAAACAAATCAATTAACACCTATGGGTGGGGTTGATAACTAATTTGGTTAATTAAATTAATTCCTTTTTCTAAGAGATTGAAAATGAACCATTTAAATGCCACCTTTGGTGGGGTTAGACAGTTTAAACTTTATTCAAGGTGTCCAAATTAAACCCAAGAATTTAGTTATCCGAGTACTAACTTTCAAGTTTTAAAACCACTACCGAAAACATGTTGTCAATACATTTTCACATAATAATTCTTATAAAAACTTTTGAAATAGAGCTTCACTCTAACTACCAGGCGATTGTACCAATAAATAAAAGAGCATTACTCTAAATTAGACCGGATAACTAAACCTTAAAGTCTAATCTTGATTTAAGTTTGTAATGAAAAATAATATATTTCTCTCTAACATCCTTAATATAAAATCTTGAATAAATATAAAATCAATTCAATTTAGAAATTTTCACCTATTTTATATTTCGCAAGCATAAGAACGTGATTACTATATCATGATTATGAATACTAGTACGCTTAAATTTAATCACAGACAAATTAAATATAACATGTAAGAATAAAGCATAAAAATAACTGTAAAGAAAATAAAATCCTTACAGAACTTCGACGCTATTCCCGTTGCTAGAAAACCTTCAAGCGGAATTTGCACTTCCATTTATTGAATCAAAAATCCAAAATATTACAAAAACATAACTAGTTCTTCCCTAAAAAGGGAAGAACTCTAAAACTAAGAAAAACTAGCTAAAACATAAGAAACACTAGCTAAAACATAAGAAAAACTAAAAAAAACTAAAAACTAAGAAATGGAGAGAAAGAAAGAAGAGAGAAGTGTGGTTTTGAGGTGTGATTTGAAATGAATGGAAGGGGGGTATTTATAGGTGAGGATGGAGGACATGCTGAGGTCATCAATGACGTCAGCATGACGTCATAGGGGCTGCTGCACGTGAAAAATGGGGTGAAAACGCGTTGGGCGCGCGGAGGGGCGGCTGCTGGGCGCTGCGCGCGTGAACAGTAACCCGCGCGCAGTGCTGCGCGCATGAACAGTAACCCGCGCGCAGTTTGGGGCGGAGCTGGGTGCTGGGCGCGGCGGCGCGTTTTTCTCCTTTTTGACATTTTTGACCTTTTTGACCCATTTTGTCCAGTTTTTCCATATTTGTTGACCTTTCCCCATTTATTTATTGATATTTTTGTGATGTATTGCTTCAAGTATTCCTCTTTGAGTCTTTAAATTGCGTTTTTAAGCCAAAATACCTGAAAAACAATAAAAATACCCGTGATTCCGAAAAAGACAAATTTACATAAATATATGATAAAACATATAAATATATATATTTTTAATCAATTAATGTGCATAAAATCATGGTTATTTTAGTGCTTTTTGAGCACTCATCACAACCCAGAACTTCTTCGCTAGTCCCTTAGCAAGAGAAGCGATAAAAACTAAAAATTAAACTATCCTAAATCACTTCCGTGGATTGACACGGTTGCATTTAGCCTATGCAAGAAGCCTTTAAACCCCTAGGTTGCCCTAGTGGACGAGTTTGAGTCTCGTGAGGGTTTTCAGTAATGATACCCACAAACATTGAACTAAATGTAAAAATCAAAAGAAACAATAAAAACAAACAAATTAAAAATTAAATTTACAACAAAATCACAAATTAACAACATCTCACAAAAATGTCTCATACTTTTTAATCTCCTTTAAGATCATAATTAAAATCTCAAGCATAAGTTATTTTAATCTCTTTAAACAATCATGATTTATTATAATAATTATTCGAAACTCATTTTCATATTTCATGTCAAAAATGTATCAATTTAATTTCACCCAATTTCAGCGTCATGAATTAGAATTCGCTTCGACTCTATTCCTCACAAGTCAATACTCTCGAAACACTGAATCCTATGGGTTCAAACACTCATACTAATTTATATGCGAAAGAGTTGATGTATAGAAATGAACTAATATGTTCGCATATGTATAAAGAATAAAGGCTCAAAGTGTTATTTTAACATTGATCTCATGAAAGGAATCAAATGTATAAATTATAAAGATATCATATATAAAAATTATTTTCATGCATAAATCAAACTCATTAAGAAAGAATTTCAAGATATATGCTTTTTACAAATGAAGAAATTGCAATGACTTTTTAGGGAATTACTTCCTATATCTTTTTTTTGTAAATAGCCTGTACTCACAACTTTGTAGGCAACGTGGGTCATAGTATATAGATGATACTATTTTTTATCTCTCTATTTTTTTCTGTAGATATTTTTCAATATGTGTATTTTTTAGAGAGTCAACCCATGTACAGATTGTACAATTTTTTTGGATTTTGGTGAGTGATTAATTTTGTGGCTTTTCTGTTTGATCTTGGTTTAGGTAACCCCAGATATGTCTTTTTGTTTTTGTAGTAGTCATGCATAAATGAGATATAAGCATATACTATCAACTTCTACTCAAATCATTTAATCTAAGCAAAAATAATAATCAAAAATATATGATACTCTATTAATGAGAAAAAAATTCATACATTCAATGCTAATACCTATAGAGATCATCTAAAAATTTGAAGAAATAAGAAATGTGTTTGGAGTAGAAAAAATATATATTTCACTCTGAATAAAGGAAATTAGGCTCAAATTATATCTCACAAAGGTAGTCTCCACTAAAAATTTCATAAACACCGATTTTGGGTTTAATATAATTTCCACATCTTATCAAGAAATACTAGTTATGACAAAAACTAACTAATTATCAAAAATAATTACAAAATATTTCATGATATGTTTTCAAAAATTAATCTAACAGTACAAAAGACTTAACTATTTACTTAAATTTGATTTAAAGAAAAGATAAATTTTTGTTAATTTTTTTTTTATTCCAAAAATTACTAAATCACACAAAATAGAAATAAAACCAAACACACAAAAAATGAAAAAGTAAATTTTTGTTTTTATTTTTAAATTGTTAAAACTTTTTTTTTTAATTAAGCATGGTAACTTTTTACCACCCCCAACCTAGAACTTACATTGTCCTCAATGTAACAACTGTAAATTAAAGATAAAGAGAAAAGAGAAGAAAGATTACCTATTTCTTGAGAAAGTGCAAGTAGTAATGGAAAATGCAGGTGCATCCATCATATTCATCATTAAAGTGTATACAGACGGATCATTTGTGAACTTCTAACATCTCAACAAATATTTTTAGTTTTAACAATTTAAAAATTATTCACATGTAATTAAATAAATGAAACAAATAAAAGAAAATTACCTAAAATGATGGGTTGCCTCCCATCCAGCGCTTAGTTTAACGTCTTAGCAAGACGTAACTTGGGGATTGCATTTTAAGTAAACTCAATGTCCCCTCATCATTGAGTCAATCAAACCTGCAGGTAAGACAAGGTTGTCTACCTATACTTTTTCAGTCATGCCCTATTGATTTTCAGATTTCTTTCTGTACTTAAAACTAGAGGCATATTTTGAGTTTTAGATAACCCACATCTAGGTACAAATCAAATAATTAAGGCATAAAAACACAATTGTACCTAGATTAAACAAAGCAACTAACTCCTTAGATTGTAATTAAAACTTTAAAATTTTGGAGATAGTTCAGAAATTTTTGTTTTTTTTTTGTTTTTGTTTTTGTTTTTAAGAAAAAAAAAATAACATAATCAGTATTAACCAAGAGTGCTCCCAGGAAAGAATGGTGGTGCAAAGGCTCCTTAAAAACCATCCTCCTAGACAGAACAACGTTCCCAGGAAAGACTAGTGGCACAAAGGCTTCCAAGAACTAGTCTCCTGTATTTAACTCCCTTAGATCTTTACTTTTCATGTTATTAAGTTAAATTAAATAAAAATTTAACTTAATGAAAATCTAAGTTAATTAAGTTTAAAGAAAAGGTTAATTAAGTTAAGTGAAGTAAAAAAAATCTAAGTTAATTAAGTTAAGTTAAAAAAAAAATCTAAGTTAATTAAGTTGGTAAAAAAAAAGTTAATTAAGTTAAGTAAAGTAAAAAACAAAATCTAAGTTAATTAAGTTAGTAAAAAAAACTAAGTTAAGTAAGTTAAATAAAAATCAAGAAGAAAAAAAAAATTGCTAAAGAAAGAAAAAATAATAATAAAATAAAATAAAATTGAAAAAGGTAAAAGAAAATAAAAAAAATAAAATTATGATTTAAAATAAATAAAAAAAAATAGTAAAAACTAAACTCAAAAAAATTAAAATTTTGGTTTTTTTTTATTTTTTTTTATTTTTTTATTTTTTTATATTTTTTTATATTTTTTTTTATATTTTTTTTTATTTTTTTTTCTTCGAAATTTCAAATTCCAAAATTATTTTACTATTAACACTATATTTATTAAACAATTTAAAATTGGAATTTTTTTTATTTTTTTTATTTTTTTTTATGAATGGTAACTTTATTTTACTATTTACAATGTTTATTTTTTTAACCTAAAATTTTTGAACTTTTTTTTTTTTACTATTCATGAACGGTAATTTTTTTTTCAAATTTTAAATTTCTAAATTAATTTATTATTCACGGTAAAATTTTTATTTAAAAATATTATTTTTTTTAATTGTTTTTACTATTCATGAACGGTAAAAACTTTTTACTTCAAATTTCAAATTTCTAAATTATTGTACTATTCATGCTACAAATTTTTTTTTAATTTTTAATTGTTTTTAATTGTTTTTAATTTTTTTTTAATTTTATTTTTTTTAATTTTTTTTTAATTTCTTTAATTTTTTTTTATTTTTTTTATTTAAAATTTATATAAAAAAAAATTTATTTTTTTTATTTTTTTATTATTTCTTATGAAATTTGAAATTTGATTAAATTTGTTTTATTTTTTTTTAAAAAATCACAATTATTTACAACACAAAAATATTTTTAAAATTTTGATAAATAAATTAAAAATGCTATTCCTTCAAGAATGGCTACTAAAAACTTGATAAGCGAAAACCCAAGATCGCTAATTCTCGCAAATACTTTGGTTTTAATATTTGTAAAACTCTCAAGAAGTGCACCTAATCATTTCGTAGAAAATGATAAGTATACTCCCAAGCTCGATCTAAGGAAGGAATGTATGTGGTTCTTAATTTATTATTCAAACTTTTAAAAACGAAATTAAATCCTAAACATCCTGTCACGATAGTTTGGTTTTTGTGTTCCTAATCTAATAACATAAAATAAACATATATACAGATTAATTAAATATAATAAAAAAATAAACATAGATACAAATTCAATAAATATTTATCTAAAAATAAATATAAATACAGATTCAATAAATATTCATGCAAATTTTATCATTTATATTAGTGGAGTATTTATGGATATAATAACTAAATTAATTATGCTTGCTCATATTATCTAGGTTATTAAAGATATAAATTGATATTTTATTGATTCTCTCTTTTTTTTGTATGAATACCACCTTTGGTGGGGTTAGATATTCTTTGTTAACTAAACAAATCAATTAACACCTATGGGTGGGGTTGATAACTAATTTGGTTAATTAAATTAATTCCTTTTTCTAAGAGATTGAAAATGAACCATTTAAATGCCACCTTTGGTGGGGTTAGACAGTTTAAACTTTATTCAAGGTGTCCAAATTAAACCCAAGAATTTAGTTATCCGAGTACTAACTTTCAAGTTTTAAAACCACTACTGAAAACATGTTGTCAATACATTTTCACATAATAATTCTTATAAAAACTTTTGAAATAGAGCTTCACTCTAACTACCGGGCGATTGTACCATCAAATAAAAGAGCCCTACTCTAAATTAGACCGGATAACTAAACCTTAAAGTCTAATCTTTAGATTTAAGTTTGTAATGAAAAATAATATATTTCTCTCTAACATCCTTAATATAAAATCTTGAATAAAAATAAAATCAATTCATTTTAGAAATTTTCACCTATTTAATATTTCGCAAGCATAACAACGTTATTATTATATCATGATTATGAGCAAATATAGCGCTTAAATTTAATCACAGACAAATTAAATATAACATGTAAGAATAAAGCATAAAAATAATCGTAAAGAAAATAAAATCCTTACAGAACTCCTCGACGCTATTCCGTTGCAAGAAAAACTCCAACGGGAATTTGGACTCCGATTTATTGAATCAAAAAGCTAAAATATTACAAAAACATAACTAGTTCTTCCCTAAAAAGGGAAGAACTCTAAAACTAAGAAAAACTAGCTAAAACATAAGAAAAACTAGCTAAAACATAAGAAAAACTAAAAAAAACTAAAAACTAAGAAATGGAGAGAAAGAAAGAAGAGAGAAGTGTGGTTTTGAGGTGTGATTTGAAGTGAATGGAAGGGGGTATTTATAGGTGAGGATGGAGAGAAAAAATGAGTAAAAAAATGTTAAAAAAAATATTAAAAAAATTAAAAACGTGTAGTGGACATCTTTGAGGTCATCAATGACGTCGGCATGACGTCATACTGCTGCACGTGAAAAATACGGTGAAAACGCGTTGGTAGCGGAGGGGCTGGCGGCTGCTGTACGCAGGCTGTCGGTCTGTGGCGTGAACAGTAATCCGCGTAGCGATCTGCGCGCATGAAACGATAACCAGCGCTTGATTTGGGGCGGAGCTAGGTCTTTGCGTAATGGCGGCGGCGCTTTTTTCTCCTTTTTGACATTTTTGACCTTTTGACCCATTTTGTCCAGTTTTTCCATATTTGTTGACCTTTCCCCATTTATTTATTGATATTTTTGGGATGTATTGCTTGAAGTATTCCTCTTTTAGGCTTTAAATTGCGTTTTTAAGCCAAAATAGAAAAACAATAAAAATACCCGTGATTCCGAAAAAGACAAATTTATATAAATATATGATAAAGCATATAAATATATATATTTTTAATCAATTAATGAGCATAAAATCATGGTAATTTTAGTGCTTTTTGAGCACTCATCAATTATAAACATAACTATGGGGGATAGGAAGGTTGCTAAAGCAATGCTTGATTTAGGTGCTAGTATAAATTTGATGCCCTACTCTATATTCTCACAGCTCAATCTAGGGGATTTAAAACCCACAACTATGTCCCTGCAACTTGTAGATAGATCTCTTAAATATCCAGAGGGAATAGTTGAGGATGTTTTGGTACAGGTAGACAAACTGATAATACCTGTTGACTTTGTGGTTCTGGATATGCAAGAAAATCCGGCATTGGACAGAGAGCATACAATATTGCTTGGTAGACCATTTATGGCAACTACTAAAACTATTATTGATGTCCAAGATGGAAATTTGACAATGACAGTCTTAGGAGAGACTGTTCATTTCAAAGTTTTTGATTCTTCACCTTTCCCTTCTATTTCTGCCATCGATGAAATATTCGAAGTTGATCCTTTGGATAATCTTGTCCAAAACACCTTTTTCCAAACCAGAATAGAAGACAAGCTTGAAACCGTTCTTACACTTGAAAAGGTTGAAGAAGATTTAGATGAAGAAATTAAGGGGTACCTTGAACAACTAGACAATAATGAAGTTGATGACAAAATCTAGTACACTTTTAAATC
Organism: Hippophae rhamnoides; assembly: GCA_033030585.1. NCBI lineage: Eukaryota > Viridiplantae > Streptophyta > Magnoliopsida > Rosales > Elaeagnaceae > Hippophae > Hippophae rhamnoides. Next base: position 33,609,295 of record CM065435.1, on the reverse strand, counting down.
TACCCAGGTCCTTCATCCGTTAAAGAGGCCAATCCACCCGAACTTGAACTCAAAGACTTACCTCGAGCACTTAAAATATGTGTTTTTGGGAGAAGGAGAAACATATCGATGATAACTTCTTAAACCTTGACCAAATTACAAGAAAAACAACTCCTCAAAGTGCTTAAACAGTTTAAGAAATCTATAGGTTGGAGTATAGGGGATATAACAGGCATTAGTTCAACAATGTGTATGCACAAGACCAACTTGGAGGATGGGGCTAAACACATGCGAGAGGCCCAAAGAAGACTAAACCCAAACATGCAAGAGGTAGTTAAAAGGAAATCCTTAAATTATTAGAAGAAGGGATTATCTATCCTATTGCGGATAGTAAGTGGGTTAGTCCAAAGGTAATGTGGTACCAAAGAAATCTGGGATAACAGTTGTTAAAAATGATAAAAGTGAATTAGTGCCCACTAGAATAATCACTGGATGGAGAATGTGTATAGATTTTAGGAAACTAAATTTATATACGAAAAAGGATCACTTTCCTCTTCCATTCATTGATCAAATGTTGGAAAGATTAGTCAAGTACCTAATTTTCTTGTTTTTGGATGGATTGTCTGGATATTATCAAGTACCCATAGCACCAGAAGATCAGGAAAAGACCACATTTACATGTCCTTTTGGGACATTTGCTTTTCGCAGAATGCCATTTGGGTTATGCAATGCCCCTGCCACTTTCCAGAGATGCATGATATCTATTTTCTCGGACATGGTGGAGAAATTCATTGAAATTTTCATGGACGATTTCTCTGTCTTTGGGAACTCATTTGATGATTGCTTACATAAATTGACTTTGGTTTTAGAAAGATGCATTGAATGCAATCTAACCCTTAGTTGGGAGAAAAGTCATTTTATGGTTCAACAAGGGATAGTTTTAGGACATATAATTTCAAACAAGGGTATTGAAGTTGATAAGGCAAAAGTTGAATTGATATCCAAACTACCTCCCCTACATCTGTAAAGGGGATAAGAAGCTTCTTGGGACATGCAGGATTTTACAGACGATTTATTAAAGATTTCTCTAAAATAAGTCGTCCTTTATGTAACTTACTATCCAAAGATGCTGAATTTGACTTCAACAATGACTGCCTTATTTCCTTTAATACCTTGAAAGAGAAACTAACATCTACCCCTCTTATAATGGCACCAAACTGGTCTTTACCTTTTGAGATAATGTGTGACGCTTCTGATTATGCAATAGGAGCAGTCCTGGGACAAAGAGTGGATAAGCGTTTACATGTCATCTACTATGCTAGCAAAACACTCAATGATGCCCAAATGAATTACACCACCACTGAAAAGGAATTCTTGGCTATAGTATTCTCTTTAGACAAATTTCGGTCTTATTTAGTAGGATCTAAAGTGATTGTACATTTGATCACGCCGCTTTAAGATACCTATTAAGTAAACCAAATGCCAAGCCAAGATTAATCCGGTGGGTCTTACTCTTACAAGAATTTGACCTAGAAATCAAGGATAAGAAAGGCAGTGAAAACTTAGTAGCTGACCATTTGTCTAGGTTGATTTCTGACTTCAATTCTCTTAAAGAGGAGAGTAATGACGATATAGTTGAAACCTTTCCTGATGAACAGTTATTTTTCATAGGTCCGAACCCATGGTATGCTGATATTGTAAACTATCTTGCCACTGGTGTTTTGCGACCTAACACTTCATATCAGGACAAGAAAAGGTTTTTTAAAACTATTAAGGACTATTTCGAGGATGTCCCTTATTTATACAAGATTGGTCAAGATCAAGTCATCCGGAGATGTGTACCATAAGAAGAACATAAGAGCATTCTGACTTTTTGTCATGAACTTCATTGTGGGGGTCATTTTGGAGGTGAAAAGACAGCCCGTAAGATATTACAGTCTGGATTCTTTTGGCCCACTCTTTTTAAAGATGCTCATATGTTTTGTGCACAATGTGATAGATGTCAAAGAACAGGAAACATAAGCAAAAGAGATGAAATGCCTTTGACATCTAATTTAGTTGTTGAACTCTTTGATGTATGAGGGATTGACTTCATGGGTCCTTTTCCCCCATCTAATGGTTTTCAATACATTTTGGTTCGTGTGGATTATGTGTCCAAGTGGGTAGAAGCTATCCCCATCAAAACCAATGATGCTAATGTTGTTGTGAAATTCTTGAAAGATTTCATATTCAGTAGGTTCGGAACGCCTAGAGCTATAATAAGTGATGGAGGTAGCCATTTTTGTAACAAACTCTTTGATGGAGTACTAAACAAGTACAACATCACACATAAAGTAGCTACTCCATATCATCCTCAAACTTAGGTTTAGTGGAAGTGAGCAATAGGCAAATTAAGGGAATCTTTGGAACGCATGTGTGTCCGTCAAGGAAGGATTGGGCATTTAAGCTAAATGATGCCTTATGGGCATACCGCACCGCTACAAAACACCTATTGGGATGAGCCCCTAGGTTAATCTTTGGGAAAGCGTGCCACCTTCCGGTTGAACTTGAACACAAAGCTTATTGGGCAATTAAAGAGTTAAACATGGATTTAGATAAAGCGGTGAAAAACGATTACTCGACTTTCATGAGTTGGAAGAAATTAGGAATGAAGCCTATGAGAATGCCAAATTATACAAGGAGCGTACTAAGCGCTATCATGACAAGAGGCTAGTTCCTAAGACTCTTCACCCTGGAATGAAAGTTCTTTTATTTAACTCTCGTTTGAGATTGTTTCCAGGAAAGCTGAGATCAAGATGGGATGGACCATTCAAAATAGTTCAAGTATTTGAACATGGAGTAGTGGAACTATTGGACTCCAAGACACAAAAAACGTTCAAAGTCAATGGCCATCGTGTCAAGCCTTATTTAGAAGAACCAAACAACATTGCTGAAATGGATTGCATTTGGCTGAGTAACCCTTAGCACCAAAAAGATACGTCTTGCTAAGACGTTAAACTAAGCGCTGGATGGGAGGCAACCCATCATTTTAGGTAAAAAAAAACAATAAATAAAAAAATAAATAAAAATAAATAAAAAACAAAAAAATAAAAAATAAATAAAAAAATAAAAAATTTTTATTTGTTATTTGTTTTATTTACTTAATTTTATTGTTTATTTCATTTTAATTACATGTGAATAATTTTTAAATTGTTAAAACTAAAAATATTTGTTGAGATGTTAGAAGTTTACAGCGATCTGTCTGTATACACTTTAATGATGAATATGATGGATGCACCTGCATTTTCCATTACTACTTGCACATTCTCAGGAAATAGGTAATCTTTCTTCTCTTCTCTCTTTATCTTTAATTTACAGTTGTTACATTGAGGACAATGTAAGTTCTAGGTTGGGGGTGGTGAAAAGTTACCATACTTAATTAAAAAAAAATAATAAAAAAAAAAAACTTTTCTCACAAAAATTTATCATTTCTTTAAATCAAATTTAAGTAAATAGTTAAGTCTTTTGTACTGTTAGATTAATTTTTGAAAACATATCATGAAATATTTTGTAATTATTTTTGATAATTAGTTAGTTTTTGTCATAATTAGTATTTCTTGATAAGATGTAGAAATTATATCAAACCCAAAATCGGTGTTTATGAGTTTTTTTTAGTGGAGACTACCTTTGTGAGATATAATTTGAGCCTAATTTCCTTTATTCAGAGTGAAATATATATTTTTTCTACTCCAAACACATTTCTTATTTCTTCAAATTTTTAGATGATCTCTATAGGTATTAGCATTGAATGTATGAATTTTTTTCATCTTAATAGAGTATCATATATTTTTGATTATTATTTTTGCTTAGATTAAATGATTTGAGTAGAAATTGATAGTATATGCTTATATCTCATTTATGCATGACTACTACAAAAACAAAAAGACATATCAGGGGTTACCAAAACCAAGATCAAGCAGAAAAGCCTCAAAATTAGCCACTCACCAACATCCAAAAAATGTACAATGCATACATGGGTTGACTCTCTAAAAAATACACATATTGAAAAATATCTACGAGAAAAAAAAAAAGAGAGAGATAAAAATAGTATCATCTACATACGATAACCCGCATTGCCTACAAAGTTGTGAGTAAAGGCTAATTACAAAAGAAAGATATAAGAAGTAATTCCCTAAAAAGTCATTGCAATTTCTTCATTTGTAAAAGGCATATATCTTGAAATTCTTTCTTAATGAGTTTGATTTATGCATGAAAATAATTTTTATATATGATATCTTTATAATTTATACATTTGATTCCTTTCATGAGATCAATGTTAAAATAACACTTTGAGCCTTTATTCTTTATACATATGCGAACATATTAGTTCATTTCTATACATCAACTCTTTCGCATATAAATTAGTATGAGTGTTTGAACCCATAGGATTCGGTGTTTTGAGAGTATTGATTCTTGAGGAATAGAGTCGGCGAATTCGATTCATGACACCGAAATTGGGTGAAATTAAATTGATACATTTTTGATATGAAATATGAAAATGATTTTCGACTAATTATTATAATAAATCATGATTGTTTAAAGAGATTAAAATAACTTATGCTTGAGATTTTAATTATGATCTTAAAGGAGATTAAAAAGTATGAGACATTTTTGTGAGATGTTGATAATTTGTGATGTTGTTGTAAATTTAATTTTTAAGTTGTTTGTTTTTATTGTTTCTTTTGTTTTTACATTAAGTACAATGTTTGTGGGTATCATTATTGAAAACCCTCACGAGACTCAAACTCGTCCACTAGGGCAACCTAGGGGTTTAAAGGCTTGTTGCATAGGCTAAATGCAACCGTGTCAATCCACGGAAGTGATTTAGGATAGTTTAATTTTTAGTTTTTATCGCTTCTCTTGCTAAGGGACTAGCAAGAAGCTGGTTGGGGGTTGTGATGATTGCTCAAAAAGCACTAAAATAACCATGATTTTATGCACATTAATTGATTAAAAATATATATATTTATATGTTTTATCATATATTTATATAAATTTGTCTTTTTCGGAATCACGGGTATTTTTATTGTTTTTCAGGTATTTTGGCTTAAAAACGCAATTTAAAGACTCAAAGAAGAATACTTGAAGCAATACATCACAAATAAATTAATAAATAAGTGGGAAAAGGTCAACAAACATGGAAAAATTGGACAAAATGGGTCGAAAAGGTCAAAAATGTCAAAAGACGGAAAATCGACGCAGCGCCGCCAGTACCATTGTGCGCAAGGCCGCTGCTTCACCTCACCGCGCGCGCTGGCGCCGCGGCGCCAAGCGCCAACGCGTTTTTGACCCATTTTTCACGTGCGGCCCACTATGACGTCATACGCCGACGTCATTGATGACCTCAAAGATGTCCATTACGCGTTTTTATATTTTTTTAACATTTTTTTACTCATTTTTTCTCTCCATCCTCACCTATAAATACCCCTCTTCCATTCACTTCAAAACACACCTCAAAACCACACTTCTCTCTTCTTTCTTTCTCTCATTTCTTAGTTTTTGAGTTTTTCTTAGTTTCTTTCTTAGTTTCTAAGCTTTTCTTAGTTTTTCTCTTAGTTTTTAGTTCAATTCTCTTAGGTTTAGAGTTCTTCTCTTTTTGAGAGGAACTTGTAATGTTTTTGTAATAATTTAGATTTTTGATTCAATAAATGGAAGTGCAAATTCCGCTTGGAGGTTTTCTAGCAACGGGAATAGCATCGAAGTTCTGTAAGGATTTTATTTTCTTTACAGTTATTTTTATGCTTTATTCTTACATGTTATATTTAATTTGTCTGTGATTAAATTTAACTGTGCTAGCTGTTTATAATCATGATATAATAATAACGTTGTTATGCTTGCGAAATATTAAATAGGTGAAAATTTCTAAAATGAATTGATTTTATTTTTATTCAAGATTTTATATTAAGAATGTTAGAGAGAAATATATTATTTTTCATTACAAACTTAAATCTGAAAATTAGATTTTAAGGTTTAGTTATCCGGTCTAATTTAGAGTAGTGCTCTTTTATTTGTTGGTACAATCGCCCGGTAGTTAGAGTGAAGCTCTATTTCAAAAGTTTTTATAAGAATTATTATGTGAAAATGTATTGACAACATGTTTTCAATAGTGGTTTTAAAACTTGAAAGTTAGTACTCGGATAACTAAATTCTTGGGTTTAATTTGGACACCTTGAATAAAGTTTAAACTGTCTAACCCCACCAAAGGTGGCATTTAAATGGTTCATTTTCAATCTCTTAGAAAAAGGAATTAATTTAATTAACCAAATTAGTTATCAACCCCACCCATAGGTGTTAATTGATTTGTTTAGTTAACAAGGAATATCTAATCCCACCAAAGGTGGTATTCATACAAAAAAGAGAGAATCAATAAAATATCAATTTATATCTTTAATAACCTAGATAATATGAGCAAGCATAATTAATTTAGTTATTATATCCATAAATACTCCACTAATATAAATGATAAAATTTGCATGAATATTTATTGAATCTGTATTTATATTTATTTATTGAATTTGTATCTATGTTTTTTTTTTATTATATTTAATTAATCTGTATATATGTTTATTTTATGTTATTAGATTAGGAACACAAAAACCAAACTATCGTGACAGGATGTTTAGGATTTAATTTCGTTTTTAAAAGTTTGAATAATAAATTAAAAACCACATACATTCCTTCCTTAGATCGACCTTGGGAGTATACTTATCATTTTCTACGAAATGATTCGTGCACTTGCGAGAGTTTTACAAATATTAAAACCAAAGTATTTGCGAGAATCGGCGATGCCGGTTTTCGCTCATCAATACACTAAGAGAGATTGTCATGCATCCTCATTGCTTTCAAAAAATAAAATTAGTTAAGGAATTTTCTAAGTTTTTGGATATTTTAAAGAAAATTCACATAAATATTCCTTTTACAAATTCCTTGGAACATATGCCAAATTATGCCAAATTCTCGAAGAACATTGTTTCTAAGAAGATATGGTTGGAAGATTTCAAAACAATGAAGGTTTCTGCAGAATGTAGTGCCATTCTTCAAAATAAATTACCTCAAAAATTAAAAGATCTGGGGAGTTTCACATTGCCTTGCATGAATGGAAATTCATTTTTGATAAAGTTTTATGTTATCTTGGTGTTAGCATTAATCTTATGCCACTTCTAGTTTATATGAAATTGGGACTTGGAGAGATGAAACAAACAACAATATCTTTGCAACTAGTAGACCAATCCATCAAGTATCCACGTGAAATCATAGAAGATGTATTGGTAAAGGTGGATAAATTTATTTTTCCTACTGATTTTATGGTGTTAGATATGGATGAATACTAAGATGTCCCACTAATTATTCGCCGCTCATTCATGGCTACGAGAAGGGTTTTAATGGATGTTCAAAAAGGTGAGTTAACATTGAGAGTAAACAAGGAAGTGATTAAATTCAACATCTATGAAGCCATGAGGTTTCCAGAAGATCCAAGCACCCTCTTTCGGGTAGATGTCATTGAGCAATGTGTAAAAGCCTTTCAAGTGGATATATGGACCGAAAACCTAGAGCAATGTATCACCACTTCATCTAATGCATATGATTTTAATAACTCTGCTATTTGTGAATCTGATTTACATTTTGTTAGTAAAGAATCTCTCTACTATGTATTTTCTTTGGAAGCATTGGAACAAGTTACATAATTTAGCAAAGAAGTGGAGAGGTTGGAGCCATTGGTAGCAAAGACAGATTATATAATCTTTATTGAAAAAGTGCAGCAAATTACAAATCCAGAGTTAAAGAAATTGCCTGAGCATCTTTGCTATGCATTCTTAGGGTGATAGTTACACCTTCCCAGTAATTGTTGATGCATCACTTTCACCCAAAGAAGAGAAACATTGTTGTGTGTATTAAGGGAGCATAGAATAGCCTTCAAATGGACTATCTTTGACATAAAATATATAAGTCTATCCATTTGCATGCACAATATTCTAATGGAGGAACTTTACAAAGCATCAATTGGGCCATAAAGAAGATTAAATCCAATAACGAAGGAAGTTGTGACAACTAAAATTTTGAAGTTCTTCAATGCTGGAATTATTTATGATATTTTAGATAGCTCATGGGTAAGTCCAGTGTAGGTTGTACCAAAAAAAGGGTGGAATAATGGTGGTGAAAAATGAAAGCAATGAGCTTATTCCTACAAGAACAATCACTAGTTGGTGTGTATGTATGGATTACTGTAAGTTGAACAAAACAACAAGGAAGGATCATTTTCCACTTGGATTAATTGATCAAATGTTAGATCGATTGGTCATATATTCCTATTATTGCTTCTTAGATGGTTATTCGGGGTATAATCAGATTTCCATAGTGCCCGAAAATTAGGAGAAAGCTACATTCATGTGCCCCTATGAAACATTTGCTTTTAGAAGGATGCCCTTTGGATTTTGCAATACCCCATCAACATTTCAATGTTGCATGATGGATATTTTTTGCAGATATGGTGGAAGATATAATGAAGTTTTTATGGATTATTTTTTGGTTTTTGGTACATCTTTTGATCATTGTTTGCATATTTTAGCTCTTGTTTTGTAGAGATGTGAAGATAAAAACCTTGTCCTAAACTGGGAGAAGTGTAATTACATGGTTCAAGAAGGGATCATGCTTAGCCATAGAGTGCCATCTACAGGAATTGAGGTTGGTTGAATTGAAATTTCAACCAAAGAAAAACTATAAACTCTAAATAATGTGAAGGGATAAGCTTTTTTTGGACATGCAAGATTTTATAGAATATTTATAAAGGATTTTTCTAAACTCTCTAAACCTTTATGTAATCTTCTTGAAAAATAATTTTCATTTGACTTTGATGATATTTATTTACATGCCTTTAATGCAATCAAGAAGAAACTGATTTCAGCACTAGAAATGATTGTACTTGTTAGAGTGAACCTTTTGAAGTCCTGTGTGATGCAAGTTTCTTTAAAATTGGAGCAGTGTTAGGAAAAAACGAGACAAACTGTTTATATATATTAGATTAATGCTAGGGGAAAAGGTTTATACATATATAAGAAAGCACAAAATAGAGAGAAGGAAAGAAGGGAGAGGAGAAAAAGAGGCGGTGGAGGAACTGAACTAGAAAGAAAAAAATGAAACAAATTGTGGTGAAGAAAATGAGGCTCGAAAATTCGAAAGAATATTCTTTTTGCGATTTTTCTTTTGACTTCTCTCAGAAAAATTATGATGAATTCGTTTATGTTAAATTTAATTTTGATCATGAACTAAAGTTTCTTGATTCTAGGAAAAATATATATTCTAATTCCAAACTATGCTTGATTTTTCATGTTAATTTAAATTATTTCTCTTAATGTTTATCGGATTTATTCTGAATTTATTACTTCTAATTAATTTACCATTAATCAAATGATTTTAATCTTATAACTTAATATCGAAAGAGGGAATTATAGGATAGATCCAGAATATTTCAACGTAGGTAAATATAGAGATCGAAAGGCTTGCACGGACCTATGTAGTATTAAAATCATTGGTCTTAATGCTTTCTTGTTTTATTAAATTGCATATTCTTTTGTAAATTAATGCACAAGAATGTTTCCAATTGACTGTCGAAAGAGGCTTTCGGATGTTTTTGGAGATTGATAACAAACAGAGAGAGTTAAATTCAATTAGCTAAATGAGTAAAGCATAGTGAAGGAATAGGTGAAATGAATCTCCTAAAAGTTTTCTTCCTATTAATATGATCCTTAAACAACATCTTTCTTTTCTTTTGCACATTTTCTATAAATGGATTTTATTTTAAATTCCAATTACAACAACCTTAGTGACATGTCTAGATAAAATTGAGATTAGCATAATTTTGGTATTTGTTAAAAGTAATTACCAATCCCTGAGGACGATACTTTTCTTATCACTTTACTATAAAACTGCAATTAGTGCAATGCACTTGTAGTTTTACACTGATCGCCTTGTAAGGAATAGTTTGCAATAATACACAAGGAGTAGAGCTATATCATTCATTGATTTATTAGAGCAATTTCATAAGAGGTTTCCCCTAGTGTTAGTATTTTTGGTTCCTTTGAACCATTCTATAATAGAGAAATTTGATAAGGTCAATGGTTTATCTTTCAAGAGGTGGAAGAGTAATATGATGTTTTATCTTACCATGCTGTAATAAAGATTATTGTTTCAGTTCACATTACCCACACAGAATACTGATTCAAGATTATTTGGATAATTATCAAACAAATGATCTTCCCTACAAAACACACAAGACACCCTTCAATCTTGGACATGGTTTATACTTGTCAGTGAGTTTTGAGCCTTCAACAGATTAACTAAAGATGACACTTGAGTTGTAAGTGCCATGATATCATTTACCTCATGCACTATGGCTACTCTTCATATGGTTTTCATTATGTCCATTGTCAATTGATAATTATTACTAGCTATTTTCTCAAGTAACTCATAAGCTTGATTGTAAGATTTGGCTAGCAAAGATCCATTAGTGGATACATCAACAATGGTTCTTATATGAGCATTAACACCAATGTAGAAAGTCTCCATTTAGATACAATGAGAAATATCATGGTAAGGAAATTTCCTTAACAACTCTTTGAATTGTTCCCCTGCTTCGTATAAATATTCTCCTTCATATGGCTGATAGGAGGTAATATCATTTCTAAACTAAATATTCTTTGTTAATGGGAAATATTTCGTTAAAAATTTCTCTACCAAATCATTCCAAGTTGTAATTGAATTAGGTGGCAAAGAGTAAGGGAATAATTTAAGCCTCAATGCCTCCTCGATCACACCAATAAATTTGAATGAATCTCTAACTTTAATAAATAATCTGATATGTAAATAAGGATCCTCTGTTGGTAATCCACTAAAATTTCCAACTATTTGTAGCATTTGAAACATCACTCGCTTTAGTTCAAACTTATTAGCTTGAATGTTTGGCCTTGTAATGTTTGGATTCAACCCTCCAATGTAGGTATTGTATATTCATTCATTGCTCTATCCCTATCATCCATTAAAGATATATGTTTGTTCAAATTTAGCTAATTATTGTTTATTAGATTAGGAATTAATTCCGCTTGGTTGATAACTTATTTTCTTATTAATCTCAAAGTACGTTTAATTCTATAATCTACAGGCAAAATTTCTCCCTTACGGACTCTGCTCATGCAAAAGAGCCTACTATATTTCTTACAGCACTAAGAGAGATGTCAAAATTAAAAATAAATAAATACTAAAAATAAATAAATTAAAATTATGAAAAATAAATAAAGAGAAATAACTAAAATAAATAAATAAGTAAATAAAAATAAATAACTAAAAAAACTAAATAAATTAAAATTAAAGTAAAGAAAAATAAATAACTAAAAAAACTAAATAAATTAAAATTAAAGTAAAGAAAAATAAATTAAGAAAAGTAACTAAAATAAAATAAAAAATTAATTTCTAATATTTATAATCCCTAGCAATGGTGCCAAAACCTTGTTCAACACACGAATTGTGTACGGTGAATACATAAGTATACATATCGCAACAAGTAATGTAATAAAAAAAATTCATTTCTGTGGAGATTATGTTATTAGAAACTAATTTTTAAAACAAAAAAAATAAAATTAATTTTTTTGTGTTTTTATATTTTACAAAAGCAAAATTAAAAGAGCCAAAATTAAACAACAATAATTAATTAAATCAAATTTGGTAACAAAGAATATATATGAGAAAATATCTAGAAATACTTAATCTCCCAATTTTCTAAACATGTGAATCACTAAAATTCTCTAAATATATTATCAATTAATTACATGATCAATTTATTCTAATGTAGCATGTGTTTCTCTCTCAAGTAAACAATACATCATATAGTAATTAAGCTAATCACGCTTTCATGTCAATTAAATTGCATACTATTCATTAAGTTCATCAATTATGGATCGCATATATGAGAATCATACATCTCTACCTAGAAACTATGCATGTTATTTAATCAAGATAAATAATTAAATAATCTTCTCAAATCTATTTAATTACCTTTATAGATAAATTGTTGGATAAATAATTAATACCATAAAAATAAAATAAAATAAAATAATTAAATTGAAATCATAATTAAGGTAAAATATTAGATCATCACATGTGAAAAATTGGGTTCATTAGACCCATAGATCAATAAAGTAACTATACATAATTTTATTCATAAAGCTTATATTTTTCATTATGAAAAATATAAAAATTGATAAAGAAAGGAGTAGAAGAAGAAATACAATCAATCTCTTGAATTGTAGTACCATATTCTCTTGAATTGTAGTACCATATTCTCTTGAATCTCCACCAAAAACTTATATAAAGTATGATGATTGTGGCTTCTTAGGGTTTATGAGGAAATTAGAGGTTAAACGTAGCTCAGGTGGAATCTAAATCATTAGATCAACTTCTGATCAAGGGTTGAGATGAAAAGGATAATAATTAATAGTGCCAACCAATAGGAAAAAAAGTGGCATGTAAAATTTAGTGGGCTAATCAGAGTGTGACGCATGGTGGGATGACTATTCTCAATCAACAAATGTTGAATCAATGCCACATGGAAAAAAACTTCATCGCCAAATACAAAATGTGTGTAATGAATACACAAGTATACATATCGCAATAAGTAATATAATGATAAGAAAATATCATTCACTACTAAAATATGTGCTTATGGCCTCGGTTTTTAACAATGACTATAGATCTATGGCCTCGGTTATAAGAACCGAGGCCTAAGTGAGAGAGATAAAAAGTTACCTATGGCCTCAGTTTTTCAATAACTGAGGCCTTAGGTGGCATCTATGGCCTCCATCATTTAAAAACTTAGGCCATAAGTCTTACCTATGGTCACAATTTTGCTATAAATGAGGCCATAGACTTATAATCAAAATGATAATTATTATTTCAGTTACACTGAATTTTCAAATATAAATTAAATTAAATTTAAAAAATTTGAAAAAATAAGATTAATTATATTAAATTTAAAAGAGATATTACATTAAAGAGTTCCAAAAATATAAAAAATACAAGAAAAAACTTTAATGCTGCTAAGTAATCATAGTCTACAATCTAAATCAATATGAAAAAGAGTAAGTCCCATTGTAATATTGCTATTCTTCAAAATCTTTGTCCTTGGCAGCATGCATTAATTTCCTCATAAAAAACAACAACTAGTATGAGCATACCAACATCCAGTTTCCATGAATATAATCCTGCATATACAACATCCAGAATGCAAGAGTCCTCTCTACTTATTTATTCTTAATATATAGGTTACATCATGATTATAATGTCATAAAAATGTCTATAATAAATGACACCATGGGATTGCACCTATGAATATAAACATCTACTATATATGAACATACCAACATCCAGATTACATGAATATAAGCAATACTTCATATTTACACAATAAGTTCTTCAATCAACATATGTTCCTGCATATACAACAAATGGTCCATAATAAGTAGTTCTTCAACCTGTTCAAGAGTGACAATCATGGAATTCTTATCTAGCCTCTAAGTAAATTTATGATACTCGATATAAAATGAAAAATTGAGAGACAATTCAACAAAATTAGTAATACCCATATCAATAACAACAGTATCATTATGATTTAGTACTACTCATATCAATAACATCAGCAGTATTATTATTTAGTAATACCCATATCAATTATGCATAACAGATATACAAATGAAGGGTCCTTGCAAGCGTTGGACAATACCTGTGAATATAAGCATCTATGATATATGAGCATACCAACATCTAGATTACATGACTATAATCATGTATATACAACATCAATAACACACAAGAGTCCAATCTACTTCTTGTTCTAAAAATGAAACAGGAGATCCAGATTTTTGATTAAAAACCAATCATGAACATCCTACATCATTCACCTTAGCATTTTATTTGAATATATGGTGAATTCTTCCCACTCATTCTGCATCTCATGAACTTCCATATCAGTATAAGTTCCTTCATAATTAAGTTGTAATGTACACACACATACACACATATATTGTTAGCTAATTAACCACCTATTTTGATTAATAAAAAATTAAAATCATGAATAAAATAAGAAATGAAAATACACAAAATTACTGAAATTATTACCAAGTCAATAATAGAAACAAGTGGATTGGCAATAATTATCCTCATAAACATAAGGACATAATACCCAGAAGTTACCAAATCATCTTGCTTAGGACACTATTCATTAGAATGAAAATTGAGTTGTAAGATTAATATATATTATCTAATCAAAAAGACATTACATAGATATTATCAATAAATATTGTTATTACTTTTAGTGAATATAAATAGATATGAAAAATCTACAAGATTGAATTTAAGGAGTTTAATAAACCATGCATTAATTATAACTTACTCTCATTCTAGACCATATTGGTAAACCTTGAGACCTTCGATTTTGATGACCATTGAACATAATATGAACTCTATATAATGAAGGTAAAATAAATAAGAGTTAATTAGGAAGATACATTGAACTTACTATTAACAAGAACATTAAATTTTTTTTTTAAATATAACTTACTCATTTACAATGTTTTCAATATCTGAGAACACTTCACCCCACATTGAATCCAAATAATAAATGGCATTTATCAATGGCTCGTACACATTTAAAATCCAATGGTACCTATGTCAATTTATAGTAAGATATATATTGGTAAATGCATTTGATTACATAACATAATTTTTCGTAAATGTTATATAACTAATCCACTTACCCTCCATTATATGGAATAATCCACTTATATCCCTCTTGAGTATTTTGCATCCTTTCAAAAACTTGTCTTGCACTTTGAGTTCGTGTTCTCTTCTTCTTAATGACATACAACCAACTTGGATCAATAAATTTAATCACATCATTCAAATGTTTCTTTTTCAACTCATCATAGCATCGCCTAGGAAATAAGTTCAAAAATTAATGACAAAGAATACAATCAAAATAAAATATCAAGTGATAACTTTTAACGTATCATAAAATTTAAAATAAATTAAAATCAAATAAACTAACCGTATCCACAATTTGACAACTAAATAGCCAATCTCCACCTTTGTGTAAAATTGTTCTACACACTCAACTGATATAAAAATAGGCAATTCATTGCCTAAGATTTGAACTTCCATTGGAACTTTAACAGCAAGATCATTAACCGAAGATGCAGATGAGCATGCAACTATAAGAAATCTAACCTGTTTCAGAAACCCACTAGTTTGGTCATATGTATATGAAATTGGTTCTTTTGTTGGTACCAAAGCAGGCTTCTTAGAAGATATTTTGTCCATCGGTTTTTCCTTTGAGCTTCCTTTTTTGTTGCCAATGGTAATAGGTAACTTTGATTTCTCTTGCTCAAATCCTATTTATTCACAATATGAAGAAATCTAATAAAATTAGATTTATATTTTTAAATTAATCAACAATGAAAACAATATATAAACAACAAAGAAACTATCCTTAGTACATCCTTTCCTAATATGACAAGATGTGGAGGCCAAGCAACAAAGAATTGACTGCTTCTATAAATATATTATATTCTCTTGTTGGTATAGGTAAGGGACAATTCTTTTCAGTATCATCCACAAGGGAAACCTTCCAACTCCCATTCAAAGGTTGTCCATGACAAACACCACTAGAGAAATCACCTACCCTTCTACGTGCCACAATACAAGATGGTGTTTCATATGCAAGAAAACAATTTCTTCCCTATATAGTATTAGAACAAACATATATACTATGACTTAAACACCACATAAATCAAAATTAAAATATAAAAAAGAATGAATATTGAAGATTACTTACAACTAATCCTATATGAAATGTAGGCACATCAAGAGGAGTGGCAATTTGTTGAATATGTGGTGTAGATGTAGGTGTAATATTATTTGTACAAGGAGTCCCATTGGAACTATCAATTGGATGATTATGTTCTGGATAATGACTTGAATTTCCCATACTCATATCTCCCAGTAACTCATCTCTTAGTGCATCTATCTCTACCTTCATGGTATCAAACCTTGCAAGCTTTTCCTTCATTAACACCATCTCATTTAAGATATTTACCATTTCATTGGATGGATAATTAGTACACTTTCTAGGCATGCCAAAATATTCAGTAGATGTTGTATATTGGGAGCATCCTTTAAGACGACCTGGATGATCCTTCCCTAATGCCATTACCATTGCATCTACACCCATCTCTTCTTCAATCTCACCACTTTCAATCTTATCTTGTATTTTACTCTACAGCAATTCAAACATAAAATAATAAGCATAAATATAATCGATTAATCCTAACATGTTATCTAACGTGTTGAATAATTACCACTTTTTCCACTTTATCTTGAACATGTTTACTTTTGAACTCTCTATCTTTAGGAGTGTTAGCTGCGATAAATACATGAGATTGCAGAATTTGTATGCCACCACTATTTGACTCCTATATATATGTATAATGAGTTACAAAAACATTGTATACCTAAATATCTAACTAATTACCATCCAAACTTAATTTTAATAACTTACCAATTGAATTCTTAGGTTGGAAAAACCCATTCTTCGTGTATGATGATTATACTCATTATGCTTCCTCAACTCAACATATTTGCAACTTGATTTCTAATAAGAAAACATATATGAATAGGGTTGTTAGAGCATATGAATTCAAAATATTAAATGATAATATTTATACTTTTGTATTCAATAATACCTTGAATTTCTCAGATCGTGTGTAATTCAGAAACACATGCCAATCATTGTGTACTCATTCATACTTCTTAGGTGGTTTGTATAGCTTCTTCTCATTCAAAGGGTCCAAATAAGGCTTAATGTATTTTTTCTTCAAATTATTTTTGAATTGTCTTCCATTTCAAAGCAATAGTCTTAAGACACTTACATTTGAATGCCTTTGGAAGATTGTATTTTTCCTATAAATTCATATGAAAATTTAACAATAAAACTAAATAAGAAAGGAAAAAAAGAACAAGTGCAATATATATACTTACATTCAATGTTGCCCATATCATGTCTTTATTTGCTTCAGAAAATTCCTTTCGCCAATCATTATAAACAATCCTAATCATTGTTTTTCCTAACACACATATCCAACTAATCATTTTTGTTCCCTTCTTTCCAATTGGGTTGCATTCATTATCAAATTCAATTGCAATTTTTTCTATGCATATTGATTTAGCAATTTTCTTCATCTTTGTTATACCTCTACCATTTTTAACTTTTTCTTTTTTCCTTCTTTTAGATGGTCTTTCCGTATCTGAAGAAGTATCATCATTTGTAGAACCCTCCTCATTAGTGGAGTTGTGTTCATTACTAACTCTTTCATCCTTGTCACGATCGTCAACAATCTCATTAGAATCCATATACCTATACACAAAGAATGAAAACATTATAAATGAATATATATATATATATCAATTTCTAATCGAAAATAAACAATAAAATAAATAATTATAGACGTAAGTTGTAAATATAAATACACACATAATATATTTTACGATGCATACCTAACAAAAACAATGCAAATAAAGAAAAAGTTATCTTCCTCGATCAATCCAAGTGGGTTCACAATCATTGTGCATATATATTGAATTATCATATTCTAAATCATTAGCATCATTTGAGTTAGGTATATTGCTCGTAAAAGATCCATATTCAGACAAAATTTCATTTAATTCTTCCTATTGGTGATAAAACTCTTGCTTAGGCGGTATCAACACAATTGACCACTTTGTGTCTATAGGATCTTCTACATAGAATACTTGGTTAGCATGAGTGGCCATGATGAATGGGTCATCTCGATGACCTATCTTACCAAGGTTAACAAGAGTTAATCCTAATTCGCTCTTACAAATTGCACTTTGATTATCCTCAACCCAATCACACAAGAATATTGGAACACGAAACATATGATATTCTAACTCCCAAACTTCTTAAATAACTCCATAATAAGTCCTTTCAGATAGTACCGGGTTATTATCCTTAGAACTCACAAATTGCAAAGCTTGAGAATTTAACATAACCCCACTATTTTGATTAACACGAATTTCATCCCTTGCCTTTGTTGTAAATCGAAAACCATTTATAACATATCCAGGATACTTGATAACATCATACCACAGCCCCTTTGCTAGCCACCTTATAGTTTCTGTGATGGAATTATTAGGGACACTTAACTGATCCATAACTTTATCTTGAAACCAATAAATAAAATTACGATTGTTTTCATCTTGAAACCATTTCTCGCCTTTTCTCCTATTCCGAGGTTTTGCCTTAAACATATCCATGTACATCCTATTGCATATGAGTAATGTGAGTAACATATGAAAATATAATTTAAGAAATTATGAAATGTAGATTTAAATGAAACCATTTTTACCTTATGTATGGTTCAATCTCTTTATTGTTTACAAGCACCAAATGATGACTTTGTTCCCATTGAACTTGCACGATGGTTTGAACTGAGCCTAAACTTATTGGTTCACCAATATTCTCTAAACCACCACCCAATGAAAACCTAGGCTAAGGGATTCCAATTAATGATACACCAGATAGATACTCAGAGCAAAAATCAATAGCTTCTTATGCAATATAACACTCAACTATGCACCCCTCTGGTCGATTACGGTTACGAACATAACCTTTCAAAAACTTCATGAATCTTTCAAAAGGATACATCCATTGTATGTATACAGGACCACATAACTGTACTTCTCTAACAAGGTGAACAATTAAGTGAACCATGATAAAAAAAATGAAGGTGGAAAATAATTTTCAAGTAAGCATAATCTCTTAACAAGTTCAACTTATACTTTATGTAGCTCAGATTATACAATTGTTTTCTTGCAAATGGAATTGAAGAAAAAATAAAGATGAGTGATTTCACGATGAGCATGCTTTGGAAGAATTGATCTAATTTCCACCGACAATAATTTTTGCATAAGAGCATGATAATCATGTGATTTTAAACCATATAACTTTAAGTCTTATATTGATACAGGTTTCTAACATTTGATGAGTAACCTTTGGGAACTTTCCATCCTTATAAAAATTTGTAAAATGTTATATTTTCATCCCTAGAAAGTGTAAAACAAGTAGGAGGCAACTTAACCCATGCTCCCTATTTAATTGGAGCCAGTTCTTTTCTAATTCCCAATTCTTTTAGATCCAAGCGGGCAGTAATACCATCCTTTGTTTTAAAAGGAATATTAAGAAGTGTTCCAATTAGAGTATCATAAATATTATTTTCTATATGCATCACATCTAGTATATGTCGTACATGCAATGTTTCCCAATAAGGAAACTTACAAAAAATTGACATCTTTTTCCAACATTTGTCACCATTTTTAGGTTTTACCTTCTTCTTTGCAATCATTTTGAATTTTCTTCTCCCTATACTACCTTTTTCTTTTTGCATTTCTTTTCCTATTTCTGTTCCTTTGAATTTTCGTTGTAATTTAGCTGTTGCTTTCAGAACTAAGTCCCACTTTCCCAACTTCTTGAAGATCATACCTTGTAATTTGTGTAACACTTCTTCTCCCTACAAAGCCACTAGAGTATCTTCTTCTTCATTATTACTTACACCTTTCTTTCGAGATCGAAACTTATGCCCTTTTGGCAAGAATCGAGTATGTCCAGCAAACGAAATCTCTTTTGAATGAAATAGATATTGAGCACAAGTTTTCTCACTACATACTAGACATGCATTGTACCCCTTGGTTACATGTCCACACAAATTTCCATAAGCCAGAAAATCATTTATTGTCCATAATATCACTACTTTAAGATTGAAGTACTCCTTTTTGTATGAGTTATCCACTTCAATTCCTTTGTCCCAAAGTTTCTTCAAGTCATCAATAAGAGGCTCTAAGTAGACATCAATGTCATTACCCAGCTATTTTGGTCCAAAAATTAACATGGAAAGCATCATAAACTTCCTTTTCATGTAGAACCAAGGAGGAAGGTTATATGTAACAATAATCACTAGAAAACAACTGTATCTACTACTTAGATTGCTATGAGGGTTGATCCCATCTGTGGTAATGGTAAGACGCAAATTCCTAGGCTCCAGCCCAAAATCTAGCCACTTTTCATCTACTACCTTCCAACACGCGGAATCTACTGGATGACGCAAATTCCTAGGCTCCAACCCAAAATCTAGCCACTTTTCATCTACTACCTTCCAACACGCGGAATCTTCTGGATGACGCAAAATACCATCCATGGATTTGGTATCTGCATGCCACATCAAAATTTTCGATGTCTCTTTACTTTTAAACATTCTCTTAAAATGAGGTATTGGCAGAAAGTACCACAACACTTTCGTCGGCACTCCTTTTACTTCATTACCATTTGATGTAGGCTTCCACCTTGAAGTACCACACTCCAGACATTGAGTAGCATTTTCATATTGTTTCCTATAAAGGATACAATCATTTGGACAAGCGTGAATCTTTACATACTCCATACCAAACTTACTCAATATTTTTTTCACTTCATACGTAGAAGTAGGCAACTCAATTATCTTTGGGAGCATTTCCTGAGTTAGCTTTAATATAGCAGTGAACATGACATCAGAAAACCCATGTTTTGCTTTAAGGTTGTAAAATTTCACTATTGCAGACAACTTGGTGAAATTTTTGCAACCAAGATAAAATTGTTTCTCTGCATCTTCTAAAAACTTGTTAAATTCATCCTGATTTATGATGGATTTATGTTCTATTGCATTTACCATCTCAAGGGTAGAATCCTCCATATCTATGGATTTGATCCGAAAGTTTAGTGATGTGTTTTTTCATCATTCTCTTGAATTAAGGGTTCTCCATGCATATACCAATTTATATAAGTTTGAACAATCCCTTTACAAATAAGATGATCTCGTATATCATCAATATTTTGAAATTCTATGTTTATGCAATCTTTGCAAGGACAACGAATAGGCTTATCTTCTGTGGCATTCAACCAAGAAAAATTCAAAAAACTCTTCTACTCCTTCTAAATATTCTTGTGAAAATCTTGGCTTATGCATCCAAGACTTATCCATTCTAAATGACACAACACATGTAATGGTTAGAAAAAAAATTAGAAGGAAAAAATACAAGTATACACTTGCTTGTGAAAAGATTAAGGCCCGCAATCAAATGAAAGTTTTATACCTCTCAATATGCTACCTTACCTTAATTTTTAAATAGGGTACTTTAGTCATAATTTTTATTTCAATCATGAAACCTTATTTTTATTACGTCGTATATATTTTTAAAAAATATAAAATTGATATTTTTAAAATTTATATAATAGTAAAAATAAAATACTAACTAATATAAATAATGTTATTTTTGATTGATATAAGTAAGAATTTAATATATTTTTGATTGATTAAAAAAGATGAGCAACAATAGGTTTTTCTGTAAACTGGTATTTATATATATTGATTCAAATTCAAAAGGGAATAAACATACTTCCAAAATCTAAACTCAGCAAATGAAAATTTGTAAATCCACTAGCTTTTCTGCAAATGAAAATTTGTAAATCCACTAGCTTTTCTGCAAATGAAAATTTGTATAAGCTCATCGACATGTATATAAACATACTTCCAAAATCTAAACTCAATAACAATAGCCAATTCCTAAATCCCTAAAAATGTTACAAATATGTTCTTATGCAATACAAGGAAAAAACAATTCAGAGGCAATTATTAGATAACAGGAGATGGATTTGTATAACATTGAAAAAATAACCTTAAGAAATAACTCATTACATCCTAAGAAATATAGATTCATACATGAAATAAATAACCCTAACTAAAGTTTATTATGTGTAGAACTAATCAACTAAGAATCAACACATATATGAATTGATATTGTAAAATTTAGGGTATCACACTTACCTGGAGCTGGGTCATGAGCGATGACACTACAAATGGCCGGCTGACGAGGTGTGAACAAGGGAATATGAACAGAAAAGAAATAGAGAGAAAAGAAGAAGATAGGTTAGGGAAAGGAGCTCCTGTAAGTCGAGGGAGCTACTGGAAAGGAGGAGCTGCTGTAAGTCTACAATTTCTTCAGGTGCGGCACGATGTGACACAGTGTGACGTTGCTCGGTGAGAGGGACGATTGAATGGCGATTTGGCTGGGGGAGAGGGATGCCAGTGTGAACATAATTTGGCTCGAGAAGGGATTGTTAATATATTAATAATATGATATATATATATATATATATATATATATATATATATATTAATTAGAAATTATATATTAATATATATATATATATCTTACCGTGCGTGCGCGAGAGCGCACTAAATGAAAATTCTGAAAACAAAAGAGGGAAAAAAGAGGGAAAAAGAAGGGAGGGAGAAAAAAAAGTGAAAACTTTGATATATATATATTATAAGAAATAAAAAATAAATTAAATTAAATTAATAATAGAGAAAAATAAAAAAAAATTGTAAAGTAATTTTTGTATTTCTTTTAAATGAATGACATACAATATTTTAATATTGAAAACTCTATTATTTTAATTATAATCACATTCATTTAATAATCGTGCCTATATAAATTTCTTTATGTATATTTAAATATTTTTTATAATTGAACTTATAGCCACGATTATTGAATAAACTGAGGCTATAGTGTATGTATACACTATAGCCTCGGTTTTTAAAAGAACTGAGGTTAAACTCCCGAGGCCAAAAGAACATATTATAGTAGTGGTTCCTACGGAGATTATTTTATCGTAAACTAATTTTTAAAACTAAAAATAATAAAAATTAATTTTTTTTAATGTTTTTATATTTTAAGGAAGAAAAATTAAAATAAAAAAAATAAATATCAATAATTAATTAAATCAGATTTGGTAACTAAAAGGATATATGAGAAAATATCTAGAAATATTTAATCCCCCAATATAATTATAAATTAAATTACATGATCAATTGAATCTAACCTAGCATGTATTCCTCTCTCAAGTAAACTACAAACCATATAGTAATTAATTTAATCACGCTCTCATGCCACTCAAATTGCATACTACTCATTAAGTTCATCAATCATACATCTCTTCCTAGAAACTATGAATGTTATTTAATTAAGACAAATAATTAAATAATTCTCTCAAATCTTTTTAATTTCCTCTATAGATAAATTCTTGGTCAAACAATTAATAGCATACAAATCAGATTAAATAATATAATTAAATTATAATTATAATTGGGGTAAAATAATAGATCATCACATGGTAAAAATTTGGTTAATAAGATCCCTAGATTAATAAATTAATTACACATAATTGTGTTCATAAAGCTCATATTTTTCATAAATAAAGATAAAAATTGATAAAGAAAAGAGTAGAAGAAGAAATACAATCAATCTCTTGAATATTAGAATTAATCTCCTCTCTAATCTCCACCAAAATTTTCTTTTTTCTTGAATTTTTCACTCTCTTTTTAGCAACAAAAATTGAACAAAATTATGCTAATAGAGGCCACTTAAGGTGTATGGAGTGATTAAGGGCTTAAATAATACCCAGGTGTGATCTGGACCATTAGATTAGCTTCACATCAAGGGTTACGATCAAAACAAGCACAACTGACAGTTCCAGCCAATCACAACATGACACATGGCATCATAAATTCACTGGGCGAATTAGGGATCGACGCGTGGTAGAGGAGACTGGTCAGAGTCAATGCTTGTTGAGTCAATGACATACGGTAGGACATGATTCACAAAGATGGATGGTGTCATGCACGAGTGGATCGTGCTGAGAAATGGCGTAGCGACATATGGCATGACACATTGACCAATTTTTGAACTCAGATTGAATGTTGTGCTGACACGTGGCATCCTCATCACACACGACATAACGTGTTTCACTCTTCGTGCTTGCTTGGGGTCTGTATGGCTTACATAGTCAGCTTCTTTGCTTGCATGGCATGCCACGTGGTAACTCCTGGTTAGTCCCACATTAAAAATTCATAAAAAATCCCAAAACATTCCAAAAATTATATTTTCATCCCTTTTTACTAAAACATTTGTATATTTTTTTAATATTTTTGGCCATAAAAATACTATTTTTTGAATAAAACAAGTAAATATTAAGTAAAAAGTGTGCTAATCACCCTACTTTCATAGATTCAGCTGGCACAGGAGTGGAATGAATTGACCAATTGAGATACAACACGTGGCAAGACCTTTGATTGTAGGACGAAGTCAAAATGAATGCCATAATGACACGTGGCATGGTGTTGCGTCACTCAGTACATGCGGCGTTATTAGATTGGGCATCTTTGCTTATATGGCATCCTTTGGCTTGTATTGTCAGCCCTTCTACATACGTGGCGTCCACGTGGTAGGTCTTGATTGGTCATGTATTAATAATTCAAAAAAGTCCATAAAAATTCAACAAATATTCCAAAAAAAATCAAATATTATATTTTCACACGTTTTCACTAAAAAGATTATATTTTAATATTTTAACCCCAAAAATACTAATTGAATAAAATAAGCAAATATTTAGTAGAAAAGTAAACTAATGACTCTACTTTCATAGAGTCATCATCAATAAAGAAATATTTGATTGTGTTCATCCTGAAACCACTTCTTTCTCTTCTCTTTGTTTTGGAGATCCATCTTAAGCATATTCAAGGGCAACCTTCAGTAGATATTATAATTTTATAAAAGATAAATTGTAATAATAGCAATTTAAAAAAATTGAATACCATGAACTTACTCAAAATATGGTCAAACCTCTCCCATGTTAGCAAACACATAGCGATGAGATTGCTCCCATTGTATGACTCCAATAATTTTAACGTTTCCACTTTTCATGGGATCTATAGTAGCTTCTGTATCATGTCTTAAGGAATTTTAACTTTAGAGGTTCCTGAGGTAATGCCTCATATTAACCTACTTAGAAGTTATTTCTTTGATCATAGGCTGTATAAGATAGGCATTTAAACTCGAGTCTTACGAGTTAATTTAACCTGCACCATTTTCACTTGAAAAATTAGCACATAAACACAAGTACAAGTGTGTGTCCTAGAGTAGATTTAATAATGAACAATCTGAATTGGTTAATTTAAACAATATATCAGATAAAATGAAAATAGCTAGCATAATTATTATTGTAGGCTTGTTAATCCATCAAACATAATGATAAGTATTTCATAAATTGACTTAATGAAAAAGCCTACTTGACAACTTTTAGCAAAATAAGAGATAGAATAAAAGATGAAGAGAATAAGAATAATTAACTTCTTGTGTGATTGTTTCTAAAAGTCAACTTAGCTTTGTATTTATAGATTATTTTAAAGCATATTAGGTTAAAGTGTAATTAGCATAATGTCCATAAAATCAATTAAAACTAGTTTAAGAAATAAGAAAAATGCGGTAAAAAGATCATCCAAATCGTATTAGTAATTCATTTTAAAAAAATTGAAAGTTAGTTATTCAGTCGATCCACTCAATTGCTTGATCAATTGAGTGCAATGGTTTATCGATTGAACATCCACTAGATCGATCTAGAATACTTTTAAGAAATATTTGAAAATAGGTGGATTAATTAAGTATATCCCTCGATCAATCTAGTCATATATTAAAATCAAATTAATGAGGTGTATTACTCGATCGATCTAGTATTCACTCGATCGATCGAGTGGCTTAAATTCATATTTTTATTTTTGTGTCTAATATGCAATCTAATTTGCACTAGAATATAAATATACCTAATATGTGATCGTTGAGGTGTGATATTTTCTATGGCTTGAAATATTTTTCTAAGACACACCAAAAAACTAAAATTATAATTAAACATTTTTTTTTATGATTATCGTCAATACTAACATAAACCTAACAATCTCTCCCTTTAGCATGTTCATGCAAAAAAACCTCTCTCTCACTATATACCGCACATATAATAATTAAATTTTACATAATGATGCTATCCTATGATCTGGTGGAACCATCTTTGCTTGATTCTTCAAAGCTTATGTGAACACTAACATTAAAAAACATAAATACCCAAACAACTTGTCCTCAAAGACTCATTTTTTATTAGTTCAGTTTATATAACAATGTAAAAAGCAAAGAATATTCATAAGTGAGTAATCATTTTATAGAAATTAAAAGCATTACTCCCTCTATATGTAATATATCTAAAGTGGATTTTCAAAGTAATTCTCTCCAAAATTAGCTCTCCTTTTTTTGTTGATTTTTAAATTAAGGTTCTAATTTTTCTCCTAGTTTTGGTTATACAAATAAATAATATAATCATGAAATAAAGACAACAGGTTGACCAAACAAGCAATGTTTTTAATGATTGAAATGAGAAGTACACATTCTTAAAAGCTTAAAATAGAGAGCTAGAAAATATTTTTTTCAAAAATGAATAAACTTTACTGAAATTTAACAACTCCTCTAAATAAAATAAAATAAAATAAAATAAAAAATTATGAAATTTTTTATATATATAAATTGAGGGTCGCATACTTAGCCTAATAGGACTATAAAAGTACATACAAATTATGACATTGATTTTTTTCAAAGTGTGACTATCAATTGACAACATAAATATATTTAGACCAGATACAAAAACATACTAACACTTATGGTGACATATCGACAATACCAAAAGTAAAATATGTGTTGGAACTGCAATAGGATATCAATTTGTTAATTTATGATCAATCTTGAAAGATTAAAAAGAAGGAATATGACATATCATAAGAATAATTGCAATTAAATTCATACTTGCACAGAATAAAATTTTCTTACCAAGAGAGAACTTTAATCTATTTTTTTATATTCCTCTCTTGTATTAATTTTTCTTGAGGGATTCATTATTTCTTTTCTTTTTGTATAACCAATTGTGGCTCTTTCTTTTTGTGCATGTAAAAGATTTTTTATTTTTCTTTTTCTTTAATATTATTATCATTAGTTTTTTTAAGGTAATATGCGCAAGCTAGTATACCTAGTATGATGAAGGTAGCCCTCTTTGCTCACTACAGTAACTTTCACACATCACAGTAGTAACTCTCTCAAAGTTAAGTGTCTATCTTGTAGCAGTATTTTATACAGTGAATGACAAAGTTCATTCATAATTTTCACACTTAAGGTTATCTTATGCCCTAAAATCTCATAAATAATTATAAATTTCTAGCATGACATACTTATGTGTTTAGTGAATGTGTGAGTAGGCTCATATTAGCATCGATCACTATATGTGAAAAATATGTAAATGCATAAGTCAAAATATCCATTGTATAATGTGTAGCCCATCAAAATAAATTTGAATGGAATATGTAATGATCATGTTAATGTTAAAACATGTCTACTTCTTTTCATTTTTTTCTTTTTTGAAACTAAGAAACATCAAAAAAAATAAAAATAAACCATCAAACTAAAGATTTTCACCTAAGGTCAATTAAACACTTAACAAAAGTATCTAGGTGAAACAATAAAGAATGACGGTCAGTTCATCAGAAAGAGACAATCTTTCCTAACCCATATTTTCTTGAATTTTGTTTTCTTTATATCTTTGGGTTTGAAATCAACTACCTTAGTTGTCATTGGTATATTATTGATTCACCTTTAGATTTCTCATTCATCATAAATTAAAATGAAGTATGCACGGTAGGATAATGATAATTAGTCCTAGAATTAAATGTATTGAACTTTACTTGCCTCTTTAAACTAACACCTTCTTGCTTCCTTGTAGGATTTTTGAACATGTTATGATAATTTCCATTCATCTTGGAATATGATGCGACATGCATAGATCGATGATGGTTATGAGTCCTATTATGTGAAGCATGGAATGTATTAAAATATTTAGGAATATTCATCAAAAATCTATATTTGGGCCTACTATGACATTTTCTACTGTGATGACAAACAAACACAAACTTAAAAGATTTTTTAATCACAGGTGCAATAGTTCTTTGTGTATAATAACTTTAGGAGTAAGGTTAGGAGTCATTATATATGTGGTTTTTGATGTTGAAGGTGTATTTGTATCATACGAAGCCAAAGTATTAGAGGGTTTTACAAACTTAGTTGTTTTTAAAGACGATGGTGTAGAATCCTCATCTACATAGCCAAGTCCTCTCTTATCTCTAACAGATTTTTCATAATCCATAATTTTTTTTAGTCTTGCAGATCCAATGGTTAACCTCTTCATAGCTTCTTTTGATTGTTCAAGTTCTAACATAAGATTCTTGTTTTCGTGTTTAACATCTGCAAGACTTGAATTCAAAACATTAGCACGTTTAGATAGTTTAGTTTTTTTTTCTATAATTGAGGAATTTATTTCAACTAATTGAAGTTTGTCATTTAGTTTAACTACTTCCATTTTGCATCTTACATAATCTATGAACACTTCATTAATACCAGTGACATTAAATTTATTGATTAAAAATTCAGCACCTGAATCGATCTCAGAATTATTGGATTATCCACCAACAATTGGAGTAAATGCCAAGTAGTTGGTATGAGAATCAACATTAAGACTCATGGATTTGAGTTCTCTCAGATTTTGATCCTTATGACAACTTGATTGTCCTTTGTTTGGAGGATTATTGTTGTTGAGGATTTTATTCAATCTTCTGGTTAATAATGCTAATTCTTCCTTATCATTGTCACTATTTTCAATCATAGAAGTTTTGAAAGTGATACCTTTGTTCTTTGGAGGTTTTTGAAATCTCATCTCATAGCTAGATTTGAAGTGATCCTACAAAGTCTTCTATTTTGATGTTTTCTACATCCTTTCCTTCATCAACTATAGTGACCTTTGCATTGAAATGATCTAGTTATAAGTGAAGAATCTTTTGAGCTATCCTAAAATCATCAATTTTCTCTCCAAGATTGGCAAAGGTGTTAGTAATATCACATAATCTAGTACAAAATTTCAAAAAACTCTCGTCTTCTTTCATCCTAACATTTTCAAATTGATTACTAAGCATGCGATGTTTTATTCATTTAACTTGTGAGGTACCCTCATTGGTAACCTCCAAAATATCCCAAGCATGCTTAGAAGTTTTAGCATACGAAATAACATTAATTCCCTTTTGATTTCAGTTACTACCAATTTTATCTTGATTGGTTCATTCATTCCTAGGCTTAGGAGTAACTATAGTATCTTTGGTAACTGTAGGTGGTTCCCAACCATAAAGCACAAAGTTCCAAACACTTCCATCTATAGACTATAGATAGGCTTTCATAGGAGCTTTCCAATACTGGTAGTTTGACCATCAAAGTAAAGAGCACGGGCTATAAATAAACCCTCTCTCAACTCATTCATAATAGGGTCCTAGGTACACTAAGTATATCTAGTGACCATTCTGATATCGAATTAAAGTTCATTTAGTTATGGATCTAAATAACTTGTTAGTAGAAGTGTGTTAAATTAAAATTTTGTAAGTGGCTATACAATCAATCATGTGCATGTAAAGTAACGCATAAATTAAAAGATTAACAAACAAGATTTTTAGGTGGAAACAAACTTAGTCACACCAATGACCAAAGAGGAAAACCACCAGTCCACTAAACCACTTAACTATCCACTATGAAAAATAAGTGTCTAGTTAAAAGGCTAGGATTCAAACTATCCACTCTGTTAATGCCCCCAATTAACCTACTTACAATATAGGCATTTAAATCCATACTAGAATTCCAACAAGCTCGAGTCCCACGAGTTAATCAAGCCCGCACTACTTTCACTTGAATGATTAGCACATAAATACAAGTGTAAGTGTGTTCTAAAGTATATTTAATAATGAACAACCCTAACTAGTTGATTTGAACAATATATCATATAAATTGAAAACAACTAGAAACTTTAGAATAATAACTTAAAAGAAGAATAAAATAATTATTGTTGTAGGCTTGTTAATCCACTAAACGCAACCACAAATATTTGATAAATTAACTTAATGAAAATGTCTGCTTGAAAAATTTTAGGAAAACAAGAGGGATAATAAAAGATGAAAAGAATAACCATAATTAAGCTATTGTGTGGCTGTTTCTAAATGTGTGATTAGCTTTGTATTTATAAAATATTTTTATGCTCTTTAGTTTGAAGTGTAATTTCAATATTGTTTATAAAATGAGTTAAAACATGTTTAAGAGATAAGAGAAATATGAAAGAAAGCCAATCAAAATCGTATTAGAAAAAAAGAAAAAGCTAACTACTAGATCAATCGAGTACATTGGTCAATCGATTGAATATCCACTCGATCAATCTAGAATACTTTTAACCAATATTTAAAAATAAGTGGTTTTATCGAGTATATACTTCGATCGATCTAATCATATATTAAAAAAAGATTTATCAAGTGGCTCAAATTCATTTTTTTGCTATTGTGTCTATTATGCAATTCAACATGTACAGGAATAGAAATATACCTAATAAGCGATCGTTGAGGTGATATAGTTTCTACAGCTTGAAATATTCTTCTAAGACACTAGAAATTAAAGTTAAAAAATTAAACATTTTGTTTTACAAATATCGCTAATACTAATATAAACCTAATAGCTTCAAGCATAATAGGCACAAGAAAAAGAACAAGCTACATAAAAGGTCTAAGTTGAGACCTAAGGAAGCTACTCTTAAGAAGTTAAGCTTCAAAGGGATTTGCTTTAATTGTCAAAGGATATGACACAAGACTCCAAACTATAAGTTTAAAAAGAGAAATTGATACTGTGAGGCCTATTGATGATATTACTCAAGATGTTTCAAATATTGATTTGTGTGTAGTCCTTTCAAAAGTGAACTTGGTTGGGTCTAACTTGAAGGAATAATGGTTTGATACTGGTACAGCCAGGCATGTTTGCTTATACAAGCAATTTTTTACCCCCTTTGAGCCAGTCAAATATGGAAAAAGTACTCATGGGAAACTCTATTACTTTTGCTATTGAAAGGCAAGAAGAATGATATTGAAGATGACATCTAGGAAGCATTTAAGCCTTAAAATTTTTTTATAAGTACTTGAGATTCATAAGAACCTTATGCTCGGTATTTTCTTCTTTTGAATAGACATGGCTTTAGAATTTCCTTTGAGTCTAACAAGGTCATGTTAATGAAAAGGTGTGCTTGATGTTATAACTATAATGCCTAAGAATATTAATAAAGTCAATTTTTCTACTTACTTGATTGAGTCTTCCAATTTATGGCATGGTAAACTAGATCATGTCAATTATGATGCATTGTGTAGACTAATTAATTTGGGCCATATACTCGTTTTTCAAATTGATTCTAAATACAATGCAGACCTATGTTAAGGTAAAAATTACAAGGGGTCATCATTCCATTTAATTGTAAGGAATACTAAACTCCTCAACTTAATCCATTGTGATTTGTATGATTTGAAATTTCTTCAAAAAATGGATGGTAATAAGTATTTAATTACTTTTACTCATGATAGCCTGAAATATTGATATGTGTATTTGCTTAAATGCAAAGATGAAGCTACAAAAAAATGAATCTTTTTAAAGATGAAGTTGAGAATAAACACAATAGAAAAATCAAGGTATTGTGAAGTGATTTCAATGGTTTGTATGAAGCATCATTTGGTGAATTCTATGCACAACATAGAATTATACATGAAATCACAATGCCTTATTCGCCTAAGAAAAATGGTGTTACTAAATAAAATAATTTTACCTTGAAATAAATGATGAATGCAATGTTGTTAAGTTTTGGGTTATTGCAGAACTTGTGGGGGGAAATCATTTTATCAGGTAGCTACCTTTTAAATAAGGCACTCCAAAAGAAGGCACAAAAGGCATAGTATGAGTTATTTAAAGAAATGGTACCCTACTATAAATATTTATGAGTGTGGATGTATTTTGTTTAAGTAGTCATACCCACACCTAAGAAGGTGAAGATAGGTCCAAAAATAATATATTGTATTTTCATTGGATATGCACACAACAATAGTGCTTATCATTTTCTTTTATATACATTAATGATCTCAAAAATACAACAGAACACGATAATAGAATCAAGGAATGCATCATTTTTTAAACTTGTATTTTCTATGAAAGTTATAAGGAGAGTCAAGTTCATCTAAATGAATTTATGAGACTATTAATGAAAATAGTCAAGACCAAGAACTTGAACAAGAGGTTAAGATTGAGGTTCAACCTAGATGTAGAAAAAGGGTTAGGACATAAACATCCTATGGTTCATATTTTCTGACATAGGTGCTAGAAATTGATCCTTAAACCTATGAAGAGGCTGTGAACTCCTCTGAAGGTCCTCAATGGAAAGAATCCATTAACTACGAAATTGAATCCATTCTATAAAATCACAATTAGGAACTAGTTGATTTATATCCAATTAGTAAACACAAGGGTTCAAGTGGATTTTCAAGAGAAAATGGAGACAAGATGGATCAATTAAAAAGTAAAAAGCCAAACTTGTAATTGAATGTTACAAACAACAACATGGCCTTGATTACTCTGATACTTATTTTTCCTAGATGAGAATAACTTCCATTAGGATGATAATTTCTATCATAGCTGTGTGAAATCTTGAATACATTAAATGGATGCAAAGATAGGTTTTCTAAATGTAGATTTAGATGAAAAAATCTAAACAGAATGGCATAAAGTCAAATTGTTTCAAGATCAACAAATATGAAAAATGTGTATATATCAAGGACATGGAAGATGGTTATGTCATCTTGTGTCTTTACATTGATTACATGCTAATTATAGATAGTAATGATCAAATGATTAAATCAAGTAAGAATATGTTGAATTCAAGGTTTGGAAAGAAAGACATGGGACTTCTTGATGTAATTCTCATAATTATGATAAGAATGATATCAAATGGTCTCCATCTAAGTCAATTTCGCTATATTGACAAGATACTTGAGAAATTTAGCAATAATGATTATGAAATTGATAGAACACCTATGATGTAAATGTACACCTATCTAGGAATAAAGGTGAGATATTCTAGTATGAAAGGAAGTCTTATATACTTAATGAGTTGTAAAAGACAAGGCATAACTTACGCAGTAGGAAAATGATGTAGATATACCTACAATCCAATATATGGAAAGGTATTACAAGACTACTTAGTTACTTAAGATATACTCGTAACTATGGATTGCAGTATACAAGATATCTTATTGTATTAAATGGATATAAAGATGCTAACTGAATATCTTATATGAATGACTCAAAGTAAATCATTGGATGTGTCTTCACACTTGGTGGTATAACTATATCGCTGAAGTCCTCTAAATAGACATGCATTGCTAGATCTATGGTAGAATCTGAATTCATCCCTTGGGATAAATATGGTGAAGAGGTCGAATGACCATTCAATTTCTTGGAGGAAATTTCAAAGTGGGTGAAGCCTATGCCTGCAATTTTCATTCATTATGATCGTCAATCAGTTATTAGTAGGGCAAAGAGCAATATGTACAATGGTAAGTCACAATATATGCATTGCAAACATAATTCCATTAGTTAACTACGCTCCACTGGAGTTATCTCTATTGGCTATATGAAGTCAAAGGATAATATAGTAGATTTGCTAACCAAACGGTTAAGTATAGAGTTACTTAATTGAGTTATCATTGAATGGAATGAGATAAAGCTCATGAATGAATAAGGATTTGCAAAGAAAACTAGACCTAGTTAGCTGAAGATTCTAAGATTTAGTTTCAAAAGGACAAGCTAGTTATAAAGAATTAGTGAAATCACTATAGGGGTTTACCCTAAGTCCATTTCTATGATGAAAATAGTTATACATGTAGGAAAATGTTATTCTAAAGCTTTTAATGATTATTATGAATATAATACTTAGTGAAGTATTGTAGGTTACTCGTTGTGGATTACACTTAATGATAAGAGATCACCATGTTAGAAAGAAATGGGCCACCTCGCAAAGAGAATTATGTCATGCACAAGTCTTTGGAAACTCTCACAAAACCAGGAATATAATCATTGCCAAAACGAACGCAATAGTTAGAACATCCTTTTAACGACTCAAGAATAGAATTGCTACATTAGTTTCAACTATTGATTGAAAATTCATATTACTGCATTATTTTTTGTATCACCAATCGTCACCTCTGAATGTTATATATTTGACTTGACGGTTAAGGGAAAAGGATAAAAAATATAACAACTATTCACCCAAGTTTTTCTCACAATAAAATCATATTCTATAGTTAAGTTCACTTTGATAGAGAATAAGTATAAAACAATTTGATAGAGCAATAATTAGGGTTTTAAATATTGTTATTGATTGTTTTACCACGCGAGACATTTTTTCTTTAATCATATACACCCGTATAAGAGGAAAAATTTTATAATAAAAAAATTATGTAAAATTGGACTTAATCATATTTTAATTTTTTATTCTACCATCTCTTGTTCGTAATTTGTAATTTATTCAATTCTATATTTTTGATCTTTTAAATTTATATTTCATGTTTAAATTTCATTTATCGATCTGAGTACATTATTTCCTACCAGGGTCATGTTATTTCAAAGACGTATAGGATAGCATTGTTGAAAAAAAAATGAAATTTATTAAAAAATAGATGTTGGGAATTGTGCCTTGTCCCACATTGCTCTTTTATAATATTTTAAAGAGGTATAAATAGTGAAGAGTTTGTTATTGGGATTGGGCCCCAAGGGGCACCCACTTTTGTGGAAGGGGAGAGGACCTAGGCAAATGTGATACCACACACGCGCGCCGCCGCCGCCGCCGTCCGTCCGACCGACCGGCCGTGCCGAGCCGAGTCCGAGTGCGTGTGCGTGTGCGTGTGCGTGTGTGAGGTGGTATTTTATTTTTTGGTAAAATATTCTTTTTAAGGAAATTTTTTCCACTTAAAAATGGTTGTTATATATATATATATATTTTTCAGAATAAAATAACCGTTATGTTCCTTTATTAAGAATATGGCCGTTGTCTTCTTAATTCAGAAAAATAAAGAGCCGTTGCTCGTATTTATTCACAAAAATATCTGTTACTCGTCTTTAATTTGAAAATGGCCGTTACTTTTCATAACTCAGAATGGCCGTTACATTCTTAATTCCTAGACATTACCGTTTTATTCATAATTGCTACACGTTTTCTAAAGCCTATAAAAAGAAGGCTTCAGCTCTCATTTTAACATATCAATCAACAATCTCATCTCCCTACGAAAACAATTCTCTCTACAATTTCTACAATTTTAAGTATTCTTTTAGTTTTCCGAGCAACAAATTTTCTGGTGTAGCATTCCAGTCTTCATCAGTGCAGTGAAGTTCTGAGACAGAGATTACGATTTGTTTTATCCTGGGGACGACAATTTGTGTTTGCTTGCACAAATTGGGCAGAGCCGCAAAACGTCTTAAAGATAGCGACCTAGTCCGCGACTCAACCCAAGCAGTTACTTTGAAGTTATCGGTAATATTGTTCCTACACTGTTTTTATAAATTTGCTTCAACAATTTTAAGACGTATTCAATCTGCCATGTCTACTGAAATGCTAACTGCTGATCTAAACAAACCATTCCGTTTTGAGGGATTACACTTTAAAAGATGGAGACAAAAAATGTTGTTTTTCTTAACCATGAAAAAAGTCGTTTCGCTCTCGAAAAACCAATCCAGTCCCATCCTCCTTCCGAGGGTGAAAGTAAAGAGTTACGCGCGTGGATTGAAAATGATTTTCTATGCAAAAACTATATTCTTAATGGTTTAGCTGATGACTTGTATGATTATTATAAGCGTGATAAGTCCGCTAAGGAAATTTGGGAAGCACTTCAAAAGAAATACGACATCGAGGAAAATTTGGAACTAAAAAGTATCTTTGTCGGTAGATACATGAAGTTTCGAGATGATTGATGGAAAATCGGTGGAAGCTCAATCACATGAATGAGAAGATAGCACACGAAATAACTGAAGGTATGACTTTAGATGAACAATTTCAAGTAGTCATTTATAATAGATAAATTACCCCTGCTTGGAAAGATTTTAAGAATACACTTAGGCATAAAACTAAGGAATTTTCTTTAGAAAGTCTTATAACACGTTTAAGAATAGAAGAAGAAGCTAGAAAACAAGACCAAAGAGATGAAGTACTTGTAGTCTCAAATAATAGTACCAATAAGAAACCTTCCTCTACAATTCGAAACCTAAAGGTAGAAATATGAAAACTCATAATCGTAGTAATAATCAAAACCGCCACCACCAAAATAGAAATAGAAGCTATCCTCCCCGAATGGACCTCAACCCCTTAAGGAATAACACATTCATGTGTTATAGTTGTAATAGACCTGGCCACTGGCTAGAACCGCCAGGAACAGGAATCGTCCCCGCACGTGCGAACCTTACCGAAGATCAACTTATTGCTATGATATACGAAGTCAATTTTGTTGGTGGATCCAGGGGGTGGTGGGTAGACACCGGTGCTTCTCGCCATGTTTGCTATGATCGAGACATGTTCAAATCCTATTCGATTCTCGAGGATAAGAAAGTCTTTGTTGGGTGACTCCCACTCCACTAAAGTTCTTTGGAACCGGGTGAGGTGGTTTTGAAGTTTACCTCTGGAAAGACCGTCATCTTGAAGGATGTCCCTGCATACTCAGAGATGAGAAAGAACTTAGTTTCGGGCTATCTTCTTAACAAAGCTGGATTTACTCAAACCATAGGGGCTGATTTATATACTATAACTAAAAATAATATATTTGTTGGGAAAGGGTACGCCACTGATGGCATGTTTAAATTAAATGTTGAAATCAATAAAACTTCTTCTTCTGCTTACATGTTGAGTTCTTTTAATATTTGGCATGCTAGACTATGTCATGTTAATAAACGCATAATCAAGAATATGAGTAGTTTAGAACTAATTCCTAAACTATCTTTAAATGATTTTGAGAAATGTGATTTTTGTAGTCAAGCTAAAATAACCAAAACTTCACATAAATCAGTAGTTAGAGAATCCGAACCTTTAGAATTAATTCATTCTGATATATGTGAACTTGATGTAAATTTAACAAGAAATGGAAAACGCTATTTTATAACTTTTATAGATGACTGTTCAGATTACACTTATGTATATCTAATGAAAAATAAAAGTGAAGCGTTTGACATGTTTAAAATATTTATGACTAAGATTGAAAATCAACTTAATAGAAAAATAAAGAGGTTTCGAAGTGATAGAGGCACTGAATATGATTCCAATATCTTTAATGATTTTTATAAAACTCATGGAATCATTCATGAAAAAACTGCACCTTATTCTCCTGAAATGAATGGCAAAGTTTGAAAGAAAAAATAGAACTTTTCTTGAATCGGTTGTTGCAATTTTATTAAACTCGGTCTTTGCCTCCCATTGGTGGGGGAGAAATTTTATTAACTGTTTGCTATGTGCTAAATAGAGTGCCTAAATCTACAAATAAAATTTCACCATATGAAATTTTGAAAAATAAGAAACCTAATTTAACTTATTTTAAAACTTGGGGTTGTTTAGCCTATGTTAGGATCCATGATCCTAAAAGAAATAAACTTGCAAGTAGAGCATATGAATGTGTATTCATAGGATACGCTTTGAATAGTAAAGCTTATAAATTCTATGACTTAAAAAATCAAGTAGTTATAGAATCAAATGATGCTGACTTTTATGAACATAGGATTCCCTTTAAAATTAAGAATAGTGGGGGTTCGTCTTACAGTAGTTTACCTATAACTAGAACTAGTGATCAATGAAGAATTAAACACTGAAATTAGAAGAAGTAAACGAGCTCGAACCCTTAAGGATTTTGGGTCTGATTTTTATGCTTATACCTTAGAGGAAGATCCCCAAACTATTAAAGAAGCATTATCTTCTTTAGATGCCAACTTATGGGAAGAAGCCATAAATGATGAAATGGACTCACTTGAGTATAATAAGACTTGGCATTTAGTTGACTTACCTCCTGGTTGCAAAACCATTGGATGTAAATGGATACTAAAAAAGAAATTGAAACCTGATGGTACTATTGAAAAATATAAAGCTCGTCTTGTAGTTAAAGGATATAGGCAAAGGGAAAATGTAGATTTCTTTGATACCTTTTCACCACACGAATAACTTCTATACGTGTACTTTTCTCTCTGCTATCTATGATTTAGTAGTACATCAAATGGATGTTAAAACCGCTTTCTTAAATGGTGATTTAGAAGAAGAAATTTATATGGATCAACCTCGAAGGTTTTGTTATCCCAGGGCAAGAAAATAAAGTTTGTAAATTAGATAAATCTCTTTATGGTCTAAAACAAGCACCTAAGCAATGGCACGAAAAATTTGATAATCAAGTTATCTCACATGGATTCAAAATAAATGAAAGTGTCAAATGCATTTATTACAAATTAGAAGATAATATTTGCACTATTATATGTTTATATGTGGATGACATGCTTATTTTTGGATCAAATATTTATGTTGTGAATAATGTCAAAATGTTGTTAAGAGCTAATTTTGATATGAAAGATCTTGGAGAAGCGAGTGTAATCCTTGGTATAAAAATAACTAGGTCTAAAAGGGAATTTCTCTAGATCAATCTCACTACATTGAGAAGATCTTAAAGAAATATAATTACTTTAATCGTAAACCTGCATGTACTCCTTATGATCCTAGTGTAAAGTTGTTCAAGAACAGGAGACGGTGTTAGACAAACCGAGTACGCGAGCATCATTGGTAGCTTACGTTACGCTACCGATTGCACTAGACCGAGACATAGCTTATGTTGTGGGACTACTATGTAGGTTTACCAAGTAGACTTAGTGTAGAGCATTGGAATGCTATTGAAAGGGTTATGAGATACCTTAAGAGAACTATGAACCTTGGATTACATTATAATAAGTTTCCATTGTTTTAGAAGGATACGGCGATGCAGATTGGAACACTTTATCGAAGACTCCAAAGCAACTAGTGGCTATATTTTTAACATAGGTGGAGCTCGTTTCCTGGAAGTCTAAGATACAATCAATATTGGTTCACTCTACCATGGAGTCTGAAATGATAGCACTAGCCACTGCTAGTGAAGAAGCAGGCTGGCTAAGATCCCTTTATGGGAAAGACCGATACCAGCTGTCTTGATCCACAGCGATAGTACCGCGGCTATTGCAAAGATTCGAATCCGTTACTACAACGGCAAGAGGCAGCAGTACGTCGTAAGCATAGTCTTGTTAGAGAATTTCTCTCAACGGGAGCGGTAAGAGTGGATCATGTACGTTCGATGAAAATTTGGCGATCCTTTGACGAAAGGATAACCAAGAGATAAGGTTTTCAAAACCTCAAAAGGAATGGGATTAATGCCCTTAGAATGAAGAGTCACTTATGATGGTAACCCAACTTATAGACTGGAGATCCCAAGAAATAAGTTCAAAGGGTAATAACAAGTCATGAAGTGATATGAGATGTATCATGCTATTAATCAAATCTCATTCTATATTGTTATAAGCATGAAGTCGCGATAGAAAAGGATGAGTTATTTGTTAAACTCTTAATGAGTTCTATACTCTATGTGGAGTGGAGTACATAGCTACAGGAGTACTCTTGATAGACTCACCTATGTGAATGTGGAAGTGTGGCCGCTTCCTATGCAAATTTTTTGGGCAAAATTTACTAGAGCGTTCACTATACTGGGATACACGTGTATGGCCGTAAAGCACGGGCTTTTTCGAACTACACCTTGGAAAGGTTGTGTGTGTGATGATTGTTAGAGATAGAGTTCAAAACTATGAGTTACTCTAGTATATTCTAAAGCATCAACACTATGCAAAGGTTCAAGTCGATAGACACCTTTTTGCTTATGCACAATCTTATAATTTTTAATTGATCGGTTGCTCGATGAAAATTATTTTTTATATAAAATTCAAGTGGGGGATTGTTGAAAAAAAAAATGAAATTTATTAAAAAATAGATGTTGGGAATTGTGCCTTGTCCCACATTGCTCTTTTATAATATTTTAAAGAGGTATAAATAGTGAAGAGTTTGTTATTGGGATTGGGCCCCAAGGGGCACCCACTTTTGTGGAAGGGGAGAGGACCTAGGCAAATGTGATACCACACACGCGCGCGCGCCGCCGCCGCCGCCGTCCGTCCGACCGACCGGCCGTGCCGTGCCGAGCCGAGCCGAGTCCGAGTCCGAGTCCGAGTGCGTGTGCGTGTGCGTGTGCGTGTGTGAGGTGGTATTTTATTTTTTGGTAAAATATTCTTTTTAAGGAAATTTTTTCCACTTACAAAATGGTTGTTATATATATATATATTTTTCAGAAAAAAATAACCGTTATGTTCCTTTATTAAGAATATGGCCGTTGTCTTCTTAATTCAGAAAAATAAAGAGCCGTTGCTCGTATTTATTCACAAAAATATCCGTTACTCGTCTTTAATTTGAAAATGCTACACGTTTTACCGTTTTATTCCTAGACATTACCGTTTTATTCATAATTGCTACACGTTTTCTAAAGCCTATAAAAAGAAGGCTTCAGCTCTCATTTTAACATATCAATCAACAATCTCATCTCCCTACGAAAACAATTCTCTCTACAATTTCTACAATTTTAAGTATTCTTTTAGTTTTCCGAGCAACAAATTTTTCTGGTGTAGCATTCCAGTCTTCATCGGTTGAAGTTCGAGACAGATTACGATTCGGGTCGTTTTATCCTGGGGACGACGAATTTGTGTTTGCTTGCACAAATTGGGCAGAGCCGCGAAATGTCTTAAAGATAGCGACCTAGTCCGCGACTCAACCCAAGCAGTTACTTTGAAGTTATCGGTAATATTGTTCCTACACTGTTTTTATAAATTTGCTTCAACAAGACTTGTTTTTGAATCATATAGCAAGTTGAAAAGATCATAAAGGAGCAATCATTAGATTTGGATCGAGCTTCTATTTCTTCAATTTGTTTTATCGGAAAAACATGTGGTAGTCATTTATGGATAAAAATAACTAATATATGAATATTGTATATGTGATGGTGTGACAATAAATTGAGATAAATAAACTTTTTCTTATATTCCAGAAAAACACTAAATTGCTTGGTCCCATACTTGGCCTGATCGATGTTAAAAGTGTTCATGTGAAATTTTTCATGCATTTGAATTCAAGAGGGTAAAATTCTTAAGTTTTTAGTGAATTATATATTAGTAAAAATTTAAAATGAAAAATAATTTGCAATTTTGTTTCACGTATGTTATGCCTAAACATTCATTTGGCCACCGTTAAAGCACATGCACTTTTATTATTTATTATAAATATTTTCTCAATTTTAATTAATGACATAATTTTTTTATTTAATACAATTTTTACGGAAACAATTGTAATTATCCATAAATATTAATTCTGATATATATATGAGTTTTTAACAGCTAGA
The DNA here is from genome assembly GCA_033030585.1 of Hippophae rhamnoides. Taxonomy (NCBI): domain Eukaryota; kingdom Viridiplantae; phylum Streptophyta; class Magnoliopsida; order Rosales; family Elaeagnaceae; genus Hippophae; species Hippophae rhamnoides. The sequence goes on along the minus strand of CM065435.1, from coordinate 33,567,836 downwards.
TTTGGTCCAAGTTCCAACTTTCAGAACCAAACTTATGCTTGCTTTCACACGGGCATCGACATTCCTTTTCAAATTTTATTCTTTTTCAATTATTGATTAACATGTTTTTTTTTTAGTTTTTTTTTATTTATATATATTTTAGACAAAATTGTTATAAATGTCTCATAAATTACGTGTCATTTCGTCGCATTATAAGTGATTTCTAAGTTATTTAGCTTTGAAATACGAGATCAATTGAACAGAAAATATATTGTTTTAATATTTTTTATATTAAAATATTACTATGAAAACGCACCTAACATATATATTAACATAAACTCTTACAAAGGCTTTGCCTTTACCTAAGTTCATGGAGTTAAAATATAAACTCGGTTTTTTGCAAACAAGAGTTTAAAGGGAATTTTAGTTGTAGCTGCTAATTAGGATTTGTAATTACTTACCAAGCTCAGCTAAAGTTAATAAAATGCCCACTGAACAAGCTAGTCTAGGTATGTACGGTATAGAGTAGGTTAATCGTTATTATAGATGTATATGCATGTGTCATTTATCTATTCGTAGCATGTAATTAACTCTTTCTATACGTAGAGTTGCAACAAAACAGCAGCAATAGTAATTATTTTAAAATACCTAAAGATTGTATTTTATTCTCCGTTTAAAAGAATATACATGGTATCTTTATATAAGAGTTTAACTTTATATAAGAGTTACACGTAAATTAGATATGCATAAAGTAACTAGATATAGATATGACTAAAGTAACTAGATATACATTAGCAGATATATACATTAACAGATACACATTAATTTGTTACTAGATATACATTAATAGCCCTCTCAAACTCAAGGTAGATGTGAGACCAGCTTGAGGTTATCAACCAAATTATGAGTGCGTCCTTTAATAAGTACCTTAGTGAAGATATTTGCAGGTTGATCGTTGGAGAAAACGGGGAAAAACTTGAGAGCACTATGGAGAAGATGAGAGCGAATAAAGTGACAATCAATCTCGATGTGTTTAGTCCATTCATGGAAGACATCATTGTGAGCAATATGAATGGCACTCTGATTGTCACAATAAAGGGGAGTAGCAAAGGATGTGGACACACCCAAATCCTTAAGAAGCCATCATAGCCAAAGGATCTCAGATGTGGTATCAGCAAGAGCACGATATTCTGCTTCAGTACTAGAGCGGGCCATAAAATTTTGTTTCTTATTTCGCCAAGAAATCAATGAAGAACCAAGGAGAAAGCAATAGCTTGTAGTGGACCTACGATCAGTGGGATCTCCTACCCAATCAGCATCAGAGAATGCATGAAGTACTAGAGGAGACTGAGCTTAGTAGAAAAGGCCATGGAAGATAGTGCCCTTCCAGTATCGTATAATAAGTAAAATAGCAGCATAGTGAGTCAATCGTGGAGCAGACAGATACTGGCTTACCTAATGAACAACATAAGAAATATTTGGACGAGTAACTGTAAGATAAACCAGGATGCCAACCAATCGTCTATAAAGAAAGGGATTAGACAATGGTCCCCCCTAGGGTGTCAGATGCGTATTAAGTTCAACTAGAGTGTCAATAGTCTTGCTGTTAGTGAGTTCAGCTTCAGATAAAAGGTCAGATGCATACTTGGCTTGAGTAATATAAAAACCATCTATGAAACGAGTGATCTCAAGGCCCAAGAAATAGCTGAGATGTCCAAGGTCTTTCATCTCAAACTGCTGACTAAGAAAATCATTGAGTTCTTGAATGCCACTGAGGTCATCACCAATTATGATCATATCATCCACATATAGGAGAAGCAAAATGGTGCCTTTATCATTGCGATGAAGAAATAAGGCAAAATCATAAGGACTGGCAGTGTAACCCAGGCAAAGGATAGTGGAGCTGAACTTGGTAAACCACGCTCGTGGAGCTTTTTAAGGCCATAAAGTGCACGTCGAAGGCGACAAACCTTTTTTGTTTCAACAGAAAGAACAAGAGAAGGTTACATATAGAATTTTTCATGTAGATCCCCATTAAGGAATGCATTTTTAACATCCATCTCAAAAAGGTCCCATTTACTACTAGCGACAACAACTAAGAGGGTACGAACATAGGAAATACGGGCACCTAGAGCAAAAGTCTCTTCATAATCAATCCCATACACTTGTGTAAAACCTTTTGCTACAAGACAAGCCTTGTAGCGCTCGATGGACCCATTAGATCGAGTCTTGATCTTATAGATCCACCTATAACCAACCATAGACTGACCATGAGGGAGAGTAACCAGATTCCAAGTATGGTTTTTAGTTAATGCATCATTTTCTTATTTCATTGCAATCTACCATAAAGGGTTAGTAGATGCCTCACGATAAGTGTGAGACTCATGGAGTGTAACAATGATAGTCAAGTAAATATGCAGGAATGGATCTTACCCAGGTTGAGTGGCGAGGTAGAATGTCTCGTGGAAGATCTTCAAGCAGAGTAGGAGTAGGGGACATATGCTTAAGGTGGGGTATCTCATCATTAACCTGCTCTTCTACAACCTGTCTAGGAGAACCATCAAAAATATTTGAAGATTGAATAGAGAATTCCAAAGGAGGATCAAGAGTATCTGTAGAAGGAACATAAGACTCATCTGTAAATATTTCTAAAATATTTGAGTTAGTTAGGGAAGAACGAAAGTGAGAAAGTTCAACAAATAAGCGGTGTTCACAAAAGACAACGTTATGAAAAACACGAAGATGATGTGAGATAAGATCATAGCATCGATACCCTTTTTGAGTTTCACCATAACCAAGAAAACAACAAAGTCTAGATCGAGGCTCAAGTTTGTTATGTTCATGAGGCTAAAGAAGAATGAAATAGGTAGATTCGAATGAATGAAGGTAATTAATGATAGTTAGAGGATGACCAAAAAAGGCGCTCATATGGAGTTTGATTATGAGTGATAGCGCTTGGAATGCGATTAATGGCATGAAAAGCATGAAGAACGGCTTCACCCCAAAATGAGGCAGAAACTTTGGTAGAAAGAAGAAGAGCATGAAAAATATCAAGAATATGATGAAGTTTTCTTTCGACTCGACCATTTTGTTGAGAGGTTCCTGGATAGGTTAGATGATGTACAATACCATAGGAATGTAACAGAGCTTGAAAAGCATTTTGAGTATATTCAAGAGAATTGTTAGATCGAAAAGTTTTGATATATTTGGAGAATTGTGTTTCAACCATTTTTGCAATGTTACTGTATATTGGTAAGATTTTAGAACGAAATTTCATTGGAAAGATCCAACTATAACGAGAATACTCATCAATAAAAACAACAAAATATCGAGATCTACCAATACTAGTAACAAGAGAAGGTCCCCAAACATCAGAATGAATTAACTCAAAAATACTATTAAAGATAGATTTGCTATTATTAAAAGGTAAAGCTTGTTGTTTTCCTAACTGGCATGAAGTATAATCAAAATTGTCTTTGGACACAAAACCTAATAGACCTTTAAAAGCTAATTATTGTACCCGAGTGGATGAGGCATGACCAAGACGAGAATTTCAAAGTGCGAGAGAAGGTAAGGAAGAGACTATAACATCAACATAGGCAGGAGCAATAGGTGGAAGATGAAGATTGTTCACGAGAAACATATGCCCAACCCTAGGACCGGTCCCAAGCTCTTGCGTCATCCTCGAATCCTGCACAATAAACCCACAATAGTAAAAAATAAGGTGATATCCTAATTCAACTAATTGTCCCATCGAGCATAAATTATAGGATAATTTAGGTATATAGAAGACCCTAGGAACAGAGAAGGTAGGGGTCGAAACAAAACCTAGACTATTCCCATGTATGGTTGAACCATCAGCTATATGAATATTAAGAGGATGTGGTGTAGGGTCAAGTTTGGAGAATAAATATGAGTGAGGTGTCATGTGATTACAACATGCAGAATCAAAATGCCAAGTTTGAGACTTACAGGGCAGAACTGAGAGAGTAGTGGAAAGAGATGCATTACGAGCCATTTGAAGAACTTTAGTTATGATCTTCTATAGTTCAGTAGAGGAGAGGTTGATAGTGGATTCAGAAGATTGGGACTCTACTGAACTGGAAGGCATCAGTGGAGTAGACTCAATATTAAAACAACAACAGTAGATTTGTTGCGATGGTAACAAGTCTCAATGGTGTGGCCATGATGCTTGCAATAATTAAAGAATCTTTTGTTACTCTGCCTGTAATGATTGTTAGAGCCAGAGGAATCACTTGATTTCTGAGGTTGCTCAATTGTAGGAATAGAAGGAGTAATAGCCAAAACATTGAACTTATTATGGGCTTGAAGGGTTGCAAGCCAAGCTTCTTCTTTAACCAACTCGTTTACAGTAGTATCAAGAGAGGGAGGAGGATTGTGATTAAGAAGCGGACCTCGGATGGGTTCAAAGTCCTTGTGAAGTGACATCAGGAACTCATAGAGACAAAATTCATTCCTAACTGTAGAATATTGTTGAGCACCTATTGAGCATGCCCAAATTGGATCACAAAGGTCAATTTGGTCGCAAAGGAAGCAAAGCTGATCATAGTAGTCATTGATAGATTGCCTTGGCTCCACTTGAATTTGATGCAATTCAACTACTAACTGATATTTCATGGATCCGGGAGTAGTGGAGTACCTTTTGGCCAATATATCCCATGCTAATTTCTCATCATCAAAGTTGCCCAATAGATTAGAGATAGAGGGAATGGAAGTATTCCGAATCCATGTGAGGATCATATGGTTATGACTATCCCATTCAACCATGTGACCAAGAAAGGTAGTATCTTCTTCACTTGCTCTTTTGACAGGAATTATAATTGCACCAGTATAGTAATGCCAGAGCATGTGACCCTTAAGAAACCTGCGCATAGCTTGAGACCATGATAAGTAATTCTTGGTCCCCTCCAATATAGTATTGATGGGGCAAGGAAGAAAAACATCCTTTTTATCCATTTAGAAACACAATATGCAAAAACCAACTACAAAAATGAGGTCTATGCGAAAAACTGGGTAGAGAGGACCTGATGTGTAAAAATTCAACGATCAAACGGTCAACTACTCGGTCAAACGGTCAATGATCAACAGCTGCACGAAGGTCAATGCAAGGTCAATGGTGACATTAGTAGAAGGCGATGATGACGTCATCCCTAGGGATGTGTCACTGATGACGTCACCAGTATAGAGTGTGGTGTGTGAGGCGCGTGAATCTGACGCACTGTGAGGGAGCATGAAAACTAGGATGGTTGCGAGACTTCCATGGTTGTGTAGATCTGGTTGAGTCGATCACAGTGGTATCTTTAGAAATGTTTTCAGAGTAGGATGCATGACGACAATGATGATCACAGTGGTCTATGTGGTGTAGGACTCCTCAACAATGAGGACTATATGCCCAAAACCAAAGGACAATGGTTGAAAGATGTTGTAGGTTCAAAGGTTAGTGGTTGTAGTGGCTATTAAGATAGCGGAAACTATAAGGGTGGAGTAACACCAAAAAAGACAAGACTGCTAATAGAAAGGTAAGAACAGTGGCTCTAATACCATGTTAGAAATAATTAATGATTGTATTCTATTCTCTATTTAAAGGAATATACACGGTGCCTTTAAAGGAATATACATGGTGCCTAGATATGCCTAAAGTAACTAGATATAGATATACATTAGCAGATATATTCATTAAAAAATACACATTAATCTGTTCATAGATATACATTAACATATTCCATACACAACGTTCTCTCTCTTTGCTCTAATTTTTATGGTATCAGAGCACTATTTCCTATAGTTGCTTCTACTCTTCTTAATCACGAGTGACATTACTTTATCATAGAAGGTGTAATCTACATTCATATCGCTAGTTGACTTGAGTTTTCCAATCAAGTTAGATTGATCAAACCAGTTGCTTTTGAGAAAACAATTGTTGTGCATGATAACATCATATGGTGTTGAGGAGCTTATTGATGGATCAAAGAAGATTCCTTCAATATTTTTTCAAGTCACTACAAAGGTTTAATTTAAGTATGACATATGTAATCACATAAATGATACAATATGTAGCATGATCTATAGTTCAATTTCATTTGAAGTCTTAGGTTACCTCATTGGAAATAGAAGAGCTTGTGAGTTGTAGGAGACATCTTTTTTTCTTCATCTCCTCAATTTATAGTAATGGAGTAATTAAAGCTTCAATTGTAGACTATTGATAACTATATTTTATACTGTTATTTTCGTCTATTTTATTAATTATAATTGCTATGTTCTTGACATTTTTAGTTAATTTTAATGGAATTAATTAATATTTACTGTTAATTTCTTAAGGAATATATTTTTAAGAAAATTAAAGAATTTGAATCAAAAAAGGACTTAATTGCAGATAATAAATGTCTGAAAATACAATTTAAATGAAAAGAGTTTTTAATTGCAATTAACAAAAGTATAAAAGTTAATTTGAATTAGAAAAAGGGCTTAATTGCAATTAAGGAAAATTTATTTTTCTACATAGAAAAGAAGACCACGCGTAGCTATTATCCACGCGCGACACACACCGTACGATCAAGAAATCAATGGTGAGGATCAGACGCGTGTATGATAGACACGATGATGAACGAAAACCGGCATCGCCGATCCTGCCAATACTTTGGTTTTATATTTATAAAACTCTCGCAAGTGCACGAATCATTTCGTAGAAAATGATAAGTATACTCCCAAGGTCGATCTAAGGAAGGAATGTATGTGGTTTTTAATTTATTATTCAAACTTTTAAAAACAAAATTAAATCCTAAACATCCTGTAACGATATTTTGTTTTTTTTTTGTGTTTTAATCTACTTACATAAAAATAAATATAGATTCAATAAACATTTATGAAAATTTTATTTTTTTATAAATAGTGGAGTATTTATTGATATAATAACTAAGTTAATTATGCTTGCTCGTATTATTTAGGTTATTAAAGATATGAATTGATATTTATTGATTCTCCCTTTTTTGTATGAATACCACCTTTGGTGGGGTTAGATATTCTTTGTTAACTAAACAAATCAATTAACACCTATGGGTGGGGTTGATAACTAATTTGGTTAATTAAATTAATTCCTTTTTTTAAGAGATTGAAAATGAACCATTTAAATGCCACCTTTGGTGGGGTTAGATAGTTTAAACATTATTCAAGGTGTCCAAATTAAACCTAAGAATTTAGTTATCCGAGTACTAACTTTCAAGTTTTAAAACTACTACTGAAAACATGTTGTCAATACATTTTCAAATAATAATTCTTATAAAATATTTTGAAATAGAGCTTCACTCTAACTACCGGGCGATTGTACCAACAAATAAAAGAGCACTACTCTAAATCAGACTGGATAACTAAACCTTAAAATCTAATTTTCAGATTTAAGTTTGTAATGAAAAATAATATATTTCTCTCTAACATTCTTAATCTAAAATCTTGAATAAAAATAAAATCAATTCATTTTAGATATTTTTACCTATTTAATATTTCACAAGCATAACAACGTTATTATTATATCATTTTTACAAACAGCTAGCACAGTTAAATTTAATCACAGACAAATTAAATATAACATGTAAGAATAAAGCATAAAAAATAACTGCAAAGAAAATAAAATCCTTACAGTACTTCGATACCATTCCCGTTGCTAGAAAACCTCCAAACGGAATTTGCACTCCCATTTATTGAATCAAAAAGCTAATAAATTACAAAAATTTAACTAGTTCTTCTCAAAAAGAGAAGAACTCTAAAACTAAGAGAAACTAACTAAAACTAAGAAAAACTAAAAAAACTAAAAACTAAGAAATGAAGAGAAAGAAAGAAGAGAGAAGTGTGTTTTGAGGTGTGGTTTGAAGTGAAGAGAATGGGGTATTTATAGGTGAGAATGGAGAGAAAAAGTGGGTGAAAAAATGTTAACAAATGGTGAAAACGCGTATTGCAAATGGTGAGGTCATTGATGACGTCAGCATGACGTCATGGGGGTGGCTGCACGTGAAAAATGGGGTGAAAGGGCGTCCGCGCGCGGAGGGAAACCGGGGCGCACACAGGCGCGCGCAAAAGGCAACAGCAGCGCGCGCGCGCGTGAACAGTGACAGCGCACTGCGGTGCGCGTAGATCTGGAGGAAGGCGCGCGCATCTACGCGCGGACGTGTGCCGTGCTGCGCGCACGGCTCGGCGCGGCTGGGCGCTGGCACGCGCGGGGTGGGCTGCTTCGGGCACGATTTTCTCCTTTTTGACATTTTTGACTTTTTCGACCCATTTTGTCCAGTTTTTCCATATTTGTTGACCTTTCCCCATTTATTTATTAATATATTTGTGATGTATTGCTTCCAGTATTCCTTTTTGAGTCTTTAAGTGACGTTTTTAAGTGAAAATACCTGAAAAACAATAAAAATACCAGTAATTCCAAAAAAGACAAATTTATATAAATATATGATAAAACATATAAATATATATATTTTTAATCAATTAATGTGCATAAAATCATGATAATTTTAGTGCTTTTTGAGCAGTCATCACACGACACAGGCGATTGGAACCAGTTTTCCTGGATTACACTTTGCTCGGTGCTGAGTGGGGCCTACTTGCCACGTAGGATGACGTGCAGGGTGGGACCCACGTGTTGCTGCACGAAGTGTCCCATGCAACGCGGTCCATATGGATATCGTGTGCCCGGATATGACAACTAATCAGGAATTGCCACATCTTTCAAATATTATTTCAGCAAATCAGGATCTCATACGTGCCATATGTTGGTTAAACAAAGAAACGGCTTGTGTTTCCAACAACTTTTGTGTCCCCCACGTGTCTCGCCAACGATTATCACGTGCGACGCGTTCCTCAAGAACCTGTTCATCTCACCCTATGAAAGGCTACCACATGTCATGTTATTTCTTGTAGCGAATCAGATGCTAACACGTGGCATGCATGAATTGAAACGAAAACGCAGAACCGACGCCACTTTCCAACTATTTTGTATTTCTTCCACACGTAACATAAATTATTATTTTCGATGTCACCCACTCGTCACGTGTGGTGTTAAGAAAAATATTTTTTATGTATTTTTTAGCTATAAATAGGGCATTTATTGCTAGAAAAGGGGGTTCGATTGGAGAGTTTTAGAGTTCTGGACACTGGTACACGCATAAGCCATTTTTGGCTTCTGTTGTGTTCCACATGTGCCAAAAATTTAGAGAGCATAGATGAAATTTTAATTTTCTTTGTGTTGTTCTTCAGCGAATATTCCTTAATTCTGTAATTTTAATTTTTATTATGAACTAATTTAATTTTTCTAGGGTTGCGTTTTAGCTAAATTTATCGACAAATGATGATTGTACTCCCTCTACATTCAATCAAACAAAACATAACATGTCTGAAGAAGGAGTCCGACTCCTAGTACATAACTAGGATAAGGAGATACAGACTTCTTAGAGACCCACACCAAACATGCATGCTGATAAAAAAAATAGATTAAACTAACACATAATCTCATTATGCATGATTAGAAATAACAAGTCCAAGATCAAATACACAATCTAGTGAAAGAGATATTAACTCCTTAAGATTCCACCTATATAGAAAAAAAAAGAGATAAATTCTTGATAGATAATCAAAGATGCAGTCAAAATAATCTCAAATAGTAGTATAATAAAGAAGTAGATATAAAATTCAATAAACAGAAGGAAAGTGATAAATATTAAGAGATTTTTAATCAGAGTTTAAACTTTAGTATGTAAGAATATACACCATTAAAACTTTAATTGTACTAACCACACATTCAAGCATGCATAATACCAAATATAATGAGGTAAACTGACATAGAAACCCTATCTATGTGGTATGGTTCTTGGGTTTCTCAAGGAAACCACTTGGTAACAAACAAACCACTAAACAATAAAATAATTACAACTATAGTAGAAATAAAACCACTAATACCTCTATTAGTTGGAACATCTGTCCAAACTATCTATTGTTGCTCTTGCTTGCCACTTTTGCAATGACCTAGCTCCACACACATTGAACCGACTTTACATGTATTTTTTTCTCATTTTTCACTCTACTAACCTGTATTTAATATAGCATAAAAAAGCTAAAATATAAATAAATTGATAATACAAATAATTGAAAATTTAAATATAATAAACTTGATAATTAAATTTATTACAAAAAAAATAATGTATATACAATACATATATATAGTTAACTTAAATTACAAATAAAATAATATCGTTAAAGTGTAATTGGATTGTGCGAGCAAGCTTGGTTGGCTTAGAATCACCAGCATTGTGACAAGGAAACTGAGCAAAAAAAGCTTATCCATATAACAATTCATTCCCCTACTGATAAGTGCTCAAAAAGCACTAAAACAACCATGATTTTATGTACATTAATTGATTAAAAATATATATATTTATATGTTTTATCATATATTTATATAAATTTGTCTTTTTCGGAATCACGGGTATTTTTATTGTTTTTCAGGTATTTTGGCTTAAAAACGCAATTTAGAGACTCAAAGAGGAATACTTGAAGCAATACATCACAAATATATTAATAAATAAGTGGGAAAAGGTCAACAAACATGGAAAAATTGGACAAAATGGGTCGAAAAGGTCAAAATGTCAAAAATGTCAAAAAGACCGAAATCACGCCCCACTGCCCAGCCGCACGCGCAGCGACAGCCCCTCCGCGCGCCCAATGCCTTTTCGCCCCATTTTTCACGTGCAGCCGCCCCCATGACGTCATGCTGACGTCATTAATGACCTCAGCATTTCCATTACGCGTTTTTACATTTTTTAACATTTTTTTAACATTTTTTTACTCATTTTTTCTCTCCATCCTCACCTATAAATACCCCCCTTCCCTTAACTTCAAAACACACCTTAAAACCACACTTCTCTCTTCTTTCTTTCTCTCATTTCTTAGTTTTTGAGTTTTTCTTAGTTTCTTTCTTAGTTTCTAAGCTTTTCTTAGTTTTTCTCTTAGTTTTTAGTTCGATTCTCTTAGTTTTAGAGTTCTTCTCTTTTTGAGAGGAACTTGTAATGTTTTTGTAATATTTTAGTTTTTGATTCAATAAATGGAAGTGCAAATTCCGCTTGGAGGTTTTCTAGCAACGGGAATAGCGTCGAAGTTCTGTAAGGATTTTATTTTCTTTATAGTTATTTTTATGCTTTATTCTTACATGTTATATTTAATTTGTCTGTGATTAAATTTAACTGTGCTAGCTATTTATAATTATGATGTAATAATAACGTTGTTATGCTTGCGAAATATTAAATAGATGAAAATTTCTAAAATGAATTGATTTTATTTTTATTCAAGATTTTATATTAAAGATGTTAGAGAGAAATATATTATTTTTCATTACAAACTTAAATCTGAAAATTAGATTTTACGGTTTAGTTATCCGGTCTAATTTAGAGTAGTGCCCTTTTATTTGTTGGTACAATCGCCCGGTAGTTAGAGTGAAACTCTATTTCAAAAGTTTTTATAAGAATTATTATGTGAAAATGTATTGACAACATGTTTTCAATAGTGGTTTTAAAACTTGAAAGTTATATAAATTCTTATGTTTAATTTGGAAACCTTGAATAAAGTTTAAACTGTCTAACCCCACCAAAGGTGGCATTTAAATGGTTCATTTTCAATCTCTTAGAAAAAGGAATTAATTTAATTAACCAAATTAGTTATCAACCCCACCCATAGGTGTTAATTAATTTGTTTAGTTAACAAAGAATATCTAACCCCACCAAAGGTGTTATTTATATAAAAAAGAGATAATCAATAAAATATCAATTTATATCTTTAATAACCTAGATAATATGAGCAAGCATAATTAATTTAGTTATTATATCCATAAATACCCCACTAATATAAACGATAAAATTTGCATGAATATTTATTAAATCTGTATTTATATTTATTTTTAGATAAATATTTATTGAATTTGTATCTATGTTTATTTTTATGTTATTAGATTATATTTAATTAATCTGTATATATGTTTATTTTATGTTATTAGATTCGGAACACAAAAACCAAACTATCGTGACAGGATGTTTAGGATTTAATTTCGTTTTTAAAAGTTTGAATAATAAATTAAAAACCACATACATTCCTTCCTTAGATCGACCTTGGGAGTATACTTATCATTTTCTACGAAATGATTCGTGCACTTGCGAGAGTTTTATAAATATAAAACCAAAGTATTTGCGAGAATCGGCGATGCCGTTTTCGTTCATCAAGTTTTTGCCGCTGTTGCCGAGGATGACTCCGTTGCGGGGATGGCATCAAAGTTTTTGGCGATCCCGATTCTGCTCATCAAGTTTTTGGCGCCGTTGCCGGGGAAGCAATAACGGTTTTTAAATTATTTATCAAAATTTTAAAAACAGTTTTTGTGCTGTAAATAATTGTGATATTTTTAATAAAAAAATAATAATCAAATTTCAAAATCCATAAGAAATAAAAAAATAAATAAAATAAAATAAATTTTTTTTATAGTTAAAATAATTTAGAAACTTGAAATTTGAATAAAAGTTTTTTTTACCGTTCATGAATAATAAAAAATAAAAATTAAAAATTAAAAAAACAATTACCGTTCGTGAAAAAAAAACTTGAATTTATACATAATTAACTAAATGGCATGAAAAGTAAAAATCTAAGGGATTTCTGTCTAGGAGACTAGTTCTTGGATGCTTTTGTGCCACTAGTCTTTCTTGGGAACGTTGTTCTGGCTAGGAGAATGGTTTTTAAGGAGCCATTGCACCACCATTCTTTCCTGTGAACACTCTTGGTTAATACTGATTATGGTATTTAAAAAAAAATTAAAAAATTAAAAAAATTAAAAAAATTTAAAAAAAAATATAAAAAAATAAAATTTTAGGGTTTAACTAGTTTTGTCTAGTGTTTTGTATTAAATGCCATGGAAATTTTCTCTAAATTTTTTATTTTTGTTGACAGGATTTTTAAATTTACGTTTACAATAGTATATGCGTGGTAGGAGATCCTTAGGAAACCCCCTTACACCATATGTAAATAATATTCATAAATTTAAACAAGTGTCAACAACACTGGATTCTACCCATCAACTTGTTTTTGAGCCAAACATAGAACCAAGTCTTAATCCTTTACTAGAACCAAAAGAAATGGAGGAAAACCAACATGTTAGGGAAACCACGATGAAGGAGTTTGCAAGACCGGTGATTGGCACGGCAACTGCCGCTATCCAGTTGGGTGAGGCTGCTCGGAATTATGACCTTAAAAATATTCATTTTTCTATGCTTCCTTCCTTTTATGGGCTACCTAATGAAGATTCTCTTTCCTTTAGGAGAGATTTCTATGCTACGGTCCAAACATTCCCCCTCGGTATTCTAAACGAGGATCAACTTAGAATGAGATGTTTTCCCTACCCCTCAAAGGATAAGGCCAAAGCTTGGTTGATGTCACTTCCCCAGGTTCTCGATGACATGGGGTAACATTTACAATAAATTCATGGGAAAATTCTATTCCCATAAAAACATCGAGTTGAGAGGAAAGATTGCTACTTTCTCTCAGATGGAAGGAGAACCATTCCATGAAGCTTGGGATAGGTTCAAAATGTTTCTCACTCAATGTCCCCATCATAGCTTTCCCCTGTAGTTGCAGAACCAATTCTTTTACGATGGACTTACACAACAATGTCAGTTCATTGTCGACAATGCTGTAGGAGGAGCAATAGGAGAAAAGACTACCTCAGAGACGTATAACCTCTTTGAGATGTTGGGTGCTAATTCCCAACAGAAAAGCTCCCGAATGAGAAAAGCTGGAGTTCATGAAATCGACTCCAGTAATGAAGTTCAACAACAACTTGTTCAACTGACTAAGCAAGTTGCCCTTCTCGCTACACAAACCAACACCAATAATGAACAATATGGTTTGTATAGCAACATGGGACATGGTAATCGGCTTTGTCCATATCAAGGAGATACAACTGGACCTGAACAGGTTAATGTGTTGGGAGCATATCAACAGAGACCAAGGTTTGATACCAATTCAAATACCTATAATCCTGGGTGTAGAAGTCATCCAAATTTCTCCTGGAGGCAAAACAACCCTCCTTTCACTCAAAGCTCAAACCAGGCAGGCCAGCAATTCCACCCACCTATTCTAAGAAGCATTCCCAATAAACCAACCCTAGAGGACAACTTGAATTCTTTTATTCAAGTTTGTAGGGATAACCAATCTAAAACCAATCAACGGTTGGACTCTATGGAAGCTTCTATCAAAAAGGTGGAAGTTCAGGTAGAACAGTTAGTTGAACATTTGCAAAAACAAAGCAAAGACTAATGAATTCAATGAAGAGGAGACATTGAGTTTTTCATTCTGCAATCTCCAAGCAACGTCTTACTAGAAGACGATAAATTTTAGTCCTACATGGGAGGTCACCCATTATTGTATTTTCCTTTGTTTTATTTTGTGTGTAATAAAAAAATTCAAATGAAATAAATTCGTTTGTTTCAAAAATTGTGTCCCTTCGTTTAAATTAAAATCAAAATAAAATAAAAAAATAAAAAATAAAAAAATAAAAAAAATTTAGGTTCCTTGCACCTTTTTAGAGATATCTACTATTGTTTTTAAGAGCAAAATGTTGATACATAATAGGAGGAGGATCATTTTCAACTACAAACAACCATGGGAGATGCTGAAGATAGGCGGAAAAAGATGAAAGACTATACAATGCCAATCATTGGCAATGTAACTTCCGGCATCCAATTACAAGAGGCTGCAAGGAATTATGAATTGAAAAAGATTCATTATTCTTTGTTGCCTTCCTTTTACGGTATCCCTAATGAAGACCATTTGCATTTCATTCGAGAATTCTATGCTACTGTCCAAACCTTTCCATTACATGCAATTAATGAAGATCAACTTAGGATGAGGTGTTTTCCTTACACTCTCAAAGATAAAGCTTGGTCATGGTTCATTACTTTACAGTCGGGTTCTCTTAAAACTTGGGAGGCAGTCTATGAAATTTTTATGGGTAGGTTCTATTCCCATCAAAATACTGTTGATCTAAGAACAAA
Source organism: Hippophae rhamnoides (assembly GCA_033030585.1). Lineage (NCBI taxonomy): Eukaryota > Viridiplantae > Streptophyta > Magnoliopsida > Rosales > Elaeagnaceae > Hippophae > Hippophae rhamnoides. The sequence goes on along the minus strand of CM065435.1, from coordinate 33,552,765 downwards.
GATAGCAGCATTTTCTCAATTCTATGAAGAGCCCTTTCATGAAGCTTGGGAACGATTCAAACTCCTTTTCATTCAATGTCAAAATCATAGCTTTCCATTACAGCTACAAAACCAATTCTTTTATGATGGATTGACACTACAGAGTCAATACATGGTTGATAATCTTCTTTGGAGGTCTTTGTAGGAGAAAAGACCGCAGAGGAAACCTATCATCTTTATGAGCTATTGGGTTCTAATTCCCAACAAAGAGGTGGTAGAAGAAAAGCAAGGTTCAATGAAGTTGGCTCTGATAATGAGATAACCTTGCAACTTGCTGAATTGACTAAACAAGTGAAAATTCTCACTACCCACCAAATTTCAAATCAAGAGGTATGTGAAGTGTGTTGTTCAATTGGGCATGGTACTCATAATTGTTCAAATACTTGTGATTCTAGTGTCGATGCCATAGAGGAAGTCCAATCTTTTCAAAGGTATCATCCAAACACGTATAATCACCCAGCCTACACCCAATATCCAACACTAAGGTCGGTTAACAACCACCCTTACCCACCAAGCCAATCTTTTAAGCCAACCTTAGAAGATAGCTTGAATGCTTTTATTCAAGTTAGTCGTGACAACCAATTGATGACTAATCAAAGGTTGAACACCATGGAGGCTTCGGTTAAAAGGATTGAATCTAAAGTTGGGAAACTAGCTGAACAAATGCAAAAGAAAGAACCAGGAAAGTTGCCCAGTCAACCAGAACAAGCAAAGGATGTAAGAACCCTTCGAAGTGGTAAGGTAGTCAATACCAGTTTACCTGAAATCTCTAACAATCTACCTTGTAGTTCAGGTAACAAAGAAGGCAATATTCTAATATCGCAAAAAGGAGAAACAAGTGTTAAACTTAACACCCCCAAAATTCAAAAGACAACAGAACCACACCAGATGCAAGTACCTTTTCCCCACCGGTTAAAAGAATCCAAACAAGATAAGCAATTCAACGATCTTTTTAATATGCTCTCTAAAGTAAATATCAATTTACCATTATTAGAAGTGATCATGAATGTGCCCTCATATGCCAAGTTTTTCAAAGAGTTGAACACTAAGAAAAGGAGGTATGAGCTAAATGAACGAGTAGTAGTATCAGAAATTTCTAGCGCTGTACTTCAGCACAAACTACCCCTAAGTTGAAAGACCCTGGAAGTTTTATTATAAACATAACTATGGGGGATAGGAAGGTTGCTAAAGCAATGCTTGATTTAGGTGCTAGTATAAATTTGATGCCCTACTCTATATTCTTACAGCTCAATCTAGGGGATTTAAAACCCACAACTATGACCCTTCAACTTGCAGATAGATCTCTTAAATATCCAGAGGGAATAGTTGAGGATGTGTTGGTACAGGTAGACAAACTGATAATACCTGTTGACTTTGTGGTTCTGGATATGCAAGAAAATCCAGCATTGGACGAGAGAGCACAATATTGCTTGGTAGACCATTTATGGCAACTACTAAAACTATTATTGATGTCCAAGATGGAAATTTGACAATGACAGTCTTAGGAGAGACTGTTCATTTTAAAGTTTTTGATTCTTCACCTTTTCCTTCTATTTCTGCCATCGATGAAATATTCGATGTTGATCCTTTGGATAATCTTGTCCAAAGCACCTTTTTCCAAACCAGAATAGAAGACAAGCTTAAAACCGTTCTTACACTTGAAGAGGTTGAAGAAGATTTAGATGAAGAAATTAAGGGGTACCTTGAACAACTAGATAATAATGAAGTAATGACAAAATCTAGTACACTCTTAAATCTACCCAGTTCTTCATCTATTAAAGAGGCCAATCCACCTGAAATTGAACTCAAAGACTTACCTGAGCACTTAAAATATGTGTTTTTGGGAGAAGGAGAAACTTATCCAGTGATAATTTTTTCAACCTTGACCAAACCACAAGAAAAGGAACTCATCAAAGTGCTTAAACAGTTTAAGAAATCGATAGGTTGGAGTATAGGGGATATAAGATGCATTAGTCCAACAATGTGTATGCACAAGATCAACTTGGAGGATGGTGCTAAACCTGTACGAGAGGCCCAAAGAAGACTAAATCCAAACATGCAAAAGGTAGTTAAAAAATAAATTCTTAAATTATTGGAAGAAGGGATTATCTATCCTATTGCGGATAGTAAGTGGGTTAGTCCAGTGCATGTGGTACCAAAGAAATCTGGGATAACAGTTGTTAAAAATGACAAAAGTGAATTAGTGCCCACTAGAATAATCACTGGATGGAGAATGTGTATAGATTTTAGGAAACTAAATTTATATACGAAAAAGGATCACTTTCCTCTTCCATTCATTGATAACAGTTTTTTGGATGGATTATCTGGATATTATCAAGTACCCATAGCACCAGAAGATCAGGAAAAGACCACATTTACATGTCCTTTTGGGACATTTGCTTTTCGCAGAATGCCATTTGGGTTATGCAATGCCCCTGCCACTTTCCAAAGATGCATGATATCTATTTTCTCGGACATGGTGGAAAAATTCATTGAGATCTTCATGGACGATTTCTCTGTCGTTGGGAACTCATTTGATGATTTCTTACATAAATTGACTTTGGTTTTAGAAAGATGCATTGAATGCAATCTCACCCTTAGTTGGGAGAAAATTCATTTTATGGTTCAACAAGGGATAGTTTTAGGACATATAATTTCAAACAAGGGTATTGAAGTTGATAAGGAAAAAGTTGAATTGATATCCAAACTACCTCCCCCTACATCTGTGAAAGGGATAAGAAGCTTCTTAGGACATGCAGGATTTTACAGATGATTTATTAAAGACTTCTCTAAAATAAGTCGCCCCTTGTGTAACTTGCTATCCAAAGATGCTTATTTTGATTTCAACAATGACTGTCTTATCTCCTTTAATACCTTGAAAGAGAAACTAACATCTACCCCTGTTATTATGGCACCAAACTGGTCTTTACCTTTCGAAGTAATGTGTGACGCTTCTGATTATGCTATAGGAGCAATCCTGGGACAAAGAGTGGATAAACGTTTGCATGTCATCTACTATGCTAGCAAAACACTCAATGATGCCCAAATGAATTATACCACCACTGAGAAGGAATTCTTGGCTATAGTATTTTCTTTAGACAAATTTCGGTCTTATTTAGTAGGATCTAAAGTGATTGTGCATTCTGATCATGCTGCTTTAAGATACCTACTAAGTAAACCAAATGCCAAGCCAAGATTAATCAGGTGGGTCCTACTCTTACAAGAATTTGACCTAGAAATCAAGGATAAGAAAGGCAGTGAAAACTTAGTAGCTGACCATTTGTCTAGGTTGATTTCTGACTTTAATTCTCTTAAAGATGAGAGTAATGAAGATATAGTTGAAACCTTTCCTGATGAACAGTTATTTTTCATAGGTCCGAACCCATGGTATGCTGATATTGTAAACTATCTTGCTACTGGTGTTTTGCGACCTAACACTTCATATCAGGACAAGAAAAGGTTTTTTAAAACTATTAAGGACTATTTCTGGGATGACCCTTATTTATACAAGATTGGTCAAGATCAAGTCATCCGGAGATGTGTACCTGAAGAAGAACATAAGAGCATTCTAACTTTTTGTCATGAACTTCATTGTGGGGGTCATTTTGGTGGTGAAAAGATAGCCCGTAAGGTATTACAGTCTGGATTCTTCTGGCCCACTCTTTTTAAAGATGCTCATATGTTTTGTGCACAATGTGATAGATGTCAAAGAACAGGAAACATAAGCAAAAGAGATGAAATGCCTTTGACATCTAATTTAGTTGTTGAACTCTTTGATGTATAGGGGATTGACTTCATGGGTCCTTTTCCCCCATCTAATGGTTTTCAATACATTTTGGTTGCTGTGGATTATGTGTCCAAGTGGGTAGAAGCTATCCCCACCAAAACCAATGATGCTAATGTTGTTGTGAAATTCTTGAAAGATTTAATATTCAGTAGGTTCGGAACGCCTAGAGCTATAATAAGTGATGGAGGTAGCCATTTTTGTAACAAACTCTTTGATGGAGTACTAAACAAGTACAACATCACACATAAAGTAGCTACTCCATATCATCCTCAAACTTCCGGTTTAGTGGAAGTAAGTAATAGGAAAATTAAGGGAATATTGGAACGCACTGTGCGTCCTTCACGGAAGGATTGGGAATTTAAGTTAAATGATGCCTTATGGGCATACCGCACCGCTTACAAAACACCTATTGGGATGAGCCCTTAGCGGTTAATCTTTGGGAAAGCGTGCCACCTTCCAGTTGAACTTGAACACAAGGCTTACTGGGCAATTAAAGAGTTAAACATGGATATAGATAAAGCAGGTGAAAAACGATTACTCCAGCTTCATGAGTTGGAAGAAATTAGGAATGAAGCCTATGAGAATGCCAAATTATACAAGGAGAGTACTAAGCGCTATCATGACAAGAGGCTAGTTCCTAAGACTCTTCACCCTGGAATGAAAGTTCTTTTATTTAACTCTCGTTTGAGATTGTTTCCAGGAAAGCTGAGATCAAGATGGGATGGACCATTCAAAATAGTTCAAGTATTTAAACATGGAGTAGTGGAACTATTGGACTCCAAAACACAAAAAACGTTCAAAGTCAATGGCCATCGTGTCAAGCCTTATTTAGAAAAACCAAACAACATTGCTGAAATGGATTTCATTTGGCTGAGTAACCCTTATCACCAAAAAGATACGTCTTGCTAAGACGTTAAACTAAGCGCTGGATGGGAGGCAACCCATCATTTTAGGTAAAAACATTTTTTGTTATTTGTTTTATTTACTTAATTTTATTGTTTATTTTAGTTTACTTATATGTGAATCATTTTTAAAATTGTTAAAACTAAAAATATTTGTTGAGATGTTAGAAGTTCACAGCGATCTGTCTGTACACACTTTAATGATGAATATGATGGATGCACCTGCATTTCTTCATTACTACTTACACATTCTCAAGAAATAGGTAATCTTTCTCTTTTTTTTTCTCTTTATCTTTAATTGAAGTTGTTACATTGAGAACAATGTAAGTTCTAGGTTGGGGGTGGTGAAAAGTTACCATGCTTTAAAAAAAATAATTCTCACAAAAATTTATCATTTCTTTAAGTCAAATTTAAGTAAATAGTTAAGTCTTTGGTACTGTTAGATTAATTTTTGAAAACATATCATGAAATATTTTGTAATTATTTTTTATAATTAGTTAGTTTTTGTCATAACTAGTATTTCTTGATAAAATGTGGAAATTATATTAAACCCAAAATCGGTGTTTATGAATTTTTTTTTAGTGGAGACTACCTTTGTGAGATATAATTTGAGCCTAATTTCTTTTATTCAGAGTGAAATATTTTTTTTTCTACTCCAAACACATTTCTTATTTATTCAAGAGTTTAGATGATCTCTATAGGTATTAGCATTGAATGTATGAATTTTTTCTCATCTTAATAGAGTATCATATATTTTTGATTATTATTTTTGCTTAGATTAAATGATTTGAGTAGAAATTGATAGTATATGCTTATATCTCATTTATGCATGACTGCTACAAAAACAAAAAGACATATCTGGGGTTACCTAAACCAAGATCAAACAGAAAAGCCACAAAATTAACCACTCACCAAAATCCAAAAAAATGTACAATCTGTACATGGGTTGACTCTCTAAAAAAATACATATATTGAGAAAAATATATCTTAAAAAAAAAATTAGAGAGATAAAAAATATAGTATCATCTACATACTATGACCCACATTCCCTACAAAGTTGTGAGTACAGGCTAATTACAAAAGAAAGATATAGGAAGTAATTCCCTAAAAAGTCATTGCAATTTCTTCATTTGTAAAAAGCATATATCTTGAAATTCTGTCTTAATGAGTTTGATTTATGCATGAAAATGATTTTTATATATGATATCTTTCTAATTTATACATTCGATTCCTTTCATGAGATCAATGTTAAAATAACACTTTGAGCCTTTATTCTTTATACATATGCGAACATATTAGTTCATTTCTATACATCAACTCTTTCGCATATAAATTAGTATGTGTGTTTGAACCCATAGGATTCAGTGTTTCGAGAGTATTGACTTGTGAGGAATAGAGTCGAAGCGAATTCTAATTCATGACACTGAAATTGGGTAAAATTAAATTGATACATTTTTGATAAGAAATATGAAAATGCTTTTCGACTAATTATTGTAATAAAATCATGATTGTTTAAAGAGATTAAAATAACTTATGCTTGAGATTTTAATTATGATCTTAAAAGAGATTAAAAAGTATGAGACATTTTTGTGATATGCTGTTTTCTTTTATTCTTAAATTAATTTTTGATTTTGTTGTAATTTTAGTTTTTGATTTGATTCTTTTGATTTTTACATTTAGTTCAATGTTTGTGGGTATCATTACTGAAAACCCTCACGAGACTCAAACTCGTCCACTAGGGCAACCTAAGGGTTTAACGGCTTGTTGCATAGGCTAAATGCAACCGTGTCAATCCACGAAAGTGATTTAGGATAGTTTAATTTTTAGTTTTTATCGCTTCTCTTGCTAAGGGACTAGCAAGAAGCTGGTTGGGGGTTGTGATGAGTGCTCAAAAAGCACTAAAATAACCATGATTTTATGTACATTAATTGATTAAAAATATATATATTTATATGTTTTATCATATATTTATATAAATTTGTCTTTTTTCGGAATCACGGGTATTTTTATTGTTTTTCAGGTATTTTGGCTTAAAAACGCAATTTAAAGACTCAAAGAGGAATACTTGAAGCAATACATCACAAATATATTAATAAATAAGTGGGAAAAGGTCAACAAACATGGAAAAATTGGACAAAATGGGTCGAAAAGGTCAAAAATGTCAAAAGACAAAATCGCGCCTACACAGACAATTTCAAAGGTTCTACCATTGATGAGTGCTCAAAAAGCACTAAAATAACCATGATTTTATGTAAATTAATTGATTAAAAATATATGTAATTATATGTTTTATCATATATTTATATAAATTTGTCTTTTTCGGAATCACCGGTATTTTTATTGTTTTTCAGGTATTTTGGCTTAAAAACCCAATTTAAAGACTCAAAGAGGAATACTTGAAGCAATACATCACAAATATATTAATAAATAAGTGGGAAAAGGTCAACAAATATGGAAAAATTGGACAAAATGGGTCGAACAACCCCCCTCCGCGCGCCCAACGCGTTTTTGCCCCATTTTCCACGTGCAGCCGCCCCTATGACGTCATGCTGACGTTATTGATGACCTCAGCATTTCCATTACACGTTTTTTAATTTTTTAATATTTTTTTTAACATTTTTTTACTCATTTTTTCTCTCCATCCTCACCTATAAATACCCCCCTTCCCTTCACTTCAAAACACACCTAAAAACACACTTCTCTCTTCTTTCTTTCTCTCCATTTCTTAGTTTTTAGTTTTTTTTAGTTTTTCTTATGTTTTAGCTAGTTTCTCTTAGTTTTTGAGTTCTTCCCTTTTTGGGAAGAACTAGTTATGTTTTTTTTGTAATTTATTAGCTTTTTGATTCAATAAATGGAAGTACAAATTCCGCTTGGAGGTTTTCTAGCAACGGGAATGGAATCGAAGTACTGTAAGGATTTTATTTTCTTTGCAGTTATTTGTTATGCTTTATTCTTACATGTTATATTTAATTTGTCTGTGATTAAATTTAACTATGCTAGCTGTTTGTAAACATGATATAATAATAACGTTGTTATGCTTGCGAAATATTAAATAGGTAAAAATCTCTAAAATGAATTGATTTTATTTTTATTCAAGATTTTATATTAAGAATGTTAGAGAGAAATATATTATTTTTCATTACAAACTTAAATCTGAAAATTAGATTTTAAGGTTTAGTTATCCGGTCTGATTTAGAGTAGTGCTCTTTTATTTGTTGGTACAATCGCCTGGTAGTTAGAGTGAAGCTCTATTTCAAAAGTTTTTATAAGAATTATTATCTGAAAAGGTATTGACAACATGTTTTCAATAGTAGTTTTAAAACTTGAAAGTTAGTACTCGGATAACTAAATTCTTAGGTTTAATTTGGACACCTTGAATAAAGTTTAAACTGTCTAACCCCACCAAAGGTGGCATTTAAATGGTTCATTTTCAATCTCTTAGAAAAATGAATTAATTTAATTAACCAAATTAGTTATCAACCCCACCCATAGGTGTTAATTGATTTGTTTAGTTAACAAAGAATATCTAACCCCACCAAAGGTGGTATTTATATAAAAAAGAGAGAATCGATAAAATATCAATTTATATCTTTAATAACCTAGATAATATGAGCAAGCATAATTAATTTAGTTATTATGCCCATAAATACTCCACTAATATAAATGATAATATTTGAATGAATATTTATTGAATCTGTATTTATATTTATTTTTAGATAAATATTTATTGAATTTGTATCTATGTTTATTTTTATGTTATTAGATTATATATAATTAATCTGTATATATGTTTATTTTATGTTATTAGATTAGGAACACAAAAACCAAACTATCGTGACCGGATGTTTAAGATTTAATTTCGTTTTTAAAAGTTTGAATAATAAATTAAAAACCACATACATTCCTTCCTTAGATCGACCTTGAGAGTATACTTATCATTTTCTACGAAATGATTCGTGCACTTGCGAGAGTTTTATAAATATAAAACCAAAGTATTTACGAGAATCGGCGATGTCGGTTTTCGTTCATCACCTACATACATGAGTACGTAAACATCCATAAAGCAAACAGTCTAAATTTTAAAGACATACGAATGGAGAAATTAAATCATTATAAATATTACCATAAAAAAGAGATTACCACAACAACATCCAAGTGATATAATAATAACCTTATCCCTTTGAATTTATATTAGCACTTTATTAATCTTTTGTCTATAAATATGAAGCTATTTGGAATCAAGCTGTATTTTTAATGCTATAATGAGCTCCAAATATGAAAGCAAGTGTAACTCTGATTTGTTACTTCGCTTGTATGAGTTTTAGTGCCCTTAAACATATGGAACAATTTTGTAATACGTTTATGGGAACCAAAACTCATACAAACCAAGTAACAAAATAGGAGTTACACCTAACTTCATATTTATAGCTCATTATAGCATTAAAATACAAGTAGAGATTCCAGATAGCTTTATATTTATAGACAAATGATTAATAAATTGCTACCATGATGTTTTCATAAAGAAAGTAGGCAAGAGAGATGAGATGAAGTTTGGGAAAAAAAACAGGTCCATATTCGAACATCTTTATTATTCAATAGTAAAATTAATAAAATTATTAATATTCGTTTGTACATACCATAACTTTATGCCATATAAGCTTATGAGTTTTTTTAAGGGAAATGCCCGTAAACTTGTTCCACAACTTCCATGCCCTATCAAGGTTTAAAACGGTTAGTTTTTTATTAAATATATAAAGAATAATAGAAGAAAAATAGCTAGCTATAACTCTTACATTTCAACAACTGCTTTTGTATCTTTACTCAATTCTATGGAAGCTGAGTCATAGTACCAAGCATGATTATTGAACATATCAAGGATTACTAACATCCAATGATCTTGGCCTTGTTCAGACCTTAGTGGCCAATGGATTATCAACTTTTGATTTTTGTTAAGCGTTAATGCCCTATCAAATAATTGTTTAGCTCTGATGCTAACATCCTTCTCTTGATATTGATTGACATATGAAGAATCATAGAACATTGTTAAATGTGATGATTGATTATGTTGAAGTTGATTATAACACGCCCTATATAAAAGAAATATATATAAGTAATTAGATAATATAAATATAATTATATATGTTCTACATAAATGAAAGAAATTTACTGATTGAAGACTCACCTTGTCCACACTTGAATTATACTTAAATCGATCATTTGATATTCTAATAACTACAATATGCACTCAATCAATATATAAGTTTGGCCGAGGTCTACACCATAAATTTCTATGGGAAGTGGCATAGTCCATCCATCATTTATGTTGGATGCCCTCACAATAATAGTCATCAAAGCCCCAAGATTTTTGTTGATGTTTAAAGCATAATCATAACTATACTTTTTCCAAGGCTTCTTCTTGAATGACTTAGTGAGAGATGATTGGCCACTAGACATAGATTTAGCAGGAGATACTTGCTTCGTATCTCTTAAATGTGCCGCATTTAAGAGTTTTGGTATAATAAACTAAAGAAAAAGTATTATGTATGTTAGTAACAATAAAAGATATAATAAAATAATAGTAGTAAACAAGTGTTATCTTTTAAGTTAAAAAATAGTACCATGTCAAAATTTAGAATAACTTGAATCGACGGCCAAGCCACATACTGTCCAACCGCCTCTTGGACTGTGGTAGCATCAGAAGGCACAGGTAGTGGACAATCATAGAGAAATGATTGATCAATTACTATCCTCCAATGATTAGGCAAATTTTGATTATGAATCATCGGATCATCACTCAATTGTTGTATCATTCGAATAGCAACAAAGTCCATTGATGAAGGATGTTTCAACAAACATTTCATATTCTGTAAAACATTTAAGTGTTATATATAATAAATAAAACATATAATAAGAAATAAAAATAATAGATTATTTACACCAGAAATTAAAATCTTATCACATATAATTCATCAAATAGAGGAGGACTACCATGTGGGGTAGCTATTGCATATACATTCTCACCAAAATGTTCATCGTGATGTGATTGATGGTAAGAATTTGAAAAATGCATTAGAGAAAATGAACCACTATTGGATTGCATATGCATTCTTGGCATATACGGAGGACCAATAGGATGACTATATCTCATACTGGATATAGTTTAAGCGCTATGATATTGCATGGGTGGCATGCCTAGCATGGATGGTGGCCTGCCTATCATGGATGCTGGCATGCCTGGCATGGATGGTTGCATGCTAGGCCAATATGGCATGCCCTGATTGTAGAATGATGTCATGCCCGACATGTGTTGTGATTGATATTCTTTTATAGTGGCAATCTCACTTAACATTAAGGCCTTAAAGGAGTTGAGTTCTTCTTCAATTTTAGTGTACTTCTCCTTACTGACCGTCTAAGGCTTTTATTTCGGAATGTTAAAATACTCCATATAACCATTATATTGGCTATCTCCCCTAACATGACCAAGATGTTCACGTCCGAATTCATGATAAAGAGCATCTCTCCCAGGCTTTTCGATTATTTCACCCTTGGATATTTGTTCTTGAATAACTCTCTACAAATAATAAAGCACACAAACATATCATCCATTATTACATCAATTATTAAAAATCATATGGACTTTGTGTCAACCAAAATTACTAACCAACTTATTTAGTTGTTCTTCTCCTTACTTAGTCATCGGTCTTGACTTCTTCGTTTTGGGAATCTTTGTTTCTATGTACAATTTAGTTCGGGTAACCGATTTACCCAATTCAGCTTCCTACATAAATTATGAAAAATTTATTAACCATGACATACAATTAAATTGAGGAAAATAAATATAAAAATACTTATAAATTCACACAAATTAATAATACCATTCTATATCTAACTTCAAGATTTAAAGACCTCTCAGTACGGTTAGGAAGAATGTTATGCATTTGTATATTCTAATGTTCTTCCCTAATAATTTGAAATTCATCTGTATGTCTATAATCCACGAAATCTTTTCAAACTTGAGGTGTAATACAAGGGTATCCTTCGAGGATTTTGTAGAGCTCTACTTCATCAAGTGGTTCCAAATATGGAAACACATAATTTCTTGCCAATCTGGAAGTCTTGTATTCCTTCCACGCCTTATTTGCAATCTTATAATACTTGCTCTTCCAAGTGTCATCGACTTTGTAACAATTCTATTAAAACACACTACAAAAGATTGGATATAATACAAAAAAAGATATAATATATGTAATTGATTATAAAATATAAGAGACTTACATAATTGGTTATCCATATTTTGAACTTTTCATTTTTGTCAACCTGAGACTAATCATTTATATTGATTGGTATACTGGACTTTACAAGTCTACCAATAGAGGATTTCAATTGTTGGCCATTTTCCTCTATTGGATTACCAATAGTATAAAATAGAATGGGTACTCTATCATCTGGGTTAAGTGGAGCATCAGGTATATTCGCCCAACCCCTTCTTTTTAAATGCCCCAATGGATCATTTGGATCTACAAGCTCTGGTACCCAAGGATCCATGAAATATCTGCAAACAATGAAGAAATATAAATTAATTAACAATTTGAGGAACATACATATATATAAGAGTTATTACAACAATATAGAACATACGTTATGTTTAATCGGGTTGTTGATCGTATACATACTAATATTTGTTAATTTATCAAGCATAGGGTCATCATCTTCTAAAACATCACAATGGTAAAACTCTTTTTGTGGAGGCGTTAACACAATAAACCATCTCGATTCTTTACACATTGGACAATCATCTAGTGTCTCATATTCTTTTCCATAAACAATGTAATCATTTGGACAAGTATGAATCTTATGTTATTCCATGCCAAATCGACTAAGAGATTTCTTAACTTCATATATTGAAGATGACAATTCAATACCTTCAGAAAACATATCGACTAGTAAATTTAGTAATTTTGTGAATCCCTTGTCAGAAAAACCATGTTTTGTCTTCACATTGTACAAATGAACCAATCCTAAAATTTTAGTGTATTTTTTGCATTTTGGATATAATGATTTTTCGGCATCTTTTAGAAGTTTTTTAAAGGTTTTGGGATCATCCTCACGTAGTTCATCTTCAACACCATGAAATATATTTTATGTCTGTACAATAAGATAAGATGTATGTAATCCACTCACATTCTTATTTATCTCTTCCCCATGAGGATTATCAATATTTTCTCCATGATAATACCAACGTTTATAGCTCAAAAGAATACCACTACAGATAAGGTGATACTTAACCTCGTCAAATTCATGAAATCGCTCATTTTTACATTTAACACATGGGTATAGAATCATACTAATTTCAGTATTACTATTTCTACAAGCAAATTCCATGAAACTTTCAACTCCAAAAATGTAATCCTACTCAATTCTACACCTTGACATCCAAGATTTGTCCATTTTCTATTAATGACATTAATTAAGCATATTAATTATGTATCAAATCAATATATTTCAAGTATTATTATATATAAATATCCTAATTATTAGAATATATACCAAAACATACATAATACAAAATATTTATCATTTTAATCATTTTACAGATGGATTACTTTTACTTAATAAAATATAATTATTTATATGTAAATAAATTTATCCACGTACTGTAAATATTATAGTCTCTCAAACCCATAACATGTAGCTATTATTTCAACAGAAAATAAGCCAAACATATAATAACAAGCATAATACAAAACATACATAAATAAAAAATTTATACAAAAAATAAAGCAAACTGAATAATCAGTGTGTAGGATTAATAGAAATACTTAAAAAAGTACATGAAGTGACTAAATGAAGGAAATGAAGAATAAATGGGTGTTTTGTAAGTGAGAATAAGTGAGAAAATGGATATAAAAAATTTGAGTATTTCCCTAAAAAAAAATAGGGGATCTGAAAGATAATGAAAAGAGGAATATAACCCACAAAACGACGTTGGAAATGGTGGTCAGAGCTGACCGGAAAATGAGAAAGAGTGGAGGGTGAGTTTGGTTTTGGGCAAAGGGGGTTGCTGAAAAAAATGAAATTTGGAATTCTGCTGGTGAAGAAGAGAGAAGAGAAAGAGAAACGGTAAAAAAAACCATTGTAGCTAAAAAATATTCAATTGTAATTAAACTACATTTTTTAATAAAAAAATACATGTTGGACGTAGCATCGGTTGATGTGGTGAACTGATGCTACACATGTGTGTAGCATCTGTTCATCACGTCAATAGACGCTACTTCCTACATGTTGCGTAGTTTGACACATCAACCGATGCAATGTCCTATGTGGATAGCGTCGATTCTACACCGAATTGACTTTAAATTCTTTATAAGTCATTTTTTTCCAAAAACTAACTTTACATATTGACTTAAATACCCATTTTTGTAGTAGTGCATTTTATTTTTGGATTGGTTAGAAATCTATAGGGAAACCAAAGATTAACCTCTCCATATACAAAAACATCAAAATATTCTACTAAGATTAATTCTAAACCAGTTAGCATAGTAGAAACATTACCATATCACATTGTTAGTCCTACCTAAGTTAGCATAGTTGAATCATCATCAGTAGTTAACTTTGAACCAGTTATCTTAGTATCACCAGTTGACTTAGTCAAATTATTAACAGTCCCAGTAGATGACCTTAAACCAGTTATCTTAGAAGACTCAAAACATGAACCTATAGTTAATCCTATAGTTCCAGTTAAAATTGACCCTAAACCAATCAAATATATAGCCATAGTTCCTGAACCTATAGCTATAGTTCCACAGACCAAAACCTTTTCGGATATTAGTACTGAAGAAATCACAATAGAAGACTTTGACAGATTATTAGATTAAACTGATAGTTCAACAACTATCATAAACAAAAATCATCCATTCATAGAAATCAGTGCTAAAGAAATCATAGAAGATGATTTCGATAATTTACTAGATGATGACTATGATTTTTATAAATCAAAACCTTTTGAACCAATTAATTCGATTAACATGGTTAACATCAAAAATAATTTACCCATATGGGAAACTCCAGATGGTTCAATTGAAGCTGAACATCCTCCATTAAGACCTATCACCTTTCCTTACCAGGATAGTCAAGTAGAAGCCTTTCCTCTTAAGATCCCTCAAAAGAACCAGATGGTCAACCTCAAAAACATAGTTACTCAAAATACCTTTACCAATATCATCCTAAGTACCTTAGGTAAACAACTTACTAGGATAGAGAAAAGTCATAAGATTGATCTTCCCTCTACCTCCTACCAAGCCATAGATAGTAAAGTTAAAAATCCTATATTCAAACCCTTCCAAGAATCCAAATCAACCCATGAAGAAATATCATCAAAGTTTGAAAAATTTTAAAATTGGAACAATACCTTTAGGTCCCAATTAGAAGACCAATCCTTAAACACAAAACCAGGAATAGTTGTACCTGAGTCACTAGTGACTTCAGAATCAACCCCAAAACCAGTATAGGATCTTAGTGTTCTTAGAAGTATTGCATCTGAGGATAGTTCCCAGGAAACCCTTTCGGAACCAACTCCTCAAATCCAAAAACTAGCTTGGCAAGAACCTAGCACAGTTAGGTACCCACATACCATAGGTACCCAACCTAGTCAGGTTATCCAACCTAAATATAATGCATCTTTTATTTATGTTTGGAACATAGATGGAATGACAGATCAAAAGATGTTAAATATCTTATAGAAATGACAATGGCATCAAATGCTTATAAAACTCAAATTGGCACAACTGATAAAATAGTTGTTGAATTATTAATAGCTGGCTTCTCAGGCCAACTAAAAGGATGGTGGGATCATCATCTTTCAAAACAACAATAGTCAGATATTTACAATGAGATATTGATTGATGAGTATGGTATACCCATACTTGATTTACAAGGAGCTCCTATACAGGATGCAGTCTCCATATTACTCTTTACCATATCACATCATTTTATGGGAGATCCATCCCATCTAAAAGATAAAAACACTGATCTTATTTCCAACATAAAATGTAGGAAGATGAGTGATTTTCAAAATTATAAAACTACATTCCTATCTAGAGTTATGTTAAGAGATGACTCTATTAAACCATTTTGGAAGGAGAAATTCCTAGTAGGACTTCCTCCCCTCTTAGGTGAGAAAACCAGAAACAAGATACGTGAAACTTATGGGAATCATATCATCCCATATGATCAATTAACCTATGGTGAATTGATCAGTTTTGCTCAAAAATAGGGTCTTCAAATATGTCAAGATTTGAAAATCCAAAAACAAATGAAATTGGAGCTGAAAATCTCCAAGAGAGAAATTGGATCATTCTGCAATCAGTTTGATGGAAACTTCTCTATTGACAAAACCTGCTAAGGAATTTGCAGTAAAAATATTTCAAAACCTTATAAGAAATCTCATAAAACTTATAAGACATTTTCAAAACTCAGAAAACCCATATTTAGCAATTCAAAAATTATTTGGAAAAGGATTATTTTACAACCCTTTTTCCAATTTAAAAACTCCACAATACTATCAAAGTATTTTGGAAATCATTAGTAGTGTTTAATTAAAACACTTCCATTATCCCAACTCACTAGAAGTGCAATTTTCTACTACCAAACTTTACATAAACATATCTCCAATAGATTGGGGAAATGATCTATCAAAACCATTGACTTTTCCAATCAGTATTACATCCTCCATTCCACATTGTACAATGTACAATTATTGGGATTATTACCAATCATGGTTTAATGCATTCCTCATCCAAAACAAAGATAACCAACATTCTTGGTTATATTTCTTTGTTAACAAATCTATTAATCCATCCTGATTTCCATCTTCTTTTTCTAAGTGGTGGAAATTATTTGAAAACCTTTGTTCCATTCTTATTTCCCCTATGAAAGAAAGTTATGAATCTTTCCAGAAGCATTACAAACCATTATCAGAGGAAGCTAGATTCCCTCCTTTATGCATATTTTGTTCAAAATTTTACCTTCCTTGGGGATGTCAATAGGTCTTAAAACCTGTTACATCAGAGGTAATTACCATCACACGTTCTTTTCAGATCAAATGGTGGTCATCATTTACGATCCCCAAAACATTATTGCTACCAACTATTGACAAATGGCTTCTACAAAAGGGTCATAGAGAACCCCAAGTCAAGGAAATTCAAGAATCTTCACTTTTATTAGCATAAAAGGCACATACAAGTGCCTTAATATTTCAAGCAAAAACCCAAGAAGAACTCTTGGAAATAATTAAAAAACTATCATCCTTTGGAAAAAATTCATATGTTCAAAAAGAAGAACCTAATTCAGATGAAACTCAATCACCCGATAGAACAGTCTCTCCTTTATCAAAAGCATTAGTACGCCTACGAGTCCAATTTTATTATTTTGGACCTAAGTGTCCATTTATTTATGATTGGGCCTGCGTGTCCATTTCCTTATGGGCCTACTAACCCATTTACTGCTTATTTTAGGCCTACATGTCCATTTGTTATTAAATAGTTAAAAGCCCAATTAATTTGAATAGGCCTATACAACTGCCCATCATCAATAGGTCCATTCAATGGCCCATAAAGTATTCAAAAGACAATACTATTGTTTTCACACTAGAAGACAAAATAGAAAATGGTGCCAACAAGGCACTATTCAATTCCCCCCAATAGTGCCAACAACGTACTATTCAAATACCTGTCTGGAATGATGAAACATTTACTGTTCAACACAGTATTCAACTCCAAACAGTATCAAGTGGTAGAAAAGACATTATTCATAGACTAGTAACTGCATCTCCATACAATACATCTCTCGGCTGTATAAGAAGACTTCATTTTTCAAAAGAGGGATCGCTTCCATTACGTTCTCATATTCTCTCAAACTCTCAACCTCTTTGATATTGTGTTTTCTTTGTAACCTTTTATTTATTTATTTATAAGTAAGTTTAATTAAGTTTTTGTTTGTTTATTTTTTAAACCTTTGTTTATCTATAAATTAATATGGCCGGCTAAGCCGCCTAATCTATCAATATAATATGTTTGTTTGATAAGCATGTGTTCTTAATTTTTTTATTACCTCTACTATCAGCTCCCTGGATCCTTGGTGCACTTATGGGCATTTCTATAAATGAAAAAATTAATATAAATTGGAAATAATTAGAATTTAAAAATTTTAAATTACCCAATAATAAGCATGAAACGTTTTTCAAATTATATTAACCATTTGAAATATTTAGTTGGATCAAGAAGGCTTGATAACCTTCCTATGATCTCTACTATTAGTGCAAACTTACGAAAGACCAATTGGAGCCTCATGATATCATTAAATATCCTCTCAGTAGAGGGTGCTTGATTGGATTTATTCGTAATCATGACTTCCTATATAGATACAAAAACACTATGGAAGCCAATCGGTGACTCCAAGAGAAAGCGGTCCTTGAAATAACTAATGGGATCAAAAGTAGTAGGCTATACTAAACAAGTATAATTAAGGAGTTAGTTGGACTAAGGTGTGTGTACCTAAGGACAGGGCTTAATGATTCACAATACAAAACTTCTCTTTCTTAACTCCTTCCTTAAAGTTAGTAGCATAGGGGACAGAACTAAGGGAGGCCAAAATTTAGTAGTTATAAATAATATACAAATATAGGAATATTGGATAGTTTCATTTATTGAGAAAGTTTTGTTTAATTGGAAGACTTAATGATCGATAGAGAGCCAACATTTAATTTTGCAATTAGTTGGATAATTTCTATTGTAGTAACATATTTAAGGCTTATGAGTGTTGGTGATATTCATGGACAAAAAATCTAAATGTAGTTTAAGTTTCTAGGTGTGTTTTTCAAGAATATTTTAAAGCCAAAGAAACTATCGAGCTCTAACTGAACACATCTCAGCTAAAACTTTGTCCTTATGCACGTTAGATTTCATATTAGACATATAGGAACATTTTCATTTAGGTTACTTGATCGATCAAGTAATGTCTTGATCGATCGAGGCATGTAAATCGATCAAGAATTAATCTACCTTGATTATAAAAATCCTTGAATTAGTTTTTAAATGAGGTAGATCAATCAAATTTTAATTCTCTATCGATCAAGAATCAATCTCATTTGATCTACCTAGTCTAAGGATTTATTTTTCAATGCCCTAGATTGATCAAGAATTGACTAGATCAATCTATTATCTTTTGATTATTGTTTATATCAATTAAACATGGTTTCAATGGATTGACATTTGTGGTTCGATTGATCCAACTAAACTTAGATAGATCGAGCGGCTAGGGTTTCAACTTTAACATAAATTTTACTTGAGCCAAATTGTTTTATTACTATATTTTCCTTACTTTCTAAAGATATTTTAAATGATTTTATGGTTAGCGTAGGAATAGTATTTTGACCTAGGGATTTAACATATTCTATTTAAACAAACCTAAGTATACAATTTTCTCAACCATAATTGAATCAATTTTTGCAACTTATGCTTTCTATCTAAATATATTTTGCAAAAAGCTTTCCGTTAGAATTATTTAGTTAGTTAATATATCAAACATTTTATGGTTGTGTTTGATTGATTAACAAGTCTAAAATATTTGTGTTATTGTGCTTAAACATCTAT
The DNA here is from genome assembly GCA_033030585.1 of Hippophae rhamnoides. NCBI lineage: Eukaryota > Viridiplantae > Streptophyta > Magnoliopsida > Rosales > Elaeagnaceae > Hippophae > Hippophae rhamnoides. Next base: position 33,533,389 of record CM065435.1, on the reverse strand, counting down.
TTTAGGATTACTAGTGATTTTTTTATTTATCTACTATTTTGTTAGATCATGTAGCTAGAATTTTTCATTGTTTAACTCCCTCTAGGACACACTGCACTTGTGTTTATGTGTTAACATTTTAAGTGCAAACTGAACAAGTTTGATAACTCGTGTGAGTGAAGTTAAACGAAATGTTGGTTTAGATCCAAACACCTTACTCGTGAATACTATGAAAGAAAGAAAGCGTTTTGTAAGTAATTTAATTAGGGCCATTGTAGTCTCTTTTGGAGAACATAAAAACATGCTAGTATACACGATCACAAGTAATAAAATTTGATAAGTTATCTTTCCCACTGAGATTTGTTACTATTATTCGTCAAGTACTTCGGATGCTAGGTACTAAGTTTGAAATTTTTAGGATGGAGGAATCTGAAAGATTTTCTGAGATTTATATTTTATGTGATATTGTTAAATCTTCTACTAATATTGGTGAGAAAATTAAGGAATTCAAGTTGGTAAGAAAAATATTGTGCTCTTTTCCAAATTACCTATGCCATAATCACCATCATATATGAAAGCAAATATGTGCACACCATTAAAATTGAGGAGCTAGTTGGTTCACTTCTCAATTTTAAGATAAGTTTTCGAACTCTCACAAAGGATAAAGGTGTTGCTTTCAAAACTACAATGATTGAAGAATTTGACAATGATAATAAAGAATTGGTATTTATAGCCAGAAGATTGAATAAAATATTCAACAAAAAGAATCCTCAAAGAAAAGGACAATCAAGTCATCAAAAAGGATCAAAATATGAAAGAGATCAAATTTGTGAGTTCTCATGGTAAGAAATCTAAACCCACTAGACCTCAATGTTTTGAATGTATGTGTTATGGTCGCTTTGTAATAGATTGTAAAAAGAAGAAAAAAACTAGAAGAGCTTTCAATGGTACACTTATAGACTTTGAAAGTGACACTGACAATCTAGTTGAATTAGAAAAAATAGTGACACCAACTTTCTGGCATTTACTACAAAAATTGATGGACAATTCAGTAAGTCTGATATTTATTCAAACAATTAGAAAAGTGACTCTAAATTTTTACTTAATAAATTTAATGTCCCTAGTATTGATGAATTGTTCATAGATTTAGTAGGATGCAAAAAGGAAATTGATAGGTTGCTTATAGAAGTAACTAGACTTAACAAAAAACTAAAATCCTTGAATAAACTCTTCAATACTTGAAAGGAAAAACTTGATTTTCCTAAGCGTAGTAAAAATTTGAATTCAAGTCTTGTAGGTTCAAAATAGAAAAACTAAATCTAGTGTAGAAACTTGAACATTTTAAAGAAGTTATAAAAAGGCTAACAATTGGAAGGAAATGTTCAAAAGGTTCTAAATTATGGAAAGCCTACTAAAGACAAGATAGAGCTAGGATATGTAAATGAGCAAACTATGCCATCTTCATCAAAATCAAATGAGTTTGCAAAACCTTCAAACATGTTCTCACATGATACACCTTCAGTATCAAGAACTGATTTGGTAAGGCCTTCTAACATACTTCTACTATCACTTATTATACTTAAAGAAAAGTTGCACTAGTAATGGAAGAACATGTTAAATCTGTGTCAATCTGTTTGTCACAACTATGGTAAAAAAGTTCATATCAAACCTAATTGTAGATTTCTTGCGACACCTTCCTATTTTAACAATGTCTTTTATGCTCGATATTATAGAATTCATTTTCATCATCCTTACATGAATGTTTCTTTTCAACCAATGATGAATATGAAAAATAAAATCAAAAATAAGGTGAAATCCAAGAAATGACAAAGATAAATAAGTCAATTTAATCCCAACACAAAGATGTTAAAAAACCAAAATTCAAGAAAATTTTTGTCAGTTAAAATATCAAAATTCAAGAAAATTTGTGTTAGGAAAGATTAATTTTTTTGGTTAACTAAATGTATCTCTTCTTCACCTAGGTATTTTTTATAGAATGCTTAATTGATCCTCGATGAAAATGTTAGTTTGATTTGTTCTATTTCTTATTTTTATTTGATTGTTGTTTAGTTTTCTATCTTTTAATATTTGTTTTAGATTATTTAATTTTTTTTATCCTTTTAAAAAAGAGGGAGTATTTTTTTTAAAGAAGTAGAATTGTTCTAACATTGAAATAAATTTCAAATATTATTTTGGAATCACAAAAATAAATTAATAATTTTCTATAACATGATTTATTCTGATTGATTCTTCATTGAGTATTTGAGTATCTTGTTTTGTACATTTATATTTTTCCTTCCATCTAGTGATCGATATTAACAAGAACTAACTCACACACTGGATACATATGTATGTATGCCATGCTTGAAGTTTATAATTGATTATGTTATATTTTAGGGTTTAAGATAACCTTGATTGTTTAAATCATTTTTGATCTCTATCTTTCACTTTATAAGGTATTTCTGTAGAGAGACACTTAGTTTTTAGAGGGCTACCTATTATGATGTATGAAGTTAAGGTAGTGAGGGGTGAAGACTACCTCATAACTAGTGTAAATATCATTGTACTAGGTATATTGGGTCGCACAAATTTCCTTCAAAACAATAATATGATAAAGGAAATACAAAATATAAAATAAATTATATTCACAAAAAGAAAGAATCAAAAATGGTTATATGAAAAGAGAAATAAATAACCAATCACTCACACACAAAATGTTTGGAAAAAATTATTATAGGGAAGTCAAACCAAAAAGTTAATTAACTTCTCTCTTAGTATGTAAAATTTTATTATGTATATATATATATACATACATACAAATATTGATATATTCTTTGTCTGATATTTTCAACTTTTTATTTTTATTGTTTATTTTTGGAGAGTTTATGTGAAACAATTGAGTGGATGTAGGACTTGGGACGAGTATTTGAAATTTTCAAAAATTATGAATGTTAATCAGTCTACAACGAACTAGATTGATGGAAATGTGAATGTCAATCAATCGAACAGTTTCATTTTATATAATCTTTTTCTTTTTCCCTCGACCTCCACAAACCCAAACCTCTCTTCTCATGGCCTCCACATGCTTTTCACTAAAAAAATTCACTAAAATCCACTTATTTTTTTTCCTATTTCAATTAGAGTTGACTATAATTCACTTTTCTAGGATCAATCTCTACAAAAAAAGCATCACATTCAAGCAAAAATCACTTCAACCCTTTTTCTCTATTTTCTTTCATTTTCTCTCCTAACAAGAACATTTTTTGATTTAAAAGTTGTCATATATCTCCATTCTTTGCCACAACAATAGTTCACCAACCTCTATTCCTCATTTTTTAAAATCTTGATCAGCTTGAGAATTTTCATTTGAAGGGGAATTTTGGTCTTTTTCTGGATTTGTGCTTGGTTTCCAAATGGCAGCTAGATAATGTGAACTCTTTCATGGTGATCCTGCTCCAATTTCATCTCAATGGTGGCATGATTTTTTTTAAATGATGTATCAAATTACTTTTTCTTGACATCCAATTTTACTTGAACATGGAATAACATATATTAAGTTTTATGAAATAGGAATCACTCAAGGGATTAAGGCTCTAAGGTGGAAATTTCAGTTCTCACCTTCCAAATTATATTATGATACCCTACTTTGTGAATTTTATGATAATATTGAACCAAAAATCCATCACGTTGAGACAATGAGTTTTAGGGTATTTGTCTAAAATAGAACTTTTGACATCTCGGTCCAAAGAATAAACACCTTTTTATCTATCTCAAACACTAGAGATTCTCAATTTGACTTAGAACAGTATAACAGATCTACTGAGGTGTTGTTAAGTAAACTTTTTACTTCACTTAATGTTGGTTTTAGTGCTAAACAATTGTATATCATGGGTGAATTCACTCCCTTCTATTGGGTTTTGAACAAGATGGTATGTTTCAATCTTTTGCCATGCAAGAATTTCTGTGAGATTAGGTACCTACATGCTAAGATATTGTATTGTATTGGTAAAGGAATTTCTTTCAATATATGTGCACTTATTCAAGATGAAATTATAAACCATTCTCAAGTATAAACATAATCATTGGACTCTCTTATGGTAGCCTCATCACATAATTATTCTAGCAATGGGTGTGCAACCAATAAAGGATTTAGATTCCATTCATTTGATGGGTCATCTTCCCAAACCTTAAATAGATAGGGGCTCGTTAATGTTGGTACCAGCAAAGGAGCAACTATTGAAATTGGAACTAGTGGTTATGCAGTAGATGACATTTTTTGGGATGAGGATATGGAAAATATGCCTACTTCAAAATCTTATCATCTTGACTTTTTTAAAATGAAATGCGTACAAGAATGGAAGCACTATCACCCAAAGTGGGTGGTATGGAACAAAGAATAATTACCATGGATGAATGAAAAAAGGTAATATATTTCATGATCAAGGATATCCACTCACAGTACATGTTTTAACCTCTAGGATAATGATTTATCTTTATCTTATTTTGTTGTTTTTTACAATTTTATTGGTTATTTGGAAGTCATTTTTTTGGATTTTCATGTTTTGAAGTGTATTTGATATTTGTTTGCTACTGTACATGGATCAAATAAATCAATACACTATATTTGCTTCACATGCTAGTTTGTAATTCATATATATGTTGTTTACTTTTTGAATTTACTTTTAGATTTCACATTCATCTTAAATGAAAATGCAACATGAATGCTTGTACTTATTTTGAGTTGTCTATTCATATGATGAAAATGGGGAGAAAATTGAAACATTAATTGAAAAAACTACAAAAAGTGAAGAGCTAATTTAGGGGAGAATTGCTTTGAAAATATTTTTAGAGATATTACACATAGAGCGAGCATACTTAAATTTTGATGATTACTCACTCTTGCTATATAAACTAAACTAACAAATAATGAGTCTTTCGGGATAAGTTACATGTTTTTTTGTGTTTATATTTTTAGTGTACGCATGAGTTGTCAAGATTCAAGTGAAATGGTTTCACTACATCATCGAATTACTATGATATGTGAAATAATCCTATGAGCATTATGTAGTGAGATAGAGGTTTTATCATATAAATATGCCAGAGACAGGGGGGGTTATAAGGCTTATGAGTGCTAGCGATATTCGTGGATAAAATATCTAAATGTAATTTTAGTTTCTAGATGGATCTTTCAAGAATATTTTCTAGTTGAAAAAAATCTCGTGCTCTAAACAAACACATCTTAGGTATACCTCTATTTTTATACACGTTAGATCTCATATTAGACACATAGGAACATTTTGCATTTAGATTACTATCAATCAAGAATTGATCTACCCTAAATAAAAAAAACATTTGAGGTAGATCGATCAAAGTTTAATGGTCAATCAATCAAGGAATAGATCAATCGAGAATTAATCAAGGACTTGATTAATCAAGAATCAATTAAGGACTAGATCAATCAAGAATAAATGAAGGACTAGATCAATTAAGAATCGATCTCATTTTATCTACCTGCTCTCGTGATTTATTTTTTAATACCATAGATTGATCCAACAATTAGGGTTTCAACTTTAGCCTAACTTTTACATTAGCCAAATTATTTTATTACTATATTGTCCTTACTTTTTAAAGCTCTTTTAAATGATTTTATGAATATAATTGGAATAGGACTTTAACCTAGGGCTTCAACATATTATATTTAAACAAACCAAAGCATAGAGTTTTCTCAACCATAATTGAATCAACTTTTACAACTTATGCTTTATGTCTAAATTTGTTTTGCAAAAACCTTTTTGTTAGGTTTCTTTCATTAGTTAATCTATCAAAAATTTTGTAGTTGTGTTTGATTGATTGAAAAGCCTACAAAATTTGTTTTATTATTCTTAAACATCTATTCATGGATTGTTTGTGACTTTTGATTTATCTGCTATTTTGTTAAATAACCTAACTAGTGTTTTTCATTATTTAATTCACTCTAGGATACACACTACACTTTTGTTTATGTACTAACATTTCAGGGTCTAACTAAACCGAGTCGATGACTCGTGTAACTCAACTTAATCGAAATGTTGGTCTAGATCTAAACACTTTACTTGTGGAGACTATGAAAAAAAGAAGGATGCCTATAAATGGGTTACTTAAGGCATTACCTTGGTGGTTAGTTCAAGTCCTAGCCTTATAATCAAACATTATTTCCATAGTGGATAGTTAGATGGCCCAGTAGACTGATGGTTTTTCTCTTAAGTCATTGTTGTGACCTAGGTTGTTTCCACCTAAAATTCTCTTGTGCGATTTATCTTTCTGCTTTATTTTATTTTACACGTGATTGCATATCTTTTTATTTTGCAAAATTTTAGTTTAGCATATTTCTACTAATTATCTATGTACCTCTCTAGCTAATTAGATCTATAACATAAAAACTTTCACATATATATTTATATTTCATGCATTCATGCATAATTTATTATTATGAAATAATAGCTAGGATAATCATGTCAATTAAATTTTCTATATTTATCATTTCAACATTAACTTAAATCCAATTTTAACGCCTTTTGGGAATGAGAAATTGACGGGTAAAAATTAGAACAAGTGAAAATCCAATTTAAAACCTCCTTTTTGTGACCATAAAATTTCTTAATCATCTTATAGAGAAATATCCTCCAAAATGCAATTCATAGTGCACGAAATGCAAATGATCATTGGATCAGATCCAACTAAATTGTTCACTGCTATATGCTATTGTTGGGTTAGTTTTCTAAACCCCTCTTAGATGTTGGGTAGTTTTTTAAACCCTTCACTTGTTCATCTCAATTTTCATGATTGAGTTCACACACATTTTGGAGATTAAGATGAGTTTTTCTACTTGTATTTCAGCTTCTTATTACATCAATTTATAGGAAACAAACTGCTGAAATTTCAATAGTTTTATAGAATTTCAAGAGTGGAAAACACCACACCTTAAAACTAGAAACTCATGCTCACACCACTTAGGAAAACATGGAATACTCTACTCATGAAAACAAGGAATGCTGAAAACATGGATTGCTTAAAACAATCCTAAAGTTAAGGCAGTAGTAGTAGCTACTTTCAATACCCTCCCTTAAACTGATTTTTCTACTGAAAAAATAGTTTAGAATTTTCTTGATTGATTTTCAACTTTGAGCAATCCTCCCTTGTTCGAGACTGAGGAATGAGCACATTCCAAGCAACTTCCTAAGTTCTCAAAACTAGGTTGCTTGAGAGGTTTGGTTAGAATATCTACTACATGTTTTGAACTTTTGCAATACTTCAACTCAATAACCCCATCTTGATATAAGTCAAGAAGAAAATGATATCTAACATCTATGTGTTTGCTCCTTCCGTGCATTACTGGATTTTTAGACAGTTTGATAGTAGACATGTTATCACAATAGAGTATCATAGGGTTTTCTTGCTTTATTCCTAGGACTTTAAACATTTTCTTCATCCAGATCCCTTGGGAAGAGCTTGATGTTGCTGCCACATACTCAGCTTCAGTAGTTGATAGAGTGACTATAGGTTGCTTCTTTGAGAACCATGAGATAGCTCCTGAGCTTAACATTTAAGCATGGCCTGATGTGCTTTTTCTATCATTTAGATCTTCTGCATAATCACTGTCAGTGTAACCACAGAAGTCTGAGTTATCACCTTTTTTGCATTCAGGTGCAACTCTGTTAGTTTTTCCAGGTATTTATTTATCAGGCTTACACCGTACATAATGTCTGGTCTAGTTGAAGTAAGATACATGAGAATTCCAACGATTTGTTTGAAGATAGTGTTATCAACCTCTCTTCCTCCTTCATCCTTGCTGATTTTTAATCCAGGTTCAACCAGGTTCAACATCTAAAATCTTTCAAGCACCTCCTGTGCATATTTATTTTGGTAAATGAAGTTACTAAAAGAGTTTTGAATTACTTCTATCCCCAAAAAGTAGTGCAGTAGTCCTAGATCTGTCATCTCCAATTCTCTCATCATTGAGTTTTTGTACTCATTCAGCATTTCTTGATTGTTTCTGTATAGATTAGGTCATCAACATAGAGTGACACGATTAGAAGTTTACCTCCACTTCCAGCCTTAGTGTACAATATATGTTCTTAGGGACATTTCCCAAAACCTAACTTGGAAAAATAGGTGTCAATTATGCTGTACCATGCTCGTGGAGCCTACTTTAGGCCAAAGAGTGCTTTCTTAAACTTTAGCACTTTTTCTTCTTTTCTCTTTTTAACAAAACCAGGAGGTTGTTCAACATAAACCTCTTCCTACAATTCTCCATGGAGAAAATCAAACTTTGCATCCATATGTAGAATCTTCCAGGATTTCTTTGCAGCCAAGGATATAAGCATTCTTATAGTTTCATACCTTGCTACAGGTGCAAAGACTTCATTATAGTCTATGCCCTATTTTTGTTTGTATCCTTTAGCCACTAAACGAGCTTTATATTTATCAACGTCTCTGATAACTATATTTTATATAGTTATTTTCACCTATTTTATTGATTATAAATGCTATGTTCTCTGTATTTTTGGATAATTTTAATTTAATAAATTAGTATTTACTGTTTTTTATATATTTTAATAAAATTAAGTAAATGTATCGAAAACGTACTTAAATGCAAATTTGTACCCAAAAATATAATTTCAAATAAAAGAGTTATTAATTGCAATTTAAAAAAGTTGAAAATATAATTTAAATTAAAATCGGGCTTAATTTCAATTATTAAAAGTTTAAAATTTAATTTAAATTACCAAAAGGGCTGTATTGCAATTAAACAAAGTTGAAAATGTAAATTGAAATATATTTATGGGTCAAAATATAATTAATAAAAGTTTAAATTCTGCGCAGGAGAAAGAAGGCCACACGCCATATTCCAAACGCGAAACGTGGACCGTTCGATCAAAGGATAAACGGATCAGATTCGCGCGTGTTCATCAAGCCCGACCAAGGAGAGTGGTTACAGAGATCTTCCTTCGCGCGGCTCGGCGTGCCAGTGGGCCCCACCTGTCGCACAGGCGGCCTCAGAGTGGGACCCATATGTCGGCTGCGCAGATTTCCCCGAGGCGCATCGCTGACCGTTGGATCTCTTGAACGGTCCAGATTGAAGCGCGTGGAACCAAGCTGTCGCGCACTGAACCGTTCGTGTAACAATCGTGTGTGATGCGGGTTATGGTAGCAGCGTGAATCCTCAGTTTTTACAGAATAAGAATCTGCCACGTGTTCCACTAATAATTAAGCAAATCATGTTCCGACACGTGGCTATTTACAATGCGCACGACCGCGCTAGATCACGCCCCATTTCCAGCCGTTGCCTCACTTTTTCGGTGCCCCAATCCCATGCGCCGTTCCTGCGTGCATCCGGTTTGTTCACCCAATGATATGCTACCAAGTGGCCTTAGGGAATCTTTCAGCGAATCACACGCTGACACGTGGCATGTATAAAGAATTAAAAAAATGCAGAATCGGCGCTCTTGTCTCGCGTGAATTAAAATATGTTTTTGATTTTCGCGTGACCGTGGATTTTAAGGGGAATGTCGGGGTTTTATTTTCGATACAAATTTTAACGCGTTTATGTTATTTTAATTTTTTTGATGTATTGTTTTATCTATAAATAGGTGATGTTATGATAGAGTTGAAAAGTTTTTTTTAGTTTAGAATTTTTGTAGTGTTCGGTTTTGGACTGCAGAACACGCAGAAGCCATTTTTTGGCTTTTGTTATGTTCTACGTGTGCCAAATATTTTCGTTACTTGATGTTTTAATTTTCCTTCTTCTTCTTCTAATATTTCTGCATATGTTGTAATTTTTATTTTAATTTAATGAAGTAATTTAATTTTTCTAGGGTTGCATTTGATCTAAATTTATGAAGCTTTGCTTTTAATTATTTTTGATAGATTTATAAGACGTTCAATTTGTTCATTCTATTTTGTGCTTAATGCTTTTTGATTATTTACGAATTTTATCAAAACGATTTGTGGCATAAAAATAAACTTGAGAAAGGCATTTTTGTGTATATTGCTCATAAATAGAATGACATGTATGATGAAGGATAGGAATATACCCTAATTGTATGTGTGGCCATTTGAGAACTTAGAACTTAATGAATCTTGGTGAATTTAATTCTCATAGAGATATAGTGAATTAATTTAACGAGGTGTGTTTGTACGGAGCTCGGAAGAGATGTATGAATAAAAAAAAGACGTTTTCGGTTGACAAGTTAAATGTACTAAAAAATATAAATCAAAAGAAAATAATATGATTGGAGTGGATTAGTTTGGTGAAAAATTGCAATCCTAGCGTTCTCTTATTTTCTTTGTTACCTTTTTCTATATCAATGATTGTTTTGGATAAAATCAGAGAGATACAATTTTAGTACTCAACAAACTATAGTAACAAATCCTTGTGGGAATGATACTCTACCTACAAATCTTTATTACTTGTGACCGTGTATACTTGCATGATTTTCCGTGTGTTGCAAAACACACAACACTCTCCTATTTCATTCACTTTTGTTTTGAATACCCATTTTACCCCAATCTGCTTTTGCCTTTTTGGTAAATCAGTGAGCTTCCAAGTGTTATTCTTCTCAATTGACAGTATCTCAATTTCCATTGCCTCCTTCCATTTATCTTCCTTCACAGCTTCATCAAAGGTGATGGGATCACTTCCAACGAACAAGGAAAAGTTGGCAGTGTCTTCATCTGAACCACTGAAAGTTGTCTCATAGTCTATCATCCAAGGAGGCTCCTGTGGCGATGTTAGTGGCTGAGGGATTTAAGTCTCAGTCACTTGAGTTGTCTTTTCATCATTTGCTTCACTTTCCACCGGTACATTCTTTGGTGTTTCTAGTTGTTCTCCCCAATTCCACCTTTTGTCCTCATCAAACACCATGTCACGGCTTATCACTATCTTTCCTGAAACTGGGTTAAATAGTTTATAAGCTTTTGACAATTCACTTAACCCTAGGAACATGCATTTCTCAGTCTTGTCATCCAGTTTTTTTCTTCTCTGATCAGGTATGTGTGCATATGCTATGCCACAAAATACCTTGAAATGATCTACAGCTGGCTTCTTTCCATTCCATGCTTCTTGTGGAGTCATGTTCTTAACAGAAAATGTTGGACTTCTATTAAGAATGTGAACTATCCAACAAACAACTTCAGGCCAGAAAACTTTGGGAACCTGTCCTGTTGCGTGTAAACTCCTTACTATATTGACTATGGTATGATTATTCCTCTCACATACACCATTTTGTTGTGTTGTATAAGCTGTTGTCAGCTGTCTCCTAATTCCTTTTTCATTGCAAAACTCAAAAAAATCCATATAACAAAGTTCTCCTCCTCGATCTATTCTTAGACATTTGATCCTTTTTCCTGTCTGTGTCTCCACTAGAGAAGTGAAATTTTTGAAAGCTTCAAAATCTTCTGACTTTTCCTGCAAGAAATACACCCAAAATGTTTTGCTGTTGATGCGTATTTTTGCAAGTGTACGAATCGCTCAAGTAATAAAGTGTACAAAAGTACGGACATCGAACCCATAAGGAATGGCGTTACTAAGTACCGAAATTGACTAATTCTAATTTTATTTGAAAACCGAATTTTTGAATTTTTTTAAGAAGTAAATTAACTTAAAACTAACGCAAATAACAAAATTTAATGTTGTTCACAAATGATTAAAAACGCTAAGGCATTTGATTTTGCTAAATCAATTCAATCCGATTTCAAGTTATGTTATATGAGAATTAAAGTTAAAAGTGATGGTTGAAAAACCCAAATTTACCTAATACTCTCTCTCGAGTTATATTAGAATTACTTATCTGAATAAAATGAATCCAATTGAATCCATGAACAAACAATCTGAATAAAATGCAGAAAATAAAAGCTAAGGAGAAGAGATGAAAAACTCTTGAAGAGGAAGACTTGGTAGCAACAATGGTGATGATCCTTCAAGCTTCTCCAACCTTTCTCTCCAAAATTTCCTTTTCTCCTGCAAAAATAACTCAATTATGCTCTCTCTACCGTCCCCCTCTTTCTCCATCATAATGTATATATAGATCTAGGGTTTGGGGGGCAATTTTGGAACAAAACAACAAAAAAAATGTGTTTTCGGACGAAACTCGCCGACGGTGACATTATTCTCGCTGCGGCGAGATTTCTGGCAATTTAAATTTTGTTTTTCTGATTTTGGCCGGCGGCTAGATTCTTTGGTCGGCGGCGAGAATTATTTGGCCGGCGGCGAGATGAGTTTACCAAAATTTGTGCTCTCGGGAAGATTTTCGCCAAGATTTTAGCCGACGGTGAGATGAATATAGCCGGCGGCGAGAAACTTTGGCCATCGGCGAGATTACTTTAGCCGGTGGCGAGATTCACTAGGCCAAAATCCGTGCTTCCTGCATGATTTTCAACATTTTCTCCGTAAGGTGTTCGCCGGCGGCGAGAATACTCTCGCCGACGGTAATATTCCAAATTTTGAAATTTTGTTCTCTTTTTATTTTCATTCAATCCCGATCATTGTACTTTGTCCCTAACTTCTCCAAAATCATGATTTTACCTAAAATTGCACTTTAAACATGAAATACCTGTGAAATGACATTTGTGGATTAAATAATCAAATAAACACAATTTTCACACAAATATCAACATTTAAATCATAACAAAAATGCAATAATTTAGCTCTTATCAACAACCCCCAACCAGCTTCTTGCTAGTCTCTAGCAAGAAAAGCGATCTATTTAATAAATGCAAAGGAGACATTAAGAGAAACTTCAAAGAAAATTTTATTCTATTTACAAAATTACATTAAGCGTATGCAATAAGTCTTTAAACCCCTAGGCGGCCCTAGTAGGACGAGTTGTAGTCTCGTGAGCGCTTCCAGTGATGATAGCCACAAACATCTTACCTATAACTATCCTTACTTAAAACAATAAAATCACACAAAAATTAATTTGCACAAATGTCTCAAAAATTGTAAATAACACACAACACATAGAATAATTAAATGTCACCTAAGCTTTAAGAAATCTCAAATGCCAATTTCACTTTTGTTATTGACTCTTAAACATCCATCAAACCACAAAACCAATAGCCATAATGCCCAGATAATATTATGCAGAACATCCACAAACAAAAAGGTGAAATCTCAAACTCCATAGGCTCACTCTTCAAAACTCTCTCCACTAATGAAGAAAAATACACCACTTCGGATCAATAGGACTTATTAGGCTTGTAATGTTAGGCTTAGGTATTTGGTTAAGAAAGAACGGGAAGTGTCAAAATACAAATAATAGCACTTATTAGATTAAACACAACCAATTAAGTAAAATAGTAACACCATTTAACCCAAATTGTTTCTTCCGATCATAACCCATTTTTCCAAAGATAAACAATAATTCTTCCTCAATCTTTCACCTCAGTACATCCATTACTAACACTCTTTTATTTACTAGAGTGTGAAGGCCCTTTTTTTCTTTTCTTTTTCTTTTCTTTTTTTTTATTATTCCATCCTTACTCCAATTGCTCTTGAAAAGTTTGTGTTCAAAATTAAGTGCTCTTAACAAATAAGGTAGGAATTATATATATATTTTTTTGGCTCAGTAAAAGGTAGGTTATAGAAGGAAAAAAGAAAGAAAAATAAGGCTAACAATATATTTAAATAGGCTCAAAGAGGTAACTAGTGATATAAGGATAACAAGGTAGGCTTAAAATGGCACAATCGATCCAAAAATGGCCTACATCATCTCCTAAACAGTGCAATCCCAAATTATTTCACCTCAAGAGGTTTTCAAATGAGTTCTAGAGTTCGTTGAGATCACAAAAATGTCCATGCAAAATTCACACATAAGACTTCTCTAAGCATTTAGACTAATCAACCAAATCATACCACATACCAAAAGAGTCGCCAACTAGGTAAAATCAACATTTGAAATTATCTTTAAACCGAAGCAAAATTTAATGTCTTCTAAAAGCTACTTGTTATCACAATCACATTATTATCATCAACGTGCAAATTAAAATAAGTAAAATGCAAATAAAATAAAAAATAAAAATAAAAAAAATTAAATCAAAATGCAGAAAAATAAATGGAAAATCAAAATTAAACACAAATAAACACACAAACAAAACTAATAAAAATGAAGGGAAGAAAAGATTTATCGTTTACCGCACCCCCAACCAAAACCTTACATTGTCCTCAATGTAAGAAAGAAAAACTACAAATGGTTTTTTTTTACCTGCAAGACAAATAAAATAAGCAAATTTAATTAAAAATAAAATTATCATAAAATGAAGTGCAGAATTTAAAATTTCTAAAATAAAATGAGATAAAAGATGAGAAAACAAATCTGATGGGTTGCCTCCCATTAAGCGCTTTAAGTTATAGTCATTAGCTAGACTTTTTGTCATTCTTTACTGCGGTTGTTGTAACTCTAGAGAATCTTTCTGCTTGTTGAATTCTCCGTCAAAATATTGCTTCAACCGTTGTCCATTCACCTTGAAAGTTCCCTTTGTTTCATGACTGATCTCAACTGCTCCATAAGGAAACACCTTGGTTACTAGAAAAGGTCCTGACCAACGAGATTTAAGCTTTCTCGAAAAAAGTCTGAGACGGGAGTTATAAAGCAGCACTTTCTGTCCCACTTCAAAGTTTCACCTCAAAATGTGCTTATCATGCCAAACCTTCGTCTTGTATTTATATATTCGGGCATTCTCATAAGCATCATTCCTCATTTCATCCATCTCATTCAATTGCAACACCCTCTTTTCACCTGCTGCCTTAAGATCAAAATTCAGAATTTTAATTGCCCAATATGCCCGATGTTCCAATTCAACTGGAAGGTGACAAGATTTTCCATACACCAATCGGTATGGAGACATGTCGATAGGTGTCTTGAAAGCTGTCTTATAGGCCCAAAGTGCATCATCTAGTTTCCTTGACCAATCCTTGCGTGAGTTATTTATAGTCTTTTCAAGGATCCTCTTCAACTCTCGGTTTGACACTTCAACTTGTCCACTTGTTTGAGGATGGTATGGTGTTGCTATCCGGTGTGTTACTCCATATTTTTGCAACAAAGCCTCAAATTGGTTATTGCAAAAATTCTTACCTCCATCACCTATAATTGCTCTAGGTGTGCCAAATCTAGAAAATATGTTCTTCTTGAGAAAATTGATGACAACCCTATGATGAGTGCTCAAAAAGCACTAAAATAACCATGATTTTATGCACATTAATTGATTAAAAATATATATATATATGTTTTATCATATATTTATATAAATTTGTCTTTTTCGGAATCACGGGTATTTTTATTGTTTTTCAGGTATTTTGGCTTAAAAACGCAATTTAAAGACTCAAAGAGGAATACTTGAAGCAATACATCACAAAAATATCAATAAATAAATGCGTAAAGGTCGAAAAATATGGAAAAACTGGACAAAATGGGTCGAAAAGGTCAAAAATGTCAAAAAGGAGAAAAACGCGCCGCCGCGCCCCAACGCCCAACTCCGCCCCAAGCTGCGCGCAACACTGTTCATCCGCGCGTACTGTTCATCCGCGGTACTGTTCATCCGCAGTACTGTTCATCCGCGGCACTGTTCATCCGCGACACTGTTCATCCGCGGTACTGTGCAGCCGCGGTACTGTTCATCCGCGCGTACTGTGCAGCCGCCCCTGTCATGCTGACGTCATCAATGACGTCAGCAATCACTAATCCGCGTTTTTACATTTTTTTAACATTTTTTTCTCTATTTTTTCTCTCCATCCTCACCTATAAATACCCCCCTTCCCTTCACTTCAAAACACACCTTCAAAACACCTCAAAACCACACTTCTCTCTTCTTTCTTTCTCTCATTTCTTAGTTTTTGAGTTTTTCTTAGTTTCTTTCTTAGTTTCTAAGCTTTTCTTAGTTTTTCTCTTAGTTTTTAGTTCAATTCTCTTAGGTTTAGAGTTCTTCTCTTTTTGAGAGGAACTTGTAATGTTTTTGTAATAATTTAGATTTTTGATTCAATAAATGGAAGTGCAAATTCCGCTTGGAGGTTTTCTAGCAATGGGAATAGCGTCGAAGTTCTGTAAGGATTTTATTTTCTTTACAGTTATTTTTATGCTTTATTCTTACATGTTATATTTAATTTGTCTGTGATTAAATTTAACTGTGCTAGCTGTTCATAATCATGATATAATAATAACGTTGTTATGGATGCGAAATATTAAATAGGTGAAAATTTCTAAAATGAATTGATTTTATTTTTATTCAAGATTTTATATTAAGGATGTTAGAGAGAAATATATTATTTTTCATTACAAACTTAAATCTGAAGATTAGACTTTAAGGTTTAGTTATCCGGTCTAATTTAGAGTAGTGCTCTTTTATTTGTTGGTACAATCGCCTGGTAGTTAGAGTGAAGCTCTATTTCAAAAGTTTTTATAAGAATTATTATGTGAAAATGTATTGACAACATGTTTTCAATAGTGGTTTTAAAACTTGAAAGTTAGTACTCGGATAACTAAATTCTTGGGTTTAATTTGGACACCTTGAATAAAGTTTAAACTGTCTAACCCCACCAAAGGTGGCATTTAAATGGTTCATTTTCAATCTCTTAGAAAAAGGAATTAATTTAATTAACCAAATTAGTTATCAACCCCACCCATAGGTGTTAATTGATTTGTTTAGTTAACAAAGAATATCTAACCCCACCAAAGGTGGTATTCATACAAAAAGAGAGAATCAATAAAATATCAATTTATATCTTTAATAACCTAGATAATATGAGCAAGCATAATTAATTTAGTTATTATATCCATAAATACTCCACTAATATAAATGATAAAATTTGCATGAATATTTATTGAATCTGTATTTATATTTATTTATTGAATTTGTATCTATGTTTATTTTTTTATTATATTTAATTAATCTGTATATATGTTTATTTTATGTTATTAGATTAGGAACACAAAAACCAAACTATCGTGACAGGATGTTTAGGATTTAATTTCGTTTTTAAAAGTTTGAATAATAAATTAAGAACCACATACATTCCTTCCTTAGATCGACCTTGGGAGTATACTTATCATTTTCTACGAAATGATTCGTACACTTGCGAGAGTTTTACAAATATTAAAACCAAAGTATTTGCGAGAATCGGCGATGCCGGTTTTCGTTCATCACCCTAGCATCATTGGTAGGCAAGGCAACTGCTTCCACCCATTTAGAGACATAATCTACACCAACAAGAATGTATTTATTAGATTGATATGAAGGAAAAGGCCCCATAAAATCAATACCCCAAACATTAAATAAATCAATTATTAAAATATTATTTAAGGGCATTTCATGTCTCCGTGAAATATTTCCACTCCTTTGGCAATCATCACACATTGAAACAAACTTGAAAGCATCTTTTGACAATGAAGGCCAATAAAATCTAGATTGCAAAATTTTTGCTGCAGTTTTTGGTCCACCAAAATGTCCCCCAACTTCCTTCGAATGGCAATGACGAAGAATGCTTTCCATTTCTTCCTCCAGCACACATCTTCTAATAATTTGATCTTCATAATGTTTATACAAGTAAGATTCATCCCAAAAATAATGTTTTAGATCAGAAAAGAATTTCTTTTTTTTGTTGATAAGACATGTCAGGAGGTAAAACTTTCTTGACCAAATAATTTGCATAATCAGTAAACCATGGAGTCATTCGGATAGCAAGCAATTACTCATCCAAAAAATTTTCATTAATTTGGTCTTCAACCTCAATGTAATCTTCTTCCAACCTGGACAAATGGTCAGCAACCAAATTTTCAGTCCCCTTTTTGTCCCGTATTTCTAAGGTAAATTCTTGCAAGAGAAGAATCCATCTTAGTAATCGTGGGCATCTTTCTTGGCTTGCAAATACTTAAGAGCAGAATGATCAGTATAAACAATGATTTTAGACCCAATTAAATAAGATCTAAACTTATCAAATGCAAACACTACTGCCAAAAGCTCTTTCTCAGTTGTTGCATAATTAAGTTGTGCATCTGTCAATGTCCTGCTTACATAATAAATCACATGCAGCAACTTATTCTTCCTTTGTCCCAGAACGGTACCTATAGCATAGTCACTAGCATCACACATTACCTCAAATGGAAGACTCCAATCTGGTGCACAAATTATAGGGGCTGAAGTGAGCTTTTCCTTCAAAAGGTTAAAAGCTTGCAAACAATCAGGAGAAAAATCAAATTGTGCATTTTTAACTAACAAACTACAAAGAGGTTTTGTTATTTTTGAAAAATCTTTAATAAATCTTCTATAAAACTCATCATGTCCTAAGAAACTTCTAACACCCTTTACAGTTGTTGGAGGTGGTAATTTTTCGATCACTTCCACCTTTGCACGGTCCACTTCTATTCCCTTTGTTGAAATCTAATGGCCAATAACTATTCCTTCTTGAACCATGAAGTGACATTTCTCCCAATTTAGCACTAAATTTGTATCTTTACAACGTTGCAAGACTAATGAGAGATTATGCAAGCAATTATCAAAAGAATGGCCAAAAACAGAAAAATCATCCATAAAAACCTCAATAAACTTTTCGACCATATCAGAGAAAATTGCTATCATGCATCTTTGGAAAGTTGCAGGTGCATTACATAAACCGAATGGCATCCTTCTGTATGCAAAAGTACCATAAGGGCATGTAAATGTTGTCTTCTCTTGATCCTCTGGTGCAATTGCAATTTGGTTGTACCCCGAATATCCATCAAGAAAACAATAATAAGCATGTCCAGCCAATCTTTCCAACATCTGATCAATAAATGGTAAAGGAAAATGATCTTTTCGGGTAGCGTCATTCAAATTTCGATAATCAATACACACTCTCCACCCAGTCACTGTCCTTTTTGGAATAAGCTCATTGTTTTCATTTTCTACAACTGTGATTCCTCCTTTCTTTGGTACACAATGAATTGGACTTACCCAAGCACTGTCTGAAATCGGATAAATTATCCCGGCATCCAAAAGCTTGATCACATCATCCTTGACCACTTCTTGTATTGTTGGGTTTAAGCGCCTTTGTGGCTGAATTTTGGGCTTGTAATCCTCATTCATCAAGATTTTATGCATGCACACAGAGTTGCTAATCCCTTTGATGTCCGGCATTGTCCATCCAATTGCCGTTTTGTGAGTCCGAAGAACTCCTAATAGCTTGTTTTCCTCTTCATCATTCAAGGAATTGTTAATAATAACAGGAAATGATTCAGAGTCTTCAAGATAGGCATACCTTAGATGGGATGGCAATGGCTTTAGCTCAATCTTGTTGGTTGGAGTTTCATTTGTTCCCAACTCCATGAATGTTCCATCGCTGGAAAAATATTCATCAAGTGCTGCCAGTAATTCGGAACATTGTCTCACTCCCTCATCATCCTCCTCAACTGTTGCAGATTTCACAAGGCAAGCTTCTAGTGGTAGTAATGGAGTTCTCTCCTCAAAAGTTTCTGAGATTAACCTATCAAGAGTGTTAATTTGAAAACACGAATGTACTTCACTTGGAAATTTCATTGCTTCAAAAACATCAAAGGTCACTTGTTCATCTTGCACCCGTAGAATGAGCTTTCCTTGCTGAACATCGATCAATGTTCTTCCAGTCGCAAGGAATGGTCTCCCCAATATCAACGGTACCTCTCTATCTTCCTCCATGTCAAGCACCACGAAATCTACAGGGAAAATAAATTTGTCAACTTTAATTAAAACATCCTCAATTACCCCTCGAGGATATTTCATCGATCGATCTGCTAAATGTAGAGAGATTGAAGTGGGCTTCACTTCTCCCAGGCCTATTTTCTTGAAAACAGAAAGTGGCATCAAATTAATGCTTGCTCCTAAATCACATAGGACTTTATCAAAATTGCAACTTCCTATAGTGCAAGGTATAGTAAAACTCCCTGGGTCTTTCAATTTTTGTGGCAATTTTCTTTGAAGAACTGCATTGCACTCCTCATTTAGAATGACAGTTTCATAATCTCCCAACCTCCTCTTCTTTGATAGAATTTCCTTCATGAATTTTTCATATTTGGGAATTTGTTCCAACATCTCTGCAAAAGGAATGTTAATATGCAATTTCTTAAAAATATCCAGAAATTTATCAAATTGATTGTCAAGCTTTTTCTTATTCAATCGTTGAGGATATGGGATAGGAGGCTCATATTTCGCATTTGGGGTAGGTTGAACATCTTGGGATGTTGATGGATTTTCTTTAGATTCTTCCATCTTTTTCTCCGATTTCTTCTTATTCTCAAGTTCTCTACTGCTTCTTAATGTGATAGCCTTTGCATGTTCTATGGGATTTATTGTGTCACTAGGCAATGATCCTTGAGACCTTTCTGCAATCTGCTTTGAAAATTGCCCCAGTTGGTTTTGGATATCCTTGTTAATTGCCTCTTGATTTCTTAAATTTGTTCTAGACTCCTCAATGAACTTTCCTAAAATTTCTTCTAATTTTTTTTGTTTTTTCTCTTGGGGTTGGTAGGAAGATGATGACGGTTTGAATCCCCCTTGGTTATTTCCCCATGACAAATTTGGATGATTTCTCCAACCTGGATTGTAGGTGTTTGAATATGGGTTATGTTGAGGTTTTTGGAAATTTGAAACATAATTTGCTTGCTCAGCATTTAGTGAAGCAAATGGATTTCCAGCTTGGCACTCGATACTAGCATGATTTCCACCACATAAATCACATTGTGTAGTTGGTTTGGATTCGAATTTGGATGACAAAGAATCCATCTTTCTTGAAAGAGCAGCAACTTGAGCCGACAAAGCATTCACTGAATCAATTTCATGCACTGCTGCTGGTATTTTTGCAATTACCCGATCTGAATGCCATTGATTATTGTTTTCTGACATGATCTCTAATAACTCATGAGCATCCTCTGGTGTTTTTCCCATTAAAGACCCTCCAGCTGCAGCATCAATCATTGCACGATAGTTTGAAACCAACCCATTATAAAATGTAGAGACTAGTAGCCAAATTGGTATACCATGATGTGGGCACTTCCTCAACATTTCTTTGAATCTTTCCTAAGCTTCATATAATGATTCTTGGTCATACTGTGTAAAAGATGTGATTTCATTCCTCAATTTTGCCGTCTTAGCAGGAGGAAAGAACTTAGACAAGAATTTCTGAACCAACTCATTCCATGTTGTAATTGATCCCGGTGGTAATGAATTTAGCCACTCCTTGGCTTTATCCCGAAGTGAAAAAGGAAAAACCCTCAATCTTATAGCATCTTCACACACACCATTTATCTTGTAAAGATCACTCACCTCCAGAAAGTAAGCAATATGTGCATTTGGATCATCCTTTGACATTCCCCAAACTGATTTGATTGAACCATTTGGATAAATGATGGTTTTATCTCAAAGTTATTTGCTTGAACAGTTGGCCTCCTTATACCCGAAGTAGTTCCAGCAACATTAGGCACAGCATAATCCCTCAAAGCTCTATGATTTCCACCTCCCTCAACAAATGGTGGATCCATAGTTGATTGTCTATTAGGAGGTGAGGTTGAACACCTTCTCTCTCGGTTTAGACGCCTAAATGTTCTATCAATCTCTGGATCAAATGGAAATTGGTTAAGGCTTCTTGTACGTCTCATACAACAGTCCTACAACCAAAAAATTAACTAGCACAAAAACAACACAAAGTTACTTTTTTTTATGATAAATAAAATAAAAGATCAAAATAAACAAAATAAAAAAGGAAACAATGATAAAGAAAATTAACTTCAAATTAAAACTAAGATTAGGTAGTATTGATAACTGTATTTTATACAGTTATTTTCATCGATTTTATTAATGATAATTGCTATGTTCTTTACATTTTTGTTTAATTTTAGTTAAATAAATTAATATTTACCTTTTATGTGTTAAGAAATACATTTTTAATAAAATTAAATAAATTGTATCGAAAATGTACTTAATTTTATATTTATGTCCACAAATATAATTTCAAATAATATAGTTATTAATTACAATTTCTAAAAATCAAAAATATAATTTAAATTGAACTTGGGCTTAATTATAATTATTAAAAGTTTAAAAATTTAATTTAAAATTAGCAAAGGGCTTAACTGAAAGTTCAAAATGTAATTTGAAATATATTTGTGGGTCAAAAAATAATTAAGAAAATTAAATTTTCTACGCAGATTAGAAGAACCACGTGGAAACAACAAGCGCCAACCGTGGACCGTCCGATCAAAGAATAAACAGCTACGATTCACGCGTCCCGATCACGCTCGACCAAATTGCGTGTGCGCAGATGCTTTTACGCGGCTCGGCGCCCGAGTGGGGCCCACCTTCCGCGCAGGCCGGCGTGTAGAGTGGGACCCACATGTCGACCGAGCAGAAATTCCCCTGAGGCATATCTCTCACCGTTGGATCAGATGAACGGTCCAGATTGAAGTGCGTGGAACCAAGCTGTCGTGCACCGAACCGTGTGCGATGCTGTTCATCCAAGCGGTATGCACCATCAAGGTCTCCTGAATAAGAAGTATCCACATTAGGCACAGCATAATCCCTCACACCCGTTTTGTAGCCGTTGGCTCCCATGCGACAATCCATCGTGCGCTCGTTTCCCGCAGCTAATGAAATGCTACCACATGTCCGCATTAATCCTTGCAGCGAATCAGAGGTGGACATGTGGCATGCACTTTTAATTTAAATAAAATCCGAATGGCGCCTGTCTACGCGTGGTTTTTAAGTTTTTCAATATCGAATTTCGAAACACGTCGATTTTAGTTTCGAGGGAATATTTTTTTACGCGTTTCTGAAAAGTAAAAAAATGTATTATTTTAGATGTATTTTTTAGCTATAAATAGGTGATATTATGATAAAGTTTTTTTTAGAGTTGAAGTTTTTTGAAGTTTAGAATTTTTATGGTATTAGGGGTTGGACGGTGGAACACGCAGAAGCCATTTTTGGCTTCTGTTGTGTTCCATGTGTGCCAAATATTTTCGTTTCTTCATGTTTTAATTTTCTTTCTTTTTCATCTTATTTTTCTGTATCTGTTGTAATTTTTATTTTTAATTTATGAAGTAATTTAATTTTTCTAGGGTTGCATTTGATCTAAATTTATGAAGCTTTGATTTTAATTATTTTTTTGATAGATTTATAAGACGTTCGATTTGTTCATTCTATTTTGTGCTTAATGCTTTTTGATTATTTATGAATCTTATCAAAACGATCCGTGGCACATAAATAAACTTGGAAGAGGCATTTGTGTGTGTATTGCTCGTAAATAGAATGACATGTATGATGAAGGATAGGAATATACCCTAATTGTATGTGTGGCCATTTGAGAACTTAGAACTTAATGAATCTTATTAAATTTAATTCTCATAGAGATATAGTGAATTAATTTAACGAGGTGTGTCTATACGGAGCTCGGAAGAGATGTATGGATAAAAATAGAAGTTTTCGGTTGACAAATTAAATGTACTAAAAAATATAAATCAAAAGAAAATAATATGATTTGAGTGGATTAGTTTGGTGAAAAATTGCAATCCTAGAGTTCTCTTATTTTCTTTTTACCTTTTTCTCAATCAACGATTGTTTTGGATAAAATCAGAGAGATACAATTTTAGTACTCAACAAACTATAGTAACAAATCTCCGTGGGAACGATACTTTACTTACAAATCTTTATTGCTTGTGACCATGTATACTTGCACGATTTTCTGTTCTCTAAAAGAGACAAGTTTTTGGCATCGTTGTCGGGGATTTGTTTTACTATTTTCATTGTTGATATTAATAACAATCAATCTGATTTTAATTCAAAAAAAAATTTATTGTTGCGTGTTTAATTTATTTTTCAATTTTCTCGTGGGTGGAGATTTTGTTTGACACACAAATCTTACCTCACATAAAGAAAAATAAATTTTTTTTTGCTTATTGTTTGTTGTTTATTTTATTTTGCAATTTTCTTGTGGGTTGATATTTTGCTTGACACACAAATCTTAATTCACAAAAAGAAAAAAAATAAAAATAAAAAAAATAAATTTTTTTGGTTATTATTGCTTAATTTATTTTTCAATTTTCTCATAAGTTGAGATTTTGTTTGGCACACAAATCTTAACTTATAAAAAGAAAAACAAATTGAGAAGTCAAGCTGAAGACTATAAATCAAGCGCTTCTTAGGAGGCAACCCATGGGTTTTATATTTTTTTTTATTTTTCGCATGTATTGGTTTTTATATTTTGTTATGTTAATTGTTTTTTGTAGGTGCAAATTGGAGGTAATGAAGCTATTTTGGCTTAACCAATCAAACAAACCATGAAGTTTCTTTAAACCAATCTCATATGTTCTTTAAGTTTCACACATTGAGGACAATGTGTATATTAAGTTTGGGGGTGGTGGATACTTTCTGGATGTTATTGCTTGTGAAATTTTTTTTTGTTTGGTTAATTGAAGATATTTTGCTATGAATAGTGATTTATTTTTTATTTTTCATCTGTTTAAATGGTGCATAGCTCTCTGAAAGATTTGAATGTTGTCTAAGTGATGAATAATTTTTACGTATATTTCATTTTTACAAGAATTAATATTCATGAGCACTAGTCTTGACTTTTGAATTGCTATGCTAATTTAGAGAATGTTTATGTGAGTATGAAATTCGATTGATTTTTGTGGTGTTACAGTTCTTAGAATTTGTTTGATTTTCTCTCGAGGCGAAATTATAGATAACATTTAACTAAGAAAATGATTTAGGCCATCTTTGGATCGTTTGAGCCTTTCTATCTACCTTTACATGCATTATCCATAGTATACCCCTTTTGAGCTTCAAAGTTTATATATATATTTCTCATTTCAAAAGCCTACCAAATATATATATATATATATATATATATTTGTGTAGATATGTCTATTTTTCTTATCTCACTAACATATGAAAATTGTTAGTAAATATTTAAAGATATATCCGAAAAAAGGGTGTTAAGAAAAAAAAAAGCAGAAAAGAAGAAACCAAAAAAAAAATAGATTCTGAAAAAAAACACATTCTAAAAAAAAGCAGAAATAAAAAAAAGAAGATGGTATGTGATGATGAATCCCAAATTGGGAAGTAATTATTGTGATGATAGAAGTTATCTTTTTCAATCCTAAAATGTTATGCTTGGGAAAAGTTTTTGAGCTAAATAATATCTTTTTATCATACCTTTACCTAAGCCATACATTACAACCTTAATAAAGTCCTATTGATTTGGTGTTTTGTGTTTGTCTACATTAGTGGAGAGAGAAATGAAAAATAAAATTATGAGATTTGTGATTTCATGAAAATTTGTTTGATTTTATCTTTGTATAAACTTATCCGGATTGTATGTGATGAAATATGAAAAGACTTCACACACACACTAACATTCATTGTGAAAATGTAATATAATTTTAAATTGATTTTGATACTTTGATAAAAAATTCTTATGTCTTTGAGTTATGTAATTCTGAAATACTAAAAAAAACTATTTTGTAAATCACTATTTTAAATGCATTTATCTTTGTTTTATTTCCTTCATTTTTCTCGATGACTAGCAAAAACTTAAGTGTCTCTGGATCAAATGTAAATTGGTTAAGGCTTCTTGTACGTCTCATACAACAATCCTACAACCAGAAAATTTACTAGCATAAAAACAACAAAAAGTTACTTTTTTTATGATAAATAAAATAAAAGATCAAAATAAACAAAATTAAAAAGGAAACAATGATAAAGCAAATTAACTTCAAATTAAAACTAAGATTAGGTAGTATCGATATTAATAAAATCAAACCATTCCCTCACAACGGCGCCAAAAACTTGATGCGTATTTTCGCAAGTGTACGAATTGTTCAAGTAATAAAGTGTACAAAAGTACGGATATCAAACCCACAAGGAATGGCGTTACTAAGTACCAAAATTGACTAATCCTAATTTTATTTGAAAACCGAATTTTTGAATTTGTTTAAGAAGTAAATTAACTTAAAACTAACGCAAATAAAAAAATTTAATGTTGTTCACAAATGATTAAAAATGCTAAGGCATTTGATTTCGCTAAATCAATTCAATCCGATTTCAAGTTATGTTATATGAGAATCAAAGTTAAAAGTGATGGTTGAAAAACCCAAATTTACCTAATACTCTCTCTCGAGTTATATTAGAATTACTTATCTATGAAAACCGACTATATTTCTATGAAGATTTAATCACAAACAAGCACATTACGATTTATGGAATTTCTAGAATAACCACATACATCATGCATTAGTTCTCACACTCGCATTCAACATACGGTATTTATCACAAGAAGCGTTCATTACACATCTCCTCTCGGTCTCAATATAATGCAACAAATCATTTAAATCTTGATCAGAAATTTAAAAGCATTAAGCATGGAAATAAATACTCAACTTGAAAACAATGAATTCATATAACGATAACATAAGAAATCAGATTTTCATGATTCAACTACATCATAGCCTTAGCAAAAATGAATTAGTTCCTAACGAAAATAAGAACAAACATATTCTCAATTGAATCCATGAACAAACAATCTGAATAAAATGCAGAAAATAAAAGCTAAGGAGAAGAGATGAAAAACTCTTGAAGAGGAAGACTTGGTAGCAACAATGGTGATGATCCTTCAAGCTTCTCCAACCTTTCTCTCCAAAATTTCCTTTTCTCCTGCAAAAATAACTCAATTCTGCTCTCTTTGCCATCCCCCTCTTTCTCCATCATAATGTATATATAGATCTAGGGTTTTGGGGGCAATTTTGGAACAAAACAACAAAAAAATGTGTTTTCGGAAAAAACTCGCCGGCGGCGACATTATTATCACCGCAGCAAGATTTCTGGCAATTTAAATTTTGTTTTTTTGATTTTTTCCGGCGGCTAGATGATTTGGCCGGCGACGAGATTATTTGGCAGGCGGCGAGAATTATTTGGCCGGCGGCGAGATGAGTTTACCAAAATTTGTGCTCTCGGGAAGATTTTCGCCAAGATTTTAGCCGGCGGCGAGACACTTTGGCCAGCGGTGAGAGTACTTTAGCCGGTGGCGATATTCACTAGGCCAAAATCCGTGCTTCCTGCATGATTTTCAACATTTTCTCCGTAAGGTTTTCGCTGGCGGCAAGAATACTCTCGTCGGCGGCAAAATTCCAAATTTTGAAATTTTGTTCTCTTTTTATTTTCATTCAATCCCGATCATTGTACTTTGTCCCTAACTTCTCCAAAATCATGATTTTACCTAAAATTGCACTTTAAACACGAAATACCCGTGAAATGACATTTGTGGATTAAATAATCAAAGAAACACAATTTTCACACAAATATCAACATTTAAATCATAACAAAAATGCAATAATTTAGCTCTTATCAGGTGTAATCAACTATGAAGGTTATGAAAAATCTTTTACCTCCATTAGATGTAGGGGACATTAGACCACAAAGATCTAAGTGAATTAGCTCCAGGATCTTATGGGCTCTTGTTGATTTTCCTATAGGAAACATATCACGATCATGTTTCCCTGTGATGTAGTTCTCATATGTTGTTAAGGAAGGAATTGATATTTCAGGTAGTCCTTCCACCATTTACTTTTGTTTTAGAGTCCTGAGGTTGTTGAAATAAAGATGCCCGTATTTCTCATGCCATCTCTACACTGAAACATTTTCATTGGCCATCAGACATGTTTGCACTAATTTAATTTTGAAAAGGAAGAGTCGATTTCTTGTCATCTGCACCATTGCAATTGATCCACGTTTGGGATCATATATCTCATACTCTCCCTTTTTAATTA
Source organism: Hippophae rhamnoides (assembly GCA_033030585.1). Lineage (NCBI taxonomy): Eukaryota > Viridiplantae > Streptophyta > Magnoliopsida > Rosales > Elaeagnaceae > Hippophae > Hippophae rhamnoides. The sequence goes on along the minus strand of CM065435.1, from coordinate 33,505,613 downwards.
TGATCATGTAACCTTTGTCTTGCAACTGGCCATCACTTAGCAAATTTGTTTTTAAGTCAGGTATGTAAAATACATTAGATATTACCTCAATGAACTCATTCTTAGTTCTTATCTGAATATCACCCCTTCCTTCAACCTTCACAATTGATTGATCACCAAAACTAACAAAAGTTCTGAAACTCTCATATAGATTAGAGAAGGATGACTTACAACCACTTATATGGTTACTACAACCTATGTCCACATACCAGGTGTCTTCATTCGTGTCTTTCATTGCATGGAAGGCCATCAATAAAGTCTCCTCTTCTTTCTCCTTTCCCTTTTCTACAAAGTTGGATCTTTCACCATTTTCTTTGGTCATTTTTGTAATGACCTAAGTTCCCACATCTATAACATTTAACCTTAGATTTATCGAAATGTCTCTTCTTGATTTGATCATCATCCCTTCGAGTTTGAGAAAATGATTTAGTTCCTTCTCTGTTTCACTCCCTATCTTCATCTTTTCTGTAGTTTCTGTTGTAAGAGTGTTGTCCTTGACCTCATCCACGTCCACCACGAGCTCTACCTCTTCCTCTTGAGTTTGAAGACTCATTAAAGGTGGAAACCTTGAGTGCCTACATTTCTTCAACTGCACTGGTCCTGTTAATTCTTTGCTCATGCATGAGCAAGGAACTCTACAGTTCATCTATGGACATATCTTCAACTATATTAGACTCTTCAATTGAGTAGACCATATAGTCAAACTTGGGAGTCAAGGACCTTATTATTTTCTCAACCACAATGTCATTTGTGGTTTTCTCACCATGAAGATGCATCTTGTTTTCCATTGTCATCACTTTTCCAAAGTAGTCATTTATTGTTTCTCCTTTCTTCATTTGAAGAGTTTCAAAATCTCTTCTGAGAGTTTGAAGTTGTGCCCGCTTCACTCTGTTGGAGCCCTGGTACTTCTTTTTCATAGAGTCCTAGATGTCCTTAGCCATATTCTTGTTAAGGATTGTCTCCAAAATAGACCTGTTAATTTCCTAAAATAGGTAATTCTTTACCTTCATATCCTTCAATTTTAGTGCATCATTTTTCTGCTTCTGTTGAGTAGAAACTTATGAACTGTGCAGTTTAATCTTTCCAATCCCAGTTTCTATAAGATCCCAAAATTACTTAGATCCTAGGAAGTTTTCCATCAGCATATTCCAGTGATCGTAGTGAACATCGAATCTGGGAATAGCTGGTTGGACAAAACTTCCATTTTCTGTACCATTTAGCTGCTACAAAGTTTTGGCTGCTGTGATTTTTTTTCCAGCTCCCTTGGCTCTGATACCAGATGTTGGGTTAGTTTTCTAAACCCTTCTTAGATGTTGGGTTAGTTTTCTAAACCATTCTTAGATGTTGGGTTAGTTTTCTAAACCCTTCTTAGATGTTGGGTTAGTTTCCTAAACCCTTCTTAGATGTTGGGTTAGTTTTCTAAACCCTTCACTTGTTCATCTCAATTTTCAAGATTGTTCACACACATTTTGGAGATTAAGATGAGTTTTTCTACTTGTATTTTTAGCTTCTTATTACATCAATTTATAGGAAACAAACTACTGAAATTTCAACAGTTTTACAGAATTTTAGGATTGGAAAACACCACTCCTTAAAACTAGGAACTCATGCTCACACCATTCATGAAAACATAGAATACTCTACTCATGAAAACATGGAATTCTGAAAACATGGATTGCTTAAAACAATCCTAAAATTAAGGTAGTAGGAGTAGCTACTTTCAACAGCTATTAGCTGAAATACCAAAAAATATTAAATGTTTCCTATGAATGATTTTTGATTATTGGATCTAATAACATAGCGAATAGCAATATGATAGCTAGCATGCAAGATACAATCGAATTCATGCAAGATAAGAAATTGGCCCCACATGAGATATTATAATCACAACATTTCTTAGGAAGTACAACCATCCTATAATGAAAATGACAAAACATGGTTTTCTCAATAAGGAGAATGTAACGAAAAAGTTGAGAAATATGTGACAAGGAGTTCTTAGGATATACCACAACATAAATAAGAGAGAGGAGTGTAAATATGATTTAATTTCAAGTATGACTTATCCTGTTTGTTCTTCTCTAGACTTGATTGCTTCACTAGTTGAAATAAGAAGATTAGCACCGCATAATATGAATGGGAAATAGCATTCTCGTATCAATTAAAGTAGTGGGAGAAGTTAGAGTATAATTTAGGAATACTAGATATTTAGTATAAGAAACTATTTATTTTATGGCCAGAGTTACCAGGAATTTAATTTCCATTTCTACGTTGTAGGAACAATCTTATGATTTTTCATTTAACAATAATAGTGCAACTATTTACAAAAATGAAATGCCTATTTGTATGGCTTTTTTGGAAAATAGCCAATATCTACTAAATTAGAAGTATAACTTGTAGCTTAACTTAAATTTTGAGAGTGGAACATCCTAAACCTAAAAAGAAAAACACTTTCTCCAAATGATGACATGTATTTATGGCATCTAAGGCTTAATCATATAAGCATTGAGTGGGTTTAAACACTTGTAAATGATGGTCCTATGAGAGAATTAAGTATTGGTTCCCTCATAATATGTGAATATTCTCTAAAAGAAGAGATGACCGAAATACCTTTTATGGTAAAGGGACTTTGGTCCACTAACCACTTGACCTTGTATACTCGGATGTCTTTGGACCTCTAAGTACCCAACAAAGAGGTGGTTATGAGTATTTGTGATGTTTATAGACTATTACTCAAGATGCAATATATTTACCAAATACAGTGAAATTTGTATTCATTTTTTGAAAGATAAAGGAATTTTACATTGAAGTTGAAAAGTGACTAGTCTATTTATTTTTTGAAAGATAAAGTTGAAAAGTGACTATTTTGTCGAAGACGTTTCGATCTCATAGTGGTGATCTATACCTTGAAAGTTCAAGGACTACTTACTAGAGTAAAGGATAGTCTCATAACTCAAAACATCTAGAACATCGTGGCAAAATAGTATTGTAGAAAGAAGATATAGAACTTTGCTTGAGATGGTTAGGTCATTGATGAGCTATGTATCGTTGTCTATCTCATTATAGGGATATACCCGATAAACAATGACATATTTGTTCAATATGATTCACTCTAATTTTGTCTGTAAGACCCTCGTAGAACTATGGATGGGATGTAAACCTAGTTTGTGAAAAACACTAATATTTTGTGATTTTATTGTACTTAAATGAAACAAGTATATTAGGTTATAGCATGTTTATGAGAATATTTATAAAAATATATATGTTTTAAATCATAGGTATTTTCAATTGTATTTAAGGTGTTTTTATCTTCAAATGTTTAAAATTTATCAATACATAAAAAAGAATACTTGAAACACTCAATTTTCACCATAAGAACATAAAGGAATAAGGCATGTAAGCCTTATATGAGGAGAAGACTATTTTGTAAGGTGTACAAGGCATAAATGAAGAAAAGTAAAGTAGGTCATGGTGAAGATTACTGTGTGTCATGAAGCACATTGTTCAAAAGATATTCACTTAGCACTCAGAACAACCTATGATATGACGTGGAAAAAGTGGGCCTTGGTGCAATCCTTTTTGTTTTTAATTTGGTGTAGCTCAATGTATCTCATGCTACGATGGTGGAAAACCTAGGCTACGACCCACCTTAATTTATTAGGCCTAAAGCTCTTTTGCACCAACCTATCGTATTAATAAAACATTTAGGCCATAATAGTTGTACATAGGAAATAGTTTTACTTTTCTTTCCTCTATAGCCATTTAGTTTTTAGTTTAAATTTAGGTTATTCGATCCACCATATACAAATACTAGAAGAAATCCTCCTAATTGTTAAAAAGATCCAAGGACTTGGAGAAGCCAATGACAACTTGTTTATAGATCTGGCATCATCTTCAACAAAAATGGTATTTTTAATTGTTGTATTATTTACTTTTTAGTTTCTACTTGAAATGATTAGAGGAACAATTTTGTGATTTAAAAAAATAAAATTTTAGATTTGTTTGTTGTTCATAAACTTAAGATCTTTAATCATAAATTTATGATAGGCCAAGTCTTGATTTATGATTAAAGAAAATATTTTAGAGTTAAGCATTATACACATTATTTGTATTTAATTATGCATAATGCATAAGGATCTATTTTAATTTCGTTGACTTATATTAATTTAAATGGTTAAAAATAATTTTAATTATAAATTAAAGATAGGTCAAATCTTGATTTATGATTAAAGAATATATTTACCTTATGTTTATCAATTTTTAATTTCAAGCCCAACCAAAGTAAGTTATTAATTAATTGAAGATTTTTGATTTATATATATTTATTTAGTTTACCAATTAATAAATTTCATACCCAAGCAAGAAAGAATGGATTAATTGAATATCATTGGGAATTCTACATGATTATAGGGGATTTTATTTGAAAATAAAATAAATTTAGCTTATATTTAAATCACTTAAATTTTTTTCCATGAAAGGTTATACTCGCTAAAATCTCATATATATATCCATCATCATAGGTTTTTCTTTAGTTTAATTTATCGCTTTCATTTACCTTCTTTAATTTATTGCTTTAATTTACTCTCTTTTTACAAATCGACAATTTATTTGAGTATTTAGGAATTTTTTTTAAATTATATTAAAAAATAATTTTTTAAAAACCACTGTCATTTCTTGAGAGACAATCTTGGGAGTATACATATTACTTACTATAAGTGATTTGTGTACTTAAGAGCTCTTTATAAATGAGAAATTGTACTATGAAGTTTTCATGCATCAAGTTTTTAACTCCATTATCCGAGAGTTAGCATTTTAAATTATTTATTTGTTTTATTTTTATTTATTTCTAATGATTTTTTGTTTTGTGATTCGCTTTTTGTTTCTATGATTTTATGAATATCAATGATCTGTTTTGTTATTTCTATTTATTTTAATTATTTTTGTTTCTTATTTACATTTATTTTTTATTTATTTGTTTTAATGTTTTTCTTATCTTTAATTTATTTTTTTAGTTGTTTCTAGTATATTGTAGAGTAAAAAAAATAAGAAATTAAATTTTATTGAAAATAATTAAAAATTCAAAAAACTATTTTAGTTTTATTTTTATTTTTTTATATTAACATATTTCCTTTATATTAACTTTTTTTTAGTTATTAATTTATTTACTAACTGTATTTATTTTTATATTTTTGAGTACTAATTTTTATTTTAACTTTATTGTTGATAAAAGAAATATTTTTTTCTATTTTTATTTTTTGTTCTTTTCTGTTATTTATTTGCCGTTATTTATTTTTATTTTCTATTTTATTTCATTGTGTTTTACTTTTATCTATTTATTTTATATTTTTTGTTCTTTGTTTATTTTTATTTATCATCTTTATGTTTTTTCTTTTAGTTGTTAATTTTATTTCTATTTATTTCATTTGAGCAAATATTATTGAGTGATTTAAAATGGAGATGCTTTACTAAGGGGATACTAATGAAAAAGTATACAATGACAATCATTGGAAGTGCTACTTCTTCTTCTTCCATATAGTTAGGGGAAGCATTTAGGAAATATAAATTAAAACATATTCATTTTTTCATATTATCATCCTTCTATGAAATTCCTAGTAAAGATCTGTTAACCTTCATTAGAGATTTTTATTCAATTGTACCAATGTTCCCTTTGCATGGGCTTATTGAGGAAAAATTAAAAATAATGTGTTTCTCTTACACCCTTAAAGAAAAAGGTTTAAGTTTGGCTAATGACTATCCCACCTGCTTATCTCATAATTTAGGAAGGAGTCTACAATAAATTTATGGGAAGATACTATTCCCAACAAAAAATTTATGATTTAAGAGCAAAAATTGCTACATTCTCTCAAATGGAAGGAGAAGCATTCCATGAAACTTGGAATAGGTTTAAATCACCTCTCACTCAATGTCCCCACCCTAATTTCCTTAGGGACATATAATCTCTATGAGATATTGGGTACTAATTTCCAACAAATGGGTTGTAGAGTGAGAAGAGCTAGAGTTAATGAGATAGCCTCCTACAATGAGATGGCCATGCAACTTGAAAAATTGACAAAGCAAGTTCAACTCCTAACTACCAAGAACACACCTACCAAGAGGTATGTGGAGTTTGTGTTATGTATAGGAATGGTGCTAATTTTTTCTCTTTTGTAGGTCATTTCTATTTAGGTATTAGTTAGAAAGTTTATTTTATACAAGGGTACCAATCAAGATGCATGAGTGATCCTTACACCAACACCTATAATTCTGGGGGATAAATCACTCTAATTTCTCATGTGAAGCAAATACTAACCTATCATATTCCTAAAAACTAAATGTAATGCCTAATCTTAAAACAAAACATGCCACCCTATCCATCTAAAGAGCCAAATTTGGGTGACAACTTGAATTCTTTTATTTAAGTAAGTCAAGATAATGAAATAAAATATAATCAAAGATTGAACTCTTTAGAGGCATCTATGAAGTGGGTGGAAGGAAAAGTTGGGTAAATAGTTGACCAGATGCAAAGACAAGAAAAAGTAAAGCTTCCTAGTCAATCTTAACAAGCTAAGACTATGATAACTCTAAGGAGTGGTAAGGCTCTAAATATAGATTTTCCTAAAATCCCTAATGATTCATTTAGAATGTAGGAAATACAATTGGAGCACAAGTATCACCCAAGGAAGGTTTGGACATAAAATATGCAATTACAAAGCCTTCTATAGGAAATCAAAGAGAGTCATTTGACCTACCTACATTGCACAAGGCACCATAATCATATAGATTGTCCATACCATTCCCACACTATCTTAAGGGTAATAAGGATAAAAAAATTTCTAATTTATTTAATATGCTTTCTAAGATTAACATTAATTTATCATTCTTAGATGTCATTAGAAATGTGCCTTCCTATGAAATATTTTTAAAAAAAATTAAACATCAAGAGGAGAAAGTATGATGTTAATGAAAGAGTAATTACTTTAGAAATTTCTAGTATATTACTTCAACAAAAAGCTTCCAAAAAAATTAAAGGATCTTGTAGTTTTATTATTAATATTAACATGGGAGATAAAAAGATGGTTAAGTCTATACTAGATTTTGGTGCGAGTATTAATCTCATGCCTTACTCAATATACTTGCAATTAGGGTTGGGGGAGTTGAAGCCCATAGCCATATCGCTTCAATTAACCTATAGGTTTCAAATATACTAAGGGAGTGGTTGAGGATTTGGTTGTATAGAATGAGATGATGGATGAACTTTAATACACTTAAAATGTTGATAGGATAGAAGAAGACTTAGACGAGGAGACTAAATGGTACCAAGGATTTTTAGATAGTTTTGAACCAATAGAGGATCCTAGTACACCCTTAGATTTACCTCTGACCCCATCTTTGGAAAAAAATACTCCACCTAGGATGGAGCTAAAGTGTTATCTAAGCACTTAAAATATGTGTTTTTGGGAGAACGGGATACCTATCTAGCTACTATTTCATCCATTTTGACCAACACCGAAGAAAATAGAACTTGTTATGGTCCTTAAGAAATTTAATAAAGCAATAATATAGAGTATTAATTGTAGATACTAGAAGAATTAATCTAGCTATATGTATGTATAAGATGAATTTCGAGGATAATACCAATCCTATGAGGGAAGCCCAGAGAAGACATAACTATGATATGCAAGAAGTAGTGAAAACTAAGATTTTAAAATTTTTAGAGATAGGAGTTATTTGACCTATTATTGATAACAAGTGGATTAGTCTGGTACATGTGGTATCTAAGAAATGAGGCACTATCATGGTAAGTGATGAGTGCTCAAGTGCTCAAAAAGCACTAAAACTACCATGATTTTATGCACATTAATTGATTAAAAATATATATATTTATATGTTTTATCATATATTTATATAAATTTATCTTTTTCGGAATCACGGGTATTTTTATTATTTTTCAGGTATTTTCGCTTAAAACGTAACTTAAAGACTCAAAGAGTAATACTGGAAGCAATACATCACAAATATATTAATAAATAAATGGGAAAAGGTCAACAAATATGAAAAAATTGGACAAAATGGGTCAAAAATGTCAAAAAGGAGAAAATCGTGCCGCCAGCGCCCAGCTACACGCGCAGCACGCCCCACATCCGCGCGCACCTTGCTCCAGATCTGTGCGCACCCCAGCGCGATGTTAGTGTTCCAGCACGCGCCCGCGCGCGCTGCGCCTGCCTGTGCGCGCCCCAGCTGACCTCCCCACGCGCCGCTGCCATTTCGCCCCATTTTTGCGTGCAACCACCCCCATGATGTCATGCTAACGTCATCAATGACCTCAGCAATTGCACTCCATGTTTTCACAATTTTTTAACATTTTTTCACTCACTTTTTCTCCCCATCCTCACCTATAAATACCCCCCTTCTCTTCACTTCATACCACACCTCAAAACACACTTCTCTCTTCTTTCTTTCTCTCCATTTCTTAGTTTTTAGTTTTTATTTAATTTTTTCTTATTTTTTAGCTAGTTTCTCTTAGTTTTAGAGTTCTTCCCTTTTTGGGAAGAACTAGTTATGTTTTTGTAATTTATTTGCTTTTTGATTCAATAAATGGGAGTGCAAATTTCGCTTGGAGGTTTTCCAGCTACGGGAATAGCATCGAAGTTCTGTAAGGATTTTATTTTCTTTGCAGTTATTTTTTATGCTTTATTCTTACATGTTATATTTAATTTGTCTGTGATTAAATTTAACTGTGCTGGCTGTTTGTAAAAATGATATAATAATAACGTTGTTATGCTTGCGAAATATTAAATAGGTAAAAATCTCTAAAATGAATTGATTTTATTTTTATTCAAGATTTTATATTAAGAATGTTAGAGAGAAATATATTATTTTTCATTACAAACTTAAATCTGAAAATTAGATTTTAAGGTTTAGTTATCCGATCTAATTTAGAGTAGTGCTCTTTTATTTGTTGGTACAATCGCACGGTAGTTAGAGTGAAGCTCTATTTCAAAAGTTTTTATAAGAATTATTATCTGAAAATGTATTGACAACATGTTTTCAATAGTAGTTTTAAAACTTGAAAGTTAGTACTCGGATAATTAAATTCTTAGGTTTAATTTGGACACCTTGAATAAAGTTTAAATTGTCTAACCCCACCAAAGGTGGCATTTAAATGGTTCATTTTCAATCTCTTAGAAAAAGGAATTAATTTAATTAACCAAATTAGTTATCAACCCCACACATAGGTGTTAATTGATTTTTTTAGTTAACAAAGAATATCTAACCCCACCAAAGGTGGTATTCATACAAAAAAGGGAGAATCAATAAATATCAATTCATATCTTTAATAACCTAAATAATATGAGCAAGCATAATTAACTTAGTTATTATATCCATAAATACTCCACTATTATAAATGATAAAATTTGCATAAATGTTTATTGAATCTATGTTTATTTTTATGTCAGTAGATTAGAAACACAAAAAAAACCAAAATATCGTGAGAGGATGTTTAGGATTTAATTTCGTTTTTAAAAGTTTGAATAATAAATTAAAAAGCACATACATTCCTTCCTTAGATCGACCTTGGGAGTATACTTATCATTTTCTACGAAATGATTCGTGCACTTGCGAGAGTTTTATAAATATAAAACCAAAGTATTGGCAAGAATTGGCGATGCCGGTTTTCGCTCATCAGTAAGAAATGACAAGAATGAGTTGGTGTCTAAAAAAGTCATCACAAGATAGAGGATGTGTACCAATTTTCAAAAATTGAACCTATACATTAAGAAATATCACTTTCCCTTTGTTTTATTGATCAAATGTTAGAAAGATTAGTTGGGCATAACTTTTATTATTTTCCTAATGGTCTTTTAGGATATTACCATGTACCAATTGTAATAGAAGATCAAGAAAAGACGAAATTCACTTGTCCTTTTGGGACATTTGCTTTCAAGACAATGTCATTCAGTCTATGCAATGCTCCCACCACATTCCAAAGATGAATAATGTCTATATTTTAATATATGGTGGAGAAATTCATTATGATATTCATGGATGACTTTTCTATCTTTGTAACCTTTTTTGTTGATTGTTTACATAAACTAACTTTAGTTTAAGGAAGATGCATTTAATGCAACATAACTTTTAGTTAGGAGAAAAGTCACTTCATGGTTAAACAAGGCATTTTGTTAGGACATTATTTCAATAAGTGGATAAAGACACAAATTATTTAAGCTAATTGTCACCCCTTACTAATGTGAAGGGAATTAGGAGTTTCTTAGGACATTTAAGGTTTTATAGTAGATTTGTTAAAGAGTTTTTTAAAATAATCTATCCTTTATGCAATTTGTTAGCCATGGATGTCTCATTTCTGTTTGATAATGATTTCCTTATTGTTTTTAATACTTCAAAAGGAAAACTAACTTGTACACCTATTATCATGGTAGCTGATTAGTATTTAACATTATAAATTATATGTGAGAGTTTATAAATTATGGACGTAATTAATCTAGAGGGGGGTGAATAGGTTATTTTTAATTTTTACCAATTTACAACTTGATAACCTAAACAAAGTGGCCATACATGCAATCGTGGGTAAAAATAAAATGCAGAAATAAAAGAATAACACATGATATTTTTAAGTGGAAACAACGTAGGACATAACCATGACATAAGAGGAAAACCACCGATCTACCGCACCACCTAACTTTCCACTATGAAAATCATTTGTTCAAGTACAAACTCGGTCTTATGCTAACCTCCCTAGGATACTGCCACAATGTACTTTACTTACGAGCCCCTACTCTGTTTTCACAGTTTCCAATATTAGCGTGAGTGGTTTCTAGACCAACATTCCAATAAACTTCCTGCCAATTAGATATGTTACCAAATTAACTGCAAAATAGTTAGCACAAAAAATATAAGTGCCTGTGTGTGTTCTAGAACAGATTTAATAATGAATAATCCTAACTAGATGATTCAACACATATGTCACTTCAATCAAATCAACTAGTAAAAATAGCTTCTTTAAAGATTAATAATCAAATCAAATAACCATGATATGACAAAAAATTATTTGGTCTAACAATTTAAGAAAAAAATAAAGAATAAGCCATAAGAATATATTATCAAAAGATCATAAAATAATTAGACTTATTAATCAATCAAACATAACCACCAATATTTGATAGATTAACTAAATAAAGAAGCCAAAGAATTATTATCTTATATTTGTAAAACAAGAGAGAGAAATTAAGAAGATTAGAATAATGCTCTTGTGTGGTTGATTGAAACAATGAGCAATGAGTTTTATTTATAGGAAAAATTAAAACCCTTAATCCTATGTAATTGATAAATATCTTTTCTATTACAAATAGGATTAGTAATACTCATTAATTAAGAAAACTCCTATATGATGGATAAATATCTTTTCTATTTCAAATATGATTAGTAATACTCACTAATTAAGAAGACTCTTATTTAAAGAAGAGTTCTTTTAAAATAGATTTTATGCTAAAGATTTCAACTATAATTTAGAGTATATCTTATCTAGTATCTTTTAAAAATAGATTTTATGTTATCTTTTATGCTAAAGATTTCCACTATAATTTAGAGTATATCTTGTCTAATATATTTTAGCATATCTTATTCCATATTTTAGCGCTAAAAATAATTTCAAATTTATAAGCATGTGTTATTAAATACATAAATATAATCCTATGTGTCATAGTTATCAAAGATATACCTAAAGTACAATTATCTGAAACTCGAGCATTTTTTTGACTTTTCTTGATAGACTTGATAGCAAGCCTAAAAAAAATTTACAAATAAATATTTTGACCACGAAAATAGCCAACACTCCTAGTCCTTACAATATACAATGCTTCTGATTTTGCATAGGGGTTATTTTGGTACAAAGAGTGGATAAACCTTTAGATGTCATTTATTATACTAGTAAAACACTAAATATTGTCCAAGAAATGTACTTTACCTATTGGACATGGAATTACCATACCTAAGGAGTAGAGTTTGATAAAACATCAAGAGAGAATATATTAGATGGGTGCTATATGTATAAACAATTGTAAGGTTGATGTACTCCATATTGTATACTAGGTCTGACATCTGCTATAATGTTGGCATGGTTAGTCAATATAGTTCCCTAGATACATAGAAGTTTATATTTTAAACTTTGAAATTAGAAATAAATAAATAAAAGAATATTTCATTTGTTTATAGGCACATCTATTTTTGTTAAATAAATTATTGCAAAATTCTTGATTATTAGTGTCTACTTAAAACTCAATATGTTAGTGTATATACATGAGTATTAATTTTAATTGAAATAATCAAATTAGTCCATGATGATTAACTAAAGTTTATAAAAGGTATCTTTAACAAAGTCATTTCTACATCCTATATCCATTTGTAATGGAATGACCCTTATTTGGGATAATTAATGTAGAGACATCTAATTTGGGGTAATTTGAAACATTATTAATATTATTAGATTCCACATATATGTATCTAAATTTCACTTTGTGCCCATACGTAGGATGATTTTAATCTAGAGTGATTTAGCTAGTCCCTTATTGTAGCACCCTAGTATTTGATTAACTCAATGATACTCACCTTGGTGGGCTAAGATGTCGTATATCTTGGTATCTCAATGTTCATGGTGGACTAGGAGTTGGTGGACTATGAGTTTATCTCCCAAGATATGGAATCCACTCTATCTATTCATAGATCTTAGGTAGTAATTTCCTTATTTTGTAATCCACAGCTTGAATAACTATGCTAAAACTATAATATGATTACATATATTTATTCATCAACAAAAAGATGTACCAATGATTGTCCTTTCATACTTCTTCATTGCTATACCCTTTGTTAAAGCATCTCCCTTATTTAAGGTTTCTAAAATAGGCTCTAATACTTGCTCAATTATAGGTTCCTAAAAAGGCTCTTGGATTTTAGTATCCTACCCTTTAGAGTGCTCTTAGACCCCTGTTATGTTATTTATGAAATGTACAAGTTAATTCCCCAGAGACATCTTATCTCGCATTTACTAACCTTAAACGATAATTAAATTAAGCATGAGAAAATAACAAATAAAACAAAAATGAAAAAAAAATGAAAAATGAAAAATGAAAATTAAGAGGAAAAAAATTAATTGAAATAAATAAAAATAATGACACAAATATTCACAAAATAAAAAAAATGAAAGCAAAAGTCACAAAAACAAAAAAGAATCATGAAAAATAACTAAAAAGAAAACAAATAAATAATATTAAACCTCAATTCTCAAGCAACATTGCCAAAAATATAATGTACAAATTTTATATTAAAAACTCGTAAGTGTACAAATCACTTATATAAGCGACAAGTATTATCCCATGGTTGGTCCCTCAAAGAATTGCAATGGTTTAAAAAAGTTAAATTATTTTTTAATATAGTTAAGAAAAAACAATTCCTAATAATTCTATCAATTATCGGTTGGAGGTAAATTCTAAATTAAATTAATATCTAAAGAAAGAAACTAAATTAAAGTGAGTAAATCAAACTACAGTCCAACTTAGGATGATGGATGATTATAGAATTTCAGTGAGCATAATCATTCATAAAAAGAACGAATTAAATAATTTTAATATAAGTTAGATTTACTGATTTTTGTTTTTAAATAAGATTTTTAGATTTTTTTTCTTTTTAAATAAGTAAACTCCTTGTTATTGTGGTAAGTCCCCAATGATATTTAGTTAATCAAAATATTTTATGCTCGAACTTTAAATCAATTAATTAGTAAACTGAGAAAATATATAAAAAAAGATTCTCAATTAATTAATAATTTCCTTAAACAGACTTGAAATTAGTTAATTGGTAAGCATAAGGTACATATATTCTTTAATCATAAATCAAGATTTGTTTCATTAATAATTTATAATTAAAGATATTTTTAACTATTTTTAAATTAATTTCTTTAATTATAAATCAAGACTTGAACCATCATGAATTTATATTAAAAGAATTGAAAATTATGAACAAAAAATAAATATAAAACTTTTATTTATTTAAACCACACAATTATTCTTCCAATCATTGAAGCAAAAGCTACTAAAATATCATATTACAGTTATTACTTTAAGAAAGTAGAGTGATTAGTACACTTTTTTACTTAATATTTACCTTTTTTATTCAATAAATAGTACTTTTGGGGCTAAATATATTAAAGTAGAAACTTTTTTGTAAAAAGGGGTGAAAATATAATTTTTGTAATTTTTTGGATTTTTTTGAAATTTTTATGGATCTTTTATGAACTTTTAACACAAGGCCAATCCGAAGTTTCCATATGGCCTACCATGTAAGCAAAGGATCTCACACATCAAGCGACGTAGATGCCACGCAAGTAAGCACAACGAATCGTAGATCACCGTGTGTGAGGAGCGAAGTAGCCCATGCCACGTCTCAACACAATGCTCTATCTGAGTTCGGAGAATGGTCAAACCTTCGTGCCTTATGTCATCATACGATTGCTCCCCGAGTTCCACCCGTGCACCATGCCATCTATTACCGCAAATCAAGTTGCACTGTATGGCACTGAATCAATATGCATCGACTCAGACCGGTCTCCCTTGCCAAGCATCATGCTCTGATTCACCTAGTGAATTTCGTGTGCCACAAAAACCCTAATGAGCTACCATTAGCATAATTTTGGTCAGTTTTTGGAGCTAAAAAGAGAGAAAAATATAGAAAAATTCAAAAGGAGATATAATTTTGGTCAAGATTCAAGAACAAATTAGCACTACAATTTAAGAGATTGATTGTATTTCTTCTTTTACTATTTTTTTTATCAATTTTTATGTATTTCTTTATGAAAAATATGAGCTTTATGAAAAAAACTATCTGTAGTTAATTTATTAATCTAGGGATCTTATGAACCCATGTTTTACCATTTGATGATCTAATATTTTATCCTAATTATACTTATAATTTAATTATATTATTTAATTTGATTTTATGCTATTAATTATTTGATTAAAAATCTATCAATAGAAGCAATTAAATAGATTTGAGTGAATTATTTAATTGTTTGTATTGATTACAGAACATGCATAGTTTCTAGGCAGAGATGTATGATTTTTATGTATGTGATTAATAATTGATGAACTTAATAAGTAGTTTTCAATTTAATTGGCATGAGAGTATGGTTAAATTAATTACTATATGGTATGTAGTTCACTTGAGAGAGGAATACATGCTTGGTTAGATTCAATTGATCACGTAATTAATTGATAATTATATTAGGGATATTTTAGCAATTCACATGTTTATAAAATTAGGGGATTAAATATTCCTAGATATTTTCTCGTATATCTTCTTAGTTACCAAAACTAATTTAATTAATTATTGCTATTTACTTTTAGTTATTTTAATTTTGTTTCCTTAAAATATAAAAACACAAAATAATTGAATTTTATTTTTTTTAGTTTTAAAACTTAGTTTCTAATAAAATAATCTCTATAGAAACAATCTTTCTTATCATTATATTTCTTGTTGAGATATGTATACTTGTGTATTCATTGAACACACAATTTGTGTGACAATCAAGTATTTGGCACCGTTGCCGAGGATTATAAATATTAGAAATTAATGGTCAATGGATAAAATTATAAATTATATTAGTGTTATTAGAAGCAAAGAATAAAAAATGGCTAGCAATAATTATCAATGCTCAATGGACAGAATGATAGCCACAAGAAGAATAGGTGGAATGCATGAGGTAAATGATATCATGGCTCTTATAACTCAAGTGTCATCTTTGGTAAATCTTTTGAAGGTTCAAAACTCGATAGTGAATACAAACTAGATCCAAAATTCAGCAGTGTCATATGTGTTTTGTGCAAGAGCTCATTTGTTTGATAATTGTCCAAATAATCCTGAATTCATATGCTTTGAAGGTAATGTGAATCAAAACAATAATCCATACTTGAACACAAATAACCCAGGATGAAGATAATATCCAGATTTCACTTGGAATAACGACAATCAAGGTGGTAATCAATTCAACCATCAATCATTTCCACCACCCGATTTCCAACAACCACAGCAATCAGAAGCCCAATAAAAGAAACCACCTACTGAGAACAATATAAAGGCTTAATTGGGGGTGATGAAAGAATTCATCCAATCAGTAAATATGAAAGTGTCCACTCAAGAGGCTTCAATTTAAAATTTGGAGAACCAAATAAGGCAACTCGCTTATGCTATAAGTCAAAGGCCTCAAGGTAACCTTCCAAATGATAGGATTGTAAACCCAAAAAGAGAAGGTGAGGACCAATTCAATGCCATAGCCTTGAGGAGTGCTAAAACTTTAGAATAGGAACATAAGATAAAAAGGATGAAAAGAAATAGTAAATTAACAAGGATGATGAGGAGCAAGTGGATAAAGAGAATACTGAAAAAGAAACAATTCAACCAAAGGAAAACAATCTTTACAAACCCACTATTCCTTCCCCTCAAAGAGTGCGAAATCAAAAGTCAGATTAATAGTTTTCAAAATTTATGGAAGTCTTCAAGAAGCTGCATATAAACTTACCATTTATAGAGGCACTTTAACAAATGTTGTCTTATGCCAAATTCAAGAAGGATATACTATCAAAGAAAATGAGGCTTGGAGATCATGAAATAATAACCTTGACTAAAGGTTGTACCTCCATCCTTGATAGAAAACTACAATAAAAACTTAAAGATCCAGGCAATTTTGACATCCCTTACACTATTGGGAACATCTGTTTTGGCAAAGTACTATGTGATTGGGGTTCTAACATTAACCTAATGCCATTATCGATATTCTAGAGATTTGTGGTTGGTAAAGCCAAACCCACTTCAGTATAATTACAAATGACATATAGATCAATTAAGAGACCCCATGGTGTGGTAGAAGATGTACAAATAAAAGTAAACAAATTTATCTTTTCGACAGACTTCATTATGCTAGATATGGAAGAGGACCTTGACATTCCTATTATACTTGGTTGTCCATTCTTAGCATCCGAAAGAGCACTCATTGATGTACAAAAAGGTGAACTTAAAATGAGAGTGCAAGGTGAACAAGTAATGTTTAAAGTTTTTGAAGCATTTGAACCCCGTAATATTGACAATACTGGTGAATGCTTAAGGATAAATGTCACTAATTATGGGTATAATGTAAAAGAATCTGTTTAGTCGCCCACACTTAAGGCTGTTACATATGATGCTATGAACAAGAACATAAACTCACCAGAAAACAACTCAACCTATTTTACTTTTGATAGTATGGAATCGAAGGTTGATAATGTAGACTATGTATACTTTTTGGAGGACATGCCTCTCATGTGTGTATCAAAGGCTATTATGGATCTAAGCTCAAACCATCAATTTAAGGGCCAACAAGATTAGACCACACATTTTTACCCTCCCATCTAAAAGTGAAAGATTCCAATAGAGAGGTGAAGAAGATGCTGGAAATATATAAATTGGATGAGTTATGGTGGAGTGCTTATAAGAATGCCAAAAAGTTCCAAAAGAAAACAAATATATGGCATAAGAAGAGAGTTCAACACCATCTTTGCGAACCATAATATAAAGTATTATTGAACAAATCATGACTCAATCTATTTCCAGGCAAACTCAAAAGTAAATGGACACATAGGGATGTACCTTAGGAGTAGATATGAATGTTTTGTCAAGGATGATAAAAGTGACATTGGTTAGGAGGCAACCCAATATTATTTTACTTATATTTTATTGTTTTTGTTTTATAGGTGAATAAATTTGGAGAGTAATGACGTAACAAGATTGAACATTTCAGTCATAGATGTGGTGCGTCAAAGATAAGGTAGTTTTCTTTCCTTTTACTATTTCGTATTTGTATGTGCACATTGGGGACAATATTTAATTTAATTTTGGGAAGGAAACTTTATTCTCTACATTAGTACATACTATGCATTTTAAAGTTTTTAGGGAATTGTTTTAATTCTTAGGATATTTTTAATCATGATTTGGGGTGAAATTGATAAATATATGGAAACTAAATGCATGTATGCTTGAAATGAAACATATGAACTCAATGATAAAAATTGGTTGTCATGACTAGGATAAGGAATGTAACATATTTGTTAAGATATTTATATTAATCATGTGATATACTTGCTAGTTTTGATTGGATTGATTCAAAGTTTTATGCACATGTCCATGATTGATTTTGGTGTTCTTCTTAAGAGAAAATTTGTAGTGAGTTATGCAAGTTGATGAGATCTACCAAGTATAAGAATCTATTTTATCATCCCATGAGGCAAAATCCTATATATTATTTAGCAAGAGAAATGATTTAGGCCTTATTTGGATTGATTGAGCCTTTAAAACAAACCATTGTTAATATCTTTAGTCATCCATTTAAGCCTAACAAAGAACCATTCATATCATTAAGCCAAATTTTATGCCTAACTAATAAGCATTACCTTTTATCCTTGCACCTTTAGCTTGTATGAAAAAAATGCAATCATGTGTTATGCTATAGAGTAAGGTGAAATGTAATGCACCCTAGAGAGAGAGAAAAAAAATAAGAAGCAAAACTTACAACACAATTATCCCTCTAAAGAAAAATAAAATAGAATTGAAAATAAGTTTGGGAGAGTTATAAACTTACAAGAAAAAAAGAGAAAAGAGATGTGGAATAAAAGAATATGAAGATAATGACAAAAAATGGTGCATTGAAATATTAAGTTATCGCTCAATTATAGTTAAAAAGTGCATGATGAACAAAAGAAAGCTAAGGTGTGGAAAGAGCCTAAATTTCTTCCCTCATCTAAGCCTTACATTACAAACATTTAAAGTCCTTATTGTCCTTTAGCTAAGATCATATTTATATTAGTGGAGAGGGATGTGACCAATAGACTTATGAGACTTGTTCTAAGATTGAATTTATTAGCATGCTCTTATAGGTTGATTTCATGAGTGCATTAGATGATATCATGTGCAACACACACACAAATCAATTCATCAAAAACCTTGCATATTTTTGTATTGATGGAACGTTGATTGATAAATATCTAAACCTCCTTATCATGGGATTGTACGACCATTGAGAGGAATAGTTTTCTTGAAATATGCATGTACTATTAGAAGTATATTTATGAATACACTACCCAAGTAATTTTATTTAGTTATACTTGGCTTTACTTGAAGACAAGCAAAGAGTTAAGTTTGTGGGTGTTATGACTATGTGAAAGTAGAGTCATTAGCACCATTTTTGTACTTAATATTTACTTGTTTTATTCAATAAATAGTATTTTTAGGGCTAAAAAAATTAAAATAAAAACGTATTAGTGAAAAGTAGTGAAAGTGTAATTTTTGGATTTTTTTATGAATTTTTAACACAAGGCCAATCAAAAGCTGCCACGTGGCTAGACACATAAGTAGAGGAGCTCACTGGGCAAGCCATGCTGATGCCACGCCAGGAAGGATAACAAATCATTGATCATCATTTGTGAGGAGTGAAGTAATGCAACCACGTGTCAACACGGCGTTCAATCCGAGTTCAGAGAGCAATCAAACCCTCACACCACATGTCGTCATGCGATTCCTCCCTACGTTTCACCCGTGTGCCACACCATCCGTTAGCATGAATCATATTACACCGCATGGCACTGACTCAACATGTGTTGACTTAGACTGATCTCCACTACTACACATTGAGCTTTGATTTTCCCAGGGAATTCTATGTGATACGTGTTGCTCTGTGATTCGTTAGCACTATTGATTTTGCTTATTTTGATCTCAACCTTTGATTTGAAGCTAATTTGATGGTCTAGATTGCACCTAAATTATATTTAAGCCCCTAATCATAGTTAAATTGAAAGAAGTCAATTTAAGTGAAAAAGGCATTAGACTACAACGAGAGATAAAGTATATAACAATTAAAAATACACCTTCTTATTGAAGACGATTCTAAATCTCTGAATTTCTTAATAATGATTTCTCCAAGTCTTTAGATCTTCAAAATAAAGAGGTTCTCTTTTTGTATTTGTATATGGTGGTAGAATGGCTATAGAATTGGATCTATACTCTAAACTAAAATACAACTACACTATTCTAAAACTATCCAAACTACTCAACTTAATGATTATAACATATTTATAATAAAAACTTATGTACTTGGGTTGGAGTCAGAAAATAACACCATGTGCTGCGGCATGCCTTTGTTCTCACCATGGCATAAAGGCAAACATTATCTCACAATACAACCTAAGAGAATTGTATTATAGTATGAAAAGCTCATCATGCTCAGTATATTTTCTTGAGAGGTATCCACTATGGTACACATTTTCTTCACCATATAACGCATTGTATATGTTGAATTTTTCTTGTGACTCTTACACATTGGTTGGTTCATGATATAAGGCTTACATGCCCACTACATCAAAAAGCATATTATAGTCGATTAGGTGAATCGACTTTAAATTGGGAGACTTAATGTTTAAAGTCAGTTAACTCGGTGAACAAACTTTAAGTTTTAAGTTGGTTGAGTGCATGAACCGACTTTAAATTATGTATTTTTTTGACACATTTTACTCAATTTTTACTATACTCACTATTATACTTAAAACCTATATTCGATCACATAATAGCAAAAAAACCAAAATCTATTTAAAAGAGTTTAAATACTATAAATAATTGAAAAATTAAATATTAATTAATTATTTTAGAATTAAATTTATTACAAAAAATTAATTTACATACAACACATAAATATATATTTAACTTAAATTACAAATAAAATGATGTCATCTCTTTTGTCATGGATTTTGTGATATTCTAATTTTATTTCATAGAGAGGAAGCTTGGTTTGCTTGGAATCGCAAACATAGTGACCAGGAAACTAGGAAAGAGAGATGAGATGGAGTTTGGGCAAAAAATAGCTGGTCCATATAATAATTCATTCCTCTGTATATATGAGCACATAAACATCCATCAAACAAGCTGCCCAAACTTCAGAGACACTAAAATAGAAAAATTAAGACATTATTAAAATTGCCATAGTGCTGTCCTATGCTATTTAAGATCATCAAATTCTTCTCCTAGTTATTCTTGTGATGTTATAATTTGAACCATGTGTTTTGCGCATTCTTCTCGTAAATCATCAAAAATTTGCATATCATAACCCGACTTGTTCCAACCAAAAAAATACATGTATTTAAATTCAAAATAAGAATGTAATATCATGAATTCACAAAAATAACTTATATATGTTGAAAGAGTATATTAGTAAAAAATATTAGCACATCGACACTGGAGTGATATAGTAATAACACCATCCCTTCGAAATCATATTAGCACCGTACTAATCTTTTGTCTATAAAATATAAAGCTATCTGGAATCAAGCTGATATTTTTAATGCTATAATGAGCTCTAAATATGAAGTCAAGTGTAATTCCAATTTTTTACTTGGGTTGGTTGTGTTTTGCTACCTATAAACTAATACTTTTGTATTTCCTTGGGATGAAAGAAAAATTACTCTTGAAGATATGATGATTCTTGGTGGTTTTCCTGTACTTGGCTTGCTAGTGACTACCATGATGTTGCTATACCAAGGAACTAGGAAAGAGAGATGAGATGGAGTTTGAAAAAAAAAGGTCCATATAACAATTCATTCCTCTAAATATATGAGCACATAAGCATCCATCGTACAAGCTGCCCAAACTTAAGAGACACGGGAATAGATAAATTAAAGCATTACAAACATTACCATGATGTTTTCATATGCTATTCAAGATCATCAATTCTTCTGCTGATTCTTCTTGTGATGTTATAATTTGAATCATGTGTTCTACCCATTCCTCTAGTAAATCATCAAATATTTGCATATCATAGCCTAACTTGTTCAACCCAAAGAACTACATGTATTTAAATTTAAAATAAGAATGTAATATCATGAATTCACTAAAAATAACTTATATATGTTAAAAAGGTATATTGGTAAAAGAGATTACAACATCTTTAATCGGAATGTTGATATTTGTGATGATTTTTCTCATAAAATTTAGGACAAAGTAACCACAAATGACTCCATCATTTTGTTGTGGAACCTACAAAAAACAAGTGTACATGATTTTCTATATTCGAACATCTTTATTATTCAATAGTAAAATTAATTAAATTATTAACATTTACTTCTACATACCATAACTTTGTCCCATATAAACTTATGAGATTTTTTAAAGGCAATGACCCTACACTTGCTCCACAACTTCCATGCCCTATCAAAGTTTAAAATAGTTATTTTTTTATTAAATACTACAAAGAAAAATAGAAGAAAAATAGCTAGCTATAACTTTTACATTTCAACAACTGCTTTTGTATCTTTACTCAATTCTATGAAAGTTGATTCACAATACCAAACATAATTGCCATATAGATCAAGGATTATCAACATCCAATGATCTTGGCCTTTTTCAAACTTTAGTGGCCAAGGGATTATCAACTTTTGATTTTTGTTAAGTGTTAATGTCGTATCACATCATTTTTTAGCTCTAATGTTGACATCCTTCTCTTGTAATTGATTGACAAATGAAGAATCATAGAACATTGTTAAATATGATG
Organism: Hippophae rhamnoides; assembly: GCA_033030585.1. Taxonomy (NCBI): domain Eukaryota; kingdom Viridiplantae; phylum Streptophyta; class Magnoliopsida; order Rosales; family Elaeagnaceae; genus Hippophae; species Hippophae rhamnoides. The sequence goes on along the minus strand of CM065435.1, from coordinate 33,482,947 downwards.
AGTGATTAGCTTGAAGTCAATAATAACATTTCCTATATAAAAGAAATATATATAAATAATTAGATAATATAAATTAAATTATATATGATGTACATAAATAAAAGTTATTTACTAATTGAGGACTCACCTTGTCCACACTTGAATTATACTTAAATCAATCATTTGATATTCAAATAGCTACAATATGCACTCGATCGATATATATGTTTGGCTAATGTCTACACTAGAAATTTCTCTAGGAAGTGGCACAGTCCATCTATCATTTATGCTAGTCTTGCTTGCAACAATAGTCATTAAAAAGCCAAGATTTCTGCTAAAGTTTATAGCATAATTATAACTATACTTTTTCCATGGCTTCTTCTTGAATGACTTAGTATGCAATGATTGCCCACTAGACATAGATTTACCATGAGATGCTTGCTTTGTATCTCTTAAATGTGTTACACTTACTAATTTTGGTATAATAGACTAAAGAAGAGGTATTATTTATGTTAGTGACGATAAAAGAATAATAATATAATAGAAATAGTAAAAAAATGTTATCTTAAGTAAAAAATAGTATCATGTCAAAATTTATCACAACTTGACTCGACGGCAATGCCACATATTGTCTAATCACTTCTTGGACTATGGTAGCATGAGAAGGAACAATTAGTGGATAATCATGGAGTAATGATTGATTAATTACTATTCCCCAATAATTTGGCAAATATTGATTATGAATTATTTGATCATCGCTCAATTGTTATACCATTCCAATAGCAACATAGTTCGTTGATAATGGATGTTTCAACAAACATTTCATATTTTGTAAAACATTTAAGCTTTATATATAATAAAAAATAAAAATAATAGACTATCTACATAAACTTTAAATCTTAGAACAAATGATTTATTAAATAGATGAGGACTCTTATGTGGGGTAGCTATTGGAATGAAATTCTCATCAAAACATTCATCATGATGTGATAGATGGTAAGAATGCACAAATTGCATTAGAGATATTGAATAACTAATTGATTGCATCTACATTCCAAACATAAAGGGAGGACCAATAAGATGAGTATATCCCATATAGGATTGTGGCATGAATGGTTGCATGCCTAGCCAATAGGGCATGCCCTCATTATAGTATGCAGCCATGCCTAACATGTATTGTGATTGATATTCCTTTAAAGTGGAAATTTCACTTAACATTTAGGCCTTAAAGGAGAGAAATTCTTCTTCAATTTTACAATACTTCTCCTTACTGACCATCCAAGGATTTTGTTTTAAAATGTTAAAAAACTCCATATAACATCCTGATGGTTAAAGTAAACAAACATATCATACATTTTACATCAATTAGAAAAATTCATAAGGACTTTGTATCAAGTTAAATTACTAACAAACTTATTGAGTTGTTCTTCTCCTCGTTTAGTCAATTGTCTTGACTTCTTCATTTTGAGGGGTCTTTGTTTCTATAAACAATTCGAATTAGGTAACCGATCTACCCAATTCAGCTTCCTACATAAATTAAATAAATTTATTAACCATGACATCAACATAAATTTGAGGAAAATAAATATAAAAATATTTATAAATTAATAACTTAATAATACCAATCATTGTCTAATTTTAGGATTTGATGACCTCCAATAGGTTAGGAAGAATATTTTGCATTGTATATTCTGATGTTCTTCCCAAATAATTTGAAATTCATCCGTACGTTTATAATTTACGAAGTATTTTCATACTTGGGGTTCAATGTAGGGATATTCTTCAGGGATTTTGTATGGTTATACTTCATCAAGTGGTTCCAAATATGGAAACATATAATTTTTGGCCAATTTGGAAGTTTTGTATTCCTTCCATGCCTTATTTGCAATCTTCTAACACTTGTTCATCTAAGTATCAGGGACTTTAAAACGTTCTATAAAACACATATTTTAGATGAGATATGTACAAAATAGATATAAAATATGTAATTAGTTATAAAATAAAAGAGACTTACATAAATGGTTTTCCATACATGGTTGCGAAACCAATTAATAAGCTCTTGCTTATGTTCATCATACAACTATTTTTCTCCTCTTATTTTTTTTATAACGAGGATTGATCTACAGTAAGTTTAAATGAATTTTGTAATGTTATTAAAGATATATCAATTATATATCATTAATAGTTAAAAATAATTATTTTATTTCAAATGAAAAGGTTAAACATGTCATCACTTACTATATGTACGGTTATGTCTTGTTATTATTTACCAAAATGACTTGGTGTGCTTTTTTCCATTGAGTGGGATCAAAAAACAATTTATTACATCCACCAAGCATAGGGTTACCTAATTGGATCATGTGACATTCTAACAACAACTTGTGCATAGGATTCTTAATTTTAGTGCAACCACTAAAGTATTCATAACAAAACTCAATGGCCTCTTCAACAATGTAACATTCCACCATGCATCCCTCAGGACGTTTTCTATTATTTACATATCCTTTAAGGACTTGCATGTATCTCTCAAAAGGATACATCCACATTAAGTAATTAGGACCACGTAATTGAACCTCTCAAACTAAATGAACATACTAGTGAATCATTATAGAGAAAAGAAGGAGGGAAGTATTTTTCAAGTAGACACAAATTCTCTATAACATCTTTTTGTAAAGAGTTTAACTCACCAATTGATATATATTTATTGCATATTGTATTTAAGAATGAACAAAGATGAGTTATTGATAATCAAACATGTTTTGGAATAATTGATCTAATAGCAACTGGTAATAACTTTTTCATTCAGATATGATAGTCGTGGGATTTCAATCCATAAAGGTTTTTATCAGTGATAGACTCAAAATTTCTTAAGTTGGATGAGTAACCTTTAGGAACCTTCACACTTGCCAAACATTTACAAAACACATCCTTCTCTTTTGTTGACATTGTATATGATGTTGGTGGCAAGTATGTTCGATTCTTATCATTTTCCACCCTTGGTGCCAATTCAGGTCGTATGCCTAGTTTCTTTAAATCAAAATTTGCATTAATTCCATCCTTTATTTTTCCAAGTATATTAAGTAATGTACCAATCGAGCTCTCACATAAATGTTTCTCAATGTTCATGACATCTAAGATGTGGCGAATGTGTAGGTCTTTCCAATAAGGCAATTCCCAAAATATTATTTTATTCCAACAACCATGATCTATTGATTTAGTAACATTTTCCTTTTCACCCCTTTCATTAGTTGAAGATGTGCCATCACTACAAATAGGGCATCCCATATAACCTTTTGTTGCATATCCTGATAAGTTCCCACGGGCAGGAAAATCATTAATTGTCCATGAAAAGACCCCCTCAAGTTAAAGTGTTCTCCTTTATGTGTACATAAACATTAACACCATCATTCCATAATGTCTTTAAATCATCTATTAGAGGGTGCAAATATACATCAATATCAACTCTAGGTAGTTTCGGTCCTAAGATCAATAATGTTAACATCATGAATTTTCTTTTCATACACAACCAGGGAGGAAGGTTGTATGTTACCATAATTACTAGCAAATACTATATCTACTACTAAAGGAATTGTTTGGATTAATTCCATCAACAACAATAGCAATATGAAGATTGAGCGGAATATATGCAAATTGAGGTGATAAATTATCTACTACTTTCTAATTTGGAGAATCACAATGATAATTTAGCACTCCCTCATCAGATTGATTATCTCAATGCCAAGTCAACATATGTGATGTCTCTTTACTTTTGAACAACCCTTGAAAGCGAGGAATCAAAGGAAAGTAGTAAAGAACCTTTGCAGGCATGCCTTCCTTACGTGTTGTCTCATTTGTAGCATGCTTCCATCTTGATTCTTTACACATAGGAAAATCATCTAATGTCTTATATTTTTTTCTATAAAGAATGCAATCATTTGGACAAGCATGAATCTTATGATATTTCATGCCAAATCGACTAAGAGATTTATTCACTTCATACATTGAAGATAGCAATTCAATACCCTTAGGAAACATATCTATTAGTACATTTAGTAATTCTATGAATCCCTTGTTAGGAAAACCATTTTTTGCCTTCACATTGTACAAATGAACCAATCCTGAAATTTTAGTGTATTTCTTGCATTCTAGATACAACGGTTTTTCGGCATCTTCTAAAAGTTTTTTAAAGGTTTCGGGATCATCCTCATGTAGTTCATATTCAATACCATGAAGCATATTTTTTGTCTGTACATTATGATAAGTTGTATGTAATTCACTCACATTCTTATTTGTCTCTTTCCCACGAGTATTATCAATATTTTCTCCGTGATAATACCAACATTTATAACTCAAAAGAATAACACTATGGATAAGGTGATACTTAACCTCGTCAACTTCATGAAATCGCCATTTTTTACATTTAACACATGGGCATTGAATCATACTAATTTCATTATTACTATTTCTACAAGCAAATTTCAAGAAACTTTCACCTCTATAAATGTAGTCCTCCTCAATTCTACACTTTGACATCCAAGATTTGTCCATTTTTTATTAATGATATTAAGCATATTAAATATGTATCCAACCAATATATTTTAGATATTATTATATATGAATTCCCTAATTATTAGAATATTTATCAAAACATCATATAAAAATAAATACATAAAAACTAAACATAACAAATATATAATATTAACAATACACAATATATAGTAATTTATATTTATAAATACATGTAATTAATAATAATAGATATTTTATACATATATATAATAATAAATATTAATAAACCTATTATACATTATATAAATATAAAAATATATCTTATATTATATATATATATTTCATATACATACAAATAATTTTCAAAAATTATTTGTTTAAAATAAATTAGTATATATCAAACACCTAAATACATAGAATTATTAAAATAAAAAAATGAATGAAAATACCATCTTATCTTCTAAGCTTTAATAAAAATACAAAAGTTACGTAATATAAAAATTTATATACATAAATAATAACACATAATATACAAAAAATAAAGAAATATGAATAATAAGTGTAAAATAATTCATATAGATACTTACAAGAGTAAATGAAGTGACAAAATGAAGAAAATAAAGAAAAAAAAGTGTTTTATAAGTGAGAAAATAGGTATAAAATATTTTAGTGGCCTTAGTTGTTGTATGTAGCTCTAAGTATTGTGACTTCGTGTGTTGACATGATTATCTCTTTTAAAAATAAAAATACCGGAAAATAACAAAACATATAAATGATTTAAAATGGATAGATTTGGATGAATGAATTACTACAACAATCTAGACCATTTAAACGCTCAAAAAAGCCTCAAAAAAAATTTCATGGAATTTTTTAAAATTCCATTTATCACGATGCTTAAAAGAGAGTACTCATTTGTGATATTTTTTATATGTCAAAGAGAATGTCACAGTTCCCACTACCAAAAACTAACGTATATAATTAACGACATTTTTGAAAACTCAGAATAGATAATTTATGGCATTTCTAAATTACTTCATATAATCATTTGTGTCATTTTTTAAATATCAAAGAAAAGCTCATGTATAAGGTTAACGTCATTTCTGAAATGCCATAATAGATCATTTGTGACATTTCTGAAATGCTTCATATAATGTTTTATGACATTATTAAAATGCCAGTATAAATTTGTAGTGGCTCTAAGGAAACGTCAAGAAGTATATTTTATGGCAATTGTAAATTGCCAAAACTATTCCTTATCGACGTTGTAAAAACAACAAAAATAAGGTTATTCTAACACGTATAAAATGCCACTTTAATATATTTATAGGCAAAAAAAAAAAACCACAAATTATTACACATTGCTTTTATTTATAATATATCATGATGCATTTCAAGACACTCTTTTTACAATTTAAGTGTCAAATTCATTTTCATTTTGAAAGTCATAAACAATACTTGTTTGTCATGAAATCATATTTGAGAAAAATATATTACTGTTGATTTGAATTTATTTAAAATAAAAATAATTTGCATATATGATCTTAAATACAATTAAATTACGCATCTTTTTATCTACATTAATTGCTTTCACACATTAACATTAGAATATCGCTATTAAAAAAATGATTTATTAATGTTTTCAAACCTTAAATGTCAAATGTGATAAATTAAATATTTAAAAATGAATTAACCTAATCACATTACATGGAGAGTGTTAGGTGTAGAATTTCTAAGGTTGGGGGAAGAAGAAGACATAGGTAAGGGTACTGATTTCATATAATTTTTGATATCTTCTTGAAATAACTATGGCTATATATATAGCCTCACATATGTATGGGATTACAAGAATCATTCTAATCGATTCTGACATTCTTAACTGAATTGTAATGGTCACTCTACTCACATGTTTAGCGTTCCTTGCTACCCATATAGCTCTGTGCGTCATGCTCCATTTGCGTTGCGCCCACTATAGCCATCTTTGCGCCCAACAGCCATGAGCACTCTTTGCTCATATCATTCATTCCCCCTTTTAGAATCCTTGTCCTCAAGGATAAAGTGGAGTTATGAGTTGGTATGATCACTGCCTATGTTTTGAGACAGACGTAAAAGGTAGCCCTCAATTGACTTTGGAGTAAGCCTATAGTTCTTGTCAATGAGTCCAAAAATCCTTCAACAATTGAATATGCACTTGCAACCATCTCAAGCTCCACAACATCCCCAGTGACTATGTCACCCATAGCATGTTCCACCATGACTGCCCTTGTGATGGATAGTAGTTATAGCAGTAGATAAGATAAATTTTTATGTACTCCAACCATATATCCACAATCAGATCTTGTGAACACTCTCGCATTTGCCTTAACATGTCTTGGCTCAACCAAAGATGATATGGACATACAATATTGGTCCTTTATATGTAAGATCATAGGCCATAACATATTGTTATAGGCCTTCTCCTCATTCTCAGACTTAAAATCACTAGAAGGCATTGCATCCAAAACACCTACAACCCACGGCTCAGAACCAATACCAATCATTCCATTAACCTCATCAAGAACAACGTGATTACATTGGTCGAGAACACAACATCTCTATGTCCAGCAATCAATCATCTACCCAAGGGTGGCAATTACTACTTCACATCCTTGCCTAATCTTAAAACCTTGTTCCTTAATAGACTGCACCCCAAAAATTGACACCACATTAAGCATTATCCAACTACAAGTAGCACTTTTAGTCTCTGCAGGACTGTCTTTAACAATTGAGTAGCCAAAGAATTCCACCATGTCAAGAGTTTCAAACTTTACTTGTAATAAGAAACTCTTTCTGGTTTATACGAGCCATAACATAAGGTAGCAAGGATGACCCATTGTCCTTTTCCAGAGGAATCTTTTGACAGAAATAGGGGCTGCTCAGGCTCCAACTTTAGGTCTTTGGTTTGAATAGCTACAACTGGATAGTCTTGATGTTCCGTTCCTATTTTCCATTTAGGAAACAAATTATCAATGGCTAGATAGCTCTCCCACGTTGCCATTTCCTCATTCAACCTTAAATGTTTCCGTCACTCCATAGTTACCAGATTGCCAAACCTTTGGTTTGTAATTTTATAGGCTATAACAGTGGTAACTTGTTTTCTGTTGGCAATTACAGAGTGCTGCTTGTTATACTGTAAAACTGTGTCACGGTATGTAGCCAACCCGTAACTCTCCATGGCTCCTGCAACCAATTTAGGGATAGCAATCACATCCATTTTTGGCAAAGGATATGGCACAGCAAAATATTCTTTGAATCGTTCTTGGGTCCTGATATCAACAGGTAGTGCAAAATTCCAATGCTTTGCCTTACCTACTCGATAGGATACCCTAACCTCGACCTCATAAGATGTTTGACCCTTAATGTAAACTAACAATCCAGTTCCCCTATCTACCAAATAAGTCAACACAATGGATAACTCTTGATATGAAACTGTCTTGATATGTCCATTTGTTTTCTCTTTGGAATTTCGCAAGTGGAAAATTGCTACCAGTTTGAACGGCTCACCCCATGTAATCTTCAAGGTAGCCTTACCAGCAAGTTTCTCCCAGCATGTGAAGCTTCTTCAAGCATCAGTAGGTTCAAACTGTATTCTTCTTCTCACCATTATGAGCTTGAGTACTCCTGAAGGAATCTTTTAGTTTGTCATTTAAAATCCCTTTAAAAACCATGGCTAAAGCTCCTAATTCATTAGGAAGTGCCTCCGTAAACTTTATGACCAAAATCTCATCATCTTCAAAAGTTTCTTGATTAAGATATGGAGGATTCAGCTTAGCCAAAGAATTCAGAACCCAAGAATTAGGTGGATGGCTAGGTTGAGTAACCCTAGAGGAAGTTGATCCAATTTTGATGCATAGATTTCCAATATCCTCAGTTGCACCCATGCACGGAAGCAGATAACCTTTACCTTCAAATGCTATCTAAAAGGCCTCATAACATTTTAGAATGTGTAGTTTGCTAGAAATCAGATTGATGCTTCTCAGCTCTTTGTTTCTGATCAAACAGAAGGCCCTTTGACTTTAACCTTTGAAATAGGGTATGGATAGAAAAGGGCACTTTTGTCTCTACTTCTACCTTTGAGAGTTGAAACCCTAGCCAACTTGTTAACATAATCGCAGAGCAGATCAAGGGAAAAACTAGAGTTATAATCAAGGTGTGGCTATATTTTTTATGAGTAATATTACTTTTACGGTACCATCGATTCTAGAGGTACAACTCATACCATATCATCAGGTTAATGGACTCAGGGACATAATATGACTCATACACAACACTTACATTACTAGTATGAATTCGATTATCTAACCTCGAGTTTCATACATTCATCATTGTTTTTAGAGTAATTGAGGGAACCTCATTCAGAAGAATACCCATCTGATTGTCAGAAACTGGTAGAGGAGTGCATTCGTAGAGTTGATTAGCACTATAAAGCTTCCTCATGTGACTGTCTTGGGGTTCTCTGATTGAACCCTCATCCTCATGAAGTGGCTTTGGTCGCATGCCATGATGGTCTTCGAAGACTCTCCAATCGCCATAGTGACATAATATCATTCTTCTCTTCTCGTGTGCATCTCGGTTGACAAATTGATCTATTGCTCTAATTTCTTTTAGGGAGCTGGATAAAGAAGAACTGAGGTGATCCTGGGTTTCTACGTGCTATAGGGCCACTTGATAGGCCAAACCTAAGCCCATTGTGAGGTAGTTCAGCTGATGGAGAGAGGTTGTTTCTACAGGGTAGGCTGGCTCTTTGGGTTGGCTCATGGGCCACTTCTAGAAGCCTAGGCATTGGCGATCCATAGAGCTTAAGCCCGGTGTCCTTCATTGCTTCTCTATAAAACCCAGGAAGCAATGGGTTCTCTATAGTTTAGGGATTTCTCAAAGCTTTCTTCGAATAGGTATCAAATGTGAAGAAATCCATGGATGAAGCTTTCAATTTCTTCAAGGTTTCAGACGATATACTCTTCTAATTGCCAAGAGAAGTTGTTAGTGGTGAACTGCAAGTGGCCCGAAGAGCTACCACCTCAGCTTGAAACACCTATAAGATGGCATTGAATCGCTCTAAATTGAACTTAGATTGCATGAAGAAATCAGATTCCTCATTAGAGGGCTCTGTGCTGGTTCGGTTTGGTTGTCCATTGCTGGAACCGGCTTTGATACCATTGTTAGTGTAGAATTTCTCAAAGGTTGGGGAAGAAGAAGATAGAGGTAAGGGTATTGATTTCATATAATTTTTGATATCTTCTTGAAATAACTATGGCTATATATATAGCCTCACATACGTATGGGATTACAAGATTCATTCTAACCAATTCTGACATTCCTAACTAAATTGTAATGGTCATTCTACTCACGTGTTCAGCGTTCCTTGTTGCCCGTATAGCATATTTATGTCTAGAATTTAAGCATATTTCAAATCTTACAAGAACCAAAGAAAATGGAATATAATAAGTCGAATTTGAGTTCATCATATATATGAAAAATCGAAAAGCTTCCATACAATTTTCACAAACAGTAAGCATTTGTTATGATAAATATAAAATGTTAGTCTTGAATTACCTGGTTTGCCATATAGGACAAAGTAGTACCTTTTGCATTTGAATGAATTTTTTATTCAAATCATTTACTTGCTTCATCAGAGCTTGAAGTGGAGAATTATTTTGTGCTTGCATAGATACTATTGTGGGTGCAACTCGAAATCCAAGCCCTTGACCCAAAGCATTAGTTAGAAAATCCTCTTCCAAATTTTCCTCATCTTTTAGTGAAGAACGAGAATTTATAGCAATCTTTTCACTCTACAATACAACTTTTTTCTAAACCTATTAGGAAAAATTACCAGATCGTAGCTAACACACAACTGAAATAAAATTGAGAATAATAAAAATAAAATGGAAACAAATATTTTACATGGAAAACCCCCTGAACAAATTAGGGCAAAAAATCACGGACAAGTGTAGGATAATTTCACTATTATAAAGTAAAGATTACAACATCTTTTCTCTAGGAACAATGAGATAACAAAGTTAATATCTATTGTAATAAGAGAAATAAATTTATTACAAAATAGGAAAAATATTACTTACAAAGAAGGAACAAATTTTCCTCTCTAAGTAGTAACTCACAAGATAACTCTCACAAATAATTTTTCTATTTTTCTTATGGATGCTCTCTAATTCATTTGCTCTTATATTTTGCACAAATGAAACAAGATATTTATAGGCAAAATCCTTGAAGAACTTGTGGTAGCAACAACTCCATGTTCATCTCCACATTTAATGGACAAGAAATTAGTGCTCCAATAACAACTTTAATTAAATGCCTTTCATGTTTCCTACTTCATTCATTAGCAAAATATAACATTAAACCAAGAAAATGGCTTTACCACTAAACAAGGTTATCAATTATCACATTCTCCCACTTAAATTCACTTACATAATCCTTCCATCTTTCCTTACTCTCCAAATCCATGTTTGTTTACATTTCCGCTAGACCACATGAGGATCTACACCATTTAAACTTGTCAGCGTTGATTGGCTTAGTCATAACATCTACTAGGTTCTCATCGGTATGAATCTTCTGCATATCCACACTACCTTCTTTCACTACTTCTCAAACAAAGTGATACTGAACCCTTATGTGCTTTGTCTATGAATGAAAATTTAGATTCCTTATAATGTGCAAAGCACTCTAACTATCACAAAACAGAATAATCTTCTTCTGCTTGTGCCCGAGCTCCTCCAATAACCTCTATATCTAGACTACTTTCTTGCAAGCTTGTGTAGCCGCCATGTATTCTCCTTCCATTATAGATAGAGCTACAACCGATTGCTATTTAGATACCCAGCTTACAGCTCCTCTTGTAAGTGTAAACCCATAACCTGTAGTAGACTTGCTTTTATTGAGATCCCCTACAAAATCTGAATCAACATAGCCTCTGACAATAAGATCTAATCATCCATAACATAATGCAGAATTTGATGTTCCTCTAATGTATCTCAGAACCCTGTTCACATTATTCCAATGTTCTCCTCCAGGATTTTCCATAAACCGACTAACTACTTCCACTACTTGTGCAATGTTTGGTCTTGCACATATCATGGAAAACATTAAACTTCTTACTACTAATTCATACGGTACTCGGGACATCTCTTTCCTCTCTACTTCATTGCTAGGACACATACTTGAGGATAAATTCAAATTAATAGGAAGTTTGATTGAAATTGGCTTACTATCTTGCATGTTGAAACGTCATAAGATCTTGTTAAAGTAGTTCTTTTGAGAAAGCCAAATCTTCCTATTTTTTCTGTCTCGGTGAATCTGTATCCCTAGAATCTTATTTGCTGGTCCCAAGTCCTTTATATCAAACTTCCTAGCCAACAGTGCCTTCAATTCTTGGATTTGATCTCTGTTGGGGCTATCGTCTGAATTGAGTCTATTGTATCCAATGCTAATAATGATGGAATCAAATCTCTTGTACCAACACCTCAGCGCCTGTTTGAGATTGCATAGAGATTTGTTCAACCTGCAAACCAAGTTATCTTTTCCTATTTCAATAAAACCTTATGGTTAGAGCATATAGATTTCTTCTTCGAGTTCTCCATGAAGAAATGTAGTTTTCACATATAGCTATGACTATTCTAATTGTTGTAAGAAAATATACCAGGGAAAATATATTATTGAAATCAATATCTTCTTTATGAGTGAATCCTTTTACCACTAATCTTGCACAAAACTGTTCCACTTGATCATTGCTATCTAGCTTGATCTTGTAGACCCATTTATCACCTATGGCTTTTGTCCTATGTGGTAATGGTACCAGTTCCCAAGTCTTGTTCTTATGTAGAGCTTTAATTTCTTCCTACATTGCTTCCATCTATAAAGACACATCTGAGCTACTTTGTAGCTTCTTGGATAGTTGAGGGCTCTCCATCCTCCATTAAAAGACAGTATGCAACATTACTTTCCATAGCATACTTCGAATGCCAAGCTGGTGGCCTTCTCTCACAAGTTGACCAAAGAACTTCTGAAGCCTCTGACTCAACTGGTTCTTGTACCTCATGCTATGGTGTTGCTTTAGTAGAAACTGGAGTTTCTTGTACCAAATTATTTTCCATCTGTATTGTTGTAGTCTCTGAAACCTCTTTTGATGTGCTATCATCTCCATCTATTTGTAGTAGTTGATCTTCTGCAAAGATCACATCCCTGCTGACAATAACCTTATGGGTAGTGGGATCTCATAGGCGATACCCCTTTCACTCTATCAGCATACCCCAAGAATATACATCTTCTAGATTTTGGATTCAACTTCATTCTTTCTTGGGCATTGTACATCACATACACAGGACATCCAAAAGAATGTAAAGTAGAGTAGTCTGTTGGCTTACCAGTCCACATCTCCATTGGTGTATGTAAATCAATTACACTTCATGGCAACCGTTTTATCATATAACAAGTGGTTTTGGCTACTTCTACCCAAAAAGAGTTGGATTGACATGTAGTCATCAACATAGCTCTCATACTTTCTGTAAGAGTTCTATTCATCCGCTCTGCCACTCCATTTTGTTAAGGCGTGTTTTGTGAATGTGAACTATTGTTTGATACCTTATCACTTGCAAAGAGCAAGAAACTCACTGTCTGTGTACTCTATTCCATTATCTGTCCTCAAGCACTTGATGTTTTTCCCATATTCAAGTTCCACCCGTGCTTTGAAGTCTTTGAATACCAAAAATACATCTGACTTCTTCTTGATTGGATACACCCAACATCTTCTGCAGTAATCATCAATAAAAGACACAAAATACTTTTCTCCTCCTTGGGACATTTCTAGTGACTCTCACACATCAAAATGAAACAAGTTTAGAATACATTTACACTAGGCATCAGATCTGTTAAAATTCAATCTATGCTACTTATTGTAACACAATACTCACAAAAAAGGTAGATTTATCGATTTGAGCTCTAGAAGTAGCTTTCTATCGGAGAGAATCTTCAAACCTCGTTCTGACATGTGACCTAGTTTGAGATGCCACATCTTCGTCGACTCTTCTCCCCTATTGATTGATGCCACACACACATCTTTCCTACCATGTTTCTCTTTTATCATGAATAGATTTGTCTCAATATTTTCTTCCTTCATAACCATAAGTACACCTTTGACAATTTTCATATGCCATGTTTCTCCTAACTTTAATAAGCAAATATCAACGAATTGCTTTCTACCTCCAACTATTGTTGTTGCCTCACAGTATAGAACTTCACCATCATCTGAGGAACTTGCCACATTCCCTTAAGCATTTGATGACTCAGGGACTCCATTCTTCTTTTTGAACCAACAATCCTTCTTGACAAGCCCTCTCTTGCCACATTTGTAGCACTTGAAATTCTTCTTACTTCTTGATTTCGATCTACCATGATTCTGACTCCTACAAGGGCCACATTCCGTTGATCTTCCTCTCATCATCGTCAAAGCTTCCGCTTACTACAAACCTTAATGTCTATCTTCCTTGTTTTTGCGCCTAGTTTCTTCTTCCAAAATAACGGCTACAATGTCATCAAAGACTAGATAGTCCATGAGGATATTATTCATTAGGTTGATGATAAGTTGATCATAAGAGTCAGGTAGAATTTGTAGTAAAATTTTCACACATGTAGATGTATGTATTATGTAACCCATTGATGTAAGTTGTGAAAATAGAGTATTCAAAATGTTGATGTGGTCGGTTACCGATGTGGATTCCATCATTTGAAGAGTATACAATCTCATCTTTAAGAATATATTATTGTGCAATGACTTGGCCTCATATAGCCTTGTTAAAGTATCCTAAATCTCCTTCACAGTCTTCTTTTCTGCCACACTAGATAACACTCCATTGGCTAGTGCTAAGTGCAGATCGGAAATTGCGTTGCCATCCATCTCATTCCACTTGTTGTCATTAGTGATATCTGCGAGCCTTTCTCCAATTACTTCCAAACAATTCTCTTTCCTCAAAATTGCCCTAATCTTCATTTTCCACAATGAGAAATTACTCTCATTAAACTTCTCAACATCAAACTTTGTCGTAGTCGACATCTCGTTCACAACGATCTACTTCACACCCCTGAACCAATTGCTCTAATACCACTGTTAGGAAAAGTTACTAGGTCGAAGCTAACACACAATTGAAGTGAAATTTAGAATAATGAAAATAAAATGGACACAAATATTTTACGTGGAAAACCCCCCAAACAAATTATGGTAAAAAAACCACGGGTAAGTGTATGAGGATTTCACTATTGTAAAGTAGGGATTACAACACCTTCTCTCTAGTTACGATGAGATAAAAAAATGTAATCTTTATTATAATAGGAGAAATAACTCTCTCACAAAATAGGGAAAATATTACTTACAAAGAAGGAACAATTTTTTCTATCTAAGTAGTAACTCACAAGATAACTCTCACAAAGACTTTTTCTATTTTTCTTATGGATGCTCTCTAATTCATTTGCTTTTATATTTTGCACAAATGAAACAAGATATTTATAGGAAAAATCCTTGAAGAACTTGTGGTAGCAAAGACTCCATGTTCATCTCCACATTTAATGAACAAGAACTTAGTGCTCCACATTTAATGAACAAGAACTTAGTGCTCCAATAACAACCTTAATTAAATGTCTTCCATGTTTCTTACTTCATCCATTAAAAAAATATAACATTAAACCAAGAAAGTGGCTTTACACTAAACAAGGCTATCAATTATCACAAAACATCTTGACAAGCATGCATTAATACAATGAATAGCACCATTTTTTATTTAAACGAATACTAAAATTTTTCAAAGCTTGTACTATTTTTTATGTGATTCATTTAGTGCTAGTTCTCCATTTTTTTATCCATGAGTCCACACATCAACTCTATTTACTATAGTCCCTTACCTAAAATCAAAACACAAAAATAAAAGCAATAGACAATTATAATGCATATCTCATAGCAAATAGGAAGGATTATGGCTAGAATTACAGTGTCATAGCCAGGTTACGAAAGGCTTCTTCGTGATATGCTAAAATTTGATTTTGCTTTTACAGATAAATCTTCATACTTCTTATTGTCCAAATGAATACAAAATCGTGTTATATTTGCAACTATAGTGTTGTCTTGAATGTGTGTATTTATTTTATTCAAGAAATAATACAATACTTAATGTCGAAGATAGAATCAAGAGGCCAACTAAGTTATGGACAATATTTCAGCAAATAAAAAAGGTACACTCCCATCTAATACTCCAAGAGGCCATATTTGGATACAAAGAATGAAAAGGCCCTTTCTGTTGGGAAATTACACAAATTGCCGATAAGAAAGATTTATGAGAAAGTAAAGATAGACAAAATAACACAAAAATGAGTTTGATAACAGAGTTTGACTAATTTTGTCTACGTCTACGGACCTACTACAGATCTTTTTAATACAAAAGGGAAAAATTATACAAAATGTTTACAATACTTATAACTCACAACCTAATTATACCCAAGAAAATTACTCTCAATTTTCTTTGAATAAAACTATTTTCTCTAAGCTTTTCTCTCAATTGGACTATACAAAGTATCTATTAGGGTGCTCTATTTTTAGATACAGAAGCCCCCTTCTATATGTTTTGCTACCTAATTCTTAATTAGATTTCCTTCCTTTTCAACAATAGAATGCATTGTCCAATCAATTTTCTTAGGTTGGCTTGACAACTACTCTTTTGTTTTATTTTCATGTATTGCGCCATTTAGGGCATGTAAGTTTGACCAACAAGCTCCCACTTGAAGACTCATTTGAATCTGTGTTCCCACCTTGATGAATGAAGTAGCTTCACACTCCTTTTGTCAACAAATGCGCTGGATTTTTTCTTCCTTGAATCTTCCCCAATGTTAACACATCATCTTTCAATAGAGATTTGATAAAATGATAATGAAGCCCAATTTACTTGGTTCTAGAGTGACAATCTTCTATATCTGTGATATCCAACTAACAATTGTAGTTCCAACAACAAATATCACTACTACAAAAATGGGCTTTAAAGTTGGTTCACCGAGTGAACCGAATTTACCAATATTGATTTGTTTTTATTTTTATTCTCATTTTTCACTACACTAACCTGTATTCAATATAGCATAAAAAACCAAAATATAAATAATAATACAAGTAATTGAAAATTTAAATATAATTAATTACTTGATAATTAAATTTATTACAAAAACAAATAATGTATATATAATACATTTATATAGTTAACTTAAATTATAAATAAAATAATGTAGTCAAAGTGTAATTGGATTGTGCGAGCAAGCTAGGTTGGCTTAGAATCACTAGCATTGTGACAAGGAAACTAGGCAAAAACAACTGATCTATATAACAATTCATTCCCCTACATACATGAGCACGTAAACATCCATCAAACAATCAGTCTAATCTTCAGATACATACGAATGGAGAAATTAAATCATTATAAATATTACCATCAAAAAGAGATTACCACATCGACATCCAAGTGATATAATAATAACCTTATCCCTTCAAACTCATATTAGCACTTTATTAATCATTTTTCTATAAATATGAATTTATCTGGAATATATGCTGGTATTTTTAATGCTATAATGAGCTCTAAATATGAAATTAAGTGTAACTCCAATTTGTTACTTGGCTTGTATGAGTTTTGGTGCCCTTAAATGTATGGAACAATTTAGTAATACGTTTATGGACACCAAAACTCATACAAGCCAAGTAACAAAATAGGAGTTACACCTGACTTCATATTTAGAGCTCATTATAACATTACAAATATCAACAAAGATTCCAGATAACTTCATATTTATAGACAAATGATTAATAAATTGCTACCATGATGTTGTCATAAGGAAAGTAGGCAAGAGAGATGAGATGAAGTTTAGGGCAAAAATAGGTACATAAAACAATGCATTCCCCTAAATACATGAGTACATAACCATCCATCAAACAAGGGACTTCAGACACAGGAATACAGAAATTAAATCATTAAAAAAATTATCATTATGTTTTCATATGCTATTCAAGATCTTCAGAATCTTCTCCTGATTCTTCTTGTGATGATATAATTTGAACCATGTGTTATGCCCATTCCTCTGGTAAATCATCAAAAATTTGTTGGTCACAGCCCATCTTGTTCCAACCAAAGAAATACATGTATTTAAGATCAAAATAAGAATGTAATTTCTTGTATTTACAAAAAAAACTCAATTATGTTAAAAACTTTTCTGTATATGCACTACTACAATATGTACCTATGCCCTCGGTTATTAACTGATAACTGTATTTTATATAGTTATTTTCATCAATTTTAGTAATGATAATTGCTATGTTCTTTAAATATTTAGTGTATTTTTGTTAAATAAATTAATATTTTCCTTTTATATGCTAAAAATACATTTTTAATAAAATTAAATAAGCTGTATCGAAAATGTACTTAATTTCATATTTCTGTCCACAAATATAATTTCAGATAATATGGTTTCTTAATTACAATTTATAAAAATTGAAAATATAATTTAAATTAAATTTGGGCTTAAGTATAATTATTAAAAGTTTAAAAATTTAATTTAAAATTAGCAAAGGGCTTAACTGTAATTTAAGAAAGTGCAAAATGTAATTTGGATGAAATTTGTGGGTCAAAATACAATTAATGGAAGTTTAATTTTCGCACAGGAGAGATGAAGTCCACGCGTAAGATCACACTCGCCCAACGTGGACCGTCCGATCAAATAATCAACGGCTCAGATTCGCGCGTGTTAATCAAGCCCGACCAAGGAGAGTGGGTACGGATCTTCGTTCGCACGGCTCGGCGTGCGAGTCGGACCCACCTACCGCGCAGGCCGGCGTTAGAGTGGGACCACATGTCGGCTGCGCAGATTTCCCCGAGGCGCATCGCTGACCGTTGGATCTCTTGAACGGTCCAGATTGAAGCGCGTGGAACCAAGCTGTCGCGCACTGAACCGTTCGTGTAACAATCGTGTGTGACGCGGATTATGGAAGCAGCGTGCATCCTCAGTTTTTACAGAATAAGAATCTGCCACGTGTCCCACTAATATTTAAGCAAATAATGTTCTGACATGTGGCTATTTACAATGAATGCGAATGCACAGGATCAAATCCTCGTTCCAGCCATTGCCTCACTTTCTCGGCGCCCCAATCCCGTGCTTCATTTTTTGCGTGCGCCCGTTCCTTTCAACGAATGAGATGTGGCCACGTGTCCCACTATTTGTTTCAGCGAATCAGACGCTGACACGTGGCATGTATAAAGAATTAAAAAAATGCAGAATCGGCGCCCCTATCTCACGTGTGAATTAATTAACATTTTTCGATACCAAAATCGATACGCGTGATTTTTGTTTTTCGATAGAAATTATTACTCGTTTTTTATAAAAAAAAATAAAATAAAAATGTAATATTTTAGATGTATTTTTTTAGCTATAAATAGGTGATATTATGATAGAGTTGAGAAGTTTTTTTTTAGTTGAGAATTTTTGTAGTGTTCGGTTTTGGACTGCAGAACACGTAGAAGCCATTTTTTGGCTTTTGTTGTGTTCTGCGTGTGCCAAATATTTTCGTATGTGATGTTTTAATTTTCCTTCTTCTTCCTTTAATTTTTCTGCATAAGTTGTAATTTTTATTTTAATTTAATGAAGTAATTTAATTTTCCTAGGGTTGCATTTGATATAAATTTATGAAGTTTTGATTTTAATTATTTTTGATAGATTTATAAGACGTTCGATTTGTTCATTCTATTTTGTGCTTAATGCTTTTTGATTGTTTACGAATTTTATCAAAACGATTTGTGGCATAAAAATAAACTTGAGAAAGGCATTTTTGTGTATATTGCTCGTAAATAGAATGACATGTATGATGAAGGATAGGAATATATCCTAATTGTATGTGTGGCCATTTGAAAACTTAGAACTTAATGAATCTTGGTGAATTTAATTCTCATAGAGATATAGTGAATTAATTTAACGAGGTGTGTTTGTACGGAGCTCGGAAGAGATGTATGAATAAAAAAAAGATATTTTCGATTGACAAATTAAATGTACTAAAAAATATAAATCCAAAGAAAATAATATGATTGGAGTGAAATGATTTGGTGAAAAACTGCAATCCTAGAGGTCTCTTATTTTCTTTTATTACCTTTTTGTTAAATGAACGATTGTTTTGGATAAAATCAGAGAGATACAATTTTAGTACTCAACAAACTATAGTAACAAATCCTCGTGGGAACGATACTCTACTTACAAATCTTTATTACTTGTGATCGTGTATAACATTAACCGTGAACTAAATTAAATATAAATTAAAAAAACTAAATTAATTATATTACATTTAAAAGAGATATTACACTTATAAGAGTTTAATAGTTCGATACAATAAAACATATATCATAAAAACTAGCTAATTAAAGTGTTCAAAAAATATAAAAAAATACATTAAAAAACTTTAATGCTACTAACTAATCAAATTATCTACGATGTAAATCAATCTAAAAATATTTTGTCCCATTGTAATGTTGTTCTTCAAAATCTTTGTCCTTGACAGAATGCATTAATTTTCTCATAAAAAAACATCCTCTAGTATGATCGAGCACACCAACATCTAGATTCCATTAATATAATTGTTGGTTTGTTTTGCAACACACAGAAAACGTGCAAGTATACACGGTCACAAGTAATAAAGATTTGTAAGTAGAGTATCGTTCCCACGGAGATTTGTACTATAGTTTGTTGAGTACTAAAATTGTATCTCTCTGATTTTATCCAAAACAATCGTTAATTAAGAAAATGTTTAATAATAAAATAAGAGAACT
Organism: Hippophae rhamnoides; assembly: GCA_033030585.1. Lineage (NCBI taxonomy): Eukaryota > Viridiplantae > Streptophyta > Magnoliopsida > Rosales > Elaeagnaceae > Hippophae > Hippophae rhamnoides. The sequence goes on along the minus strand of CM065435.1, from coordinate 33,462,578 downwards.
CTAGGATTGCAATTTTTCACCAAATTATTCCACTCCAATCATATTATTTTCTTTGGATTTATATTTTTTAGTACATTTAATTTGTCAACCGAAAACTTCTTTTTTTATTCATACATATCTTCCGAGCTCCGTACAAACGCACCTCGTTAAATTAATTCACTATATCTCTATGAGAATTAAATTCATCAAGATTCATTAAGTTCTAAGTTTTCAAATGGCCACACATACAATTAGGGTATATTCCTATCCTTCATCATACATGTCATTCTATTTACGAGCAATATACACAAAAATGCTTTTCTCAAGTTTATTTTTATGCCACAAATCGTTTTGATAAAATTCGTAAATAATCAAAAAGCATTAAGCAAAAAATAGAACTAACAAATCGAACGTCTTATAAATCTATCAAAAATAATTAAAATCAAAACTTCATAAATTTAGATCAAATGCAACCCTAGAAAAATTAAATTACTTCATTAAATTAAAATAAAAATTACAACTTATGCAGAAAAATTAAAGGAAGAAGAAGGAAAATTAAAACATCACATACGAAAATATTTGGCACATGCAGAACACAACAAAAGCCAAAAAAATGGCTTCTGCGTGTTCTGCATTCCAAAACCGAACACCACAAAAATTCTAAACTAAAAAAAACTTTTTTTAAAACTAAAAACTATCTCCTATTTATAGCTAAAAAAATACATATAAAATATTACATTTTTATTTTATTTTTTTATAAAAAAACACGTAATAATTTGTATCGAAAAAAAAAAATCACGCGTATCGATTTTGGTATCGAAAAATGTTAATTAATTCACGCGTGAGACAGGGGCGCCGATTCTACATTTTTTTAATTCTTTACGCATGCCACGTGTCAGCGTCCGATTCGCTGAAACAAATAGTGGGACACGTGGCCGCATCTCATTCGTTGAAAGGAACGGGCGCACGTAGAAACTGAAGCACGGGATTGGGGTACCGAGTAAGTGAGGCAACGGCTGGAACGAGGACTTGATCCTGTGCATTCGCATTCATTGTAAATAGCCACGTTCCGGAACATGATTTGCTTAAATATTAGTGGGACACGTGGCAGATTCTTATTCTGTAAAAACTGAGGATGCACGTTGCTTCCATAACCCGCGTCACACACGATTGTTACACGAACGGTTCAGTGCGCGACAGCTTGGTTCCACGCGCTTCAATCTGGACCGTTCAAGAGATCCAACGGTCAGCGATGCGCCTCGGGGAAATCTGCGCAGCCGACATGTGGGTCCCACTCTGACGCCGGCCTGCGCGACAGGTGGGGCCCACTGGCACGCCGAGCCGCGCGAAGGAAGATCTCTGTACCCACTCTCCTTGGTCGGGCTTGATGAACACGCGCGAATCTGATCCGTTGATCCTTTGATCGGACGGTCCACGTTTCGCGTTTGGAATAGGGCGCGTGGCCTTCTTCTCTCCTGCACAGAATTTAAACTTTTAATAATTATATTTTGACCCACAAATATATTTCAATTTACATTTTCAACTTTGTTTAATTGCTATACAGCCCTTTTGGTAATTTAAATTAAATTTTAAACTTTTAATAATTGAAATTAAGCCCGATTTTAATTTAAATTACATTTTCAACTTTTTTAAATTGCAATTAATAACTCTTTTATTTGAAATTATATTTTTGGGTACAAATTTGCATTTAAGTACGTTTTCGATACATTTACTTAATTTTATTAAAATATATAAAAAGCAGTAAATACTAATTTATTAAATTAAAATTATCCAAAAATACAGAGAACATAGCATTTATAATCAATAAAATAGGTGAAAATAACTATATAAAATACAGTTATCAATAATCCTGCATATAGAACACAAGAACAAATGGTCCATAATTCAATGAAATGAGTACTACCCATATCAATAATAATAACAACATTATTATTTAGTACTACTGATATCAATAACAACAACATTATTATTTATTATTATCCATATCAATGACAATAACATTATTATTTAGTATTATCCATATCAATTACGCACAACAGAGTGACAGAGAAAAAATCCTTGCAACGTTGGACAATACCTGTGAATATAAGAATCTACTATATATGAGCATACCAACATCCAGATTATATGAATATAGCATGCATATACAACATGAACAAGAAATTCCAAATTTTCGTTTAAAAAACCAATCATGAACATCCCACATCATTCACCTTAGCGTTTTATTTGACTATATGGTGAGTTATAACTGTAAGAATCGATTTGTGAATTCTGCCCACTCATTCCGCATCTCATCAACTTCAGTATCGGTGTAAGTTCCTTCATGATTAAGCTGTAATGTACACACATTTTAACATATTGTTAGCTAATTCACCACCTATTTTGATTAATTAATTGAAATCATGAATAAAATAAGAAATGAAAATGCACAAAATTACTTAAATTATTACCAAGTCAATAATAGAAACAAGTGGATTGACAATAATTATCCTCATAAACATAAGGACATAATACCCACATGTTACCAAATCATCTTGCTTAGGACACTGTACATTAGAACGAAAATTGAGTTGTAAGCTTAATATATATTATCTAATTAAAAATATATTAATTTATTAAACCATGCATTTATAACTTACTCTCATTCTATACCATATTGGTAAACCTTGAGACCTTCGATTTTGATGACTATTGAACATAATATGAACTCTATATAAAGAAGGAAAAATAAGTAAGAGTTACTTGTGAAGATACATAAGAAAAATAAATAAGAGTTACTTGTGAAGATACATTGAACTTAATGTTTACAAGAACATCAAATTTTATTTTGAAAATAGAACTTACTCATTCATGATGTTTTCAATATCAGAGAACACTTCACCCCACATTGAATCCAAATAATAAATGGTATTTATGAATGGCTCGTACACAATTAAGACCCAATGGTACCTACATCAATTTATAGTAAGATATATATTGGTAAATGCATTTGATTACATAACATAATTTTTCGTAAATGTTATACAACTAATATCCACTTACCCTCCATTATATGGAATAATCCACTTATCTCCCTCTTGAGTATTTTGCATCCTTTCGAAAACTTGTCTTGCAATTTGAGTACGTGTTCTCTTTTTCTTAATGACATACAACCAACTTGGATCAATAAATTTAATAACATAATTCAACTGTTTCTTTTTCAACTCATCATAGCATCGCCTAGAAAATAAGTTTTAAAAGGTTAATGACAAAATAATAATCAAATTGCAATATCAAGTGAGTAATTTTTAACTTATCATAAAATAAAAAATCAAATCAAATCAAATTAACTAACTGTATCCACAATTTAACAACTGAATAGCCGATCTCCACCTTTGTATAAAATTGTTCTACACACTCAACTGATAGAAAAATAGGCAGTTCATTTCCTAAGATTTGAACTTCCATTGGAACTTTAACAGCAAGATCATTAACCGAAGATGCAGATGAGCATGCAACTATAAGAAATCTAACATGCTTAGGAAAACCACTCGTTTGGTCATATGTATATGAAATTGGTTTTTTGTTGGTACCAAAGCAGGCGTAACACAATTTGTTCAACAAGTCTGCTTGTCAGGACCAAATTAAAGAAGAGAATATGAACAGAAACAAGTCAGAGAAGAGGAGAAGAGAGGTTATACTTACCTGAAGCTGAATCGCCAACAACGACAGGGTCAGGCGTTGAGTTGCGAAGAGGAGAATATGAACAGAAACAAGTCAGAGAGAAAAGAAGAAGAGAGGTTAGAGGAGTTCGTCGACAATATCTTGAGACGCGGCGTGGCGCGGCGTGGGTTGCTCGGAGAGAAATCAATTAACGCGAGCTGGATGTGAGACTCAGACACGGATTTAGAAAAATAATTACGGAATTAGGGCTCGGGAAATTGCTTGAGAAGGTAATATATTAACTAATATTATATATATATATTATAACTTAACGCAGCTGGCAATATTATATATACATGTACATATTACTTAATGCGAGTAATTAATAATATATATATATTGGTAATTAATATTATGTATATATATATTAGCCGGAGAATTTTATTAATATTATATATATATATATATTAAGTCGGTAATTAATATTATATATATATAATATTAATAACATTAAGTCCCCAGCTAATATATAAGTAATATATATATATATATATATATATATATATATTAAGTCGGTAATTAATATTATATATATATAATATTAATAACATTAATTCCTCAGCTAATATATAAGTAATATATATATATATATATATTACTTAATTAGTGTAATATTAAAATTAGAAAAAAATGTAAAAAAAGATAGGAAAAAAGAAAGAGAGTAAAAAAATAAAGAGTGCAAAAAATTTTGATGTCAAAATTTAATATATATATGTATGATAAAAGAAAAAAAAGATTAATAATAGATAAAAATAAAAAAATTATAATATAATTTTTGTATTTTTTTAAATGAATTACATAGTATTTTAATATTGAAAACTCTATATTATTTTAAATTTAATCATAGTTATTTAATAATTTTGCTATATAAATGTTTTTATATATATTTAAATATAGTTTTTGTAATTTAACTTATAGCCACGGTTATTGATAAAACCGAGGCTATATGTATACACTATAGCCTCGGTTTTTTTCAAACCGTGGCCAAAACCATATGACTTCGGTTTTTAAAATAACCAAGGCTAAAATTCCGAGACCAAAAGCATACATTGTAGTAGTGATGGGTAAAAGATATTATCACGTCATCAATTGAAATTTTGATATTTGTGATGATTTCACTCATAAACTTCATGACATAATAACCACACATGATTCCATTATTTTGTTGTGGAACCTACAAAAAACAAGTGTACCTGATTTTGCATATTTGAACATCTTTATTATTCAATAGTAAAATTAATAAAATTATTAATATTTTCTTGTACATACCATAACTTTTGTCCATATAAGCTTATGAGATTTTTTAAGGGCAATGCCCCTAAACCTATTCCATAACTTGCATGCCCAATCAAGGTTTAAAATGGGTAGTTTTTAATTAAATATTACAAAAAATAATAGAAGAAACCAATAGCTAGCTATAACTCTTACATTTCAACAACTGCTTTTGTATCTTTATTCAGTTCTATGAAAACTGATTCACATTACCAAGCATGATTATTGAACATATCAAGGATTACTAACATCCAATGATCTTTGCCTTGTTCAAACCTTAGTGGCCAAAGGGTTATCAACTTTTGATTTTTGTTAAGCGTTAATGCCCTATCACATAATTGTTTATCTCTAATGCTAACATCCTTCTCTTGATATTGATTGAAATATGAAGAATCATAGAACATTGCTAAATGTGATAAGTGATTATGTTGAAGTCGATAATAACATGCCCTATATAAAAGAAATATATATAAGTAATTAGATAATATAAATATAATTATATATGTTCTACATAAATGAAATAAAATTAAATAGATTGAGGACTCACCTTGTCCACACTTGAATTATACTTAAATTGATCATTTGATATTCAAATAGTTGAAATATGCACTCGATCGATTTATAAGTTTGGCCGAGGTCTATTCCAAAACTTTCTATAGGAAGTGGCACAGTCCATCCATCATTTATGATAGATGCACTCACAACAATAATCATCAAAGCGCCAAGATTTCTGCTGAAGTTTAAAGCATAATCATAATTATACTTTTTCCAAGGCTTCTTCTTGAATGACTTGGTGTGCGATCAAATTCACAAGTCTACCAATAGAGGATTTCAATTGTTGGGCATTTTCCCCTGTTGGATTACCAGTAGCATCAAATAGAACAAATACTCTATCATCTGGGTTAAGTGGAGCATCAGGTATATTCGCCCAACCCCTTCTTTTCAAATGCCCTAATGGATCATTTGGATCTACAAGCTGTGTTACCTGGGGATCCATGAATAATCTTCAAACAATGAATAAATATAAATTAATTGACAATTTTAGGAACATACACACACACACACACACACACACACACACACACACACACACACACACACACATATATATATATATATATATATATAAGAGTTATTACAACAATATAGAACATACGTTATGTTTAATTAGGTTGTTGATTCTATACATATATTCCTTCACAATCACTTCGAGCTCATGACGAATCATGACGAAGAATCATCGTCATCAACTAGATTATCATATACATTAGGTAATTTGTTTGTGAAATTACTAATATTGGTTAATGTATCAAGCATAGGGTCGTCATATTCTAAAGCATCACAATGGTAAAACTCTTTTTGTGAAGGCATTAACACAATAGACCATCTTGTGTCAATTTGATCACTCACATAAAATACTTATTTTGCATGAAGTGCTAACATGAAAGGATCATCAGTGTGACTTATCTTGGATAAATTTATAAGGGTAAATTCAAAATCATCTATTTTATATCCAACATTGATAACATCTTCGACATAATCACATAAGAAAACTGTTTCAAGGAAGACCTCATAATGCAATTCCCAAATCTCTTGTATTATACCATAATATGGTCTATCAGAAAGTACGGGATTACCATATTCACACCACTATTCTGATTTACTTGGACTTTGTTCCTAGCTTCAGTCGTAAACCTCGATCCATTTATTGTGAAACTAGAAAATTATTTGACATCTAATTTTGGCCCATGTGCAAGCCATTCTAAACTCTCTATTATGTTATGATTAAGTTTTTTGAGCTCATCTCGAATCTACGTATACAAAAACATGAAATGTGCTTAAATCAAAGTTTTAAAACATTGCATAGATCTAGGAACATACATGAATATTTTTTAATGACACTTACATGGTTGCGAAACCAATTAATAAGCTCTCGCTTGTATTCCTCATACAACCATTTTTCTCCTCCTTTTTTTATAACGAGGATGGATCTTCAATAAGGTTAAATGAATCATGTAATGTTATTAAAGATATACGAAGTAGATATCATCATTAATAGTTAAATAAAAAATAATATTTTCATAAATGGAAAGGTTAAACATCACTTATTCTATGTACAATTGTGCCTCATCATTATTTACCAAAATGATTCGGTGTGCTTTTTCCCATCCAGTGCGATCAATAAACAATTTCTTACTTCCACCAAGCATAGGATTACCTACTTGGATCATGTGACGTTCTAAGAACAAGTTATGTGTAGGATTCCCAATTTCAATGCAACCACTAAAGTATTCAGAACAAAACTCAATGGCCTCTTGAGTAATGTAGTGTTCCACCATGCATCATTCAGGTCGATTTCTATTATTTACACATCCTTTAAGAAATTGCATATATATCTCAAAAGGATACATCTACCTTAATTAAGTAGGACCACACAATTGAACCTCTCGAAGTAAATGAACACACAAGTGAATCATTATATCGAAGAAAGAAGGAGGAAAATATTTTTCAATTAGACACAAAGTCTCTACAACATCTTTCTGTAAAGAGTTTAACTCGCCAATTGATATAGATTTCTTCCATATTGTATTGAAGAATGAACAAGGACGAATTATTGATAATCAAAAATGTTTTGGAATAATTGATCTAATAGTAACTCGAATAATTGTTGCATTAAGATATGATAGTCATGTGGCAAGAGTAACTATCAGGAACTTTCACACCCTCCAAACATTTACAAAACACATCCTTCTCTTTTGTTGACATTGTATATGATGCTGGTGGCAAATATGTTCGATTCTGATCATTTTCCATCCTTGGTGCCAATTTAGGTCGTATGCTTAGTTTCTTTAAATCCAGTCTTAGTTTAATTCCATCCTTTGTTTTTCCAGGTATATTAAGTAAAGTACCAACCAAGCTCTCATATATATTTTTCTCAGTGTGCAAGAAATCTAAAATGTGACAAATGTGTAGGTCTTTCCAATAAGATAATTCCCAAAATATTGATTTTTTATTCCAACAACCATGGTAAGTCGGTTCAAACTCTTTTTCATTTTCACCCATTTCATTAGGTGACCTCTTTCGTTTCCCTACCTTAGTGAGTTTGCTTTTCATCTTTCCATATTGTTTGAATGTCATACCATTCAATTGCCTAAATATCTCAACACCTCGCAAAGGTCGATTTGCATGATCATGATCTTCTTCACCATCGAACAGTTTCTTTTGGCATCTAAACTTGTGTCCAGATGGAAAAAATATTCTATGTCTTCTATAAGATATCTTTCGTCCATGAACAAGATACGTTGTAGAAGTTCCATCACTACATATAGGGCATCCCTTGTAACCTTCTGTTGCATATCCTGATAAGTTTCCATAGGGAAGAAAATCATTAATTGTCTATAAAAGAACCCTCCTCAAGTTAAATTGTTCTTCTTTATGTGCATCATAAAAATTTACACCATCATTCCACAATGTCTTTAAATCATCTCTCTGAGGCTACAAATATACATCCATATCAACACCGGGTTGTTTCAATTCTGAGATCAATAATGTTAACATCATAAATTTTCTTTTCATACACAACCAGGGAGGAAGGTTGAATGTTACCATAATTACTGGCCAACAGCTATATCTACTACTAAGGGAATTATGTAGACTAATTCCATCAACAGCAATGGCAAGATGAAGATTGTGCGGATTAGATGAAAATTGAGGAGATAAATTATCTACTACTTTCCAATTTGGAGAATCACAAGGATGACATAGCACCCCATCATCATATCGATTATCTAAATACCAAGTCAACATCTTCGATGTCTCTTTACTTTTGCACAACCTTTGAAAGCGAGGAATCGGAGGAAAGTACCAAAGAATCTTTACAGGCACTCCTTTCTTATGTGTTGTTTCATTTGTACCATGCTTCCATCTCGATTATGTATACATCAGATAATCATCAAATGTCTCATATTCTTTTCTATAAAGAATGTAATCATTTGGACAAGCATGAATCTTATGATATTCCATGCCAAATCGACTAAGAGATTGCTTCACTTCATACATTGAAGATGAAAATTCAATACCCTTAGGAAACATATCGACTAGTAGATTTAGTAATTCTGTGAATCCTAATGAGCAGAATCGGGATCGCCAAAAACTTTGATGCCATCCCCGCAACGGAGTCATCCCCGGCAACGGCACCAAAAACTTGATGAACGAGAACCGGCATCGCCGTTTCTGCCAATATTTTGGTTTTATATTTATAAAACTCTCGCAAGTGGACGAATCATTTCATAGAAAATGATAAGTATACTCCCAAGGTCGATCTAAGGAAGGAATGTATGTGGTTTTTAATTTATTATTCAAACTTTTAAAAACGAAATTAAATCCTAAACATCCTGTCACGATATTTTGGGGTTTTTGTTTTTTTTAATCTAATTACAGAAAATTAAACATAGATTCAATAAACATTCATGCAAATTTTATCTTTTATAAATAGTGGAGTATTTATGGATATAATAACTAAGTTAATTATGCTTGCTCGTATTATTTAGGTTATTAAAGATATGAATTGATATTTATTGATTCTCCCTTTTTTGTATGAATACCACCTTTGGTGGGGTTAGATATTCTTTGTTAACTAAACAAGTCAATTAACACCTATGGGTGGGGTTGATAACTAATTTGGTTAATTAAATTAATTCATTTTTCTAAGAGAAAAAATGAACCATTTAAATGCTACCTTTGGTGGGGTTAGACAGTTTAAACTTTATTCAAGGTGTCCAAATTAAACCTAAGAATTTAGTTATCCGAGTACTAACTTTTAAGTTTTAAAACCACTACTGAAAATGTGTCGTCAATACATTTTCAGATAATAATTCTTATAAAAACTTTTGAAATAGAGCTTCACTCTAACTACCGGGCGATTGTACCAACAAATAAAAGAGCACTACTCTAAATCAGGCCGGATAACTAAACCTTAAAATCTAAATTTCATATTTAAGTTTGTAATGAAAAATAATATATTTCTCTCTAACATTCTTAATATAAAATCTTGAATAAAAATAAAATCAATTCATTTTAGAGATTTTTACCTATTTAATATTTTGCAAACATAACAACGTTATTATTATATCATTTTTACAAACAGCTAGCACAGTTAAATTTAATCATAGAAAAATTAAATATAACATGTAAGAATAAAGCATAAAATATAAATGCAAAGAAAATAAAATCCTTACAGTACTTTGATGCTATTCCCGTTGCTAGAAAACCTCCAAACGGAATTTGCACTCCCATTTATTGAATCGAAAAGCTAATAAATTACAAAAAAAAACATAACTAGTTCTTCCCAAAAAGGGAAGAATCTAAAACTAAGAGAAACTAGCTAAAACATAAGAAAAACTAAAAAAAACTAAAAACTAAGAAATGGAGAGAAAGAAAGAAGAGAGAAGTGTGTTTTGAGGTGTGTTTTGAAGAGAAGGAAATGGGGGTATTTATAGGTAAGGATGGAGAGAAAAAATGAGTAAAAAAATGTTAAAAAATGTAAAAACGCGTAATGGAAATGCTGAGGTCATTAATGACGTCAGCATGACGTCATGGGGGCAGCTGCACGTGAAAAATGGGGCGAAAAGGCGTTGGGCGCGCGGAGGGAGGCTATTTGGCACTGCGCGCGCGCGCGGGGGGCTGTCGCTGTGTGCAGCTCGGCGCGCGTGAACAGTGCCGATTGGCCGGGCGCGCATGGCACGCGCTTGTGACATGGGCGCTGGGCGTGCGACCGGCGGCCGGGCTGCGCGCTTGTGGCGATGGCAACGGGGCGCGATTTCCATCTTTTTGACATTTTTGACCTTTTCGACCCATTTTGTCCAATTTTTTCATGTTTGTTGACCTTTTCCCACTTATTTATTAATATATTTGTGATGTATTGCTTCAAGTATTCCTCTTTGAGTCTTTAAATTGCATTTTTAAGCCAAAATACCTAAAAAACAATAAAAATACCCGTGATTCCGAAAAGGACAAATTTATATAAATATATGATAAAACATATAAATATATATATTTTTAATCAATTAATGTACATAAAATCATGGTTATTTTAGTGCTTTTTGAGCACTTATCAAATCCCTTGTCAGAAAAACCATGTTTTTCCTTCACATTGTACAAATGAACCAATCCTGACATTTTAGTATATTTTTTGCATTTTGGATACAACGGATTTTCGGCATCTATTAGAAGTTTTTTAAAGGTTTTGGGAACATCCTCATGTCTTTCATCTTCAACATTATGAAACATATTTTCTGTCTGTACATTATTATAAGATGTGTGTAATCCACTCACAATCTTATTTATCTCTTCCCCATGAGTATTATCGATATTTTCTCCATGATAATACCAACATTTATAGCTCAAAAGAATACCACTACGGATAGGGTGATACTTAACCTTGTCAAATTCATGAAATCGCTAATTTTTACATTTAACACATGGGCATCGAATCATACTAGTTCAAGTATTACTATTTCTACAAGCAAATTCCATGACACTTTCAACTCTAGAAATGTAGTCTTGCTCAATTCTACACTTTGTCATCCAAGATTTGTCCATTTTCTATTAATGACATTAATTAAGCATATTAATTATGTATCCAATCAATATATTTCAAGTATTATCATATATAAATTCCCTAATTATTAGAATATATACCAAAACATGCATAATACAAAACATTTATCATTTTAATCATTTTAAAATTGTATTACTTTTACTTAATAAAATATAATTATTTATATGTAAATAAATTTATACACGTATGGTAAATATTATAGTCCCTCAAACCCACAACATGCAGTTATTATTTCAACAGAAAATAAGCTAAATATATAATAATAAACATAATACAAAACATACATAAATCAAAAATTTATACAAAAAATAAAGCAAACTGAATAATAAGTGCGTAGGATTAATAGAAATACTTACAAGAGTAAATGAAGTGACTAAATAAAGGAAATGAAGAAGAAATAGGTTTTTTGTAAGTGAGAATAAGTGAGAAAATGGGAATAAAAAATTTGAGTATTTCGCCCAAAAATATAAGGGATCTAAAAGATAATGAGAAGAGGAATATAACCCACAAAACGGCTTTGGAAATAGTGGTCGGAGGTGGCCAAAAATTGAAAAAGAGTGGAGGGTGAGCTAGGTTTTGGGCGAAAGGGGTGATGAACATAACCGGCATCGCCAATCGTACCAATACTTTGGTTTTATATTTATAAAACTCTCACAAGTGCACGAATCATTTCATAGAAAATGATAATTACACTCCCAAGATCGATCTAAGGAAGGAATATATATGGTTTTTAATTTATTATTCAAACTTTTAAAAACGAAATTAAATCCTAAACATCCTATCACGATATTTTGGATTTTGTGTTTCTAATCTAATAACATAAAAATAAATATAGATACGGATTCAATAAACATTTATGCAAATTTTATCATTTATAATGGTGGAGTATTTATGGATATAATAACTAAGTTAATTATGCTTGCTCAAATTATTTAGGTTTTTAAAGATATAAATTGATATTTATTGATTCTCTCTTTTTTATATAATACCATCTTTTGTGGGGTTAGATATTCTTTGTTAACTAAACAAATCAATTAACACCTATGGGTGGGGTCGATAACTAATTTGGTTAATTAAATTAATTCCTTTTTTTTCTAAGAGATTGAAAACGAACCATTTAAATGCCACCTTTGGTGGGGTTAGATAGTTTAAACTTTATTCAAGGTGTCCAAATTAAACCTAAGAATTTAATTACCTGATTACTAACTTTCAAGTTTTAAAACTACTACTGAGAACATGTTGTCAATACATTTTCAGATAATAATTCTTATAAAAAATTTGGAAATAGAGCTTCACTCTAACTACTGGGCGATTATACCAACAAATAAAAGAGCACTACTCTAAATCAGACCGGATAACTAAACCTTAAAATCAAATTTTCAGATTTAAGTTTATAATGAAAAATAATATATTTCTCTCTAACATTGTTTATATAAAATTTTGAATAAAAATAAAATCAATTCATTTTAGAAATTTTTACCTATTTAATATTTCGCAAGCATAACAACGTTATTATTATATCATGTTTAAAAATAGCCAGTAAAATTAAATTTAATCATAGACAAATTAAATATAACATATAAGAATAAAACATAAAAAATAACTATAAAGAAAAAAAATCCTTACAGTACTTTGATGTTATTCATGTTGCTAGAAAACCCTAAACAGAATTTTCATTTTCATTTATTGAATCAAAAAGCTATTAAATTACAAAAATATAATTAGTTCTTCTCAAAAAGAGAAGAACCCCAAAACTAAGAAAAAATAAAAACTAAGAAATGGAGGGAAAGAAAGAAAGAAGAAGATGTTTTTGAGGTGTACATAATGAGGGTATTTATAGGTGAGGAAAGGAAGAAAAAATGGGTGAAAGAAATTATTAAAAATGGAGGAAATGCGTAGTAGGTGATGATGGCGTCATGGTAGGTGGCGCACGCGGAATGGGGCAGATGGGTGTAGCAGCGCGTGCGGATGGGGCAGATGGGCGTACGACATGCGCGGACCGACGGCAGATGAGCATGGGCATGCACGGACTGGGGCAGATGGGCGCACGGAGCTCGCAACTTGGGTGTTGTGGTGCCCGTTGTTCGGTACTACTGGGCACGCCGTGCGCATTGGTTGGCGCGGCTGCGTGTGCGATTTTACCCTTTTTGTCTTTTTTGACCCTTTTGATCCATTTTATCCACTTTTTCCATATTTGTTAATTTTTCCTCAGTTATTTTATGAATATATTTGTGATATATTGCCTCCAGTATTTTTCTTTTAGTCTTTAAGTTACTTTTTTAAGTGAAAATACCTAAAAAATAATAAAAATACACGTAATTCCGAAAAGATAGATTTATATAAATATATGATAAAATCATATAAATATATATATATTTAATTAATTAACGTGCATAAAATCATGGTAATTTTAGTGCTTTTTGAGCACTCATCACAACCCCCAACAAACTTCTTGCTAGTGCCTTAGCAAGAGAAGCGATAAAAACTAAAAATTAAACTATCCTAAATCACTTCCGTGAATTGACACGGTTCCATTTAGCCTATGCAACAAACCTTTAAGCACTCCTAAGTTGCCCTAGTGGATGAGTTTGAGTCTCGTGAGGGTTTTCAGTAATAATACCCACAAACATTGAAGTAAATGTAAAAGGTAAAAATTAAAAAAAAACAACAACTTAGAAACTAAAATTACAACAAAAATAAAAATTAAATTTTAAGAATAAAATAAAAGAAAACAACATGAAACATAACACAAAAATGTCTTATACTTTTTAATCTACTTTAAGATCATAAATAAAATCTAAAGCATAAGTTATTTCAATTTTCTTAAACAATCATGGATTATTATAATAATTAGTCGAAAATCATTTTCATATTTCATATAAAAAATGTATCAATTTAATTTCATCCAATTTTAGTGTCTGGAATTCGAATTCGCTTCGACTATATTCCTCACTAGTCAATACTCTCAAAATACTGAATCTTATGGGTTCAAACACTTATACTAATTTATATGCGAAAGAGTTGATGTATAGAAATGAACTAATATGTTCATATATGTATAAAGAATAAAGACTAAAAGTGTTATTTTGACGTTGATCTCATGAAAGGAATCGAATGTATAAATTATAATGATATCATATATAAAAATTATTTTTATGCATAAATCAAACTCATTAAGAAAAAAATTTTCAAGGTATATGCCTTTTACAAATGAAGAAAGTGAATGACTTTTTAGGGAATTCTTCCTATATCTTTCTTTTTTAATTAGCCTTTACTCACAACTTTATAGGCAATGTGGGTCATAGTACATAGATTATACTATATATTCTTTATCTCTCTATTTTTTTCTGAAGATTGTTTTTTCAATATATATAATATTTTTAGAGAGTCAACCCATGTACAGATTGTACATTTTTTAGGATTTTGGTGAGTGGTTAATTTTGTGGCTTTTCTATTTGATTTTGGTTTAGGTCATCCCATATATGTCTCTCTTTTTTTTTTGTAACAGTCATACACGAATGAGAAACAAATTCATACATTTAATGCTAATACCTATAGAGATCATGTAAAACTTTGAAGAAATAAGAAATGTGTTTGGAGTAGAAAAAAAATATATTTCACTCTGAATAAAGGAAATTAGGCTCAAATTATATCTCACAAATGTAATCTCTACTAAAATAAATTCATAAACAACGATTTTTGGTTTAATATAATTTCCACATCTTATCGAGAAATACTAGTTATGATAAAAACTAACTAATTACCAAAAAATATTAAAAAACATATTTCATGATATGTCTTCAAAAATTAATCTAACAGTACAAAAGACTTAACTATTTACTTAAATTTGATTTAAAGAAATGATAATTTTTTGTCAAAATTTTCTTTTTTAATTAATTCCAAAAATTACTAAATCACACATAGAAAATAAAACCAAACACAATAAAAATGAAAAAGTGAACATAAAAATAAAATAAAAATTATTTTTTTTTAAATTGTTAAATTGTTTTTTTTAAATTAAGCATGGTAACTTTTCACTACCCCCAACTTAGAACTTACATTGTCCTCAATGTAACAACTGTAAATTAAAGATAAAGAGAAAAGAAAAGAAAGATTACCTATTTCCTAAAAATGTGCAAATAGTAATGGAGAAAAGCAGGTGCATCCATCATATTCATCATTAAAGTTCACACAGACAGATTGTTGTGAACTTCTAACATTTCAACAAATATTTTTAGTTTTAACAATTTTAAAATTATTCACATGTTAAACTAAAATAAAACAATAGAAATTAAATAAATAAAAGAAATAAAAGAAAATTACCTAAAATGATTGTCTCCCATCCAGCGCTTAGTTTAAAGTCTTAGCAAGACGTAACGTGGGGATTTCATTTTAAGTAAACTCAATGTCCCCACATCATTGAATCAATCAAACCTAGAGGTAAGACAAGGTTGTCTACCTATACTTTTTCAATCATGCCTTATGGATTTTCAAATTTTTTTGTACTTAAAACTAGGGACATGCATGTGGGTTTTAGATAACCCACGGCTAGGTACAGATCAAATAATTAGGGCATCAAAACACAGTTGTATCTAGAACTAATAAACCAACTAACTCCTTAGATTGTAATTAAAATTTTAAAATATTGGAGATAGTTTCAGAATTGTTTTTATTCTTTATTTAATTTTTTTTTGTTTTTTTAAGTACAATATCTAAGTTAAAATAACATAATCAGTATTAACCAAGAGTGCTCTCAGGAAAGAATGGTGGTGCAAAGGCTCCTTAAAAACCATCCTCCTAGACAGAACAACGTTCGTAGGAAAGACTAGTGGCACAAAGGCTTTCAAGAACTAATCTCTTAGACGGAACTCCCTTAGATCTTTACTTTTTATTCTATTAAAATTAAATTAATTAAGTGAATTAAAAATTTAAGTTAAATAAGTTAATAAAAAGGTAGGTTATTTAAGTTAATGAAAATCTAATTAAGTTTGTAAAAGTTAGTAAAAACCTAAGTTAATTAAGTTAAACGAAAATTAAGATAAAAAAAATAGTTAAAGTAAAAAAAAAAATTAATTTAAAAATTAAGCCAAAGATAAAATAAAAAAAATTGAAAAAGGTAAAAAAAACAATAATTTGAAAATAATTTTTTTTATAATGTTTTTTATTTTATTATTATTTTATTATTTAAAATTTATTAAAGCTTTTTTTTACTTCAAATTTCAAAATTCAAAATTACTTTACTATTCACGGTAAGTTTTTTTATGAGAAAAAGAAAAAATATTTTAATTTTTTTTATTTATTTATTAAGTATTTGTTTTTGTTTTTTTTTAAACCAAAATAAAAAAATTACAACTATTTACAACACAAAAAGTTTTTAAAACTTTGATAAATAATTTAAAAACGGTATTTCTTCCCCGATAACAGTGCCAAAAACTTGATGAACATAACTGGCATTGCCGATCCTCCCAATACTTTGCTTTTATATTTAAAAAACTCTTGCAAGTGTACGAATCATTTCATAGAAAATTATAAGTATACTCTCAGGGTCGATCTAAGGAAAGAATATATATGGTTTTTAGTTTATTATTCAAACTTTTAAAACCGAAATTAAATCCTAAACATCATGTCACGATATTTTGGATTTTGTGTTTCTAATCTAACAACATAAAAATAAATATAGATACGGATTCAATAAATATTTATGCAAATTTTATCATTTATAATAGTGCAGTATTTATGGATATAATAACTAAGTTAATTATATTTGCTCATATTATTTAGGTTATTAAATATATAAATTGATATTTATTGATTCTCTCTTTTTTATATGAATACCACCTTTTGGTGGGGTTAGATAACTAATTTGGTTAATTAAATTAATTTCTTTTTCTAAGAGATTGAAAATGAACCATTTAAATGCCATCTTTGTTAGGGTTAGACACTGTAAACTTTATTCATGGTGTCCAAATTAAACCTAAGAATTTAATTATTCGAGTACTAACTTTCAAGTTTTAAAACTACTACTAAGAACATGTTGTCAATACATTTTCAGATAATGATTCGTATAAAAACTTTTGAAATAGAGCTTCACTTTAACTACCGGGAGATTGTACTAACAAATAAAAGAACATTACTCTAAATTAGACTAGATAACTAAACCTTAAAATCTAATTTTCAGATTAAAGTTTGTAATGAAAAATAATATATTTCTCTCTAACATTCTTAATACAAAATCTTAATACAAAATCTTGAACAAAAACAAAATCAATTCATTTTAGAGATTTTTAGCTATTTAATATTTCGCAGTACTTTTATGTTATTCCTGTTGCTGGAAAACCTTCAAAAAGAATTTGCATTTCCATTTAGTGAATCAAAAAGCTATTAAATTACAAAAAGATAATTAGTTCTTCTCAAAAAGAGAAGAACCCTAAAAGTAAGAAAAACTAAAAACTAAGAAATGGAGGGAAAGAAAGAAAGAAGAAGATGTTTTGAGGTGTTTTAGAGGTGTATAAAATGAGGGTATTTATAGGTGAGGAAAGGAAGAAACAATGGGTAAAAAAAAGATTAAAAATGGAGGAAACACGTAGTAAGTGATGATGATGTCATCGTAGGTGGGGCAGATGGGCATAACGATGCGTGCAGAATGGGGCAGATTAGCACAGCGACACGCATGGACTGGGCGCAGATGGGCATGCAGCACGTGCGGACCCAGTGTAGATGGGCGCGGGCATGCATGGACTAGAGCAGATGGGCATGCAGCTTCGGCGTTGTGATGCGCATTGTCCGACGTTGTTGCGTGCACAATTTCACCCTTTTTGACATTTTTGACCCTTTTGATCCATTTTATCCAATTTTTCCATATTTGTTGACTTTTCCTCATTTATTTTATGAATATATTTGTGATGTATTGCCTCTTTAAGTTACTTTTTTTAAGTGAAAATACCTGAAAAATAATAAAAATAAAACTATATAAATATATATATGTTTAATCAATTAATGTGCATAAAATCATGGTAATTTTAGTGCTTTTTGAGCAATCATCAAGGGGTTGCTGCACAAATTGAAATTTGGAATTCTAGTGGTGAAAAAGAGATAAGAGAAAGAGAAATGGTAATAAATGTGACGTCAACTGACATCAACCGACGCTACACACATGTGTAACGTCGGTTCGCCACGTCTACCATCGCTATCCACGTAGTTTAAAATTGAATTTTTTTTAATTGGTCAATTATTATTTTATTTTAACTCTTTAAAATTTAATTTGAATATACATATACATATACATATATATATAGTATAAAAAAATAAAAAATAATTATTTTAAAATAATATCCAAAGAAATATACAAAATTATATAATTTTAAAAACCAATTGTCTCAAAAAAAGAATGAAAAAATTATACTATATATATATATATATATCCAACTTAAATTTTAAAGAGTCAAATAAAATAATAATGGACCTAAAAAAACATTGTACCTAAAAAAAATTTTCAACTCTAAACTGCATTTTTTAATAAAAAATACACAGAGGACGTAGCATCGGTTGACGTGGTGAATCGACGCTACACACGTGTATAGCATCAGTTCACTACGTCAACCGACGCTATGTCCTATGTGGATAGCATCGGTTCTACACTAAACCGACTTTAAATTCATTAGATATTGACTTAAATACCCCGTTTTGTAGTAGTGTATATAATTGGTGGTGCTTCCTCGGTGATCAACTTCACCTCCAAAGTCTGCGTCTACGTAACCTTGTACTTTTAACTCTCCTTTACTAAAGTATAAACACTTCTTTACGGTGGCTCGTAGATACCTTAAAATTCACTTGACTTCTTCCGAATAAGCTTTCCATGGATTTAACATAAATTTGATAATAACTCACATTGCATAGCCAATGTCTAGTCTCGTACAAACCATAACACACATCAAAATTCCAATGGTTGAGCCATAAGGAACCTTAGCCATGAATTATCTCTCTTCCTCTATTTGAGGAGACTAATCCTTAGATAAGTAAAAGTGACTGGCCAAGGGTGTACTAACTAGCTTGGCATCGCCCATGTTGAATCTATGCAAAACACGATTTATGTACTCTATCTGAGATAACTACAAGGATCCTCTCTTCTTATCTTTTGTGATTTTCATTGCAAGAATCTTCTTTGCTGGACCCAAGCTTTTCATGTCAAACTTCTTTGAAAATTGCTACTTCAATCTTCTCATATCATTCATATATAAACATGCTACTAACATATCATCAACATAAAGTAGTAAAATGAGGTAGCTAGACCTATATCTCTTTAAGTAGCAGCAGTGATAGGTGTTGCACTTTTGGAAACCTTCCTTGTGCATAAAGCTGTCAAAATTTATATACCATTGTCTTAAGGCTTGCTTTAGGCCATATAAACTCTTCTTAAGTCTACACACCATGTTCTTCTTCCCTCTTTCTGAGAAACCTTCTGGCTAGTACATGTACATCTGCTCATCTAAGTCTCTATTAAGGAATATAGTCTTCATATCCAATTATTCAAGATGAAGATCTTCAATGGCTATAATATTCAATGTTGATACGATAGTATTAAGCTTCATAATGTGAGAAAAAATGTTGGTGTAGTCAAGTCTTTCCTTTTGTTGAAATCCTTTGACAACTAGTTGGGCTTTGTATCTCTTAGAACCATCATGCTCCTTTTTAACCTGGTATACCCATTTGTTATGAAGTTTCTTCTTTTTTATGGGTAATTCAGCTAGTTCCCATGTATGGTTAGAGATGAGAAATTTCATTTCTTTCTTCATGGCATGTTCCTACTTGCTCCCATCTTGAGTCTAACAAGTTTCATCATAGCATCCATATATCTCCTATTAGGCATAAGATGTCGAGAAGACTTTCTCAATATAAGAGTTGGAGTAGGAGGATGTGGTGTGTTGGTCTGCTAATTGCCACACACGAAGTGTGTGCAATGAATACGCAAGTATATGTATCGCAACAAGTAATATAATGATAAGAAAATATTGTTCCCACAGAGATTATTTTATTATTAACTAATTTTTAAATTAAAAAAAATAAAAATCAATTTTTTTGTGTTTTTATATTTTAAGGAAGAAAAATTAAAATAACTAAAACTAAATAGAAATAATTAATTAAATCAGATTTTTTTAACTAAAAAGGATATATGAGAAAATATCTAGGAATACTTAATCCTCCTACTTTCTAAACATGCGAATCACTAAAATCCCCCCAATATAATTATCAATTAAATACATGATCAATTGAATCTAACCTAACATGCATTGCTCTATCAAGTAAACTACACACCATATAGTAATTAATTTAATCGCACTCTCATGCCAATTAAATTGCATACTACTCATTAAGTTCATCAATTATGGATCACATACATAAGAATCATATATTTCTGCCTAAAAACTATGCATGTTATTTAATAAGATAAACAATTAAATAATTCTCTCAAACCTATTTAATTGCCTCTATAGATAAAATGGTGACCAAACAATTAATAACATACATATCAGATTAAATTATAATTATTATTGGGGTAAAATATTAAATCATCACATGGTAAAAATTGGGTTCATAAGATCCCTAGATTAATAAATTAATTATATATAATTGTGTTCATAAAGCTCATTTTTTTAATAAAGAAAGACATAAAAATTGAATAAGAAGAGAGTAGAAAAAGAAATACAATCAATCTCTTGAATTGTAGAATTAATCTCCTCTTGAATCTCCACCAAAACTGTGTCCTCTCTTGAATTTTTCTATATTTTTCTCTATTTTTAGCTCCAAAAATTGAACAAAATTAATGTAATGGAGACCACTTAGGGTTTATGGAGTGCTTAGGGGCTTAAATATTACACAGGTGTGATATAGATCATCAGATCAGCAATACGTGGAAGGGGAGTGACACATGGAAGGGGAGACCGGTTAGAGTCAACCCTCGTTGAGTTAGCAATACGTGGCATAAAATTGATTCGTAGAAATGGATTTTGTAGTGCACAGGTGGAACATGTGGAGTAATAGCATAGTGACACGTGGCAAAGAGGGTTGATTAATTTCCAAACTCGGCTTAAGGTGATTCACTATCCTTGCTTCCGTGGCATCCACATGGCTTACCGAGTTAGCTCTTCTACTTGTGTGGCATGACACATGGTAGCTTTCTGATTAGTCATGCATTAAAAATTCATAAAACATCCCAAAAAATTCCAAAAATTATATTTTTATTCCTTTTCACTAAAGAATTAAGATTTTAATATTTTAATATTTTTGACCCAAAAATACTATTTATTGAATAAAACAATTAAATATTAAGTAAAAAAGTGCGCTAATGACTACTTTTATAGAGTCATCAACTGTTATGCGCTACTCTATCCAACAAGTTCCTTTAATTGAGTAGTTATTACAATTAGTTCTATCACGAGATGATATGGGACATCATCATCATTTGCAAATACTAACTAATTCTACTATGAGTCATAGGCATCGGTTTTATGCCTGTCCTTATACATCATTCTTTCATTGAAAATCAAATCTCTCCTACGAATAACTTTCCTATTTTCATCATCCCAAATGTGGTAGTCAAACTCATCCTTGTCGTAGTAGATGAAGGTGCATTTCTTGGATTTGGGATCAAGCTTATTCCTACCTTAATCAATAATATGCATAAATACTACACAACCTAAAACATTTAGATGTGATAGTTTTACCTCTTTTCACTCTATATGTACTCTAGTGTTCTATGCTATAATGGTATAAATAGGCCCCAATTGATAGACCTGATTGTATATGAATGTTTTTGGCTCTTTTTGTCAACATTCGATTCATACGATCAGCTACACCATTGTATTGAGGTGTACCTAGCACAAGTCTCTCCATTCTGATCTCGTGTTCATAGTAGAATTTTTTGAATCTAGTGTCTTTATATTCACCACCATTTTCGATTTTAAGCTTTTTGATCTTCAAACCTGTCTCATTTTCAACCATAGCTTTCCATCTTTTTAAAGCCTCAAACATTTTAAAATTATACTTTAGAAAGTAAACCCATACTTTTGAGAGTGATCATCGATGAAAGTCACGAAGTAGTGTTTCCCACCAATGGATGAAACAGTTGTTGGTGCCCAATCATGAGAGTGAATAAGCTATAGCCTTTCCTTCTTTGAGGTTCTACCACTTGTTTGAAATCTTACTCTCTTTTAATTTCCAAGTATGTAATATTTTCACATGTCTATCTCCCCTGATTGTAGACTTGGATGTTTTCCCTTCATGTGCATAATCTTCAACCCCTTCTCACTCATGTGGCCTAGTTTCTGGTGCCATAGATTTAGTGTTTCATTCTTACAACAACTTCAATGGAACAATGTTCCCTTGTTATCATGTAAAGAGTGCCACTCTTTTTGTCTCAAGAAACCATCATTGCACCTGTTGAAATCTTACAATCATTACCATAGAAGATCGTAATGTAGCCTTCACTAGCAAACTACCCTATTGGGATTAAGTTCTTTCTTAGTTCGGCAATATTCCTAACATTCTTTAGCTCCCAAACAGACCCATTCAACTTAATATTCACTACACCTTTGCCAATAATAGCACATGGTTGATCACTTCAATAATATACCTTTCCAAGGTTTTCAGGGACATATTTCTTGAAGAATTCTTTCTATGAAGTAGCATGGAACGATGTTCTAGAGTCCAACACTCAAGATTCTTCCTTGCTCTCTAATGAGCATATCAATGCATCATCTTCTCCTAAATTGGAAGTAACATTTTCCTATGCCTTCACTTCCTTATCCTTCGGTTCATTCTTACACTAATTTTTGTAGTGCCCGATTCTTCCATAATTCCAACACTTGATAGTCTTCTAACTATGGGAATTATTAGGACGCTTGGATTTGGACCTCATATCCTTTAATCTACCTCGGTAGTTTGTTTTTCCATGTCCATTCTTCCTCTTAACTCTATATGAAAAACTAAAGATGTTGATGATTCACTCGACTGCCAACGTTGAATCGCTTCACTAAGAACCAGATCATGAACATCACCAAATTTCAACTCATTGCTTCCTGACAAACTACCCACACTCGTGATAGTAGAATTATAACTTTTTGGTAGAAAAGACAAAGTACCAATGCGCTTACTTCTTCATCAAATTCAATTCCGACTGAACTCAAATGAGTTGTGATTGTGTTAAGTTCATTGAGATGTTAAGCTACTGATGCACCTTCCATCATCCGCAAATTGAACAAATGCCTCATCAGGTGCACTTTGTTTAAGGATGATGACTTCTCATACATAATAGAGAGAGTTTCCATAATACCTGCCATGGTCTTTTCCTTTGCTATATTGAAAGCAACATTACGGGATAGTGTCAATCGAGTACTCTAAAAGCTTGTCTTTCTAGAACATTCAAATCTTCTTCCTTAATAACCTCTATCTTCCTCCTTGAGAGAGGTTGATACAGACTTCTTTGATACATATACTCTTATATCTATATTTTCCAAAACCTAAAATATGTGCCATTGAATTTCTCAAGTTTCACCTTTCCATTCATCTCTGGCCATTACTCCCACTCAAATCTGACATACTTCAAATCGTTTCTGACTATTCCTACGAACCATTATGTATTAGAACACCTCCATCAAAAAACCAATATCATCGACAAAATTTGATAGAAATCACCACAAAATGCTTTGATACTAGTTGTTAGGAAATTATCTAAATTCTCGATAAGCCAGATTTAAAAGAAAGCAAAAATAGACAAAATGACACACAAATATGATAACGGAGTTCGACCATTTTCGCCTATGTTTCTGGACCTATTGTAGATTCTTTTACTAAAAAAGGGAGAAATTATACAAAGTGTTTACAACACTCATAACTCACAACCCAATTATACTAAAGAAAAATGTTCTCAATTTGTTTTCACTAAAGCCTTCTTCTCTAAGCTTTTCTCTCAATTGGATAATATAAAGAACCTATTAGGGTGCTATATTTAGAGATACAGAAGCCCCCCTTTTACAAGTTTTGCCAACTAATTCTTAATTGATTTTCCTTCTTTTTCAACAAAAGGATACACCGTTGGGTTGTTGGCTTAACAACCACTCTTTTGTTTTATTGTCATTTATTGCACCGTTTGGTGCATGTAAATTTGACCAACACTCTCAAAACAAAATATAAAAAGGAAGTTGATAAGTTCACAGATTATATGCAAGGAAACTATCATGAATTTTCAAAATTAAAATATTCAAGTAGCCATTTGCATGGATGGTACCTAATGGTTGCACCTAATTTAAATCTAACATTGAGGAACAATTTACAACATGGAAGAAAACATTTGAACAATTCAATTTCCTTCCATTCAAAATATTAACCTAATAAAAATCCAATATTTATGGAGAGACAATATTACTTTATCATAATAAACTTCATGTGAAATATTAGAACAAGTAGAAAGCATAGCATTCCACAATTTCTAATGGCTCTAGCATATGAAATATCATAACTAAACAACAACAAATACATAAAAGAACCAATGCGAAGCCAATAAGAGTCCCAAAATTATCTTATAACAAAGACAATAAAATATTGCTGCTCCAACTGCTCCTCTACCAAATAATCAGTAGAATAATGTAACTTGTCCATTAAAGGCTATATAGAAGTACCCAATTGCACCTCCTACTCATTACCACTATTTTCTTTAACATCAAAACATACTCATTTCTCTCAAACGAAGTATTCAACACAAATGTAGTGGAGGAAGGTCAGTTTACCAAATAACTTGCATTATATAAGTTTTAGCTCAAAGAAGTCTACACAAAACAACTTGAATGAGAATGTAACATGCTCTTTTAAAAAAAAGTAAAAATCAAACATTATTCAACTTTATGTTGATGTGGTATACTATATATATTACGTCTCACTACGCCACTTCTTTAAAAGAACTTGATAAACTGACTCTTCCAAAATACCAAATCATTTTCTGTCCTAAAACGCTTGAATTTTTTATCACTAAACAAACCACACATTTTTAAGATAGGAATCTATGCCATAATTATAAGACAAAAGTGAGCAATATTTGAAATTAAATAATATGAGAATAAAATTGAAGCATAATTAAAAAGTGTGCTACCATAAAGTTCATAAAGGCCACGAAGCAACTTTCCTTCATAATAATGAGAGCATCCTTACAAACTCTTAATACTTAACCGTCAACTAAACACTGATAGCCTTGTGAATCAAGAGTATTCAACGATATTAAGTTCTTTTCAAATTTGGCACATGACGTATGTCTTTCAAAGTTCTAACAATACCATCATGCATCTTAATTCCTATTGTACCGATACTAATAACTTTACATGACACATTCATTCCTGTAAAGATAATACCCCTATCAACAGGTTGATGAGTAGAAAATCAATCAGTATTAGAGAACATATGGTAAGTGCAACCAAAATCAAGAATCCAAACAACTTCGAGAGAGCCAATAGATACTGACAGGACAACGTCATCATTAAAACAAGAACTATCTACAACACCAATAACATCATTTGAAATAGAAGATGTTGTGGTAGAATTACTTTTATCTTTGAGTTTACGACAATTTAATTTCTAATGCCCTTCCTTATTACAATAGTTTCATTTATCCTTCTTGTTGGATCTAGATTTACCTCTATCATTGCTTGAGTCTTTTTTTAAGTTCTACATCTGACAAACAAACCATTGATACTATCATTATTACTTATATACACCTTGTTCTTCAACTCTTTAGAATTCATAGTTACCCAAACATCATCCAAACAAATAGTGTCTTGCCCATATAGCATGGTATTAACAAAATATTGAAAAGAAAGAGGTAAAGAACTAAATCTTGATCCTCATCATAAAATTTAACACTAACGTTTCTCAAATCACAAATAGTTTTAGTAACTCTAACAAGGTGATCATGAAAACAAATACCTTTTGTTGTTCTGAATGTGTACAAACACTGCTTCAAATATAATAGACTGGTCAAAGGCTTGGCCATATATAAACTCTCCAATTTGAGGCACAAACTAGCTGCTGATTTTTCATTACTAACCTCACGTAAAACTTCACCATACAAGGATAATTGAATTGAACTAAGAGCATTTTCCATCAATACATCTTTTTCTTCAATAGTAAATTTTTTTCAAAAATTTATCCTTACATTCAAGTGCCTTAACGAGCCCTTTTTTAATTAATAGTACTAGCATCTTCAAATGCTTAAAACTAAAATCATTCCTACCATTGAATTTCTCAATTTTTATATTTTACCATCGTAACAAAAGACCCAAATTAAATACATAGAAGCACAATCCCAAAATTTAGGAACAAATCAAATAACCAAAAGCCAAACCAAAAAAAAATCAAATGAGAAAACTTGAATAGTTTTAAAAAAGCAAAAGATGAACCTGAAGGTTTGATACCAGTTTGTTATAAATTGATGAATGCGGAAGTGGGAGCTAGGAGTCAATTTGGATTGTAGAAATAAATAATAATGGTTTACGGTAGAATATTAGAAAACAATGAAATAAATGGCACTCAAAAATTTAATTGGTTCGATCTTTCAATATGAAAAACCTACTCTACTAGGAAAGACACACCGAGAAAAATCCACTAATAATCAAATGGAGGTTACAAACATCAATTTCCAAACGCAACTCAAAACAAAACCCCAAATACATCCAAATCTTTCTCAACAAAGATAATAATACAAAGCGATAATACGACAACAAATCTTGTAAATAAAATATCTAAATTGCATACTAATAATAAATTATCAAAAGAGAAAGCAAAGATGACTAAAAGATTGCTTGATTGACGAATGTAGTTTCAATATTATGGCTTATCAATTTATGGTGATGAACAATCAAGTTTAAGAGAATACCAATATATACATAACTAATTTACTTTACTAACAAATATACTAATTTAATAGAATCAGACCACTAAATTTAACTGAGAATCATTGTATCAATTGTCAAATCTTATTAATATTAAGAAATTTTAATTAGGAAACTAAATTTATAGTGTCTTAATCTCATAAAAAAACAACGCATTCTATATCTATAATACTTTTAAGAATATAATACTAATTATACTAGAATATTTTGAAGTCAACTAAATAATTACTTTATAACGAATTTACTATCAATATGATACATAAGATGGTGGTGATGGAATCTCAAGCTTTGAAGGGGATAATGTTCAAAACCATATCATGGGTAATTGGACTTATCTAGAGAATACTGCAAATAATTTTTATTTCCTACTTCAACTGAGGAGTCCCCAAATATAAATGTGACTGCAAGAGATAATGTTCTTAAAGCAATGGCGAAACCAATATACAGTGGGGTTATTATATTCTAAACCAACATACAGTGGGGGGCCTAGCTAGTTTTTAAAGGCAACTGCAAGAAGATTTTGATCTCAAATGCTGTATTTGTTGGGTTGGTGGTTACTAGATACTATATTCTCTCTTCAGAAGTTGGCCAACTCAATTTTTTTTAATGTCAGCATTGTTAGTAAATCGATCCATCAAGGGGAAAAAATAATACCTAGAATATAAAACAAATAAATAGTTAGTATTAACTATTATCATATCATCTGCTAAGCGAGCAAATTAAACTCTTTCGACCCGATATGTGAGTGGCAGTTTGCTTCCTCCACATTGCTTGAAATTTTTTACTCTTTTTCAAATCAAAGAAAGTACTTTACAATAAAATCAATATTTCATTTTCAAAATACAAATAACAACACAAACCTGAAATTCAATAGCACATATTTTTATTACAAACCCATTGTTCCATAGACTTTATATCCTGTTGTTTTAACCTCAATAATGCATCAAAATCCTTTGATAGTCACTTAACGCCAATGTTGATTCTATAGCCTGAACTGTGACCGAATAGAAAGCGAAACCGCCAATGCTTTAATAAAAGAAAAAAAAAGATCTTCTCTTATTCTATACCTTTCGCTCCAAGTATGTAACGCTTAATGCCCTAAGCAAAGGGTAGACTAAAGGGGTAAGGACTGACTCGATTGACTGGTATGACCTTAAGAGTGGGAATTTCCTTCCTTCATTGCTATCTTTCTAATTTTTGCACTTAGTTCTGATTTTAAGTTCCTCCAATTCTTTCCCAATAATCGTAAAGAGTGGTGTTGCTATCTATCCTAAAGGGTGGTGTTACTACATTGCAAAAAATATATTTTTTTAAAATTTCTTTATTAAGAAATTCATATATTGTGGAAATGTTTATAATTGTTAGAATGCCTAAACACAAATCCAAAGTCTTGATTTTAAATCAGGACCACCTTAGGCCATGTTGGCAAAGTTAGTGGTTTTGCTTGTTTTACCAAACAACTAATGATAGATGAAAGTCCTCAAGATTCCTTGCCCATTGGTTGGCTCTCTGATTTGAATCGAACATGTTTTTTTGTCCCATCAATTGGACAGATACTATTAATTGTTGAAAGCAATTGTGTCCTCTTTCTAGGAGAAGATACAAGCGTTGATTAAAGATTATTGTCATCCATTGTTTCATTTCCATTAACTTCAGTATCAAAGTTGACTTTCATTACCCTCGTTAAGAATTTCAGAAACTACAACTAAAACTTCCATACATGGGAAAAATTGCATGAAAATCAATTTTCTTCGAATTCAAATAAATAACCAGGACTTGAGGGGTGCAAACGCTAACCCATAAAATCTTTTTGTGAGTTTTATATTAATTCGACTAAACAACCTTACAAACATGAATTAAGCAAATAACATAGTAGGAGTACAAGGTAACATGTTTAATTCACTACAAACAAAAATAACAACCAATAGTAATAAAAAACAATATTCCAGTAAATACGTTAGTGACGGTGTATCTCACAGGCTACTCTCCAGGCTAAAAACATGCAAAAACAAGAAAACATCACACATTATACGAATCAGTCAGAAAAGTTGTAAAGAATTTTCAATCATTTCAAGATCTCATATGTGGGAACATATTTGGTAAATGATTATTACACTTTCGCAATATATAAATCATACATTACATGACAAACCAAAATAAAGAGTTTTAACACCTAATACATTATAAAGATAAGAATATATTGACTCCTTAGAGACACACACCAAATTCTCATGTAGATAAAATGCAGAAGTAATATAAATTAATGAGGAAGTAGAAAAATTAATTTAATATAACAAAAACAATACACAAAAAACTATAAGCATGCTACACAAAAAGGAAAGAAAGCACGCGGCAACATATAATAAACAAGCTTTCTAATCAAAATCTACATCTAGTATGTTGGTTCATATACGATGGAAAATCAGATTATACTAATACGCAATACACAATCAAGTTTTTAGGAGATATTAACTCTTTAAGAACTCATCCCATGTATCCAATCAATAGACAAATAAACACTTAATTTATAATAATAGCAACCATGCAAATAAACACACAGACCATAAATAAGCAACAAATATATTATCAGTAATTAGAAAGTAATAAACAAATATTATAGGCTTTCTAATCAAAGTTTAAAACTCAATATATAAAAACATATATATTTTAAACTTAGATAGTACGAGCAAAATAATAGAGTATGTACAATACCAGATATAATGAGATAAACTTATATAAAACCCCTTCCTATGTGATAACATCATCGGGTTTCTTATGACAACCACTCAAGAGCAACCAAATCCACTAAGCAATAAAACAATTACAACCCAAACAAAAATAAAACCCCCATTACCTTTATCAATCAGGACCATGTTTGAGCTGCCTATTGCTACCCTCACTTGATGCTTCCACGATGACATGGTTTAACACACAAACTCGACTTTCCTCTAAAGCCAACACCACTTGATTTAGAGCATCAACTATCAAAGATCAGTAAAGTGAATATGATTTGAACATACAACAAAGAAAAAAATGATCACCCATACGCTAACAAACAACCAACATGGAAAACACATTTCAACCATGTATCACGAACCTCCAACAACCAACTAATATCGTGGGAATTGCACTCAACCACGAACTTGATACCACTTATATGGAAAACACAATCAATCACGTATCGCACACTACCAAAGCGGGAAACATATTCAACCACTTATCAAGAATTGTAAAGATTATGAATATTGGCTATTTTTGTGAACAAAATATTTTATCTGTAAATTTATTTTTTAACCTGCTATTAAGTATATCAAGAAAATTCAAACAATTTATGCATTTAATATCACATGTTTATAAATCAAAAATTATTTTTGATGCTAAATTATTTATTTAAACTTGAATTAATTTATAAAATTATTAATTAAATATTTCTTAGATGTGTTTTAAGATATGTTTTAAAAATAATTTTTGTATAATATTAAGTTTTTTAATAAATTTTAAAAAATTAATTCCAAAATACATTCTACCCTAATATTATTAAGTTATGATTATTATATATATATATAAACATTAGGGTTGAAAAGTTTGGGTGGCTGATATAAGTTAAGACTGCCGAACTGTTGAAGTTGCCACAAACTGCAGAAACAAAAAAAAAATTGAAAATAGTGTCAACAGAGAAGAAACCAATATTAGATTGATAGTATATTTAATTAATTAATATATATATATATATATATATATATATATATTGAAAGGCAACGAGGATGTGCATATAAAGGTAATTAATATATATATATATATATATCGAAAGACAATCAGGATACGCAGGTAATTAATATATATATTGATAGGCAATTAATACGAAAAAGGTAATTAATATATTTTTTTATTTATATTAATTAGTTTAATTCTTGTCTATTAGCTTTTTAGATATTTAGATTAGATAATTTTACTAACAATCGTGATTATTTGATTTAATTATTAAATTTTAAAGAAATTATTTTTATCGTTTTACTCTAGAATTTGGTAGTTGATTTGATTTAAAGGACATAAGTTTTGAATCATCTAGTTAAGATTATTTATCATTAAATCCATTCTGAAATACACACATGTACTTGTGTTTTTGTGCCAATCATTTTGTAGTTAATTCAAGAATGTATTTGATTGGCGAGAAACTTATTAGAACGTTTGTCTGGGAGTCGCTCACGCTATTTATAGAAACTGTGAAAATAGAGCAGGAGCTCGTAAGTAAAGTATATTGGGACAGTATCGTACCGAGGGTAGCATAAGACCAAGTTTGTACTTGAATATTTGATTTTCATCATGAAAAGTTAGTTGGTCCGATGGATCAGTTGTTTTTCTCTTAGATCATGGCCTAGGTTATTTTCACCTAAACATATCGTGTGTTATTCTTTTATTTCCGCACTTTATTCTTATACACGATTGCATACATGATTATTTTATTTAGGTTATTAAATTATAAATTTATAAAATTGAAAATAACTTATTTAGGTCCATATCTTATAAACTTTCGAGAATAACCAATGAAATAAGAACTCAAACAATTCAACCTAACCCACTCTCACGATGTTGTTCTCACAATAAAATGTTGCATCCAACAAACTACTAGCCAACGCATGTCTCATAGCCACACATGTTTCTCATATAAAACTCAGTCACAAACACCACATCGAGTACATCACACAAGAGCAATATATTATTCACACAATAATGAATCACTAATATCAAACAACACTCAAGGTAATAGTAATCTGAAAACAAAAATGAGATCAATTTGACAGAGCTCCACTACAATTTTTCTAGATATGAAACAAGAAAAGAAAGGGTATTTATAGAACTCACCCAAGCTCATGACCAACCTCACCAAGGCTTCACTGGATGAGGTAATGAGGGCCTCATCGAGGTGTCAAAAAATCCCATTTTTTATTTCCAAAATTATCGAGTAATTTTCACAAAAATCTATACTCAAAATGAAACAAAAACACGTGCAACAATGTCCACAATGGCCAAGCCAAAAATGATACAAAGGACCTTAAGACTTAAAACATTGTTTGTCTTTCTTTTCTTATTAGAAGTTTTTTTTGGGAGACTGTAAAACTAAATAAAAATAATTATTGGAATGGTATGAGTTAAGGAACTTACATGTGTTCGATTTTCATATGTTTCTTGATTTTGAGATTTTTATTTTTGAGGAAAATTCACTTCATCAACTACACTTACGGT
Organism: Hippophae rhamnoides; assembly: GCA_033030585.1. NCBI lineage: Eukaryota > Viridiplantae > Streptophyta > Magnoliopsida > Rosales > Elaeagnaceae > Hippophae > Hippophae rhamnoides. The sequence goes on along the minus strand of CM065435.1, from coordinate 33,429,809 downwards.
CTTTTTTGCAATTTCATTGGTCTTTCTTCTCTTTTTAGAAGTTCTTTTAGAAACCTTTTTAGAACACTTGTTTGCATATACAAATTAGAAAATAGAATCATCACTACTACAAAACGGGCTTTAAAGTCGGTTCGCTAAACCGACTTTAAATTGAGTGACTTAAAATGTTAAGTCGGTTCACCGCTTGAACCAACTTTACATTTTTTGATTTTTTTGATTTATTTTTATTCTCATTTTTCACTCCACCCTGTGTTCAATATATATAGCATAAAAAACCAAAATATAAATAATAATACAAATAAATAAAAATTTTAATATAATTAATTACTTGATAATTAAATTTATTACAAAAACAAATAATATATATACAATACATATATATATATATATATAGTTAACTTAAATTACAAATAAAATAATGTCGTCAAAGTGTAATTGGATTGTGCGAGCAAGCTTGGTTGGCTTAGAATCACCAGCATTGTGATAAGGAAACTGGACAAAAAACATTGGGTTTATATAACAATTCATTCCCTTACATACATGAGCACGTAAACATCCATCAAACAAGCAGTCTAAGCTTCAGAGACATACGAATGGAGAAATTAAATAATTATAAAAATTACTATAAAAAAGAGATTACCACAGCGACATGATGAGTGCTCAAAACGCACTAAAATTACCATGATTTTATGCACATTAATTGATTAAAAATATATATATTTATATGTTTTATCATATATTTATATAAATTGTTTTTATCACGGGTATTTTTATTGTTTTTCAGGTATTTTCGCTTAAAAACGTCACTTAAAGACTCAAAAAGGAATACTGGAAGCAATAAATCACAAATATATTAATAAATAAATGGGAAAAGGTCAACAAATATGGAAAAATTGGACAAAATGGGTCAAAAATGTCAAAAAGGAGAAAATCGCGCTCACTGTTCACGCGCGCGTGCGCGCGCAGCATGGCCTACGTCCGCGGGCAGATGCGCGCGCCTTCCTCCAGATCCGCGCGGCCGCGCTGACCGATCTGCCTTGCAACGCGCGCTGCACGCCAGGCGCTCCTCCGCGCGCCGACGCCATTTCGCCCCATTTTTTTTCACGTAACCGCCCCGTGACGTCATCAATGCCCTCATAATTTGCACTACGCGTTTTCACCATTTTTTAACATTTTTTCACCCACTTTTTCTCTCCATTCTCACCTATAAATACCCCCCTTCTCTTCACTTCATAGAACACCTCAAAACACACTTCTCTCTTCTTTCTTTCTCTCCATTTCTTAGTTTTTAGTTTTTTTTAGTTTTTCTTATGTTTTAGCTAGTTTCTCTTAGTTTTAGAGTTCTTCCCTCTTTGGGAAGAACTAGTTATGTTTTTGTAAATTATTAACTTTTTGATTCAATAAATGGGAGTGCAAATTCCGTTTGGAGGTTTTCTAGCAACGGGAATGGCATCGAAGTACTGTAAGGATTTTATTTTCTTTGCAGTTATTTTTTATGCTTTATTCTTACATGTTATTTTTAATTTGTGTGTGATTAAATTTAACTGTGCTAGCTATTTGTAAAAAGGATATAATAATAACGTTGTTATGCTTACGAAATATTAAATAGGTAAAAATCTCTAAAATGAATTTATTTTATTTTTATTCAAGATTTTATATTAAGAATGTTAGAGAGAAATATATTATTTTTCATTACAAACTTAAATCTGAAAATTAGATTTTAAGGTTTAGTTATCCTGTCAGATTTAGAGTAGTGCTCTTTTATTTGTTGGTACAATCGCCCGGTAGTTAGCGTGAAGCTCTATTTCAAAAGTTTTTTATAAGAATTATTATCTGAAAATGTGTTGACAACATGTTTTCAGTAGTAGTTTTAAAACTTGAAAGTTAGTACTCGGATAACTAAATTCTTAGGTTTAATTTGGACACCTTGAATAAAGTTTAAACTGTCTAACCCCACCAAAGGTGGCATTTAAATGGTTCATTTTCAATCTCTTAGAAAAAGGAATTAATTTAATTAACCAAATTAGTTATCAACCCCACCCATAGGTGTTAATTGATTTGTTTAGTTAACAAAGAATATCTAACCCCACCAAAGGTGGTATTCATACAAAAAAGGGAGAATCAATAAATCTCAATTCATATCTTTAATAACCTAAATAATATGAGCAAGCTTAATTAACTTAGTTATTATATCCATAAATACTCCACTATTATAAATGATAAAATTTGCATAAATATTTATTGAATCTATGTTTAATTTTATGTTATTAGATTAAAAACACAAAACCCCAAAATATCATGACAAGATGTTTAGGATTTAATTTTGTTTTTAAAAGTTTGAATAATAAATTAAAAACCACATACATTCCTTCCTTAGATCGACCTTGGGAGTATACTTATCATTTTCTATGAAATGATTCGTGCACTTGCGAGAGTTTTATAAATATAAAACCAAAGTATTGGCAGGATCGGCGATGCCGGTTTTCTCTCATCAAAGTTTTTGACAATCCCGATTCTGCTCATCAAGTTTTTGGGGCCGATGCCGGGGATGGCATCAAAGTTTTTGGCAATCCTGATTCTGCTCATCACGACATCCCAATGATATAACCCTTCGAACTCATATTAGTACTTTATTAACCATTTGTCTATAAATATGAAGTTATCTGGAATCTCTACTAGTATTTTTAATGCTATAATGAGCTCTAAATCTGAAATCAAGTGTAACTCATATTTTGTTACTTGGCTTGTGTGAGTTTTGGTGCCCATAAATGTATGGAACAATTTTGTAATACGTTCATGGGTACCAAAACTCATACAAGCCAAGTAATAAAATATAAGTTACACTTGATTTCATATTTAAAGCCCATTATAGCATTAAAAATATCAGCAGAGATTCTAGATAACTTCATATTTATAGACAAATGATTAATAAAGTGCTAATATGATGGTGTCATAAGGAAAGTAGGCAAGAGAGATGATATGAAGTTTGGGCCAAAAACAGGTCCATCAAACAATGGATTCCCCTAAATACATGAGCACATAACCATCCATCAAACAAAGGACTTCAACACAGGAATAGAGAAATTAAATCATTAAAAAAAATACCGTTATGTTGTCATATGCTATTCAATATCGTCAGAATATTCTCCTGATTCTTCTTGTGATGATATAATTTGAACCATGTGTTCTGCCCATTCCTCTCGTAAATCATCAAAAATTTGCTGGTCATATCCCGTCTTGTTCCAACGAAAGAACTACATGTATTTAAAATCAAAATAAGAATGTAATTTCATTTATTTAAAAAAAAAACTCATATGTGTTAAAAAGATTTATGTATATGGGTAAAAGATATTACCACATCATCAATTGGAATTTTGATATTTGTTATGATTTCGCTCATAAACTTCATGACATAATAACTACACATGACTCCATTATTTTGTTGTGCAACCTACAAAAAAATGTACATGATTTTCCATATTTCAACATCTTTATTATTCAATTGTAAAATTAAAAAAATTATTAATATTTGCTTGTACATACCATAAATTTTTTTCCATATAAGCTTATGAGATTTTTTAAGGGTAATGTCCCTAAACTTGTTCCACAACTTTCATTCCCTATCAAGGTTTAAAACAGTTAGTTTTTTATTAAATATTACAAAAAATAATATAAGTAACCAATAGCTAGCTATAACCCTTACATTTCAATAACTGCTTTTGTATCTTTACTCAGTTCTATGGAAGCTAAGTCACAGTACCAAGCATGATTATTGAATACATCAATGATTACCAACATCCACTGATATTGGCCTTGTTTAAACCTTACTGGCCAAAGGATTATCAACTTTTGATTTATGTTAAGCGTTAATACCCTATCACATAAATGTTTAGCTCTAATGCTAACATCATTCTCTTGATATTGATTGACATATGAAGAATCATAAACATTGCTAAATGTGATGAGTGATTATGTTGAAGTCAATAATAACAAGCCCTATATAAAAAAGGATTTCAATAAGTAATTAGATAATATAAATATAATTATATATGTTCTACATAAATGAAAGAAAATTAAATAGATTGAGAACTCACATTGTCCACACTTGAATTATACTTAAATCTATCATTTGATATTCAAATAGTTGCAATATGCACTCGATTTATATATAAGTTTGGCCGAGGTCTATACTAAAAATTTGTATAGGAAATGGCACAGTCCATCCATCATTTATGCTAGATGCCCTCCCAACAATAGTCATCAAAGTCCCAAGACTTCTACTGAAGTTTAAAACATAATCATAACTATACTTTTCCAAGGCTTCTTCTTGAATGACTTGGTGCGCGATGATTGGCCAGTAGACATAGATTTAGGACGAGATACTTGCTTCGTCTCTCTTAAATGTGACGCATTTAAGAGTTATGGTATAATAAACTAAAAAAAGTATTATGTATGTTAGTAACAATAAAAGATATAATAAAATAATAGTAGTAAACAAGTGTTATCTTTTAAGTTAAAAAATAGTACCACGTCAAAATTTAGAACAACTTGAATCGACAGCCAAGGCACGTACTATCCAACCACCTCTTGGACTGTGGTAGTATCAAAAGGCACAGGTAGTGGACAATCATGAAGCAGTAATTGATCAATTACTATTCGCCAATTATTAGGCAAATATTGATTATGAATCATCCGATCCTCGCATAATTGATATATCGTTCCAATAGCAACAAAGTCCATTGACGAAGGATGTTTCAACAAACATTTCATATTTTGTAAAAACAAAAACTTGTTGTCTGTTTTGCAGAACATAAAATCATGCAAGTATACACGGTCACAAGTAATAAAGATTTGTAAGTAAAGTATCATTCCCACGGAGATTTGTTACTATAGTTTGTTGAGTACTAAAATTGTATCTCTCTGATTTTATCCAAAACAATCGTTGATTGAGAAAAAGGTAAAAAAAAAATAAGAGAACTCTAGGATTCCAATTTTTCACCAAACTAATCCACTCAAATCATGTTATTTTCTTTTGATTTATATTTTTTAGTACATTTAATTTGTCAACCGAAAACTTCTATTTTTATTCATACATCTCTTCCGAGCTCCGTACAAACACACCTCGTTAAATTAATTCACTATATCTCTATGAGAATTAAATTCACCAAGATTCATTACGTTCTAAGTTCTCAAATGGCCACACATACAATTAGGGTATATTCTATCCTTCATCATACATGCCATTCTATCTACGAGCAATATACACAAAAATGCCTTTCTCAAGTTTATTTTTATGCCACAAATCGTTTTGATAAAATTCGTAAATAATCAAAAAACATTAAGCACAAAATAGAACGAACAAATCGAACGTCTTATAAATCTATCAAAATAATTAAAATAAAAGCTTCATAAATTTAGATCAAATGCAACCCTAGAAAAATTAAATTACTTCATAAAATTAAAATAAAAATTACAAAACATACAGAAAAATAAGATGAAAAAGATGGAAAATTAAAACATCAATGTTTCATTAATATTTGGCACACGCGGAACACAATAGAAGCCAAAATGGCTTCTGCGTGTTCCACAGTCCAACCCCTAACTTGAACAAAAAAAAAACTCAACCGAAAAAAAACTCTCTAACTCTATCATATTATCACCTATTTATAGCTACAAAAATACATCTAAAATAATACATTTTTTTACTTTTCAGAAACGCGTAAAAAAAATTCCCTTGAAACTAAAATCGACGCGTTTTGAAATTCGATATCGAAAAACTTAAAAATCACGCGTAGACAGGCGCCATTTGGATTTTATTTAAATTCAAAGTGCATGCCACATGTCCGCCTCTGATTCGCTGTAAGGATTAATGCGGACACGTGGCATCATTTCATTCGCTGCAGGAAACGGGCGCACGATAGATTGTCGCACGGGAGACAGCGAGCACAACATGGCGTGATCAGCCTTCGGTCGGGCTCATTGTAACATGCCACGAGAATATTGGCTTATAGATCAAGTAGACACGTGGCTTCTTCGTATTCAATAAACCTCGAGGGTGCACACCGCTTGGATGAACTGCGTCGCACAGGAATTTTGGTCGAACGGTTCGGTGCGCGACAGCTTGGTTCCACGCGCTTCAATCTGGACCGTTCATCTGATCCAACGGTCAGCGATGTGCATCAGGGGAATTTTTCCTAGCCGACATGTGGGTCCTACTCTACACGCCGGCTTGCGCGGTAGGTGGGCCCCACTCGGTCACCGAGTCGGGTGAAGAGGAATTCTGCACCCACCCGCGTTGGTCGGGTGTGCTTGTAACGTGAGCATCTCGCCTTTATTTTCTGATCGGACGATCCGTGTTGTGTGAGTATGATCTTGCACGTGGACTTCGTCTCTCCTGCGCGAAAATTAAACTTCAATTAATTGTATTTTGACCCACAAATTTAATTCAAATTACATTTTGAACAGTTAAGCCCTTTGCTAATTTTAAATTAAATTTTTAAACTTTTAATAATTATAATTAAGCCCAAATTCAATTTAAATTATATTTTCGATTTTTATAAATTGTAATTAAGAACAATATTATTTGAAATTATATTTGTGGACATAAATATGAAATTAAGTACATTTTTGATACAAATTATTTAATTTTATTAAAAATGTATTTCTTAACACATAAAAGGTAAATATTAATTTATTTAACTAAAATTGAACAAAAATGTAAAGAACATAGCAATTATCGTTAATAAAATCGATGAAAATAATTATATAAAATATAGTTATCAACATTTAAGTGTTATACATAAAAAATAAAACATAAAATAAGAAATTATAATAATAGATTATATACACTAGAAATTAAAATCTTACCACATATGATTCATCAAATATAGGAGGACTCCCATATGGGGTAGCTATTGGATGTACATTCTCACCAAAATGTTCATCGTGGTTTGATTGATGATAAGAATGCATAGATTGCATGGAGAAAATGAATCACTACTTGATTGTATACGCATTCTTGGTATATAGGGAGGACCAATAGGATGACTATATCCCATACTGGATATAGTTTGAGCACCATGAGAATGCAAGGGTGGCATATCTAGCATAGATGGTTGCTTGCTTGGCCAATATGGCATACCCTGGTTGTAGAAAGATGTCATACTTGACATGTGTTTTGATTGATATTTTTTTATAGTGGCAATCTTACTTAACATTGAGGCTTTAAAGGAGTTGAGTTCTTCTTCAATTTTAGTGTACTTATCCTTACTGGCCATCTGAGGCTTTTGTTTTGGAATGTTAAAATACTCCATATAACAATCCTATTAGCTACCTCCCTAACACGACCAGGATGGTCGCATCTGAATGCATGATATAGAGCATCTCTCCCAGGCTCTTCAATTATTTCACCCCTACATATTTGTTCTTGAACAGCTCTCTACAAATAATAAAGCACACAAACATATCATGCATTATTACATCAATTATTAAAAATCATTAAGACTTTGTATCAACCGAAATTACTAACCAACTTATTTAGTTGTTCTTCTCCTTGCCTAGACATTGGTCTTAACTTTTTCATTTTGGGAGTCTTTGTTTCTATGTACAATTTAGTTTGGGTAACAGGTCTACCCAATTCAGCTTCCTATATAAATTATGAAAAATTTATTAACCATGACATGAAATTAAATTGAGGAAAATAAATATAAAAATATTTATAAATTAACACAAATTAATAATACCATTCTATATCTAACTTCAGGATTTGAAGACCTCCCAATACAATTAGGAAGAATGTTATGCATTTGTATATTCTGATGTTCTTCCCTAATAATTTGAAATTCATCCGAATGTTTATAATCCACGAAATCTTTCCAAACTTGAGGTGTAATCGAGGGGTGTCCTTTAGGGATTTTGTAGAGCTCTACCTCTTCAAGTGGTTCCAAATATGGAAACACATAATTTCTTGTCAATCTGGAAGTCTTGTGTTCCTTCCATGACATATATATAAACATCCAAGAGTTATTACAATAATATAGAACATACATTATATTTAATTAGGTTGTTGATTGTATACATATATTCCTTCATAATCACTTCGAGTCCATGATGAAGAATCATCGTCATCAACTAGATCATCACATACATTAGGCAATTTGTTTGAGAAATCACTAATATTGGTTAATGTATCAAGCATAGGGTCGTCATCTTCTAAAGCATCACAATGGTAAAAATATTTTTGTGGAGGCGTTAACACAATAGACCATCTTTTTCCAATTTGATTGCTCACGTAAAATACTTGTTTTGCATGAAGTGCTAATGTGAAAGGATCATCAGTGTGACTTATCTTGGATAAATTTACAAGGGTAAATCCAAAATCATCTATTTTATATCCAACATTGATAACATCTTCGACCCAATCATATAAGTAAACTGTTTCATGGAAGACCTCATAATCCAATTCCTAAATCTCTTGTATTATATCATAATATGTTCGATCAGAAAGTACAGGATTACCATCTTTTGAACTGGAAAATTTCATAGTTTGTGCAACCATCTTCACACCATTATTCTGATTTACTAGGACTTTGTCCCTAGCTTGATTCGTAAACCTCGATGCATTTATTGTGAAACTAGAAAATGATTTGACATCAAATTTTGGCCCATGTGCAAGCCATTGTAAACTTTATGATATTTTATGATTGGGTTTCTTAAGTTCATCTCAAATCTATGTATACAAAAACATGAAATGTTTTTAGAGAAAAGTTTTAAAACATTGCATACATCTAGGAACATACATGCATGAATTTTTGTTTGTCACACTTACATAGTTGTGAAACCAATTAATAAGCTCTCGCTTATGTTCATCATACAACCATTTTTTATCCTCCTCCTTTTTTATAACGAGGATCGATCTTCAATAAGTTTAAATGCATCATGTAATTTTATTAAATATATATGAAGTATATATCATCATTAATAGTTAAATAAAAAATAATTTTTGCATAAATGAAAAGGTTGATCATCACTTACTCTATGTACAATTGTGCCTCATTATTATTTACCAAAATGATTCGGTGTGATTTTTCCCATTGAGTGAGATCAATAAGCAATTTCTTACTTCCACCAAGCATAGAGTTACCTACTTGGATCATGTACATTCTAAGAAAAACTTGTACATAGGATTCCCAATTTCAGTGCAGCCACTAAAGTATTCAGAACAAAAGTCAATGGCCTCTTTAGCAATGTAGCATTCCACCATGCATCCTTTAGGTCAATTTCTATTATTTACATATCCTTTAAGGACTTGCATATATCTCTCAAAAGGATACATCCACCTTAAGTAAGTGGGAACACACAATTGAACCTCTCGAACTAAATGAACACACAAGTGAATCATTATATCGAAGAAAGAAAGAAGAAAATGTTTTTCAATTAGACACAAAGTCTCTACAACATCTTTCTATAAAGAATTTAACTTGCCAATTGATACAGATTTCTTGTATATTATATTGAAGAATGAACAAAGCCGAATTATTGATAATCAAATTTGTTTTGGAAGAATTGATCTAATAGAAACTGGTAATAATTGTTGCATTAAGATATGATAGTCATGTGATTTCAATCCATAAAGTTTCTTATCGGTGATAGACACAAAATTTCTTAATTTGGATGAGTAACCATCAGGAACTTTCACACCTCAAAACATTTAAAAAACACATCTTTCTTTTTTGTTGACATTATATATGATGTTGGTGGCAAGTATGTTTGATTCTTATCATTTTCCACCCTTGGTGCCAATTCAGGTTGTATGCCTAGTTTCTTTAAATCCAGTCTTGCTTTAATTCCATCCTTTTTTTAGGAATTGATGCGTATTTTCGCAAGTGTACGAATCGTTCAAGTAATAAAGTATACAAAAGTACGGATATCGAACGCACAAGGAATGGCGTTACTAAGTACCGAAATTGACTAATCCTAATTTTATTTGAAAACCGAATTTTTGAAATTGTTTTAAAAGCAGATTAACATAAAGCTAAATGCAAATAACAAAATTTAATGTTGTTCACAAATGATTAAAAACGCTAAGGCATTTGATTTCGCTAAATCAATTCAATCCGATTTCAAGTCATGTTATATGAGAATCAAAGTTAAAAGTGATGGTTGAAACACCCAAATTTACCTAATACTCTCTCTCGAGTTATATTAGAATTACTTATCTATGAAAACCGACTATATTTCTATGAAGATTTAATCACAAACAAGCACATTACGATTTATGGAATTTCTAGAATAACCACATACATCATGCATTAGTTCACACTCGCATTCAACATACGGTATTTATCACGAGCAAGCGTTCATTACACATCTCCTCTCGGTCTCAATATAATGCAACAAATCATTTAAATCTTGATCAGAAATTTAAAAGCATTAAGCATGGAAATAAATACTCAACTTGAAAACAATGAATTCATATAACGATAACACAAGAAATCAGATTTTCTTGATTCAACTACATCATAGCCTTAGCAAAAAAAAAAAGAATTAGTTCCTAATGAAAATAAGAACAAACATATTCTCAATTGAATCCATGAACAAACAATCTGAATAAAATGCAGAAAATAAAAGCTAAGGAGAAGAGATGAAAAACTCTTGAAGAGGAAGACTTGGTAGCAACAATGGTGATGATCCTTCAAGCTTCTCCAACCTTTCTCTCCAAAATTTCCTTTTCTCCTCCAAAAATAACTTAGATCTACTCTCTATACCGTCCCCCTCTTTTTCCATCATAATGTATATATAGATCTAGGGTTTGGGGGGCAATTGTGGAACAAAACAACATAAAAAATGTGTTTTCGGACGAAACTTGCCGGCGGTGACATTATTCTCGCCGCGACGAGATTTCTCAAAAATTAAATTTTGGTGTTTCTGATTTTGGCCAGCGGCCAATTTAATGTGGCCGATGGCGAGATACTTTGGCCGGCGGCGAGAATTATTTGGCCGGCAGCGAGATGAGTTTACCAAAATTTGTGCTCTCGGGAAGATTTTTGCCAAGATTTTTGCCGGCGGCGAGATGAATATGGCCGGCGGCTGATGAGTGCTCAAAAAGCACTAAAATAACCATGATTTTATGCACATTAATTGATTAAAAATATATATATTTATATGTTTTATCATATATTTATATAAATTTGTCTTTTTCGGAATCACGGGTATTTTTATTGTTTTTCAGGAATTTTGGCCTAAAAACGCAATGTAAAGACTCAAAGAAGAATACCTGAACCAATACATCACAAATAAGTTAATAAATAAGTGGAAAAAGGGCAACAAACATGGAAAAATTGGACAAAATGGGTCGAAAAGGTCAAAAATGTCAAAAGACGGAAAATCCTTGTCATGTGACCCAGGGCGCCCAGCGCCCGGCGCATGAGTTGCGCGGCGCCCGAGCGCGCGGCGCCAGCGCCAGAGCACGCGTGGCGTTGATCCTTGCTTCGCGCGTGACTGCGGCTGCACGCTGTGCGCGCGCCCGGTAGCGGCGCGCGCGCCCAACGCGTTTTGACCCATTTTTCACGTGTAGCCGCCCCACAGCGGCGTCTTTGGCGTCATTGATGACCTCACGGGTCCAAAACACGTTTTTATTTTTTTAGTATTTTTTTTAACATTTTTTAATCATTTTTCTCTCCATCCTCACCTATAAATACCCCTTCCATTCAACTTCAAAAAAACACACCTCAAAACCTCACTTCTCTTCTTTCTTTCTCTCATTTCTTAGTTTTTGAGTTTTCTTTAGTTTCTTTCTTGGTTTCTAAGCTTTTCTTAGTTTTTCTCTTAGTTTTTAGTTCAATTGTCTTAGGTTTAGAGTTCTTCTCTTTTTGAGAGGAACTTGTAATGTTTTTGTAATAATTTAGATTTTTGATTCAATAAATGGAAGTCGCAAATTCATTGGAGGTTTTCTAGCAACGGGAATAACGTCAATCTTGTAAGGATTTTATTTTCTTCTGAGTTATTTTTATGCGTTATTCTTACATGTTATATTTAATTTGTCGTGATTAAATTTATCGTATTTATTTATAATCATGATATAATAATAATCGCGTATATGCTTTGAGAAATACTAAATAGGTGAAAATTTCTAAAATGAATTGATTTTATTCTTACTCAAGAATTTATATTAAGGATGTTAGAGAGAAATATATTATTTTTCATTACAAACTTAAATCTGAAAGTTAGACTTTAAGGTTTAGTTATCGGTCTAAATTTAGAGTAGTGCTTTCTTTTATTTGTTGGTACTGCCTTGAGGTAGTTGTGGCTTCATTTCAAAAGTTTTTATAAAATTATTATGTGGAAATGTATTGACAACATGTTTTCAATAGTGATTTTAAAACTTGAAAGTTAGTACTGGATAACTAAATTCTTAAGTTTAATTTGGACACCTTGAATAAAGTTTAAAGTAACCCCACCAAAGGTGGCATTTAAATAGTTCATTTTCAATCTCTTAGAAAAAGGAATTAATTTAATTAGCAAATTAGTTATCAACCCCACCCATAGGTGTTAATTGATTTGTTTAGTTAACAAAGAGTATCTAACCCCACCAAAGGTGGTATTCATACAAAAAAGAGAGAATCAATAAAATATCAATTTATATCTTTAATAACCTAGATAATATGAGCAAGCATAATTAACTTAGTTATTATATCCATAAATACTCCACTAATATAAATGATAAAATTTGCATGAATATTTATTGAATCTGTATTTATATTTATTTATTCAATTTGTATCTATGTTTATTTTTTTTAGATTATATTTAATTAATCTGTATATATGTTTATTTTATGTTATTAGATTAGGAACACAAAAACCAAAACTATCGTGACAGGATGTTTAGGATTTAATTTCGTTTTTAAAAGTTTGAATAATAAATTAAGAACCACATACATTCCTTCCTTAGATCGACCTTGGGAGTATACTTATCATTTTCTACGAAATGATTCATTACAGAGAGTTTTACAAATATTAAAACCAAAGTATTTGCGAGAATCATGGCGACACCGTTCATCAAGTTTTTAGCGCGTTCTTGAAGGAATAAGCGTTTTTTAATTTATTTATCAAAATTTTAAAAATATTTTTGTGCTGTAAATAATTGTGATTTTTTTTTGTAAAAAAAAAATAAAAAATTTAATCAAATTTTAAATTTCATAAGAAATAATAAAAAAATAAAAAAATAAATTTTTTTTAATAAATTTTAAATAAAAATAAAAAAAATAAAAATAAAAATAAATAAAAATAAATAAAAATAAAAAAAAAATCAAAAAAAAATCAAAAAAAAATAAAAAAAAAATCAAAAAAATAAAAAAAAAATCAAAAAAAATCAAAATTTTTATTTTTTTTTTAGTTTAATTTTTACTATTTTTTTTTATATTTCTTTTACCTTTTTCAATTTTTTTTTATTATTTTTTTTTATTTTTCTTTCTTTAGCTATTTTTTTTCTTGATTTTTATTTAACTTACTTAACTTAGTTTTTTTTAACTAACTTAATTAACTTAGATTTGTTTTAACATTAACTTAGGTTTTTACTTAAATTTTCATTAACTTAATTAACTTAGATTTTTTTTTTACTTCACTTAACTTAATTAATTTTTTTTTCTTAACTTAATTAACTTTTTTTTTTTACTTAACTTAATTAACTTAGATTTTTTTACTTCACTTAGCTTAATTAACTTAGATTTTTTTTAACTTAACTTAATTAACTTAGATTTTTTAATTCACTTAACTTAATTAACCTTTTCTTTAAACTTAATTAACTTAGATTTTCATTAACTTAAAGTTTTATTTAACTTAACTTAATAACATGAAAAGTAAAGATCTAAGGGAGTTAAATGTCACAGGAGACTAGTTCTTTGAAGCCTTTGTGCCACTAGTTTTTCACGAGGAACGTTTGTTAATACAGGAGGATGGTTTTTAAGAGCGCTCGCACCACCATTCTTTTCCCGGGAGCACTCTTGGTTATCTGCGATTATGTTATTTAAAAAAAACAAAAAAAAAAAACAAAAAAAAACAAAAATTTTTGAAGTATTTGCAAAGTTTTAAGGTTTAAATTACAATCTAAGGAGCTAGGTGCTTTGTTTAAGCTGAGTACAATTGTGTTTTTATGCCTTAATTATTTGATTTTTACCTAGATGTGGGTGATCTAAAACTCAAAATATGCCTCTAGTTTTAAGTACGTAAAGAAATCTGAAAATCAAAAGGGCATGGTGAAAAAGTATAGGTAGACAACCTTTGTCTTACCTGCCAGGTTTGATTAACTTCGATGATGAGGGACATTGAGTTTACTTAAAATGCAATCCTCCGAGTTACGTCTTGCTAAGGCGTTAAACCTAAGCTACTGGATGGGAGGCAACCCATCATTTTAGGTAATTTTCTTTTATTTGTTTCATTTATTTAATTTTTTAATTACATGTGAATAATTTTTAAATTGTTAAAACTAAAAATATTTGTTGAGATGTTAGAAGTTAACGCGATTTGTACCGTATACACTTTAACGATGAATATGATGGATACCTTTTCGCATTTTCCATTACTACTTGCACTTTCTCAAGAAATAGGTAATCTTTCTTCTCTTTTCTCTTTATCTTTAATTTACGATTGTTACATTGAGGACAATGTAAGTTCTAGGTTGGGGTGGTGAAAAGTTACCATGCTTAATAAAAAAAAAAGTTTTAACAATTTAAAAATATAAAAAAATTAAAAATAAAAAAAATATACTTTTTCATTTTTTGTGTGTTTGGTTTTATTTCTATTTTGTGTGATTTAGTAATTTTTGAAAAAAAAAAAAAAAAAAAATTTCACAAAAATTTATCTTTTCTTTAAATCAAATTTAAGTAAATAGTTAAGTCTTTTGTACTGTTAGATTAATTTTTGAAAACATATCATGAAATATTTTGTAATTATTTTTGATAATTAGTTAGTTTTTGTCATAATTAGTATTTCTTGATAAGATGTAGAAATTATATCAAACCCAAAATCGGTGTTTATGAGTTTTTTTTAGTGGAGACTACCTTTGTGAGATATAATTTGAGCCTAATTTCCCTTTCTTGATGAAATATATATTTTCTACTCGAAACACATTTCTTATTTCTTCAAATTTTTAGATGATCTCTATAGGTATTAGCGTTGAATGTATGAATTTTTTTTTCTCATTTTAATAGAGTATCATATATTTTTGATTATTATTTTTGCTTAGATTAAATGATTTGGGTAGAAGTTGATAGTATATGCTTATATCTCATTTATGCATGACTACTACAAAAACAAAAGACATATCACGGGGTTACCTAAACCAAGATCAAGCGAGAAAAGCCACAAATTAACCACTCAAAATCCAAAATATGTACAATCTGTACATGGGTTGACTTCTAAGAAATACACATATTGAGAAATATCTACAAAAAAAAAAGAGAGAGATAAAAATAGTATCATCTACATACTATAACCCGCATTGCCTACAAAGTTGTGAGTAAAGGCTAATTACAAAAGAAAGATATAAGAAGTAATTCCCCAAAAAGTCATTGCACCGATTTCTTCATTTGTAAAGGCATATATCTTGAAATTCTTTCTTAATGAGTTTGATTTATGCATGAAAATAATTTTTATATATGATATCTTTATAATTTATACATTTGATTCCTTTCATGAGATCAATGTTAAAATAACACTTTGAGCCTTTATTCTTTATACATATGCGAACATATTAGTTCATTTCTATACATCAACTCTTTCGCATATAAATTAGTGTGAGTGGTGAAACCCATAGGCTTCAGTGTTTTGAGGGTATTGACTTGTGAGGAATAGAGTCGAAGCGAATTGATTCATGAGCCCTTGAAATTGGGTGAAATTAAATTGATACATATTTGATATGAAATATGAAAATGATTTTCGACTAATTATTATAATAGATCATGATTGTTTAAAGAGATTAAGATAGCTTATGCTTGAGATTTTAATTATGATCTTAAAGAGAGATTACAAAGTATGAGACATTTTTGTGAAATGTTGATAAGTTGTGCTTTTGTTGTAAATTTAATTTTTAAGTTGTTTGTTTTTATTGTTTCTTTTGTTTTTACATTTAGTGCAATGTTTGTGGGTATCATTCTTGAAAACCCTCACGAGACTCAAACTCGTCTAATCACTAGGGCAACCTAGGGGTTTAAAGGCTTGTTGCATAGGCTAAATGCAAGTGTCAATCCACGGAAGTGATTTAGGATAGTTTAATTTTTTAGTTTTTATCGCTTCTCGCTAAGGGACTATGAAGAGAAAGCAGTTGTCGGGGAGGTTGTGATGAGTGCTCAAAAAAGCACTAAAATAACCATGATTTTATGCACATTAATTGATTAAAAATATATATATTTATATGTTTTATCATATATTTATATAAATTTGTCTTTTTCTGAATCACGGGTATTTTTATTGTTTTTCAGGAATTTTGGCCTAAAAACGCAATGTAAAGACTCAAAGAAGAATACTTGAAGCAATACATCACAAATAAATTAATAAATAAGTGGAAAAAGGTCAACAAACATGGAAAAATTGGACAAAATGGGTCGAAAAGGTCAAAAATGTCAAAAGACGGAAAATCGCGCGTCGCCGACCCAAGGCCCCGACGGCGCCAGGCTTGTGGCTCAGCGCCCGAGCATGAGCCAGCGGCCAACGCCAGCGCAGCGTATCGTGTGGCCCAGCGATGTCAACCTGTTGTCTTCAATGACGGCCTTAGCGCTGGCGCGTTTTGACCCATTTTCGCGTGTAGCGCCCGTGACGTCACGTGGCCGTGACGTCATTGATGACCTCAGCAGGTCCAAAACACGGTTTTTATTTTTTTAATATTTTTTTTAACATTTTTTTAATCATTTTTTCTCTCCATCCTCACCTATAAATACCCCCCTTCCATTCACTTCAAAACACACCTCAAAACCTCACTTCTCTCTTCTTTCTTTCTCTCATTTCTTAGTTTTTGAGTTTTCTTTAGTTTCTTTCTTAGTTTCTAAGCTTTTCTTAGTTTTTCTCTTAGTTTTTAGTTCAATTGTCTTAGGTTTAGAGTTCTTCTCTTTTTGAGAGGAACTTGTAATGTTTTTGTAATAATTTAGATTTTTGATTCAATAAATGGAAGTGCAAATTCGCTTTGGAGTGTTTTCTAGCAACGGGAATAACGTCGAGAATCTGTAAGGATTTTATTTTCTTTACTGATTATTTTTATGCGTTATTCTTACATGTTATATTTAATTTAATACGTGATTAAATTTAAGCGTGCTAGCTGCTTATAATCATGATATAATAATAACGTTGTTATGCTTGCGAAATATTAAATAGGTGAAAATTTCTAAAATGAATTGATTTTATTTTTATTCAAGATTTTATATTAAGGATGTTAGAGAGAAATATATTATTTTTCATTACAAACTTAAATCTGAAAGTTAGACTTTAAGGTTTAGTTATCGGTCTAATTTAGAGTAGTGCTTTCTTTTATTTGTTGGTACAATCGCATTAGTTAGAGTGAAGCTCTATTTCAAAAGTTTTTATAAGAATTATTATGTGGAAATGTATTGACAACATGTTTTCAATAGTGATTTTAAAACTTGAAAGTTAGTACTCGGATAACTAAATTCTTAGGTTTAATTTGGACACCTTGAATAAAGTTTAAGCTAATCCCCAACCAAAGGTGGCATTTAAATAGTTCATTTTCAATCTCTTAGAAAAAGGAATTAATTTAATTAACCAAATTAGTTATCAACCCCACCCATAGGTGTTAATTGATTTGTTTAGTTAACAAAGAATATCTAACCCCACCAAAGGTGGTATTCATACAAAAAAGGAAGAATCAATAAATATCAATTCATATATTTAATAACCTAAATAATACGAGCAAGCATAATTAACTTAGTTATTATATCCATAAATACTCCACCATTATAAATGAACATAATTTGCATGAATGTTTATTGAATCTATGTTTAATTTTTATGTAAGTAGATTAAAACACAAAAAACCCCAAAATATCGTGACAGGATGTTTAGGATTTAATTTCGTTTTTAAAAGTTTGAATAATAAATTAAAAACCACATACATTCCTTCCTTAGATCGACCTTGGGAGTATACTTATCATTTTCTACGAAATGATTCGTGCACTTGCGAGAGTTTTACAAATATTAAAACCAAAGTATTTGCGAGAATCGGCGATGCCGGTTTTCGTTCATCAGCGGCGAGACACTTTGGCCAGCGGCGAGAATACTTTGGTCAGCGGTGAGATTCACTTGGCCAAAATCCGTGCTCCCTGCATGATTTTCAACATTTTCTCTGTAAGGTTTTAAGGCGGTAAAAGAATACTCTCGCCGGCGGCGAAATTCCAAATTTTGAAATTTTGTTCTCTTTTTATTTTCATTCAATCCTGATCATTGTACTTTGCCCGTAACTTCTCCAAAATCATTATTTTACCTGAAATTGCACTTTAAACACGAAATACCCGTGAAATGACATTTGTGGATTAAATAATCAAATAAACACAATTTTCACACAAATATCAACATTTAAATCATAACAAAAATGCAATAATTTAGCTCTTATCAGGTATATTAAGTAAAGTACCAATCAAGCTCTCACATACATTTTTCTCAATGTGCATGACATCTAAGATGTGATGAATGTGTAGGTCTTTCCAATAAGATAATTCCTAAAATATTGATTTTTTATTCCAACAACCATGGTAAGTCGGTTCAAACTCTTTTTCATTTTCACTAATTTCATTAGTTGACCTCTTTCTTTTCCCAACCTTAGTGAGTTTTTTTTTCATCTTTCCATATGGTTTAAATGTCATACCATTCAATTGCCTTAGTATCTCAACATCTTGCAAAGGTCAGGTTGCATGATCATGATCTTCTTCACCATCGAACAGTTTCTTTTGGTATCTAAACTTGTGTCCTTCTATGTCTTCTATAAGACATCTTTCATCCGTGAACAAGATAAGTTACAAAATTTCCATCACTACATATAGGGCATCCCTTGTAACCTTTTGTTGCATGTCCTGATAAGTTTCCATACGCAGGAAAATTATTAATTTTCCATAAAAGAACCCCCTTCAAGTTAAAGTGTTTTTCTTTATATGCATCATAAACATTTACACCATCATTCCACAATGTCTTTAAATAATCTATTAGAGGCTACAAATATACATCAATATCAACATCGGGTTATTTCGGTCCTAAGATTAATAATGTTAACATTATGAGTTTTCTTTTCATACATAACTGGGGAGGAAGGTTGTATGTTACCATAATTACTAGCCAACAACTATATCTACTACTAAGGTAACTATGTGGATTAATTCCATCAACAGCAATGGCAAGACAAAGATTACACTGATTAGATGCAAATTGAGGAGATAAATTATCTACTACTTTCCAATATGGAGAATCACAAGGATGACGTAGCACCCCATCATCAGATTGATTATTTGAATGCCAAGTCAACATATTTGATGTCTCTTTACTTTTGAACAACCTTTGAAAGCGAAGAATCGGAGGAAAGTACCAAAGAACCTTTATAGGCACGCCTTTCTTATGTGTTGTCTCATTTGTACCATGCTTCCATCTTGATTCTTTACACATCGAACAATCATCTAATGTCTCATATTCTTTTCTATAAAGAATGAAATCATTTGGACAAGCATGAATCTTATGATATTCCATGCCAAATCGACTAAGAGATTTCTTCACTTCATACATTGAAGATGTCAATTCAATACCCTCAGGAAACATATTGGCTAGTCGATTTAGTAATTCTGTGAATCCCTTGTCAGAAAAACCATGTTTTTCCTTCACATTGTACAAATGAACCAATCCCAACATTTTAGTGCATTTTTTGCATTTTGGATACAACGGTTTTTCGACGTCTTCTAGAAATCTTTTAAAGAATTCGGGATCATCCTCACATAGTTCATCTTCAACACCATGAAACATATTTTATATCTATACATTATGATAAGATATATGTAATCCACTTACATTCTTATTTATCTCTTCCTCATGAGTATTATCAATATTTTCTCCATGATAATACCAACATTTATAGCGCAAAATAATACCACTATGGATAAGGTGATACTTAACCTCGCCAAATTCATGAAATCACTCATTTTTACATTTAACACATGGGCATCGAATAATACTAGTTCCAGTATTACTATTTCTACAAGAAAATTTCATTAAACTTTCAACTCCAGAAATGTAGTCCTGCTCAATTCTACACTTTGACATCCAAGATTTGTCCATTTTCTATTAATGACATTAATTAAGCATATTAATTATGTATCCAATCAATATATTTCAAGTATTATTATATATAAATATCCTAATTATTAGAATATATACCAAAACATACATAATACAAAATATTTATCATTTTAATGATTTTACAAATGTACCACTTTTACTTAATAAAATATAATTATTTATATGTAAATAAATTTATCCACGTACGGTAAATATTATAATCCCTCAAACCCACAACATGCAGATATTATTTCCACAGAAAATAAGTCAAACATATAGTAACAGGCATAATATACACATACATAAATGAAATATTTAAACAAAAAATAAAGCAAACTGAATAATAAGTAAAAAAAAGTAATAGAAATACTTGCAAGAATGTTATAAAGTGACTAAATGACGGAAATGAAGAAGAAATGGATGTTTTGTAAGTGAGAATAAGTGAGAAAATGGATATAAATCTTTTGAGTATTTCGCTCAAAAAAGTAGTGGATATGAAAGATAATGAGAAGAGAAATATAACCCACAAAACGACGTTGGAAATGTTGGTCGGAAATTAAGAAAGAGTGTGGGTGAGAGCTCAGTTTTGGGAGAAGGGGGAAGAGAATAATTTTTTTTTAACTTTCTGCGGGGAAGAAGAAAGCAGAACGGTAATATTATATGGCTAGCGTCGGTTCGCCCCGTCAACCGACGCTAGCCACACAATTTAAAATTGATTTTTTTTGTCAATTACTATTTTATTTAAACTCTTATATATATGTATGTACTATAGAAAAAGAAAAAAATAGTTTTCCAACAACAGGAATAACATCAAAGTACTGTAAGGATTTTATTTTTTTTACAGTTATTTTTTATGCTTTATTCTTACATGTTATATTTAATTCATCTGTAATTAAATTTAACTTTGCTAGCTTTTTGTAAACATGATATAATAATAAAATTGTTATGCTTGCGAAATATTAAATAGGTAAAAATCTCTAAAATGAATTTATTTTATTTTTATGCAAGATTTTATATTAAGAATGTTAGAGAGAAATATATTATTTTTCATTACAAACCTAAATCTGAAAATTAGATTTTAAGGTTTACTTATCCAGTCTGATTTAGAGTAGTGCTCTTTTATTTGTTGGTACAATCGCCCGGTAGTTAGAGTGAAGCTCTATTTCAAAAGTTTTATAAGAATTATTATCTAAAAATGTATTGACAACATGTTTTCAATAGTGGTTTTAAAACTTGACATTTAGTACTTGGATAACTAAATTTTTAGGTTTAATTTGGACACATTGAATAAAGTTTAAACTGTCTAACCCCACCAATGGTGGCATTTAAATGGTTCGTTTTCAATCTCTTAGAAAAAAAGGAATTAATTTAATTAACCAAATTAGTTATCAACCCCACCGATATGTGTTAATTGATTTGCTTAGTTAACAAAGAATATCTAACCCCACCAAAGATGGTATTCATATAAAAGAGAGCGAATCAATAAATATCAATTTATATCTTTAATAACCTAAATAATATGAGCAAGCATAATTACCTAGTTATTATATCCACAAATACTCCACTATTATAAATGATAAAATTTGCATCAATATTTATTGAATCTATATCTATGTTTATTTTTATGTTATTAGATTAAAAACACAAAAACGCAAATATCGTGACAGGATGTTTAGGATTTAATTTTGTTTTTAAAAGTTTGAATAATAAACTAAACACCACATATATTCCTTCCTTATATCGACCTTGGGAGTATACTTATCATTTTTTATGAAATGATTCGTGCACTTGTGAGAGTTTTATAAATATAAAACCAAAGTACTGGTAGGATCAGCGATGCCAGTTCTGCTCATCAATGATTAGTCTAATAGTTTCCAACTGGGCAAAAGGACCAAATACTTCATCATAGTCAATTCCAGCTCTTTGACTATAACCTTTTGCTACTAGTCTCGCCTTGTTCCTTTCAATTTTTCCCTTTTGATTTCTCTGTCTTGTACACCTATTTGACACTTATTGCCTTGTGCCCTTTGGGAAGTGAATGGGTTCCCATATGTCGTTCTTCTTAATTGTATTGATTTCTTTGTCCATCGCATCTCTCCACTTCTTATCTTTTGTAGCTTCTTGAAGGGTCACTAGTTTATAATCAGCAAAGAGGGAGAATAAGGTACAATTATCTTGTCGTGGTCATGTACATGTCACGACTCTTTCACTTCCACTTGAAGACGATGAAGGTGATGGGTTTCCTTGAGTGGTTGGCATTGGCGAAGTAAGTAGAGTCGTTGGCTTTTGTTGAATTTCTCCAGGTTACTATATATGGACTTCTTCAAAGTGTGGAAAGAAATTGAAATCATCTATATGTGATCAAAAATCCCATTTTCTATTTTCATCGAATACCACATCTCAACTAGTTACAATATTTTTGTTGTCCGAATTGTACAAATTGTATCCCTTTGAACTTTAGTTATAGACAATAAAGATGAAACTCTTTCTTTTATCATCTAGCTTGGTTCTTCTCTCGTCTGGTATATGTACATGAGCTATACTTCCAAAGACTATGAGATGAGATATTCCTAGCTTTCTTCCACTCCATGCTTCTTGTGGTGTCTTCCCAACCACATTTCTTATTGGAGATCGATTTGATAGGTAGACTATGCAAGCTACTGCTTCTACCTAAAAATCCTTAGGCATTCTCTTACTTTAATCATGCTTCATGCCATATCAAGAATGGTTCTGTTCTTTCTTTCTACAACACCATTCTATTGGAGGGCACGATTAATGGGCATTTGATTCCATTTGATGCACATAACTCTTAGAATTCCATGGAAGTAAATTCTCCTCCTCAATCTGATCGCATTGCCTTGATCACATGACCAGTTTCTTTTTCCATAATGGCTTTGAACTTTTTGAATACTTTAAAAGCTTTGAAATTCTATTTCAAGAAATAAACTCAAGTTTTCCTTGAAAAATCATCAATGAAGATAAGAAAATAATTATTTTTACCAAGAGAACTTGGCTTGATGGGTCTGCACACATCAGTATGAATGAGTTCAAGTGGATTTTGAGCTCTTGTGTTAGACTCCTTCGAAAAACTCTTTCTGAATTGTTTCTCAAGTAAACAACCTTTACACAGTTGGTCTAGATGATTGATATGGGGTAATCCTTTCACCATTTCCCTTTTAGACAATAGCTCCAGTCCTCTAAAGTTAAGATGCCCACACTGAAGATGCCATAGCCAGGATGCATCTTTATAACATCATTTTAAATGTTCAAAGTAAACATTCTATTCTTTGACATTTTCACCTTGGCAATTAGATTTCCTTGGCCATCCCTTATAAAAAGGCTATAATCTTTCATTTGAACATCATAACCTTTTTCTAAGAGTTGACCCAAACTTAAGATATTGCTTTTAATATTGGGAACATAGTAGATATTTTGAAATTATCTAATGATTACCATATTTTTCTTGAATAAGAATGTTACCTTTCCCTTTCACCAATATTTTTGAATTATCTCTAAAAGAGACATGGCCATTTACTAATTCGTTGAGTTCTACGAATATGCTTCTTCTACTGCACATATGGTTACTTGCATCGGTGTCCAGGCACCAAGTGTTCTCGTGTCCTCTGTTAGTTTTGTTGGTATGCTAAGAACAAAATTTCTTTCTCCTCGACCTTGTTTTTGGGAGCTCTACATTCTGAAGCATAATGCCCAAACTAGCTTCTAACAATTATAACATTGAACTTGAGATTTATCATACCTCTAGTTTGAATTGCCTCTCCTACGCCCTCTTGATGAGCTTTTTCCTTTCTCGTAGTTATTGTCGGAATTATTGTTGTTGTAATTCCAACCTCATCCAGGACCATAACTTCCACCTCTACCTCTGCCTTGGTCACATTGGTTTCTATCATTGCCTTAGCTTTCACGTATATCCTTGAGTTGCAACTTGAGGAGTTGCTCAGTAAACCCTTGCTTCTTCTTATGCTTTTCTTCGTATGCTTGCAATGATCCTTGGAGTTGCTCGATCGTCATTTCTTCCAAGTCTTTAGTTTCTTCAATCATCACGACAATGTGGTCAAATTTGGGATCGAACGAACGAAGTATCTTCTCTATTATCCTCCCATCTTCTAAATTTTCACCATTTCTTTTTAATTGATTAGAAATAGCTACTACTCTTGAGAAATAATCTTAAATAGACTCAGATACTTTCATGTGTAAGGATATAAATTCACCTCTTAATGTTTGGAGACATATCTTCTTCACCTTTTCAACTACTATGTATGAGGTTTGTAGCTTCACCCATGCTTCCTTGGCAGAGCTTGCACTTGAAATATTTTCAAAGCCATCATCATCTAATTCTTGGTAGATGAGGTAGAGAGCCTTCTTGTCTCTCTTTTTTGAATCCTTCAAAGTTTTCCTTTGATCAAGTGTAAGAGTAGCAATAGCAGCATCATCCGTAAGCTCATTATAGTCTTTCTATATGATATCCCACACATCTTGTGATCCAAGAAGTGCCTTCATTTTGATACTCCAATTATCATAGTTGTTGTTGAGTGTCTGGACTTGGAATAGTTCCATAACATTTTTCATATCTCTCAATATGATGAGAATTTAAAAAATTTGATTGCACGGATGATTTCAAAACATCGAAAAACCTTAGAAGAAACTCTAAAAAAATTCAAAATTTTACGGCCAATGGCTCCAACTCGGTGAGTTAACTCAATTTCTAACAGTACTCTTCTGGCTACACGTGGCAGTGCATCTAATCTCTGATCGAGGATATTCTTGTAGCGTTGGATTCCTCTCATAGAGAGCTTTGATTTGATATACAATAGTGTATATTTCCAACTACTACTCTCATACCACTTTATTGGAAATAAAACACTCACACAAACAACTTTTATTCAAACTCAAAGAAATATTACAAGAGCACTTTCTCAAGATACAAGATACTATAACTCACTCTTATTTAGGCTTTCCTTCTTCACTCTCTCTTAATTTTTTCTTGATTACAAATGGTCCTAGAGAAGTTCTATTTATTGGTTTACAAAAACACTTCTTTACACCTCACAACCACTCATTAAATTACATCTCCATCTACTTACATTAATTAGTCTTACACCTACAAAACACTAATCATACCTACTTGCATTTATTAGTCTCACTTTTACTACTCTAACTACTTACATTAATTAGTCTTACACTTACAAAATACTAACCATACCAACTTGCATTTATTAGTCTCACTCTTATTAAATCATCTTGTACAACTACTATCATTTATTGATACAACAAACAAAATCAAAGATAATCTAAAAGTAATAATAATAATAAATCAAGTTTATGATATAACCTCTTAACTACCTTTTGCTAGTAAGGTTTGTACACTACAGTTGCAAAGAGCGAGTTTTGATTATGATTAAAATGCTACTTCGTTCTGACAGATTAATTCTAGGCTTGAATGAAAATTATTAGCCTCAGTCGACAAGATGCTAGGCATCTAAACTAGAAGATTAGATGATTAAAATGTATCAAATATGTGCATGTTACCAAGATATTTGGAAGCTCCCGTGTAATCAAAATCAAGCCTTAATGTTGTTACATAATACTACTCTAAGCCTATTATTCTATCAATAATGTTTAACTGTGCTAATTGATCCAATGATATAGAAACAAATGCAAACTTGAATCTCGGCTAACATTTATCAATCTTCAAGCAGTAGTATATAATTTAACAAATGCAATAATAGATAAGTACCAGTAAAAGGTAGTTTACCAGGTTAATCAATAGGTGGGAATTATCTCTAACCTTTGAGCGGAACGCAACACCTAGAACACCAAACTCCTAGCTGTACACAAAAAACTTCTTCAAACAATTCAATAATCTGAAACAATAAAAAGAAACCTGATTACACAATACAATAGAATATGAAACGACACACTTTCTGTAAGAAAATACTGGAAAGTCATGCCAAAAAACAAAATCTCAAGTCCCAAAAGGAGAACTATTTGGGTAGCTGATTTTTCACCTCTTTTGCTATTTCCTATTTGTATCAATTATTTTTAGAATTCATTTTATACTCAAGGGGTTCCTCCGTTCACTGCTCATACTATAACTAATATATCCAACAATGTGGTGGTTGTCAAAAGGGAGAGAGCTAGTTGTTAATGGTTTAGTTCGGTCTTTGTTTATCGGTCAAAATGTTGCTTTTATTGTAACGACTATTATAAATACTACTATTGAACATGTCTAAATTGCAACCCACAATTTTCAAACAGTACTTGCACCCAAATCATACGAAAATTGTAAAATACACATAAGGTTATGCAATAAAAAGAAATGGGGTAAAATAGGTTTTGATGAAGCATTTTCTAGACTGCTAAATCAGATTTGATTTAGGTAAGGGATGGCA
The DNA here is from genome assembly GCA_033030585.1 of Hippophae rhamnoides. Taxonomy (NCBI): domain Eukaryota; kingdom Viridiplantae; phylum Streptophyta; class Magnoliopsida; order Rosales; family Elaeagnaceae; genus Hippophae; species Hippophae rhamnoides. Next base: position 33,403,084 of record CM065435.1, on the reverse strand, counting down.
TTCCTCAATTCATCTTCATCGATCCCAGGTGACGAAATCCAAAGAAATTGTGGTTGCCTAAAGGATCTAGACTCTTCTACATGGGAAAGTTCTAGAGTGGCCTAAATATGTCTACAAGGAGCTAGAGACTCTAGAATGTTCTAGAGTACGCTAGAAGGTGCTAGAATATTCTAAAATGTGCTAGATGGTTCATGAAGGATGTAGAAGTCTCTAGAAGCTTACGGAACATCCTAGAACAAGCATGAAGGCATTAGACACTCCTAGAAGACTCTAGAGTTGGCTAGAAGGTCCTAGAACCTTGTGGCATGTTGTAGATAAAACTAGAGCATTCTTGTACATTCTAGACTTAGAAGGATCTAGAAAGTTGTGACATAGTCTTAGCTTGGTGTCACACTATAAATAGACCTATTGGTCTTCATTTGTATTCATCCTTGAAAATCCTTGGAAATCTTGGGAAATCCTTTAGAAATTGTAAGATAATCTCTCTTTAGAGCAATACAAGACATTCTTTACAAACTCTCTCTAGTTATTGTTTTACTCTTGAATCCTCTCAATCTCTAAGTTTCTTTCCAATCTCTTTGGAGAGTTTTGTTTCGGGTGAAAGGTAGGCTTAGTGCAATGGACCGTGCTAAGTGCCGCATGATCGCTATTTGAAATTTAAGGTCATGACAGTTGGTATCAGAGCTTTAGGTTGAAGCATTACTACTCTTGGCATAATGAAGAACAATGCCCCATCTACACCAAGCATGGATGTTCCACCAATGGAACGTGGGTGTGAGGAAGTTTGGAAACCACCAAAGGAATCTCGAGCCAAGTCGAAAGACATGCTTTCTAGCTTAGAAGCACGTGTTGGGAGTGCATTTTTTCGACCGAGTGGACAACTTGGAGGAACGTTGCAACGGCTTGGAGGCCGAGGATGTGGAGATCCATGCAGCAGTCAAGATTTCCCTCAATGAGCTAGAAGGTGGGTTAAGGCAAGAGATCGATGGGTTAAAGGCCGAACTTGCCAAGGTACTAGATCTTGTCGAAAGAGAAATTGCTAATGTGTTGCTTAGAGTTGAGGACATGGGTGGTTACCTAGCTCTTTGTAAGTGGGCTATGGCTGCGAGAACTAGCACAACCACCATCAATGAGGCCAAGAAGGTAGATGTTTTCAAGCCAAAGACCTTCAACAGTGCTAGGAATGCTAGGGAAGTTGAGAACTTCCTATAGGGGCTTGAACAATATTTTGAGGCTATTGGCATAACAGATCATGCCAGCAAGATTCAAACTGGTGCCATGTATTTGTCCGACACTACTATGCTATGGTGGAGATGGAGGCATGGAGATGTGCAATGAGGGGTATGCACAATTGACACCTTTGATGACTTCAAGAGGGAATTCAAAGGCCAATTCTTTCCCTTAAATGCTGAATAGGAGGTAAGGGGCCGATTGCGACGATTAAAGCAAACAGGTAGCATAAGGGACTATGTGAAGGAATTCACAACCTTGTTGCTAGAAGTCCCTGACACTTTAGACAAGGATGCTTTATTCTTGTGCATGGATTGTCTTCAATCGTGGGCTAACCTTGAACTCAAGCGACGTGGTGTCTAAGACTTATCTTCGGCCATTGCGGTTTTTGAGAGCTTTATTTATTAATCCACAAACAAAGATAGCTCAAAGGCCACATATAGAAATTTTGGTGGAGGAAAGAGCAGGAGAGGCCATGCCAAAAGTCAGGGTCCCAAAAATCACAAAGAAGGCTCTTCATTAAAATCATATGATAAAGGGAAGGAAAGGGAGGATCGTGGTGCCTTGAAGCCCCATGTGATGTGCTTTATATGATATGGACCACATTGGGTGCGTGAATGTCCAGAAAGACATTTAGTGCCTTAGTTGATTCCACTCATGACCAGGATGGAGGCGAGAGAGACGAAGGTGCAAAGATGGCTTCTTTGCACATACTTGGTGCATTGTAGAGTGCCCCAAAGAGCCCTAAGGCCTTGATGTTTGTAGATGCCATTGTCAATGGAAAGGCCGCCAAAGATTTGCTTGACACAGGTGCATCGCATACCTTTTTTTCATTAGAAGAAGCAAAGAGACTTGGCCTTAAGGTGGTCAATGGAAGAGGATCTCTTAAAGCGGTTAACTCGACAGCACTACCTCTCTAAGGAGTTTCTCATGGAGTTAAGGTCAATCTTGGTGCTTCGATTGGCCAAGTGGACTTATCAGTGGTGCCAATGGATGACTTCTCGATAGTATTTGGCATGGAGTTCTTGGACCAAGTTAGAGTTTTCCTTGTGCCATTGATGAGTGCTCAAAAAGCACTAAAATTACCATGATTTTATGCTCATTAATTGATTAAAAATATATATATTTATATGTTTTATCATATATTTATATAAATTTGTCTTTTTCGGAATCACGGATATTTTTATTGTTTTTCAGGTATTTTGACTTAAAAACGCAATTTAAAGACTCAAAGAGGAATACTTGAAGCAATACATCACAAATATAACAATAAATAAATGGGGAAAGGTCAACAAATATGGAAAAATTGGACAAAATGGGTCGAAAAGGTCAAAAATGTCAAAAAGGAGAAAATCGCGCCCGGAGCAGCACATCCCACGCGCGCGCCCAGTCAAGGCCGGCTACCGGTATCGTTCATCCGCAGACTGCGCGCGGTACTCTTCATCCGGTACGACGCGCGCGGTATCGTTTGTTCATCCGCGCGCCGACGCCATTTTCGCCCCATTTTTCACGTGCGGTTGCTTCACGACGCTACGCTGACGTCATTAACGACCTCGATTTCCATTACGCGTTTTTGCATTTTTTAACATTTTTTTAACATTTGTTTACTCATTTTTTCTCTCCATCCTCACCTATAAATACCCCCCTTCCCTTCACTTCAAAAACACACCTCAAAACACACTTCTCTCTTCTTTCTTTCTCTCCATTTCTTAGTTTTTAGTTTTTTTTAGTTTTTTCTTATGTTTTAGCTAGTTTCTCTTAGTTTTAGAGTTCTTCCCTTCTTGGGAAGAACTAGTTATGTTTTTGTAATTTATTAGCTTTTTGATTCAATAAATGGGAATGCAAATTCCATTTGGAGGTTTTCTAGCAACGAGAATGGCATTGAAAGATCAGAAGGATTTTATTTTCTTCAGCTTATTTTTTATGCTTTATTCTTACATGTTATATTTAATTTGTCTGCGTGATTAAATTTAGCGTACTAGCTATTTATAAACATGATATAATAATAATGTTGTTATGCTTGCAAAATAATAAATAGGTAAAAATCTCTAAAATGAATTGATTTTATTTTTATTCAAGATTTTATATTAAGAATGTTAGAGAGAAATATATTATTTTTCATTACAAACTTAAATATGAAAATTAGATTTTAAGGTTTATTTATCGGTCGATTTAGAGTAGTGCTCTTTATTTGTTGGTACAATCGCTAGGTAGTTAGAGTGAAGCTCTATTTCAAAAGTTTTTATAAGAATTATTATCTGAAAATGTATTGACAACAAATTTTCAGTAGTGGTTTTAAAACTTGAAAGTTAGTGCTCGTATAACTAAATTCTTAGGTTTAATTTGGACACCTTGAATAAAGTTTAAACCATCTAATCCCACCAAAGGTGGCATTTAAATGGTTCATTTTCAATCTATTAGAAAGAAGGAATTAATTTCATTAACCAAATTAGTTATCAACCCTACCCAGAGGTGTCAATTGATTTGTTTAGTTACCAAATAATATCTAACCCTACCAAAGGTGGTATCCATACAAAAAAGGGAGAATCAATAAATATCAATATATATCTTTAATAACCTAAATAATATGAGCAAACATAATTAACTTAGTTATTATATCCATAAATACTCCACTATTTATAAAAGATAAAATTTGCATGAATGTTTATTGAATCTATGTTTATTTTTCTGTAATTAGATTAAAAACACAAAAACCCCAAAATATCGTGACAAAATGTTTAGGATTTAATTTCGTTTTTAAAAGTTTGAATAATAAATTAAAAACCACATACATTCCTTCCTTAGATCGACCTTAGGAGTATACTTATCATTTTCTACGAAATGATTCGTGCACTTGCGAGAGTTTTACAAATATTAAAACCAAAGTATTGGCAGAATCGGTGATAGTGGTTCATCAAGTTTTTGGCATTCGGGAAGGAATAGCGTTTTTAATATATTTATCAAAATTTTAAAAATATTTTTGTGTTGTAAATAATTGTGATTTTTTTTGTTTTTGTAAAAAAATAAAAAATAAAACATTTAATCAAATTTCAAATTTCATAAGAAATAAAAAAAAAATAAAAAAATATAACAAATATAAAAAATATAAAAATAAATAAAAATAAATAAAAATAAATAAATAAATAAAAAAAAAAAAATAAAAAATAAATAAAAAATAAATAAAAAATAAATAAAAAAAACAAATACAAAAAACAAATACAAAAAATAAATAAAAAAATAAAATAATACGAAAAATACAAAAAAATACAAAAAAATAAAAACAAATACAAAAAAATAAAAAAATAAAAAAAATTATTTTATTTTCTTTTACCTTTTTCAATTTTATTTTATTATTTTTATTTTATTTTATATTTTTCTTTCTTTAGCTATTTTTTTTCTTCTTGATTTTTATTTAACTTAATTAACTTAGTTGTTTTTTACTAACTTAATTAATTTAGATTTTTTTTAACTTAACTTAAGTGACTTAGTTTTTTTTACTAACTTAATTAACTTAGATTTTTTTAACTTAACTTAATTAACTTAGATTTTTTTTACTTCACTTAACTTAATTAACTTTTTTTTAAACTTAATTAACTTAGATTTTCATTAACTCAAATTTTTATTTAATTTAACTTAATAACATGAAAAGTAAAGATCTAAGGGAGTTCTGTCTAGGAGACTAGTTCTTGGAAGCCTTTGTGCCACTAGTCTTTCCTGGGAACGTTGTTCTGTCTAGGAGGATGGTTTTTAAGGAGCCTTTGCACCACCATTCTTTCCTGGGAGCACTTTTGGTTAATACTGATTATGTTATTTTATTTAAAAAAAACAAAACAAAAAAAAAATTTCTCAAACTATCTCCAAAATTTCAAAGTTTTAATTACAATCTAAGGAGTTAGTTGCTTTGTTTGATCTAGGTGCAATTGTGTTTTGATTCCTTAATTATTTGATTTGCACCTAGATGTGGGTTATCTAAAACCCTCAAGTATGCCTCTAGTTTTAAGTACAAAAAGAAATTTGAAAATCAATAGGGCATGACTGAAAAAGTATAGGTAGACAACATTGTCTTACTTGTAGGTTTGATTAACTCAATGATGAGGGGACATTGAGTTTACTTAAAATGCAATCCACAAGTTACGTCTTGCTAAGACGTTAAACTAAGCGCTGGATGGGAGGCAACCCATCATTTTAGGTAATTTTCTTTTATTTCTTTTATTTACTTAATTATTTCATTTTAATTACATGTGAATAATTTTTAAATTGTTAAAACTAAAAATATTTGTTGAGATGTTAGAAGTTCATGATTTGTCTATATACACTTTAATGATGAATATGATGGATGCACCGCATTTTCCATTACTACTTGCACATTCTCAGGAAATAGGTATTCTTTCTTCTCTTTTCTCTTTATCTTTAATTTACAGTTGTTACATTGAGGACAATGTAAGTTCTAGGTTGGGGGTGGTGAAATGTTACCATGCTTAATTAAAAAAAAAGTTTTAACAATTTAAAAATAAAAAATTTAAAAAATAAAAAAATATACTTTTTCATTTATTGTGTGTTTGGTTTTATTTCTATTTTGTGTGATTTAGTAATTTTTGAAAAAAAAAATTCTCACAAAAATTATCATTTCTTTAAATCAAATTTAAGTAAATAGTTAAGTCTCTTGTACTGTTAGATTAATTTGAAAACATATCATGAAATATTTTGTAATTATTTTTTATAATTAGTTAGTTTTTGTCATAACTAGTATTTCTTGATAAGATGTAGAAATTATATTAAACCTAAAATCGGTGTTTATGAATTTTTTTTAGTGGAGACTACCTTTATGAGATATAATTTGAGCCTAATTTCCTTTATTCAGAGTGAAATATATATTTTTTCTACTCCAAACACATTTCTTATTTCTTCAAATTTTTAGATGATCTCTATAGGTATTAGCATTGAATGTGTGAATTTTTTTCTCATCTTAATAGAGTATCATATATTTTTTATTATTATTGCTTAGATTAAATGATTTGAGTAGAAATTGATAGTATATGCTTATATCTCGTTCATGCATGACTGCTACAAAAAAAAAGACATATATGGGGTTACCTTAACCAAGATCAAACAGAAAAGCCACAAAATTAACCACTCACCAAAATCCAAAAAAAAATGTACAATCTGTACATGGGTTGACTCTCTAAAATACATATATTGAGAAATATCTTTAGAAAAAAAAAGAGAGATAAAGAATATATAGTATAATCTACATACTATAACCCACATTGCCTACAAAGTTGTGAGTAAAAATTAATTACAAAAGAAAGATATAGGAAATAATTCCCTAAAAAGTCATTGAACTCTCTTCATTTGTAAAAGGCATATATCTTGAAATTCTTTCTTAATGAGTTTGATTTATGCATGAAAATAATTTTTATATATGATATCTTTATAATTTATACATTTGATTCCTTTCATGAGATCAATGTTAAAATAACACTTTGAGCCTTTATTCTTTATACATATGCGAACATATTAGTTCATTTCTATACATCAACTCTTTCGCATATAAAATAGTATGAGTGTTTGAACCCATAGGATTCAGTGTTTCAAGAGTATTGACTTGTGAGGAACAGAGTCAGCGACTCGATTCATGACACTGAAATTGGGTGAAATTAAATTGATACATTTTTGACATGAAATATGAAAATGATTTTCGACTAATTATTATAATAAATCATGATTGTTTAAAGAGATTAAAATAACTTATGCTTGAGATTTTAATTATGATCTTAAAGGAGATTAAAAAGTATGACACATTTTTGTGATATGTTGTTTACTCTTATTCTTAAAAATTAAATTTTGATTTTGTTGTAATTTTAGTTTTTGAGTTGATTGTTTTTATTGTTTCTTTTGATTTTTCTTATGTTTTAGCTAGTTTCTCTTAGTTTTAGAGTTCTTCCCTCTTTGGGAAGAACTAGTTATGTTTTTGTAATTTATTAGCTTTTTGATTCAATAAATGGGAGTGCAAATTCCGTTTGGAGGTTTTCTAGCAACGGGAATGGCATCAATCTTGTAAGGATTTTATTTTTTGCAGTTATTTTTTATGCTTTATTCTTAAATGTTATATTTAATTTGTCTGTGATTAAATTTAACTGTGCTAGCTATTTATAAACATGATATAATAATAACGTTGTTATGCTTGCGAAATATTAAATAGGTAAAAATCTCTAAAATGAATTGATTTTATTTTTATTCAAGATTTTATATTAAGAATGTTAGAGAGAAATATATTATTTTTCATTACAAACTTAAATATGAAAATTAGATTTTAAGGTTTAGTTATCCGGTCTGATTTAGAGTAGTGCTCTTTTATTTATTGGTACAATCGCCCGGTTGTTAGAGTGAAGCTCTATTTCAAAAGTTTTTATAAGAATTATTATCTGAAAATGTATTGACAACATGTTTTCAGTAGTAGTTTTAAAACTTGAAAGTTAGTACTCGGATAACTAAATTCTTAGGTTTAATTTGGACACCTTGAATAAAGTTTAAACTGTCTAACCCCACCAAAGGTGGCATTTAAATGGTTCATTTTCAATCTCTTAGAAAAAGGAATTAATTTAATTAACCAAATTAGTTATCAACCCCACCCATAGGAGTTAATTGATTTGTTTAGTTAACAAAGAATATCTAACCCCACCAAAGGTGGTATTCATACAAAAAAGGGAGAATCAATAAATATCAATTCATATCTTTAATAACCTAAATAATACGAGCAAGAATAATTAACTGAGTTATTATATCCATAAATACTCTACTATTTATAAAAGATAAAATTTGCATGAATGTTTATTGAATCTATGTTTAATTTTATGTTATTAGATTAAAAACACAAAAACCCCAAAATATCGTGACAGGATGTTTAGGATTTAATTTCGTTTTTAAAAGTTTGAATAATAAATTAAAAACCACATACATTCCTTCCTTAGATCGACCTTGGGAGTATACTTATCATTTTCTACGAAATGATTCGTGCACTTGCGAGAGTTTTATAAATATAAAACCAAAGTGTTGGCAGAATCGGTGATGCCGGTTTTCGCTCATCAAGTTTTTGGTGCCGTTGCCGGGGATGACTCCGTTGCAGGGATGGCATCAAAGTTTTTGGCAATTCCGATTTCGCTCATCATTTCTCAAGCATATCGTGAAGCATTGGGGAATTCCATCTAACATTATGAGTGATCTCGAGCCCCTCGATTTACTGGGAAATTTTGGACAAAATTGTTCAAGTTGTTAGGATCAGACTTGAACTTCTCCACAAACTTTCATCCATAAAGTGATGGCCAAACGAAATGTGCCAATGCATTGCTGGAGCTTTATCTCAGGCACTTTGTTAGTGCCAATCAACATGATTGGGCTAATTTGTTGGATGTAGCCCAATTTTCCTATAATTTGCAAAGGAGTGAGTCCACTAGGAAGAGTCCTTTTGAGATCATCAGGGGACAACAACCCATGACCCCTCATGCTTTGGCTACAAGCTATGAAGGGAAGAGTCATACTGCCTTTAAATTTGCCAAGGCATGGCATGAGCAAGTTGAGTTAGCCCGAGCCTATCTAAATAAGGCATCTAAAAAGATGAAGAAGTTGTTTGACAAGAAAAGGAGGATGGTAGAATTTCAGGAAGGAGATTTGGTCCTTGTCAAATTGTTTCCCCAATAGTTCAAATCTCTACAGAAGGTTCACAAGGGGTTGGTAAGGAAGTATGAAGGGCTATTTCTAGTCCTCAAGCGAGTCTGTAAGGTGTCTTACAAACTTAAAATCCTTCCAAAGCTTAAAATCTATCCAGTCTTTCATGTGAGCATACTGAAACCTTATCATGGAGACGAGGAGGACACAAGTCGAGGAGCAACAAAAAATTTTCCCACCGTAGTAGTAACCTCCTTTGATAGAGAAGTGGACTCTATCTTGGGAGAATGCCTAATCTGGCAAAGAGGTGTACCAAGTTACCGAGAATACTTGGTGAAATGGAAGAATGCCCCAAACATAGAGGCAAGTTGGGAACCTGAAGACTCTTTGTGGCAGTTCAAAAATTACCTAGAGAGGTTCATACTTGAAGGCGTGATGAGGGCATCGCAAACTTGAGTGGGGGATGGTGTTACATCCCACTCAAATTGTCCCTTAAAATCCAAAAAAATTGTGGTTGCCTAAAGGATCTAGACTCTTCTACATGGGAAAGTTCTAGAGTGGCCTAGATATGTCTCAAAGGAGCTAGAGTTGGATGGACTCAACTTAAGCCTTGAAGACTCTAGAATGTTCTAGAGTACGTTGGAAGGTGCTGCAACATGCTGGATGGTTCATGAAGGATGTAGAAGTCTCTAGAAGCTTACAGAACATCCTAGAACTAGCATGAAGGCACTAGACACTCCTAGAAGACTCTAGAGTTCGCTAAAAGGTCCTAGAACCTTGTGGCATGTTATAGATAAAATTAGAGCATCCTTGTACATTCTAGACTTAGAAGGATCTAGAAAGTTATGACATAGTCTTAAGCTTGGTGCCACACTATAAATAGATCTATTGGTCTTCATTTGTATTCATCCTTGAAAATCCTTGGAAATCTTAAGAAATCCTTGGGAAATTGTAAGATAATCTCTCTTTAGATAAATACAAGGCATTCTTTACAAACTCTCTCTGGTTCTTGTTTTCCTCTTGAATCCTCTCAATCTCTAAGTTTCTTTCTAATCTCTTTGAAGAGTTTCATTCGGGTGAAAGGTAAGCTTAGTGCAATGGACCATGCGAAGTACCACTCGATCACTATTTGAAATTTAAGGTCGTGACACTATGGTATGTTGTCTCTATATTGCATGAATTTTGGTTACGTATGGTTTGTTGTCTTTATATCATTCAAGCCTATAGTTTGTTGTCTAAATGTGAATTATGAGCTGGAGTGAAGAAATATAAGTAGGAGAAAAAATATTTTCCTCTCTGTTTGATGCAAGTGATGTAACTTTTGGTACCAATTTGTGATATGTAGAATTTGAGAGTTAGAAGAAGAGAAAAACAGAGAAAATGAAAGGGTTGATTTGAAAAATTCTGGTATATCTTTTATTGGTCTCATTGAGGCTATGTATAGCCTTACAAAGCAAGGAGAAAATAGAAAGGAACACTAACAAACTCTAATTCCGAAACTACCTATGTGGTCCTCCTAGTAACCGCCAGTCAAGCCTACCTTGCTGCACATTATGCCTAACCGACTTTTCTGCAACGTGTACATGCTCCAGCCTGCACCAAATCAACTCTCTGTCACAAGTAACCAAGCTTGTGCACATAAATAGTCTCAAGGCCCATGTCCATCGTTGGCACATATCAGTTCTTCCCTACATGAGGATCCTTTTCCACAAGGATAAAATCAGGATAGGTCTTGGTGAAATGCTACTCATTCTCCCAAGTGGCATCATCTACCATTGCACTGGTCCATTTCATAAGGATTTCAAGTTTGTTCTAATACTTCCATTTCTAGATCACATGTCGAGCCAAAATGGCTTTTGGTTGGCGAAGCACAGTAGAGTTTTTTGAGACTGGGGGGAGCTAGGAGAAGGTTGAAGTGAAGGGTCCCAAGTGCTTTATTAAGAAATTGACATGAAAGACATTGTGAATTTAGGAGTCAGGGGATAGAGCCAACTTATACACCACTACACTAATTTGGGCAACTACTTTGCATGGACCATAGAAATGTGAAATGAGCTTCATGGAAGAATGAAAAGCCATTGAAATTTTCTATAGGGTTGGAGTTGTAGGTACATATAATCTGCCTCTATGAAGGAGACCTCCCATCGGTGTTGATCAGCATGACATTTTATTCAATTCTGAGCCTGCAGAAGGTTATGGCACAAGTCACGTATAATAGTGTCTCGATCACGCAAGTACTCATCCATTGCTTAGACGTGGGAAGTCCCTAGGACATAGGCTAATAAACATGGAGGTGAAATGTCATAAATTGCTTCAAATGGTGTCATCTTGAAGAAGGAGTGAGTTGAGGTGTTGTAGCTAAATTCATCCCAGGGAATCAATTCAACCCATTGTCGTGGTTGATCACTAGTGAAACAACGTAAATATTGTTCCAAAGTGCGGTTGATAACCTCTATCTAGCCATCTATTTGAGGGTGGAAGCTTGAGCTCATGCACAATTTGGTCCCTTGCAGTACGAACAAGGCTTGCCAAAATGAATTGATAAATACCTTATCATGAACACTAACTATAGATGTTGGAATGCCATGTAGGCGAACCACATTGGCCACAAAATGTCTTTGCCACAATCATTGTAATAAGGGATTCTTCATGGCAATGAAATGGGCATATTTTTTCAAGCAATCTATAACTACCATAATCATTGTATTCCCCTTAGATGATGGTAACCCCTCAATGAATTCCATTGAGATTTTAGTCCATCTTTGGGTAAGAGTTGGTAATTGTTGAAGAAATCCTATTGGTTTCATACAAATAGTTTTGAACAATTGGCATACATCACATAGGTGTAGGAATTCCTTCACCCTTTTTCGTATGTTAGACGAGTATAAGCTTTGTTTGATATGAGAGAGGGTTTTTTGAAACGCAAAGTGCCCCCTTATAGGTGATGAGTGGCAATTAGCCTATATTTGTTTAATTAAGGATGAATGGGAGCTCAAATATACTTTGTCCCCCTTGAACCATACCCTATCATGTTGACATAACTTATGGGCAACTGAAGAGGAGGTTCTGGCTAATAGTATTTCATAAAAGAAGTCATGTTGGACTTCCTTTTCGAGCACTGGCCACCAATCTACCCGAGGTTGAGAAATGGATAGAAATTGGAACTTAACTACACGTGATAAGGAATCTACATCCTGATTTTCTGGTCCACATTTGTACTCAATTTCATAGTCATAACCAAAAATTTTTGGCAGCCAATGCGCCTGCACTGGTGTTATGATCCGTTGTTCCAGTAGGTATTTGAGACTTTTTTGATCAGTGTGGATTGTGAATGTTCTTCCCAGAAAGTATGGATGGAAAATCTTGATGGCTTTGATAATGGAGAGCATTTCTTTCTCATAGGTGGATAATGTTAAGGCCGATCCATTTAGTGTTGCACTAAAATAGGCCACAGGTTTATTTTCTTTGGTAAAGATGGCCCCAAGGCCAATTCCACTGTCATGGCATTTGATTAAAAATCGTTGAGTGAAATTTAGAAGATGTAATATATGAGGAGATGTTAAGGCTTCTTTTAATTGTTTGAAGGCCATCTTTATAGCCTCATTCCATTGAAATTCGTCCTTACTTAATAGATGGGTCAAATGGACTACTATTCACCGAACTAACAAATAAATTTTCTGTAATAGCTTACTAACCTAAGGAACCCTCTAACTCTTTTGGCTGTGGTTGGTGTTGGCTGATGAGTGCTCAAAAAGTACTAAAATTATCATGATTTTATGCACGTTAATTGATTTAAAATATATATATTTATATGATTTTATCATATATTTATATAAATCTCTCTTTTCGGAATCACAAGTATTTTTATTGTTTTTCAGGTATTTTTGCTTAAAAACGTAACTTAAAGACTCAAAAAATATACTGGAGGCAATACATCACAAATATATTCATAAATGAAGAAAAGTCAAAAAATATGGACAAATTGGATAAAATCGATCAAAAGGGTGAAATCAAGCGTGCAGCGCTCATAACAACGTTGGACAATACGCGAAGCACACCCAGTAGCGCCGACATATGTGGGCGTATCACCCGCACAATACCCAGTCCACGCGCTTTCCTGCTCCATTCCGCATGCCCATCCGCATGTGCCCGTGCCCATCTACGCCTGGTCCGCACGCACCTGTGCCCATCTACACCTAGTCTGCGCTAACCTCAGCTCCAATCTGCGTCTGCCGCCGTGCCCCACCTACCACTAATGTCATCATCACCTACTACGCATTTCCTCTATTTTTAATCATTTTCCACCCACTTTTTCTTCCTCTCCTCACCTATAAATACCACAATTCTCTTCATAACAAAACACACCTCAAAAACATATTCTTCTCTCTAACTTTCTCTCCATTTCTTAGTTTTTAGTTTTTATTAGTTAGTTTTTCTTACTTTTAGAGTTTTTATCTTTTTGAGAAGAACTAATTATATTTTTGTAATTTATTTGCTTTTTAATTCAATAAATGAAAATGCAATTCATTTGGAGGTTTTCTAGCAACAGGAATAACATCAAAGTACTGTAAGGATTTTATTTTCTTTACAATTAATTTTTTATGTTTTATTCTTATATGTTATATTTAATTTTTTTTTATTAAATTTAATTTGCGGCTTGTTTATAAACATGATATAATAATAACGTTGTTATGCTTGCGAAATATTAAATAGGTAAAAATCTCTAAAATGAATTCATTTTATTTTTATTCAAGATTTTATATTAAGAATGTTAGAGAGAAATATATTATTTTTCATTACAAACTTAAATCTAAAAATTAGATTTTAAGGTTTAGTTATCCGGTCTGATTTAGAGTAGTGCTCTTTTATTTGTTGGTACAATCGCCCAGTAGTTAGAGTGAAGCTCTATTTCAAAAGTTTTTATAAGAATTATTATCTGCAAATGTATTGACAACATGTTTTTAATAGTGGTTTTAAAACTTGAAAGTTAGTACTCGGATAATTAAATTCTTAGGTTTAATTTTGACACCTTCAATAAAGTTTAAACTATTTAACCCCAGCAAAGGTGGCATTTAAATGGTTCATTTTCAATCTCTTATAAAAAAAAGAATTAATTTAATTAACCAAATTAGTTATCGACCCTACCCATAGGTGTTAATTGATTTGTTTAATTAATTCATGTTGCTGAAAAACCTCCAAACGGAATTTTCATTTTCATTTATTGAATAAAAAACAAATAAATTACAAAAACATAATTAGTTCTTCTCAAAAAGAGAACTCTAAAACTAAGAAAAAAATAAAAAATGGAGAGAAATAAAGAAAGAAGAAGATATTTTTTAGGTGTGTTTTGATATGAAGAGAATGAGGGTATTTATAGATGAGGAGAGGAAGAAAAAGTAGGTGGAAAAATTATTAAAAATGGAGGAAACACGTAGTAGGTAATGATGATGTCAGCTGACGTTAGGTGGTAGGTGGGGCGCGGTAGTGCATGTGGAATGGAGGAGAGGCACGCGCGGACTAGGAGCGCATAGATGGGCGTGTAGTGTGTGCGGAATGGAGTAGGGGCACGCGCGGAATATGCATTGTGCGGGTGATGTGCGTGCATTGGTTAGTGTTACTAGGCGTGCTGTGCACATTATCCGGCGCTATTGGGCGCATTGCATGAACAATTTCACCCTTTTTGACATTTTTGACCCTTTTGATCCATTTTAACCAATTTTTCCATATTTTTTGATTTTTCCTCATTTATTTTATGAATATATTTGTGATGTATTGCCTCCAGTATTTTTCTTTGAGTCTTTAAGTTACATTTTTAAGCGAAAATACCTTAAAAACAATAAAAATACACATGATTCTGAAAAGACAGATTTATATATATAAATATATATATTTTTAATCAATTAATGTGCATAAAATTATTGTAATTTTAATACTTTTTGAGCACTCATCATTGGCCATTCAATGACAGTACAAATTTTTAATGGATCAACTGAGACTCTATGTTCTAAAAAGTACTCCACCTGTAACATACAAAATTGACATTTAGACTCTTTTGCAAACAAACTATTGACTATTAGTATTTAAAGAATAGTTTGTAGATACATGGTATGGTCTTCCCACGATATGGAGTATATTAGAATATCATGAAAGAAAACCAGGTTGAATTTCCGAAGATAGGGCTAGAAGATATCCTTAATGAGACTTTGGAAGGTAGATGGGGCATTGGTAAGACCAAATGGCACTACTAGGAAATTATAATGGCCCTTATGCATTCAAAATGTTTATTAGGAGTGTCATACTTGTGAACTTGTATTTGGTGATACCTTGATCGTAGATCCAATTTGGAGTAGACCTTGGCCCTATGAAGTTCATCTAATAATACACCAATAATAGGTATGGGATACTTATCCACTTAGAATCGCCATGCTCTATCTGCCTTCTTAACCAACAAGACTGGTGATTAAAATGGATTGTTACTAGGCCTTTTCAAGTTGGATTGTAAGAGCTCCTGCACCATCTTTTCTATTTCAACATTTTGATAATAAAGGTAACGATATGGTAACACGTTCATTGATCTTGAGCCACATTGGGAGAATTCAATCATTAGCTTGCCTATATTTGATAGGTAAGAATCGAATTGGCTGTTTCTTTTGCTGGAAGAGATTATTTGAAGAAAACCCTCATGCCTTGTAGCCCATTGAATTCCTTGTTAGTTAGAGCTGCAATGGTAGTTCTTCCAAATCCTTGGAACATATATGCGGTCCTTTCTACTGTGAAGCTTATGGTGAGCTTCTTATAATCCATCTCAATGGGACCAAGTGTTTCAAGCAATTAAACCCCTAAGATGAATGGGCATGCTACAACCAGAAGATCGTAGTAATCTGTAGTGATTGGATACCCTTGAATGGTAAGGGTGAGGCTACAAAATTGTCCTAAAAATTCTATTTTCTCATGATTAGCCATGATGACCTCTCTTATCATTTACTATAGATAATTCGAACTGAGAAGTTAAGATTTGATCAATGAAATTATGGGTACTACCCCCATCTATCAATACTAACACTTTCTTATTTTTCAACTTACCCATAACACGTATGGTTTTTGGATGTTCCATACTTGCTATGGCATGGAAGGAAAGTTTCGGTATCACTTTGTGATGCTCTTACTCGGGAAGGGGTTCTTCAATGTCATCTGTGTGATCCTAAGGTGAATCCCCAATCATAAATAGCTATGGTCGTGCATTATAATGGCCAGTAACAAACTTCTCCTCACAATAACAACATTTTCCGTTGTATCATCGTTCATGTGCTTCTTGGTTGGTAATTCGAGGGAAGAACACTAGTTGAGCCATTGAACCTAGGTTCAAACGTTGGTTGGGTGAAAGTCCCAGCATACCAACTATGGAGTTGGGCAAGGTCCTTTGTGTCACTAATGTTGGTTAGAAACAAGGGAGTTAAGTTGGCTTTCTCTATAGTTGATTTCTTTCTTCGATCAGCCTTTCCACTATAATGGCATCTGCCAATGTCTAGGGTTGCATGATCTGAACATCAATAAGGATTTCATCTCTAAGTCAAGTAATAAAGTAGCCAATCAAAAACTCTATTGTCAAGTCATCCACTCTGTGGGATAGCTTCCTGATAAGTTACTATGCTTGTGATCTGTTTAAGGTGAGTCAGGGCCTCAGAAGGATCCTCGTAGTCCATTGGACCAAACTACAATTGTGTAACCTTGGTGAATTCATCTGATGGGTGCTTCAAAGGCACTAAAATTATCATGATTTAATATATTTTAATTGATTAAATAGATTTATAATTGTATGATTTTATCATATTTTTATATAAATTTATATTTTCAAAATCAGGAGTATTTTTATTTTTTTTAAGTATTTTCGTTAAAAAATAACTTAAAGACACGAAGAAAAATAGTGGAGGCAATACATCACAAATATATTGAGAAAAGAAATGAGGAAAAGTAAAAAAGATGAAATTTTTTTGGACAAAATGCGTCAAAAAGGCTAAAATCTCATGTGCGTGACACGACGTGGATATGTGCTGGCATGTGCAGGACATGGCGCAAACGTGTGCTGGTGCTCGATAATCGCCAGTCTACCCAAATGTTCGCACCCCATACACGTGCCAACTTGTCGAAAAGAGTCCATATTCAAATTTTGAAATATTGCCCCCTTTTTTTGGCTTTTTTCTCACCTATAAAAGAACCATCTTTCCCATTGTAAAACACACAATTTGATGAGCTATTTCTCTCTCTAGAAATTTTGTTTTGTTTTTAGTTTTAAAGTTCTTCTCTTTTTGAGAAGAAATAACTATGTTTTTATAGATTTTTAGTTTTTGATTCAATAAGCAGAGATGCAAATCCGTTTAGAGGTTTTTCAGCAAAACAATTAGCGTCAAAATTCTGTAAGGACTCTTTTAAGGTATAATTTTAAAGGATTCTTTACAGTTATATTTTTATGTTTTATTCTTAAATGTTATATTTAATTTGTCTATGATTAAATTTAACATGGCTAGCTGTTTGTAAATATGATATAATTATAATGTTCATATGCTTGCGACATATTAAATAGGTAAAATATTTCTATAAAAAAAATAAATTTTTTTATTTTTCAAGATTTTATATTAAAAATGTTAGAGAAAAATACATTATTTTTCATACAAACTTAAATCTGAAAATTTGCATTATTGTTTTATCGAATCTATATCTATGTTTATTTTTTTGTAATTAGATTAGGAAACAAACAAACCAAAATATCGTGACAGAATACTTAGGATTTAATTTCGTTTTGATATTTTGAATAATAAATTAAAAGCTAAATATATTCTTTTGTTAGATAAACCTTGAGAGTATACTTATCATTTGTTTTAAAATGATTGGTACATTTGCGAGAATTTTTCAAATAATAAAACAAAAAAGTATTTTGCAAGATCGGTATTTGTAATATCGGTCTTGCGCTCATCAAGTTTTTGGCACCATTGTTAGGGAAAAATAGTATTTTTAAATTATTTATCAAAATTTTAAAAACATTTTGTGATATAAATAGTAAACAAAAAAAATTAAAAATTATAATTAAAAATTAAGATTTAAAATTAAAAACAAATTAAAAATTAAAAAAAAATTAAAACTTTATAAAAAAATTAAAAATTAATTAAAAAAACATAATATTTTTTAATAAAATAATAATAATAATTTTTTATTTTAATAATTAGCTCTTAAAACATAAATAATTAAAAAAAACTAATTAACTTATATTTTTAACTTAATTTAATTTATTTACTTAATTAACTTGAATTTTTAACTTAACTTAATTTGTTAACTTAATTAACATAGATTATTATTAACTTAAGTAACTTATATTTTAATTTAACTTGATTTATTAACTTTATTAATTTAGATTTAGATTTAAATTAATTAACTTTGATTATTACTAACTTAATCTGTTAACTTAATTAACTTAGATTTTAACTTAACTAAATTTTTTAATTTAATTAAATTAGGTTTTAATAGCATGAAAAATAAAGATATAAGAGAGTTATCTTTAGGAGACTAGTTCTTTGAAGCTTTTATGCTATTAGTTTTTCTTGATAACGTTGTTCTGTCTAGGAGGATGATTTTTTAAAGAGTTTTTTCCCCACCATTCTTTCTTGGGAGCACTTTTGGTTAATACTGATTATGTTATTTAACTTAGAGATTAAATAAATAAATAAATAAATAAACTTATGAAGCTATCTCCAAAAGGAGGTAGTTGCTTTGTTAGATCTTGGTACAATTGTGTTTTGATGCCTTAGCTATTTGACTTGCATCTAGAAGTGGGTTATCTAAAACGCACAATCATGTCCCTAGTATTAATAAAGAAAATATTGAAAATCCATGGGGCATGACTGAAAAAGTATAGGTAGACAATTGTGTCCTACCTGTAGGGTTAATTGACTCAATGATGTGAAGATATTGAGTTTACTAAAATGAAATCCTCCAAGTTATGTCTTGCTAAGACGTTAAATTAAGCGCTGGATAGGAGGCAACCTATCATTTTAGGTAATTTTATTTTATTTTTTTAATTGCATTTGGATAATTTTATAATTGTTAAAACTAAAAATATTTGTTGAGATGTTAGAAGTTCACATCAATCTGTCTGTGTGTACTTTAATAATGAACATGATGGATGCATTTGCATTTCTCCTTCACTACTTGCATATTCCTATAAAATAGGTAACTTTTCTTTTCTTTTCTCTTTTATCTTTAATTTAAAATTATTATATTGAGGACAATATAAGTTCTAGGTTTGGGGTGGTGAAACTTTACCATGCTTAATTCCAAAAATTTTAACAATTTTAAAATTTTTTTATATTCACATTTTTATTTTTATTATGGTTGATTTTTTTTTGTGTGATTTAGTATTTTTTTAAACTTTTAGGATTACTTTTTTTTTTTGAAAAAAAAATTCACAAAACTTTATTATTTCTTTAAATCAAATTTAAGTAAATATTTAAGTCTTTTACACTGTTAGATTAATTTTTGAAAACATATCATTGATTATATGATAGTTAGTTTTTGTCATGACTAGTTTTTCTTGATAAGGTGTGGAAATTATATTAAACCCAAAATCAGTGTTTAGGAATCAGATAGTGGAGACTACTCTTGTGAAATATAATTTGAGCCTAATTTTCTTTATTTTGAGTAAAATATAATTTTTTTACTCCAAACACATTTCTTATTTATTTAAATTATTATATGATTTTTATAGGACTTAGCATTGAATGTCTTGATTTTTACATCTTAATGAAGTATTATATATTTACTTTTCATTTTCCTAGATTAAATAATATAAGTAGAAATTGATAGTATATGCCTTTCTTCATTCATACATAACTTCTATTGAAAAAGAGATATATCTATTGTTACTTATTCAAATACATACAGAAAAGCCAAATATTAAACACTTATCTTACCATATAAAAAATATATAATCTGTACATAGGTCCACTCTCTAAAACATGTATTATCTTATAAAAAAAGAAGAATATAAGATAAAGAAAAAAATTGAAAGAAAAATGAATAATATGATCTATATACTATGACCCAAAAAACCTAAACAGTTGTGAGAAATGATTTAATGCAAAAACAAATATAGTAAGTAATTCCCTAAGAAGTCATTGCATTTTACTACATTTTCTAAAAGACATATTACTTGATCTTTTTATTTGATGATTTGATTGATGCATGAAAGTAAAGTATAATATTTTATAAATCCTTACATTTGATTTTTTTTCCATGAAATCAACGTTAAAATAACACTTTGAGCCTTTATTTTTTATACATTGATAACTGTATTTTATACATTTATTTTTGTCCATTTTATTAATTATAATTGCTATGTTCTTGACATTTTTAGTTAATTTTAATGGAATAAATTAATATTTACTGTTAATTTCTTAAGGAATATATTTTTAAGAGAATTAAAGAATTTGAATAAAAAATGACTTAATTCCAAATAATAAAGTCTGAAAATATATTTTAAATTAAAATAGGGGTTAATTGTAATTAATAAAAGTTTAAAATATGATTTTATTAGAAAATGGCTTAATTGCAATTAACAAAAGTTTAAAAGTTAATCTAAATTAAATTGGAGGGTTAAAATGCAATTATAGGAAAATGTGTTTTTTCTATGCAAGTAGAGGACCACGCGTGCCCAATTTCAAGGCAGAACATACACCGTCCGATCAAGCAATCAATGGTGAGGATCAGGCGCGTGCACGATAGACGTGACATAGGCGATTGGACCAAGTTTTCCTAGATTACACACACCTCGGTGCTGAGTGAGGCCCATTGATGAGTGCTCAAAAAGTACTAAAATTACCATGATTTTATGCACATTAATTGATTAAAAATATATATATTTATATGTTTTATCATATATTTATATAAATTTGTCTTTTTCGGAATCACGGGTATTATTATTGTTTTTCAGGTATTTTGGCTTAAAAACACAATTTAAAGACTCAAAGAGGAATACTTGAAGCAATACATCACAAAATATATTAATAAAAAGTGGGAAAAGGTCAACAAACATGGAAAAATTGGACAAAATGGGTCGAAAAGGTCAAAAAGATGGAAATCGCGCCCCGCTGCCAAGCCACGCGCGCAGCCCAGCGCCCTAGCCCGCGCGCCCCAGCGCCCCATGCCGCACGCGCCCCAATGCCTTTTCGCCCCATTTTTCACGTGCAGCCGCCCCCAAGATGTCATACTGACGCCATTAATGACCTCAGCATTTCCATTACGCGTTTTTACATTTTTTTAACATTGTTTTACTCATTTTTTCTCTCCATCCTCACCTATAAATACCCCCTTCCCTTCACCTCAAAACACACCTCAAAACACACTTATCTCTTCTTTCTTTCTCTCCATTTCTTAGTTTTTAGTTTTTTTTTAGTTTTTCTTATGTTTTAGCTAGTTTCTCTTAGTTTTAGAGTTCTTCCCTTTTTGGGAAGAACTAGTTATGTTTTTTGTAATTTATTAGCTTTTTGATTCAATAAATGAGAGTGCAAATTCCGTTTGGAGGTTTTCTAGCAACGGGAATGGCATCGAAGTACTGTAAGGATTTTATTTTCTTTGCAGTTATTTTTTATGCTTTATTCTTACATGTTATATTTAATTTATGCGTGATTAAATTTAAGCGTGCTAATGTTTGTAAAAATGATATAATAATAACGTTGTTATACTTGCGAAATATTAAATAGGTAAAAATCTCTACAATGAATTGATTTTATTTTTATTCAAGATTTTATATTAAGAATGTTAGAGAGAAATATATTATTTTTCATTACAAACTTAAATCTGATAATTAGATTTTAAGGTTTAGTTATCCGGTCTAATTTAGAGTAGTGCTCTTTTATTTGTGGGTACAATCGCCCGTTAGTTAGAGTGAAGCTTTATTTCAAAAGTTTTTATAAGAATTATTATCTGAAAATGTATTGAAAACATGTTTTCAATAGTAGTTTTAAAACTTGAAAGTTAGTACTCGGATAATTAAATTCTTAGGTTTAATTTGGACACCTTGAATAAAGTTTAAACTATCTAACCCCACCAAAGGTGGCATTTAAATGGTTCATTTTCAATCTCCTAGAAAAAGGAATTAATTTAATTAACCAAATTAGTTATCAACCCCACCAAAGGTGGTATTCATACAAAAAAGGGAGAATCAATAAATATCAATTCATATCTTTAATAACCTAGATAATATGAGCAAGCATAATTAACTTAGTTATTATATCCATAAATACTCCACTATTTATAAAAGATAAAATTTGCATAAATGTTTATTGAATCTATGTTTATTTTTATGTAAGTAGATTAAAACACAAAAAAACCCAAAATATCGTGACAGGATGTTTAGGATTTAATTTCGTTTTTAAAAGTTTGAATAATAAATTAAAAACCACATACATTCCCTCCTTAGATCGACCTTGGGAGTATACTTATCATTTTCTACGAAATGATTCGTGCACTTACGAGAGTTTTATAAATATAAAACCAAAGTATTGGCAGGATCGGCGATGCCGGTTTTAGCTCATCAAGTTTTTGGCGCCGTTGCCGGGGATGGCATAAAAAAAAAAGACAAAATAAAAAAAATAAAAAAAAAACTAAATTTTTAATTTTTTGAGTTTAATTTTTATTATTATTTTTTTATTTTTTTAAATCATAATTTTATTTTTTTTATTTTCTTTTACCTTTTTAAATTTTATTTTATTTTATTATTTTTTTTATTTTTCTTTCTTTAGCTATTTTTTTTCTTCTTGATTTTTATTTAACTTACTTAACTTAGTTTTTTTACTAACTTAATTAACTTAGATTTATTTTAACATTAACTTAGGTTTTACTTAAATTTTCATTAACTTAATTAACTTAGTTTTTTTTACTTCAATTAACTTAATTAATTTTTTTTCACTTAACTTAATTAACTTTTTTTTCACTTAACTTAATTAACTTAGATTTTCATTAACTTAATTAACTTAGATTTTTTAATTAACTTAACTTTTTTTAACTTAATTAACTTTTTTTTTACTAACTTAATTAACTTAGATTTTTTTAACTTAACTTAATTAACTTAGATTTTTTTAATTCACTTAACTTAATTAACCTTTTCTTTAAACTTAATTAACTTAGATTTTCATTAACTTAAATTTTTATTTAACTTAACTTAATAACATGAAAAGTAAAGATCTAAGGGAGTTAGCTCAAGGAGACTAGTTCTTGGAAGCCTTTGTGCCACTAGTCTTTCCTGGGAACGTTGTTCTGTCTAGGAGGATGGTTTTTAAGGAGCCTTTGCACCACCATTCTTTCCTGGGAGCACTCTTGGTTAATACTGATTATGTTATTTTTTTTCTTAAAAAAAACAAAAATTTCTAAACTATCTCCAAAATTTTAAAGTTTTAATTACAATCTAAGGAGTTAGTTGCTTTGTTTGATCTAGGTACAATTGTGTTTTTATGCCTTAATTATTTGATTTGTACCTAGATGTGGGTTATCTAAAACTCAAAGTATGCCTCTAGTTTTAAGTACAGAAAGAAATCTGAAAATCAATAGGGCATGACTGAAAAAGTATAGGTAGACAACCTTGTCTTACTTGAAGGTTTGATTGACTCAATGATGAGGGGACATTGAGTTTACTTAAAATGCAATCCCCAAGGTACGTGTTGCTAAGAGGTTAAACTAAGCCTTATTTGGATGGGAGGCAACCCATCATTTTAGGTAATTTTCTTTTATTTCTTTTATTTACTTAATTATTTCATTTTAATTACATGTGAATAATTTTTAAATTGTTAAAACTAAAAATATTTTTTGAGATGTTAGAAGTTCACAACGATTTGTCTGTATACACTTTAATGATGAATATGATGGATGCACCTGCATTTTCCATTACTACTTGCACATTCTCAGGAAATAGGTAATCTTTCTTCTCTTTTCTCTTTATCTTTAATTTACAGTTGTTACATTGAGGACAATGTAAGTTCTAGGTTGGGAGTGGTGAAAAGTTACCATGCTTAATTAAAAAAAAAGTTTTAACAATTTAAAAAAAATTTAAAAAATAAAAAAATATACCTTTTCATTTATTGTGTGTTTGGTTTTATTTCTATTTTGTGGGATTTAGTAATTTTTGAAAAAAAAAATTTCTCACAAAAATTATCGTTTCTTTAAATCAAATTTAAGTAAATAGTTAAGTCTCTTGTATTGTTAGATTAATTTGAAAACATATCATGAAATATTTTGTAATTATTTTTTATAATTAGTTAGTTTTTGTCATAACTAGTATTTCTTGATAAGATGTAGAAATTATATTAAACCTAAAATCGGTGTTTATGAATTTTTTTTAGTGGAGACTACCTTTGTGAGATATAATTTGAGCCTAATTTCCTTTATTCAGAGTGAAATATATATTTTTTCTACTCCAAACACATTTCTTATTTCTTCAAATTTTTAGATGATCTCTATAGGTATTCGCATTGAATGTGTGAATTTTTTTCTCATCTTAATAGAGTATCATATATTTTTTATTATTATTGCTTAGATTAAATGATTTGAGTAGAAATTGATAGTATATGCTTATATCTCGTTCATGCATGACTGCTACAAAAAAAGACATATATGGGGTTACCTTAACCAAGATCAAACAGAAAAGCCACAAAATTAACCACTCACCAAAATCCAAAAAAAAAATGTACAATCTGTACATGGGTTGACTCTCTAAAATACATATATTGAGAAATATCTTCAGAAAAAAATAGAGAGATAAAGAATATATAGTATAATCTACATACTATAACCCACATTGCCTACAAAGTTGTGAGTAAAAGTTAATTACAAAAGAAAGATATAGGAAATAATTCCCTAAAAAGTCATTGCACTCTCTTCATTTGTAAAAGGCATATATCTTGAAATTCTTTCTTAATGAGTTTGATTTATGCATGAAAATAATTTTTATATATGATATCTTTATAATTTATACATTTGATTCCTTTCATGAGATCAATGTTAAAATAACACTTTGAGCCTTTATTCTTTATACATATGCGAACATATTAGTTCATTTCTATACATCAACTCTTTCGCATATAAAATAGTATGAGTGTTTGAACCCATAGGATTCAGTGTTTCGAGAGTATTGACTTGTGAGGAATAGAGTCGAAGCGAATTCTGATTCATGACACTGAAATTGGGTGAAATTAAATTGATACATTTTTGACATGAAATATGAAAATGATTTTCGACTAATTATTATAATAAATCATGATTGTTTAAAGAGATTAAAATAACTTATGCTTGAGATTTTAATTATGATCTTAAAGGAGATTCAAAAGTATGACACATTTTTGTGATATGTTGTTTACTCTTATTCTTAAAAATTAAATTTTGATTTTGTTGTAATTTTAGTTTTTGAGTTGATTGTTTTTATTGTTTCTTTTGATTTTTACATTTAGTTCAATGTTTGTGGGTATCATTACTGAAAACCCTCACGAGACTCAAACTCGTCCACTAGGGAAACCTAGGGGTTTAACGGCTTGTTGCATAGGGTAAATGCAACCGTTTCAATCCACGAAAGTGATTTAGGATAGTTTAATTTTTAGTTTTTATCGCTTCTCTTGCTAAGAGACTAGCGAAGAAGTTCGGTTGGGTTGTGATGAGTGCTCAAAAGCACTAACATTACCATGATTTTATGCACGTTAATTGATTAAAAATATATATATTTATATGTTTTATCATATATTTATATAAATTTGTCTTTTTCGGAATCACGGGTATTTTTTTTGTTTTTCAGGTATTTTGGCTTAAAAACGCAACTTAAAGACTCAAAGAGGAATACTTGAAGCAATACATCACAAATATATTATAAATATAAAACCAAAGTATTGGTAGGTATTTCAGGTATTTTCTACGAAATGATTCGTGTACTTGCGAGAGTTTTATAAATATAAAACCAAAGTATTGGTAGGATCGGCAATGCCGGATTTAGCTCATTAAGTTTTTGGCGCCGTTGCCGGTGGTGGCATAAAAGTTTTTGGCAATCTCGATTTTGCTCATCACCCACCTGCACGTAGGCCAGCGTGTAGGGTAGGACCACATGTCTACTGCATAGGCAATTTCCTGTGCAACACATTCCATGTAAAAAGTGTGTGCCTTCCCAGTATACCTAATGCGAAGGTACCACGTGTCTATATTATTGTTCCAGCAAATAAGATGATGGCACGTGGCATAAGTTTTGTAAAATAAAAAGAAGGAAATGGCACACTTTTCCAGCTGTATCTACGTCCCCCACGTTTCTACGAAAGCATTTCTCCCCTGTGATGCAGTCCTTATGTGCCCTCTCTTAATAACGAATGAAAGGATGCCACATGCACTTGCGATATTTTTACAAATAATAAAACAAAAAGATTCCACAAGATCAGTATCTTCAATTCCAATCTTGTTCCTCATCATCATCCCAGGTGAGTGGTCCACAAAATATGGTAAGCCACTGGTGCCATTGTAGGGCAATACCTTCTAGATGGAAGATAGCCAGCTGCACTTTTTAATATGGTTTGATGTTGGTGAATTCAAAGTATTACTCTACTTTATAAATCCAATATGGTTGGTGATGAGCGAAAACCGGCATCGCCAATTCTCGCAAATACTTTGGTTTTAATATTTGTAAAACTCTCGCAAGTGCACGAATCATTTCGTAGAAAATGATAAGTATACTCCCAAGGTCGATCTAAGGAAGGAATGTATGTGGTTCTTAATTTATTATTCAAACTTTTAAAAACGAAATTAAATCCTAAACATCCTGTCACGATATTTTGGTTTTTGTGTTCCTAATCTAATAACATTAAAATAAACATATATACAGATTAATTAAATAAAAAAATAAACATAGATACAAATTCAATAAATATTTATCTACAAATAAATATAATTACAGATTCAATAAATATTCATGCAAATTTTATCATTTAAATTAGTGGAGTATTTATGGATATAATAACTAAGTTAATTATGCTTGCTCATATTATCTAGGCTATTAAAGATATAAATTGATATTTTATTGATTCTCTCTTTTTTATATGAATACCACCTTTGGTGGGGTTAGATACTCTTTGTTAACTAAACAAATCAATTAACACCTATGGGTGGGGTTGATAACTAATTTGGTTAATTAAATTAATTCTTTTTTCTAAGAGATTGAAAATGAACCATTTAAATGCCACCTTTGGTGGGGTTAGACAGTTTAAACTTTATCCAAGGTGTCCAAATTAAACCCAAGAATTTAGTTATCCGAGTACTAACTTTCAAGTTTTAAAACCACTACCGAAAACATGTTGTCAATACATTTTCAGATAATAATTCTTATAAAAACTTTTGAAATAGAGCTTCACTCTAACTACTTAGGGCGATTGTACCAACAAATAAAAGAGCACTACTCTAAATTAGACCGGATAACTAAACCTTAAAGTCTAATCTTGATTTAAGTTTGTAATGAAAAATAATATATTTCTCCCTAACATTCTTAATATAAAATCTTGAATAAAAATAAAATCGATTCATTTTAGAAATTTTCACCTAGTTAATATTTCGCAAGCATAACAACGTTATTATTATAGCATGATTATAAATGACTAGCACGTTAAATTTAATCACGGACAAATTAAATATAACATGTAAGAATAAAGCATAAAAATAGCGTAAAGAAAATAAAATCCTTACAGAACTTGACGCTATTCCCGTTGCTAGAAAACCTCCAAGCGGAATTTGCACTTCCATTTATTGAATCAAAAATCTAAATTATTACAAAAACATTACAAGTTCCTCTCAAAAAGAGAAGAACTCTAAACCTAAGACAATTGAACTAAAAACTAAGAGAAAAACTAAGAAAAGCTTAGAAACTAAGAAAGAAACTAAAGAAAACTCAAAAACTAAGAAATGAGAGAAAGAAAGAAGAGAGAAGTGAGGTTTTGAGGTGTGTTTTGAAGTGAATGGAAGGGGTATTTATAGGTGAGGATGGAGAGAAAAAATGATTAAAAAATGTTAAAAAAATATTAAAAAATAAAAACGTGTTTTGGACCTGCTGACGTCATCAATGACGTCAGCATGTCGTCATGGGGGCGGGAGCACGTGAAAAATGGGTCAACGCGTTGGGCGCGCGCCGCAGACATTCTTATTGCATGTATGCTGGTAGTATTCTTGTGTACGCGTATGTACAAGGCATCTGTATTATATATGTATGAATCAGTATGTAGTAGCTGTATGGCATATGTGGTAAAGCGTAGGTGAAATTTCTGTGTAGCGTTTTCCGATCTTTTGACATTTTTGACCTTTTCGACCCATTTTGTCCAATTTTTCCATGTTTGTTGACCTTTTTCCACTTATTTATCAATTTATTTGTGATGTATTGCTTCAAGTATTCTTCTTTGAGTCTTTACATTGCGTTTTTAGGCCAAAATTCACGAAAAACAATAAAAATACCCGTGATTCGAAAAAGACAAATTTATATAAATATATGATAAAACATATAAATATATATATTTTTAATCAATTAAAGTGCATAAAATCATGGTTATTTTAGTGCTTTTGAGCACTCATCACAACCCGACCAACTTCTTGCTAGTCCCTTAGCAAGAGAAGCGATAAAAACTAAAAATTAAACTATCCTAAATCACTTCCGTGGATTGACACGGTTGCATTTAGCCTATGCAACAAGCCTTTAAACCCCTAGGTTGCCCTAGTGGACGAGTTTGAGTCTCGTGAGGGTTTTAAGTAATGATACCCACAAACATTGTACTAAATGTAAAAACAAAAGAAACAATAAAAACAAACAACTTAAAAATTAAATTTACAACAAAATCACAAATTATCAACATCTCACAAAAATGTCTCATACTTTTTAATCTCCTTTAAGATCATAATTAAAATCTCAAGCATAAGTTATTTTAATCTCTTTAAACAATCATGATTTATTATAATAATTAGTCGAAAATCATTTTCATATTTCATATCAAAAATGTATCAATTTAATTTCACCCAATTTCGATGTCATGAATCGTAATCGCTTCGACTCTATTCCTCACAAGTCAATACTCTCAAAACACTTGAATCCTATGGGTTCAAACACTCATACTAATTTATATGCGAAAGAGTTGATGTATAGAAATGAACTAATATGTTCGCATATGTATAAAGAATAAAGGCTCAAAGTGTTATTTTAACATTGATCTCATGAAAGGAATCAAATGTATAAATTATAAAGATATCATATATAAAAATTATTTTCATGCTTAAATCAAACTCATTAAGAAAGAATTTCAAGATATATGCCTTTTACAAATGAAGAAATTGCAATGACTTTTTAGGGAATTACTTCTTATATCTTTCTTTTGTAATTAGCCTTTACTCACAACTTTGTAGGCAATGCGGGTTATAGTATGTAGATGATACTATTTTTATCTCTCTCTTATTTTTTCTGTAGATATTTTTCAATATGTGTATTTTTTAGAGAGTCAACCCATGTACAGATTGTACATTTCTTTGGATTTTGGTGAGTGGTTAATTTTGTGGCTTTTCTGTTTGATCTTGGTTTAGGTAACCCCATATATGTCTTTTTGTTTTTTGTAGTAGTCATGCATAAATGAGATATAAGCATATACTATCAATTTCTACTCAAATCATTTAATCTAAGCAAAAATAATAATCAAAAATATATGATACTCTATTAAGATGAAAAAAAAATTCATACATTCAATGCTAATACCTATAGAGATCATCTAAAAATTTGAAGAAATAAGAAATGTGTTTGGAGTAGAAAAAATATATATTTCACTCTGAATAAAGGAAATTAGGCTCAAATTATATCTCACAAAGGTAGTCTCCACTAAAAAAACTCATAAACACCGATTTTGGGTTTGATATAATTTCTACATCTTATCAAGAAATACTAATTATGACAAAAACTAACTAATTATCAAAAATAATTACAAAATATTTCATGATATGTTTTCAAAAATTAATCTAACAATACAAAAGACTTAACTATTTACTTAAATTTGATTTAAAGAAATGATAAACTTTTGTGAAATTTTTTTTTATATTATTATTTTTAATTAAGTATGGTAACTTTTCACCACCCCCAACCTAGAACTTACATTGTCCTCAATGTAACAACTGTAAATTAAAGATAAAGAGAGAAGAGAAGAAAGATTACCTATTTCCTGAGAATGTGCAAGTAGTAATGGAAAATGCAGGTGCATCCATCATATTCATCATTATAGTGTATACAGACGGTCATTGTAAACTTCTAACATCTCAACAAATATTTTTAGTTTTAACAATTTAAAAATTATTCACATGTAATTAAAATGAAATAAACAATAAAATTAAGTAAATAAAACAAATAAAATTTTTTTATTTTTTTATTTATTTTATTTTTTTTTTGTTTTTTTTTTATTTATTTTTTTATTTATTTTTTATTTATTGTTTTTTTTTTACCTAAAATGATGGGTTGCCTCCCATCCAGCGCTTAGTTTAACGTCTTAGCAAGACGTATCTTTTTGGTGCTAAGGGTTACTCAGCCAAATGCAATCCATTTCAGCAATGTTGTTTGGTTCTTCTAAATAAGGCTTGACACGATGGCCATTGACTTTGAACGTTTTTTGTGTCTTGGAGTCCAATAGTTCCACTACTCCATGTTCAAATACTTGAACTATTTTGAATGGTCCATCCCATCTTGATCTCAGCTTTCCTGGAAACAATCTCAAACGAGAGTTAAATAAAAGAACTTTCATTCCAGGGTGAAGAGTCTTAGGAACTAGCCTCTTGTCATGATAGCGCTTAGTACGCTCCTTGTATAATTTGGCATTCTCATAGGCTTCATTCCTAATTTCTTCCAACTCATGAAGCTGGAGTAATCGTTTTTCACCTGCTTTATCTAAATCCATGTTTAACTCTTTAATTGCCCAATAAGCTTTGTGTTCAAGTTCAAGTGGAAGGTGGCACGCTTTCCCAAAGATTAACCGGTAAGGCTCATCCCAATAGGTGTTTTGTAAGCGGTGCGGTACGCCCATAAGGCATCATTTAGCTTAAATGCCCAATCCTTCCTTGACGGACGCACGGTGCGTTCCGGTATTCCCCTTAATTTGCCTATTGCTCACTTCCACTAAAGGAAGTTTGAGGATGATATGGAGTAGCTACTTTATGTGTGATGTTGTACTTGTTTAGTATTCCATCAAAGAGTTTGTTACAAAAATGGCTACCTCCATCACTTATTATAGCTCTAGGCGTTCGAACCTCTTGAATATGAAATCTTTCAAGAATTTCACAACAACATTAGCATCATTGGTTTTGGTGGGGATAGCTTACACCCACTTGGACACATAATCCACAATGAACCAAAATGTATTGAAAACCATTAGATGGGGAAAAGGACCGTGAAGTCAATCCCATTACATCAAAGAGTTCAACAACTAAATTAGATGTCAAAGGCATTTCATCTCTTTTGCTTATGTTTCCTGTTCTTTGACATCTATCACATTGTGCACAAAACATATGAGCATCTTTAAAAAGAGTGGGCCAAAAGAATCCAGATGTAATATCTTACGGGCTGTCTTTTCACCTCCAAAATGACCCCCATGATGAAGTTCATGACAAAAAGTCGAGAATGCTCTTATGTTCTTCTTCGGTACACATCTCAGGATGACTTGATCTTGACCAATCTTGTATAAATAAGGGTCATCCAGAAATAGTCCTTAATAGTTTTAAAAAACCTTTTCTTGTCTGATATGAAGTGTTAGGTCGCAAAACACCGATGTGGCAAGATAGTTTACAATATCACATACCATGGGTTCGGACCTATGAAAAATAGCATTCATCGGAAAGGTTTCAACTATATCGTCATTACTCTCATCTTTAAGAGAATTGAAGTCGAGAAATCAACCTAGACAAATGGTCGGCTACTAAGTTTTCACTTGCCTTTCTTATCCTTGATTTCTAGGTCAAATTCTTGTAAGAGTAAGACCAGCACGATTAATCTTGGCTTGGCATTTGGTTTACTTAATAGGTATCTTAAAGCGGCGTGATCGAATGTACAATCACTTTAGATCCTACTAAATAAGACCGAAATTTGTCTAAAGAGAATACTATAGCCAAGAATTCCTTTTCGGTGGTGGTGTAATTCATTTGGGCATCATTGAGTGTTTTGCTAGCATAGTAGATGACATGTAAACGCTTATCCACTCTTTGTCCCAGGACTGCTCCTATTGCATAATCGAAGCGTCACACATTATCTCAAAAGGTAAAGACAGGTTTGGTGCCATTATAACGGGGTAGATGTCGGTTTCTCTTTCAAGGTATTAAAGGAAATAAGGAGTCATTGTTGAAGTCAAATTCAGCATCTTTGGATAATAAGTTACATAAAGGACGACTTATTTTAGAGAAATCTTTAATAAATCGTCTATAAAATCCTGCATGTCCCAAGAAGCTTCTTATCCCCTTCACAGATGTAGGGGAGGTAGTTTGGATATCAATTCAACTTTTGCCTTATCAACTTCAATACCCTTGTTTGAAATTATATGTCCCAAAACTATCCCTTGTTGAACCATAAAATGACTTTTCTCCCAACTAAGGGTTAGATTGCATTCAATGCATCTTTCTAAAACCAAAGTCAATTTATGTAAGCAATCATCAAATGAGTTCCCAAAGACAGAGAAATCGTCCATGAAAATTTCAATGAACTTCTCCACCATGTCCGAGAAAATGGATATCATGCATCTACGGAAAGTGGCGGCGTTGCATAACCCAAATGGCATTCTGCGAAAAGCAAATGTCCCAAAAGGACATGTAAATGTGGTCTTTTCACGATCTTCGGTGCTATGGGTACTTGATAATATCCAGAGAGTCCATCCAAAAAGCGGTAAAATTAGGTACTTGACTAATCTTTCCAACATTTGATCAATGAATGGAAGAGGAAAGTGATCCTTTTTCGTATATAAATTTAGTTTCCTAAAATCTATACACATTCTCCATCCGGTGATTATTCTAGTGGGCACTAATTCACTTTTATCATTTTTAACAAGCTGTTATCCCAGATTTCTTTGGTACCACGTACCTTTGGACTAACCCACTTACTATCCATGATAGGATAGATAATCCCTTCTCCTAACAATTTAAGGATTTCCTTTTTAACTACCTCTTGCATGTTTGGGTTTAGTCTTCTTTGGGCCTCGTACGGGTTTAGCACCATCCTCCAAGTTGATCTTGTGCATACACATTGTTGGACTAATGCCTCTTATATCCCCTATACTCCAACCTATAGATTTCTTAAACCTGTTTAAGCAACTTTGATGAGTTCCTTTTCTTGTGGTTTGGTCAAGGTTGAAGAAATTATCACTTGGATATGTTTCTCCTTCTCCCAAAAACACATATTTTAAGTGCTCGGGTAAGACTTTGAGTTCAAGTTCGGGTGGATTGGCCTCTTTAACAGATGAAGAAGCTGGGTAGATTTAAAAGTGCACTAGATTTTGTCATCAACTTCATTATTGTCTAGTTGTTCAAGGTACCCCTTAATTTCTTCATCTAAATCTTCTTCAACCTTTTCAAGTGTAAGAACAGGTTTCAAGCTTGTCTTGATTCTGGTTTGGAAAAAGGTGTTTTGGACAAGATTATCCAAAGGATCAACTTCGAATATTTCATCGATGGCGAGAAATAGAAGGGAAAGGTGAAGAATCAAAAACTTTGAAATGAGCAGTCTCTCCTAAGATTGTCATTGTCAAATTTCCATCTTGGACATCAATAATAGTTTTAGTAGTTGCCATAAATGGTCTACCAAGCAATATTGTATGCTCTCTGTCCAATCTTGGGATTTTCTTGCATATCCAGAACCACAAAGTCAACGGGTATTATCGGTTTGTCTACCTGTACCAAAACATCCTCAACTATTCCTACGGATATTTAAGAGATCTATCTATGAGTTGCGGGGACATAGTTGTGGGTTTTAAATCCTAGATTGAAATTTGTGAGAATATAGAGTAGGGCATCAAATTTATACTAGCACCTAAATCAAGCATTGCCTTAGCAACCTTCCTATCCCCCATAGTTATGTTTATAATAAAACTTCCAGGGTCTTTCAACTTAGGGGTAGTTTGTCTTGAAAATCTGTAGCTAGAAATTTCGACACTACTACTCGTTCATTCGATTCATACCTCCTTTTCTTAGTGTTCAACTCTTTGAAAAACTTGGCATATGAGGGCACATTCATGATCACTTCTAATAATGGTAAATTGATATTTACTTTAGAGAGCATATTAAAAAGATCATTGAATTGCTTATCTTGTTTGGACTCTTTCAACCGGTGGGGAAAAGGTACTTGCATCTGGTGTGGTTCTGTTGTCTTTTGAATTTTGGGAGTGTCAGATGACCCCCCAATGAGTTTTTCAGAAAGCTTGTGAAGTTTAACACTTGTTTCTCCTTTTTGTGAGATTAGAATGTCGCCTTCTTTGTTAAATGAACTACAAGGTAGTTTAGAGATTTCAGGTACTTGGTATTGACTACCTTACCACTTGAAGGGTTCTAACATCTTTTGCTTGTTACG
The DNA here is from genome assembly GCA_033030585.1 of Hippophae rhamnoides. Lineage (NCBI taxonomy): Eukaryota > Viridiplantae > Streptophyta > Magnoliopsida > Rosales > Elaeagnaceae > Hippophae > Hippophae rhamnoides. The sequence goes on along the minus strand of CM065435.1, from coordinate 33,368,571 downwards.
GTTGGTAGGCAACTTTCCTGGTTCTTTCTTTTGCATTTGTTCAGCCAGTTGCCCAACTTTAGATTCAATTCTTTTAACCGAAGCCTCCATGGTGTTCAACCTTTGATTAGTCATCAGATGGTTGTCACGACTAACTTGAATAAAAGCATTCAAGCTATCTTCTAAGGTTGGTTTAAAAGATTGGCTTGGTGGGTAAGGGTGGTTGTAGGTTGGGTGATTATAGGTGTTTGGATGATACTTTTGATAATATTGGACTTCCTCTATGGCATCGACACTAGAATCACAAGTATTTGAATAATTATGAGTACCATGCCCAATTGAACAACACACTCCACATACCTCTTGATTTGAAATTTGGTGAGACGTGAGGAATTTCACTTGTTTAGTCAATTCAACAAGTTGCAAGGTTATCTCATTATCAAAGCCGACTTCATTGACCTTTGCTTTCCTTCTACCACCTCTTTGTTGGGAATTAGAACCCAATAGCTCATAGAGATTATAGGTTTCCTCTGCGGTCTTTTCTCCTACAGCACCTCCAGCAGCATTATCAACCATGTATTGACTCTGTAGTGTCAATCCATCGTAAAAGAATTGGTTTTGTAGCTGTAGTGGAAAGCTATGATTTTGACATTGAATGAAAAGAAGTTTGAATCGTTCCCAAGCTTCATGAAAGGGCTCTTCAGTCATTTGAGAAAATGTTGCTATCTTTGTTCTTAGATCAACAGTCTTTTGATGGGAATAGAACCTACCCATAAAAATTTCATAGACTGCCTCCCAAGTTTTAAGAGAACATTTGTAGAGTAATGAACCATGACCAAGCTTTATCTTTGAGAGTGTAAGGAAAACACCTCATCCTAAGTTGATCTTCATTAATTGCATGTAGTGGAAAGGTTTGGACAATAGCATAGAATTCTCGAATGAAATGCAAAGGATCTTCATTAGGGATACCGTAAAAGGAAGGCAACAAAGAATAATGAATCTTTTTCAATTCATAATTCCTTGCAGCCTCTTGCAATTGGATCTTAGGAAGTTACATTGCCAATGATTGGCATTGTATAGTCTTTCATCTTTTTCCACCTATCTTCAGCATCTCCCATGGTTGTTTGTAGTTGAAAATGATCCTCCTCCTATTGTGAATCAACATTTTGCTCTTAAAAACAATAGTAGATATCTCTAAAAATGCAAGGAACCTAAATTTTTTTTTTTTTATTTTAATTTAAACGAAGGGACACAATTTTTGAACACAAGCAAATTTATTTCATTTGAATTTTTTTTTTTTTTTTACACGCAAACTAAAACAAAGGAAAATACAATAATGGGTGACCTCCCATGTAGGACTAAAATTTATCGTCTTCTAGTAAGACGTTGCTCGGAGATTGCAGAATGAAAAACTCAATGTCTCCTCTTCATTGAATTCATTTAAGTTTCAATTTAATCTTTGCCTTTTTGCAAATGTTCAACTAACTGTTCAACTTGAACTTCCACCTTTTTGATTGAAGCTTCCACAGAGTCCAACCGTTGATTGGTTTTAGGCGATTATCCTACAAACTTGAATAAAAGAATTCAAGTTGTCCTCCAGGGTTGGTTTATTTGGAATGCTTCTTGGAATAGGTGGGTGGAATTCTTGGCACTTTGGTTTGAGCTTTGAGGAAATGGGGGTTGTTTTGCCTCCAAGAGAAATTTGGATGACTTCTCCACCCAGGATTATAGGTATTTGAATTGGGATCAAACCTTGGTCTCTGTTGATATGCTCCCAACACATTAACCTGCTCGGGTCAGGTTGTATCTCCTTGATATGGACGAGGCTTCGGTACCTTGTCCCGTGTTCTTTGTACAAACCATATTGTTCATTATTTGTGTTGGTTTGTGTAGCGAGAAGAACAACTTGCTTAGTCGGTTGAACAAGTTGTTGTTGAACTTCATTCTTGGAGTCAATCTCATGAACATGACTTTTCTCACTCTGGATCTCTTTTGTGGGGAATTAGCACCCAACATTTCAAAGAGATTATACGTTTCGATGCAGTCTTTTCTCCTATTGCTCCTCCCGGCGTTGTCGACAATGAACCGACATTGTTGTGTAAGTCCATCGTAAAAGAATTGGTTCTGCAACTGTAGGGAAAGCTATGATGGGGACATTGAGTGAGAAACATTTTGAACCTATCCCAAGCTTCGTGGAATGGTTCTCCTTCCATCCGAGAGAAAGTAGCAATCTTTCCTCTCACTCGATGTTTTTGATGGGAATAGAATTTTCCCATGAATTTATTGTAAATTTGACCCGTGTCATCGAGAGAACCGGGGGAAGTGACATCAACCAAGCTTTAGCCTTATCCTTTAAGGTGTACGGAAAACATCTCATTCTAAGTGATCCTCGTTTAGAATACCGAGGGGAATGTTTGGACCGTAGCATAGAAATCTCTCATAAAGGAAAGAGAATCTTCATTAGGTAGCCCGTAGAAGGAAGGAAGCGTAGAAAAATGAATATTTTTAAGGTCATAATTCCGGCGACTTCTCCCATTTGGATAGCGGCGATTCTTGGTGCCAATCATAGGTCTTGCAAAATCTTTCATCGTGGTTTCCACTAACATGTTGGTTTTCCTCCATTTCTTTTGGTTCTAGTAAAGGATTAAGACGTTCTATGTTTGGCTCAAAATCGGGTTGATGGGTAGGATCAGGTGTTGTTGACACTTGTTTAAATTTATGAATATTATTTACATATGGTGTTAGGGGGTTTCTAAGGATCTCCTACCACGCGCGTAGACTATTTTTAAACGTAAATTTAAAACTCTTGTCAACAAAAATAAAAGAAAATTAGAGAAATTTTCCATGGCATTTAATACAAAACACCTTTGGACAAATTTTTTTTTTTTTTTTTAAATTTTTTTTTTTATTTTTAAATAACATAATCGGTATTAGCAAAGTGTTCGGAAAGAATGGTGGTCTTGTACCCTTAAAAACCACTCTCTGGCGAACAACGTTAAAGGGAAAAGACTAATGAGAAAGCGCTTCAAAGAACTCACAAACGAACTCCCTTAGATTTTTACTTTTCATGCCTTTTAGTTTTTTTTTTTTTTTTTTTACGTTTTTTTTTTTTTTTTCTGACGGTAGTTTTACTTTACTATTCACTCTATCTTATTTCTTATTAACTTAAAATTTTAAATTTATTTTTTTTTTTTTTTAAATTTTTTTTTTATTATTTTTTTTTTTACTATTCATGAACGGTAATAACTTTTAACTTCAAATTTGGATTTTCTAAATTATTATTATTTTTTTTTTTTACTAAAATTTTTTAAATTTTTTTTTTTACTTTTTTTTTTTTTACTATTCATAAGCGGTAAAAACTTTTTACTTCAAATTTGTAATTTCTAAATTATTTTTTTACTATTTAAAAAAATTTTTTTTTTATTTTTTTTTAATTTTTATTTTATTTTTATTATTTTTTATTATTTTTTATTATTTTTTATTTATTTTTTTTATGAAATTTGAAATTTGATTAAAAATTTTTATTTTTATTTTTTTATTTTATTTTATTTTATTTTATTTTTATTTTTATTTTTATTTTATTTTATTTTTAAAAAAAAAAATCACAATTATTTACAACACAAAAAATATTTTTAAAATTTTGATAAATAAATTAAAAACGCTACTCCTTTAAGAACGCCGAAAACTTGATGGTAAAAACGGCAAGCGCTAATTCTCGCAAATACTTTGGTTTTAATATTTGTAAAACTCTCAAGTGCACGAATCATTTCGTAGAAAATGATAAGTATACTTTCGAGTCGATCTAAGGAAGGAATGTATGTAGTTCTTAATTTATTATTCAAACTTTTAAAAGCGAAATTAAATCCTAAACATCCTTGTCGCGATATTTTGGTTTTTGTGTTCCTAATCTAATAACATTAAAATAAACATATATCTGATTAATTAAATAAAAAAATAAACATAGATACAAATTCAATAAATATTTATCTACAAATAAATATAATTCTGATTCAATAAATATTCATGCAAATTTTATCATTTAAATTAGTGGAGTATTTATGGATATAATAACTAAGTTAATTATCTTTATTTCGTATTATAAAATTTATTAAAGATATAAATTGATATTTTATTGATTCTCTTTTTTATATGAATCTGCTTTGGTGAGTTAGATCTTCTTTGTTAACTAAACAAATCAATTAACACCTATGGGTGGGGTTGATAACTAATTTGGTTAATTAAATTAATTCTTTTTTCTAAGAGATTGAAAATGAGCAATTTAATCTGCCGCTTTGGTGGGGTTAAACGATTTAAAAACTTTATCCAAGGTGTCAAATTAAACCCAAGAATTTAGTTATCAAGTCTTAACTTTCAAGTTTTAAAACCATTCTTGAAAACATGTTGTCAATACATTTTCACATAATAATTCTTATAAAAACTTTTGAAATAGAGCTTCACTCTAACTACCTAAGGCGATTGTACCAACAAATAAAAAATGACTACTCTAAATTAGGCAGGATAACTAAACCTTAAAGTCTAATCTTGATTTAAGTTTGTAATGAAAAATAATATATTTCTCTCTAACATTCTTAATATAAAATCTTGAATAAAAATAAAATCAATTCATTTTAGAAATTTTCCCCTATTTAATATTTCGCAAGCATAACAACGTTATTATTATATCATGATTATAAGCAGTACTTGAGTTAAATTTAATCACAGACAAATTAAATATAACATGTAAGAATAAAGCATAAAAATAGCGTAAAGAAAATAAAATCCTTACAGAACTTCGACGCTATTAAGTTGCTAGAAAACCTCCAGCGGAATTTGCACTTCCATTTATTGAATCAAAAATCTAAATTATTACAAAAACATTACAAGTTCCTCTCAAAAAGAGAAGAACTCTAAACCTAAGACAATTGAACTAAAAACTAAGAGAAAAACTAAGAAAAGCTTAGAAACTAAGAAAGAAACTAAAGAAAACTCAAAAACTAAGAAATGAGAGAAAGAAAGAAGAGAGAGAAGTGAGGTTTTTGAGGTGTATTTTGAAGTGAATGGAAGGGGGGTATTTATAGGTGAGGATGGAGAGAAAAAATGATTAAAAAAATGTTAAAAAAATATTAAAAAAATAAAAAACGTGTTTTGGACCTCTGAGGTCATCAATGACGTCGGCATGACGTCATGGGGCGGCTGCACGTGAAAAATGGGTCAAAAACGCGTTGGTAGCCTTGTAGACATTGCCGTATTGTGGCTCTAGACTCTTTTGAAATTTGGGCTTGTGTGGCGTTTTCCGTCTTTTGACATTTTTGACCTTTTCGACCCATTTTGTCCAATTTTTCCATGTTTGTTGACCTTTTTCCACTTATTTATCAATTTATTTGTGATGTATTGCTTCAAGTATTCTTCTTTGAGTCTTTACATTGCGTTTTTAGGCCAAAATTCCTGAAAAACAATAAAAATACCCGTGATTCCGAAAAAGACAAATTTATATAAATATATGATAAAACATATAAATATATATATTTTTAATCAATTAAAGTGCATAAAATCATGGTTATTTTAGTGCTTTTTGAGCACTCATCAGTTGGGGCAAGAAGTATATGGATGTAGATGTGAGGATTCATCCCTTGCAAAGGGATTGATCTCAGGTTTGCTTCAAAAGGCGCACAGAGCCTATAGCTTAGTAGGCACTGCATGTAAGGTAGCACCTACTTGATCAAAGCTAGACTTGTGTCGTGCAAGAGTTTCTAGGACCTCATTATGAAACTTAGCATTGGACTCTCAATGGGTATCCATGGCTTTAATACCACTGATATATGGAATTTTAGAGGAAGAAGAGAAAAATAGAGAGAAGGAGACGGTTGATTTTATAAATTCCGGTCTATCTTTTATTAGTCTTATTAAGGCTATATATAGCCTTATAAAGGAAAGAGAAAATAGAAAGGAAAGCTAACAAACTTTGATTTCCTATTGGTCCCCCTAGTACATTCCCATCAAGCCTGCCTTTTTGTGCATTACTGTTAACCAACTCTGTGCTAACATGTGCGTGTTCCGGCCTTTGCCTAATCAACTCTGAGCCAATGTGTGTGCACTCCATCCTATGGCTAACCAACTCTATGCCACAAGTAACCACACCTACGCACATAAGTAGGCTCAAGGTGCATGCCTATGGCTGGCACATATCAAAATGTTAAGGCATGAGTAAAACCATTTAAGGCAAGAACCGGGAATGAGAAAATATTTTGGAATTTTAGTAAAACAAACTAAAGAACGTTAACATTTTTAATTTATAATATGTAGCTTTTCTAGCAAAATTCCATATTAAAACGCCTTAAAATAACACATTTGTTGCAGTGAATAATCATATAAAATGCTATAATCAAATATGCTTATTACAAATAAGAGCATTAAAATCATGGAATATGAATATTTTTCAAGCACTTATCATCTTGATGTATATACTCAAGAATAACACAAATTACTTGGATGTGGGACACCTCTGAATCCTTTGATTCTTATATGAAATAACAACTCTGATAATAGCATAAAATCCTTTATTATTCCATTTAGACCCTTTACACTCTTCCTTGTTCCATTCAATCATAGACTTAGGAATAACTGTATTATCAACAATGATTTTTATTGGATAAATCCAGCCATTGTCAATGAGATACCAAACGTGGTCTCTAAATGACCATAAGAAAGCCCACATCTAGGACTTCTAATAATCATAGTTATGCCCATTGAACAAAGAATATCTATCGATATTTCCTTCTTCTCTAGAATCCATCATGAAAGAGTGAGTGTGTGATAAAAAAAAGTTAAATGAACCAACAACAAAACGGTTAAGCCCAAAAAGGTGTATTATAATGCCAATTGAAATAGTGTGAGACCTGGTTACAAACCATGGTAAGAAGTTGTAGACTTATTGGGACTCATCCCAAACTTGTCAACTAGGGATTAAAAAAAATAAAAAGTAGGCAACACATAGGTATATAGCAAAAGAAAAGAAGAAGAAGAAGAATAGCATATATAAGTTAAACAGTATAATAAATAGATTAATTTAACATAATTAAGATATATCAGGTAACATAGATAAATCAAAAGGAATGGTAAAGCATGAAAGCATGATAATTGAAAAATGGAAGCACGCAATAGAGTGAAAGAGATGCTTTCTTCCCTCTCCAGTTGTCTTTATAACTACTGTGATCCAATGCTAAATTCGGCTCTTCTATGGAACTGCAACACCATAAAGTGGTATAACTAATCTCCAATGTTTAGTATGAAGTGAAATCCTAAGGGTATGGCATTTCCAAGCACATATACATAACATGCAATCTAAGTTATAGATGTTTATCTAATTTTACTTAGCCCGACCTAAAAATAAATTTTTGTAAACATAATCTCAAATCAGTAATACCAAAAAACCACTAAGAGTATTAGTGACTCAAAACTGAAAACAATTTTCAATCTTTGAAAAACAAGTTTCAAAACCAGTAGAGTTTCCTATAGTTTTCTAGTTACCAAAATAATTGAAAATTGGTAGTGAGGGTAATGGATATACCCTGATAAGGGTAATAGTTTTTATACACTCGCCAACCAGGAAAGAAAGGGATGGCAAGCTTAGAAAATATTTCTTTTTTGTTTTTAAAAAATTGTCAAATAATTTTCCATAAATACCCATGAAAATAAAAACATAACAAAATAACGAAACACAACCTAGTATGTATACTACAAGAACCAATCTCTGTGGTGTGTCTAAAGATGCTCACATACTCCTTTTGGAGGAGATTCCATTCCATTCCTAATCTACAACACAAGCAAATATAAAAAATGTATGGAATGAATTCCATTCCCACTCTCATTCCTACCAACCAAACATACCATAAGTGAGTGTGTGAAGTATTGATCATCAATCAGTGACCTTACACGGAGGACGATAAAACAATAACTAAAACAAACAGCTCTATGTTTTACATATGTGAATGCCAACAAGACTCAAAGGACTAAGGGACTTATAGATACTATTATAATTTTTAAGTTGTGGTGCATATATAGTTATTAACCGTACCTAAGCACATTTTTATTTTATAGCAACGTTACACTTAACAAATGTACCTAAAAAATTCTTACAAGTAAAAATTCTAACTCCAAAACTTTACATTTAAAAGCTCTTCAATCTTTCCTCCAGTTGGCTACTCATAAGACACCATCTTCTCCATAACCAGTAACCACCTCCATGAACCAAAAACTCGACCACTAGTTAATTATGGCCTGCAATAGCTTAACCTTGAGCAGCTAATGTCTCTTCCTATTGTTAACAATAGTAACATCCATCCCTTGCCTCTCCTCACTGACACCATCACTATCCAGGCCTCACCATGAATATCCCTCATCTTCTACTGACACATGGAGTATGATAACTGTATTTTATATAGTTATTTTCATCAATTTTAGTAATGATAATTGCTATGTTCTTTTCATATTTAGTTAATTTTTGTTAAATAAATTAATATTCTCCTTTTATGTGCTAAAAATACATTTTTAATAAAATTAAATAATTTGTATCAAAAATGTACTTAATTTCATATTTCTGTCCACAAATATAATTTCAAATAAAAGAGTTATTAATTGCAATTTAAAAAAGTTGAAAATATAATTTAAATTAAAATCGGGCTTAATTTCAATTATTAAAAGTTTAAAATCTAATTTAAATTACCAAAAGGGCTATATTGCAATTAAACAAAGTTGAAAATGTAAATTGAAATATATTTGTGGGTCAAAATATAATTAATAAAAGTTTAATATTCTGCGCAGGAGAGAAGAAGGCCACGCGCCCTATTCCAAACGCGAAACGTGGACCGTCCGATCAAAGGATCAACGGATCAGATTCGCGCGTGTTCATCAAGCCCGACCAAGGAGAGTGGGCTCAGAGATCTTCCTTCGCGCGGCTCGGCGTGCCAGTGGGCCCCACCTGTCGCGCAGGCCGGCGTCAGAGTGGGACCCACATGTCGGCTGCGCAGATTTCCCCGAGGCGCATCGCTGACCATTGGATCTCTTGAACGGTCCAGATTGAAGCGCGTGGAACCAAGCTGTCGCGCACTGAACCGTTCGTGTAGCAATCGTGTGTGACGCGGGTTATGGTAGCAGCGTGCATCCTCAGTTTTTACAGAATAAGAAATCTGCCACATGTCCCACTAATATTTAAGCAAATCATGTTCCGACACGTGCCTATTTACAATGAATGCGAATGCACATGATCATTTCCTCGTTCCAGCCATTGCCTCACTTTCTCGGCGCCCCAATCCCGTGCTTCAGTTTCTGCGTGCGCCCGTTCCTTTCAACGAATGAGATGCGGCAACGTGTCCCACTATTTGTTTCAGCGAATCAGACGCTGACACATGGCATGCATAAAGAATTAAAAAAATGCAGAATCAGCGCCCTTGTCTCACGCATGAATTAATTAATATTTTTCGATACAAAAATCGATACGCGTGATTTTTGTTTTTCGATAAAAATTATTACGCGTTTTTTATAAAAAATAAAATAAAAATGTAATATTTTAGATATATTTATAGCTAAAAATGTATTTTTTTAGCTATAAATAGGTGATATTATGATAGAGTTGAGGAGTTTTTTTTAGTTTAGAAATTTTGTAGTGTTCGGTTTTGGACTGCAGAACACACAGAAGCCATTTTTTGGCTTTTGTTGTGTTCTACGTGTGCCAAATATTTTCGTTACTTGATGTTTTAATTTTCCTTCTTCTTCTTCTAATTTTTCTGCATATTTTGTCATTTTAATTTTTAATTAATGAAGTAATTTAATTTTTCTAGGGTTGCATTTGATCTAAATTTATGAAGCTTTGATTTTAATTATTTTTTGATAGATTTATAAGACGTTCGATTTGTTCGTTCTATTTTGTGCTTAATGCTTTTTGATTATTTACAAATTTTATCAAAACGATTTGTGGCATAAAAATAAACTTGAGAAAGGCATTTTTGTGTATATTGCTCGTAAATAGAATGACATGTATGATGAAGGATAGGAATATACCCTAATTGTATGTGTGACCATTTGAGAACTTAGAACTTAATGAATCTTATTAAATTTAATTCTCATAGAGATATAGTGAATTAATTTAACGAGGTGTGTTTGTACGGAGCTCGGAAGAGATGTATGAATAAAAAAGAAGTTTTCGGTTGACAAATTAAATGTACTAAAAAATATAAATCAAAAGAAGATAATATGATTGGAGTGGATTAGTTTGGTGAAAAATTGCAATCCTAGAGTTCTCTTATTTTCTTTTTACCTTTTTCTCAATTAACGATTGTTTTGGATAAAATCAGAGAGATACAATTTTAGTACTCAACAAACTATAGTAACAAATCCTCGTGGGAACGATACTCTACTTACAAATCTTTATTACTTGTGACCGTGTATACTTGCACGATTTTCTGTGTGTTGCAAAACACCACAACAGAGTACACACAGTACCACTCGTTGGATCGAATTATGACTTTTGGTTTTGTATAATCTTTGGACATTTATTTTTTATATAATGAAGGATATTGCTTGAAGCATTGATTTTAACCTCTACTGTGGTTTTTTACTTGACAACCTACACATGCATTTTGGGATTCCAAGAAGGGCATGGTCTTTAGCTACCTTGAACCAATCTTATTTACTAGTATTATTGTCCTCCACTTAACCAATTTCATTTAAGTTAATTGTCCTTTTAAAAACTTATCATAATCTTATTTTGCATTGATTCATTCTCTGTTGTGGTAATTTAATGATCTAACATAGAATATGTCTTTGCTTATTTTTAGATGTTCTTCTCTCTTGCTCCTACATCTTTTTGCAATTTATGGTGCAATGAGTGCTATTGTCTTCTCAGATTACCTTGTTTATGACACTCAAAATATGAACAAGTGATGAGTGCTCAAAAAGCACTAAAATTACTATGATTTTATGCACATTAATTGAATAAAAATATATATATTTATATGTTTTATCATATATTTATATAAATTTGTCTTTTTCGGAATCACAGGCATTTTTATTATTTTTCAGGTATTTTTGCTTAAAAATGTAACTTAAATACTCAAAGAGGAGTACTGTAAGTAATACATCACAAATATATTAATAAATAAATGAGGAAAGGTCAACAAATATGGAAAAATTGGACAAAATGGGTCAAAAGGGTCAAAAATGATGAAATCGCGCCGCCCATGCCGCGCCGAGCCCCGCGCATGCCATGCTCCAGTTCCGCGCACACCATGCTCCATTTATGCGTGCGCCATGCTCCTATCCCGTGCGCACCTGTGCGTGCTCCAGCTGCCCTCCGCGTGCACTGCTGCCATTTCGCCCCATTTTTGCGCGCAGCGGCCCCATGACGTCAGCAATCACCACTCCGTGTTTTTACCATTTTGTAGCATTTTTTTCACCCACTCTTTCTCTCCATCCTCACCTATAAATACCCCCTTCTCTTCACTTCTAAATACACCTCAAACCCATTCTTTTCTTCTCTTTCTTTCTCTCATTTCTTAGTTTTAAGCTTTTCTTAGTTTATTTCTTAGTTTTTAGTTTTTTCTTAGTTAATTTCTCTTAGTTTTAGAGTTCTTCTCTTTTTGAGAAGAACTAGTTAAGTTTTTGTAATTTATTAGCTTTTTGATTCAATAAATGGGAGTGCAAATTCGATTTTGAGGTTTTCCAGCTACGGGAATAGCAACGAAGTTCTATAAGGATTTTATTTTATTTACAGTTATTTTTTATGCTTTATTCTTACATGTTATATTTAATTTGTTTGTGATTAAATTTAACTGTGCTGGCTGTTTGTAAACATGATATAATAATAACATTGTTATGCTTGCGAAATATTAAATAGGTGAAAATCTCTAAAATGAATTGATTTTATTTTTATTCAAAATTTTATATTAAGAATGTTAGAGAGAAATATATTTTTTTTCATTACAAACTTAAATCTGAAAATTAGATTTTAAGGTTTAGTTATCTGATCTAATTTAGAGTAGTGCTCTTTTATTTGTTGGTACAATCGCCTAGTAGTTAGAGTAAAGCTCTATTTCAAAAGTTTTTATAAGAATTATTATCTGAAAATGTATTGACAACATGTTTTCAGTAGTGGTTTTAAAACTTGAAAGTTAGTACTCGGATAATTAAATTCTTAGGTTTAATTTGGACACCTTGAATAAAGTTTAAACTGTCTAACCCCACCAAAGGTGGCATTTAAATGGTTCATTTTCAATCTCTTAGAAAAAGGAATTAATTTAATTAACCAAATTAGTTATCAACCCCACCCATAGGTGTTAATTGATTTGTTTAATTAACAAAGAATATCTAATCCCACCAAAGGTGTTATTCATATAAAAAAGAGAGAATCAATAAAATATCAACTTATATCTTTAATAACCTAGATAATATGAGCAAGCATAATTAACTTAGTTATTATATCCATAAATACTCCACTATTATAAATGATAAAATTTGCATAAATATTTATTGAATCTCTATCTATGTTTATTTTTATGTTATTAGATTATATTTATTTAATATGTGTCTATGTTTATTTTTATGTTATTAGATTATATTTATTTAATCTATATCTATGTTTATTTTTATGTTATTAGATTAGAAACACAAAAACCAAACTATTGTGATATGATGTTTATGATTTAATTTCATTTTTAAAAGTTTGAATAATAAATTAAAAACCACATATATTCCTTCCTTAGATCGACCTTGAGAGTATACTAATCATTTTCTATGAAATGATTCATGCACTTGCGAGAGCTTTATAAATATAAAACCAAAGTATTGGCAAGAATCAACGATGCCGGTTTTCGTTCATCAACAAGCACTTCACCTATGATGGGTATATTTGGGCTATTGTTACTCTTTACCTAGATATTCTTAACGTATTCCTTTTCATTTTGTTTATGCTTAAACAATATGATACATAAATCGACATCCTGGTACTGAGCTAGGAACATACAAATGGTATTGTATTTGCATACAACATAAAAGACTTAGAATATTGTTTCTAGTTTGGTATATACATTGAATAGCCTCGAATAAATTAGTATTATTTCTTGGCATCATTTCTCTTTATAAGAGGTAATAACTATTTCAATTTTGAATGTGATTTACTAATTAGTGTTTAATATATACTAATTTATTTGATTACTTGACACGAAACTCAAATTACAAAAAATTATATTAGTTCGTGCATCAGACATTGATTTGTATTCATTGGAGTCCTACCTTGATCAAACTAGAGATATTGCTTAACGAATATTAAGCATCGAAGAAAATGAACGTCTTTTAGTATCTTATTGGTTAGAATGGTTATTTTATTAACATTTTTGTATATTAATTTTTAAATACTTGTTGGTATGTAACAATTGTATAAAATTGTTGCAATTCGTATTATTGTCAACTTCATATGAATTATTGGATGTTTAGGATTATTCGTACCTATAGTGGTATGGTTCAATAACTTGATTCACTGTAAAATGATCCACCACAATGATTTAAAACTTAATTCAATGGATACGACAAAGAATGCACTACTAAAAAAAGGTACATATGTCCTCAATTTTTAACAATGACCGTAGCACTTTGCCTCTTTTACTCTGAGCAGAGAAGGCACTATTTGATCCTTCACCACTGGTACACCTCTTTGTTTTTGCTTAGCGTTCGTCTTTCCCTTGCTTGTGTTCTGTGTATTCACCCCCCATTTACTTCTTGCAGAGATTTTATATCAAAGTCTGACAGTCCCAGATCTTAAGCAGAATTTGCTACAAGGCCCGAGTTGACAGTTAATGGTTGCTATCGCTCACTGCACTTCCTCTTACAATTTCTAGTCAAAATGGATGTGGTCACAGTTATAAGAACCAAGGCTTAAGTAAAAGGGACTATATATTATTACCTATGGTTTCGGTTTTTTAACCAAGGTCATAGACATACCTATGGCCTCGGTTATTGAAAGACTGAGGTTATAAAGCATGTCTATGGCCTCTTTTAATAATCGAGGCCATAGGGTGTGTCTATGATCTCATTTTTTCAATAACCATGGCCATAGGGTATGTCTATGGCCTCGATTTTTCAATAATCAAGGCCATAGGGTATGCATAAATAATAAAAAATACAATTAGTAATTACAATATTAAAAATCAATATAAATTACAATAAATTTAGTAATTAAAATATTAAAAATCATATTATATTAAAACTAAAAGTATAATTACATTTGAAGTTTATTATACACTAAAACATAATAAAAATTTACTATTAATTACAACCATTTATAAGTGTACTTCAAATAAACAAATAGCACCAGCACCACCCGCAGTAGCACCACCACCACCACCACTAGCACTAGCAGAGATAATACTAGCAACGCTAGTAGCAGTAGCACCGGTGCAGCACTAGCACCAGTAGCAACAATAACAGCAGCAACAACGCAACACTAGCGTCATGCAACAACATCAAAGCCAGCGTCGCGCAGTAGCACCAGCGTCGCGCAACAACATCAAAGACAGCGTCGCGTAGTAGCACCAGCACCAGCGTCGCACAACAACATTAGCGCCATCATCGCGTAGTAGCACCAGCATCAACAACACCAGTAGTGCTAACACCAGCAGCAGTAGCCAACTCTAGCAGCAACAACAGCCTACACATGCAGGGTAGCACCTGTACTAGCACCAGTAGCAGCAGCACCATCAGTAGTAGTACCAGCACCAACACCAGAACCAGCATCGCATAGCACTAGCAACAGCAGCACCAATACCAACAACAGTACTAGCGCACCTTCACCACCTCCAGCATGAAAATCATATGATGAAGAACAAATGAATTAAAAATCAAATATGTTATAATTAATTATAACCGCATTAAATCAATTTAAAAACAATTAAAATTAAACTAAATTTGTCAAATTAAGAAATATTATAGGCTAATTGTCTGAATTAAAAAATAAATATAATAAAAAGAGAAAATGGAGATTTATAAGGAGGAGATCAGAAAATGTAGTCTACTTACCCTTTCCTCACTCATCTTTCTAAAGCCTAATTTATTTATCCATATTGATTCAGCATCCTTAGCAACATAGAGCACCAGATTTTCCACATTCAGAAAGCATAATAGCCTCATTATACATGAAAATAATGTTTGGAAATAACCCTACAAATAGAAGAACAATATTTAGTCTTAAAACCTAATAATAAAATAGAAAAGGCAGTATTTATAGCCATCTAAAACCACTTTCTGTTCCTAAATTCCTACTTTTCCTTAATGTTCTCTACTTATAGCTACTAAAGGAAGCTCAACAACCTCCCGACCAAAAATCCTAAGGAGACCAGCTGACACGACAACAGACTTGTCTATGCAATAAATTATTATGATTATGGTTAAGTTAAAATGCAGGTGATAGTATAATCACAAGAAATATTTGCTACAAGATATAAAATGAAACATCCTTATAATCAATCAAGATTAGCTTCTCTACATTAATTTATAAGAATCATAGATCTAAATATAAATAAAACTTTGGCATCATCCTTCTTTGTATGCAAAAGTACACAGAGCATCAATTGAAAAAATAGCATATCAAAGCTTCAAAAGGAAAATAGCATTTGAGAATCTAATTATTCACTAAATGAAGGGTATATGAACACTAGTTTAAGAAGCTCTTATACTGCCACAAATGCCAAATATGCAAAACATCAAACACCAATAGAGTCACATATTACTCTTTTCCAATAATGTGCGATTTAGTTCATAAATACTACAAATTTTAGGGTGCAAATTGCAAAGTACTCTGAGCTCATAAAAGAGAGACAGATGCATAAATACACATGTAAACAAAGACAAAGAAGAGTACCCATGTGATGTAGATAAAAAATTCTCCACCAATTAATACCTGTATCAGCATCAACACCAGGCACCATGGACTAGCGCACCAACACCAACACCAGCACCAACAACCAGCGACCAACGTCCAACATCCAGCAACCAACTACCAATGTCCAGCATCCAATGACCAGCGACCAGCATCTAGCGTCCAACGACCAGAGAACCAGTGGCTAGTGAACCAACGAACAATGACCCATCGAACTACGGCCACCGAACCAGTGTACTAGGAAGAGGAAGAAGAGACGGGAAGAGGAAGAATCACGAGAAAGGAAGAGAAATTGCAGATCTAGAAAAATGAAAGCAACTACTGGGAGAAAAAAGAAGGAAAAAAAAGAGGGCATGGGAGAAGGAAAAAAAGAAAAAATGAAAAAAAAGAGAGAAGGAAAAAATGAAAAAAGAAAAAACATGAAAAAAATTGATATGCCTTATGGCCACGGTTATTGACAAAAACCGAGACCATAAACATATCCTATAGCCTCGGTTTTTCTTAGACCATGACCAAAACCCTATGATCTCAGTTTTTATAAGAATCGAGACCATAGGTCTGAGAACATATGTATGTTTTTTTAGTAGTGATGTCATAGGCCTCGGTTCATTCTAGTGCTCTCAATAAATGGTACACTGACGTTACTCTTCCATTCAAACTACTCCCTAATTTTTGAAATATAAAAGGTAGTATTATACACTCTCATTTTATAAGCATCATTAATTATGCATCTAATTTGTTTATTATTGTTTTTCATTTAATCATTTTGTATATTTGTGTAGTGGTTTCTACATGTAGTATTTGTGAGATATATTGTATACAACCATAAAAAGAATCACAAAGATTTAGTAAGTTTTTTGTTCACCTTACTCATCTTTAAAATTTCATTCATTCTTACAATATTAATTAACAAGTATAATTTTTATTTTATTTTTAATGTTCTAATTACATTATTTTTTTTCTTTTTAATATATTATTGCGTTATATTTGAATGGTATATTTTGAACGAATAACTAACTCCAAATAAATTTGCTAAAGGTATGATAATGACAAAAAATTTAAATGCTAAGTTGATCCTCCTGTTTTTTATATTGTGATTGTGCTATTAAGTTATTTGATGTAAATTATTTACGTAAGTGAAATAGAGATTATTATAAGCATGGAATAATATTGTAGAAAAAGCAATAGTTTTCATTGCAAAACAAATAGCTATGGCTATGGTTAACAAATGTTTTCAAATAGCTACCGATATGGTTAACAATTGTACCAAATAGTTATGAGTATAGTTAACAAACGTACTCTAATAGCTTTGGGTATGTATGACACTCTTACCATAAAATAATATAGCTTAAAATGACTGCAGCAAAAAGTAAATGATATGGTACGTTGGACAACTATTTCCAAGCCTATACCAGTACGGTTGGGTAACTATAGTTACTGCTACTTCTCAACTTCAAGTGTGATTGTTAAACATTCATAAATTTGATGCCTATGGGTACATTAGTATAATGTATAATTGTCTCTTTAATATTACTAGTACTTGAAGACTTTTTGGTACTTGTAATAATTGTATCGAAAGTTGAATTTCGCTTTAGTGTTGAAAGCCTGAAGATCCCAATAATTATTCACAAACTTTAAAGGTATTTAATCTTGTTTAACTTTGTAGTTATATTTTAAATATCATAAGGATTTTATTGGTAAATTTTTTGTTGTCTTGTTCCACAAATTTATGCTATTTTCGTTTCAAATATTTTATTTTTATTAAAAAAAATATAAAAAGAAACCAACAAGTTCTACACTCAATTGACAGGAATTTACTAAAGAGATAAAATTCAACCCAAAATCCTAGTGGTTCTTGATATAATGTTATTCTTGGAGAA
Source organism: Hippophae rhamnoides (assembly GCA_033030585.1). Classification (NCBI taxonomy): domain Eukaryota; kingdom Viridiplantae; phylum Streptophyta; class Magnoliopsida; order Rosales; family Elaeagnaceae; genus Hippophae; species Hippophae rhamnoides. The sequence goes on along the minus strand of CM065435.1, from coordinate 33,350,790 downwards.
CAATATGCTTTCACACATACGAGGGTTCAAGTAGAAAAACTTAAATAAGTTTTTAATCAATATGAAGATTCCAAGGATACATTATCCATCCCATTCATCATCATTAGGAGCCAAGACTCGAAAGACGGAAGGTTTCAACCATTGTTCATATGTTATAAGGTTATATAGTTATTGTTCTACATTCCAGGAGTAAATTATAATATCATACGAATCATGTTATTACTACAAAATATACATACGATCTCGGTTTTTAACCGTGATTGTAGGTCTATAGCCACGGTTATAAGAACCGAGGCCTAAGTGAGAGAGACCATATGTAATGATCTATGGCTTTTATTTTCTAATAACCGAGGCCATAGGGTATATATAAATTAGAAAAAAATATAATTAGTAATTATAATATTAAAAATCAATATAAATTATAATATTAGAAATCATATTATATTAAAAATACCCTATGGTCTCGGTTTTCTAATAGCCGAGGCCATAGGGTATATATAAATTACAAAAAAATATAATTAGTAATTATAATATTAAAAATCAATATAAATTACAATATTAAAAATCATATTATATTAAAATTAAACTATAATTACATCTAAGAGTTTATTATACACAAAAAAAAACTTAGTATTACAAACTAACTTTTTAGTATTAATTATAAACATGAAAAAAACTTAGTATTACCAACACCAGCACTGGCGCAACGGCGCAACGGCACAGCAGCGCCAGTGCACTAGCGTAGTGTAGCAACGCCAGTGCACTAACGCAGCGTAGCAACGCCAGTGCACCAGTGCAGCGTAGCAACGCCAGTGCACTAGTGCAGCACACCAGAACTAGCACCAGCACAACACAGCGCAGCACCAACACAGTGCCATCAACAACACCAACGCACAACACCAGCAGCACAGCGCAGCAACAACACTAGTACATCGCCATCAACAACACCAACTCAAGACCAACAAAGACTAATAGCAAGAGCGCCAAAGACTAGTAGTAGCAGCATCAAAGATTGCGCAAAGACCAATATGAGAGATTTAAATCGATTTAACAACAATAATACCAACAACAATCAAAAGAGAAATAAGTAAAAGAAAAGAACGTAGCCATCTATGAAAAGATGACAGATTTTAAAGTCAATAGTACCTCTGAAAAAGTAATCATGCAGGCTTTGATTTGGAACATATTTATAAACAAGAAGCCTTTCAGGGCCTGTAATGGTGCATCCCAACAATTCTACCAAGACATTGATATTTTGATCAACACCGTTTCAATAACAAGTCAAGCTTTCCAGAAAAGAGAGACAGATGCATAAATACACATGTAAACACAAACAAAGAAGAGTATCTGTGTGATGTAGATAAAAAATTCTCCACCAGTTAATACCGTACAAATAAGTATGTAAGATTTCGCCTATAATATTACTCATAAAATATATATAGTTAGTTGAAATGGAATGAAAAGAAGAAAAAAAAACATTAGCTAGCACATTACTTAGATCCAAAAGCATAAATTGTTGTCATTTACGTTTTCAAACTAGTCATAAGTATAGGTAAGAAAAAACCCTTGGCTGATTTTTCAAAGTTACTTTCTTTCCCAAAATATAGATAAAATATGCTAAAAGAGAATGTCTAGGCTAACTATTTTTAGCTAGATGCAGCCGAAGATCAAAAAAACCGATTATCCGCTAGAAGTGTTCCCATGCAAGTTTTCATTTTTCTTTCTTTAGAAACTAAAAGAAACCATAAAAAAGAAAATTAATTGAACATTTAGCGATGTAAAAAGCGAAGAAACATACCGACATTACAAGAGGTAGGAGGGTCCTTTTGCAAATCCTTGAGCTCCTTCAAGATACGTTTTGAACCCTAAATCTCACCTAACAAATTACAAATCAACTTCAGATCATGAACTTAAAACACCAACCCAAATGTTATCACATAAAATATTAACTAATCTCTTAAAATAATCACATCAACAGATAAATAGAGACAAAAGTAAGAGTGCTAAAAACTACCTTAAATAAGAAACTTCAAAGATTTGATAAATTAAGAGCAGAAGAATTTTTAGATTTCAGACTTCAGACTTTTCCAAAGAAGGGATAAAGGAAGAATGGGTCTAATGATAGGAACAACAATTATAAGGTCAGAGACCGCTTTCATATTCTAGAATTTTCTCTCCTTTTATACCAGATCAAAGATCAACACCAGGCACTGTGCACCATGGACCGGGTGCACCAAAGACTAGCGTAGCGTAGCGCACCAAAGACCAACACGACACCAACACCAAGGTGTACCAAAGACTAAAGCGCAAAGACTAACGCTAGCATGGCGCACCAAGACTAACGTAGCACACCAAGACTAGTGCGACGCAAAGACGCAGTAGCACACGCAAGACTAGCATAGCGCACTAGTACCAATGTAGCGCACCAACACCAGTGCATTGCACTAGTACCAACGAAGAGCACCAACACAACGCACCAGCACCAGCACCAGCAACCAGCATCCAATGACCAGCAACCAGCGTCCTGCGACCAACAACTAGCATCCAGCAAACAATGTCGCAATGGCCAGTGAACAATGACCCATCGAACAATGAACACCAAACCAGTGAGTAGGGAAGAGGAGGAAAAGGAAGAAGAGACGGAAAGAGGAGGAATAATCACGAGAGGGGAAGAGGAAGAATCATATCTGGAAAAATGAAATTTCAAATCTGGGAGAAAAAGCAAGAAAGAAAAAAAGAAAGAGAGAGGGCGTGGGCATGGGCATGGGAGAAAGAAAAAAAATAAAGAGAGAGAGAGAGAGAGAAGGAAAGAAAAAAAAAAGAGAAAAAGAGAAAACATGAAAAAAATTAATATAACTTATGGCCACAGTTATTAATAAAAACCGAGGCCATAAATATATCCTATAGCTTCAGTTTTTATTAAACCGTGACCAAAACCCTATGGCCTCGGTTTTTATAAAAACCGAGGCCATAGGTCTAAGACCATATGTATGTTTTTTAATAGTGTGTGTGGAAATTTTTCTTAGCCTAGGTTTTTTTTCTCACTATATTGAGTCGTTAGTGATTTACCACATCACATAGTGGTGTAGTTTCAAGGACGAAGATTATCTACTTTAGTAGCTTAGACATAGTTGAGCATAATGCTTCACTAATAGAGTTATATTCATTTTATATTTCTCTAGGTTGTGAATTTTTGATTCAGAGTGAATTTATTTCTATTGATGGTGGCTGTTACAATCCATGGATGTTACTACATTAGTGTGGGTTCATATTTGGGTTTATCATGTTATATTTTTTTTATATCATGCATACTAAGTTAGGGAAATCACTTGATTAACATATATGTTTATGCACAGGAGGTTTTAAGTTGATTGAAACACATTCATTCTTTCTTTCTTGCTTTCTTATATATGCTTATTTATGCTATTTTCTTTTCTATCTGCAATTCCATTTGCATGCGATTTATTATGATTGTGTGGCAATTGTTTTTATGTTTGATGTAAGTAATAAGTTGTATGTGATGATTGTTTCACCTCCTCTAAGTCCTTGAGTACCTAGTGTAGACTTTCCACACTGTAAGTGCCACCAATATCCTGTAAACATGTGAGTAAAAGTGATTGAAAAAGTGGACACTTACGGCATAAAATGTAGACCTTTTGTTCACATGTTTGTCAACAACTTGTGGAATATAAAGTAACATACTGATAGTAATACATGTGCTATCTTCCATCACAATTGATAAGGTAGCTTGAATCAGTTCTAGACATTGATATGAAGATGTTCACAATAAACTAAAATGTTTACTATGAAAAGGAAGGAGGAAATTATCACTCTCGTTATTTTTTGTTTACTTAAAAAAATTTTGGAAAGGGAATCAAGAGACTACAAATTCAGGTGTGATTCACATTGATTCATTTCAAATTCACCCTTTTGTATTGATTTTCTCTCCCAAATTCAAACCTATAATTACAAATATCTCTATTTTAGTATTTTGTTTATTTTAATTTTATAATTATTGCTTTAAAAAGACATCTCAGTCAATTAGTATTCACATTTCAATTCAATAAAATTTTATTAAACACATAAAAAGAGAATGATTTTATAATTAGTGCTCTATGATGAACTTGAATTAACTGATTGGAAAGTGACTGAAGGAGAAAAGCTTATATATTTACTAGGTGGGCTAGATGAAACCTATAATAGTGTGTTTCTGCCTTAAGAGAAAAAAATGCTTGTTAAGAAAACAATCATGGATCATGTAGAGACATTGATGCTTAGTCATGAGAGTAGGCTTGAACGATAAAAGAAACACTTATTTCACTATTGCATAGAGTCAATATAGTTTCAAAGAGTGATTCTATGTCTAAAAGTGCTTCTATGAGCAATGATGTATCTTCACTCTCATTTATACAACAAGTAAATGATTCAAATCCTAATCAATAATGTGTTAGATTGTACTAGAATTATGCTGATTCATCTTAGAATATGAATATGAATAATAGAATGTAATCAACTAGTAGAAGATGCGGTTATGGTGAAGGACGATTTGGTAGCAAACCTCAATTTCAAGTATGTGGCAAACTAGGTCACATGGCATTCAACTGGTTGTATAGGTATGATAGAAGTTTTCAGCCTACTCAAAATAGTAACACTTCTAAATTTAAACCTAATACTAACATTCTAGAACAAAGGCTTTCTTCTCAATATTTTAATTCACAAATGCATAATAACATGTCTGTGTCATGGGGACCAAAACCACGTATGAATGCTATGTTTGATGCTACTAGTCTTACAAGTTCACCATCTATAGCTTATGTGAATAATGCAACGGGATTTCTACCTACACCTACTTATCCACCATCCTACTCTCCTATGATTCCTAATCAAACATATGGTTCAGTTTTATATCCTTCTTCTTTCCATTCTAGACCATCACCTCACAGTTCTCAAGAACATTGCTGATCCAAGCAACGTAGCATCTACACAATCTTAAATAGGTACTCAATCTCTTATGATAGTACATAGGGATATTTTTCCAATCTCACATATAGGAAATAATAAATTTTGTTCGACTTTTTCTCATATAAGAAACCTTAATACGAACAATATGTTTCTTGTTCCTAATATTGGTAAATATCTACTTAATTTATCTTAGTTTGCTAAAGATAACTCTGTAGTCTTTGAATTTCATTGAAAATCTTGTAATGTTAAGGAAAACTGCACGAGAGATGTGCTACTCCATGACACACTCAGTGTTGACTTGTACAAGTTTAATCTCATAGTGCTCAGAGAAACAAAACTATAATTCTTTTTTTTTTCTTCTAGTAAAATGCCTAGTATTTTTTCTAATAATACCTCTTCTTATGTTGCTACCTTAGTTGATTTTTCTCTATAACATCAGAGATTAGGTCATGTATCTTTTCTTGATGTTAAGAAATCTTTGACTCATTGTAATGTTCCTTTTTCATATGCTAATAAAAACAACAGTACCTTATGTGTGACTTGTCATAATAGTAAATCGCATATACAAGATTTGTATAAATTCACTAAGCCTCTAGAGCTTGTTCACTTTGATACATGGATAACACTAGTAGCTTCTTCTAGTGGCCATCAATATTATATTTAATTCACTAATGTTTTTCACAATTTACATGGATTTACTTTCTCAAACACAAATTAGTTGCTTATTAAGCATGCAATAAATTCAAAGCTCAAGCTAAGCTTCAACCAAATTGTAAAATAAAAGTTTTTGAAAGTGACTAGAGTGGAGAAATTCAATTAATCATTTCTTTATTTAATCAATGTGGTATTGTACACCCCACATCTTATCCTCATACAAATCACTCAAATAGAGAAGTAAAGAGGAAACATAAACACATGGTGGAGTTAGGTCTAGCAATTTTAAATCATGCATGTTTTCCTTTATCCTTTTAGGATAAGGCTTTTTGCTTCATTATATTTAGTTGTAAGTCTCCATTAGGGATTATTTTTAGCATTAAACCTGACTACAATTTTTTAGAAGTTTTTGGTAGATTATATGCTTTCCTTGTTTGAGACCTTATAGTTTCTATAAGATGGAAAATAGATCCACTACTTGTACTTTTCTTGGGTATAGCCCAACACATAAAGGATATAAGTGTCTTTCTAGGGATGCTAAACTTTATTTTAGTAGAGATGTCATTTTCCATGAAACTGTGTTTCCTTTTCATATTGATACATCAGTTCAAACTTCATTATTTCATTCAGTTTATCCTCAATCTATCCAAATATTTTTTTGTCTATTCTTCCATCAGTTCAACACAAACCAATTGACTCTCTACCTTTAGATAAAACTATAACAACTCACAAAGTTCTTAATGATTGATGTTCATTCACATGTGACATCACCGTCTAGTCCAATTTTTCCTTCTTCACTTTTTTCCTTTATTAACTTGCTTTTATCCTCCTAAAACAATCCCTATGTCTAGTATTAAGTTTGTGTTACAACATCTTTCCACCTCTTAAAACTATGATTCTTTGATTCTTTATCTCAATCTATTCCTCATCTCCAATATCTTACCTCTTGTTCAATCTTCTACTGTTAACAATCATCCTCTTGTCACTAGGTCCAAGAAAGGAGTTTATAAGCCTAAGGTATATATGAGTGTTACTATTGACAGCTCTAGAAAAGAACCTACATTTGTAAAGCAAACTTTGTCTAGTCCTAAGTGGCTTGACTCTATAAACATAGAATACAATGCTCTACTTTTGAGTAAAACTAGGGTCATGGTGCCTCAATATTCAAATAGAACCACTATTGGAAGTAAATGGATTTTTTGTATTAAGAAGCTTGCCTCTGGATCTTTAGAGAAGAGGAAGCCCATAGTGGTAGCCCAAGGTTACAAATAGATGTCTGGTTTTGATTTTTTAGAAATATTTAATTATGTGATTAAATAAGTTACTATTTAAGTAATTCCTACTCTAGCTTTTTACTAATGGCTAGAAAAAGCATCAATTGGATATCAATAATACTTTTCTAAATGGTACATTGTAAGAGGAAGTGTACATATGATAGCCTCAAGGGTTTGAACATCCGTAATATCCTAACTATATGTTTTAGCTGTAAAAAGCCATATATGGTTTAAAATATGCTCCAAGACCTTGGTTTGAGACTCAGAGTAATGCTATATGTCCCATCGAATTTGTTAGATCCAAGGTAGATTTTTAAAAAAAAATCCCCAATCTTTACCATGTAATTTTTGGTATATGTTGATGATATTATCATTACAGTCAATGATGAATAAGCTCTTCAAAATTGCATATCAATTTTACATAAACAATTTACCTTGAAATATATAAGCATGCTTAGTTATTTTCTAGATTTTGAGATGAATAAGCTTAACAATGGAGATGTCCTACTTAACAAAATATATCATAGAATTTTTAGTTAAGGAAAATTTGGATCGCTCAAAACCTATCTTTGTTTTGATGATGGCTAATTACACTCTATCTACCTCTAAATGTGAATTATTTCACAATCCTACTCTTTAAAAAATCATTATAGGTGTTTTGCGATACATCACCATTACAAGATTTGCTCCATCTTTTGTTGTGAGTAAGGCTTGTTAGTTTATGGCACCACCATGTGAGCCTCAATGGTTGGCTAGTTGCAAGGCACCATATGCCTTGCCTTATTGTTTAAGCCTTCTTCTTATCTTCTTGATCGACACACACAAAGTGTTTTCAATGAATACACAATTATATTTATCACAATAACTAATATAATGATAAGAAAAGATCATTCCTACGGAGATTATTTTATTAGAAAGTAATTTCTATACAACAAAAATAAAAATCAATTTTTTATGTGTTTTTATATTTAAGGAAGAAAAATTAAAGTAACTAATAGTAAATAACAACAATTAATTAAATCAGATTTAGTAACTAAAAAGATATATTAGGAAATATTTAGGAATATTTAATCCCCCAATATTCTAAATATGTTAATCACAAGAATCCCCCCAATATAATTATGTATTAATTACATGATCAATTGAATCCTACTTAGCATGTATTCCTCTCTTAAGTAAACTACACATCATATAGTAATTAATTAAATCATACTCTCATGCCAATTAAATTTCATAATACTAATAAAGTTCAATTATGGATCACATACATAAGAATCATATATCTCTGCCTAGAAACCATGCATGTTATTTAATCAAGACAAATATTTAAATAATTCTCTCAAATCTATTTAATTTCCTTTATAGACAAATTGTTAGCCAAACAATTAATAACATAAAAATCAGATTAAATAATATAATTAATTATAATTATAATTATAATGGTTGTAAAATATTAGATTATCACATGGTGAAAATTGGGTTCATAAGATCCCTAGATTAATAAATTAACTAGACATAATTTTGTTCATAAAGCTCATATTTTTCATAAAGAAAGACATAAAAATTGATAAAGAAAAGAGAAGAAGAAGAAATACAATCAATCTCTTGAATTATTGTACCAATCTTCTCTTGAATCTCCACCAAAATTGTATCTCCTTTTGAATTTTTCTATATTTTTCTCTCTTCTTGGCTCCAAAAACTAATCAAAATTATGCTACCACTGATAGCTCCTTTGGGTTTATAGGGTGATTAAAGGCTTAAATATAACTCAAGTGGAATCTAGACCATCAAATCAGCTTTAGATCAAGGGTTGAGATGAAAACAAGCAAAATTAACTATGATAACCAATCATTGCATGACACATGGCACACAAAATTCACTGAGAGAATTAGATCATGACGCATGGCGCTTTGGTGGATCGTGGGAAGAAATCATGTGATGACATGTGGTAGTGTTGTTTAATTGCCTCAAAACTTGAATTGAACGCTATACTGACATGTGCTATGTGCTGCATCACTCCTCACACGTAATGATCAATGATTCCTTGTCCCTAATTCCATGGAATCTAGATGGATTGCTTAGTCATCTCCTTTGCTTGCATGACAGGCCATATGGTAGCTCCTGATTGGTCATGCTTTACAAATTCATAAAAATCCTAAAATATTGTAGCATTTATATTTTCACCCATTTTCACTAAATAATTATATTTTTATATTTTTTTACCCCAAAAATACTATTTATTGAATAAAATAAGAAAATATTAATTAAAAAAGTGCATTAATGACTCTATTTTCATAGAGTCATCACACCCTCAAACTTAACTCTTTACATGTCCTCAAGTAAATCCAAGTCTAACTAAATAAAGATATAGGTAGTATATTCATAAATATCTATCTATTAATACATCCATGTTTAGGAAAAACTATCCCTCGCAAAAGTCATACAATTCTATGACTAAGAGGTTCATATATTCATCAATCAATGTTCCATCAATATAAAGATATGCAAAGGTTTTTGATAAATTGATTTTTGTGTGTGTATTGCACATGATTTCATCTAATTCACTCATGAAATCAACATATATAAGCGTGCTAATCAATTCAATCTTAGAACAAGTCTATTTTCACATCCCTCTCCACTAATATAAGTATGCACTTAAATAAAGATCAATAAGGACTTTGCATGATTGTAATGTAAGGCTTAGATGGGGGTAGATAAATGAAGAAATTTAGGCTCTTTCCACACCTTACTTTCTTTTTGTTAATCATGCACTTTTAAACTGCAATTGAGCTTTAACTTGATATTTTAGTGCATCATTTCTTATCATTATTTTCATATTCTTCTATCCCACATCTTTGCTTCTTTCTTTTATAGGGTGCATTACATTTCAACTTACACTATAACATAACAAATGATTGCATTTTTTTTCTTTTTATACAAAATCAAGGTGCAAGGATTTGCAATGCTTATTGATTAGGCATAAAATATGGCTTAAAGATATGAATAGTTCTCTATTAGGCTCAAATGGGTGACTACAGATATAATAATAGTTAAGGCTCATTCAATCCAAATATGGCCTAAATAATTTCTTTTGATAAATACTATTCAGAATTTTTCCTCATGATGAGTGCTTAAAAAGTACTAAAATTACCATGATTTTATGTACTTTCATTGATTAAAAAGATTTATATTTATATGATTTTATCATATTTTTATATAAATTTGTCTTTTCGGAATCACGAGTATTTTTATTATTTTTCATGTATTTTTGCTTCAAACAAATAACCTAATGACTCGGATAAAAAAATACTGGAGACAATACATCACAAATATATTGAGAAAATAAATGAAAAAAAGTCAAAAGGATGAAAAAATTGGACAAAATGGGTCAAAAATATCAAAAGGGCAAAAATCTCGTGTAGCGTACCACAGCACTCCGAGCATCACCCGAACAAATGAAAAAGTCTATGCCATCCCCCAAAAAATGATGAAGTCTACACATGCAAACCTATGTGTGCCATTGGGCCCATCTTTGCCCAATCGCGCCTCATATGCTGAATTTGTGCGCCCTACTGCCTACCTCAGTGCTTACGTCAATTCCTATCCATTCTGCATCAATGATGATGTCATTGTCCGCATATTATGTGTTTTTTCCCAATTTTTATCATTTTTCTCCCACTTTTTTACCCTTCTTTTCACCTATAAATACCCCTATCTCTTCCATTACAAAACACACCTCAAAAACATCTTCTTATCTCTTTCTTTCTCTATATTTCTTAGTTTTTTTTAGCTTTTAGTTTTAATGTTCTTTTTTTAGAACTAATTATGTTTTTCTAAATTTCTAGCTTTTTTATTCAATAAATGAAAATGCAAATCCATTTGGAGGTTTTCTAGCAACAAAATTAGCATTAAAGTGCTGTAAGATTTTATAGTTATTTTTTATATTTTATTCTTATATATTATATTTAATTTTTTTGTGATTGAATTTAACATTGTTGGATGTTTGTAAACATGATATAATAATAACGCTGTTATGCTTACGAAATATTAAATAGGTAAAAATTTCTAAAATGAATTGATTTTGTTTTTATTCAAGAATTTATATTAAGAATGTTAGAGAGAAATATATTAATTTTCATTACAAACATAAATCTAAAAGTTAGATTTTAAGGTTTAGTTATCCAGTCTGATTTAGAGTAGTGCTCTTTTATTTATTGGTACAATCGCCGAGTAGTTAGAGTGAAGCTCTATTTCAAAAAAAATTATAAGAATAATTATCAGAAAATGTGTTGACAACATGTTTTTAGTAATGATTTTAAAACTTCAAAGTTAGTACTCAGATAATTAGATTCTTAGGTTTAATTGAGATACCCTGAATGAAGTTTAAATTGTCTAACCTCACCAAAGGTGGCATTTAAATGGTTCATTTTCAATCTCTTAGAAAAAAGGAATTAATTTAATTAACCAAATTAGTTATCAACCCCACCCATAAGGGTTAATTGATTTGTTCAATTAATAAAGAATATTGAACCCCACCAAAGGTGGTATTCATATAAAAAAAAGATAATCAATAAATATCAATTTATTCTTCAATAACCTAAATAATATGAGTGAACATAATTAACTTAGTTATTATATCCATAAATACTCCACTATTATAAAAGATTAACTTTTCATAAATGTTTATTGAATCCATATCTATGTTTATTTTTATGTTATTAGATTAGAAAACACACAAAACCCAAACTATCGTGACAAGATGTTTAAGATTTAATTTCATTTTTAAAAGTTTGAATAATAAATTAAAAACCACATATATTCCTTCCTTAGATCGACCTTGGTAGTATACTTATCATTTTCTATGAAATGACTTGTGAACTTGTGAGAGTTTTATAAATATAAAATTAAAGTATTGCTGGGATTGTCGATGCCGGTTTTGCTCATCATCTCATGGGATAATCAAATAGATTCTAAAATCTGGTAGATCTAATTGACTCGAATAACTTACCACAAGTTTTATCTCAATAAGCATACCAAAGTCAATCATGAATATATGTATAAATATTTTGAATCAATTCAATCAAAACTAGCATGAATATCACATGATTAATGTAAGTATCTTAACAAATCTATTACATTCCTTATCCTATTCATGACAATCAATTTTTATCATTGAGTTCATATGTTTCATATCAAGTATGCATGTATTTAGCTTCATATATGTATCAATTTCTACCCAAATCATGATTAAAAACATCCAAAGAATTAAAAACAATTCCTTAAAAAATTAAAATGCATAGTAAATACTAATGTAGAGAATTAAGCTCCCTCCCCTAAACTCAAACTACATATTGTCCCCAATGTGCATCTGTAAGTATGAAAAGATAAAACAAAAACTCATTTAATCTGTTTACTTTTGAGTTTACCCGAAAATCGTTTGAGTCTTTATATGTTCAATAATACTTCATGATTTGGTTCACATACATAGTGCTAAATTCTCTTCCAGTGCCATATTTTTTTCTTTTTGTACTTTTTGGAATTCTTATGTGCAATCCACCGTAACTTATCCAATTTATGTATTTTCAACATTTTTTTAAACTTTTTTATCAGATTCTCCCGCTTGCCTACTTGATTTTGGATGAGAGGGTAAAACCATGACGTCTAAACTTGATGGCCCTTCAATTGATGGTTCAAGCTTAGATCATATCTCAAAAATCTCCATAAACTAATTTGATACACACATGAGAGGCGTGTTCTACAAAAAGTTTATACAGTCCACAATATCAACCTGTGATTCCATACTTTCAAAGTTAAAACATGTTGAGTTATTTTCTGGTGAGTTTATGTCCTTGTTCACAGCATCATGTGTTGAAGTCTTAAGTAAGGGTAACTCAACAGATTCTTTTAATTTTTTCCCACCATGACTAACATTTATCTTAAAATATTCATTAGCACTATCAATGTCAAGGGGTTTAGAATCTTTAAAATTTTGAATGTCACTCGTTCATCTTGCACTCTTATTATAAGCTCACCTTTTTGTACATCAATGAGTGCTCTTCCGGTTGCTCACAATGGATGACCAATTATGATAGGAATGTCAAGGTCCTCATCCATGTCTAGCACAATGAAATCTATCAAAAAGATGACTTTGTTTACTTTTACTAGGACATCTTCTACCACACCTCAAGGTCTCTTAATTGATCTATCTATCATTTGTAATGTTACTGAAGTGGGTTTGGCTTTACTAACCCCTAATCTCTTGAAAATAAAAATGGCATAAAGTTAATGTTAGAACCCAAATCATATAATGCTTTCTCAAAATGGATGTTCTCGATTGTATAAGGAATGTCAAAACTACCTTGATCTTTCAATCTTTGGGGTATGTTTTTAGTAAGGATGGCACTACAACCTCTAGTCAAGGTTATAGTGGGTTTATAGGGGCTATTTTTCTTAGGTTGAATTATTTATTTTTCAGTTCTCTCTTAATCCACTAGTTCCTCTTCATCCTTGTTAGTTTCTTATTCCTCCTCATCTTTTTAGGACCCATGTTCCTCCTCTAGAGTTTAGCAATCCTCAAGTGTATAGTGTTGCAATGGTCCTTACCTACTCTTCTTGGTACAATTGTGTCACTTGGAAGGTTAACTTGAGGCGTTTAACTTATGGCATGGGTTCTCTAAATTCCAAATTGAAGCCTCTTGAGTGGACACTTTCATATTTACTAATTGGATGAAGTCGTGCATCATCCCTATTAAAGCATTTGTATTTTCCTTAGTAGTTGGCTTATAGGTTTATGATTGCTGGGGTTATTGAAAACAAGGTGGTGGAAATGATTGAAGATTCAATTGATTACCACTTTGATTATTGTTATTCCAAGAGAAATTTAGATGTTATCTCCATCCTTGGTTATATGTGTTTGAGTATGGATTGTGTTTTTGGTTTACATTACCCACATAGAATACTGATTCAAGATTATTTGGAAAATTATCAAAAAAATACGCTCTACCACAAAACACACACGATACCTTTGAATCTTGGACTTGGTTTATACTCACTGGTGAGTTTTGAGCCTTTAAAAGATTAAGCAAAGATCACACTTGAGCTGTGGCTATTGTGATATCATTTACCACATGCACTCTGGCTACTCTTCTTATGGCTTTAATTCTGTAAATTGTCCATTGATAATTATTGCTAACCATTTTCTCAAGTAAATCACAAGGTTGATTGTAAGATATTGTTACCAAAGCTCCATTAGAAAATGCATCAATAACAATTCTTGTTTGAGAATTTAGACCATTATAAAAAGTCTTCATTTGAATCCGAGAAGGAATGCCATGATGAGGACACTTCCCTAGCAATTCCTTGAATCTTTCCCATGCTTTATATAAAAATTCTCCTTTATATTGTTGGTACGAGGTAATGTCATTCCTAAGCTTCACATTCTTTTTTGGTGGGAAATACTTCATCAATAATTTCTTTGCCAAATAATTCCAAGTTGTAATGGAATTAGATGGAAAATAGTTTAACCAACCTTGAGCATGGTCTCAAAAAGAGTAAGGGAATAATCTAAGCCAAAATACCTTTTCGATCGCACCACTAAATTTGAATGAATCTACAACTTTAATAAACAATCTGAGATGTAGATAAGGATCCATTGTTGGTAATCCACTGAATTGTCCAACTGCTTGTAGCATTTGAAACATCACTAGCTTTATTTCAAACTGATTAGCTTGAATGTTTAGTCTTGTAATATTTGGATTCTACCCTTCTAACGTAGGTATTGCATATTTATTCATAGCTCTATCCCTATCATCCATTAAAAGTATCTAATTGTTCAAGTTTATCTCATTATTAGTTATTTCTAATGGATTAGCCATTTCTTCCTCTTGGGAAAGTTGTTTTCTTATTTACCTCAAAGTGCGCTCAATTTCGAGATCTAAATGTAAGATTTCTCCCCCACGAACTCTATTCATACAATAGACTCAATTATGTTTCTGTAGTACTAAATGAGATGTCTAAATAAAAATAAAAATAAATAACTAACTAAATAAATTAAAATTTAAAACAAATAAATAGAGAAAATAAATAAATAAATAAATAAATAAGTTAGTAAAAAATAAGTAAAGAAAAATAAATTAAATAAAAAATAAAAAAAATTAATTTATAATAATTATAGTCCCTGACAACGGCGTCAAAAACTTAATCGGCATGCATGAAGTATGTGCAATGAATATGCAAGTATACATATCACAACAATTAATATAATGATAAGAAAATATCATTTGTACGGAGATTATTTTATTAGAAACTAATTTTTATAATAAAAGAAATAAAAATCAATTTTTTATGTATTTTTATACTTAAAGAAGCAAAATTAAAATAACTAATAGCAAATAACAATAATTAATTAAATCATATTTAATAACTAAGAAGATATATGAGAAAATATCTAGAAATACTTAATCCCCCAATTTTCTAAACATGTGAATTACTAAAATCCCCCTAATATAATTATGAATTAATTACATGATGAATTGAATTTAACTTAGTATGTATTCCTCTCTCAAGTAAACTACATACCATATATTAATTAATTTAGTCACACTTTCATGTTAATTAAATTGCATACTACTCATCAAGTTCATCAATTATGGATCATATACATAAAAATAATACATTATTGCCTAGAAACGATGCATGTTATTTAAACAAGAAAACATTTAAATAATTCTCTCAAATTTATTTTATTACCTCTATAGATAAATTGTTAGCTAACCATCTAATAGCATAAAAATCAGATTAGATAATATAATTAAATTATAATTATAATTCTGAAAAAATATTATATCATCACATGGTGAAAATTGGGTTTAGAAGATCCCTAGATTAATAATTAACTAGACATAATTTTGTCCAAAAAGCTCATATTTTTAATAAAGAAAGACATAAAAATTGATAAAGAAAATAGTAGAAGAAGAAATACAACCAATCTCTTGAATTGTAGTACTAATCTCTTCTTGAATCTCCTCTAAAATTGTATCTCTTTTTGCATTTTTCTGTATTTTTCTCTCTTATTAGCTTTAAAAATTTATCAAAATTATGCTAATGATAGCTCCTTTGGGTTTATGAGGTGATTAGAGGCTTAAATATAGATCAGGTGGAATCTGAACCATTAGATCAACTTTAGATCAAGGCCTGAGATCAAAACAAACAAAATTAACTACGCTAGCCAATCAATGTGCGACAAGTGGCACACACAATTCATTAGGCGAATCAAAGCCCGACGCGTTGTAAGGGATACCATTCTGAGTCAATGCATGCTGAGTGAGTACTACTCGGCTTAATTTGATTTGAAAGTGCAGATGCATGGTGTGTTGGTGGATTGCAAAGAGCAATCGCGTGATGACAACTGGTAGTGATGTTTGACCACCTCCGAACTCGGATTGAATGTCGTGCTAACATGTGTCATGCACTGCATCACTCCTCATACGCTACGATCTACGATTCATTTTCCTTGCTTTTATGACATCTACGTGGCTTGCCCAGTCAGCTCTTCTTATATGACATGCCACGTTGAAGCTTTTGATTGGTCTTGCTTTAAAAATTCACAAAAAAACAATAAAAATCTCAAAAAAATTCAGAATTTATATTTTCACCTCTCTTTATTAAAACGAATTTATATCTTAATATTTTTAACACAAAAAATACAATTTATTGAATAAAATAAGCAAATATTAAGTAAAATAATGTATTAATGATTCTAATTTCATAGAATCATCACTTCTTTTTTTAGGTTTTATAGGGGCTCATGTTTTGATTATAGGAGATCCACCTCTAGGTGATGGCATATCTGGGTGCAAACTGAAGAAATCCATGACCTAACTCCCTCCAAAAGAGCTCTCAAAGAGGAAGGGTTGTCATAGACTTATAAGTATATCGAAAACCTAGTGCTCAATCGATGTGGGACTTCAACACTCCCCCTCACATCGATTTCCGACCGGGGATATGGAGCATCTCCCCTCACACCGGCGCAGGGTTCATCCCCTACAACCGGCCGGGTACCGACCGAGTCACCTGGCTTTGATACCATGAAGAAATCCATGACCTAACTCCCTCCAAAAGAGCTCTCAAAGAGGAAGGGTTGTCATAGACTTATAAGTGCATCGAAAACCTAGTGCTCAATCGATGTGGGACTTCAACACTCCCCCTCACATCGATTTATGACCGGGGATATGGAGCGCCTCCCACATACGCCGTAGCAGGGTTCATCCCACCTGGCCGGAGTGCGAAGTCACTGGCTTTGATACCATGAAGAAATCCATGACCTAACTTCCTCTTTGAGAGCTCTTTTGGAGGGAGTTAGGTCATGGATTTCTTCATGGTATCAAAGCCAGGTGACTCGATGCACCGGCCTTGTAGGGATGAACCCCGCTATGGCGAGGGGAGGCGCTCCATATCCCGATCGAAATCGATGTGAGGGGGAGTGTTGAAGTCCCACATCGATTGAGCACTAGGTTTTCGATGCACTTATAAGTCTATGACAACCCTTCCTCTTTGAGAGCTCTTTTGGAGGGAGTTAGGTCATGGATTTCTTCATGATATCAAAGCTAGGTGACTCGGTCGGTACCCGGCCGGTTGTAGGGGATGAACCCTACGCCGGTGTGAGGGGAGATGCTCCATATCCCCGGTCGGAAATCGATGTGAGGGGGAGTGTTGAAGTCCCACATCGATTGAGCACTAGGTTTTCGATATACTTATAAGTCTATGACAACCCTTCCTCTTTGAGAGCTCTTTTGGAGGGAGTTAGGTCATGGATTTCTTCATGGTATCAGAAACAAGCCTGAAAGAAACAAGCTTTAGTTTTCAGGTGTAGTACTGAAGTTGAGTACTGGTCTCTTACTAATGCCACTTCTTAAATTGTTTGCAAATTTCAGGCTTTGCTTATTGAACACCATGTTCCACCTCCACATACACCAACCATTTGGTGTAATAATTCAAGCAATGTTCAGTTAATTGTAGATCCTATTCTTCACTCACACATGAAGCATATGTAATTGGATTTTCACTTTTTTCATGAGAAGGTCCAAGGTAAGCAACTTGTGGTGCAGCACCTACCTTCTGTAGAACAGCCTGTCAATATGCATACAAAGGCTCTTTTAGTTGCTTCTTTTATTACATTATGCAGCAAACTAAGTGTCGTGATTATGCCACTTATAAGTTTGACTGGAGGTGTTAGGCTCAATACAGCTCAAGCTGATCAAGTGGTTATTGATCAAGTGGTTGTTGATCAAGACGTGATTGATAGTGTGGCTGCTAATTAAGTGGTTGATGTTGTTGTAAAGCTTCCTCAAGCCCACGCAAGTTACAGTAGACTTCTAAGTTAGTTACTTAGAAGTGTGTAGAAGATTAGTGATGTAATCCAGTTTGTATAGTTCTATGTGTATGTTAGTGGTTTGTTTTGTATAAATAGAAAAACCTAGTGAAAAGCAATGCACGCATTATTCATTTGAAGCAACTAATGAAATATTCGTTTCATCTTCTCTCTTTCTCTTCGATTTTCCTTGTTACTAAACACCATCATTTTCCTCTTTTAACTTGTCTAGCTAGAACCAATGTAAAATAACGTGATTAATATATATAATTTATAAAAAAAAGTAATTTCAGATAGATTTTTTATTATTTCAACGATAATAATTAATAAATATGGTTTTTAGTATTTTATATCAAAGAAATTTATAATATTATATATTTTAAATTTGAAATTTATAATATTTTTCGATTTTTTATAAAAATTAATTTTACCTAATTATATTGATGGTTTAACTTAACGATCAATAGAAGGACGTATGACTTTGGAAGTAAATGGATTATAGAAGACTGGCAGTCAAAGTAAACGCTGATAATGAAAACCTAACACTTTTTGGACGCCATTCCGATTTTTCCGGATACTATTTATACCATGTTCAATAATTATTAAAGGCAGGCATGTGTATGTTTATGCATAGAATTACATATATTAAATATAATTAATTATTTTTTATAAATAATAACTTACATATTATAATCACATAATATTAATAATAATTATTTTAATTAAAATAATTATTATTTAAAAAACATATTTCATTACCTATTAAAATGATTTTATTATAAAATTTATTTAAATTAATATTTAATATATTTTTACATTTTAAAATAATTTTTTTTAATTTAAGATGTAACAAAAATTTAAGATACTTAATTTTAAAATTAAAAATTTTGATAAATTAAGTAAATTTTTTTATTACAATTTAGATCTACACTTAGTATTAAATTTCTACGTAAATATATAATTTTTATTCCATACAATATACTCTCATTTTATAATTATGTAGTCATAATCTTGAATAATGTTTAATAAATATGGATAAATGTTCATATATGCTCGCTCTACCCCACTATCTAAAAAAATGACATAGAGGTTCATTGGGGTTGTTTGTTACTTTAAACAATAGCGTACCATTTAATGCATTTAATAAAAATTGTTAATTAAAAATAACATATTATTTTTTATACTTCTTATTAAAATTTTATTTCTTTATGTTAATTCTTAAAATATAATTAAATATAAATATTTAATAATAGTAAAAAAATAATAATTAATATGAAAATATTTGATAAAATTAACAATATTATTATTGTTATATCTTAGTTAAATAATATCATTTGTTGTTACTTGACATATTTTTATTAAATTATTAAATTTTTGAACTTTTTTTTGTGGTACGTCACCACTTAAATCATCTAATTTTGAGAGGAAATGAGACAAATTATAAACTATCTCTCCTTTGATGCTTGAACATATAACCTCTTTTGTTCACCATTTATAATCTAAGAAAATCAAACTATACCAAAAATATAATTTAAAAGATATGTTCTACCCTACACCCCAAAAATAAAAAAAAAGCTAAGGAATTACAAGTAATATTTTTAAGAATTGGATGACATAGGAATTAAGAGGACTTGAACATGCTATCTTCACCTTATCACAAGGTTTATTATGACATTGGCCAGTAGGCCATTGAAAGATCGGCTTAAAAGCTTAATTAATGTACAAGTCAGAAAGCCTTTCTTATTTTTATTTTTTAGAAGTAGAAGTGAGGTAGTTATGAATTAAAAATACTCATAAAATACACTGATTAGAAATATGTGTTAACATGAAGTTCTTTTACTTTTTTTTAAAAGTGCTTAAGTTATTTTTTTATTAAATAAATAAAATATTATACGAGCGAAATTCGAACTTAGATTTATGA
This sequence comes from Hippophae rhamnoides, assembly GCA_033030585.1. Lineage (NCBI taxonomy): Eukaryota > Viridiplantae > Streptophyta > Magnoliopsida > Rosales > Elaeagnaceae > Hippophae > Hippophae rhamnoides. Next base: position 33,330,611 of record CM065435.1, on the reverse strand, counting down.
TTATGGGAGTGAACAATCATACCACTTTGATCACAACCCAATCCATATGTTATTCTTATAAGTAATACCAACATTTTAGATTTATGATTATGGGAGTGAACAATCATACCACTTTGATCACAACCCAATCCATATGTTATTCTTTTAAGTAATACCAACATTTTTCATTACTCTTGTAACACCTAAAATTCTTACAAAACTTAAAAAACCAAAATAATCAATCTTTTTCTTTTTATATATAGCAGTTATTTATATTTCACTTTTAACCAAACTCTAAAATCCATATGCCTGAAACATACTAGCTGAATGAATTGACCTTTTAACCATATTATTAAGAACATTTAACACCACTTAAATTAAGTAAGTGTCTTTAGATTAAAAATATCTATTATTGAAAGTAGCAAGAACCCTAACTCACTTGAAAATTAATGGAGAGATGACAAAGATCTTGAAGTGATAGTTGATCAAATTTTGGGATATGACGAGTAGCTTTTTGTAGATAAGGTGGATGATGCTTGGATTTGACTGTTATTGAGTCGATTGTGTCCTCCTTAGTCACTTCTACAAATAATGACAATTTACAAAGTGTAACATCACCAAAGGCCATTCGTACCACAGTTTTTGGCATGGAACCTAAAGACTCATATATAGGAATAATTACACGAATATCAATTGTTCTTCCAATCCAAATAAGTAATTGCGACTTAGATAAAAGATAAAAATGCCAACCTATGGAATCTTTTTGTGAGCTATATATCAATTCTGTCAAGCAGGTGTCATAATGTCAATTGAGCCATTGACACAGTAGAAGTACAAAACAATATTCTCAATTGAATACACAATAAAAACAACTAGCAAATGCAATAATAAAAATACGTAGAATACATGCTAGTGACTGTGTGTCTCATAGGTTCTTGTCCAAACTAGCAAAATGCATACATGGAAAACAATACACAACTTGTTATACATACATACATACTAAAAAATTAAAAGGATTTCCAATCATTTTAAGACCTCATATGTGAAAACTTATTTGGTAAGTGTGCACTAAACAATAAACTAGTACACCTATAACAGAAATAAACTACTATTGCCTCTATCATTTGGGACTTATGCCTTAACTGCCTATTTTTATCTTTCTTACTGCCTCTACAACAACCTGTTTTGACACACGAACTTGACTCACCTATAAAGCCAACTCCATCTAATGTGGTGTAATCATAAATCATAGATCAATAATAAAGTGATATGCATAATCAATAGAAGCACCCTTAAACATAAACACCTAATAAATAACCAAAGACACACAGTCCACCACAAACCACCAAGGGGCACACATTTCAAGATGTGAGAACTTATAATTTAACACTACCCATTCATACAAAGTTCTCAAATATAAAAGAATTGTATGAAGCCAACTACCAAATGAAACACAACTTATCTCACATAAACCGCTTGCAAACACAACCTCGAGTACTCACCACTCAAAAGCACAATTTTTCTCACACAATACCAAACAACGCACAAGGTATTAGTAATCCAAAAATTGAAAGAACAAGTTGTCAATTTGACAAAGCTCCACTACATTTTTTTATACCAAATAAGAAGAAATTAGGGGTATATATAGAACTCAAAATTTCCACCTAGCCAACCACTTTGTCAACCACCTCACTAAGGGTGGTCGTGAGTTTGGTGGCTGAGGTGCTAAAAAGTCACATTTTTTCATTCCAAAACTTCCTGGGTACTTTTCATAAATACCTATACCCAAAATGAACCAAAAAACAAGTGACAATGTCAATAAACAAGCGTGCACTCCACTTAGCATACACATATCAAAACCAATCTCATAGTTTATGTAAACATGCTTGCATATAAAAGTGTACCTATCTATATGCATATGTATTATTGATCTGTAATAACCAACCTTACACAAAGGAAGACATATACACTAAGTAAAATAAAAAAACATCGTGTTTTGTTCATGTGAAGCCAATACATAAATACGAGTATGACGGGACTTACACACCCTATAAGTACTTTTGGGTTGGACAGTTTTATAGGTAAATATTTTGAGTAGTGCTAGGGAATCCTTGGTATAAACATAATATGAGTAATTCATGAATATTTTAACATGGGTCGGATGTATCTGGGATAGAATTCAAATTTTTTGATTCTTATACTAGAAACCCACATGCAAACACTATTGATCAAAATAGGCCAATTATCGTAGGGAACTTTATGTTCAAGCTTATAAGAAAGATTGTCGCTAGTCGTTTGGGAGAATTTATTTCCACATTTTTTTCCCATAATAAATTTTCCTCATTCTAGGCAAAAAACATTAGTGACTGTATACCGGGTGCTTTAGAGTGCTTTAATGTGATACAACTCCCTAATCATAGGGTAATGGTTCCATCAAAATTGATATTTGTAAAGATTTTTATACCATGCAATGATATTTTATTTTAAAAGCAATATAGTGCTTTGTCTTTGACAACATCTTTATTGGTTGGATCCAAGACCTTTCTTCCTCCCCAAGAATTTTGATCCTAGTTAATGATTTTCCTAGGGGTTACTTTTCTTACTCTAGAGATGTCTAACAAGGGAACCATTTCTCTCCACTTTTTTTTTTTTTGTATTTTGAAGAATTTTTTAGTAGGTACATTGGATCATTAGTCGGTAATAGGCATTTTTTCTCAATTTCTTCACCTAGTGGAAATGTTGCACCTATTATATGGACATCTTTCAGGATAGACGGTTAATTTACATAATTCTATTTGTTTAATTGTGGTACCTCGGGCCAACGTTTTGTCACTTTGAGAAATAACTTGGATGTGTATAGTGGGCTCATTTATGTCATGCTTGGTATCAATCCTTTTTACGGGCGCCTCGAGAAAGTGTTGGTTCCAATGATTGGTTGATAAAATTCATGCAAGGATCAAAGTGTGGAAAGGGCTCACTCTTTCTTTGGCATGGCATTGATGTTTAATTTCCTTGGCCATCCATAGTATGTTCCTCCATTCCTTTCAGATTTATAAATGACCAAAACTAGTCTAGGATGATCTAACAAGTTCCATATGTAATTTCTTCTCGTCAAAAAAGACAAATAAACTTAAATTGGTCCAGGTTTCTTGGCAAAATTGTTGTAACTTACTAGTGGAAGGATGCCTCAGATTGTAGGACCTTCGTCTTTTAAATGAAGCTATGTGATGAGTGCTTAAAAGTGATACATATAACGTAATTTTATTCACTTTAAATGTTAAAATAGATTTATGTTTGCATATTGCTTTTCATTTTTTAGCAAATCCATCTTTTGAAAATCATGGGCATGGTTTATTGTTTTTCAAGTATTTTTAGCATAAAAATTATTCAACTAATTAACATATGTAAGCCTTACATAAGTTCCAAACAAATGTAAGTGAATAGAATACAAAAGACTTCTAGAAGCGTAGCAACATGCATGCTGCATTGAAGGTTTTTGTGTGCAGTGGCATGGGTAATCGAATCGAGACTTTAGACGTGTTACAAGATGGATCATACCGTAGCGTGACCTTCTAATCCAAATTTTCTCCTTTTTGCAGTGTCATCTTGCATATATATAAGACCTCTCACTCTCATTACAAACATCCTTTACCATCCCATCATCTCTTTCCTTGGTTGATTTCTTAGTTTCCTCTTAAGTTTTTCTTTTCTTAGTTTAAAAGTTATTCTCTCAACTTTGGGAGTTGAACATAGTTTAGTTTATGCAATAGTTTTCTTTTAATTCAATAAAATAGAGTTGAAAAATTTGTTTGGAGGTTTTCAAGATTACAAAAATTTATGTACAAAAAATAATATGCTTGAACTATAATTTAGATTTATTCTTTTATTTTCAAATTAATTTTAATTTTTAATTTATTGATTATTTATTAAATTAAGTATGTTTGGCTGAAAATTGTATAAGATATTAGTAGTGTTGCTATACTTGTAAAATATTAAAGTAGGTAAATATTTTTATAAAATGAATTAAGTTTTATTTTATCATCAATATTTAAATGAAGTTTGTTAAAGAAAAATATATCAACGAAGTGTTCTTCGTTATAAAAATTGGAGTTAGATTTAGGATTTAATTAATTGGATCTAATTTAGAGTAATACTCTTGAATATTTAGATATAATTATATATATCTTATTTAGAGTCATGGCCTATTTTTAAGATTTTATAAGATTTATAATTGGAAAATATATTGACGACACATTTTTTGTAGTAGATTTAAAATGTTAAAGTTAGCTTTTAGATACTTAAATCGTTAACCTAACTTTGACACTTTCATCAGAGTTTAAATTGTTAGACTTGACCAAAGGTGACAATTAAATGATTTATTAATCTCTTAAAAATGAAGTATAATTTAATTAAAATTAACTGATATACCCGACCCAAGGCATTAAGTGATTTTAATTAATACAAATAGTAAACCTAATTAATCTTCTTTTGTATATATAAGAAGAAATCACTAATCTTAACTCATATTTAATAACCTAATTAATATTGAGTAAACATGATTAGCTAACTAATCAATATATGAGTTTTCCTTTGAGTGTTAAGTATTATTCTCCTTATGTTTGTTGAGTCTATCTTCATTTTATTTTATTATCTTAGATATTTCAAAATCTAAACTTTGTGACGAAATATTTGGATTTAATTTCCAATTTTAAGAGTTTGTCGAATTACTTAAAAACCAAGAAGTTCCTCTTATGACCGATCTTGAAAGTATACTTATTATTAGTTACAAAGTGGTGCATGCACTTGTAAGCTATTTTATAAATACAAAACTCAAGTATCAAGTTTTTAGTGCTATTGTTGGGAGGACAAGCGTTTTTAAAATTTTATCATTAAAATTTTAAAAATGTTTTGAGTGGTAGATATTTATGATGTGTAGAAGTATTAGGATAGAAAAGATTAGTTAAGGAATCATATGCTACTATAAAATTAATTCTTTGAGAAATTTATGCAAATGTTCCTAATGTTATTGATAATATGGTTGTAGTATAGGGTGTACAAGTCTCATTTAGGCCAGCTAATATTAATGCTCACTAGTTGTTAATGAATATTGGCTAGGGTGATTATTAGGCTTACTTGAAAAATGTCGATTATGCTATAATATATAAATTTTAGCAATAGAAAGGGAGGAGTAGGGTTATGTCGGTGTCAACTCTAAGGACATTAAAGCCAAGTATTTGGATAAGGTAGTTTACATATGGAAATAATTTGTTTGTTTAAGACTAATTCCCATCAAACATTATTGCTTTGTAAATAGAGAACGTGCATTATCACTATTTGCTATAACATCTAAAATTTCTATAGATGTAGGAAATATAATTCATCATAAGATCAAGTGATTGCTAATAACCATCAATTAAGTTACTTTGTCCCCCCAGGTTATTACTACTTTATGTAAAAAAGTATGGGGTTTTCACTCAAATGGTGAAGTTATAATTCAACTTCGAGAATTATTATGTACGACATATTATGATGAACTCACTTGTTGTACAAGCATTGCCTAAAGTGGTAGAAGGGATACTTCTTGATCTAGGATGACTATGAAAGATGAAATTTATCATTTATGTGAAAGAATGACCTACATGGAAGAATATCAACAAGCTTACAATGCCCAACAACCTGTATTGTTATTATGATGATTCATAACCATTTAATACATGAAATGAACTAGTAAAAACTTTAATAACTTGGGGTAGATTCAAGCCATTTAGTAGTATCCGAGTATCAACATTATGATTTTACCTTTAAACCACCATAAGGATCATAACAATATTATGAAGAACAAGGACCAAATGATGTGGAGGGCTGAGCTCTAAATTTGTTTCGAAACTTTATGAGTATTTATTTTATGTATTTTGTTTTATTTTATCTTGTGAACATTAGTTTAATTATTTTTGGATATTATGTTTGTTTTTGTTTAATGTTATTTATTTTATTTGTTTCCTATCTAATGCACAATATTTATTATATTTAGAACTATTAAATTGATAATTGTTTATTCAGATGTGTAAGAAATACACATTATTCTATCTGTATGATTAAAATGTTTGGAATAATGGATGCACCTGCATTTTCACATCAAAACTTGAGCACATTCTGCAAATGGATAACTTTTCTCCTCTTTCCTCTTTATTTTTAATTTGTAATTATTACATTGATGGAAATGTAAGTTCTAGGTTAGGGGTGAGAAAAGTTTTATCTTCATAAATTTGAGCAATTTTAAATTTTTTATTAAACATTGTTTACAATTTATTTATTTTTGTTTGTTTATATTGGTTTAGGAATTTTAGGTTTAATTTTAATTTTTTTTCTTGTAAAATTATCATGTCTTTTAATTACTTTTAAGTAAATGGTTAAGTTTTAATACTATTAGATTATTTTCTTGAACATATCATGGAGTAATGTAATAATTAGTTATTTTTTTCATAGTTTACATTTCATGATAAAATGTTGAAATTATAATAAACTCGAGATTGATGTTTAGTAATCAAATAGGGGAGACTACTTTGTTAGAATATTTTCAGCATTTATATTTTTATTATGACTCATAATATTTTTCTACTCTTTTAAGCATTCTTCTTATCAATTCAAGAGAATCTTTATAGGTTTTGCATTGAATGTAAGGATTTTTACATCTGATAAAGTGTCATATATTTATTTTTATTGCTTAAATTGAATAAATTTAGATTAAATTGAAAGTATATACCCTTCTTCATTCAAGCATGACTTTCAAAAAGAGACATATATTAGGTTACCTAAGCCAATACAAAAGAAAATCCAAAAATTAACCACTCATCATATCATACGAAAATATGTACAAAATGTACATGGGTCCTCTTTATGAAAAACAAATTCTAAATCAAAGAGAGGGAAATAAAAATAAGAAAAAAATAAGGGAGAAAAATGAAGAATGTAAACTAAATACTATGACCTAGAAAATCCTTCACAGTTGTGAGAAATGGCTAAATATAAAAGAATAAGTGGAAATAGATCCTAAAGAAATCATTACATTTTGTTTATCTCTCTAAGGTATATTACCTAAAAACTTTATTTGATGATTTTGATTGATGCTTGAGAAAAGTATTAGATTTCTTTATAAAGTTTTTCATTTAACTCCTTTCATGAGATCAATATTATGTACTACATTGAGTCTTTTCTTCTTGGAACATATGTGATGAGTGCTCAAAAAGCACTAAAAGTACCATGATTTTATGCACATTAATTGATTAAAAATTTATATATTTATATGTTTTATCATATATTTATATAAATTTGTCTTTTTAGGAATCACGGGTATTTTTATTGTTTTTCAGGTATTTTCGCTTAAAAACGTCACTTAAAGACTCAAAAAGGAATACTAGAAGCAATACATCACAAATATATTAATAAATAAATGGGGAAAGGTCAACAAATATGGAAAAATTGGACAAAATGGGTCGAAAAGGTCAAAAATATCAAAAAGGAGAAAATCGCGCCCAGAGAAGGCCATCCTGCGCGCGCCGACGCCATTTCGCCCCATTTTTCACGTGCAGCCGCCCCCATGACGTCATGCTGACGTCATCAATGACCTCACCATGTGAACTACGCGTTTTCACCATTTTTTAACATTTTTTCACCCACTTTTTCTCTCCATTCTCAACTATAAATACCTCCATTCTCTTCACTTCATAGCACACCTCAAAACACACTTCTCTCTTCTTTATTTCTCTCCATTTCTTAGTTTTTAGTTTTTTTAGTTTTTCTTATGTTTTAGCTAGTTTCTCTTAGTTTTAGAGTTCTTCCCTTTTTGGGAAGAACTAGTTATGTTTTTGTAATTTATTAGCTTTTTGATTCAATAAATGGGAGTGCAAATTCCGTTTGGAGGTTTTCTAGCAACGGGAATGGCATCCAACTAGTGTAAGGATTTTATTTTCTTTGCAGTTATTTTTTATGCTTTATTCTTACATGTTATATTTAATTTTTCTGTGATTAAATTTAACTATGCTAGCTGTTTGTAAAAATGATATAATAATAACGTTGTTATGCTTGCGAAATATTAAATAGGTAAAAATCTCTAAAATGATTTGATTTTATTTTTATTCAAGATTTTATATTAAGAATGTTAGAGAGAAATATATTATTTTTCATTACAAACTTAAATCTGAAAATTAGATTTTAAGGTTTAGTTATCCGTCTGATTTAGAGTAGTGCTCTTTTATTTGTTGGTACAATCGCCCGGTAGTTAGAGTGAAGCTCTATTTCAAAATTTTTTATAAGAATTATTATCTGAAAATGTATTGACAACATGTTTTCAGTAGTGGTTTTAAAACTTGAAAGTTAATACTCGGATAAGTAAATTCTTAGGTTTAATTTGGAAACCTTGAATAAAGTTTAAACTGTCTAACCCCACCAAAGGTGGCATTTAAATGGTTCATTTTCAATCTCTTAGAAAAAGGAATTAATTTAATTAACCAAATTAGTTATCAACCCCACTTATAGGTGTTAATTGATTTGTTTAGTTAAGAAAGAATATCTAACCCCACCAAAGGTGGTATTCATACAAAAAAGGGAGAATCAATAAATATCAATTCATAACTTTAATAACCTAAATAATACGAGCAAGCATAATTAACTTAGTTATTATATCCATAAATACTCCACTATTTATAAAAGATAAAATTTGCATGAATGTTTATTGAATCTATGTTTAATTTTTTGTAATTAGATTAAAAACACAAAAACCCCAAAATATCGTGACAGGATGTTTAGGATTTAATTTCGTTTTTAAAAGTTTGAATAATAAATTAAAAACCACATACATTCCTTCCTTAGATCGACCTTGGGAGTATACTTATCATTTTCTACGAAATGATTCGTGCACTTGCGAGAGTTTTATAAATATAAAACCAAAGTATTGGCAGGATCGGCGATGCCGGTTTTCGTTCATCAAGTTTTTGGCGCCGTTGCCGGGGATGACTCCGTTGCGGGGATGGCATCAAAGTTTTTGGCAATCCCGATTCTGCTCATCAATATGCGAACCTATTAGTTTATTTCTTTGCATAAACTCTATTCATATATAACTTTGAGTGAGTGCTTGAATCTATAGAATCAGTGTTATTGAGAGTATGACTTGTGAGTTTAGAGTTGAAGCGAGAGAGTTTGGATTCCAAACACTGAAATTGGGAAAATTAATATTGATATATATATATGTGTGTGTGTGTGTGTGTGTGTGATTTTCAACTAATTGTTACAATAATTTATGAATGTTTAGGACTTTGAATTTTAATTGTGAACCTAAAAGAGATTAAAATAATGAGAAATTTTCCTTTTATATTTTGTCATCTCTTTCATCTTTACTTTGTTTAAAATTATAGTATGTTATTTGTTTATTTTTGTTATTGTTTATAAATTTTTGCATTTTAGTGTGATGTTTGTGGGTATCATCTTTCAAAGCCCATATGATACTTAAACTCGTCCATTAGGGAAACCAAGGGTTTTAAAAGCTTATTTCACATGCTAAATGTAACTTTGTTAATCTACGAAAATAATTTAGGATAATTTAATTTCATTTTAGATCTTTTAGTCTTTCATTTTCCTTGCTTTAGACTAGCAAGATGCTGGTTAAAGGTTTGATGATTGCTTAAATCACTAAATACAATGTGATTTTATGCACTTTAAATTTCAAAATAGATTTATATTTTCATAGTTTTATCATCTTTTTAGTAAATCTATCTTCTTGAAATCATGGGTATGTTTTTTTATTTTTCAGATACTTTTAGCTTTAAAAAGATTCAACTGATCAAAACTTGTAAAGTGATACCAATAAGCACTCCATTGCAACCTTGAAACATGAAAGATTAACATATGTAAGCTTTACATGTGTTCCAAACCAATGTAAGGGGGTGAATACAAAAAAGGTTTCTAGAAATGCAGCAACATGCATACCGAGGTATAGGTTTTTGTGTGCCATGGTATGGGACAATTAGATTGAGATTTTAAATGTGTTACATGCCGACTCATGCTACAGTTCAAAGAAATTCATACTGCACGTGAAACCCTTTGATACACATTTTCCTCCTTTTTGAAATGTTTTCTTGCCTATATAAAGGACCCCTCACCCTATCATTATAATAATCCCTTACCATCCAACCAACTTTTTCTTTAGTTGATTTCTTATTTTTCTCTTTCCTTTTCTTAGTTTAAAAGTTTTTCTCTCAACTTTGAGAGTTAAACATAGCTTAATTTATGTAGACATTTTCTTTTAATTCATTAAACAGTGTTGGAAAATCTATTATAAAACTTTTCATAAAATAGAAATAACACTAAATTTCTGCACTAAGAAGAATAAGTTTGAGGCATAATTTAAATATATCCATTTTGTTTAGATTAATTTTATGTGTTATTCTAAATTCTATGTGTAATTTATTGATTATTTATTAAATTAGTCATGTTTGTCTAACAATACTATGGGATATTAGTAATGTTGTTATGCTTATGAAATACTAAAATAGGTAAACATTTTTATATAAGCTTTATTTCTTCATCAAGCTTTGAATGAAGTTTTTTTAAAGAAAAATATATTAACGAAGTATTTTTCATAATAAATATGAGAGTTAGATTTATGATTTAATTACATGGATCTAATTCAGAGTAATACTATTGGATATTACATGTAATTATCTAAATCTTATTTAGAGTCATGCTTTATTTCAAAGATTTTTATAAGATTTATTATTCAAAAATATATTGATGACATATTGAAAGGTTTTCTTTTTAGTTACAAACATCTAATTAATTAGTTAGATGTGGTGAATAGATAATCAGCGAAATAATGACAAGTTAAATTTTTTGTAGACGACCAGGCATGCAACCACATATAAATAAAATAATGCAAAAATATGAAGATGACACAAGAGATTTTAGGTGGAAACAATTACATGGATAGGTCTTATACTATCTACTAAGATAAAGCCCTTAATTAATCTAGTTACAAGCCGTTGCTTTCATCATAAGCTTTATAAGAAAGGTGTTTGGATTCAAACCAATGTTCCAACAACTTAAGTAACACAAGTGATTGAACTTGTTCTACCAATTCCTCAAAAGTTAGCATAATAACACAATTACAAATGTATGTCATATAGCATATTCAATAATAAATAACTCAAACTAGATGATTTAATAAGCATATCAAATAAATTGAAATCAACTAGAAACCCTAGAACAATCAGTTTAAAGCACAATATCATAAATATTTTAGGCTTCGTAATCCATAAAAAATAACCATGAATGTTTGATAAATTAATTTAATGAAAAAGCCTACTTGAATATTTTTTACAAACCAAGAGAGAGAGAGAGAGAATACGATGAATAGAATAATTTTTTTATGTGGTTGATTAAATTTTTATGCTTAGGTTTGAATATATATAATAATTTGAAGCACTAGGTTAAGGTAAAATTACTATATTATTCATAAAATAGTTAAAAAAAGTTTTAAAGAAAAATAAAAATTCAGTAAAAAGCCCAATCATTTAGGGTAAAAATAGGTTTTAGAATCAAAGCCCTCGCTGGTTAATCGATCTAACATATGCTTGATATTTTGAGTACATAGTTCGATCAATCAAGTCAATTCTTGATCGATCTAGTGTAATAAGTAATTAACTCGAAACTTTTTTAATTAAGTAGATCAATTCTCGATCGATCTATATAGCTCAGTCAATCTAAATATGTCTTGATTGATTGAGTAGCCTAATCTAAAAAATTTCCTATTTGTCTAATATGAAATCTAACGTGAATAAGAATAGAGATATACCTGAATTTTGATCTTTGGAGCTCGATAGTTCTTTTGCTTGAAAATATTATTCGAGGACACATCTAGACACTACAATTATATTTGTATGTTTTCTTCACAAATATCGCCAACACTCACATTAACCTTACAATCTCTCCCTTTGACATATTCGTGCCACAAAACGTATCTCTCACTACATAATGTTCATAGGAAAAATAAATTTATACATAATGGTAGTATCCCATGATCTGGTTAAACCATTTTCACTTGAATCTTGAAAGCTCATGATTATACTAAAAGTCAAAAACATAAATACCCAAACAAATTTTCCTAAAAGACTCATTGTTCATTAGTTCAATGAATATAACATTATAAAAAGTGAATAATATTCATGAGTGTAAGTAATCATTAGATGTAATTTAAAAACATATCTCCCTCTATGTGTAATATTCAAAAAACAAATTCCCAAGCTTATTCTCCCCCTAAATTTAATATTCTACATTTTATCCTCTCTTTTTGTCAAACTAATAAAAAATATAAAATTGAAGCATAAGACCATTATGAGGAAGAAGAAGATGTATGCTATGAATGAACTCCCCCAAAATAAAGTAAAAAGAACAAAGATTTATAAAATATGATAAATATAATTTTTTTGTTAATAGGGATAATAGATTAAGCTAGGCATGACCATAAAATTAAACATATGTAAACTAAACATACAAACATATTAACACATATAGTGATTTAAGAATAGTCACCTAAAGTGAAATAAAGTAAAAAGGACAAAAATTGATTTGTGCAAGTATCCATTAACAACATAAACATATGTAAACTAGACACACAAACATAATAACACATATAGAGACTTAACAAAAATCACCTAAAGTGATATAAATATTGAATTACAATAGTGTGTCAATTAGTCCATTTATGATTAGTTATAAAATATTTAAAGAAAAGAGAAGATCAACACTATGCAGTCTGCAACTATACGGGCCGTGCAAGTAAAATAATGTACCTATTACGAATACTATTTGGATAATATAAAATTATATAAACTAAAAAATAAAAAACAACTAATTTTAAATCACAAGACTCTATAACTATGAAGATATATGACAGAATGATATAGGAATCTTTAATCCCTCAATTTCCTAAATTCTAAATCACTAAAATCCCATATAATATAATCATTAATCAATTATATGATTAATTGAATCTAACCTAGCATGCAATTTCTCTTAAGTGGACAACACATTATATATTAATTAACCTAATTACACTTTCATGTCAATTAGATTGCATACTAATCATTAAGTTTATCAATAATATGTCACACACATAAGAATCATGCATCTCTATAGAAACTACGCATGTCATTTACTCAAGATAAATAATTAAATAATTCTCTCAAATCTATTAGTTGTTGTTATAGATCAATTTGTGGCCAAACAATTAATAGCATAAAAACTAGATTAAATAATATAATTGAATTGAAATAAAAATTGAGGTAAAATATTAGATTATCACATGTAGAAAATTACGTTTGTAAGACCCCTAGATTCATAAATTAGCTAGAAACAATTATTTTCTTAAAGCTCATATTTTTCCTAAAAAAAAGATAATAAAATTGAAAAAGAAAGGAGAAGGAAAAGAGATACACTTAATCTCTTGATTTGAAGGACTAATCTCCTCTTGAAACCTTTTTCTTCTTGGAAGCGCTAGGGTTTTGATTCTTAATTTCATGTTATTTATGACCACCCTATGGTACTTTAAATAGGCTTAAATTAATCCTCATTAGATTAGGATTCATATTACTTTGATCCAAGGGTTGAGATAGAAAATTGGAGTTCAATTCAAAGCTTCAGCACTAAAATTCTTGCTACTCGATCAATTGAGTTTATTCTTGATCGATCAAGTGGTAAATAATTGATCGATCTATTCCTTTGTCAATTGATTGAGTGACGAACCCTCAATTATCTACAGGTGTCTAGATAGATATATTCCCTTATCAATCCAATATTTGTCCTAATTTGTTTCTTATTTCTAATTCGTATAATATCTTTTCACCTATATTGCTATATAAAACAAAAATTAAGCTTATTTATGGTACTTAAGAAAAAACAAGACAAATAAGTGGTTTGAAGTCGTAAATAACTCTTCCTTTGTAGCGTTATCACACCCCTAAAGTTAACTCTTTGCCCTCAACCAAAGCCAAGTCTAACTAGCTAAAATGATATGGCCAGCACATTAATAAATATATATATCAATTAATACACTCATGTTTAACAAAAATATCCCCTTCAAAATTTGTACAATTTTATGACAAGGATGTTCACATATATATCAATCAATGCTCCATTAATACAAGAATATGAAAGGATTTTGAAGAATTGATTCATGTGTATGTGCTACATATGATGTCATATCCAATGCATTCATGAAATCAACTTATATGAGCATGCTAATCAACTAAGTCTTAGAACAAGTTTCATAGGTCTATTCTTCACACCCCTCTCCACTAATGTAAATATGCACTTAGCTAAAGATCAATAGGGCTTTACATGCTTGTAGTGTAAGGCTTAGGTGAGGGTAGATAAATGGATATATTTAGGATTTTTCCACACCTTAGCTCTCTTTTTATTCATCATGCAATATTTAACTTCAATTGAGCTTTCATTTGATATTTTATACACCTTATCTTACCATTATTTTCATTCTTTTATTTCACTCTCTTTTTTTCTCCTATTTTGTTTTGCCTCACAATACCACCAAACTTATTTCAATTTGATTCTTTTTGTGTAATGGGGTAAATTTTTTTTTTTTATAGATGTGAAGAAGTAGGGTGTATTACATTTCATCTCACTCTATAGCATAGCACATGATTGCTTTTTTTATATAAGAAAAAGGTGTAAGGATAAAGGTAATTATTATTGTTTAGGCTAAAAATGTGGCTTAAAGATATGAATGGTTCTCATTACGGCTCAAAAGGAGGATTAAGGATATAAACAATGATTAGCTTAAAAGGCTCAATCGATCCAACAAAGGCCTAAATCATTTCTTAAGCCTACTACTATTTAGGATTTCACCTTGAGAGATGATCAAATGCATTCTAAAAAATTGTAGACCTTATCAATTATCATAAATCATCCCATATTTTCTCCTAGTATGAACACTAAAATCAATCATGAACATGTGTATAAAAATTTGAATCAATTCAATTAAAACTAGCAAACATATCACATGATTAATCTAAGTATCTTAACGAGTATGTTATGTTCCTTATTCTAGTCATGGCAACTGATGAGCAGAATCGGGATTGCCAAAAACTTTGATGCCATCCCCGCAACGGAGTCATCCCCGGCAACGGCGCCAAAAACTTGATGAACGAAAACCGGCATCGCCGATTCTGCCAATACTTTGGTTTTATATTTATAAAACTCTCGCAAGTGCACGAATCATTTCGTAGAAAATGATAAGTATACTCCCAAGGTCGATCTAAGGAAGGAATGTATGTGGTTTTTAATTTATTATTCAAACTTTTAAAAACGAAATTAAATCCTAAACATCCTGTCACGATATTTTGGGGTTTTTGTGTTTTTAATCTAATTACAGAAAATTAAACATAGATTCAATAAACATTCATGCAAATTTTATCTTTTATAAATAGTGGAGTATTTATGGATATAATAACTAAGTTAATTATGCTTGCTCGTATTATTTAGGTTATTAAAGTTATGAATTGATATTTATTGATTCTCCCTTTTTTGTATGAATACCACCTTTGGTGGGGTTAGATATTCTTTCTTAACTAAACAAATCAATTAACACCTATAAGTGGGGTTGATAACTAATTTGGTTAATTAAATTAATTCCTTTTTCTAAGAGATTTAAAATGAACCATTTAAATGCCACCTTTGGTGGGGTTAGACAGTTTAAACTTTATTCAAGGTGTCCAAATTAAACCTAATAATTTAGTTATCCGAGTACTAACTTTCAAGTTTTAAAACTACTACTGAAAACATGTTGTCAATACATTTTCAGATAATAATTCTTATAAAAACTTTTGAAATAGAGCTTCACTCTAACTACCAGGCGATTGTACCAACAAATAAAAGAGCACTACTCTAAATCAGACCGGATAACTAAACCTTAAAATCTAATTTTCAGATTTAAGTTTGTAATGAAAAATAATATATTTCTCTCTAACATTCTTAATATAAAATCTTGAATAAAAATAAAATCAATTCATTTTAGAGATTTTTACCTATTTAATATTTCATAAGCATAACAACGTTATTATTATATCATGTTTACAAACAGCTAGCACAGTTAAATTTAATCACAGACAAATTAAATATAACATGTAAGAATAAAGCATAAAAAATAACTGCAAAGAAAATAAAATCCTTACAGTACTTCGATGCCATTCCCATTGCTAGAAAACCTCCAAACGGAATTTGCACTCCCATTTATTGAATCAAAAAGCTAATAAATTACAAAAACATAACTAGTTATTTCCAAAGAGGGAAGAACTCTAAAACTAAGCAAAACTAGCTAAAACATAAGAAAAACTAAAAAAAAATTAAAAACTAAGAAATGGAGAGAAAGAAAGAAGAGAGAAGTGTGTTTTGAGGTGTGTTTTGAAGTGAAGGGAAGGGGGGTATTTATAGGTGAGGATGGAGAGAAAAAATGAGTAAAAAAATGTTAAAAAATGTAAAAACGCATAATGGACATGGTGAGGTCATTGATGACGTCATGGGGGCGGCTGCACGTGAAAAATGGGGCGAAATGGCGTCGGTAGCCTTGTTGTGCGCGGATGAAACGATCAGCGTGCGACTCTGTAGCGTATGAAACGATACCGGTAGCGCTTTTCTCCTTTTTGACATTTTTGACCTTTTTTGACCCATTTTGTCCAATTGTTTCCATATTTGTTGACCTTTCCCCATTTATTTAGTAATATAATTCTGATGTATTGCTTCCAGTATTCCTCTTTGAGTATTTAAGTTACGTTTTTAAGCGAAAATACCTGAAAAACAATAAAAATACCCGTGATTCCGAAAAAGACAAATTTATATAAATATATGATAAAAAATATAAATATATATATATATATATTTAATCAATTAATGAGCATAAAATCATGGTAATTTTAGTGCTTTTTGAGCACTCATCACAACCCCCAACTAGCTTTTTGCTAGTCCCTTAGCAAGAGAAGCGATAAAAACGAAAAATTAAACTATCCTAAATCACTTCCGTGGATTGACACGGTTGCATTTAGCCTATGCAACAAGCCTTTAAACCCCTAGGTTTCCCTAGTGGACGAGTTTGAGTCTCGTGAGGGTTTTCAGTAATAATACCCACAAACATTGAACTAAATGTAAAAATCAAAAGAAAAAATAAAAACAAACAAATTAAAAATTAAATTTACAACAAAATCACAAATTAACAACATATCACAAAAATGTGTCATACTTTTTAATCTCCTTTAAGATCATAATTAAAATCTCAAGCATAAGTTATTTTAATCTCTTTAAACAATCATGATTTATTATAATAATTAGTCGAAAATCATTTTCATATTTCATGTCAAAAATGTATCAATTTAATTTCACCCAATTTCAGTGTCATGAATCAGAATTCGCTTTGACTCTATTCCTCACAAGTCAATACTCTCGAAACACTGAATCCTATGGGTTCAAACACTCATACTATTTTATATGCGAAAGAGTTGATGTATAGAAATGAACTAATATGTTCGCATATGTATAAAGAATAAAGGCTCAAAGTGTTATTTTAACATTGATCTCATGAAAGGAATCAAATGTATAAATTATAAAGATATCATATATAAAAATTATTTTCAAGCATAAATCAAACTCATTAAGAAAGAATTTCAAGATATATGCCTTTTACAAATGAAGAGAGTGCAATGACTTTTTAGGGAATTATTTCCTATATCTTTCTTTTGTAATTAACTTTTACTCACAACTTTGTAGGCAATGTGGGTTATAGTATGTAGATTATACTATATATTCTTTATCTCTCTATTTTTTCCTGAAGATATTTCTTAATATATGTATTTTAGAGAGTCAACCCATGTACAGATTGTACATTTTTTTGGATTTTGGTGAGTGGTTAATTTTGTGGCTTTTCTGTTTGATCTTGGTTTAGGTAACCCCAGATATGTCTCTTTTTTTTGTAGCAGTCATGCATGAATGAGATATAAGCATATACTATCAATTTCTACTCAAATCATTTAATCTAAGCAAAAATAATAATAAAAAAATACGATACTCTATTAAGATGAGAAAAAATTCATACATTCAATGCTAATACCTATAGAGATCATCTAAAAATTTGAAGAAATAAGAAATGTGTTTGGAGTAGAAAAAATATATATTTCACTCTGAATAAAGGAAATTTGGCTCAAATTATATCTCACAAAGGTAGTCTCCACTAAAAAAATTCATAAACACCGATTTTGGGTTTAATATAATTTCTACATCTTATCAAGAAATACTAGTTATGACAAAAACTAACTAATTATCAAAAAATAATTACAAAATATTTCATGATATGTTTTCAAAAATTAATCTAACAGTACAAGAGACTTAACTATTTACTTAAATTTGATTTAAAGAAATGATAATTTTTGTGAGAAATTTGTTTTTTTATTTAAATTACTAAATCATACAAAATAGAAATAAAACCAAACACACAAAAAATGAAAAAGTATATTTTTTATTTATTTATTTATTTTTTATTTTTAAATTGTTAAAATTTTTTTTTAATTAAGCATTGTAACTTTTCACCACCCCAACCTAGAACTTACATTGTCCTCAATATAACAACTGTAAATTAAAGATAAAGAGAAAAGAGAAGAAAGATTACCTATTTCGTGAGAATGTGCAAGTAGTAATGGAAAATGCAGGTGCATCCATCATATTCATCATTAAAGAGTATACAGACAAATCGCTGTGAACTTCTAACATCTCAACAAATATTTTTAGTTTTAACAATTTAAAAATTATTCACATGTAATTAAAATGAAATAATTAAGTAAATAAAAGAAATAAAAGAAAATTACCTAAAATGATGGGTTGCCTCCCATCCAGCGCTTAGTTTAACGTCTTAGCAAGACGTAACTTGGGGATTGCATTTTAAGTAAACTCAATGTCCCCTCATCATTGAGTCAATCAAACCTTCAGGTAAGACAAGGTTGTCTACCTATACTTTTTCAGTCATGCCCTATTGATTTTCAGATTTCTTTCTGTACTTAAAACTAGAGGCATACTTTGAGTTTTAGATAACCCACATCTAGGTACAAATCAAATAATTAAGGCATAAAAAACACAATTGTACCTAGATTAAACAAAGCAACTAACTCCTTAGATTATAATTAAAACTTTAAAATTTTGGAGGTAGTTTCAGAATTTATGTTTTTTTTTTTGTTTTTAAGAAAAAAAATAACATAATCAGTATTAACCAAGAGTGCTCCCAGGAAAGAATGGTGGTGCAAAGGCTCCTTAAAAACCATCCTCCTAGACAGAACAACGTTCCCAGGAAAGACTAGTGGCACAAAGGCTTCCAAGAACTAGTCTCCTAGACAGAACTCCCTTAGATCTTTACTTTTCATGTTATTAAGTTAAATTAAATAAAAATTTGAGTTAATGAAAATCTAAGTTAATTAAGTTTAAAAAAAGTTAATTAAGTTAAGTGAAAAAAAAAATTAATTAAGTTAAGTGAAGTAAAAAAAAACTAAGTTAATTAAGTTAATGAAAATTTAAGTAAAACCTAAGTTAATGTTAAAAAAAATCTAAGTTAATTAAGTTAGTAAAAAAAAACTAAGTTAAGTAAGTTAAATAAAAATCAAGAAGAAAAAAAAATAGCTAAAGAAAGAAAAATAATAAAAATAATAAAATAAAATAAAATTGAAAAAGGTTAAAGAAAAAAAAATTATGATTTAAAATAAATAAAAAAATAGTAAAAATTAAACTCAAAAAATTAAAATTTTGGTTTTTTTTATTTTTTTATTTTGTCTTTATTTTTTTTTATTTATTTATTTGTTTTATTTTTTAACTTAAAATTTTTGAAATGTTTTTTTTATTTTTTTTTACTATTCATGAACGATAAAACTTTTTTTTTAATTCAAATTTTAAATTTCTAAATTATTTTATTATTCACGCTACAATTTTTATTTAAATTTTTTTTTATTTTTTTATTTTTACTATTTCATTAATGGTAAAAAAATTTTACTTCAAATTTCAAATTTCTAAATTATTGTACTATTCACGCTACAATTTTCATTTTTTTTTTATTTTTTTTATTTTTTTTTATTTTTTATTTTTTTATTATTTCTTATGAAATTTGAAATTTGATTAAATGTTTTATTTTTTTACAAAAACAAAAAAAAATCACAATTATTTACAGCACAAAAATATTTTTAAAATTTTGATAAATAAATTAAAAACGCTATTCCTTTGCCGGCAACGGTGCCAAAAACTTGATGGGTAGAATCGGGATTGCCAAAAACTTTGATTCCATCCCATGATGGAGTCATCCGCAGAACAGCGCCAAAAACTTGATGGCGAGAATCGGGATTGCCAAAAACTTTGATGCCATCCTACGGAGTCATCCACAGCGGCGCCAAAAACTTGATGAGCGAAAACCCAGATCGTCGATTACGCCAATACTTTGGTTTTATATTTATAAAACTCGCATGAAGTGCACGAATCATTTCGTAGAAAATGATAAGTATACTCCCAAGGTCGATCTAAGGAAGGAATGTATGTGGTTTTTAATTTATTATTCAAACTTTTAAAAACAAAATTAAATCCTAAACATCCTGTTACGATATTTTGGGGTTTTGTGTTTTTAATCTACTTACATAAAAATAAACATAGATTCAATAAACATTCATGAAAATTTTATCTTTTATAAATAGTGGAGTATTTATGGATATAATAACTAAGTTAATTATGCTTGCTCATATTATTTAGGTTATTAAAGATATGAATTGATATTTATTGATTCTCCCTTTTTTGTATGAATAACACCTTTGGTAGGGTTAGATATTCTTTGTTAACTAAACAAATCAATTAACACCTATGAGTGGGGTTGATAACTAATTTGGTTAATTAAATTAATTCCTTTTTCTAAGAGATTGGAAATGAACCATTTAAATGCCACCTTTGGTGGGGTTAGACAGTTTAAACTTTATTCAAGGTGTCCAAATTAAACCTAAGAATTTAGGTATCCGAGTACTAACTTTCAAGTTTTAAAACTACTACTGAAAACATGTTGTCAATACATTTTCAGATAATAATTCTTATAAAAACTTTTGAAATAGAGCTTCACTCTAACTACCTGGCGATTGTACCAACAAATAAAAGAGCACTACTCTAAATCAGACCGGATAACTAAACCTTTAAATCTAATTTTCAGATTTAAGTTTGTAATGAAAAATAATATATTTCTCTCTAACATTCTTAATATAAAATCTTGAATAAAAATAAAATCAAATCATTTTAGAGATTTTTACCTATTTAATATTTCGCAAGCATAACAACGTTATTATTATATCATGTTTACAAGCGACTAGCACTGATTAAATTTAATCACAGACAAATTAAATATAACATGTAAGAATAAAGCATAAAAAATAACTGCAAAGAAAATAAAATCCTTACAGTACTTCGATGCCATTTTCATTGCTAGAAAACCTCCAAACGGAATTTGCACTCCCATTTATTGAATCAAAAAGCTAATAAATTACAAAAACATAACTAGTTCTTTCCAAAGAGGGAAGAACTCTAAAACTAAGCAAAACTAGCTAAAACATAAGAAAAAATAAAAAAAAATTAAAAACTAAGAAATGGTGAGAAAGAAAGAAGAGAGAAGTGTGTTTTGAGGTGTGTTTTGAAGTGAAGGGAAGGGGGGTATTTATAGGTGAGGATGGAGAGAAAAAATGAGTAAAAAAATGTTAAAAAATGTAAAAACGCATAATGGATATGGTGAGGTCATTGATGATGTCATGGGGGCGGCTGCACGTGAAAAATGGGGCGAAATGGTGTCGGCGCGCGTGGAGGGCATCTGGGCGCGCGCATCTGTGCGCGGATGAACAGTACCCGTGCGCGCATCTGTGCGCGCATCTGTGCGCGGATGAACAGTACCCGTGCGCGCATCTTTGCGCGGATGAAACGATCGCATGACTGGCAGCGTTTGAAACGGTACCAACGCGTGCGGCTCGGCGGTACTGAGCCTTGCGCGGGATGGGCTGCTCTGGGCGCGATTTTCTCCTTTTTGACATTTTTGACCTTTTCGACCCATTTTGTCCAATTTTTTCCAAATTTGTTGACCTTTCCCCATTTATTTAGTAATATAATTCTGATTTATTGCTTCCAGTATTCCTCTTTGAGTCTTTAAGTTACGTTTTTAAGCGAAAATACCTAAAAAACAATAAAAATACCCGTGATTCCGAAAAAGACAAATTTATATAAATATATGATAAAACATATAAATATATATATTTTTAATCAATTAATGAGCATAAAATCATGGTAATTTTAGTGCTTTTTGAGCACTCATCAGCAACCAATTCTATCATTAGGTTCATATGTTTCATAGCAAATATCCATGCATTTGGTTTCCACATATTCACCAATTTCTACCCAAATCATGATTAAAAATAACCTAAAAGAATGAAAATATCCTAAAAAATGAAAATTCATGCTAAATACTAAAGTATAGAACAAAATTTCCTCCCCCACACTTAAATTGCACATTGTTCCCAATGTTTTCATATTCATATGAAAAAAGAGTGAAAGGAAAGAAAACTCCCTTAGCCTTGGCATATGACATTTGTTGTTGAAACTGCTCAATCTTTGCTATGCCATTACCCTTCATATTAATTCACCTACAAAATAGGAAACATATAAGTAAAATAACATTGGGTTTCTTCCCAACAAGTTTCACCACAACTTTTTCATTTGACAATTTGTTTTCAAGATAATACTTAACTCTATGCCCATTATCCATGAATTTCACTTTATTTTTACTTTCCAATTCAATGCCTCTATGGTTTTTTACCTTAGTAATGGTGACTGGACCTGACCATCTACTCTTGAGTTTACTTGGAAACATTTTAAGTCTTGAGTTGTATAGTAATACCTTTTGTCCTGATTCAATAATATGGTGCACAATTTTCTTTCCATTTTTGTTTTCTTTGTGTACAACCTGACATTCTCATAAGTACTCTACCATAGCTCATCCAATTTATTTATTTGTAGCATCCTTTGTACCTCTCTATTGAACACTTTTCCTTGCCCCTTGATTGGGGATGGTAGGAAAAAATGTTTGAGTTCTAACTTTGGTGGCTTCTCAATGGATGGTTTGAATTTAGAACTTCTCTCATCACACTCTACAATAGCATTAGATAAACAAATGGGAGGCATAACCTCCAAATTTTTTCCATAATCAACAACATCAAATCGCATTATAGAATCCATAATTTCATCATTAAAATAATTTTAATTGTTTTCTAATGAATTTATTTAATTTTTCTTGGCATCATGTGTCTAAGTCTTGAATGTGGATGGTTCAATAGATTTAGTTAAATTATCATCATGAACATATGTGCCTAAGTGATTCTCATGGTGTTCAGTTGCATGCGTGTTCACAGAATTAACAAGTATATATTCTAAAGCATCACTAGGGCACATGTTATGAAGTAAATCATTGGCTAGTTCATCAATAACATCTATCTTAAAGCAATCATTATATTATCAGTATCAAGAAATTTAATTGCTTTTAAAAACATTAAATATTACATGTTCATTCTACACTCTTATTGTAAGCTCATATTTTTGTACATCAATGAATGCTCTTTTGATTGCTCAGAATGGACAACCAAGTATGATAATAATTTCATGGTCCTCATCTATATCTAGTATGATGAAATCTATTGCGAAGATGAACTTGTCAAATTTTACTAACACATCTTCTACTATACCTCGAGGTTGCTTGATTGATCAATCTGTCATTTGCATTATTACTAAAGTGGGTTTGGCTTCACCAACTCCTAATCTCTTGAAAATTGATAGTGGCATAGGGTTAATACTTAAACCTAAGTCACCTAATGCCTTGCCAAAATGTATATTCCCAATTGTGTAAGGGATGTCAAAGCTACCTAGATCTTTGAGCTTTTGCGATAGTTTTCTCTCAAGGATGGCACTATAATCTTCAGTTAAAGTTATTATCTCATTATCTCCAAGCCTCCTTTTCATAGATAGGATGTCCCTATAAATTTGGAATATGAAGGCATATGTTCATGTGTATCTACAAATGTACCTTTTTGAAGACATATAGAAATTTTGAAATAGTCTAATTTTCTTATGGAATCATGGAAAGAAGGGAATAATGGGTTTATAGAGGTTGGTCTACTTTAGTGGAATCACTTATTTTTTAATACTCTCTTTGTTCAAGTTTTCCTCGTCATGCTTTTAGTTTCCTCCTTCTCTTCTAAAGTTTTACCACTCCTCAAGGCTATTGCCTTATAATTCTCCTTACCTTTTATTTTTCGATTAATTGATGTATTACTTAGAAGGTTACCTTGAGGCCTTTGAATTATGCTTTTTTCTAGTTGCACCATTTGAATTTCCAAGTTTGGAAAAGAAGCCCCCATAAATGGACACTATGTGATCCACTTTTGTATTTACTGAATGGATGAAGTATTTCATCATTCCCATTAAATAAATTGTGTTGTCTTTACTAGATGCCTTATTCTCCTAGGCTTATGGTTGTTATGGTTTTTGAAAACCTAGTGGTGGGATGGATGGACGGTTGAATTGATTACCTCCTAGATTGTTGTTATTAGTTAATGAGAAATTTAGGTGGTTTCTCCATCCTGGATTGTATGTGTTTGAGTATGGGTCTCTTTACTGGTTTTAATTATTGACATATTTTATCACTTCAAGAAGGTTTCCACACACTTATGGAAAGAGGTCCATTGCAATTGAATTGATTACCATCTAGATTATTGCTACTGTTCCATGAGAAATTTAGGTGGTTTCTACATCCTGGATTGTATGTGTTTGAGTATGGGTTTCCTTAGTGGTTTTGATTGTTTAGATAGTTTAATACTTTAGGAATGTTCCCATATGCCTTAGTAGAAAGAGGTCCATTGTAATAATCACACACCACAAATAGGATTTGGACCATATTACCCCCATATTACTACCATTCACTTCTTAGTTAAACCTAATAGTATAGCATTTATTTGAGCTTGCACTATTGCTATGGTGTCTACATCTACTGCTCTAGCCACTCTTCTTGGGTTTTGCTTATCCACAGGCCATTGGAAATTGTTATATTCGATCTCATCAATTAATGAAAAAGATTCCTTTTCAGTTTTACTCATTAGAGATCCTCCTACTACAGCATCAATTATGGTCCTTGGTTAACCCATTAATCTATTATAGAATGTTTACATTTGCAACCAAGTAGGAAGACCATGGTGATGGCATCTTCTTAACAGATCTTTTTTGAAAAGAAGTGATGTCATTTCTGAGCTTAGTTGTCTTTGAAGTTTGGAAGTATTTTTCCAAGAAATTTTCAACCAATTGATCAAATGTAATGATTGACCCAATAGGTAGGGACTATAACTATGCCTTATCGTTTTCCATGAGTCAAAAAGGAAACAAAGAAGGAAAATTGCATCATCTAATACACAATTCAACATGAAGGTGTCATATATTTCCAAGAATTAAGCCAAGTGAAGATTTGTATCGTTATTGACTAACCCTTAAAACTAATTTTCTTGTAACATTGGAATGACTCCTTGCTTAAGTTTGAAGTTGTTAGCATTGATGCCCGGTCTATTGATAGATGATGGGGCTCCAGCCATCTACTCCTGGGTTTGTGAAATATCTTAAAGGTATAAGGACCAATAACTTATCGATCCCCTTATTCTACCATAATCCTTGATTGATCTTGTGTTAATTATTTCCTTTCTAAGTAAGGTAAAGTTATATCTATTTTTAGATCAAAAGGAAAAATATTTTCACCTGTCAACTACACAATAGAAACACTAAAACAAAAATTAAAAGGTCCAAAATAATACAATAATAACCATTATTGATACCCATTACAAGTACTAAACTCTCAACAATGGTACCAAAAACTTGATCAACACCGATACAATCTCTAGGTATACAGGTTATGCAAGTAATATAATATACCAAAGTACGGATATTGATCATACAAAGAGTTATGTAACTTATAACTTAGTACCGATATAATTATTATGAATACTATTTAGTTAATAGAAAATTATAAAATATCAAAAATAAATTACAACTAATTTTAAATCACAAGACACAACAGCTACAAAAATATATGAGAAAATGATCCAGGAATCTTTAATTCCCTAATTTTCTAGCATGTGAATCGCTAAAATTCCAACCCAATATAATCATTAATCAATTATATGATTAATCCTAGCATGCATTCCTTTCTCAAGTACACCGCACACTATAAATTAATTAACCTAACTACACTCTCATGTCAATTAGATTGCATACTACTCATTAAGTTCATCAATTATAGATCACACACATAATAATTATACATCTTTGCCTAGAAACTATACATGTTATATAATCAAGAAAAATAGTTAAATAATTCTCTCAAACATATTTAATTTCCCCTATAGATCAATTGTTGGTCAAACAATTAATAGCATAAAAATTAGATTAAAAAATATAATTGAATTGTAATAACAATTGGGGTAAAATATTAAATCATCACATGTAGAAAATTGGGTTTATAAGACTCTAAGATTACTAAATTATCTAGACATAATTATATTCTTAAAGTTTAGATTTTTCATAAAGAAAGACAATGCAATTGATAAAGAAAAGAGAATAATAGATATACTCACTATCTTGATTTGTAACATTAATCTTCTCTTGAATTCTTCACAAAGTTGTTTCTCTTTTAATCTCATTTTGAACTTTTTCTCTTCTTTTGTCTTCTTCTTAGAAGCTACTAGGGTTTTGATTCTTAATTTTGTGTTTTTTATGACCTCCCTATGATGCTTGAAATAGGCTAGAATTGATCCTTATTAGATTAGGATTTGTATTACTTTGATCCAAGGGTTGATATTGAAAGTTGGAATTCAATTCAAGGTTGACGCGTTAAAATCCTTGCCACTTGATCAATTGAGCCTATTCTAAATCGATCAAATGATAAACCCTCAATTGATCTAATCCTTTGTCAATTAATGAAGTGATAAACCTTCAATTGATTTACAGATGTCTAGATCAATCCACTCCCTTGTAATTATGTATTTGTCCTAATTTTTGCCTATTTTATGTCTGTTTGATATCTTTTCACCTACATTGTTGTATTAAACACAAATTAAGGATATTCATGATATTTAACCTAAAACAATACAACTGGTTCAAAAGTTCCCAAATAACTCTACTTTTATAGAGTTATCAAGAGCACCATCAATTATGCAAAAATTTCAATTGAATTCATACTTGCACATAATAAAACATTTATTACTAAGAGAGAAATTTTATTAAATGTTTTTTATTCCCTCTCAATATTTATCATATTATTTTTTATTTTTATTTTACATGAGAGGATGGTTATTTCTTTTTCTTTTTACATAACCTTTTGTGACTATCATTTTGTGTATTCAATTGTTTTATACCGTGAAAGGCATAGTTCAACTATAATTTTCACAATCAAGGTTCTCTTATGCCTTAAAATTTCACATAATTAATTATAAACTTTTAGCATGACATACTTATGTGTCCAGTGAGTGTATCAGTAGGTTTATAGTGACATCAATCACCAGATGTGAGAAATATGTAAATGTATAAGTCATAGTATCCTTTCAAATAATGCATATTCAAAAAAATATGAAAGTAGTATGTAATGTATGTGTCAATTTAAAGCAAGTCTACTTCACCTCATTTTTTTATATTTTAAAAAAATTATAAAAATACTTGGAAAATTTAATCAATATTGCATATTACTAAGTCACTTCTAAGAAATTCAAATATTTGAGTATTAAGTGCCTTAGCGAATAAATCAGCTAATTCCCTTTCAGTAGGCACAATAAATGGGAATTGTACCTTGTTCAAAGCCATATTCCTTAAGCAGATTCTTCATCCATAGAAGTTATATGTAGGAGCTTCTAGTATTAATGTATTCTACTTCTACAATAGATAATGAGATGGAGGTTTGTTTATTATTGTGCCATGATACAAGATTTTTCCCAATATAGAAGCATCCACCTGAAGTGCTTTTTCTTACATCCTCATTTCCTAGAAATCCACATTTGTATATCTACTAATTTCACATGTCATATCATTAGCAAATCAAATACCAATTTTGTTTTGTTCCAGATACATTTCTGATGATACTTTTAACATGGTCAATGTGTGATTCCTTAGGATCTGATTGATAATGGGCATAAGAACCAATATTAAAACAAATAACATGTCTACTTGTTATGAGGTACAACAAGTTTCCTATAGCATTTGTTCAATGCTCTTACCTGGATCATCCATTGAAATCTTGGCACTAGTACATATGGTGGTTCTCAAATGCATATTATTTCAAGTCCAAACTTCTTAATTAAAATACATGCATGCTTGGTTTGAGAAACAAATATTCCATTATTTAATTGTTAATTTGCAAACCAAAAAAATATGTGAGTTCACCCATCATAGACATTTCAAATTCACTAGTCATTATGTTCACAAAATCATTAACAAGTGAATTGGATGTTAATAAGAAAATTGTGTCATAGAAATATATTTGAGCTATCAATATATATTCTTTGGTCCTTTTAATGAAAATAATCTTATCAAATCCCCTTTGAACAAATCTCTTGCTCAATAGATATGTTGTAAGTCTCTCATACCAATCTCTAGGGACCTATTTCAAACCATAAAGAACCTTATTGAGTTTATAAACATGTTTATAAAATTGTGGGCCAATAAGACTTGGTTGTTTAAAATAGAATTCTTCACTAAGTAATCCATTTAAGAATGCAGATTTTATATTCATTTGAAAGAGTTTGAATTTCATAAGGCATGCAATGGAAAGTAAAATCAAATTGAATCTAACCTAGCTATAGGAGTAAATATTTCATCAAAATCAATTCCTTCAACTTGTTTCTATTCTTATGCAACTAGTTTTTCCTTATTTCTAACCTACATTGTTGTATTAAACACACTGAATTGAGCTAGCTCATCCTATTTGGCAATTATCCAAAATTAAAGTTTCATTAACTTTTTTTGGTTCTATTTGAGAAACATAATAAGTATGAGTTATCTCACTTACATGTCTCCTTCTAGCTACTACTTTGGCATTTGGATTGCCAATGGTGTTTTCAATTGGGTATTTTTGGTTAGTAAGTGTTGGCCTCTGAATTTAAGTGTTGGATATGGTGACCTCATCATCTAAGGATGACTTTTCATCTAGCTCATTATCTACCCTTTTAGAGTTATGAGTTTTATCAATTTGTTCCTCAGTCACTAGAGTACTAGTACCTGTATCATCTATAATAACATTGATGGACTCCATCACAATATTACTTCTCAAGTTGAACCCTCTAAAGGCACAACTTTTTAATGAGTAACCTAGAAAGGTACCTTCATCACTTCTAGAGACAAATTTTCCTAGATTCTCACAATCTCTATGAATGTAACATTTACTTCCAAACATATGTAGATGTTTAAGATTAGATTTCTTATCTTTCCATAACTCATAGGGAGTTTGGTTTGTACCTAGATGTAGGTAGACATGGTTCACTATATAGTATAAGTACTTATTACCTACATAGTGAACCATGTTCTTCCTTTCAACTATCCCATTTTTTTATGGGGTAATTGTTGCTAAGAAGTCATGAACTACATTATGTAGTTTGTAGAATACAACATATGTTGAGTTTTCAAATTCCTTCCCATGATCTATCCATAGTCTCATTACATTGCTTATTTTATTGCTTGCTTCAATATGCACCTTAAGACAAAAAGAAGTAAAGAAATAAAATGCATTATATTTTTGTTTTAGGAATCCAGACCATGCATAATTTCCTTTTTTGCTCAAGTTAACAAGATTTTAAAAAATTGATATGTCCCACCTTTATGCCACAATGAAATAGAATAATCAATAGCTAAGTTACAAGTAGTAGTAATATAGCCTATATCAATGCAATAGAAATTATCCTAAGAGCTAGTTCCTCTAGCCACACATTCACCTTTTGGATATATTACAATACAATGTTTATTAGTAAATTGTACATTATAGTTTTTTTCACCAATTTTATGGATGCTTATTAGGTTGGCTTTAATTCTATCAATATGGAATACACCATTTAACCTAGGCATACCATCAATCTAAATTGTACCTTTACCAATAATCCTTAGTTTATTTCCATCACCAAAAGTAACTATTCCTTCATTTTATTTTTCAAAATTTTTGAAAAGAGAATGATCACTAGTCACATATCTAGAACAACCACTATCAAAATACCAAGTAGTAGAAGATTTACACAAAAATTTAAATCAGGTTTTTTAATCCAAACTTTTATTGGATTTTAAATCATATGCTTGTTTCTTAAAACATGATTGTTATTTCTTGAATAGGAAGCATGTAGATTATCAGCATAATTATAGGTTATCAAGAATCTATATCTAAGTCTAATATGTCTCTTTCTACAATAGTTATAACATATAAAAATAAACTTATATTTAGTTTTTTTTCCCAGGTTTCATTTCAAAATTTTCAACTTGAAGAAATGTACCTAAAAGCACTTATTGCAACCAAAGAAAAATAATAGACAAAACATATGTTTCAAAGAAATGTAAGTGGTGAATTTCGAAAGAGGTTCTAGAAGCATGTCTAGGTTCAACACATATAATTGATATACATCCAGAGTTAATGCAATAGAAGCACATCGAGATTCAACACATCTAATTGAAATGTGTTCAGATTCAACACATGTTATGGTAGAGAAAAATATGCACCATGATTTCACAATCAGGATCCAGTTTTCTCTCATTTCTGAAGCTATATAAAGAACCACCTCTTTCATTCCAAATCATCCCTGATGTCCCATAGCTTATTTTATAGTTGGTTTTCTTAGTTTCCCTCTATCTTTTCTTTTCTTTTCTTAGTTATAAATTTTATCGCAAATTGAGATTTGAACAAGTATTGTTTATGTAGTAGCTTTTCATTTCCTTTCAATAAATAGTGTCTGTAGTTTTGTTTTGATGTTTTCCACAAATAGAAATAGTAATGGGGCTATGTAAGGATACACTCGAGGTATAATTTAAATGTATTATTTTCAAATTATCTTTATGTATTGTTTTACATATTATATTTTTTTACCTATCATTTAATAAATTAATATTTTGTGGCTGAAAATACTATGAGATATTAGTAATGTTATTATACTTGTAAAATATTAAAGTAGGTAATATATTTTTTATAAAATGAATTATAAGTTTTATTTCTACATCAAGATTTACATAAAGTTTGTAAAAAAAAATATATTGGCGGAGTATTTTTCATAATAAACATGAGAGTTAGATTTGGGATTAAATTATCTGAATCAAATTTATAATAATACTCTTGGATGTCAGATGTAATTATCTAAATTTTATTTAGAGTCATGTTCTATTTTAAATATTTTTACAAGATTTACTATTTAAAAATATATTGATGATATAATTTTAGTTGTACTTTTAAAATTTAAAAGTTAGTTTCCAAATACTTAAATCATTAATCTAACTTTGACTCCATAATGAAAGTGTAAATTGTTTGCCTGATTGAAGATGGCAAGTTAAATCGTTTATTAATTTCTTAGAAGATAAATATAATTTAATTAAAGTTTGAATTGTTAATGTGACTGAAAAATTTAATTAATAAAAAAAATGATCCATTCCTCAGGATATTTTCATACATAAAAGAAAAAATTAATATTATTAATTCATATATTTAATAACTTAACTAATACTAAGCAAGCCCAATTAACTAACTAATATATCCTATCCACGTGGGTAGTGTCGGTTCTCCATGTCAACCGACGCTACGTCCAACGTGGATAGCATCGGTTCTACACCGAACCGACTTTAAATTCATTATAAGTTAGTTTTTTCAAAAACTGACTTTACATAGCGACTTAAATACCCCTTTTTGTAGTAGTGATTTATCTGCCAATTGGTTTATTGAATCTATCATTTACTTTATATTGTTAGTTTAGAATTTATCAAACCAAAAAATCGTGACAAAATGTTTAGGTTTTTATATTCATTTTAAGAAATTTGTAGAATTATTTAAAAACCACATGATTTCTCTTTAGACCGACGTTAGAAGTATACTTATCATTTTCTATAAGTGATTCGTAGACATGCGAGCTATTTATAAAAATATACAAAATTTGTGCACCAATTTTTGGCACAACAACTTGCAAGCTATTTATAAAAATATAGAAAACTATTTTTTTGACATTTTTAAAATTTTTATTTTCAAAAACTTTAAAACTTCTTATGTTGTAAATATTGTGATTTGTATTTGAATTCGTAAAATATCTAGGTTATCAATTAGTTTTAGATATTTTAAATTTCAAACAATCTCTTATTTTTTAAAAAATAAAAAATATTTTATTAAAAAACCAATAAATGGATCTTAAATTAAAAAAACAATTATAATGAAGTCAAAATAATGAGATCTTAATTTCAAGTTAAAATTCATATTCAAAAAAATTTAAATAAGTAAAATCTTAAAAAAGTCAAAAAATAAAATCAAAAATTCAAAAATTTAAAAAAACAAAAACTAAAAAAATGTATGACATCTTTAATAGTTGACATAAAAAAAATAAAAAATAGCCTAAAATATCTTAGTTTACTAATTTTTTATTTCTTTTTGATTTGCCAACTTTTAATTTAATAACTTTTTTGTCTAACTAATTTTGTTTGCTAACTTTTATTCATATTTGTTTTCTTTTTTGGTTTAATTATCTACTAATTTTATGTCCTTTCTCTAATTTTTTTTATTTCATTTATTATTTACTTGCATATGTTTCTTTATTTTATTTTTATTATTTCTTTTATTAGTTACTTTTAGTCGGTCATTTTTCCTTTTATTTTCTTATTTTATTTTTATTTATTTATTTTTGTTTAGTAATTAATTTTCTTTATTTACTACTTACTATTAGATTAGTTATAGTATTAATAACTCCATGAGTGACAAAAAAGAGATAGTTGTTACGATAGATCTAGGTACAAGGGAAAATTTAATTTCTTATTCATTATGCTTATGCTTAGGAGTGGGTGGTCTAAAACCCACGTTCATATCACTAAAATTAACAAATAATTTGTTTAATGTATTTATATGACATGTTACATTAATTTAATTGTGTAGGTAGAAAACTTGGTCATTCTTCTAAATTTTGTTATTACTTTTGTGCAATAAACTTGAAATTGGACTAGGAACACAATGTAATTATTGGTAGGCCTCTACCAAAATAGTTGTTAGTGTCCATTAAGAGAGTTTTTTAATGATAGTCCTTGCACAAAGACTGTACATTTTCAAGTACATACTAATACAAACTCAATGACAAAGAGGACATTGAGTATATTAAATTCTGAAAATAGAAACACCCAAGAAGAATCTTGCTAAGACATTAAAATGGCACCGAATGGGAGGCAATCCATCATTTTTGGGCAATATTATTTCTTTTATTTTAATTTTTTTTTTATATTTGTGTTTGTTTTCTGTTATTTTTTTGTTTCCTATCATGTAGACATTGTTTAGAATTGTTAATTTTATAATTGATTAAAATTTGTGGGAAGTATATACTATTCTATTTGTGTATATTTAAATGTATGGAATGAAGGATGCACCTATAATTCAACATCAACACTTTAGCATGTTCATCAAATGGGTAACTTTTCTATTCTTTATTCTTTCTCTTTAATTTACAATGTTAAATTGAGCCCAATGTAAGTTTTAAGTTGGGGGTGAAAAAAGTTACATATTTATAAAATTGAGTTAATTCAATATTTTTACTTAAATATATGTGTATATTTTTTACATTTTTACATGTTTTCGTGTGCTTTAATTTATTTTTATTAGATTAGGAATTTTTTGGTTAATTTTAAAATGTTTCTTGCAAAATTATCATGCTTTTTATTTAATTTAGGTAAATGTTTAAGTCTTTGCATGATTAGATTAATTTCTTGAACATTTCATGATATAATGTGATAATTAATTAGTTTTTATCATAATTTGTATTTTATGATAAAATGTTTAAATTGAAATAAAATCAAAAATCAATGTTTAGGAATCAAATAGTAGAGATTAATTTGTGAGAATATTTTGAGTTATTATCTTTCTATTATGAGTTATAATATTATTTTTATTCTTTTAAACACTCTTCTTATCAATTTCAAATTTATAGATGATCCCTATATGTTTTACATTGAATGCTAGGATTTTTACATCTAATAAAGTGTCATATATTTAAATAAATTCTATTCCCATGTACTTTTGAATGAGTGCTTCAACCAATAGGATCAATGTTATTTTTCAGAGTATGATATATAATGGTTATAATTTAAGTGAATTTGGATTGCTTACATTGAAATTAGGGAAATTAATGTTAGTATATTTTTGACATGAATATGAATGTGTTAGGAAAATCACCATTTCTACCATCACCTTGACACTCTCAAGTGCACTCAAGAATGACTTGTCAAGTAGCAAAACAAATTGAAGGAAATAAGCACACCAAATCATAGAAAGACACAAGAATCGTTACGTGGTTCTTCCTCAATGTGAGGCTTAAATCCATGAGAACCAATGCAATTCACTAGCAACATTGAGTAATCCTTGCACCAATTATAGCCCCATCATAATTAGATCTTTCTCACTTTTGATATGAGAAAGAGGAACATTGAACTCTCAAGAAATGCTTTCTACACAAGCCTTTCTTTCTCTAGAATTCCATAGACTATACAAGTCACATTCTCAATCTATAATCATACATTAAAATAAAGTAGTGAATACAAGTTATATCATCATATTTATAGCTGAATGAATAACTCCTGGTGCAGTAACTTACATACAATAATAGCCTTGTAAAGTGACATGTCATATGTTGTACATTTCCCTTGCTTCTAGTGCATTTTTTGTGCATGCGCATGCACATAAGGCTTTCTTACTGCAATCAAATGATCATTTGTTACAACTTGCAATTACCAACCCTGAGTAAGTTTTAATAATGCTTAAGCTTGCTTATTGTAACAACCTTGGTGAGAATATCTAATGGATTTTATTCCATCAAGAACTTGATCACTTTAACTAGCCTACTACTAATAATATCCATGATGAAATGCTTCCTTACATCAATATTTTTTGTCTTATCATGGAACACTAGATTCCTAAATAAGTAGATCGAACTCTGATTATTACACCTCACTTCAACAGCTTCTTGTGATACTTCAATTTACTTATGAACTTTTTTATCCATGGAGCTTCTTTAACTACCTAAGTACATGTAATTTATTCTACCTCAGTAGTGGACAGAGCCAAAAATTAACTATGAGTTTCTCTTCTAACTCATAGTACTTCCAAATAAGGTAAAAACATGACCAACGAGTGACCTTCTTCAGTCAAGGTCTATTACAAAGTCTGCATCTGTGAATCCTCCTACCTTTACTACTTCAGTTGAGTTTATTTTATAAATCAAAACCAACTTTGAAGTCCCCTTTCGTACCATAAGTCTGCTTCAATCCTACCCAATGTTCCTTCCTAGGTTTTGACATAAACCTACTTATAACACTAAATGAGTATGCTAAATGTTTTCTCATTGCAATCATAGCAAACATAAGACTACCAACAACACTTGAGTAAGGTACACTTTTCATTTATTTTATCTCTTTATCAATTTTAGGTGATTGATCTGCATAAAGTTTAAAATAAGATGCTAGAGGAATTAAAATTCGTTTGAATGGTTCAATTCCAAATTTCTTGAGTACCTTCTTGAGATATCCTGTTTGAGATACTAATAACTCTTTCCTTGTGATTACTATGAAAGTAGAGTTATTAGCACACTTTGTTTACTTAATTTTTACTTGTTTTATTCAATAAATAGTATTTTTTGGTGCTAAAAATATTAAAATATAATTTATTTAGAGAAATAGGGTGAAAATATAATTTTTGGAATTTTTCTAGAATTATTATAGATAGTTTATGAATTTACACATAACTAATCAAGAGCTGCAACATGGCATGGCATGCAAGCAAAGGAGTGGGCTAGGCAAGCCACATAGACGCCACACAAGCAAGGAACACGAATCATGTTACACCACACGTGAGTAGGACAAGCACATGCCACATGTCAGCATGTCATTCAATCCAAGTTCGAGCTTAGTCAAACCATATCGGCATGCCATCCGTTTCTACCAATCATGTTGCACCATGTCGTGCTCTTATTCGCCAAGTGAATTTCCCCTATCACGTGTAGTGTTATGATTGGCTAGTGATGTCATTTTTTCTTTTTTTGATCATAGCCCTTGATCTGAAGTTGATCTAAGTGGCCTTGATTCATATAATTTTGGTCAGGTTTTGGAGCTAGAAAGAGAGAAATATATAAAAAAATTCAAGAGTTGACACAATTTTGGTGGAGATTCAATAGGAGATTAATTCTACAATTCAAGAGATTGATTGTATTTCTTCTTCTACTCTTTCCTTTACCAATTTTTATGTCTTCCTTTATGAAAAATATGAGCTTTATGAACACAATTATGTGTAGTTAATTTATTAATCTAGGGATCTTATGAACCCAATTTTCATTATGTAATGATCTAATATTTTACACCAATTATAATTTTAATTTAATTATATTATTTAATTTGATTTGTATGATATTAATTGTTTGGCCAACAATTTATCTATAGAGGTGATTAAATAGATTTGAGAGAATTTTTTAATTGTTGGTCTTTATTAAATAGCATGCATAGTTCTAGGTAGAGATGTATAATTCTTATGTATGTAATCCATAATTGATGAACTTAATGAGTAATATGAAATTTAATTGGCATGAGAGTGTGATTAAATTAATTACTATATAGTGTGTAGTTTACTTGAGAGAGGAATACATGTTAGGTTAGATTCAATTGATCTTGTAATTAATTGATAATTATATTGGAGGGATCTTAACGATTTGCATGTTTAGAAAATTAAGGGATTAAGTATTCCTAGATATTTTCTCATATATAGTTTTAGTCACCAAATCTGATTTAATTAATTATTACTATTTACTTTTAGTTATTTTAACTTTGCTTCCTTAAAAATATTGATTTTGTTTTTAGTTTTAAAAATTAGTTTCTAATAAAATAATCTTCGTGGGAATTTTCTTTTATTATCATTATATTACTTGTTCTGATACATATACTTGTGTATTCATTACACACACTTTGTGTGTGGCAATCACCTTGTACAGGTGAAACAATCTCATTGTACTCTATCTCTTCCCTTTATGAGAAGCCTTAAGCTATAACTCTTGCCTTGTACCTTATGGATTTAACCCCTTCTATTCCTTTTTTAATTTTGAACACCTATTTGATTCCAAACAATCTTGCCTTTTCTAGTTTCTTTACAAGCACCATGTACCATTTTTTAAGAGTGACGTCATTTCTTCCATCATTGCTTCTTCCCACTATCTTGCCTATCTACCAAACATAGCTTCTACATAATTTGAGGCTTAATTCTATCAATATCTTTACTAACTATAAGAGCATACATAATAACTTCAACATGGCCATGTCTTCTAATTGGCTTCATCACTCTCCTTGGCATATCTCTAGCCAATGAATAATCTTTAAGATCCTGATATTCAGCTCTTGTAACATCTTCATTTTCACTAGTAGATGACTCTCTAATGTCAACATTTCTTGAATCAAAATTATTTCCATCAGATATTCTCACACACCTTGAGCTAATCTAGAGCTCCCAAGGTGATTCTCCACCTCAATTGAGATAGGTGCCTTTACTTTCATAATAACTTGTTTAACATTTTTATTATCATAAGTAGCATTCTCAATTTTCTAAACATGCGAATCCCTAAAATCCCCCCAAAATAATTATCAATTAATTACATGATCAATTGAATCTAGCCTAATATGTATTCCTCTCTCAAGTAAACTACACACCATATAGTAATTAATTTAATCACACTCTTATGCCAATTAAATTTCATACTACTCATTAAGTTTATCAATTATGGATCACATACATAAGAATCATACATCTCTCCCTTGAAACTATGCATGTTATTTAAAAAGGACAAAGAATAAAATAATTCTCTCAAATATATTTAATTTCCTCTATAGATAAATTGTTGGCTAAACTATTAATAGCATACAAATTAGATTAAATAATATAATTAAATTAAAATTCTAATTGTGATAAAATATTAAATCATCACATGGTGAAAATTGGGTTTATAAGATCTATAGATTAATAAATTAATTATACATAATTGTGTTCATAAAGCTCTTATTTTTCATAAATAAAAGAGTAGAAAAATAAATACAATCAATATCTTAAATTATAGAATTAATTTCTTATTGAATCTCCACCAAAATTGTGTCTTCTCTTGAATTTTCTCTCTTTTTAGCTCCAAATATTGACCAAAATTATGGTAATGGAGGCCAATTAGGGTTTATGGAGTGATTAGGAGCTTAAATAAAACTCAGGTGCGATCTGGACCATCATATCAGCTTCAGATCAAGGGCTACGATCAAAATAAGCAAAATTGATAGTTTTAGCTAATCACAGCATGACACGAGGCAGGGGAATTCAATGGGCGAATAAGGGAGAAACACGTGGCAAGGGAGGCTGGTTAGAGTCAATGTTTACTGAGTCAATGACATGTGGTGAGATGTCACTTGCGGAAATGGATGGTATTGTGCACGGATGAAATGTGTGGAGTAATGGCGTAGCAAAACATGGCACGACGCTTTGACCAATTTTCTGAACTCGGATTGAATGTCGTGCTAACATATGACATGAGTAACATGATTCGCTCTACGTGCTTGCGTGCCTTGCCTTGTCGGCTCCTTTGCTTGTGTGGCATGCCACGTGCCAACTTATGATTGGTCCTGTGTTAAAAATTCATAAAAAATCAATAAAAATTCCAAAAAATTATATTTTCACCCATTTTCACTAAAAAGTTTATATTTTAATTTTTTGGCCATATAATATTAATTATTAAATAAAACTAGTAAATATTATGTAAAAAAGTACGCTAATGACTACTTTCAAAGAGTCATGACACCCTCAAACTTAAATCTTAGCTCGTCCTCTAGTAAAGCTAAGTATAATTAAATAAAATAACTGAGGTAGTATATTCATAAATATACTTCTATTAGTACATGCATATTTCACGAAAACTATCCCTCTCAAAAGTCATACAGTCCTATGATAAATAGGTTCATATATTCATCAATCAATGTTCCATCAATACAAGGATATGCAAGGTTTTTGACAAATTGATTCGTGTGTGTGTGCTACACAAGATATCATCCAATGCACTCATGAAATCAACCTATATGAGGATGCTAATAAATTCATTCTTAGAACAAGTCACATAAGTCTATTTTTCACATCCCTCTCCACTAATATAAATATGCACTTAGCTCAAGATCAATAAGACTTTACATGGTTGTAATGAAAGGGTTAGGT
The DNA here is from genome assembly GCA_033030585.1 of Hippophae rhamnoides. Taxonomy (NCBI): domain Eukaryota; kingdom Viridiplantae; phylum Streptophyta; class Magnoliopsida; order Rosales; family Elaeagnaceae; genus Hippophae; species Hippophae rhamnoides. The sequence continues at coordinate 33,291,031 of CM065435.1, read as the reverse complement.
GGGTGATAACTGTATTTTATATCGTTATTTTCATCAATTTTAGTAATGAAAATTGCTATGTTCTTTTAATATTTAGTCAATTTTTGTTAAATAAATTAATATTTTCCTTTCATGCATTAAAAATACATTTTTAATAAAATTAAATAATTTGTATCGAAAATGTACTTAATTTCATATTTTTGTCCACAAATATAATTTCAAATAATATAGTTCTTAATTACAATTTATAAAAATCAAAAATATAATTTAAATTAAATTTGGGCTTAATTATAATTATTAAAAGTTTAAAAATTTAATTTAAAATTAGCAAAGGGCTTAACTGTAATTTAAGAAATTTCAAAATGTAATTTGAAATATATTTGTGGGTCAAAATATAATTAAGAAAATTAAATTTTCTGTGCAGATTAGAAGAACCACGCGGAAACAGCAAGCGCCAACCGTGGACCGTCCGATCAAAGAATAAACGGCTACGATTCGTGCATCCAGGTCACGCCCAACCAAATTGCGTGTGGGCAGATGCTTTTACGCGGCTCGGCGCCCGAGTGGGCCCACCTGCCGCGCAGGCCGGCGTGCAGAGTGGGACCCACATGTCGGCCGAGCAGAAATTCCCCCGAGTCGCATCTCTCACCATTGGATCAGATGAACGGTCCAGATTGAAGCACGTGGAACCAAGCTATCACGCACCGAACTGTTTGTCTAAAAATCGTGTGAGACCCGGTTCATCCAAGCGGCGTGCACCATCAAGGTCTCCTGAATAAGAAGTAGCCACGTGTCTCCTTTATTTTGAAGCCAACAATATTACGACACATGGTATTTTACAATGCACTTAACCGCGCTGGATCACGCTCGTTTTGTAGCCGTTGGCTCCCGTGCGATAATCCATCGTGTGCCCGTTTCCAGCAGCTAATGAAATGCTGCCACGTGTCCGCATTAATCCTTGCAGCAAATCAGAGGTGGACACGTGGCATGCACTTTGAATTTAAATAAAATCCGAATGGCGCCTGTCTACGCGTGGCACCTTAACTTCTTTTTTTCATCACGTACTTTTTAACTACAATTGAGCTTTTACTTGATATTTTAGTGCACCCTCTTTTGACATTCTTTTCATATATTGTTTTTCATCTTTTTTTTCTCTTTTTTTATTGTAACTTCACAAAACTCCCAAACTTATTTTCAACTTTATTTTCTTTTGTTTAGAGGTATAATTGTGTTGTGAGTTTCGCTCTTTTTTTTATTGGGTGCATTACATTTCACCTTACTCTAAAGCATAACACATGATTGCAATTTTTTTTCTTTTCATACAAGTTAAAGGTGCCAGGGTAAAGATAATTCTTATTGGTTAGGCATAAAATGTGGCTTACAGATATGAAAGGTTCTTTGTTAGGCTTAAATGGGTGACTAAAGATATTAACAATAGTTAGCTTGAAAGGCTCAATCGATCCAAATAAGGCCTAAATCATTTCTCTTGCTAAATACTATTTAGGATTTTTCCTAAAGGGATGATCAAATAGATTCTAAAACTTGGTAGATCTCATCAACTTGTATAACTCACTAAAATTTTTCTCTCAATAAGAACCCCAAAATCAATCATGAACATGTGTATAAAAATTTGAATCAATCAAATCAAAACTAGCAAGCATATCACATGATTAATGTAAATATCTTAACAAATATGTTACATTCCTTATCTTACTCATGACAACCAATTTTTATCATTGAGTTCATATGTTTCATATCAAGCATGCATGCATTTAGTTTCCATATATTTATCAATTTCTACCCAATTTATGATTAAAAACAACCTAAAAATTTAAAAAAAAACTCCTAAAAATTTAAAATGCATACTAAATACCAATGTATAGAATGAAGTTCTCTCCCCCAAACTTAAATTACACATTGTCCCCAATGTGCACATATAAATATGAAAAAGTAAAAGGAAATAAAACTCCCTTAGTCATGGCATACCACATCTGTCATTGAAATGCTCATTCTGGTTGTGCCATTGCTCTCCACATTTATTCATCTACAAAACAAAAACAATGAAAAATAAGTAAAATAACATTGGGTTGCCTCCCAACCATCATCACGTTTAACTTCCTTGACTAGACAGTCCTATCAAGTCCTAAGGCACATTCCTTTGTATCCATTTACTTTTGAATTTTCCTGAAAATAGTTTGAGTCTTGATTTGTCCAATGATACCTTAGGATCTGGTTTACAAACACGTTGCTCAATTCTCTTCTCATGCCATTTTTGTTTTCTTTTTGAACTTTGTGGAATTCTTATATGCACTCCATCATAACATAACTCATCCAATTTATGTATTTCCAACATTTTTCCACCTCTCCATTGGACTTTTTCACTTTCATACTTGATTGAGGATATGAGGGTAGAAGTGCGAGGTGTAAACTTGGTGGCTCTTCAATTGATGGTTTGATTTTAGATCCTATCTCAAAAAATTTCATAATCACCTTTAATACATACATGAGAGATGCGTCCTTCAAAAAGTTCACACAATCCACAATATCAACCTTCGATGCCAAATTTCAAAGTTATAATAGGTTAAGTTGTTTTCTGGTGAGTTTATGTCCTTGTTTACAGTAGCATATATTAAGTCTTAAATTTGGGCGACTCAACAGATTCTTTTAAGCTATTCCTACAATCAGTAACATTTATCCTTAAACATTCATTTGCATTATCAATATTAGGGGGTTCAGATTCTTTAAAAACTTTAAATATTACTTGTTCATCTTGCACTCTCATTGTAAGTTCACCTTTTTGTACATCAATGAGTGCTCTTCCAGTTGCTAAGAATGGACAACCAAGTATGATAGGAATGTCATGGTCCTCTTCCATGTCTAGCACAATGAAGTCCACCAGAAAGATGAATTTGTCTACTTTTACTAACAAATCTTTTACCATACCCCAAGGTCTCTTAATCGATCCATCTGTCATTTGTAATGTTACCGAAATGGGTTTTTCTTTACCAACCCACAATCTCTTAAAGACCAATAATGGCATGAGGTTAATGCTAGAACCCAAGTCACATAATACCTTGCCAAAACGGATGTTCCCAATAGTGCAAGGGATGTCAAAACTACCTAGATCTTTCAGTTTTTGTGGTAGTTTTCTATTAAGGATGGCACTACAACCTTCAGTCAAGGTTATTGTTTCATGATCTCCAAGCCTCATTTTCTTTGATAGTATATCCTTCATGAATTTGGCATAAGATGGCATTTGTTCAAGTGCCTCTGCATATGGTATGTTTATGTGTAGCTTCTTGAAGACTTCTAGAAATTTTGAAAACTGCGTATGTGACTTTTGCTTTTATAGTCTTTGAATGAAAGGAATAGTGAGTTTGTAGAGGTTTCCCTTTTTTGGCTAAATTATTTCCTTTCCATTACTCTCTTTATCCACTGATTCACCATCCTCCTTTTTTAGTTTCTGGTTCCTCTTTATCCTATTTAGTTTTATAGTCCTCTTTATCCTTTTTAATTTCCTATTTCTCCTCATCCTTTTTTGTCTTATGTTGTTGTTCTAAAGTTTTACCACTCATCAAGGCTATGACATTATATTGGTCCTTACCTTCTCTTCTTGGGTTTACAATTGTGTCACTTGGAAGGTTACCTTGAGGCCTTTGACTTATAACCCAAGCAAGTTGCCCCATTTGGTTCTTCAAATTTGTAATTGAAGCCTCTTTAGTTGACACTTTTGTATTCATTGATTGGATGAAGTCTTTCATCATCCCCATTAAGGCATTTGTAGTGTCCTCAGTAGGTGGCTTCTTCTCTTGGGCTTGTGATTGCTGTGGATGTTGAAAACGAGGTGGTGAAATGATTGATGGTCGAATTGATTACTGATAAGAGCTAAATTATTGCATTTTTGTTATGATTTAAATGTTGATATTTGTGTGAAAATTGTGTTTATTTGATTATTTAATCCACAAATGTCATTTCACGGGTATTTCGTGTTTAAAGTCCAATTTCAGGTAAAATCATGATTTTGGAGAAGTTAGGGACAAAGTACAATGATCGAGATTGAATCAAAGAAAAAGAAAACAAATTTTCAAAATTTGGAATTTCGCCGCCGGCGACAATATTCTCGCCGCCGGCGAAAACCTTACGGAGAAAATGTTGAAAATCTTCCCAAGAGCACGGATTTTGGCAAAGCAATCTCGCCGCCGGCCAAAGAATTCTCGCCGCTGGCCAAATACATCTTGCCGCCGGCCAAGTGAATCTCGCCGCCGGCCACAATAATCCCACCGCCGGCGAGATTTAGCGGAACCAAAATCGTAAGTTTTCCAGAAATCTCGCCGCGACAAGAATAACTTTGCTGCCGGCGAATTTCGTTCGAAAACATTTTTTTATGCTGTTTTGTTCCAAAATTGCCCTCCAAAACCCTAGACCTATATATACATTATGATGGAGAAGGAAGCCACGGCAGAGAGAGTAGAATTGAGTTGTTTTTGCAGGAGAAAAGGAAATTTTGGAGAGAAAGGTTGGAGAAGCTTGAAGGATCATCACCATTGTGCTACCAAGTCTTCCTCTTCAAGAGTTTTTCATCTCTTCTCCTTAGCTTTTATTTTCTGCATTTTATTCAGATTGTTTGTTCATGGATTCAATTGAGAATATGGTTGTTCTTATTTCCGTTATGAACTAATTCGTTTTTGCTAAGGCTATGATGTAGTTAGATCATGAAAATCTTATTTCTTGTGTTATCGTTATATGAATTCATTGTTTTCAAGTTGAGTATTTATTTCCATGCTAAATGCTTTTCAATTTCTGATTAAGATTTAAATGATTTGTTGCATTATATTGAGACCGAGAGGAGATGTGTAATAAATACCGTATGTTGAATGCGAGTTTGACACCTAATGCATGATGTATGTGGTTATTCCAGAAATTCCATAAATCGTAATGTGCTTGTTTGTGATTAAATCTTCATAGAAATATAGTTGGTTTTCATAGATAAGTAATTCTAATATAACTCGAGAGAGAGTATTAGGTAAATTTGGTTTTTTCAACCATCACTTTTAACTTTGATTCTCATATAACATAACTTGAAATCGGATTGAATTGATTTAGCGAAATCAAATGCCTTAGCTTTTTTAATCATTTGTGAACAACATTAAATTTTGTTATTTGCATTAGTTTTAAGTTAATTTACTTCTTAAACAAATTCAAAAATTTGGTTTTCAAATAAAATTAGGATTAGTCAATTTCGGTACTTAGTAACGCCATTCCTTGTGGGTTCGATATCCGTACCTTTGTACACTTTATTACTTGAACGATTCGTACACTTACGAAAATACGCGTCAAGTTTTTGGCACCGTTGCCGGGGAATGGTTTGATTTTATTAATATCGATACTACCTAATCTTAGTTTTAATTTGAAGTTAATTTTCTATATCATTGTTTCATTTTTAATTTTGTTTAATTTGCTCTTTTAATTCATTTATAAAAAAAGGGTAATTTTGTGTTGTTTTTGTGCTAGTTAATTTTCTGGTTGTAGGATTGTTGTATGAGACGTACAAGAAGCCTTAACCAATTTCCATTTGACCCTGAGATTGATAGAACATTTAGGCATCTAAACCGAGAGAGAAGGCGTTCAACGTCACCTCCTAATAGACAATCAACTATGGATCCACCATTTGTTGAGGGAGGTGGAAATCATAGAGCTTTGAGGGATTATGCTGTGCCTAATGTTGTTGGAACTACTTCGGGTATAAGGAGGCCAACTTTTCAAGCAAATAACTTTGAGATAAAACCATCCTTTATCCAAATGGTTCAATCAAATCAGTTTGGGGGAATGTCAAAGGATGATCCAAATGCACATATTGCTTACTTTCTGGAGGTGAGTGATCTTTACAAGATAAATGGTGTGTCTGAAGATGCTATAAGATTGAGGGTTTTTCCTTTTTCACTTCGGGATAAAGCCAAGGAGTGGCTAAACTCATTACCACCGGGATCAATTACAACATGGAATGAATTGGTTCAGAAATTCTTGTCCAAGTTCTTTCCTCCTGCTAAGACAGCAAAATTGAGGAATGAAATCACATCTTTTACACAGTATGACCAAGAATCATTGTATGAAGCTTGGGAAAGATTCAAAGAAATGTTGAGGAAGTGCCCACATCATGGTATACCAATTTGGCTGCAAGTCTCTACATTTTATAATGGGTTGGTTTCAAACTATCGTGCAATGATTGATGCTGCAGCTGGAGGGTCTTTAATGGGAAAAACACCGGAGGATGCTCATGAATTATTAGAGATTATGGCGGAAAACAACAATCAGTGGCATTCAGAGCGGGTAATTGCAAAAAGACCAGCAGCAGTGCATGAAATTGATTCAGTGAATGCTTTGTCGGCTCAAGTTGCTGCTCTTTCAAGAAAGATGGATTCTTTGTCATCCAAATTCGAATCCAAACCAACTGTACAATGTGATTTATGTGGTGGAAATCATGCTAGTATTGAGTGCCAAGCTGGAAATCCATTTGCTTCACCAAATGCTGAGCAAGCAAATTATGTTTCAAATTTCCAAAAACCTCAAAATAACCCATATTCGAACACCTACAATCCAGGTTGGAGAAATCATCCAAATTTGTCATGGGGAAATAACCAAGGGGGATTCAAACCGTCATCATCTTCCTACCAACCCCAAGAGAAGAAACAAACAGATTTGGAAGGAATTTTGGGAAAGTTCATTGAAGAGTCAAGAACAAATTTCAGAAATCAAGAGGCAATCAACAGGGACATCCAAAACCAACTGGGGCAGCTTTCAAAGCAGATTGCAGAAAGGTCTCAAGGATCATTGCCTAGTGACACAATAAATCCCAAAGAGCATGTAAAGGCTATCACATTGAGAAGCGGTAAAGAGCTTGAATGGCAAGGGAAATCAGAGAAAATGATGGAAAAATCTAAAGAAAAGCCATCAACATCCCAAGATGTTCAACCTTCCCCAAATGCGAAATATGAGCCTCCTATCCCATATCCTCAAAGATTGAATAAGAAAAAGCTTGATAATCAATTTGATAAATTTTTGGATATTTTTAAGAAATTGCATATTAACATTCCTTTTGCAGAGATGTTGGAACAAATGCTAAGGTATGCAAAATTCATGAAAGAAATTCTATCAAAGAAGAGGAGGCTGGGAGATTATGAAACTGTCATGCTAAATGAGGAATGCAGTGCAGTTCTTCAAAGAAAAGCGCCACGTAAATTGAAAGACCCAGGATTTTTACTATACCTTGTACTATAGGAAGTTGCAATTTTGATAAAGTCCTATGTGATTTGGTGAGCAAGCATTAATTTGATGCCACTTTCTATTTTCAAGAAACTAGGCCTTGGAGAAGTGAAGCCCACTTCAATCTCTACAATTAGCGGATCGATCGGTGAAATATCCTCGAGGGTAATCGAGGATGTTTTAATTAAAGTTGACAAATTTATTTTCCCTGTAGGTTTCGTGGTGCTTGACATGGAGGAAGATAGAGAGGTACCCTTGATATTGGGGAGACCGTTCCTTGCAACTGGAAGAACATTGATTGATGTTCAGCAAGGAAAGCTCATTCTACGGGTGCAAGATGAATAAGTGAATTTTGATGTTTTTGAAGCAATGAAATTTCCAAGTGAGGTTCGTTCTTGTTTTCAAATTAACACTCTTGATAGGATAATCTCGGAAACTTTTGAAGAGAGAACTCCATTGCTACCACTAGAAGCTTGCCTTGTAAAATCTGCAACAATTGAGGAAGAAGATGAGGGAGTGAGACAATGTTCTGAATTACTAGCAGAACTTGATGAATATTTGTTCAATGATGAAACATTCAAGGAATTGGGAACAAATGAAACTCCAACCTCAGTGGTAAAGAAGGAAGCCAATAAGATTGAGCTAAAGCCACTGCCGTCCCATCTAAGGTATGCCTATCTTGGAGACTCAGAATCCTTTCCTGTCATTATTAACAATTCTTTGAATGGTGAAGATGAAAACAAACTATTAAGAGTTCTTCGGACTCACAAAATGGAAATTGGATGGACAATGGCGGACATCAAAGGGATTAGCAATTTTGTGTGCATGCATAAAATCTTAATGAATGAGGATTACAAGCCCACAATTCAGCCACAAAGGCGCTTAAACCCAACAATGAAAAAAGTGGTCAAGGATGAGATGATTAAGCTTTTGGATGCCGGGGTAATTTATCCAATTTTAGATAGTGCTTGGGTAAGCCCAATTCATTGTGTACCAAAGAAAGGAGGAATCACAGTTGTAGAGAATGAAAATAATGAGCTTATTCCAACTAGGACAGTGACTGGGTCTAGAGTATGTATTGATTATCGAAAGTTGAATGATGCCACTCGAAAAGATCATTTTCCTTTGCCATTTATTGATCAGATGTTGGAAAGATTGGCTGGACATGCTTATTATTGTTTCCTTGATGGATATTCGGGGTACAACCAAATTGCAATTGCACCAGAGGATCAAGATAAGACAACATTTACATGCCCTTATGGTACTTTTGCATACAGAAGGATGCCTTTCGGTTTATGTAATGCACCTGCAACTTTCCAAAGATGCATGATAGCAATTTTCTCTAATATGGTCGAAAAGTTTATTGAGGTTTTTATGGATGATTTTTCTGTTTTTGACCATTCTTTTGATAATTGCTTGCATAATATCTCTTTAGTCTTGCAGCATTGTAAAGACACAAATTTAGTGCTAAATTGGGAGAAATGTCACTTCATGGTTCAAGAAGGAATTGTTCTTGGCCATCGGATTTCATCAAAGGGGATGGAAGTGGACCGTGCAAAGGTGGAGGTGATCGAAAAATTACCACCTCCAACAACTGTAAAGGGAATTAGAAGTTTCTTGGGACATGCTGGGTTTTATAGAAGATTTATTAAGGATTTTTCAAAAATAACAAAACCTCTTTGCAGTTTGTTAGTGAAAAATACACAGTTTGATTTTTCTCCTGACTGTTTGAAGGCTTTTAACCTTTTGAAGGAAAAGCTCACTTCGGCCCCTATAATTTGTGCACCTGATTGGAGTCTTCCATTTGAGGTAATGTGTGATGCTAGTGACTATGCTATAGGTGCTGTTTTGGGCCAAAGGAAGAATAAGTTGCTACATGTGATTTATTATGCAAGCAGGACATTGACAGATGCACAACTTAATTATGCAACAACTGAGAAAGAGCTTTTGGCAGTAGTGTTTGCATTTGATAAGTTTAGATCTTATTTAATTGGGTCTAAAATCATTGTTTATACTGATCATTCTGCTCTTAAGTATTTGTTAGCCAAGAAAGATGCCAAACCGCGATTACTAAGATGGATTCTTCTCTTGTAAGAATTTGACTTAGAAATCCAGGACAAAAAGGGGATCGAAAATTTGGTTGCTGACCATTTGTCTAGGTTGGAAGAAGATTACCTTGAGGTTGAAGACCAAATTAATGAAACATTTCCTAATGAGCAATTGCTTGCTATCGAAACGGTTCCATGGTTTGCTGATTTTGCAAATTATTTGGTCAAGAAAATTTTACCTCCAGACATGTCTTATCAACAAAAAAAGAAATTCTTTTCTGATCTGAAACATTATTTTTGGGATGAACCTTACTTGTATAAATATTGTGCAGATCAAATTATTAGAAGATGTGTGCCGGAGGAAGAAATGGAAAGCATTCTTCATCATTGCCATTCGAAGGAAGTTGGGGGACATTTTGGTGGAACAAAAACTGCAGCAAAAATTTTGCAATCCGGATTCTATTGGCCTTCATTGTTTAAAGATGCTTTCAAGTTTGTTTCAATGTGTGATGATTGCCAAAGGAGCGGAAATATTTCACGGAGACATGAAATGCCCTTAAATAATATTTTGATAATTGATTTATTTGATGTTTGGGGTATTGATTTTATGGGGCCTTTTCCTTCTTCTCATTCTACTAAATACATTCTTATTGGTGTAGATTATGTCTCTAAATGGATGGAAGAAGTTGCCTTGCCTACCAATGATGCTAGGGTTGTGATAAATTTTCTCAAGAAGAACATATTTTCCAGATTTGGCACACCTAGAGCAATTGTAAGTGATGGAGGTAAGCATTTTTGCAATAACCAATTTGAGGCTTTGTTGCAAAAATATGGAGTAACACACCGGACAGCAACACCTTACCATCCTCAAACAAGTGGACAAGTTGAAGTGTCAAACCGAGAGTTGAAGTGTCAAACCGAGAGTTGAAGAGGATCCTTGAAAAGACCGTAAATAACTCACCCAAGGATTGGTCAAGGAAACTAGATGATGCACTTTGGGCCTATAGGACAGCTTTCAAGACACCTATCGGCATGTCTCCATACCGATTGGTGTATGGAAAAGCTTGTCACCTTCCAGTTGAATTGGAACATCGGGCATATTGGGCAATTAAAATTCTGAATTTTGATCTTAAGGCAGCAGGTGAAAAGAGGGTGTTGCAATTGAATGAGATGGATGAAATGAGGAATGATGCTTATGAGAATGCCCGAATATACAAAGACAAGACGAAGGTTTGGCATGATAAGCACATTTTGAGGCGAAACTTTGAAGTGGGACAGAAAGTTTTGCTTTATAATTCCCGTCTCAGACTTTTTCCGGGAAAGCTTAAATCTCGTTGGTCAGGACCTTTTCTAGTAACCAAGGTGTTTCCTTATGGAGCAGTTGAGATCAGTCATGAAACAAAGGGAACTTTCAAGGTGAATGGACAACGGTTGAAGCCATATTTTGATGGAGAATTCAACAAGCAGAAAGACTCTCTTGAGTTACAAAAACCGAAATAAAGAATGACAAAAAGTCTAGCTAATGACTATAACTTAAAGCGCTTAATGGGAGGCAACCCATCAGATTTGTTTTCTTATCTTTTATCTCATTTTATTTTAGAAATTTTAAATTCTACACTTCATTTTATGATAATTTTATTTTTAATTAAATTTGCTTATTTTATTTGTCTTGCTGATGAGTGCTCAAAAAGCACTAAAATAACCATGATTTTATGCAAATTAATTGATTAAAAATATATATATTTATATGTTTTATCATATATTTATATAAATTTGTCTTTTTCGGAATCACGGGTATTTTTATTGTTTTTCAGGTATTTTGGCTTAAAAATGCAACTTAAAGACTCAAATAGGAATACTGGAAGCAATACATCACAAATATATTAATAAATAAATACGTAAAGGTCGACAAATATGGAAAAATTGGACAAAATTGGTCAAAAAGGTCAAAAATGTTAAAAAGGAGAAAAACGCGCCGCCGCGCCTCAAAGACTCAGCCTCCGCCCCAAACCGCAGACACGAGGTTATTGTTTCACGCGCAGCATTCAAGGCTGGTTACTGCTTCATCCGCGCCGACACTCATTTTTCACGTGCAGCAGCCCCTGTGACGTCATGCTGACGTCATTGATGACCTCAGCATTTCCATTACGCGTTTTTACATTTTTTTACTCATTGTTTCTCTCCATCCTCACCTATAAATACCCCCCTTCCCTTCTCTTCAAAACACACCTTCAAAACCTCCAAATACATTCTTTTCTCTCTTTCTTTCTCTCTTTTCTTAGATTTTTAGTTTTTCTTATGTTTTCTTAGTTTTTAGCTTTTCTTAGTTAATTTCTCTTAGTTTTAGAGTTCTTCCCTTTTTAGGGAAGAACTAGTTATGTTTTTGTAATATTTTAGTTTTTTGATTCAATAAATGGGAGTGCAAATTCCGCTTGGAGTTTTTCCAGCAACGGGAATAGCGTCGAAGTTCTGTAAGGATTTTATTTTCTTTACAGTTATTTTTATGCTTTATTCTTACATGTTATATTTAATTTGTCTGTGGTTAAATTTAACTGTGCTGGCTGTTTAGTAAACATGATGTAATAATGATGTTGTTATGCTTGCGAAATATTAAATAGGTAAAAATCTCTAAAATGAATTGATTTTATTTTTATTCATGATTTTATATTAAGAATGTTAGAGAGAAATATATTATTTTTCATTACAAACTTAAACCTGAAAATTAGATTTTAAGGTTTAGTTATCCGGTCTGATTTAGAGTAGTGCTCTTTTATTTGATGGTACAATCGCCTGGTAGTTAGAGTGAAGCTCTATTTCAAAAGTTTTTATAAGAATTATTATCTGAAAATGTATTGACGACATGTTTTCGGTAGTGATTTTAAAACTTGAAAGTTAGTACTCGGATAACTAAATTCTTAGGTTTAATTTGGACACCTTGAATAAAGTTTAAATCATCTAACCCCACCAAAGGTGGCATTTAAATGGTTCATTTTCAATCTCTTAGAAAAAGGAATTAATTTAATTAACCAAATTAGTTATCAACCCCACCCATAGGTGTTAATTGATTTGTTTAGTTAACAAAGAATATCTAACCCTACCAAAGGTGGTATTCATACAAAAAAGGGAGAATCAATAAATATCAATTCATATCTTTAATAACCTAAATAATATGAGCAAGCATAATTAACTTAGTTATTATATCCATAAATACTCCACTATTATAAATGATATAATTTGCATAAATATTTATTGAATCTATGTTTATTTTTATGTTAGTAGATTAAAAACACAAAACCCAAAATATCGTGACAGGATGTTTAGGATTTAATTTCGTTTTTAAAAGTTTGAATAATAAATTAAAAACCACATACATTCCTTCCTTAGATCGACCTTGGGAGTATACTTATCATTTTATTCGAAATGATTCGTGCACTTGCGAGAGTTTTATAAATATTAAAACCAAAGTATTGGCAAGAATCGGCGATGCCGGTTTTCGTTCATCAAAGTATTTGGCGATCACGATTCTGCTCATCACTTGCAGGTAAGAAAAAAAAATCCATATACAGTTTTTCTTTCTTACATTGAGGACAATGTAAGGTTTTGGTTGCGGGTGCGGTAAATGGTAAATCTTTTCTTCCCTTCATTTTTATTAGTTTTGTTTGTGTGTTTATTTGTGTTTAATTTTGATTTTCCATTTATTTTTCTGCATTTTGATTTAATTTCTTTTATTTTTATTTTTTATTTTATTTTCATTTTACTTATTTTAATTTGCACGTTGATGATGATAATGTGATTGTGATAACAAGTAGCTTTTAGAAGACATTAAATTTTGCTTCGGTTTAAAGATAATTTCAAATGTTGATTTTACCTAGTTGGCGACTCTTTTGGTATGTGGTATGATTTGGTTGATTAGTCTAAATGCGTAGAGAAGTCTTATGTGCGAATTTTTCATGGACATTTTTCTGATCTGAACAAACTCTAGAACTCATTTGAAAACCTCTTGAGGGGAAATAATTTGGAATTGCACTGTTTAGGATATGATATAGGCCATTGTTGGATCGATTGTGCCATTTTAAGCCAACCTTGTTTTCTTTATATCACTAGTTACCTCCTTGAGCCTATTTAAATATATTGTAGCCTTATTTTTCTTTCTTTTTGCCTTCTATAACCTATCTTTTATTTAGCCAATATATATATATATATATAATTCCTACCTTATTTGTTAAGAGCACTTAATTTTGAACACAAACTTTTCAAGAGCAATTGGAGTAAGGATGGAATAATAAAAAAAAGACATCTTCCGCATATATTGGAAGAAATTGGTTGGGGGTTATGTTAAAAAAAAGAGAAGAAAAGAAAAAAAAGAAAAAAAAAGAAAAAAAAGAAAAAAAAAGAGAAAAAAAGAGAAAAAAAGGGCCTTCACACTCTAGTAAATAAAAGAGTGTTAGTAATGGATGTACTGAGGTGAAAGATTGAGGAAGAATTATTGTTTATCTTTCGAAAAATGGGTTATGATCGGAAGAAACAATTTGGGTTAAATGGTGTTACTCTTTTACTTAATTGGTTGTGTTTAATCTAATAAGTGCTATTATTTGTATTTTGACACTTCCCATTCTTTCTTAACCAAATACCTAAGCCTAACATTACAAGCCTACTAAAGTCCTATTGATCCGAAGTGGTGTATTTTTCTTCATTAGTGGAGAGAGTTTTGAAGAGTGAGCCTATGGAGTTTGAGATTTCACCTTTTTGTTTGTGGATGTTCTGCATAATATTATTTGGGCATTATGGCTATTGGTTTGTGGTTTGTGGTTTGATGGATGTTTAAGAGTCAATAATAAAAGTGAAATTGGCATTTGAGATTTCTTAAAACTTAGGTGATATTTAATTATTCTATATGTTGGGTGTTATTTACAATTTTTGAGACATTTGTGCAAATTATTTTTTATGTTATGTTATTGTTTTAAGTTAGGATAGTTATAGGTAAGATGTTTGTGGGTTTCATCACTAGAAGCCCTCACGAGACTACAACTCGTCCTACTAGGGTCGCCTAGGGGTTTAAAGGCTTATTGCATACGCTTAATGTAATTTTGTAAATAGAATAAATTTCCTTTGAAGTTTCTCTTAATGTCTCCTTTGAATTTATTAAATAGATCGCTTTTCTTGCTAGAGACTAGCAAGAAGCTAGTTGGGGTTGTTGATAAGAGCTAAATTATTGCATTTTTGTTATGATTTAAATGTTGATATTTGTGTGAAAATTTTGTTTATATTGATTATTTAATCCACAAATGTCATTTCACGGGTATTTCGTGTTTAAAGTGCAATTTCAGGTAAAATCATGATTTTGGAGAAGTTAGGGACAAAGTACAATGATCGGGATTGAATCAAAGAAAAAGAACACCTTACGGAGAAAATGTTGAAAATCTTCCCGAGAGCACGGATTTTGGCAAAGCAATCTCGCCGCCGGCCAAAGAATTCTCACCGCTGGCCACAATAATCCCGCCGCCGGCGAGATTTAGCGGAACCGAAATCGTAAGTTTTCCATAAATCTCGCCACGGCGAGAATAACTTCGCCCTCGGCGAGTTTCGTTCGAAAACATTTTTTTATGCTGTTTTGTTCCAAAATTGCCCTCCAAAACCCTAGACCTATATATACATTATGATGGAGAAGGAGGCCACGACAGAGAGAGTAGAATTGATTTATTTTTGCAGGAGAAAAGGAAATTTTGGAGAGAAAGGTTGGAGAAGCTTGAAGGATCATCACCATTGTGCCACCAAGTCTTCCTCTTCAAGAGTTTTCATCTCTTCTCCTTAGCTTTTATTTTCTGCATTTTATTCAGATTGTTTGTTCATGGATTCAATTGAGAATATGGTTGTTCTTATTTCCGTTATGAACTAATTTGTTTTTGCTAAGGCTATGATGTAGTTAGATCATGAAAATCTGATTTCTTGTGTTATCGTTATATGAATTCATTGTTTTCAAGTTGAGTATTTATTTCCATGCTTAATGCTTTTAAATTTCTGATCAAGATTTAAATGATTTGTTGCATTATATTGAGACCGAGAGGAGATGTGTAATGAACGCTTCTTGTGATAAATACCGTATGTTGAATGCGAGTTTGACACCTAATGCATGATGTATGTGGTTATTCCAGAAATTCCATAAATCGTAATGTGCTTGTTTGTGATTAAATCTTCATAGAAATATAGTCGGTTTTCATAGATAAGTAATTCTAATATAACTCGAGAGAGAGTATTAGGTAAATTTGGGTTTTTCAACCATCACTTTTAACTTTGATTCTCATATAACATAACTTGAAATCGGATTGAATTGATTTAGCGAAATCAAATGCCTTAGCGTTTTTAATCATTTGTGAACAACATTAAATTTTGTTATTTGCGTTAGTTTTAAGTTAATTTACTTCTTAAACAAATTCAAAAATTCGGTTTTCAAATAAAATTAGGATTAGTCAATTTCGGTACTTAGTAACGCCATTCCTTGTGGGTTATATATCCGTACTTTTGTACACTTTATTACTTGAACGATTCGTACACTTGCAAAAATACGCATCAATTACCACCTTGAATGTTGTTATTATTCCAAAAGAAATTTGGATGTTATCTCCATCTTGGGTTATAGGTGTTTGAGTATGGATTATTGTTTCGATTCACATTACCCACATGGCAAATGGATTCAAGATTATTTGGACAATTATCAAACAAATGAGCTCATTCACAAAACACACATGACACTCCTAAATCTTGGACTTGGTTTAGATTCCTGGCAAGTTTCGAGGGGCTCAAAAGATTAAGGAAAGATGAAACTTAATCTTTAAGTGTTGTGATATCATTTACCTCATGCACTTCGACTAATCTTCTTGTGGTTGTCATTCTGTCCATTAGCCATTGATAATTATTGCTAGCCATTTTCTCAAGTAAATCACAAGCTTGATTGTAAGATTTTGCAAACAAAGATCCATTAGCAAATGCATCAACAATAGTTCTTGTGTGAGCATTGAGACCATTATAAAAGTCTCCATTTGAATCCAAGAAGGAATATCATGATGAGAACACTTCCTTAGCAATTCCTTGAATATTTCCCATACTTCATATAGAGATTCTCTTTCATGTTGTTGGTAGGGAGTAATGTCATTCCTAAGATTTTCATTCTTTGTTGGTGGGAAGTATTTTATCAAGAATTTCTCTGTCAAACCATTCCATGTTGTAATGGAATCAGGTGGCAAAGAGTTTAGCCAAGCTTGAGCACGGTCTCGGAAAGAGTAAGGGAATAATCTAAGCCTAAATGCCTCATATGTCACTCCATTGAACTTAAATGAATCTACAACTTCAATAAACAATTTGACATGAAGATGAGGATCCTCTGCTGATAATCCGCTGAATTGTCTAACTGTTTGTAGCATTTGAAACATCACTAGCTTTAGTTCAAACTGATTACCTTGAATATTTGGCCTTTTAATACTTGGATTCATCCCTTCCAACATAGGTATTGCATATCCATTCATATCTCTATCTCTATCATCCATCAAAAGCATTTGATTGTTTAAGTTTAGCTCATTTTTGTTTAATTCTAATGGATTAGCCAGTTTTTCCTCTTGGGTGAACTGTTGTTGTCTAATTGATCTCAAAGTACGCTCAATTTCAAGATCTAAAGGTAAGATTTTTCTCTCACGAACTCTGCTCATGCAATAGACTCAACTATGTTTCTACAATACTAAATAAGATGTCTAAATAAAAACTAAAAAAAATTAACAACTAAATAAATAAATTAAAGTAAAAAAAATAAATAAATAAGTAAAGAAATTAATTAGAATAAATAAATAAATAAGTCACTAAATGAAAATAAGTAAATTAAGATTAAAATTAAAGTAAACAAAAAACATTAATAATAATAAAATTATTAATTTCTAATATTTATAATCCTCAACAACGGCACTAAAAACTTGATCGCCACACACAAAGTGTGTGCAATGAATACGTAAGTATATATATCACAACAAGTAATATAATGATAAGAAAAGATTGTTCCCATGGAGATTATTTTATTAGAAACTAATTTAAAAAAAAATTAAAATCAATTTTTTTGTGTTTTTATATTTTAAGAAAGCAAAATTAAAATAACTAAAAGTAAATGGCAATAATTAATTAAAAATATATATGAGAAAATATGTACGAATGCTTAATCCCCCAATTTTTTAAACATGCGAATCGCTAAACTCCCCCCAAAATAATTATCAATTAGTTACATTATCAATTAAATCTAACCTAATATGTATTCTTCTCTCAAGTAAACTACACACCATATATTAATTAATTTAATCACACTCTCATGCCAATTAAATTTTATACTACTCATTAAGTTCATTAATTATGGATCACATACATTAGAATTATACATCTTTGCCTAGAAACTATGCATGTTATTTAATCAAGACAAACAATTAAATAATTCTCTTAAATCTATTTAATTGCCTATATAGATAAATTGTTGGTCAAACAATTAATAGCACACAAATCAGATTAAATAATTAAATTATAATTATAATTGGGGTAAAATATTAAATCATCACATGGTGAAAATTTGGTTTATAAGATCCCTAGATAAATAAATTAATTCCACATAATTGTGTTCATAAAGCTCATATTTTTCATAAAGAAAGACACAAAAATTGATAAAAAAAAAAGTAGAAAAAGAAATACAATCAATATCTTCAATTGTAGAATTAATATTTTCTTTAATCTCCACCAAAATTGTGTCTTATCTTGAATTTCTTTCAATTTTTCTCTCGTTTTAGCTCCAAAAATTGACCAAAATTATGGTAATGGAGGCCAATTAGGGTTTATGGAATGATTAGGGGCTTAAATAAAGCTTTAGATCAAGGGCTACAATAAAACAAGCAAAATTGAAAGTTTTAGCCAATCACAGTGCGACACGTGGTAGGGGAAATTCAGTAGTAGAGTGAGGGAGCAACGCGTGACAAGGGAGACCAGTCATAGTCAATGCTTGTTGAGTCAACGACACATGGCGCGATGTGATTAGCAAAAATGGATGGCGTGGTACACAGGTGGAACGTATGGAGCAATGGCGTAGCAACACATGGCATGGTGCATTGACCAATTTCGAATCTCGGATTAAATGTCGTGTTGACACGTGGCACGTGTTTTATCCTCCTCACACGCAGCTTAACGTGAGTCACTCTCTTTGCTTACGTGGTATTCGTGTGGCTTGCCTAGTCAGCTCCTTTGCTTATGTGGCATGCCACATGGTAGCTTCTCATTTGTCCTACGTTAAATATACATAAAAATCCATAAAAATTTCAGAAAAATCCCAAAAATTTCTAAAAATTATATTTTCACCCTTTTTCACTAAAAAGTTTATATTTTAATTTTTTTGTAAAAAAATATTAATTATTAAATAAAATAAGTAAATATTAAGTAAAAAAATTGCGCTAATGACTCTATGCTTTTGGATCCGAGAACCTATACTCCCCAAACATCAAAATTTTCAACAAAAAGTAGTAGAATTTGGGGCATTTCATCTCTAGGCCCTATATCCTAAATATCTTCCATGGATTGACATGATTGAATTTAACACATGCAATAAGCCTTCATTATGCCAAAATATATCTCTAAAGTCGGTTAGGTGAACCGACATAAAATTGGGAGACTTAAAATTTAAATTTGGTCACTGTATGAACCGACTTTAAATTCTGTATTATTTTTTTTTTTACACATTTTACTTATTTTCTACTATCCTTAGAACCTATATTCGATCATATAAAAATAATTACATAAAAACCAAATAATTAATAAACTCATAATAAAATTAACAAATATATAATAATAACAATATATGTAATATATAATAATTTATATATATATAAACACATGTAATTAATAATAATAAATATTTTATACATATATATATATATATATATAATAATAATAAATATTAATAAACCCATTATACATTATATACATTTAAAAATATATTTTGTATTATATATATATACATGTAAATAATTTTAAAACTTTTAAGTTTAAAATAAATTAAAATATATAAAAAAACTTAAATACATAAAATTATTAAAATAAATAAATCAATAAAATACCTTCTTCTCTTCTAAGTTGGAATAGAAATACCAACTTACATAACACAAAATTTTATACACATAATCAATAACTCATAATAAATATTAAAATAAAAAATATGAATAATAAGTGTAAAACAATTCATAGAAATACTTACAAGAGTAAATGAAATGAAAAAATGAAGGAAATGAAGAAAAAAGAGTGTTTGCTAAGTGAGAAAGTGAAGGAAAATGAGTATGAAAAATTTGAGTATTATACTCAAAAAACTAGTGGATCAAGAAGAGAAATTGGAGAGATAGAAAACCAAACTGATGGAACTGGAAATGATAGTCAGAAGTGGCCAAAAAAGGAGAAAGAAAATAGAGATAACAGATGATTTTTCTTTATAAGGAAAAAGGGAAACACGAGCTAGCAATGTCAGAAAATGACGGAGAGAAGAAGATATGGAAAGAAATAAGGTAACGTTAGTTGACACGTACAATCGACGCTACATGTAGATTTTTAAGTCAATTCTATGTGTCAACATGTATTATATCATCTAGATTAAGTAGAGAGTTAGATATATTAGCCCAACCTCTTCTTTTAAAATACCCTAGTGGATCATTTGGATCTATAATCCCTATTATCCGTGAAATATCTACCAACAATGATGAAGTAAAAATTAATTCACAATTTTAATGCCAAACATATAAACTAGAGTTATTAGAATAATATAGAACATACATTATGTTTAATTAGGTTATTGATTGTATATATATTCCTTTATAATCATTTTGAATCCATGATGAAGAATCATCGTCATCAACTAGATCATCATATACATTAGGCAATTTGTTTGAGAAATAAGTAATATTTGATAATGTATCAAGTATGCCATCATATTCTAAAGCATTATAATGGTACAACTCCTTTTGTGGAGGTGTTAACACAATAGAAAATCTTGTGTTAATTTGATCGTTCATATAAAATACTTGTTTTTCATAAAGTGCTAACATAAAAGGATCATCAATGTGACCTATCTTGGATAAGTTTATAAGGGTAAATCCAAAATTTTCTATTTTATATCCAACATTTACAGTGTCTTTTACCCACACTACTATAAAAAGGGGTATTTAAGTAGCTATGTAAAGTCATTTTTTTGGAAAAAAACCGACTTATAATGAATTTAAAGTCGGTTCGGTATAGAATCAACGCTATCCACATTTGACGTAGCGTTGATTTGCGACATCAACCGACGCTACGTCCAACGTGGATAGCGTCGGTTCGCCACGTAAACCGACGCTACGTCCTATTTTTTAAATTAAAAAATGGATGAAGTAAATACAATTAAAATTAATTATTATTTTATTTGACTCTTTAGAATTTAAGTTGGATAAAAATAGTATAATTTTTCCCATTTTTTAGACAATTAGTTTTAAAAATTATATAATTTTGTTTATTTGTTTGGATATTTAAATACAAATAGAAACAAATACATATATGTACCTACAATATATCTTTATTTAACTTTGTGTATATGTTTTAATTAAATATTATTCTAAAGTTATTATTTTTTTCTTTTTCTATAGTACGTATATACATATTCTAAATAAAATAATAATTGATAAAAAAAAATTTTAAATTGCGTAGATAGCGTTGATTGACGTGGCAAATTGACGCTACACACGCGGATAGAATCGGTTCGCCATGTCAACCAACGCTATCCACCTAATATATCCATTCGGCTCATTTTTTTATGCAGAACCCCGATTTCTTCATTTCTCTTCTCCATTTTCTCCCAAAACCGAGCTACACCCACCTTCTTTCTCAATTTCTGGCCACCTCCGACCACCATTTGCAGTTTTTTTTTGTGAGTTATATTCCTCTTCTCATTATCTTTTAGATCTACTATTTTTTTGAGCGAAATACTCAAATTTTTTATACCCATTTTTTCACTTATTCTCACTTACAAAACACAATTTTCTTCTTCTTTCCTCCATTTAGTCACTTCATAACATTCTTGTAAGTATTTCTATTAATTTTGCAACTTATTATTCAGTTTGTTTTATTTTTTTGTATAAATTTTTGATTTAGGTATGTTTATTATTTTGCTTGTTATTATGTTTGACTTATTTTATGTGAAAATAATATCTGAAATGTTGTGGGTTTGATGGATTATATATATTTACTGTGCGTGGATAAATTTATTTATATATAAATAATTATATTTTATTAAGTAGAATTTTGTAGCTTATTATTCAGTTTCTTTTATTTTTTGTATAAATTTTTGATTTAGGTATGTTTTTTATTTTGCTTGTTATTATGTTTGACTTATTTTATGTGAAAATAATATCTAAAATGTTGTGGGTTTACTGTGCGTGGATAAATTTATTTATATATAAATAATTATATTTTATTAAGTAGAATTTTGTAGCTTATTATTCAGTTTGTTTTTTTTTTGTATAAATTTTTTATTTAGGTATTTTTTTATTTTGCTTGTTATTATGATTGACTTATATTATGTGGAAATAATATCTGAAATGTTGTGTGTTTACTGTTCCTGGATAAATTTATTTATATATAAATAATTATATTTTATTAAGTAGTGAACAAAGGAAAAATAATATGTTTTTTTTTAATTTGTAAGAAATTATATTGGTATAAGAGTTATACGTGCTATCTATTGACTCTTAAAAAATTATAAATATATATTTATAAACTCAATAATTTAAATAATATATATATATATATATATATATTAATAAAAATCAAATAATAACTAAAAACTAAGTAGTATTATTATTTTTATTTATATATGCTACTTATGTGTTAAAATTTTAAATATGTTACTATAGTAGTTCATACTTCTATAGAATGTTATATACGTATAATTAATATTACTTTTTAATTATGATATAGTAACATGTTTAGAAATTAGAATCAACCAAAGTGATTGGTTTTTATATATTCATGTTGGCATGTTGCTTATTTTTTAATTTGTATATAAATGGTTTTGTAAAATGATTAAAATGATAATTGTTTTGTATTATGTATGTTTTGATATATATTCTAATAATTAGGAAATTTATATATAATAATACTTGAAATATATTCATTGGGTACATAATTAAGTAATATCTTTAATTAATGTGATTAATAGAAAATGGACAAATCTTGGATGTCAAAGTGTAGAATTGAGCAAGACTATATTTTTGGAGTTGAAAGTTTCATGGAATTTGCTTGTAGAAATAGTAATACTAGAACTAGTATGATTCGATGCCCATGTGTTAAATGTAAAAATGAGCGATTTCATGAATTTGATGAGGTTAAGTATCACCTTATCCGTAATGGTATCACCTTATCCGTAATGGTATTCTTTTGAGCTATAAATGTTGGTATATCATGGAGAAAATATTGATAATACTCATGGGGAAAAGATAAATAAGAATGTGAGTGGATTACATACATCTTATCATAATGTATAGACATAAAATATGTTTCATGGTGTTGAAGATGAATTACGCGAGGATGATCCCAAAACCTTTAAAAAACTTATAGAAGATGCCAAAAAACCATTGTATCCAAAATGCAAAAAATACACTAAAATGTTGGGATTGGTTCATTTGTACAATGTGAAGGCAAAACATGGTTTTCTGACAAGGGATTCACATAATTACTAAATCTACTAGTCGATATGTTTCCTGAGGGTATTGAATTGCCATCTTCAATGTATGAAGTGAAGAAATCTCTTAGTTGATTTGGCATGGAATATCATAAGATTCACGTTTGTCCAAATGATTTCATTCTTTATAGAAAAGAATATGAGACATTACATGATTGTCCTATGTGTAAAGAATCGAGATGGAAGCATGGTACAAATGAGAGTACAACACATAAGAAAGGCGTGCCTGCAAAGGTTCTTTGGTACTTTCCTCCGATTCCTCGCTTTCAAAGGTTGTTCAATAGTAAAGATACATCAAAGATGTTGACTTGGCATTCAGATAATCGATTTGATGATGGGGTGCTACGTCATCCTTGTGATTCTCCAAATTGGAAAGTAGTAGATAATTTATCTCCTCAATTTTCATCTGATCCGCACAATCTTCGTCTTGCCATTGCTGCTGATGGAATTAATCCACATAGTTCCCTTAGTAGTAGATATAGCTATTGGCTAGTAATTATGGTAACATACAACCTTCCTCCCTAGTTATGTATGAAAAGAAAATTCATGATGTTAACATTATTGATCTCAAGACCAAAACAACCTGGTGTTGATATTGATGTATATTTGCAGCCTCTCATAGATGATTTAAAGATGTTGTGAAATGATGGTGTTAATGTTTACAATGAATATAAAGAAGAACACTTTAACTTGAAAGGGGTCATTTTATGGACAATTAATGATTTTCCTACCTATGGAAACTTATCAGGACATGCAACAAAAGGTTACAAGGAATTCCCTATATGTAGTGATGGAACTTCTACAACTTATATTGTTCATGAACAAAAGATGTCTTATAGAAGACATAGAAGATTTTTTCCATTTGGACACAAGTTTAGATACCAAAAGAAACCGTTCAATGGTGAAGAAGATCATGATCATACAACTCGACCTTTGCGAGTTGTTGAGATATTAAGGCAATTGAATGGTATGACATTCAAACGATATGGAAAGATGAAAAAAAACTCACTAAGGTAGGGAAACGAAAGAGGTCAACTAATGAAATGGGTGAAAATGAAAAAGAGTTTGAACCTACTTACCATGGTTGTTGGAAAAAAATCAATATTTTGGGAATTACCTTATTGGAAAGACCTACACATTCGTCACATCTTAGATGTCATACACATTGAGAAGAATTTATGTGAGAGCTTGATTGGTACTTTACTTAATATACCTAGAAAAACAAAGGATGGAATTAAAGCAAGATTGGATTTAAAGAAACTAGCCATATGACCTGAATTGGAACCAAGGGTGGAAAATGATAAGAATCGAACATACTTACCACCAGCATCATATACAATGTCAACAAAAGAGAAGGATGTGTTTTGTAAATGTTTGGAGGGTGTGAAAGTTCCTGATGGTTACTCATCCAACTTAAGAAATTTTGTGTCTATCACCGATAAGAGACTTTATGGATTGAAATCACATGACTCTCATATCTTAATGCAACAGTTATTACCAGTTGCTATTAGATCAATTCTTCCAAAACATGTTCGATTATCAATAATTCGGCTTTGTTCATTCTTTAATACAATGTTCAAGAAATCTATATCAATTGGCTAGTTAAATTCTTTACAAAAACATGTTGTAGAGACTTTGTGTGTAATTGAAAAATATTTTCCTCCTTCTTTCTTCGATATAATGATTCACTTGTGTGTTCATTTAGTTCGAGAGGTTCAATTGTGTGGTCTTACTTACTTAAGGTGGATGTATCCTTTTGAGAGATATATGCAAGTCCTTAAAGGATATGTAAATAATAGAAATTGACCTGAAGGATGCATGGTGGAACGCTACATTGCTGAAGAGGCCATTGAGTTTTGTTCTGAATACTTTAGTGGTTGCACTAAAATTGGGAATCCTATGCACAAGTTGTTCTTAGAATGTCACATGATCCAAGTAGGTAACCCTATGCTTGGTGGAAGTAAGAAATTATTTATTGATCGTACTCGATGGTAAAAAGCACACCGAATCATTGTGGTAAATAATAATGAGGCACAACCATACATAGAGTAAGTGATGTTCATTGTTTCATGATTGCAAAAATCATTTTTTATTTAACTATTAATGATGATATATAACTTAATATATATTTAATAACATACATTACAAGATGCATTTAAACTTATTGAAGATCGATCCTCGTTATCAAAAAAAAGGAGGAGAAAAATGGTTGTATGATGAACATAAGCGAGAGCTTATTAATTGGTTTCGCAACCATGTAAGTGTCACAAAAAAAAATTCATGCATTTATTTTCCTAGATCTATTCAGTGTTTTAAAACTTTTCTCTAAACACATTTTGTGTTTTTGTATACATAGATTCGAGGTGAACTCAAAAAACCCAATCATAAAATATCAAAAAGTTTACAATGGCTTGCACATGGGCCAAAATTTGATGTCAAATCATTTTATAGTTTCACAATAAGTGGATCGAGGTTTAACTCAAGCTAGGGACAAAGACTGAGTAAATCAAAATAGTGGTGTGAAGATGGTTGCACAAACTATGCAATTTTCCAGTTCAAAAGATGTTAATCCTGTACTTTCTGATAGAACATATTATGGTATAATACAAGAGATTTGGGAATTGGATTATGAGGTCTTCCATGAAACAGTTTTCTTGTGTGATTGGGTCGAAGATGTTATCAATGTTGGATATAAAATAGATGATTTTGGATTTACCCTTGTAAATTTATCCAGGATAAGTCACACTGATGATCCTTTCACATTAGCACTTCATGCAAAACAAGTATTTTTCGTGAGCGATCAAATTTATCCAAGATGGGCTATTGTGTTTTATGGACCTATTTTTGGCTCTAACTACATTTCATCTCTCTTTACTACTTTCCTTATGAACTCATATTAGCACTTTATTAATCATTTGTTTATAAATATGAAGTTATCTGGAATCTCTGCTAGTAAGAAATCGGAGTTACACTTGATTTCATATTTAGAGTTCATTATAGCATTAAAAAATACTAGCAGAGATTCCAGATAACTTCATATTTATAGACAAATGATTAATAAAGTGCTAATATGAGTTTGTCGAAGGGTTATATCACTCGGATGTCGCTATGGTAATCTCTTTTCGATGGTAATATTTATAATGATTTAATTGCTTTATTCGTATGTCTCTGAAGTTTAGACTGCTTGTTTGATGGATGTTAACGTGCTCATGTATGTAGGGGAATATGAATTGTTATATGGATCAGCTGTTTTTTGTCTAGTTTTCTTGTCATAATGCTCGTGATTAGGCCAACCAAGATTCTAAGCCAACCAAGCTTACTCGCATCCAATTACACTTTGACGACATTATTTTATTTATAATTTAAGTAAACTATATGTATTGTATATACATTATTTGTTTTTGTAATAAATTTAATTATCAAGTAATTAATTATATTTAAATTTTTAATTATTTATATTATTATTTATATTTTAGTTTTTTTATGCTGAATAATATATTGAATAATATGAAAAATGAGAATAAAAATAAAAAAAAATTCATAAAATGTACGTGTAAAGTTGGTTCATCGCGTGAACCGACTTTACATTTTAAGTCGCTCAATTTAAAGTCGGTTCAGCAAACCGACTTTAATGCCTATTTTTGTAGTAGTGCCAATCACACAAAAATATTATTTCATAGAAGATCTCATGAGAAAGCTTCCAAATTTCTTGGATTATACCATAATAGGTTCTATCAAAAAGTAAAGGATTATCATCTTTCAAACTAGCAAATTTCTAAGTTTGTTCAACCATCTTCACACCACTATTCAGGTTTACTCAGACTTTTCCCCTTGCTTGTGTTGTAAACCTAAAACCATTAATTGTGAAACTAGAATATGATTTGACATCAAATTTTAGACCATGTGCAAGCAATTCCAAACTTTCTATTATTTTATGATTGGGTTTGTTGAGTTCAACTCAAATCTATGCATATAAAAACTTGAAATCTGTTTAAAACAAAACTATAAAATATTAATTAGGTGCACTAATGAATTCTTGTATGTGACACTTACATTGTTGTCAAAACCAATTAATAAGATCTCATTTATGATTATCATACAACTATTTTACTCTTTTTTTATAACGAGGATTGGTCTTTGATAACTCTATATTTTAGAGTTATTTTATCCATTTTATTAATTATAATTGCTATGTTCTTAATGTTTTTATTTAATTTTAATTTATTAAATTAATATTTACTGTTAGTTTTAAAGGATATATTATTTAAAGAAAATTAAAGAATTTGTATTGAAAAAGGACTTAATTGCAAATAATAAAAGTCTGAAAATATAATTTGAATTAAAAGAGGGCTTAATTGCAATTAATAAAAGTTTAAAAGTTAATTGGAATTAAATTGGAGGGCTAAAATGCAATTAAAGAAAATTTGTTTTCTACGCAGGAAGAGGACCATGCATGCCATTATCAATGTGCAACACACACCATCCAATCAGGCAATCAACGGTGAGGATTAGGCACGTGTAAGACAGACATGACACGGGTGATTGGACCCGGTTTCCTAGATTGCACGCTGCACTAAGCGTAGAGTGAGACCCACGTGTCTGCTGTGCAAAACATGTCCCGTACGATGCGGTCCATGTAAACTGCGTGTAGCCTCCCATTTCACCTAATAAGAAGCAGCCACGCATCTAGATTAAGCTTCTAGCAAATTCGATGACAACATGTGGCATGTGTTTGCTAAAATGAAAACGCAGAAATGGCGCCCACTTTCCAGCTCGTTCTGCATCATCCACGTGTCTGCTTCAAAATAAAATTCCCGTGTGACGCGTTCCATGTAAACTTTGTTCACCCTTCCAGTCCACCGAATACGAAGCAGCCATGTATTTCCTTAATCTTCCAGCCAATCATATGATGACACGTGGCATGCATTTTGTGAAATCAAAACACAGGAAACAGCGCACTCTTCCAGCTGATTATTTGTTGTCTCCATGCATGTTTTCTTTTTATTATTTTCAATGTATTTCTGTCCCCCACTACATGCATTTTAAAAAAAAGGATAATTGTTTGGGGTGATATATTTTAGATGCGAGGAAAGATGTGTGGGAGTTTTTAGTTTTTCATTTTTTCCATTTTTCACTTTAGTTTTCCTTAGCTTCTACTCTACATGTTCTCAAAAACATGTAGAAACTTTTCTTTAACATTTTATTTTATTATTTTGTTAGGGAAAGAAATAGAGAGAAAGAAGACAGCAAAGAAGAAGAAAAGGGAAGGAATTTTATTTTTCATTGAGGAGTCCTGAAAGAGTTTCTCCTAATCTTTTTCTTCTAAATTTTATTTCTCTGAAATGTCTAATTATTTTTGTATTGTAATTTTAATTTTTGTTATGAACTAATTTATTTGTTCTATGGTTGTAGTGTAGCTTAAATTATGAAGCTTGAATTAATTATTTTTGAATGATTTATGAGATGTTTTTAAGTTATTTATTTTATCTGTGCTTAATGCTTTTGATTATTGGAAAATTAATCAATGATCTGTGACACTTAAATAAACTTGAAAAAGGAATTTTTGTGTGATTGCTCGTGGATAGAATAACATGTATTTATAAGGGATAGGAATATACTTTTATTATACGTGTAACTATTTGAGAACTTTGAACTTAATGAATCTGGTTGAATTTAATTCTCATAGGAATATAATGAATTATTTTATCAAGATGTGTCTATATGGAGCTCGGAAGAGATATATAGATAAATTAGGAGTTCTTGGTTAACAACTTAAATATAGAACATAAATCAAGAGAAAATAATATGATTCAAGTGGATTAATTTAGTGAAACTGCAATCCTAGAATTTTCTTATAAACTGTTATAAAAATTAGTTAGTCAAACTGCATCAAACTATCGACTGTTTGGATAAAATCATATTGAAATAATTTTAGTACTTAACGAACACTAGTAAAAAATCTCTGTGGGAACAATATCTTACTTATCAATTTTATTACTTGTGACCGTGTATACTTGCATGTTTTCATGTTCTCCTAAAGAGACAACAATCTTCAATAAGTTAAAATGCATTATATGATATTATGAAATATATATATCAATTAAGTGTCATTAATATTTAAATAAATAATAATTTTATTTTATATGAAAAGGGTGAACTTGACATGCATTGTGATTACCTACTCTATGTACACTTGTGCTTCATTGTTATTTACCAAAATGATTTGTTGTACTTTTTCCCATCGAGTGTGATCAATGAACAATTTATTACTTCTACCAAATATAGGGTTACCTACTTGGATCATGTCACATTCTAAGAACAACTTATACACAATATTCATAATTTCAGTGCAACCAGTAAAGTATTCAGAACAAAACTCAACAGCCTATTCAATAATGTAACATTCCACCATGCATCCATCATGATGTTTTCTGTTATTTACATATCCTTTAAGGACTTGCATATATCTCTCAAAAGGATACATCCACCTTATGTAAGTAGGACCAACAATTGAACTTTTCAAACTAAATTAACACACAAGTGAATCATTCACTACTACAAAATGTGACATTTAAGTCGATATGTAAAGTCAATTTTTGGAGAAAAGTGACTTATAATCAATTTAAAGTAGGTTCGGTGAAAAACTTACGCTACATGTAGCGTTGGTTGACGTGTTGAATCGACGGTACACGTAAGACATAGCGTCGGTTCTATGTATCAACCAATGCTACACACATGGATAGCGTCGGTTGACATGTAGAATTGACGCTACGTCCTACTTGTAGCGTCGGTTCAACATGTCAACCGACACTATGTAAAATTACTCGTTAATTTTTTTTATTTTAACAGTTTTTAAAATTGAAATTACACAATACAATTATTTTTTATTTTTTTGGTCAATTATTATTTTATTTTAACTGTTTAAAATTGAATTTGGATATATAGTATAATTTTTTCTTCATTTTTTTAGTCAATTGGTTTTTACATTTTATAATTTATAGAATTTTGTGTATTTTTTTGGATACTTTTATGTACATGTTATTCATACATAGTTATCGAATTTGGATTGCATGAAAAACACAATAGAGAACACTTTCCAAAAAATATAAAAGGTCTATAGTTAAAATCTTAAAAAATAATTGACAAAAAAAATAAAAAATATTGTATTGTTTAATTTTAATTTTAAACTGTAAAAAAATTTAATGAGTAATTTTATGTAGTGTTGAACCGACGCTACACACAGGACGTAACGTCAGTTCAACATGTCAACCGATACTATCCATATGTGTAGCGTCGGTTAACGCGTAGAACTGATGATATGTCCTTATATAGCATTGATTCAACACGTCAATCGATGCTATCCACGTGGCTTTTTCCTTTTCTCTTCTTTCTTCACCATTAGACATCATTTTTAATTTGTAGTATCCAAAAACTCAAAACCGAGCTTTACCTCTTCCACTCTTTCGCATTTTTCGACCAACTATGACCATCATTTCCAACGCCATTTGGTAGGTTTTCTTCCTCTCCAAATTATCTTCCAGATCCCCTATTTTTTTTAGCAAAATACTCAAATTTTTTATACCCATTTTCTCACTTATTATTCACTTTGCGCTATTTTTTGTATAAATTTTTGTATTATGCATGTTGTGTATTACGCATGTTATTATTTGTTTGGATGATTTTCTAGATGGGTGATGAGCAGAATCGGGATTGTCAAAAACTTTGATGAGCGAAAACCGGCATCGTCGATCCTGCCAATACTTTGGTTTTATATTTATAAAACTCTCGCAAGTGCACGAATCATTTCGTAGAAAATGATAAGTATACTCCCAAGGTCGATCTAAGGAAGGAATGTATGTGGTTTTTCATTTATTATTCAAACTTTTAAAAACCAAATTAAATCCTAAACATCCTGTCACGATATTTTGGGGTTTTTGTGTTTTTAATCTAATTACATAAAATTAAACATAGATTCAATAAATAGTGGAGTATTTATGGATATAATAACTAAGTTAATTATGCTTGCTCATATTATCTAGTTTATTAAAGATATGAATTGATATTTATTGATTCTCCCTTTTTTGTATGAATACCACCTTTGGTGGGGTTAGATATTCTTTGTTAACTAAACAAATAAATTAACACCTATGGGTGGGGTTGATAACTAATTTGGTTAATTAAATTAATTCCTTTTTCTAAAAGATTGAAAATGAACCATTTAAATGCCACCTTTGGTGGGGTTAGACAGTTTAAACTTTATTCAAGGTGTCCAAATTAAACCTAAGAATTTAATTATCCGAGTAATAACTTTCAAGTTTTAAAACTACTACTGAAAACATGTTGTCAATACATTTTCAGATAATAATTCTTATAAAAACTTTTGAAATAGAGCTTCACTCTAACTACCGGGTGATTGTACCAACAAATAAAAGAGCACTACTCTAAATCAGACCGGATAACTAAACCTTAAAATCTAATTTTCAGATTTAAGTTTGTAATGAAAAATAATATATTTCTCTCTAACATTCTTAATATAAAATCTTGAATAAAAATAAAATCAATTCATTTTAGAGATTTTTACCTATTTAATATTTCGCAAGCATAACAATGCTAATATTATATCATGTTTACAAACAGCTTGCACAGTTAAATTTAATCACAGACAAATTAAATATAACATGTAAGAATAAAGCATTAAAAATAACTGCAAAGAAAATAAAATCCTTACAGTACTTCGATGCTATTCCCGTTGCTAGAAAACCTCCATACGGAATTTGCACTCCCATTTATTGAATCAAAAAGCTAATAAATTACAAAAACATAACTAGTTCTTCCCAAATAGGGAAGAACTCTAAAACTAAGCAAAACTAACTAAAACATAAGAAAAACGAAAAAAAACTAAAAAGTAAGAAATGGAGAGAAATAAAGAAGAGAGAAGTGTGTTTTTGAGGTGGTTTTGAAATGAAGGGAAGGGGGTATTTATAGGTGAGGATGGAGAGAAAAAATGAGTAAAAAAATGTTAAAAAAATGTTAAAAAATGTAAAAACGCGTAATGGAAATGCTGAGGTCATTAATGACGTCAGCATGACGTCATGGGGGCGACTGCACGTGAAAAATGGGGCGAAAAGGCGTTGGGCGCGCGGAGGGGGGCTGCTAGGCACTGCGCGCGCGCGGGGAGGCTGTCGCAAGGCTGCAAGACGCGCAGCGCTGGCATACCGGGAGCGCGCGCATTGGGGCTGTGCCACGAAAGCGTAATCGTGATCGCCAAATACTTTGATGAACGAAAACCGGATCGCCGATCCTGCCAATACTTTGGTTTTAATATTTATAAAACTCTCGCAAGTGCACGAATCATTTCGTAGAAAATGATAAGTATACTCCCAAGGTCGATCTAAGGAAGGAATGTATGTGGTTCTTAATTTATTATTCAAACTTTTAAAAACGAAATTAAATCCTAAACATCCTGTCACGATATTTTGGGTTTTGTGTTTTTAATCTAATTACAGAAAATTAAACATAGATTCAATAAACATTCATGCAAATTTTATCTTTTATAAATAGTGGAGTATTTATGGATATAATAACTAAGTTAATTATGCTTGCTCGTATTATTTAGGTTATTAAAGATATGAATTGATATTTATTGATTCTCCTTTTTTGTATGAATACCACCTTTGGTGGGGTTAGATATTCTTTGTTAACTAAACAAATCAATTAACACCTATGGGTGGGGTTGATAACTAATTTGGTTAATTAAATTAATTCCTTTTTCTAAGAGATTGAAAATGAACCATTTAAATGCCACCTTTGGTGAGGTTAGACGATTTAAACTTTATTCAAGGTGTCCAAATTAAACCTAAGAATTTAGTTATCCGAGTACTAACTTTCAAGTTTTAAAACCACTACCGAAAACATGTCGTCAATACATTTTCGAGATAATAATTCTTATAAAAACTTTTGAAATAGAGCTTCACTCTAACTACCGGCGATTGTACCATCAAATAAAAGAGCACTACTCTAAATCGAATCGGATAACTAAACCTTAAAATCTAATTTTCGTGTTTAAGTTTGTAATGAAAAATAATATATTTCTCTACTAACATTCTTAATATAAAATCATGAATAAAAATAAAATCAATTCATTTTAGAGATTTTTACCTATTTAATATTTCGCAAGCATAACAACGTCATTATTACATCATGTTTACTAAGCAAATGACAGATTAAATTTAACCACGGACAAATTAAATATAACATGTAAGAATAAAGCATAAAAATAATCAGAAGAAAATAAAATCCTTACGTAACTTCGACATTTGTTCCGTTCTTTGGAAAAACTCCAAGTGGAATTTGCACTCCCATTTATTGAATCAAAAAGCTAAAATATTACAAAAACATAACTAGTTCTTCCCTAAAAAGGGAAGAACTCTAAAACTAAGAGAAACTAGCTAAAACATAAGAAAAACTAGCTAAAACATAAGAAAAACTAAAAAAAACTAAAAACTAAGAAATGGAGAGAAAGAAAGAAGAGAGAAGTGTGGTTTTGAGGTGTGTTTTGAAGTGAATGGAAGGGGGGTATTTATAGGTGAGGATGGAGAGAAAAAATGAGTAAAAAAATGTTAAAAAAAATATTAAAAAAATAAAAAACGTGTTTTGGACCTGCTGAGGTCATCAATGACGTCAGCATGACGTCATGGGGGCGGCTGCACGTGAAAAATGGGTCAAAAACGCGTTGGGCGCGCGGCTGGGCGGCTGCTGGGCGCTGCGCGCGCGCGTGAACAGTAACCCCGCGCGCAGTGCTGCGCGCATGAATAGTAACCCGCGCGCAGTGCTGCGCGCATGAACAGTAACCCGCGCGCGATCTTCTTGCGCGCATGAACGATAACCAGCGCGGTGCTTTGCGCGCATGAACAGTACCCGCGCGATGCTGTGCATGAACAAGACGCAGTTTGGGCGGGCTGAGTCTCAGGTCTGCAATACTGGCGGCAATGGCGGCGTTTTTCTCCTTTTTGACATTTTTGACCTTTTTGACCCATTTTGTCCAGTTTTTCCATATTTGTTGACCTTTCCCCATTTATTTATTGATATTTTTGTGATGTATTGCTTCAAGTATTCCTC
Source organism: Hippophae rhamnoides (assembly GCA_033030585.1). Lineage (NCBI taxonomy): Eukaryota > Viridiplantae > Streptophyta > Magnoliopsida > Rosales > Elaeagnaceae > Hippophae > Hippophae rhamnoides. The sequence continues at coordinate 33,256,858 of CM065435.1, read as the reverse complement.
TTTGAGTCTTTAAATTACGTTTTTAAGCCAAAATACCTGAAAAACAATAAAAATACCCGTGATTCCGAAAAAGACAAATTTACATAAATATATGATAAAACATATAAATATATATATTTTTAATCAATTAATGTGCATAAAATCATGGTTATTTTAGTGCTTTTTGAGCACTCATCACAACCCCCAACCAGCTTCTTGCTAGTCCCTTAGCAAGAGAAGCGATAAAAAATAAAAATTAAACTATCCTAAATCACTTCCGTGGATTGACACGGTTGCATTTAGCCTATGCAACAAGCCTTTAAACCCCTAGGTTGCCCTAGTGGACGAGTTTGAGTCTCGTGAGGGTTTTCAGTAATGATACCCACAAACATTGTACTAAATGTAAAAACAAAAGAAACAATAAAAACAAACAACTTAAAAATTAAATTTACAACAAAATCACAAATTAATTTTTTTTTTTGAATAAGAGAAAACAACATATCACAAAAATGTCTCATACTTTTTAATCTCCTTTAAGATCATAATTAAAATCTCAAGCATAAGTTATTTTAATCTCTTTAAACAATCATGATTTGTTATAATAATTAGTCGAAAATCATTTTCATATTTCATGTCAAAAATGTATCAATTTAATTTCACCCAATTTCAGCGTCATGAATTAGAATTCGCTTCGACTCTATTCCTCACAAGTCAATACTCTCGAAACACTGAATCCTATGGGTTCAAACACTCATACTAATTTATATGCGAAAGAGTTGATGTATAGAAATGAACTAATATGTTCGCATATGTATAAAGAATAAAGGCTCAAAGTGTTATTTTAACATTGATCTCATGAAAGGAATCAAATGTATAAATTATAAAGATATCATATATAAAAATTATTTTCATGCATAAATCAAACTCATTAAGAAAGAATTTCAAGATATATGCTTTTTACAAATGAAGAAATTGCAATGACATTTTAGGGAATTACTTCCTATATCTTTCTTTTGTAAATAGCCTGTACTCACAACTTTGTAGGCAACGTGGGTCATAGTATATAGATGATACTATTTTTTATCTCTCTATTTTTTTTTTCTGTAGATATTTTTCAATATGTGTATTTTTTAGAGAGTCAACCCATGTACAGATTGTACAATTTTTTGGATTTTGGTGAGTGGTTAATTTTGTGGCTTTTCTGTTTGATCTTGGTTTAGGTAACCCCAGATATGTCTTTTTGTTTTTGTAGTAGTCATGCATAAATGAGATATAAGCATATACTATCAATTTCTACTCAAATCATTTAATCTAAGCAAAAATAATAAAAAAAAATATATGATACTCTATTAAGATGAGAAAAAATTCATACATTCAATGCTATACCTATAGAGATCATCTAAAAATTTGAAGAAATAAGAAATGTGTTTGGAGTAGAAAAAATATATATTTCACTCTGAATAAAGGAAATTAGGCTCAAATTATATCTCACAAAGGTAGTCTCCACTAAAAAAATTCATAAACACCGATTTTGGGTTTAATATAATTTCTACATCTTATCAAGAAATACTAATTATGACAAAAACTAACTAATTATCAAAAATAATTACAAAATATTTCATGATATGTTTTCAAAAATTAATCTAACAGTACAAAAGACTTAACTATTTACTTAAATTTGATTTAAAGAAATGATAAATTTTTGTGAGAAATGTTTTTTTTTATTCCAAAAATTACTAAATCACACAAAATAGAAATAAAACCAAACACACAAAAAATGAAAAAGTATATTTTTTTTTATTTTTTTTAAATATATATTTTTTTTATTTTTAAATTGTTAAAACTTTTTTTTTAATTAAGCATGGTAACTTTTCACCACCCCCAACCTAAAACTTACATTGTCCTCAATGTAACAACTGTAAATTAAAGATAAAGAAAATAGAGAAGAAATATTACCTATTACCTGAGAATGTGCAAGTAGTAATGGAAAATGCAGATGCATCCATCATATTCATCATTAAAGTGTATACAGACAGATCGCTGTGAACTTCTAACATCTCAACAAATATTTTTAGTTTTAACAATTTAAAAATTATTCACATGTAATTAAAATGAAATAAATAATAAAATTAAGTAAATAAAAGAAAATTACCTAAAATGATGGGTTGCCTCCCATCCAGCGCTTAGTTTAACGTCTTAGCAAGACGTAACTTGGGGATTGCATTTTAAGTAAACTCAATGTCCCCACATCATTGAGTCAATCAAACCTACAGGTAAGACAAGGTTGTCTACCTATACTTTTTCAGTCATGCCCTATTGATTTTCAAATTTCATTTCTGTACTTAAAACTAGGGGCATATTTTGAGTTTTAGATAACCCACAACTAGATACAAATCAAATAATTAAGTCATAAAAACACAATTGTACCTAGATCAAACAAAGCAACTAACTCCTTAGATTGTAATTAAAACTTTAAAATTTTGGAGATAGTTCATAAATTTTTTTGTTTTGTTTTGTTTTTTTTTTAAGAAAAAAAAAATAACATAATCAGTATTAACCAAGAGTGCTCCCAGGAAAGAATGGTGGTGCAAAGGCTCCTTAAAAACCATCCTCCTAGACAGAACAACGTTCCCAGGAAAGACTAGTGGCACAAAGGCTTCCAAGAACTAGTCTCCTGCATTTAACTCCCTTAGATCTTTACTTTTCATGTTATTAAGTTAAGTTAAAAAAATTTAAGTTAATGAAAATCTAAGTTAATTAAGTTTAAAGAAAAGGTTAATTAAGTTAAGTGAATTAAAAAAAATCTAAGTTAATTAAGTTGAATTAAAAAAAATCTAAGTTAATTAAGTTAAGTTAAAAAAAATCTAAGTTAATTAAGTTAGTAAAAAAAAAGTTAATTAAGCTAAGTGAAGTAAAAAAAAATCTAAGTTAATTAAGTTAAGTGAAAAAAAAAGTAATTAAGTTAAGTGAAGTAAAAAATCTAAGTTAATTAAGTTAAGTGAAGTAAAAAAAAAAAAAAAAAAAAATTTAATTAAGTTAATGAAAATTTAAGTAAAAACCTAAGTTAATGTTAAAAACAATCTTAAAAAAAACTAAGTTAAGTAAGTTAAATAAAAATCAAGAAGAAAAAAAATATAGCTAAAGAAAGAAAATTAAAAAATAATAAAATAAAATAAAATTGAAAAAGGTAAAAGAAAATAAAATAATTTAAAAAAAAGAAAAATTAAAATTATGATAAAAAAAATTAAACTTAAAAAATTAAAATTTTGGTTTTTTTTATTTTTTTATTTTTTTATTTTTTTATTTTTTTATTTTTTTATTTTTTATTTTTTTTTTATTTTTTTTATTTTTTTTTAATTTGTTTTTAATTTTTTTAATTTTTTTAATTTTTTTAATTTTTTTTAATTTTTTTAATTTTTTTTAATTTTTTTAATTTTTTTTTTAATTTTTTTAAATTTTTTGTTTATTTTTTTATTTTTATTTAAAATTTATTAAAAAAAAATTTTATTTTTTTATTTTTTTATTATTTCTTATGAAATTTAAAATTTGATTAAATTTTTTATTTTTATTTTTATTTTTTTACAAAAACAAAAAAAAATCACAATTATTTACAGCACAAAAATATTTTTAAAATTTTGATAAATAAATTAAAAACGCTATTCCTTCCAAGAATCTACGGCCAAAAACTTGATGCCATCCACCAACGGGCCAAAAACTTGATGAAAGCGTAATCGTGATCGCCAAATACTTTGATGAATCTAAAACCTGATCGCTGATCCTCGCTAATATTTTGGTTTTAATATTTATAAAACTCTCGCAAGTGCACGAATCATTTCGTAGAAAATGATAAGTATACTCCCAAGGTCGATCTAAGGAAGGAATGTATGTGGTTCTTAATTTATTATTCAAACTTTTAAAAACGAAATTAAATCCTAAACATCCTGTCACGATATTTTGGGTTTTGTGTTTTTAATCTAATTACGAGAAAATTAAACATAGATTCAATAAACATTCATGCAAATTTTATCTTTTATAAATAGTGGAGTATTTATGGATATAATAACTAAGTTAATTATGCTTGCTCGTATTATTTAGGTTATTAAAGATATGAATTGATATTTATTGATTCTCCCTTTTTTGTATGAATACCACCTTTGGTGGGGTTAGATATTCTTTGTTAACTAAACAAATCAATTAACACCTATGGGTGGGGTTGATAACTAATTTGGTTAATTAAATTAATTCCTTTTTCTAAGAGATTGAAAATGAACCATTTAAATGCCACCTTTGGTGGGGTTAGTCACTTTAAACTGTATGCAGAGTGTCCAAATTAAACCTAAGAATTTAGTTATCCGAGTACTAACTTTCAAGTTTTAAAACCACTACCGAAAACATGTGGTGAATACATTTTCAGATAATAATTCTTATAAAAACTTTTGAAATAGAGCTTCACTCTAACTACCTAGGCGATTGTACCATCAAATAAAAGAGCACTACTCTAAATCGATCGGATAACTAAACCTTAAAATCTAATTTTCGTGTTTAAGTTTGTAATGAAAAATAATATATTTCTCTCTAACATTCTTAATATAAAATCATGAATAAAAATAAAATCAATTCATTTTAGAGATTTTTACCTATTTAATATTTCGCAAGCATAACAACGTCATTATTACATCATGTTTACTAAATAATGATACGCTTAAATTTAACCACAGACAAATTAAATATAACATGTAAGAATAAAGCATAAAAATAGCGTAAAGAAAATAAAATCCTTACGTAACTTATTATTTGTTCCGTTCTTTGGAAAAACTCCAAGTGGAATTTGCACTCCCATTTATTGAATCAAAAAGCTAAAATATTACAAAAACATAACTAGTTCTTCCCTAAAAAGGAAGAACTCTAAAACTAAGAGAAACTAGCTAAAACATAAGAAAAACTAGCTAAAACATAAGAAAAACTAAAAAAACTAAAAACTAAGAAATGGAGAGAAAGAAAGAAGAGAGAAGTGTGGTTTTGAGGTGTGTTTTGAAGTGAATGGAAGAGGGGTATTTATAGGTGAGGATGGAGAGAAAAAATGAGTAAAAAATGTTAAAAAATATTAAAAAATAAAAAACGTGTTTTGGACCTTGAGGTCATCAATGACGTCAAGATGACGTCACAAGCGGCCGCACGTGAAAAATGGGTCAAAACGCGTTGGGCGCGCTGGCGGCTGTTGGCTAAGCGCGCGTGAACAGTAACCCGCGCGTGATTCACGCGCATGAATAGTAACCCGCGCCGATCTTGTGCGCATGAACAGAACCGCGCGCGATCTTGCCGCTGCATGAAACGATAACCCGCTTGATCTTGCGCGCATGAACAATACCCAGCGATCTTCGCATGAAACGACTACCCGCGCGATTTAGGCCGGTCTTGAGTCTGTGGCGGCTGGCGCGTTTTCTCGTTTTTGACATTTTTGACCTTTTTGACCCATTTTGTCCAGTTTTTCCATATTTGTTGACCTTTCCCCATTTATTTATTGATATTTTTGTGATGTATTGCTTCAAGTATTCCTCTTTGAGTCTTTAAATTACGTTTTTAAGCCAAAATACCTGAAAAACAATAAAAATACCCGTGATTCCGAAAAAGACAAATTTACATAAATATATGATAAAACATATAAATATATATATTTTTAATCAATTAATGTGCATAAAATCATGGTTATTTTAGTGCTTTTTGAGCACTCATCAGCTGCGCACACGGCTGGGCAGCGGGGCGCGATTTCCGTCTTTTTGACATTTTTTACCTTTTCGACCCATTTTGTCCAATTTTTCCATGTTTGTTGACCTTTTCCCACTTATTTATTAATATATTTGTGATGTATTGCTTTAAGTATTCCTCTTTGAGTCTTTAAATTGCGTTTTTAAGCCAAAATACCTGAAAAAACAATAAAAATACCCGTGATTCCGAAAAAGATAAATTTATATAAATATATGATAAAACATATAAATATATATATTTTTAATCAATTAATGTACATAAAATCATGGTTATTTTAGTGCTTTTTGAGCACTTATCAGTGGGTTAGGGGAAATTAAATAATATCTGGATGTTGTGGGTTTGGAGGACTAGAATATTTATCGTGGATAAATTTCTTTACATATAATAATTATATTTTATTTAGTAAAAGTAATACAATTTTAAAATGATAAATTTTTGTATTATGTATGTTTTGGAATATATTCTAATAATTAGGGAATTCATATATAATAATACCTGAAATATATTGATTGGATACATATTTAATATACTTAATGTCATTAATAGAAAATGGACAAATCTTGGATGTCAAAGTGTAGAATTGAGCAGGACTACATTTCTGGAGTTGAAAGTCTCTTGGAATTTGCATGTAAAAATAGTAATAATGAAATTAGTATGATTCGATGTTCATGTGTTAAATGTAAAAAAGAGAGATTTCATGAAGTTGTTAAGTATCACCTTATCTATAGTGATATTATTTTGAGTTATAAATGTTGGTATTATCATGGAGAAAATATTGATAATACTTGTGGGGAAGAGATAAATAAGAATGTGAGTGAATTAGGTACATCTTATCATAATGTATAAACAAAAAAATATGTTTCATGGTGTTTGTTGAAGGATTGTATTGTCCCACATCGACTAGGCGTTCAGCTGTAGTGCAGTTTATAAGTGTGGGCAACCCTTAACTCAATGAGATCTTATTGGGTTGAGTTAGGCCTTGGGCTTATATAACAGTGTTGAATATGAACTACATGAGGATGATCCCGAAACCTTTAAAAAACTTCTAGAAGATGCCAAAAAACCATTGTATCCAAAATGCAAGAAATACACTAAAATGTCGGGATTGGTTCATTTGTACAATGTGAAGGCAAAACATGGTTTTTCTGACAAGGGATTGACAAAATTACTAAATCTACTAATAGATATTACATTCTTATTTTGAATTTAATTATGTATATTTCTTTGGTTGGAACAAGTGGGGCTATGATATATATATTTTGGATGATTTACAAGAAGAATGGATAGAACACTTTGTTCAAATTATAACATCAGGAGAAAATATGATGATCTTGAATAACATAGGACAACACCATGGTAATATTTATAATGCTTTAATTTCTCCATTCATATGTCTCTAAAGTTTAGACTGCTTGTTTGATGGATGTTTATGTGCTCATGTATTTAGGGGAATGAATTGTTATATGGACCAGCTATTTTTTGCCCAATTTCCTTGTCATTATGTTGGTGATTCTAGGCCAACCAAGCTTGCTCTCCTTGAAATAAAGTGGGAATATCAAAAAATCCATGATACTTTGACGACATCAATTTATTTGTAATTTAAGTTAATATATATGTATTGTATATAAATTATTTTTTTGTAACAAATTTAATTATCAAGTAATTAATTATATTTAAATTTTCCATTATTTGTATTATTATTTAAACTTTGTTAAATAGATTTTGGTTTTTTTCTGCTATATGTGATCGAATACAGGTTATTAGTAGAGTAGAAAATAAGTAAAATATGTAATATATATATATATATATATATATTAAATTTGATTCACCCATTGAACCGACTTTACGTTTAAAGTTGGTTCAGCGAACCGACTTTAATGCCTTGTTTTGGAGTAGTGATTAAATAAAAAAGGAGGAAAATATTTCTCAAGTATACACAAATTCTCCATAACATATTTCTGTAAAGAGTTAAACTCACCAATTGATATATAATTCTTACATATTGTATTAAAGAATGAACAAAGATGAATTATTGATAATTGAACATGTTTTGGAAGAATTAACCTAACAGTAATTGGCAATAATATTTTTACATTAAGATATGACAGTCATGTAATTTCAATCCATAAAGTTTCTTATCAATCATAGACACAAAATTTCTTAGGTTGGATAAGTAACCATCAAGAACCTTCACACCCACCAAACATTTAAAAAACACATCCTTCTCTTTTGTTGACATTGTATATGATGTTGGTAGCAAATATATTCGATTCTTATGATTTTCCACCCTTGTTGGCAATTTAGGTAGTACGCCTAGTTTCTTTGAATCCAATCTTGCTTTAATTTAATTCTTTTTTTTCTTCAGGTATACTAAGTAATGTACCAATCAAGCTCTCACATACATTTTTCTTTATGTGCATGACATCTAAGATGTGATGAATGTGTAGGTCTTTCCAATAATGTAATGCCCAAAACATTGATTTTTTATTCCAACAATAATGTTCTACTATTTGAGTAAAATTTTCTATCTCACCCTTTTTTTTAGTTGACCTCTTTCATTTCTCTACATCAATAAGTATTCTTTTTTTCATCTTTCCATATCGTTTGAATGTCATATTGATGAGTGCTTAAAAAACACTAAAATTACCATAATTTAATGTACTTTAATTGATTAAAAAGATTTATATTTATATGATTTTATCATATTTTTATATAAATTTATCTTTTTAGAATCACTAGTATTTTTATTCTTTTTCATGTATTTTCGCTTAAAAAAATAACTTAAAGACTCAAAGAAAAATATTGGAGGTAATACATCACAAATATATTGAGAAAATAAATGAGGAAAAGTAAAAAAGATGGAAAAATTGGACAAAATGGATCAAAATGGTCAAAAATGTCAAAAAGTCAGAAATCCCACGCAAAGCCGCCCAACCACATCGAATTTCCTCGCGCATCTACCCCAATCTGCACCCATCCACCCTGCATCATGTTGAATTCACACGTGCCACTGCCTATATCAGCGCATGCATCAGTGCTTATGTCAACATCCGTCCATTACACATTTTAACCCATTTTTCATCATTGTTTCCCACTTTTTTACCCTTTTCTTAACCTATAAATACCCCATCTTCCCCTTTATACAAAACACACCTCAAAAACATTTTCTTAGCTCTTTATTACTATAGCTTTCTCTCTTTAGAATATTTATTATTTTTTTTAGTTTTTAGTTTTAAAGTTCTCTCTTTGATAAGAACTAGCTATGTTTTTGTAAATTTCTAGTTTTTTATTCAATAAATGGATTTTCATTTCCATTTGGAAGTTTTCCAACAACAGAATTAGCATCAAGGTTTTGTAAGGATTCTTATTCTTTACAGTTATTTTTATATTTTTTTCTTATATATTATATTTAATTTTCCTGTGATTAAATTTAAAATGGTTGGTTGTTTGTAAACATGATATAATAATAACATTGTTATGCTTGTGAAATATTAAACAGGTAAAAATCTTTATAAAATGAATTGATTTTGTTTTTATTCAAGATTTTATATTAAGGATGTTAGAGAGAAATATATTCTTTTTCATTACAAACTTAAATTTGAAAATTAGATTTTAAGGTTTAATTATCCGATCTGATTTAAAGTAGTGCTCTTTTATTTGTTGGTACAATCGCCTATTAGTTAGAATGAAGCTCTATTTCAAAAGTTTTTATAAGAACTATTATTCGAAAATGTATTGACAATATATTTTCTGCAGTGGTTTTAAAACTTGAAAGTTAGTACTCGGATAATTAGATTCTTAGGCTTAATTTAGACACCTTGAATAAAGTTTAAACTATCTAACCCCACCAATGGTGGCTTTTAAATGGTTCATTTTCAATCTCTTAGAAAAATAAATTAATTTAATTAACTAAATTAACTATCGACCTCACTCATAGGTACTAATTGATTTATTTAATTAACAAATAATATCTAACCCCATCAAAGGTGGTATTCATATAAAAATGAGAGAATCAATAAATATCAATTTATGTCTTTAATAATCTAAATAATATGAGCAATCATAATTAACTTCATTATTATATCCACAAATACTCCACTGTTATAAATGATAAAAATATGCATAAATTTTTATTGAATCCATATCTACGTTTATTTTTATGTTATTAGATTAGGAAAACACAAAACCCAAAATATTGTGACATGATATTTAGGATTTAATTTCGTTTTTAAAGGTTTGAATAATAAATTAAAAACCACATATATTCCTTCCTTATATCAACCTTGGGAGTATACTTATCATGTTCTATAAAATGATTCGTGCACTTGCAAGAGTTTTACAAATATAAAATCAAAGTATTTGCAGGATCGACGATGCTGATTTTGCTCATCACATACCATTCAAATGTCTTAATATCTCAACCCTTTTCAAAGGTCTTGGTGTAGGATCATGATCTTCCCCACCATTGAAAGGTTTTTTTGGAATCTAAACTTGTGTCCACATGGAAAAAATCTTCTATGTCTTCTATAAGACATCTTTCATCCCTTAACAAGATAAATTATAGAAGTGTCATCAATACAAATAAGGCACCCTATATAACCTTTTGTTGCATGTCCTAATAAGTTTCCATGGGCAAGAAAATCATTAATTGTCCATAAAAGGACCCCCCTCAATTTAAAGTATTCTTTCTTATGTGCATCATAAAAATTTATACCATCATTCCATAACGTCTTAAAGTCATCTATTAGAAGTTACAAATACACATTAATATCAACTATAGGTTGTTTTGGCCTTGATATCAATTTTTTTCATACACAACCAAGGAGGAATATTGTATATAACCATAATTATTGGCCAACAAATATATCTGCTACTAAGGAAACTATGTGGATTAATTTCATTAGCAGTAATGCCAAGATGAAGATTGCATAAATTTGATGCAAATTAAAGGGATAAATTATCTACTACTTTTCAATTTGGAGAATCGAGAGGATGATATAGCATCCCATCATTAGATCAATTCTTTGAATGCCAAGTTAACATCTTTGATGTCTCTCTACTTTTAAACAATATTTTAAACCGAGGAATCCGAGGAAAGTACCAAAGAACCTTTATGGGCATGTTGTTGTCTCTTTTAGGAGAACATAAAAACATGCAAGTATACACAATCACAAGTAATAAATTTGATAAGTAAGTTATCATTCCCACGGAGATTTGTTACTATAGTTTGTGGAGTACTAAAATTGTTTCAATTCGATTTTATCCAAACGATCGAAAAGTTTGATGAAATTTAACTAAAATGATTTTCGTAAACAATAAATAAGAAAATTCTAGGATTGCAGTTTTCACCAAATTAATTCACTTGAATCATATTATTTTCTCTTGATTTATTTTTTTGTAAATTTAATTTGTCAACCAAGAACTTCTAATTTTATCCATACATCTCTTTCGAGCTCCGTATAGACACACCTCGTTAAATTAATTCACTATATTTCTATGAGAATTAAATTCACCAAGATTCATTACGCTCTAAGTTCTCAAATGGCCACACATACGATTAAGGTATATTCTTATCCTTCATATATACATGTTATTCTATCCATGAGCAATATACACAAAAATGTCTCTTCCAAGTTTATTTAAGTGCCACGGATCAATTGATAAATTTTCCAATAATCAAAAGCATTAAGCACAAATAAAATAAACAAATTAAAAGCCTAATAAATCGTTCAAAAATAATTAAATCCAAGTTTCATAAATTTAGCTAAAACGCAACCCTAGAAAAATTAAATTACTTCATAAATAAAATTAAAATTACAATATTTAAGGAATATCAGTTAAAGAACAACACAAAGAAAATTAAAACATTTATGCTCTCTAAATGTTTGGCACACGTAGCACACAACAGAAGCCAAAAATGGCTTCTACGTGTACCACTGTCCAGAACTCTAAAACTGAACCTCCATATTTCTCTCTTTATCACATATTTATAACTCTAATAAAATATTAAAAATATTCAGAGTGAAAAACAAGAATTATTCTTTTGGCAGATGCATGTAAAAGAAATTTATCGTGCAAAATAGTGGAAAGCGTGCGCCATTTCTGATTTCTTTTTAATTGCAAAATGTGTGCCACGTGTCAGCATTTGACTGGCTCAAAGAAATAGTGGGACACATGGTAGCCTTTCAATGGTGGGAGGGAGAGTGTGCACGTGGTTGCGCCACATGGGATCATGGCACCCAAGACACGCGGGTCCCATATATACAGTTGGAAACGAGTGCGCTGATTCTACGCTTTTGTTTTAACGAATACGTGCCACGTGTCCGCTTCGGATTAGTTGCAGGAATATTCACGACATGTGTCATTGTATGATTCGTTGGATGGTTAGGGTGCACGATGTTTTTGTAGACCACGTCGCACGCGAAATTGCCTGCATAGTAGACACGTGGGTCCCACCCTACACGTCGACCTGCGCGATAGAGGGGCCCTACAAGGCATACCGAGCAACGTGCAACCAAAAAACCCACATCCAACTTATTTTGTTGCATTTGTATGACATGCTGTGATCCTCACCATTGATATTCAGATCTAACGGTATACATCGCGCATGTACAATAGCTGCGCATGGTCTTCTTTCCTACGAAGAAAAATAAACTTTTCTTAATTGCATTTTAGCACTCCAATTCAATTCAAATTAACTTTTAAACTTATGTTAATTGCAATTAAGCCTTTTTTCTAATTTAAATTAACTTTTACACTTTTGTTAATTGCAATTAAACACTGTTTTAATTTTAATTATATTTTTAGGCATTTATTATTTCAATTAAGTCCTTTTTCGATTGAAATTCTTTAATTTTCTTAAAATATATTCCTTAAAAAATAAACAGTAAATATTAATTTATTCCATTAAAATTAACTAAAAATGTTAAGAAAATAGCAATTATTATTAATGAAATAGATGAAAATAACTGTATAAAATACATTTATCACATGCCTTTCTTAGGTGTTGTTGTATTATTTATAGCATTCTTTCATCTCGATTCTTTACACACCGAGCAATTATCTAATGTCTCATATACTTTCTTGTAAATAATGTAATCATTTGGACAAGTATAAATCTTATGATATTCCATGCTAAATGGACTAGGAGATTTCTTCACTTCATATATTGAAGATGGAAACTCATTACCCTCAAGAAACATATCTATTAGTAAATTTAGCAATTATGTGAATCCTTTGTCTGAAAAACCCATTTTTCTCTTCACATTCTACAAATGAACTAATCCTAACATTTTTGTAAGTTTCTTGCATTCTAGATACAACTAAATTTTTGGCATCTTTTATACATTTTTCAAAGGTTTCGGGATCGTCCTCGTGTAGTTCATCTCCCAAAGCATGAAACATATTTTATATCTATACATTATGTGTAAAGTGCCTATTATGATAATATGTATGTAATCTACTCACATCCTTATCTATCTCATCCTCATGAGTATCATTAATATTTTATCTATGATAATGGAAACATTAATAAATCAAAAGAATACCAATGCGGATGAGGTGATACTTAACATTATAAACATCATGAAATTTCTCATTTTTATATTTAACACATGGGCATCGAATCATACTGATTTCATTTTTACTATTTCTACGAGTGAATTCCAAGAAAGTTTTAACTCCAGAAATATAGTCATGCTCAATTCTATACTTTGACTTCCAAGATTTGACCATTTTCTATTAATAGCATTAAACATAATAAATATGGACCCAATAAATATAAATATATTAATCACCAATACATTTCAGAATTTATTATATGAAATTTATAAATTATTAGAATATCAATCAAAACATCATATGAAAATAAATACATAAAATCTAAATAATCAATAAATTCATTATAACGTTAGATATCATATTATTTAGTACATGTAATAATAAGTTCAAAAAAATTTAAATTCAATATATATATTACTTTATGTAACATGAAATAAAATTTATGTAATAAGTTAAAAAAAATAATTTCAAAATAAAATAAATTAATATATATAACATAAAATATATGAAATTAGTTAAAGTAAATAAATAAAAAATACCTTATGTTCTTTAAACTTGAACAAAAATGAAAAACCTACATAATATATATATATATATAATTTTACATAATATACATAAAATAAATAAAAATATAAAACATCAATAATAAGTCTAAAATAATTCATATAAATACTTACAACAATAAAACTAGTGAGGAAATGAAAGAAAAATGTGAAGAAAAATGGGTAAGAAAATATTGAGTGTTAAGATAAAAAAGGGTGAATCTAGATCAAAAAGTTAATGGGAACAAAGCCTAACTGATAGAGATAGAAACGGTAGTCAAAAATGATGAAAAAAGGTAAAAAATATTGCATGCATGAGAAGAAAATAGGGGACAATAGCAAGAACTCTCGGGGGGAGGGGGGAAGAAGAAGAAAAGGGAAAAAGGTCCAATTAGTATCGGTTCTACATGTCAACCGACACGATGCCATGTGTAGTGTCAACCGCATCAACCAAAGTGATGCCACGTATAGCGTCGGTTGTTATGTAGAACTAACGTACTTGTTGGTTGGCATGTACAACCACATTACATGCCATGTGTACCATTGATTGTACACATCAATCAACGCTATTTTTTTAAATATTTTTAGTATTTTTTAATTTTAGGTACACTTATAGTCAGTTTTTAACTTCAACTGACTATAAATTTTAAGACGATTTATAAGCATATCAACTTATAATTCATTATAAGTGAATTTTTATTAGTATTGGATTTAAATTCCGACTTAAATACTCTTTATTGTAGTAGTGAATAGCATTTGCATGTTCTTAAAGGGTGAAGCGCATATCAATAGGATGTCCCACTTCAGAGCATATGTCACACGGTTTCACCTATTCTACAACTAATTAATGTACCAAAAAAATTAGATTATTTATTTGTTATTCAAGGTGAGAGTTGTTGCTTACCTTATTTACCTTTCCATGTGGATTAGCTTAGGTAAAAAAAATGTTGAGAATTGACAACCATGGTTGCAATCAAGGTTCGTGCTTCTGTGGGTGTTTTTTTATAAAAGTCCCATCACTTGCAACATCGATCATATTTCTCTATATATGTGCAAATCCTTCGTAAAAGTATTGAAGTAGATGTTGGTCACTTATTTGGTATTGTGGGAAGTTAGCACATTAGCTCTTGAACTTCTCCCAAGATTCGTAGTGTGTCTCCCCATTAGATTACCTAATTCTATATATTTCTTTCCTTATTGTTGTAGCTCTTAAGGGTGGGAAGTACCACTCCAAAAATTATGTTTTCATCTCATGCCAAGTGTTAATCAATTAGGAGGATAGGTAATAATGTCATTCCTTAACACTATCTACCAAAGAGAGGAAAAAAGCTCTAATTTTGACTAATCTCCACTGACTTCATGCTTAAAGCAATCTCCATTGACTTTAGAGCCCCACCACTTGCAGCATCGATCATATTTCTCTATATATGTGCAAATCCTTCATAAAAATATTGAAGTAGAACTATCCGCCAAAGAGAAGTAGAATGTTTTAAGTTTGACTTGTTCTTCAGTAATCTCCATTGACTTCATGCTTGAGTATACCACATGAAACTTCTTGAGTTGCTTTTTTGGATCTTCTCCTGCCAAGCTTCTAAAAATATATAGCAAATGAATTATTCCAAATTAAGTTCAAAACCTACTTACAAGTTAAAATAGGTAGCATAAGGGTTGCTATTCCAAGTCATATGCAGCTAACTTGAAAAAGTATATTATGTTTTCTTTTCTTATAGTGGGTCTATTGGTCTTCTTCATCTCAAGTTGTAATGGTATCTTTGTTGAATTCAATGGTCTTCTGAGAATCAAGAACTAGAAAAGTTAGTAAAACAAATCTGAAAAAGAAAAATTAAGAGTGAAAGAAAACTAGTAATTACTAGAAAGGATTAGTAATAAATATACTTCTATTTGCTAACTTGTTAATAAGTTAATTAGAGTTAGCAAAAGACGGGTTTTGGTTGATTGTGAAGAAAACAAAAAAACTATAGAATATTAAAGGTTAATTGCACAAGAACGATGATAAATATCATGGAAATATCCTCACTACTAAGGCACAATTCAATTAATCATGTTATGAATCAAAAATAAATTTCTTCGAAATCACTTTCATATTTTAAAATTATTATTTAACTTTAGCTTTAAAAATCTAAACCTACTTAAGACTTCTTACATTTTCGTACTGTGTAATTGACTAATAACATAATTATCAATTAATCTAAATCTGAACAACATAGATGTACACTCACTAGATTCAACTCATTTTTTGCACTAAGATCTAATAAAATAATGACTAAACTAGACAAAATTAAAACCATTGATAACATTTAACCCAAGCATTCAATTTCACTTGTAACAAAATTCATAAGGTACTCCTTTGAATAAGGATATCAACAATTACAGTTTAATACATTAGACTAGAATGAAGCACATCCGTCCAATAAACTTGTCAATCAACGTAATTCATATATACATAGTTTTGATAATCAAACATAAAACTAAATCCTTAAAGAATTAAGAATTTGAACTAAAATTTATTATAACATTAAATTAATTAAATCATAAGGTTTTGAATTTTCCACAATCACATTATTAAATTCATTAGGCATAGATTCTATAAGAATCAACATTATTTTCTCAAAAAACTATAAATAAGATGATTAATAAAAGCTTATGAAAAATAAAAGATGCAGCCAATGTAACCCCAATCTTTAATCTTCAAACTTTTCTTCAAAATCTCCTTCAAATGTTGCCCTTAGTGTGCTCTTTAGTCTCACTTGTTCCTTATATCAATTGTTGGGTTTTGATGTATTATTATGTTGTTTTTATAGTTTATTTCACAAGCCTAATTAAGGTTGGATTGGGCTTTGCTTGATCTAATGAATAGGATAAAAAATTTATGTTGAAAAACTCCATATGTGAGTGCTGATTAGACTACTTAATCGATCAAAACCCTCGCTCGATCAATCTAATGTTGCAAATTTCCAACCCGAGAGATCTTGATCAATCCTTAATCCATGGAGGGGTGCTCAATCCATCGATTCCCTTTTGGATGAATCTAGTCCCTTTTAGATCAATCTAGAAATGATTACCCATCATCCGTAGCTCCTCGATCAATCAAGTATCTATATTTTTCCACTTTATTTCTCTGCTATGACCATGATTTTGGTTCTACATGATGGCTGGAAACAAAGAGATTGTCATTGTCCTTACAACTATATACTTCTATTATACAATGTATATTCCAAGACGGTATGTACAGTACGGTTTGAATATATTGATTTGTTTTTATTTTGTCAATACATGTGCGTTTGATTGAAAATACTTAATGATCATTTTCTCAAACATTGATCATAAATAGTTATCATTTGGATTATAAATATAAGCTTTAACATTGGATGTTGAACGTTTGATGATATTACTAGTATTGAGCATCTATTGTTACCATCTTTCTTTATATTATTGTTGTCACCCAATTTAGTTGACCACTGCATTTCTATCTTCTAAGTTGGGTTGGGAATGGTATGAGATTACTTTTGCATATTTATTTAACACTGGTAATTAATAGAGTCAATGTTAAATATTGAAAATTTGCAGCATTTTTCATTGATGCAAATATGTCACAAGTCTCTGCTATGAATTTAAACCAGGGAAGTGGAAATACCCATTTTTAGATAAAACCAAGTAATGAAAATGGCGATCAGAGATTGCATTCTGTTTTGATTTGCATACTGAAGTAAGTTTTCAGATTATTATTTTTGCCTATTTAATAAATATCGGAAATTAATAAAATCATTAATATTTAAATTTTCTTAGTGTAATATTGACAGTTGATAGAATTTTTCATTGATGCAAATATGATAACTCTCTATCATGAATTTAAAATAAACCATGTGATTAACCTTTAACTGAATGGTGATTAGATGATGCATGCATGCATTATGTTTTAATTAGTTTGCAAGCATTATTTTTGGAA
This sequence comes from Hippophae rhamnoides, assembly GCA_033030585.1. NCBI lineage: Eukaryota > Viridiplantae > Streptophyta > Magnoliopsida > Rosales > Elaeagnaceae > Hippophae > Hippophae rhamnoides. Next base: position 33,239,044 of record CM065435.1, on the reverse strand, counting down.
GTTTAGGTGCATCTAAGCATCCAAATAATGAACTTCACTGGAGAAACAATTTTCTATGATGATCACTCTTATAACAAAGTTTAGATTCTTAACAGATAACATTCAAAAGTATTAATTTAAACTTTACCCATTGTTTCAGCAGACAATAAAGCCAATGTCTTCCATCGAGAATGAATTCAAACTGGTGCTCTAATTATACCATAGAAAGATTCAAGAATTTGTGTTTGGAAAGAAGGAACATTGTAGAAGACGGATAGAAAGTATTAAGAACTCAGATTGTTTTGTAGACAATAAAATTAGTAAAAGCATAAATTTTAATTTTAAAGGAGGTATGGGTTTTAACTATAATGGATCATAATCAATTTTAAAATTTTGAATTTTTCTTTGATATCAAATTAAAATTATAAATATATTTTTAAAAAAATATAAAAAATAAATTAAATACTAATTTTAATAACTTTTTCTACGTTAAATTATTGATGCGTTGGAACTCACTTCAAATAAATTAATATTATTTTATTAAATATATATATTATAAAACATTCTACAATATATTATACAAGTTTTTAACTAATGGTATACAAAATAATTATAATATAATTTCGTATATATGATTATTTTTATCATGTAACATACAATGCACCAAATTAATATACCATAAACATAAATTTTAATTAGCTTTTTTTAATTGACACAAGCACAAATTCTTGTACATTATATACAACCCATCTACAGCTTCCTCTACACACGTCTGCACTTAACAACCGAACATCTTTTCATAACATCCGAAAAGTTATAATCTAACAAATTGAGTAATAAAGAGTAAACATAGGAAAATCGGTGAAATTTACCCATAATATATATATATATATTGAAGGATGAAGACGAAAAAGAAAAAGATTATTAATATTTTATAAATTTTGTTTATCTTTAAATAATATTATATGTGTTAAGTTATTTTATGTGTATAATGATACGTTAATAATACTATTAAATTATATATTAAAAAAAAAGGTAAAATATTAAAATAATTGTGAGATAAAGAGACTGATACATAAACGATAAAGAATCATTTGACATGATCACAACACTCCATACATTTCAATGGTATATTCGAATGAAGGAGACTCTTTTATTACGTGAGGTTTCTCTACACACTTTCTTTCTTTCTTTCTTTCTTTCTTTTTTGGGGGGTTTTTTAAAGACTTTACCTTCACGTGTTATTAAATACGTCCTTACCGGAATCTCGTATTCATCAAATCCATTTAACGAATCCCGTACAATATGACTCCCTCTCTTCCCGGACCCTCTCTCCCTGTCGAGAGTATACCTTATTGAATACCTTTTAATCTATAAAAGTTGCTCTTAATCTCCCAAAGAAAGTTGGGCTTTTTTTTCCTCATTAAACTTTTTAGTGGGCATTGATCATACCTGAGCAGCTAAGATTATGCACTTTTCATAAATAAGTAATAAAAAAGCTTATTTACTTAAGCTCTTTGAATTCTACAAAGTCAATTAGCAGCATCTGGAACACAAACATACACATACACATACATATATACGTACGTGTATATATATATATACAGAGAGTCGTTAGAAAGAGAGAGAACAGAAAATGAAATAGAAAGACACCTACTCTTTAGTTACTAATAAGAAAAGGAGAACTACAAATTTGAGCTACAAGTTCTTAAGTTCCATGGATTTCCTATTTTGTTCAACTTTCAATTACAAATGAGAGAACTGAACTGTAGGATTGAGTTCCTGAGTCAAGAGCAATGGGTGTATTTCTAAATAGGGCAGAAAAGGTTGTTTATTGAAGTGCAAACATTGACGGCCAATTTACTATTGAGAGGCTTCACATTGCAAAGGTAATACGGCCTATTCCGTCCGTCTCACATATCAAGATGGGCTGATAGTAGTAGTCCAGTCAGGCCCATCAGGGGGCTCATTGAACACAAGCTGGAGCAGCTTCTCTTTCCTTTTATATTAAAAAAATAGAATTTTATTAAAGATTAAAATATACAATTAAGATAAAAAAAATTATAAATCTAAATACATATAAAAAATTGTTAAAAACAAAACTAAAAACATTCTTTTACTTTATTGTAAGAAGGTATATATTGATAATACCTTAACACAAACGATAATACATCAACAATACCTTTATGTTTTTAGATTGATATATTGATAATTCTTTAAAATATAATGAAATCTTGATGTTATATTCTAATTTTTATTATCATTAACACTATGTATCTACATAAATATTTAGATTGATAATAAAGTACAAACTTTATTACCATAAATATAATATAGATAATCTTAAATGAATATTTAGATAAAAAATCACCCTAAAGCAAGATCTAAGTGAAAAGAATAATACAAATACGTTATTTTATATTTAAAATAACTAAACAGAATAAAATAAACAAAAGTAAAATAAATATATTAGAAAAGGGTTCCTGAAAAAGAATACCGCTCTCTTATAGAAAGCAAATTAACTTCTTAAAGGTTTTATATAATTGTACATTTCATAAGCTAAATTCCACCAAAACGCTGCACATAAAGAGAAAGTCTAGTGTATAATTTGAGTTGTATATGCCACTATTTCTCATGATCGTTTCTTCCATAAAAGGAAAAAAATGTTAATTTTAGATAAAATTAACATGCATGATTGAGTAGGTACATACAACCATTGTATTTAAGAATTTCTCGCATACAAGCTCATCTTTTATATACTAATTTTCTAGATAATTATATAATTTTGGTGAGGCAATAATAATAACAAGTTATTAGCAATTATTCTTGTTCACTGAGAGAATATGGCTTGAAATGACCCCCGCTTAATGGATGCATTCAACATCATCTTATTTTTCAACACGTTTTAAAAAAAAATTTACTTTAATATATGTGTGTAAAAATACAAATATTACCAAATCTTCCATAAATTCGACAAATAGCAATTGTTAAATTACCAGAACAACATGATACATCGCAAAAAAAAAAAAATGTTGAATCATAAATACTACTTTTTAACATGTATTCAAACGAGGTTTTGGATTCCATTAGAAGGTACTTAACTTCGTAGGTATATAAAATAATTATTTTAAGAAGTGATATTAATAATTATAAAATTATCTTAATAATAGACGTGTAAATTTAACATGTCATGCTCAAAGCCGAAAAAACCTATCTCATCTTATTGGTTTCAAAGCCTAGTTAGAATTGAATAAGTCTATTCATACTTTACCAGAATAATTTTAGGGTTTACCTTAGAGCTAAATATTTCTACTACAAGTCATACCAAAATTACATGTTAAGTTTAAATTTTATAAAATATACATATCTTTAAATATTTTATTACATTATTTTATAATTTCTTACATAATTTAAACTCAAATAATAAGTCCAAATATACCTGAATATTTTAAGATTGGATTTTGAGCTTAAGTTTCATATAAAAACCTAATTCGACTCAATCTAAAAATATACATGGGTCACTAATATCCACTCTCAAGTTTCCCTATTTAACAATAAAACTAATATTTTTTCAAATTAGATTTATCACCATGTGATGATATTTTTGTAAAATTTAATTTAATTTTATATTATATAATGTGTAATTTATTTTGTTTTCAATTCTATCTTTTTAGTGGTTGATTTAGTGTTATGATGATAAGACTTACTTTTTTTCATTTCAAGTTATAGATTCGAATCACATTAAAATTATGTTTCAATTTCACCTTTTCAAAATTAAGAAAACACAATCATTGAAATATTAAATGGATTTTTCTATTTTAGTTACAATGTTAGTTTTATCATTTAAATTTCAAATAATATGAGTTGGGATTATGGAATGGTATATTTGATGTTATAAGTTTTTAAGATGTTAGTTTACTTTTTTCTTTACTTATATTGTTTGAGACAACAAAATGAAATATTGATTTAAAATTAATATCGATTTTTTTGTGGTAAATAATATTGAATTTGATTACTTCACCTTATAGCAATTGAATTTACTTAATGTATTTATAAGATGTCAAATACTGAAGAGCAATACATGTATAAATATAGAAGAAAAGGAATCTGCTTTTCCTAAAAGTGCTTTTAAGAAAAAGTATATTAGTTGCATACAACTAATATACAGCTTATAAAGTATATTAGTTGCATACAACTAATATACCATTTAGTGATTTATTAACACTCCCCCTCAAGTTGGCGCGTAGATATCAATCATGCCCAACTTGCTTAGTGAGCCATATAATGACTTCTTGGAGACTCCTTTGGTAAGTATATCTGCAAGTTGCTCTTCTGTGGGAACAAAAGGAAAACTAATAAGTTTGGCATCTAACTTCTCTTTTATAAAGTGACGATCAACCTCTACATGCTTAGTGCGATCATGTTGTACTGGATTTTGTGATATATCAATGGCTGCCCGATTGTCACAATACATCTACATAGTATTTTTGAGTTCGAAACCCAAATCTAATAACAAAGTTCTTATCCACAGCAATTCACAAACCCCATGAGCCATACCTCTATATTCTGCCTCAGCACTAGATCGTGCCACCACTTTCTGCTTCTTACTTTTCCATGTAACCAAATTTCCTCCCACAAAGGTGAAATAACCCGATGTTGACTTTCTATCTGTAATACTTCCTGCCCAATCTGCATCTGTGAATCCACAGACTTCAAGAGGATTGTTGTGTTTAGAGAACATTACTCCCCTTCCTGGAGCCGATTTCAAATACCTTAAAATTCTCAAAACAGTATTCATATGGTTCTAACTTGGATTGTGCATGAACTGACTCATCATACTTACTGTACATGCAACATCTGGTCTAGTATGAGCTAAGTAAATCAAACGTCCAACCAATCTCTGATAGCGGGCTCGATCAGTTGGTATTTGATCTAGATACTCTACTAAACCATGGTTTTGCTCAATAGGAGTATCAATAGGTTTGCAATCCAACATACATGTCTCTATTAGCAGATCATTAATGTACTTCCTTTGACAAAGATATATTCCTTCTCTTCCCCTGGCTACCTCAATTCCTAAGAAGTACTTTAGTTCACCTAAGTCCTTCATTTCGAATTCAGAGGCTAACTGTCTTTGTAATTTATCCATCTCAATAGTATCATCACCAGCGATTACCATTTCATCAACATAAATGATTAGAGCTGTTACCTTCCCTCGTTGATGTTTGAGAAACAGAGTGTGGTCTGAATTACTCTATCTGTAACCAACCTTTTACATGAACTGTGAAAACCTTCCAAACCAGGCTCGAGGGGATTGCTTGAGGCCATACAATGACTTCCTCAATTTGCATACAAAATTACCAGGAGAATCAACTACATACCCAGGTGGAAGACTCATGTACACCTCCTCGGCTAATTCTCCATGAAGAAATGCATTCTTGACATCAAACTGCCGAAGTAGCCAGTTTAGGTTAGCAACAAGTGAGAGTAGAACCCGAATCGTGTTCATTTTGGCAACAGGAGCAAAATTCTCATCGTAATCTACACCATACGTTTGAGTAAACCCTTTTGCTACAAGACGAGCTTTATACCGATTTACGGATCCATCACCATTATGTATAATAGTAAACACCCATCGACAACCAACTGCCTTTTTTCCTTGTGGTGGTGACACAAGTTGCCAAGTATCGTTCTTCTTTAATGCATCCATCTCTTCATCCATTGCCTTCCTCCATATTGGATCTCCCAACGCATCCTGCACTTTGTTAGGTACTGATACACCAGATATTTGATTCACAAATTATTTGTATGACTTAGATAATCTTTTAGTGGACTTGAAATTGGCTACTGGGTATTTTGATTTTGCATGAATATTTGGTTCATACCTTTTGGCTGGTTGACCTCGAGTAGACCTATTTGGTAACACATACTGTCCAACATTAGACTCGATGTTATTAGTATCAGTAGGTGTACATACCTCAGATGAGTGACCTTCAGTACCAGGGAGTTGTTGATCAAGGGTAGGAGTAATGCCTGAGGGTATGATTACGTCTTCAATGTCATTTGCTGTAAGTGAATTTGGTGCTTGAATACTTGAAGCATCTGTTTCTGCAATGACTGGATTCAATGAAATAGAAGTCTCATCTGGTCTCATTGAAACATCAGTTGGTGACTCACCTAATGCCTCCCCTTCACCATGATACAGTTCTTCGAAATATGTATTCTCCCCCTGACGAGCAGTATCAGGTGAGGAAAAATAACTCATGTCCTCAAAGAAGGTAACATCCATAGTAACATAATACTTTCTGGTTGGTGGATGAAAGCACTTGTACCCTTTTTGATAACTTCCATAACCAACAAACACACATTTAATTGCCCGAGCATCTAATTTAGAACGTTGATTTTTAGGAACATGCACAAAAACAACACAACCAAATACTCGAGTAGGAAGATTATGAAAGGATGATAAGGATACATAAGATGCGAGAATCTGAAATGGGATTTTTCCGTTAAGGACACTAGACGGGAGACGATTGATGAGATGGACAGAATCCTGTACAGCATCACCCCAAAGATATTTTGGCATATAAGCACTAAATAAGAGTGCACGAGCCATATCAAGTAAATGATGATTTTTTCTTTCAGACACTTCATTTTGTTCCGGTGTTTGTGGACAAGTAGTTTGGTGAATAATCCCATTTGTTTTGAAAAATTGTTGAAAAACATGATTAACATATTCCCCTCCATTGTCAGAACGGAGGATCCGAATGATGCCATTATATTGTCTCTAAACAAAGGTATGAAAATTTTGAAAAACAGAAAAAACTTCATCTTTTGTTCTAAGAAGAGAAATCCATGATAACCTTGTACAATCATCGATAAATGAAACAAAATATCTCATACCCGATATAGTGGGTTCTTTAGATGGTCCCCAAACATCAGAATGAATTAATTCAAAAGGAATAGTACTTTTATTAGAAATACTAGGAGAATAAGTAACACGATGGCTCTTGGCCAAAACACAAGTCTCACAATGCAACACAGTCTCACTAACACCAATAAATAAAGTAGGCATGGTTTTTTTCATAAGACTAAAAGACGGATGCCCTAAGCGGCGATGCCACAACCAAATTTCACTTAGCTTATCAGAACTAGAAATCAATGCAGTGCTTGCCCGTGCTCCTGGTTTCTCCCCTCCGTAGTTCTGATCCAAGCGGAACAATCTGCCCCTCAGATACCCTCGACCAATTATTTCCCTGGTAAGAAGATCCTGAAAAATCACATACATAGGATAAAAGGTTACAAAGCATTTAGACTCAATATTCAACTGTGGGACAGATATTAAGTGATGAGATAAGTCAGGTACATATAAAACATTATGGAGCTGTAAAGATGGAGTGATATGAACTGACCCCTGTCCTAAGACAGGAAAGGCCTCACCATTAGCATTTGTAACATAAGACACTGGTGGGGGAGATAACTTATTAAAAAAAGATTTATCATAAGTCATATGATCAGATGCACCAGAATCAATAATCCAAGTATTAGACCCAACAGAGTGAGAAACATTTAAGGTCATACCAATCTTACCACGACCAGCTATTGAAGCTGTAGGGATACCTCCACATTCCAAAGGATGATTCTGTCCATAGTAGTCTGGTTCTTGGACAATTTGCACTGCAGCTGCTTTTGCTTTAGAACGAGGCACCTGTTGTCGTTTTGGTTTCAAGTGTGGATATAGTTTCCAACAAGTTTCACGGAGATGCCCCTGTTCATTGCAATAAGAGCAGAGAGAACGAGGGCGATTGGGAAAGCCTGGTGAAGGGCCCTACTGATGAGATGAAATTGAGTTTGGCTGCTGGAGGAAAGGTGCCTTTGATTTAGCTTGAATGGCTAGGCTTGATACTTCAACATGTGCCTGATGAAGACTCTCTTGCTGAGATTCGTCTTTACGGATGTATGTAAAGGCGGTAGTCAAGCTCGGAGGATCTGACATTCGAAGCAATTCGCCTTTAGCACTATTATGTTTTATATCAAGGCCTCTTAAGAAAGCATGCACTCGTTCAAGCTCCTTCTCCTTCTGGTACCACAGAAGATCTTCTGGATTTTAAATTTTGCATGGACGTTTCTGGTCAATTTTAGCCCATACATTTTTCAGCTTGGTAAAAAAAAGAGATACTGGTTGCCCATTTTGCTGCATGCCAGCAGCTTTGCACATGAGTTCATGAACTTGAATAAAGTCAGACTCATTTGTATAAAGATCGCTTAAGGTATTCCATATACCCTCAGCAGTTTCACATTCCTCCACCATTTGTAATATATCATTAGTGATTGCTCTAAATAGGATTGACATGACAAAGCCATCATCATCTTCCCACCGAGTATAGGCTTCTACATCATCTTGATTAGGAGCCCTAATTGATCCAGATACATGTCCCATCTTATGCATTCCACGAAGATAAACAGACATAACTTTTTTCCATGTTCGAAAATTTGTACCATTAAGTTTAGTACCCCCGAAAGAACCAATTTCTGAACTCTTAACGGAAACTTCAAAATTTGGAACTTCATGAATTCTAGAAACTTGATGTTGTCTGGAATCTTCCATTGAAATAATAATAACAAGTATATTGTGCAGCGGAATAAAAATTTTGGTTTTTTTTTTGGGCAGGTTGGGCTGATAATGGGCTGTTTGAATGTTTGGGTTGATGGGCTTGGAGCAGATGGGCTAGGAGCTGATGGGTTTGGATCAGATGGGCTAGGGTTGGGCTGAACTGGGCTAGGGTTGGGCTAGGAGGTGATGGGCTAGGGTTGGGCTAGGGTTGGGTATGAAGGCTGAAAATGTAAATATTTGTGAACGGCGCGAGGACCTCAGATTGAAGGAAAAAAATAATTAAAACTCTGAAAAATGTAAGAAACTGCACACCAGGGGGCTGAACGGCGCACCGGGGCACGGATCAACAGCGCAGTGGCGGGGCCGAACAGCGCGTGTGGCTGGCCGAACGCGCGCAGTGGCGCAGGACCGAACCCGCGCGCAGTGGCGTGGCAACGTGCAGGGCGCGTGGAAACGGCCTTGCGGCGCGAGGTTGAACAAAGACGCAGGGCACGGCTAAACGCGTCTGTGGTCGCGAGGCCGACGGCGTAGTTTAAGAAACTACACACCAGCGGCCAGACGCCGTGTGGCCGAACGATGCGCAGGGCGCGTGAGCCGACCGCGCGCAGGTCACGAGCCGACGGCGGGGATGAATCGCGTGCGTGGAGGCTAAACGATGCTCGCCGCACGAGGCTCGAACATCGCCGGCCGCGCGAGGCCGAATCGCCTGCAGGTCGCAAGCCGATGCGTGGGATGAACGCCGCGCGTGAATGACACCGATTTGAATAGCGCGGACTGGACGGCGCGGGTGGACAACAGATCTGCAACTGTAGCGCGAGCTAAACAGTGCGAGAATACGGCGGCGCTGGGCGGCGCTTCTATTCAGAAACCGGTAAATTTTTTTTTTGTTTCTTTCCTGCTCTGATACCAAATTGAATTTACTTAATGTATTTACAAGATATCAAATACTGAAGAGCAATACATGTATAAATATAGAAGAAAAGGAATCTGCTTTTCCTAAAAGTGCTTTTAAGAAAAGTATATTAGTTGCATACAACTAATATACAGCTTATAAAGTATATTAATTACATACAACTAATATACCATTTAGTGATTTATTAACAATAGCTATATTAAAATTATGTGTAATATGAATTTTGATTCCCTATTGATGCTTTTTTTTTACCTTGAAAAGGATCTCAAATATTTTTTCTTTTAAAAATATTGGTTTATTGGTTTATTTTGAAGGTATTCAATATCAAGATTAGAGGAAATTAAAAATATTTCAAAATATATAATGGTTTCATGAGTGTAATTCATTAAATATGTTATATGTAGCTTATGAAAAAGGCTATTAGTATTAAAGCCCAAAAATAGCATTCATAGAATATAATCAAATTGGCTTTTAATGACGCTTTGATGTCGCAGGGTTATATTAAAAGTTTATGGTGTAACATTTATTAAGTGAAAAAAAGTCCAGAAAAGCCAAATGTTAGCTATTACTTAAATTTGTTAATTTTGAGATTAGTTAGTCTTAGTATAAGGATTTAAATTTGAATCGTATTTATATAATTTTTTATTATTTAATAAAAAAAAATATTTTAATATTTTTTTAAGTTCATACTTATATATTATATACATATTATTTTAAAATTAATTAAATTATATATATATATATATATGGTATTTAAGTTACGAGATAATCAAATATCTTAGAAATTAAAGTATTTTTATTAGTAATTTTTGTGAAATTGAAAAGTAGAATTAAAAAAAATTATAAATCTTTGTTCCTTTATATATTATTATTTAAATAGTTATAAAATGAAAAAAATATTAAAAAAACTATTTTTTTTTTGCATATCTATAAAGTAACTTCAAATGGTATATGAATTTCCAAAATCTCTGAATGCCATACACTCTCTTCGAGAATCCTACAGTCCTAGCCCCTCCCTGGCCTGGGCATAGATAGCACATTGAAGACAAGATGAAGGAACTTGAATTGTGTTATTTTGAGAAAAAATTATTTTCCTATTTGGTATTTGGGTTAAACACTACTTGTTAGCCGTAAATACTATAAAAGATACTTTTCTTAATTATGAAAAAAGAAATTAACGTGCCTAATCTTGAGATTATCACACAATTAAAACATACCGCATTCTTCTTATACTTTACAAGAAATACAATATAATAGAAGAAAGCCTTAATAAGGTAATTGTTTAATAATTTTTTTTATTTTGTCGATTTTTATATATAAATATACGAAATTGTTTTGATTATAAATGATTTAGAAAAATAATATTAATAAATCTTAAGTGTCTCTTGGATGAAATTATTTGAAAGTATAAATATTAATAAATATAAAAATTTAAATTAATAAGTGATTTTTCAAATAAAAAAAATATTTAAATATAAAAAAATACATATATATATCATTTAATTGTATTTATTTAAAATTTGATACAATTTGATAAAAATATTTTCATAAACCATTTATAGTGGGAACAAATATTTATCTAAACCATTTCCAATTGTAACACCCTCCATAATCTAACGAGGGGAGGTATAAGTGAATAGGTTTTATTTGATTAATTAAAACATACCGACAATTTTAGGTTCATCCCTTCTTCATATTATCAAGATTTTTTGTTCAAATCATGCCCTAAATAAACCTGAAAAATGGTGCATTGTCCTATTGATCCATAAAACTATAGGAACTTAAGATCTTGAACAGAATAAATGCCTGAGACATGCCTTCTTTATCTTTTTGATAAATAGTACAAAACAAAAAAAAGTGGTTAGGACAATGTGAATGTCAACTATTTGGTATGCACATGTCTCATCCATCATCTAATGGGAACAAATAGGAGAAAAATAATATTAATTAATGCAAGAATTAAGTATGTTTTTATTTGTGGAGAGATATTAACATGTATAATATAAATTTTTAATATTATAATAATATTTTATTAATAAATATTTTATATATTTTTTTCGTGATAATAATAAAAATAATCGTGATCTTAAAAATAATTCCTCAATATTCAAAGGTCGAATCCAAGAACATGTGGTGTCTCAGCATTAGATGCTAACTTAATTTCTTGTAATTTGTAGGAGTGAGTTATAAATTTAAAAGTTTCATACCAAAAAAAAAAAACTCTTTAAAAGGGCTTTTTGTGTTCCAAAAATAGATTGAAAGTATTTAGGCTTTTCAGAAGAGTAGGCCACCAAACTTTTATTTCTCTTCCAAACAAAGCAATTTTCCTTTTGGAATTTTGCATGATTCACTTGATCCAAGGCGCATCTAAATCTAATCATACTGTCTTATTTAATAAAAAAAATAATTTAGGGCAGGAAAAATTGTTATTCTAGGGCTTTCATAAAGGCGATAGGTTAGTAGCACAATTTTTTACTCACAATTAATTTAAAATATCATTTGTTAAAATAATTTAAAAAATAATAAAATTATTTATTAAAAAAAAACTGTCACATATCAATTATAGTTATTGTGATTGCGTATACATTTAGTATTTTTGTTTCAGAAAATAAAGTTTAAAATGCATGCTTTTATGATTATGTTTCTAATATATCCCAACATTACCGCATGAGATTCTAGTCACCATGATTGGATACACCATGATTGGTTTTGACTGCTTTTTTTCATTTAAAGGAAGATCTCATTTTTTTTTACTCTAAGAGTGCCTCTTTCATGCATTTCAATGTATCGCCTTCATAGTGGAAGTCTACAACGTATGTTATACTATGTTACATAATTTTGATGATCTTTAAGCTGTTGGACCATGATATATGTTTGGACATATGGACCAACACATGTAGTTTGGCACGACACGAAAGATCAAAACTTGTAGCATGACTCGAGACTAAGGATTGACCTGTAAGTCGGTCCGATGTAAAACAAGCAACCTGAGCTTATGTCATCAGATCGCGCCTTTGAAAGATGACCTATTTATAAGAAGAAATACCCTGAATGATATATTTGTCTTTGTACACTTTAAATACACCAACAAATTAGGACGTCTACCCCATTGTATAATCAACACATATATTTGTAAAGTCCTATAAATAGAGGAGCATATAATGGAGTCCATATATTTAATCAAATATATTAACTTCTCTTTAAGTTTTTTCTTTGCACTCATATCAATTCTAAACATTTTGGCGCCCACCGTGGGATTCAGATTTTTAGGTCAAGCTTAAGATTTGAACCCCGTACTTCTTGGGATTTACTTTGAGTCTTGAGAGAAGCTTGGGAAATCTGTTGTGCTTTGCTAAAAAAACAAAAAATTTGCACCTAAATCATTTGTCACACATGAAAATGGTGGGAACTCATGGTGATAGACATTGAAAATTGGCTAACAAAGAAGCGAGGGTGGTTTCGAGAGACGCATCACCATCCCTAGATGAGATTAGAACACAAGATAGCCTCCATCACCATGAGATGGCTCGCCAACTCCTAGAATTGAGAAGGGAGCCTGAGGAAACTAGAAGAGAAAATAGGGCACTATAGTCCCAGTTAGAGGGAAGGGCCATGGATGATCGAGCAGCAGACCCAATTAATGGAAACATAGCAAGACAAGGTTAGCCTGAGCCACACCATTCAGAGCAGGACGATGAAAGGAATCCTATTTCTAGCTCGACGAGACCTAGTGAAGAACAATAGGTTCAGTATAAGAAGAGATGAGAGGTATACTTTCAAGCATTGAAGGAAGCTAATAAGAAGCAAGACCAAGCTTTGAAGATAGCTAATGAGAAGAACGAGAAGGGTAAAACTCCTTATGATGTGGACAGAGATTGTGAACAATTATGTATCTCCCCCTTTTCTAATAATAGAGAAAATGATGAGCCCCTAACAAGTTCAACGCTCCAAAATACATTGACTATTTTAGGACAAAAGACCCAGTAACGTACGTGCAACACTTCAAAATAGTCATGGCTCCCATGAACCTAACCCAGGGAAAAAGAGAATCCATGATGTGCAAGCTGTTTGCAGCTACTCTTTATGAGGGTGCCCAAAAATGGTTCAATAACTTGGTGCCTCGATCCATAACCTTCTTTCAACAGTTCGCCAGGCTCTTTATCACAAACTATGCTTGCAATAAACCCTTGAGAAAAGAATCACACCACATTTTCTCAATTATTTTGGAAGGGGGAGAATCCATTGAGGAGTACATGAAATGATTCAGCTAGGAAAAATTGGAAATCTCTGATTTTCCTAACTCTATAGCTATAAAGGCCTTTTGAAGAGGTCTCCTAAAGAATTATGATCTATTTGTAGAATTAACCAAGATAATGTCTCATACTTTAGAAGAAGCTTATGGTGAGGCAATAAATTTTATCAACCTAGAGAGAGAACTTGGTTCGGTCAAAGGCCAGCGAACTAATATAGAGGTGGTGCAAGAAAAAGAAAAGAGAAGGATAAGCCCAAATAGGGCACATCAAAACAACGGAAGTAAACACTTCACACCAAATAATAGGGGGATGAAAAATGGTCAAGAAATAGAAGACCTTGGGGAAGTTCACTTTCTCCCTTTAAAGGGCCTCCTTTGAGAGTAAATCTAACCCAAGCTGTAATTAGAATGGAAGAGGAACCCAACATCAGGTGGCCACCTAAAATGAAATTTCTGCTTAGGGACACATCCAAATGGTGTTCCTTCCATAAGGACATGGGCCACGAGAAAAAAGATTGCGGACACCTGAAGTAGGAGATATATGAGTTATTAGCAAGGAGATATCTGAAGGACCTTGTCATAGAAAATAGAGATCAAAGAAATTAAAAAAATAGGCAAGAGGTGCCAAAAAAGCCAACCTAGCAGGTAGTGAAAGGGAGTCCTACAGAGAAACCAATATTAGAACCATACACACCATACATGAAGGGCCAAAATTTAACAGAAGTTCAAAGAACTCACGCAATAGGTTTTCTAGAGAATTGCAAAGTGACCCTATGTAAAAGCTTTGGACAAAATGAGACCTACCACTAAAATCTTTTTCAATGAATGAGATCAGACCTCATCTTATCATGATGACCCTCTCGTGATCACTACAAGGATTGTTGATGAGTGCTCAAAAAGCACTAAAATAACCATGATTTTATGCACTTTAATTGATTAAAAATATATATATTTATATGTTTTATCATATATTTATATAAATTTGTCTTTTTCGGAATCACGGGTATTTTTATTGTTTTTCAGGAATTTTGGCCTAAAAACGCAATGTAAAGACTCAAAGAAGAATACTTGAAGCAATACATCACAAATAAGTTGATAAATAAGTGGAAAAAGGTCAACAAACATGGAAAAATTGGACAAAATGGGTCGAAAAGGTCAAAAATGTCAAAAGACGGAAAACGCATACTTCATACCTCACAATTTGTACAACAAGGCAGCTGCCTAGAGTCAAGTCATATACATCTACAGCCGATGTTTCGAAGGTTGCACAGAATACCTTGGCATCGCCATTACATACAAAGAATACTTGGACACATGGCTACCATAGTATTGACTCAGTAGCCTCAACGTTGCTTTTTTGACCCATTTTTCACGTGCACCGCCCCATGACGTCTACGCTGACGTCATTGATGAACTCGTAGGGTCCAAAACACGTTTTTATTTTTTTTAATATTTTTTTTAACATTTTTTTAATCATTTTTTCCCCCCCTCCTCACCTATAAATACCCCCCTTCCATTCACTTCAAAAAACACCTCAAAACCTCACTTCTCTCTTCTTTCTTTCTCTCATTTCTTAGTTTTTAAGTTTTTCTTAGTTTCTTTCTTAGTTTCTAAGCTTTTCTTAGTTTTTCTCTTAGTTTTTAGTTCAATTGTCTTAGGTTTAGAGTTCTCTCTTTGAGAGGAACTTGTAATGTTTTTGTAATAATTTAGATTTTTGATTCAATAAATGGAAGTGCAAATTCATTGGAGGTTTTCTAGCAACGGGAATAGCGTCAATCGTAAGGATTTTATTTTCTTTACGCTTATTTTTGTGCTTTATTCTTACATGTTATATTTAATTTGTATGCGTGATTAAATTTAATCGTACTTCATTTATAATCATGATATAATAATAATGTTGTTATGATTTCGAAATATTAAATAGGTGAAAATTTCTAAAATGAATTGATTTTATTTTTTATTCAAGATTTTATATTAAGGATGTTAGAGAGAAATATATTATTTTTCATTACAAACTTAAATCTGAAAGTTAGACTTTAAGGTTTAGTTATCCGGTCTAATTTAGAGTAGTGCTTCTTTATTTGTTGGTACAATCGCCTTAGGTAGTTAGAGTGAAGCTCTATTTCAAAAGTTTTTATAAGAATTATTATGTGGAAATGTATTGACAACATGTTTTCAATAGTGGTTTTAAAACTTGAAAGTTAGTACTCGGATAACTAAATTCTTGGGTTTAATTTGGACACCTTGGATAAAGTTTAAATCGTCTAACTCTCACCAAAGGTGGCATTTAAATGGTTCATTTTCAATCTCTTAGAAAAAGGAATTAATTTAATTAACCAAATTAGTTATCAACCCCACCCATAGGTGTTAATTGATTTGTTTAGTTAACAAAGAGTATCTAACCTCACCAAAGGTGGTATTCATATTTAAAAGAGAGAATCAATAAAATATCAATTTATATCTTTAATAGCCTAGATAATATGAGCAAGCATAATTAACTTAGTTATTATATCCATAAATACTCCACTAATTTAAATGATAAAATTTGCATGAATATTTATTGAATCTGTAATTATATTTATTTGTAGATAAATATTTATTGAATTTGTATCTATGTTTATTTTTTTTATTTAATTAATCAGATATATGTTTATTTTATGTTATTAGATTAGGAACACAAAAAAAACCAAACTATCGTGACAGGATGTTTAGGATTTAATTTCGTTTTTTAAAAGTTTGAATAATAAATTAAGAACCACATACATTCCTTCCTTAGATCGACCTTGGGAGTATACTTATCATTTTCTACGAAATGATTCGTGCACTTGCGAGAGTTTTACAAATATTAAAACAAAAGTATTTGCGAGAATTGGCGATGCCGGTTTTCGCTCATCAATTGTACCTTGTGATGTTTGTAAAATAATGATTGATATAGAGAGTTCGATATACCTCTTTTTTCTGATCATTGTAAGAGCTCTAGGTATAAAGGATCATGATATTGTCAAGATGGAGCTCCGTCTTGTAGGGTTTAACAGTAGTACTACCAATGCCAAAGGAATGGTAGTACTGTCTGTTATGGAAAAATGAGTGATAGTAATGACCACTTTTGTAATCATCGATGTCCCAGCTCATTACAAATCCATCTTGGGAAGACCTTAGGTATATAAAATAAGGGCAGCTTTATCCACCCTCCATCAAGTAATCAAATTTCCCACTGAAGGAGGTCGAGCAAAGATTAGAGGTACTAGGAGAAGGCCAAGAGTTGTTATAATGCTACTATGAAGGAAATGGCCTCTAGGTAGTAGTTACCAAGATGACTCCCTCAAAGGAAGCCACAGACGGCCTTACAAAATCAATCAACTTAAATGAAGTAAGAGACCTCCCAATGGAGGTGAAAGGTGAGATCCATCCCTTAAAATTAGGTGGAAACAGAATGATGGAGCTAGAGGAACAAGTCTCACAGTTCCTCAGGACTAACTTAGATGTCTTTGCATGGATTCCAACTGATATGCTTAGAATTGATCCAATATTCATATCACACCAATTAAACATCAATCCAAAGGCTAGACCCTTACAAAAACGAAAATGAAAATTCCCAAGAGAAAAGAACAAGGTCATCAAACACCAGGTGGCTACCCTTAAAGAAGTAGGGGTCATAAGGGAAGTCAACTATCCCTCATGGTTATCAAATGTGGTCCTAGTCAAGAAAGCATATGGATCATCTCCTATATGTGTAGCATTCATAGATTTAAATGAGGCATGTCTCAAGGATTGATTCCCCCTCCCAAGTATTGATCAATTGGTCGAGGCCTCTGCCAGCTTTTGGATGATGAGTTTTTTGAATGCATACTCGAGTACCACCAAATTAGGATGCACCTCGAAGATGAGGAAAAAACATCTTTTATCATGAAAGAAGGAACATTTTGTTATAAAAGGATGCCATTTGGAATGAAGAATGTCGGTGCCATATATATAAGTATAGTCAACAAAATATTTGAATAACAATTGGGGAAGAACCTAAATGCCTATGTGGATGATATGGTGGTAACATTAGCTCAACCCATGGACCATATTAAAGACCTAGAGGAAGTATTCTTAGTAACCCAATGACGTAGTATGAGGCTCAATCCCAATCTAGACAAGATATAGGCCCTGATAAATATGAAACCACCTTTTAGCCTTAAGGGAATCCAACAATTAAATGGAGGAATAGTAGCATTGAACAGGTTCATTTCTAAATGCGTTGATAAGTGTCTGCCCTTATTCAAAATATTTATAAAGGGCACATTTGTCTTTTGGGATGAGAGCTTTGATGAAGCCTTTGAAGAAATCAAAGAGTATTTGAGTAACCCTTGTCTTAGCTAGCCCTCACCCAGGTGAGGTTCTTTATTTGTATTTGGCTATGACTTCCCATATGTGCAGCATTGTACTCCTAGCTAAAAGAAACAAAGTTCAACATCCTATCTACTACATCAGTCAGGTCCTGATAGATGCCGAAAGTAGGTATCCAACAATTGACAAGTTAGCATTCACTCTCACAGTTAGCGCACAAAATCTCAGGCATTAATTCACCTCACACATAATTATGGTACTAACTTCTCATCCACTCAAGAATTTCATGACGAAGCTAGATGTAGCAAGAAGGCTAGCATAGATAGCCATAGAATAAGGGGAATACGAAATTAAATACATGGTTAAAACGACCATCAAAGGGAAAGTAGTGGCCGAGTTTATGGTTGATTTTAGTGAAAAGCCAGAAGTTGTTGACAATGAGTAGGAAAAAAGAGTATGTGGGGTAGATCGAAAAGAGAGCACAATTTGGAAATTGTTTGTTGATGGAGCACAAAACTTCAATGGCGCAAGGCTAGGAGTAGTCTTAGTAGACCACAACAATAACTATTTCAAGTATGCAATCAAACTTGATTTCCATGTGACCAATAATGTTGTAGAATATAAGGCGGCTATATTTGGGGCCATGATCGCAAATAAGTTGAAAGCAGATAGGGTCATACTACATAGTGATTCAAGGCTAGTGGTCCACCAGTTCTTACACACTACTACAAAAAGGAGCATTTAAGTTGAGACTTAAAGTTGGTCTTTGGAGAAAACCAACTTCGAATAAATTTTAAGTCTGTACGTTGAAAAACTGACTTGAAAAATTTTAAAAATAGCGTCAGTCCTACGTGTCAACCGACTCTATCCATATTTTTTTCCTTTTCTCTATTTTCTCCCCTATTTTTAGATAGAATTGTGCATTGTGTCCCAACTGCTACCCAAAAACCAACCACCTCCTCCTACTCTTTCTCATTTTTCGGCCACTTCCGACCTCCAATTTCGACGCTATTTAGTGGGTTTTCTCTCTCTCCAATTTATCTTCTAGATTTCCTATTTTTTTGAGTATAATAATTAAATTTTTTATACACATTTTCCTTCACTTTCTCACTTACAAAACACTTTTTTTTCATTTCCTTCATTTACTCTTATAAGTATTTTTATGAATTATTTTGCACTTATTATTCATATTTTTTTTATTTTTTGTATATTATGTGTTATTATTTATGTGTTATATGTAAATTGTGTATTTTTAATAAAGCTTAGAAGAGAAGAAGGTATTTTTATTCATTTATTTATTTTAATAATATCATGTATTTAAGTTTTTGATATATATTAATTTATTTTAAACTTAAACTTTTTGAAAATTATTTACATGTACATGATATATATAATATAATATATATTTTTATATGTATATAATATATAATGGGATTATTAATATTTATAATTATATATATGTATAAAATATTTATTATTATTAATTACATGCATTTATATATATATATATATATATATATATATATATATATATATATATATTGTTGATATTATATATTTGTTAATGTTATTATGAGTTTATTATTAATTGTTTGGTTTTTTTGTATTTATTTTTATATGATGTTTTGATAGATATATATTCTAATAATTAGGGAATTTATATATAATAATATCTAAAATATATTGGTTGGATACATATTTAATATGCTTAATGTTATTAATAGAAAATGAACAAATCTTGGATGTTAAAGTGTAGAATTAAGCAGAACTACATTTCTGGAGTTGAAAGTTTCTTGGAATTTGCTCGTAGAAATAATAATAATGAAATTAGTATGATTCGATACACATGTGTTAAATGTAATAATGAAAACTTTCATGATATTGATGAGGTTAAGTATCATCATATCCGTAGTGGTATTCGTTTGAATTATAAATGTTGGTATTATCATGGAGAAAATATTGATAATACTTATAGAGAAGAGATAAATAATAAAGCGAGTGGATTATATACATCTTATCATAATGTATAGACAGAAAATATGTTTCATGGTGGATAAGATGAATAACATGCGGATGATCTCGAAACCTTTAAAAAATTTCTAAAAGATGCATGGAAAACCATTGTATCCAGAATGCAAGAAATACACTAAAATGTCGGCATTGGTTCATGCCATGCAACCATCCATGCCACCATTTATACCAAGCATGCCACTCATGAAATCTCATGGCGTCCAACCTATATCCTCAATGGGATATAGTCATCCTATTGGTCCTTCCTTTATGCTAGGAATGTAGATGTAATTAGCTAGTAATTCAATATCTCCAATGCAATCTGTGCAATCTTACCATCCATTATATGATAAGTGTTTTGAAGAGAATGTCCTTCAATAGCTACTCCATATGAAAGCCCTCCATTTGATGAATCATTTGTGGTTATATTTAAAGCTTATATAGATAGTCTATTATTTTAATTTTTTTATTTTATATAACTAATGATTTGCATAATATGGTATAATTTATCACTTCTCAACTTTAACTTTAGTCTAATTTTATTTAATTTTTATTGATTTTAGACTTAATTATTATTATTTAAATTTTATTGCAGATTTGAAGAAAATGAAAATCCAAAATTTTAAAAACATATTTTCTAAGGACTATCAAATTTAAAAGAAGATTTATTTAAATAATATTTCAATGAATATTCCTCGATATATATACATATATATACACACACACACACATACATACATACACACACACACACACACACACACACACACACACATATATATATATATATATATAAAGGAGGAAGATTGAGGAAAAGAGATGCCGCAAGATAGAGCAAAAAAATTATAGGGAGAAGCGACGCAGATAGGAGAAAAATAGATTGGAGCGTTTGAATTATATTTTGAATTATTTCTCTTTATGTTTGTCTGATTTATTCTAAGTTTAATACTTCTAATTAAGTGGCTATTAATTAGATGATTTAATTCTTATGATTTACTATCGAAGAGGGAATTATATGATAGATCTGGAATATTTTGGCATAGATAAATATAGAGATTGAAAGACTTGTATGAACTTGTATAGTATTAAAATTATAGGTCTTAATAGTTTGTTGTTTTATTAAATTTCATACTCTTATGTAAATTAATAAACAAGAATGTTTCTAATTGACTATCGAAATAGACTTTTGGATGTTTTTTGGAGATTGCTAACACACAGAGAGACATAAATTTAATTAGCTAGATGAGTAAATCATAGTGAAGGATTAGGTAAAATCAATTTTCTACAATATTTTCTTCCTATTAATTTGATCTTTAAACAATATCTTTATTTTTTGGCATTTTCTTTAAATTAATTTTATTTTAAATTTTAATTACAACAACTTTAGTGCTTTTTTCTAAATAACATTGAGATTAATATAATTTTGGTATTTGTCAAAAGTAAGTTACCAATCCCTGAGGACGATACTCTTCTTTTCAATTTACTATAAAGCTATGATACTATGCACTTACTGTTTTGCACCGATCAAGTTTTTGGCACCGTTGTTAGGGATTTCTTTTTTCTTATTTTTGCAAATATCGATACAAAGTAACTTTGTTTTAATTTAGAATTATATTTTATTTTTATTTTTATTTCTCTTTAGGCATGTTTTTGATGTTGGATGCGACGTGCTAGAACTCGAAACATTATTTCTTTTGATCCAAAGATTGAAATAACTTTTAGATCACGAAGAAAGAAGAAAGTACTAGCTATGGCTGAAGGAGAATAGGATGTACTACCACACATCTTGAAGGATTATGTAAGGCCAATTGGGAATGACAACTACTCTGGTTTAAGGCATCAAACCATTAATGCCAATAATTTTGAGCTCAAACCTGCATTGATCAGCATGGTGTAACAAGCCCAATTTAGCTGATCGCCACTTGATGATCCCAATATTCATTTAGCGATGTTCTTAGAGATTTGTGATACTTTAAAGATGAATGGTGTTACTAAAGACACCATTAGACTAAGATTCTTTCCTTTTTCATTGAGGGACAAGGCTAGAGGTTGGCTACAATCTCTACAACTAGGAAGTATTACTAGTTGGCAGGACATGGTAGAAATTTTTTTTCTAAATTCTTTCCACTTGCAAAAACAATCCAACTTAAGAGTGAGATTGCTTAATTCAAACAAAATGTTTTTGAGACACTCTATGAAGCAAGGTAATATATAAAGATATGATTCGATTTTTCCCTCAACATGCATTTCTTGATTGGTTGCAAGTTTAGATGTTCTATAATGGGTTAAATGGGTAAACTAGGACCGTAGTTGATACTTCTTCTAGTGGAAATTTGATGTCAAAGACAACTAAAGGTGCTACTTTTCTTTTGGAAGAAATGACCTCAAATAAATATCAATGGTCAACTAAAAGATCTATGGCTAAGAAAAATGCTAGAATTCATGAATTGGAGCCATTTGTTGCCCTTTTAGCTCAAGTAGTTTCTCTTTCTCATCAGATTTCTACATTGACAACCCAAAAATACCACAAAGTGCATAATATGTTGCAAATTCAAGTATGGAAGTTTCGATGAATAAAGCAAGTCAAGAACAGGTTCAATATATCAATAATCAGAACTATAACTATTGTGGAAATCCTATGCCAAATTACTACCATCAGGGTTTCAAAATCATGAGAATTGTTTTATGGAAACACAAAGAATGTGCTACAACCCCTCTAGGATTTGATAGTCAACCAAGCGGGAAGAAGATGTCACTTAAGGATGCCATGGTTTCCTTTGTTGAGGAGACCAAATCAAGGTTTAAAAAGAGTGATTCATAAATGGATAACATTGAGACTCATTTTAACAATATGAGAGCCACTATGAAATATTTTGAAATGAAAATTGGGAAATTAGCCACAACCATGAATTCTTAATAGAGAGGAACTTTTCCTAGCAATACAAAACTAAATCCAAAGGAACAATGCAATGCTATTACACTTAGGAGTGGAAGAGAAATTGAGAGGTCACCATCAAAGGAAACTGAGTCCATCCCTAAAACTCTTAAAAATGGAAAAATCAATAATAAAGTAGAATAAGAGGAGATTGTTGATGATACACTAAGAGAGATTGACATGCCTCCATCAATTTCATTTCCTGACAATCCTATTATTTTCTCTACTCTACTTCCTTATCCTTAACGCTTTCAAAAACAAAAGTTAGATAAGAAATTTTATAAGTTTTTAAATTTCTTTAAGAAAATCCACACAAATGTTCCTTTTATAGATGAATTGTAACAAATGCCCAATTATGCCTTGAAGGACATCATTTTCAAGAAGAGAAGATTTGAGAAGTTCGAAACAATCAAATTTTTTGATGAATGTAGTGCCATTCTTTAAAAGAAATTACCTCAAAATTAAAAGATCTAGGGAGTTTCACTTTGCCTTACACTATTGGAAATTCCTTTTTTTATAAATTTTTATGTGATCTTGGTGCTAGCATTAATCTTATAGCTATGTCTGTTTATAGGAAATTGGAACTTGGAAAGATGAAACAAACAACAATTTCTTTGTAACTAGCAGAGCGATCCATAAAGTATCCACAAGGAATCATAAAAGATGTGTTCGTAAAGGTGGATAAATTTATTTTTCCTACTGATTTTGTGGTGTTAGATATGGATGAAGACCAAGATGTCCCACTAATTCTTGGTTGACCATTCTTGGCTAATGGAAGGGCTTTAATGGATGTTTAAAAAGGCGAGTTAACTTTGAGAGTGAACAAGGAAGAAGTTACATTCAACATCTACAAAGCTATGAGATTTCTAGAATATCCAAGCAGTAGCTTTCGGGTAGATTTCATTGAGCAATGTGTAGTAAAAGCCTTTCAAGAAGATATGCCAGTCGATCATTTAGAATGATGTATCACTACTTCATCTCATGCTTATAATTTCAACAACTCTGCTATTTGTGAACTTGATTTACCTTTTGTTATTGAAGAATTTATCCACTATGTATTTGCCTTGGAAGCATTGTAGTAGGCTACATCATGTAGCACAAAAGTGGAGAGAATGGAGCCAATGGTAGCAAAGACGGATTCTATAATCTCTATAGAAAAAGTGCAGCAAACTACAACTCCAGAGTTGAAGCAATTTTCTGGTCATCTTTGCTATGTGTTCTTGGGTCATAATTACACCTTTCTAGTGATTGTTATGGCATCACTTACACCCGAAGAAGAGGAAAAGTTACTTCATGTTTTAAGGGAGCATAGAACAGCCATGAGATGAACTATATCTGACATAAAAGGTATAAGCCATCCATTTGCATGCAGAAGATTCTAATGGAGGAACCTTACAAACCATCAATTGAGCCCTAAAGAAGATTAAATCTAGCAATGAAGGAAGTTGTGAGAGTTGAAATTTTGAAGCATTTTAATGTTGGAATTATTTATGCTATTTTAGATAGCTCATGATTATGTCTAGTGCATGTTGTACCAAAAAAGGGAGGAATGAAAGTGGTGAAAAATGACAACAATGATCTTATTCCTACAAGAACAGTCATGGGATGTCATGTATGTATAGATTTCCCCAAGTTGAACAAAGAAACAAGGAAGAATCATTTTCCACTTCCATTCATTGATCAAATGTTAGATTGATTGGTTGGATATCCCTATTATTACTTCTTAGATGGTTATTTGGGGTATATCCAGATTGCCATAACCCCCAAAGATTAGGATAAAACTACATTCACATACCCCTACAGAACATTTTATTTTAGAAGGATGCCTTTTGAATTGTACAATGCCCCAACAACATTTCAACGTTACATGATGGCTATCTTTTCTAATATGGTAGAAGATATAATGAAAATTTTCATGGATGACTTTTCTGTTGGAAAATCATGTCATTTCCCTATTGAGTTAGATCATAAAGCTTATTAGGTTGTAAAGAAGTTTAATTTTGATGTGAAGGCAATAGAGGAAAAGTGACTTCTTCAATTGAATGAAATGTATGAGTTATGGAATGATGCGTATGAAAACGCAAAAATCTACAAAGACTAGACAAAGAAGTGGCATGGAAAACATATTCTTAGGCATGAGTTTTCTCCAGGACAATAGGTTTTTCTTTTCAATTCATCACTAAAAGTCTTCCCACTTTTGGAGCAATAGACTCGAAGGAAAAGATAGGAAATATATTTAAAGTTAATGATGAGAGATTGAAGCACTATATTGAGAACAAGTGGAGAGGAATCCTTCATTTATTCCTATTTGAAATCCTAATTAATGAAGATTGAAATGTCTGGTTGTAGACTATAGAACAAGCACTTATGAGAGGGAGCCTATAAAAATTTCTTTTATTATTCCTTTTATTTTAATTTATTTTTATTATTTTTTGAATAATTTGGATTTTGATGCTGATTTATTTTGTAGGAATAAAAAGCTAAAAATTATAAACTAATGCAAATCCACCATAGAACTAGAAAGGTTCCTTTCATTTCTTCTATTTATCTCACTTTTACTTTAAGTTTTAGGGTGTCAACTATTATAGTATTGAGTTTTTGAATTATCTTATCAAGCATGTATTTGAGTATGATTGAATTTGTAATGACACTGAAATTTATGATTACAGATGGTTTTGAGAAAGTTTTTTCAAAATTTGCTATTATGTTAGGAAGAGTTTTGTGGGTACATTGATTTAAATCTTTTCCTTGAAAATAATTAAGCACATAGTATATTTTTCTTTACTCCATTTTTCCTATGAAGAGAAGGAGTTGAATTAATTAAGTTAGGAAAAGTTTAATCTTGCTTTGCTCTAGAATCCATTGATGGGTTCTTGAGGTGAAATCCTAATTGATACCAAATATTAGAGAAATGATCTAGGAAGTTTTTTTCACAACCAAAAAGCTTTCCCAACCGTCCTAATTATTACGCGATCATTGCATGGTGTATTCCCATAGTAAACCCCTTTGAGCCGTATTTTACATAAGCCTTATTTGTTCTTTTAACTATATAAACCATTCTTATTCTAAGCCTAAAAAACCATGAACTTATCTTAAATTTTGAGAAAATAATTTGGTGGAAATTTTCATTTAAAGAGAAAGTTAGTTCAAATTAAATAATTCACATTATGTTTACTTTATTTTATCAAAGTGAAAAAAAGACAAAGAGAAAAACAAGAATTGAAAAAGGGTTAAAGTGATTGAAAATAAAAAGGCTATAAGTATCAAGAAGCTAAAAAAAAGTAAAAAAAAAGGAGCACTTCACTTATTGAGTATGGCAATAATATTGTCATTAGTATGAGCATATTGTCAAGAAAGAGCTATGGTATGAATCCTATGGATATTATTTTATTGTTTCTTTCTATCAAGTATTTTCCCAGTTTTCTTTGATTTTCCATATCCATTTCTTTCTTAGCCCTCACCATGTGGCCTATCATTACAACCTTAATTAAAGACCTTTTGATCTTTGATTTTGGTATTCGATTACATTAGTGGAAATGATTTCTGAAAATTGGACTTATGGTGTTAAGTTTTGAGAGAATTCTTCTAATTTTAGTTAATCTAATTTTATCTAAATTTGCTGGTAGTTTGGAGTTAAATTGACTATTTAACACAAACACTTAAAGACCTAGCTTTAGGTTGAAGTAAATGCTTAACTCTTGCTTGACAAATTGTGGAATTTTGATTGATTTACTTGCTATATTTGATGCAAAAAGAGTAAGTTATTAGTAATGAAATCTAAATTCAGATCATGGCTTGGTGAGTGATGATACTTATCTATGGGATCTTGTTGACACTATCTAAAATTGTCTTTTATTTTATTTTCTTTTATTTTAGGACAAACAAAGTTCTAATTTGGGGGTGTTTGATGACTTGCATAATTTGGCATAATTTATCACTTCTCAACTTTAAATTTAGTCTAATTTTATTTAATTTTCATTGATTTTAGACTTAAATATTATTATTTAAATTTTATTACAGATTTGAAGAAAATAAAAATCCAAAATTTTAGAAGCATATTGTCTAAAGGACTATCAAATTTAAATTAATATGTATTTAAATTAAGAGATCGAAAGACATGTATGAACCTTTGTAGTATTAAAATCATTGGTCTTAATGCTTTCTTGCTTTATTAAATTGCATACTCTTATATAAATTAATTAACAAAAATATTTCCAATTGACTATGGAAAGAAGATTTTGGATTTTTTTTTGGAGATTGCTAACAAGTAGAGAGAATTAAATTCAATTAGCTAGATGAGTAAATCATAGTGAGTGATTAGGTGAAATCAATTTCCTAGAATCTTTTCTTCCTATTAATTTGATCTTTGAACAATATATTTATTTTGTTTTGTGTATTTTCTTTAAATTAATTTTATTTTAAATTTCAATTATAACAACTTTAGTGATTGTTTCTAGATAAAATTGAGATTAATGTAATTTTGGTATTTCTCAAAAGTAAGTTACAATCCCTAAGTACGATACTCTTCTTATCACTTTATTATAAAACTATGATACTATGTACTCGTAGTTTTTCACCAATCAATAACACTTAAAATTTTATAGAATATAAAATGTTTGTTGAAACATCCATCATCTAGAGACTATGTTGCTATTGGAACGGTACAACAATTGAGCGATGATCGAATGATTCATAATCAATATTTGCCATATTATTGGTAAATAGTTATTGATCAATCATTGCTTCATGATTGTCCACTACTTGTGCCTTCTAATGTTACCACAATCCAAGAATTGGTCAGAGAATATGTGGCTTGTTCGTCGAGTCAAATTGTGATAAATTTTGACATGGTACTATTGTTTTACTTGAGATACCACTTTTTTTACTACGTCTATTATATTATTATTATTTTTATTGTTACTAACATATATAATACCTCTTCTTTAGTTTATTATACCAAAATTAGTAAGTGTGGTACATTTAAGAGATACAAAGCAAGTATCTCATGGTAAATCTATGTCTAGTGGGAAATTGTCACGTATTAAGTCATTCAAGAAAAAAGCCATGGAAAAGTATAGTTATGAATATGCTATAAACTTTAGCAGAAATCTTGGCACTTTGATGACTATTGTTGCGAGCAAGACTAGCATAAATGATTGATGGACTATGCCACTTCCTAGAGAAATTTCTTGCGTAAACATTGTGAAAACATATATATTGATCGAGTGCATATTACATCTGTTTGAATTTCAAATGATTGATTTAAGTATAATTTAAGTGTGGACAAGGTGAGTCCTTGATTAGTAAATAACTCTCATTTATGTAGAAAATATAATTATATATATTTATTATATATAGGGCATGTTATTATCGACTTTAAGCTAATCATTTATCACATTTAGCAATGTTCTATGATTCATCATTTATCAATCAATATCAAGAGAAGGAAGTTAGCATCAGAGCTAAATAATTATGTGATAGGGCATTAACACTTAACAGAAATCAAAAGTTGATAATCCCTTGGCCACTAAAGTTTGAACAAGGCCAAGATCATTGGATGTTGATAATCCTTTATCTATATGACAATTATGTTTTGTACTATGACTCAGCTTCCATAGAATTGAGTAAAGATACAAAATAATTTGTTGAAATGTAAGAGTTATAGCTAGCTATTTTTCTTCTATTGTTCTTTTTAATATTTAATAAAGAACTAATATTTTAAACTTTGATAGGGCATGGAAGCTATGGAACAAAAGTAAGGGCATTGCCCTTAAAAAATCCTATAAGCATATATGGGACAAAATTATGGTATGGACAAGAAAATATTAATAATTTAATTAATTTTACTATTGAATAATAAATAGGTTCGAATATGGAAAACCATGTGCACTTGTTTTTGTTAGGTTCCATAACAAAATGATACAATACAACAAAATGATGGAGTCATGTGTGGTTACTTTGTCATGAAATCTATGAGCGAAATCATCTTAAATATCAACATTCCAATTAAAGATGTGATAATATCTTTTACTAATATACTTTTTTTAACATATATAAGTTATTTTTGTGGATTCATGATATTACATTCTTATTTTGAATTTAAATACATGTAATTTTTTTGGTTGGAACAAGTTGGGATATGATATGCAAATTTTTGATGATTTACTAGAAGAATTGGTAGAACACATTCTTCAAATTATAACATCACAAGAAGAACCAGGAGAAGAATCTGATGATCTTGAATAGCATATATAGTACAACATCATGGTCATTTTTATAATGCTTTAATTTCTCTATTCCTGTGCCTCTGAAGTTTGGACTTGTTTGATGGATATTTATATGATCATGTATTTATGGGAATGAATTATTATATGGACCTGTTTTTCTGCCCAAACTCCATCTCATCTCTCTTGACTAGTTCTCTGGTCACTATGAATGGAACATTGCTAGAGAATCTAAGCAAACCAAGCTTCCTCTCCTTGAAATAAAGTGAGAATATCACAAACTCCATGACAAAAGAGGAGACATCATTTTCTTTGTAATTTAAGTTATATATA
Source organism: Hippophae rhamnoides (assembly GCA_033030585.1). NCBI lineage: Eukaryota > Viridiplantae > Streptophyta > Magnoliopsida > Rosales > Elaeagnaceae > Hippophae > Hippophae rhamnoides. The sequence continues at coordinate 33,209,452 of CM065435.1, read as the reverse complement.
TATATATATATATGTATATATTGTATATAAATTATTTTTTTGTAATAAATTTAATTCTCAAGTAATTAATTAATATTTAATTTTTCAATTATTTGTAGTATTTAAAAACTCTTTTAAATAGATTTTGGTTTTTTATACTATTAGGTTATCGAATACAAGTTGTGAGGATAGCAAAAAATGAGTAAAATATGTAAAACAAAAATACAAAATTTAAAGTCGGTTCAGTCACTAAACTAACATTAAACTTAAAGTTGGTTAAACTAATGAACTAATTATAAGTTTAAAGTCGGTTCATGGGTCAAACCGACTATAAATTTTAAGTCTCATCTTTCTAAGTCGGTTCACCTAACTGACTTTAAACGACTTTTAAGTTGGTTATTAACCAACTTAAAAGATCCATTTTGGCATAGTGACATTTGAAGCTAGAGATGACAAAATGAAAGGGTACCTAGATAGGTCAAAGTTTGAGATCAAGCGAATAGCTCAAAAAGATAATGGTCACGCCGATGCCTTAGCCACTTTGACATCAGTACAAGAGGCCAAGCACAATCGAGTATTATCGATGACAATCTTGTTTGAAGAATTCTTGGAGGAGGCTAAAAGAGGGGTTAGATATATAGACTCTTCCAATATCCCATGGTACATCTCAATTTATAACATCCTAGAAAGGGAGGTGCTACCTGAGGATGGTAGGTCTACAAAGGAAATTAGGGCTAAGGTAGGTCAGTATATGATATAAGTAGGAAAATTATACCGAAAACTTCACTCGATCTAAGGCTTTTGTGTGTAGCCAAAGAGGGATCTGAAAGATTAATGTAAGAAGCACACGAAGGGGACTATAGTTCACATTCAAGAGGGAGGAAGTTATCAGAATGACTCATGAAACATGGCTATTATTAGCCCACTATATTGCTAGATTGTATAAAATACCCCCAGACATGCAATAAATGCCAAAGATTTTCCACATTGTCACACACTCCCCTAAATACCATGAAACAGGTTGTGAGTCATTTGCCTTTTTATAAGTGGGGGATTGACATAGTAGGACCCCTACTATAGGTAAGGGTCAAAATAAGTTTCTACTTATGGATACTAATTACTTTTCAAAATGGATTGAAGTAGAGCCTTTAGGTAGAATACGAGAGGAAGAGGTGATTTGATTTATATGGAAGTTCATAATTTACCATTTTAGCCTACCTAGAGAACTTGTCACAAATAATGGGAGATAATTCATTGGATGCAATACCAAAGAATTCTCCCTTAAGTACAACATTAAGATGTGCCACTCCATGCCATATTATCCTCAAACCAATGGTCGGGTATAATCTTCCAATAAGCTAATCATCAACTTATTAAAGAAGAGGTTGGAAAATGCAAAAGGAGTGTGGGTAGAAGAGTTGCTTGGAACATTGTGGGCCGTTAGGGCTAGTCTTTAATGTACCACTAACGAGACCCCGTTCTACATGGTATACGAGACAAAGGTAATAATACCAACCGAGGTGACGATACCCATTGCCAGATCGGTTTTAACATAGGAACAAAATGAGGTAAGTAGAGACATAAAACTAACCCTAGCAGAGGAGAAAATGAATAAAGCTCTAAGAAGGATGACCGAGAGAAAGAGAAAAGTATCATATTATTACAATAGGACCTTGCACTTCAAAGTATTTTCTAGTAGTGATCTGGTCCTCAGAAGGGTTTTCACCAACAAGAAAGAGTGGATGGCCAAAAAATGGGCATTAATTGGGAAGAACCTTACCAATTAATTGAAACAACACTAGGATGGGCCTAGCTATTGAAACATATAGAAGGAATTGAAGAAGGCACAAGTTGGAATGCTAGGCACTTGAAAAAATATCACTTCTAAATGTATAATAATTTACCATTCTTATTTAATATTGGCACATGCAAATCAATAGAATTGCATCGCCCCTTACAAATAGATTTTTTTTGAAGTCCCCTACTATTAAACGTCATGAGCTGAGAACCTCAGTTAAAAACTAAGTAAAGTTCCCTGACACGTGAAAAAGTCTCCAAGTTTTCCCCATTGATGAGGAACCATGTCAACACTCTGACATTGAAGGGATAGATGAGCACCTCGAACAGGAACTAGGTAAGGTTCCCTCTCCCATCATTATACATCACAGGCTGATCACCTTGGTTAAAAACTAGGTAGAGCACCTTGACACTTGAAAAAGTCACAAAGTTGTCCACCTTGGTCAGGAACTAGGTAAGGCTCCCTTTCCCACCATTATACGTCACGGGATGATCACCTTGGTTAAGAACCAAGTACAATGCCCTGACACATGAAAAAGTCACAAAGTTTTCTACCTTAATAAGGAACCAAGTCACCTTTCTAACATTAAAGGGAGAGATGAGCACCTCGATTGAAAACTAGGTAATGCTCAGTTACTCCCTCTCCACCATTATACGTCACGGGCTCATTATCTCAGTTAAGAACTAGATAGGGCTTCTTAATCTTAATTATTTTGGGCCTCACACCCTAGTAAAAGAAATAAATATATAATGATAGAGCATCACAAGTACATGTCATCAAGAATACTTTCATCATTTGAAATTACAAATCTTTTGATACTTATTAATACGCGGCGTGATGGTTTGATCGGGCTATAAACTCAAAATGAATGATGTGTTGACATGTGGCATAGCGCTACATCTTACTACACATGCGGTGATCTACTATTGGGCCTCTCTACTTGTGTAGCACCCTCGTGTCTTACTTTTTCAACTTCTTCGCATACGTGGAAACCATGTGGTTGCTCTTGATTGGTCATGCGTTAAAATTATATTTTCACCCCTTTTCATTAGAAATTTTATATTTTAATATATTTTAACCCAAAAATACTACTTATTAAATAAAATGAGCAAATATTAAGTAGAAAAGTGCACTAATGACTCTACTTTCATTGAGTCATCACACCCCCAAACTTAACTCTTTGCTTGTCTTCAATTAAAGCCAAGTCTAAAAAAATAAAATAAGATGGTTAGTATAATATTCATAAATATATATCTATTAATACATGCATATTTATCAAAAACTATCCCCCATAAAAATCATACAATATGACAAAAGGTTCATATATTCTTCAATCATCCTATTCATTTTCTTTTATTCCACATTTTGTTTTTGTAACTTCACAACACCATCAAACTTATTCTCAATTTTATTTTATTTTTCTTTAGAAAGATAATTGTGTCATGAGTTTTTCTTTTTTCTCTCTTTTTTTATAAGATGCATTACATTTCACCTTACTTTGTAGCATAAAAAATGATCATATTTTTTTCCTTTTTATACAAGCAAAAGGTGCCAGGGTGAAGGTAATGCTTATTGGTTAGGCATAAAATGTGGCTTAAAGATACAAAAGGTTCATTTTAAGGCTCAAAAGGGTGCCTAAAGATATTAACAATGGTTAGCTTGAAAGGCTTAATCGATCCAAATAAGGTCTAAATCATTTATTTTTACAAAATACTATTAAGGATTTTGCCTCAAGGGATGCTCAAATAGATTCTAAAACCTAGTAGATCTCATCAACTCACATAACTCACTACAAATTTTCTTTCAATAAGAACACTAAAATCAATCATGAATATGTGTATAAAATTTTTAATCAATCCAATCAAAACTTGCAAGCATATCACATGATTAATATAAGTATCTTAACAAGTATTTTACATTCCTTATTCTAGTCATAACAACCAATTTTTATCATTGAGTTTATATGTTTCATATCAAGCATGCATGCATTTAGTTTCCATACATTTATCAATTTTTACCAAAATCATGATTAAAAACATCCTAAAAATTAAAAATGCATACTAAATACTAAAGTAGAGAAGAAAGTTCCCTCCCCCAAACTTAAATTTCACAATCTCTCTAATGTGCACATATAAATATGAAAATGTAAAAGGAAAGAAAACTCCTTTAGCTTTGGTACACCACATCTATCATAGAAATTGCTCAATCTTGTTTCACCATTGCTCTCCATATTTATTCACCTACAAAACAAAGACAATACAAATATAAGTCAAATAACATTGGGTTGCCTCTTAACCAGAATCACTTTTAACTTCCTTCACTAGATGGCCATTTCAAGTCCTAAGGTACATCCCTTTGTGTGCATTTACTTTTGAGTTTGCTAGAAAATAGTTTGAGTCTTGATTTGTTCAATAATACTTTATGTCATGGTTTAGAAATACGGTGCTCAATTCTTTTATCATGCCATTTTTTTTTCTTTTTGTACTTTTTTGGCATTCTTATAAGCACTCTGATGCGTAATTTTCGCAAGTGTACAAATCGTTCAAGTACTAAAGTGTACAAAAGTACGGATATCGCACCCACAAGGAATGGCGTTACTAAGTACCGAAATTGACTAATCCTAATTTTATTTGAAAATTGAATTTTTGAAATTGTTTTAAAAGCATATTAACATAAAACTAAACGCAAATAACAAAATTTAATGTTGTTCACAAATGATTAAAAACGCTAAGGCATTTGATTTCGCTAAATCAATTCAATCCGATTTCAAGTCATGTTATATGAAAATCAAAGTTAGAAGTGATGGTTGAAAAACCCAAACTTCTCTAATACTCTCTCTCGAGTTATATTAGAATTACTTATCTATGAAAACCAACTATATTTCTATGAAGATTTAATCACAAATAAGCACATTACGATTTATGGAATTTCTAGAATAACCACATACATCATGCATTAGGTGTCAAACTCGCATTCAACATACGGTATTTATCACAAGAAGCATTCATTACACATCTCCTCTCGGTCTCAATATAATGCAACAAATCATCTAAATCTTGATCAGAACTTTAAAAGCATTAAGCATGGAAATAAATACTCAACTTGAAAACAACGAATTCATATAATGATAACACAAGAAATCATATTTTTTTGATTCAACTACATCATAGCCTTAGCAAAAACGAATTAGTTCATAAGGAAAATAAGAACAAACATATTCTTAATTGAATCCATGAACAAACAATCTGAATAAAATGCAGAAAATAAAAGCTAAGGAGAAGAGATGAAAAACTCTTGAAGAGGAAGACTTGGTAGCAACAATGGTGATGATCCTTCAAGCTTCTCCAACCTTTCTCTCCAAAATTTCCTTTTCTCCTTCAAAAATAACTTAGATCTACTCTCTCTTCCGTCCCCCTCTTTTTCCATCATAATGTATATATAGATCTAGGGCTTGGGGGGAAATTTTGGAACAAAACAACATAAAAAATGTTTTTTTGGACGAAACTCGCCGGCAACGACATTATTCTCGCCGCGGCGAGAATTTTGGAAAATTTAAATTTTGGTTTTTCTGATTTTGGCCGGCGGCCAAATTAATGTGGCCGGCGGCGAGATGGTTTGGCCAGCGGCCAACTTAATGTGGCCGGCGGCGAGAATTATTTGGCCGGCGGCGAGATGAGTTTACCAAAATTTGTGCTCTCGGGAAGATTTTCGCCAACATTTTAGCCGGCGGCGAGACACTTTGGCCGGCGGCGAGATTTACTTGGCCAAAATCCGTGCTCCCTGCATGATTTTCAACATTTTCTCCGTAAGGTTTTCGCCGGCGGCGAATTTCCAAATTTTGAAATTTTGTTCTCTTTTTATTTTCATTCAATCCCGATCATTGTACTTTGTCCCTAACTTCTCCAAAATCATGATTTTACCTGAAATTTCACTTTAAACACGAAATATCCATGAAATGATATTTGTGGATTAAATAATCAAATAAACTCAATTTTCACACAAATATCAACATTTAAATCATAACAAAAATGCAATAATTTAGCTCTTATCACACTCCATCGTAACTCATCCAATTTATGTATTTCTAACATCTGTTTCACCTATCTATTAGAATCTTCTGCTTGCCTACTTGATTGAGGATGGTAGAATAAAGGTGTGAGGTCTAAACATGGTAGCCCTTCAGTCGATATTTTAAGCTTAGATCCTATCTCAAAATTTTCCATAAACACCATTGATACACACATGAGAGGCGTGTCGTCCCAAAAGTTCACATAGTTCATAATATCAAACTTTGATTTCATACTTTCAAAGTTAAAACAGGTTGAGTTGTTTTCATGTGAGTGTATGTCCTTGTTCATAGCATTATATGTAATAGTCTTATATGTGGGAAACTCAATAGATTCTTTTAAGTTATCCTCATAATCAATAATGTTTATTTTAAAGCATTCATTAGCACTATCAATATCAAAGGGTTTAGATGCCTTAAAAACTTTAAAAATTACTTATTCATCTTGCACTCGCATTGTAAGGTCATCCTTTTGTACATCAATGAGTGCTTTTCTAGTTGCTAAGAATGGATGACCAAGTATGCTAGGAATGTTACAGTCCTCTTCCATGTCTAGTACAATAAAATTCCCCAAAAATATGAACTTGTCTACTTTTACTAGCACATATTCTACCACACCCCGTGGTCTTTTAGTTGACATGTTTTCCATTTATAATGTTACTGAAGTAGGTTTGGATTTACCAATCCCTAATCTCTAGAAGATTGATAATATCGTCCACACAAAGGAATTGTTAAAATAATAGCAGCATTCTGTTCCAAAAAAGTTTCCTTAATTAAGTTCTCCCTCTATAAATCAGTTTAAGTTCTCTTTTTATAAATCAATCTCATTACTCAACCCATCCACCTTAGCATTACAAGGAAACTTAGGTGGAGAAACAACCTTGAAACTATAAGGAGTTGGAACCAATTATTCTTATAAATAGATATCTAATACCATTACCACCCTATACCTTGTGCTCTTCTTGATTAGTTCATGCCCCCGTAGAATACTTTTCCACAAGAAAGAGCTATAAGAAACAACTTTAACCTCCACAATATCAGATTGTGCAAAGTATTTTCCTTTCAACACCTTTGCAACCAAAGATTCAATGTGACTTAAAATCCTTCAACAATGTTAAGGCAAGAGTTCTTAGTTAAAGGATTGAATGTTCCAAAAACCAAGCCTACCTAAAGGTTTAGGTTTGCACTACTTGTCCTAGGATATCCTATAAAAAAATTTTCCATAAGACTTTGTACATCATTGCACAAGGTTAAAGGCAACTTGAAGCAGCTCATTTTATAAGTGGGGATGGTTTTCACTCCTACCTTTAACAAAACCGTCTTGCCAACCTTTGACAATAAGTTTTCTTTCTATGATTTAAGCTTCCTCCGCACCCTTTGCTTTATATAACTGAACATCCTTCTTTTATTCCTCCCAGACTTAGTAGGCAATCCTAAATACTTCTAATGGAAATTGATAGCATTAACAACTAGAACCCTTTTTGCATTTTCTTTTACATCATTTTGAATACCATGTTTAAAGCACATAGAGAGCTTCAAGAGATTTACCTTCTATTTGGAAGTTTTCTCATAAATTGACAACACTTCCTTTAGTTTTTTCGCTGCCCCATTTTTTGTTTTTAAAAAGATAAAACTATCATTGGTAACAAAAACAAATAAGATATTTTTGGACTTTATTAAGCAACATAAATAGCTTTAAGAAAAAATCCCTCTCACCCTTCTTTAGTAACCTAGAATGTTCCTCAGCATAGATAAGGAAGAGTATGGAGACAAAGGATCTTCCTATTACAACCCCCTACTTGGTTTGAACAAAATTGTATCTTCTTGTTGCAACCCCCTACTTGGTTTGAACAAAGTTGTTATTGCACCATTCAATTTCAAAATGTACTATACAATGGAAACAAAATTTAGAAATAGCTTCATCCATTTTTGACAAAACCAAGCTTTACTAGTACGAACTCCAAGAAAACCCATTCTATCCTATCATATGCTTTACACATGTCAAGTTTGATAGCCACGTTACTAGTATTTCCTCCAATAAAGCATTTAATATTGTGTAGAGTCTCAAAAATAATAATGGAATTGTTAGAGATTAATCTGCGAAGTACAAAAGCACTTTGACACTCAGAGATAATCTTAGGTAGAATGAATTTAAACTTATTAGTAATATACTTTGCAACAATTTTATAAAGTAAGTTGATATGATTCGAAACACCAAGTATACGTGATTAAATTATAAAAGTTATAAGTAAATTAAGAACAAAGTTTATCCATCCTAGAGGATTGTTGCAATAGCTATCACTATTTATCAACTTGTTAGTAAATTAGTAAAGGGGTTTCAAAAGTTGTTTTTAAATAAAAATAAAACTTAAAACAATAAATAAAATATATAGGGACACATATTAAGATAAATAGGTGATTATGAGGCTATCCTAACTACTAGCTTATAATTTAACCAATTATATCATGAATCAATATTAATACTATCTTTGAATTCTTAACTTTAGTTTGGAAAATCTATGTAATTAAGACAAGACTTCATAATGCACATTTTTCTTACCGTTTAATGATTAATGACACAATCTAGTAACCAATCTAAGTCCTGAACAATCTAGAGGTATACTTCCTAGATTTAATTCATTCATTTCATTATGCTTTCAAAAGGAGATCACTAAACTATGCAAGATAACAACTATTAGTAACCTTTAACATAGGTTTTCAACCCTACTTGTCACTCATGTTATAAGGCAACAAAATACTACTTTAAATAAAAATATTAGTGATTTCATACTAACATCTTAGACTAGCATTAAACACATTCATGCAATAAATTAATTGGCCACCTAATCTACAAGATGCATAGTTATGGCATTTAAACATAGAGTCAAACACATCAAAAATCAAAGATTGAATCTAAAAATTCATCATAATATTATATTAATTAAAATCATAGTCTAGGACTTGGAAATTGCCCATAATCACATAAGTAAATTAGCTATGTATGGATTTTGAATGAATCATAATAAAAACCATGGAAAACTATGCCGAAAAATAAGAAGACGAAGAAGAAGCTAATGAGTAATGTCAATGGTTTATTTCTAACTCATTATTTATCTATTTTATTCCTATCTTAACTCTAGCCTTCAATTCTCTATAGATTTTGTTATTAGTTCTAGCTACATATTTATAGTAAAATAATTACAATGAAGTTAGAATTAGGGTTGTAGAGGTCTAAACAATTATAAGTCTAATCTCACAAATTTGGAATAATTTGGAAAGGGATGCACTTAAAATATAACATTTAAGTGTAAATCTAAATAGCGGGCCATGATGTGTTTCGAATCATGCCATTGCATGACCTTATTTCTAGTTCTATGAAATTCCATCCGAGATACCTGTGCTATGGTGCACATATACTCATGTTGCATCGCACCTCTAATTTTCTAACTTTCATATTTTGACCCCTCCTTGATGTATTCTATATAAATGCTTACATTGAGGATTTCTAAAATATGACAATTATGCCTCTAATTGCTCCTAATTGTGAGGATTTGTTTGATACTTTATAATTTGCATCTTTTAAGTTCAAAAGTACCCTATGATTCTGAAAACACAATTTATAAAATAGATGGGCAAAAATGTATTATTAGAACCTAATTTTGCTAATTAATTCCTATAAAGCAGAAGATATGTGTGCTTTTTAAGCACGTATCACAAACCATAACCAGTTTCTAGCTATTCCCTAGTGAAATAAGCGATTAGGTTGCTTTCAAAAGGAGAGTAAATCAACCTATGATAACTAGATTGACATGACTGCATTTAGCATATGCAAAAAGCTTTTAAAACACTATGATGCCTTAGTGGATGTGTTATAGTCTTGTGAGGGCTTTCAATAATGATACTCATAAACATTACAACTAAACTAAATTAAAATGGTTCCAAGAAATAAATAAAATAGAAAAATAATTAAAGACGCTAACTATCGAATCAATTATATATTTGTCTCAAAGATTACCCATAACATTCACTACATAGATTATTTAAATTTCACTCTTCATCAAAGATTAATTAAAATATTACATACTGTCACTTACATGATGAACTCTTAGAAATCCATCTAACCACAAACATATAATCTTTATACCAAATTATCTTATGCATGACATTCATAGTACAAAATTCTTGGTCTCTACATTATACAAATATGATATTTGTACGCATTGTGATGAGTGCTTAAAAAGAACTAAATATACCATCTTTTAATGTCATTTAATTAATAAAATTGATTTGTATATAATTTATTCTATTATATTTTAGACAAATCTATTTGTTCATATTAATGGGTATATTATAGTGTTTTGCATGTATTTTAATAAATAGATATTAAAATAAAGAAAAATACTTGAAGCATGTTTATCACATTTTTTTGGAGCTTAAATTAATATCATTTATTTGATATTATTCAAAGTGAAGAAAACATCTAATGGGAAATAAAGAAAAATAATAATTGTATGCCATGACACAAGGAGGTTTGACCTTGTCAAAAATTCTGGTTGTGATCAGATTGCGCCGCGGTGAAAACACAAGTTTTCCTCACATTCTTTCCTATAAATAGGACCCCCTATATACCAAGAAAAAGCTTCCAAGTTGCATTTTCACCAACTTTTACTCCCCTTTTCTGTAGATTTTTATATTTTTAGCTTTTAGAATTTATTTATTATTCCCTCAATTTTGATGAAGAACATGTTTATGTTTTAGTAGTTTCTAGTTTCCGATTCAAAATATTCAAGAGTGTAATTACTATTAGAGTTTTTCCAGACTTAGAATCAACTCTTCAAAGTTCTGTAAGGATATTATTAAGGTATTAATTATATAAATTTTATCTATGTCAATTATAACATATCTGGCTGATTGAATATGATATAATAATAGCGTTGTTATGCATGCAAAATATTGAATATATAAAATAAATTGATTTTATTTTTATTCAAGATTTTTATAAAGAATGTTATTTGAAGGATTACATTACTCTTAATAACAAACTTAATATGAGAGTTAAAATTAAGATTTAATTACCTGGACTTAATTTGGAGTAATACTCTTTTATTTTGGATTTAATTATTTAGATATTTAGAGTGAAACTCTATTTCAAAGCTTTTTTTACAAAGAATTATTATTTGAAAATGTATTGACAACACTTTTTCTCAAATAGTTTTAAAACGTGAAATTTATTTTTTAGATACTTAAATTCATAAGTTTAATATGTACACTTTGAATAAAGTCTAATTAAATGACTCTGCCTAAAGCTGTGATTAGATGATTTTCTATTTTCTTAGAAATAAAGCTAAAATTTAATACTTAATTAATTAATAGGTCCCACCTAAGGATATTAGTTAATTAAATATTAAATAAAAGAATTTAGGCCCCGCCTAAGGACACTTTCATACCAAAAAGAGAAAATCAATAAATATCAATTTATATCTTTAATAAACTAAATAATATGAGAAAGAATAATTAATGAATTATTTATCCATTATTCTTCATTGTTCACGAATGTATTAAATTTCATGAGTATTTATTGAATTCATGTCTATTTTTTACTTTATGCATTAGATTAGTTTTTTCAAAAACTAAATCATTGTGACAGAATGTTTAAGTTTAATTTTATTTTAAAATTTGAATAATATTTAAAAACCACACAATATTAATTCCTTGAATCGGCCTTGGGAGTATACTTATCATTTCTACATATGATTCATAAACTTGAGAGAATTAATAAAAATTAAAATGGATAAGTATTTACGAAATCGGTATTATCTCTTATTTCGTTCATCACATTGTGATCTAAAACTCCATAAGCTTACCTTTCAATTTGCTCTTAAATAATGTAGAATTGTCATAATACTTTAGCTCAATAGGTTTTTATCAAGATTATAACATTAGATCAAGGTGTGGGGTTGTGAAAGAATGTGAAGATGAATAAAAAAATAAGAAAATATAATTAAATTCTAAGACCACCGTTTTAAGTTTTAAAATAGCTTTATATGTTACCTAATTCATCCAAGTAGTATTTATCTTCATATCCATAGTTAGGTACCTTCACATCCATATTTAAGTACATTATGGTAAAATTTCACATTGTTTCGAATATTACTACACTCATTTGTTTTCTTTTTCTTTCTTTCTTTTTTCTTTATCATTGCTTCTTAATTTTTCTTCTTTTTATAACTGAATAAATATAAAATTGCATTACTAACCTTTCATCCTTTTAAGATTTAAATTAATTTTTTACAACCACTAACCTATTATTTTCAATATGTTTTGGTTTGCAATTAATTTTTACTAAACTTTTCACCCTCTCTTCGTAAAAAGTTCATATCAAACATGTAATATTTTAATTCTTTTTAGAAAGTAGAAGGGTCAGATAATTTTTTATTTGTCTCAAAAGAGGGTAGGTTATAGCATGTTAAATAAACAAAAAATTTATAATTGATATAAGCTCAAAGAGACACTAGTGATAAAGATAATATTGGTAGGCTTTAAAAGGTACAAGTGGTTCAAAAATGGCCTAAATCCGTTCCTAAGCACTCTGTATTTTATAATTTTTCCTTGAGTGTTTCTTAAAGTAAGTTCTAAAGTTTGTTAAGACCTCAAATATATCTATAAAATATTTACACACAAAATAGTCCTATATACTTAGATTACTCAATTATTCTTACTGTCAACCATAAGAGTATCATTCTAAGTTCAATTCTCATTCAAATCATTCCTTAATTTAAGTGAAACTTGGAGATCACTTTATATTAAAGTTATTACAATCATGTTCCTATCATAAACCAAGTCAAAAACAAATAAAAATAAAAATAATTTTAAAAAATTGTGTTCAAAATTTTGTTTGAACTCTTACTAGAAATATTAAAGGGAATTTTTCCATCCCAACCTAAAATATACATTATCCTCAATGTCACAATGCATCTAAAGAGAAGAGAGAAAGGAAAAGTTACCTTTCTAGTAGTAGTAAATTATGAAATTTTGAGCATTAGATTCACATTTTCATTTCATCGTATGTGTCAGTTCTAACATGCAATGAGAATTAAAGTGCACCAAACAAATAATACATCCCTAAAATATTATGAAGTTAAGAGGTTCAATAAAATACATAAGAAAACTTTAAAATAAAATAAAAATTTCATCAAATATTAATAAATAAAAATAACTACAGTAAAATGACACATTTTCCAATTTAAAACTATATTAGTCTCTACACATCTTTGGAAGAAAGTGTTAGATTATGTAAAAATAGGTCAAAAAAATCACCATACACTTTGAAATCATCCATAAAAACCTCTATAATTTTCTCTATGTACTTTAAAAATATACTTACCATATACCTTTGAAAAGTGGCAAAGGCATTATAGAGGCCGAAAGGTATTCCTCGAAAAGAAAAGGTTCTAAAGAGGCTGTTGAATGTATTTTTCTCTTGATCTTCATGTTCTATGGAAAATTGGTTGTGACATGAATAACCATAAAAAAATAAAGTGTGAGTTACCAATGTTTCTACCATTTGATCAATGAAGAGAAATGGGAAGTGACCTTTCTTAGTATTGGTGTTGACCTTTCTATAATCCATGCATACCCTTCAACCTATTTGGATTCTTGTTGGTTCCAATTCATTCTTATCATTTTTCACTAGCATTATTCCAGATATCTTTGATATCACCTGCACTATACTTACCCATTTGATGTCAGTAGATGACCCCCACATCTAACAAAATATGTTATATTTAATATAGTTAATGCAATTATTTTATGAATTGTATAATAAATTCCTTGTATTACAAACAATTTATAGTATAAATATTTGTAACATACTACTATATTTATTTATATTTTATTTTTCAAACTTGGCAGGTGATTTTAATTTTTTTTTCAAAGTTTATGTGACGCAGGAGGTCTTGATATCCTTTCACATCTTACAAAAATAGCATAAATAAACCTAGTAGACTTTCAAGAAGGCTAGACTTTGAGATCCAATAGCATTTAATTGAACACAATTTTGAACCAGACCTTGACTTCCCCTTGAACCAACAATTATGAGGGAAATTCAAAAATTACATAAACCACTATAAAGAAGTATACAAGGCTAGTCATTGGCACGATTATTGCCTCTATCCAACTGGGGTGAGGATGCCCAAAATTATGAATTAAGAAATCTTCATTTTTTTATATTACCTTCATTCAATGGGCTGCCTAATGAAGGCTTACTGTCTTTTATTAAGGACTTCTACTCTATAGTCCAAACATTCCCTCCCAGTGTACTCACCAAGAATAAACTCAAAATGTGGTGTCTCTACTACACCCCATACACCCTAAAAGATAGAGCCAAGACTTAGCTAATGTCACTTCCAATAGGTTCCTCGATGAATTAGGCGAGTGTTTACAATACATTTATGGAAAAAAATTATTCCTACAAGAAAACATTAGATATGTAAGCAAAGATGACTACTTTCTCTCAAATAAAAGGATAAAATTTCCATAAAGCTTAGGATAGGTTCACACTCTTTCGTACTCAATACCCCTATCACAGTTATCCTTTGTAGCTACATCACCAACTTTTTTATAATGGATTGACATAACAATATATTTCATCGTTTAAAATGGTGTTGAGGGAATGATGGAGAAAAGGTAATCTTAGAGAATTACAATCTCCTTCAAATGTTGGGTTCTTGTTCCCAATAGAAAAGGTCATAAGTGGGGAAAGCTGGAGTTCATGAAATAGACTCCGATATTGAAGTATAAAAGTAACTTTCATAACTAACCAAAAAAGTTACACTTTTCACCACACATGCCACACCCAATAAAGAACAAAGTGGCTTGTGTAGTATTTAGGACACGGTGCCGATACCTATTAGTACCAAGGTGAAGCAAATGTTATACCTGAGCAAGTTAATGAATTAACGGTTACCAACTAAAACCCATACATAATCCCAATGCATATATATACAACCCAAGGTGGAGGAATCATCCCAATTTCTCCTGGAACCGAAACAATCCTCCATTCACTCAACGCTTAAAGAAGTAGGGCCAATAATTCGACTAATAACTACCTAAGAATCCTCCCAATAAGCCACCTTTATAGGATAACTTGAATGTATTCATTCAAGTGAGCAAAGATAACCAATCAATAATAAATCAAGGGTTGGACTCTATGGAGGATTCTATAAAGAAGGTGGAAGTACAAGTGGATCAGCTAACTGAGCACTTACAGAAGTAAGGTAAAGAATAGTTGCTAGGTTAAAACAACATCTAATATCAATGATGATCGGGCATTGAATTTACTAAATGATGAAATCCCCTAAGCATCATTTCACTAAAGATGACAAATATAGTTCTAAATGGGAGGTAACCCATTATTTTATTTTTCTATTGTTTCAATTTAATTTATTTTCATTTTGTTTATAATTCTTTTTATTTGTTATTTTATTGCTTTTATTTTAGGTATAGATTTTTGTGATTATTTTGTTATTATAATTTAAAATATATATCATTAGGCTTAATATGAAGTACTAAATGATGTGTACTATAGCATGCTCTTAAATTGTATCGCGGCACTAGGGTTTCTAATAAAATTGAAGAGAATAGCGAAGGCTTATGCTATGGCATAATTTTATTCTGCACCATGGCCCATGTACACTTTTTCATCAGTAATACCTTCCATACTCATTTTTCTTTCATTTCTCTCATCTTCTTCTCAAATCCTATATTTTTTCTCCCACTAATCACCACAAATCCCAGAAAAATCACACCTTTCTTCCATAATCTTTCAAAACCTTTCACAAAAATAACTTTTCTAACTATTTTCTACCCATTCTATAAAGATATTTTGAAAAACATCAAAGAAATAAACAAATCTTCAATAGGAGTATTGTTCATTCTCCTCATCTTCGACAACACAAGTAAGTAATCATAAATTTTGAACATTTAAGTTTTGTGGATTATTTGTGAATTATTAAGAGTTTCAAATCCTAATTTGGATTAAGAGGGTTAAGGAGAATTTTGGTATAATTTATTTTGTTTTTTATCTAGATTATCTAAGAACTTATAGACTTTAGATATTGTTAATTTTTTTAAATGGCACCAAAAAGAGATAGACATGATAAAGGGAAAGGGGTTTCAACTTCTAAGGAGTATTATAGTGCCAAATTTTCTAGTTATAAGGCCAAGTTACGTTTTGAAAAAGTAGCATAAGTAAATAAAGGTTTTATGTCTAAAAAAGGGATTAACTTTGATTTGGGGCCTAATGCCCATTTTGAGGGAATTTCTAAGGTTATAGTAGCATCAGGATGAAAAAAGTTTGCTAAGGAACCATATGGTGATATAGAATCACTTGTTTGGAAATTTTATGCAAATGTTCTCGATATTGTTGATAATGTAGTCAAAGTACAAGATGTACTAGTCCCATTTTGTGCCAAATGATATTAATATGCATTATTATTTAGTAACTATTAGGTAGGGTAAATATGAAATATATTTTCAGTAATGTCTACTATGCTACACTATTTGAAACCTTAACTTTAGAAAGGATTGAATGGAATTATACTGGTGGGAAACATAAAAGCTTTAAAGCCAAGTATTTGGATAAATTTGTGTGAATATGGAAATACTTTCTTTGTTCTAGACTAATGCCCACCAGACATTACAACTTAGTGGATAGAGAGAGAGAAATTTTACTATATCCTATTACATCTAAGATGTCTATAGATGTAGTAAATATAATTAACATAGGATCAAGCTATTTGCTAATAGTCACCATTTGAGTCCATGTTTTCCCCCAATTAGTCACTTCTTTATGTAAAAGAGTAGGTGTAACTTACTTAAAAGGTGAAGTTATAATTTAACTAGTGAATTATTAAATATGACCTATTTCAATGAACTCACCGCTGGTACCAACATTGTCCAAAGAGAAAGAAGTGTCACTTCTTCATCAAAGTTGACTATGAAAATGAAATTCATAATTTTGTTAAAAGAATGAGCTATATAGAAGAGTACCAGCAATCCTACATTACTTATAAAACTGCATTTCTGAATCATAACATCTTGAACAGGTGGATCATAATTGGTTGATATATGAAATGAACTTATTACAACTTAACCATCTTAGGGTGGATATAAGCCATTTAATAACACTCGAGTATCAATATTATGATTTCACCTTTACACTTCCTGAAATATCATGACATCAACCTAAAGAACAAGATTTGGATGACATTGAGGACTAAGCTCCAAATTTGTTTTGGAGTTTTATGAGTTTTTATTTTTTTTATTTTAAAAACTTTAGTTTAATTGTTTTTGAATTTTTTATTTTTTTTGTCTTATGTTAATGTCATGTGAATATTGTTTATAACTGTTAATTTTATAACCATTTTTTGAAATTTGTAAGAAATACACAGTATTCTATCTATGTAAATTTAAATGTATGGAATGATGGATGCACTTGTATTTTCAGATCAATACTTGAGCTGGTTCAACAAATGGGTAACTTTTTTATTCTTTACTCTTTATCATTAATTTGCAATTGTTACATTGAGGGAATTGTAAGAGTTGGGGGGTTTGAAAAGTTACTTCTTTATAAAATTGAGCTAATTAAATTTTTTTATTAAACTTATGTTCACATTTATTAAAAGTTTGTGTGGTTATTATTTTTATTTGTTTATAAATTTTAGGTTGGATTTTAAAATTTTGTTGCAAAATTATCATATCTTTATTTAATTAAGTAAATGATTAAGTCTTTACACTGTAAGATTAATTTCTTAAACTTATCATGGTGTAATATGATAATTAGTTTTTTTTTCATAATCGAATCTTGAAATTGTAATAAACCCAAAATTGATGTTTAGGAATCAAATAATGGAGAATATCTTGTGAGAATATTTTTAGCCATTATCTTCCTATCCTGGGTGATAATATTTTGTTCTACATTTTTGAACACTCTTCTTATTTATTCAAAATTATTAGATAATCTCTATAGGTTTTGAATTGAATGTGAGATTTTAACATCTACTAAAGTGTCATATATTTATTTTTATTGCTTAAATTGAGTGGCTTAAGTAGAAATTGAAAGTATATGCCCTCCTTCATTCATGCATAACTTATAAAAAAGAGAAGTTTATGGGGTTATCTAAGCCAATACAAAATAAAAGCCAAAAATTAACCACTCATCATATTATCAAAGATATGTACAAACTGTGCATGAGTGCTCTCTAGAAAAAAGAATATCTCTAAAAAAAGGGAGAAATAAAAATAAGAAAAAAAGAGAAAAATGAATAGTATAAACTAAATATTGTGATGCTTTTATTCTTTGGACATATGAGAACCTATTAGTTCATATCTTTACATAAACTCTTTTCACATACACCTTTGACTAAGTTCATGAACCCTTATGATCAATGTTATTAAGAGTATGACTTGTGAGGTATAGCGTCGAAGGAAATTTGGATTCCAAACACCAAAATTAGGCAAATTAATATTGATATATTTTTTATATGAATATGAATACGATTTTCAATTTATTATTATAGTAAACTATATGTGTTTAGGATGTTAAAATAACTTATACTTAGGATTTTAATTGCAAACTTAAAAGAGATTAAAGCATGAGAAATTTTGTATTTTATTATTATCTTTTAATTTTGTTATTTTGTTTTAAATTTTACTTTATTAATTTTAGTTTTTGTTTTGTTATATTTTTTTGTGTATTTTTTATTTATTTTTAATTTTTGTATTATAGTTTTATGTTTGTGGCTATGAACTCTGAAAGCCCTTATGAGATTTAAACTCGTCTACTAAGGACAACCTTGGGATTTAAAGGCTTGTTGCATACACTAAATATAACCATATCAATCTACTAAAATGATTTAGGATAGTTTAATTTTATTTTAGTTTTTTACTTTTATTTTTCTTCTTTTTTCTTGCTAGAGACTAGCAAGGAGTTGGTTTGAGGTTCTAATGAGTGCTTAAAAGCACTTAATATAACATGATTTTATACACTTAAAATGATAAAATATATTTTTATTTAGATAATTTTATCATCTTTTATGAAAATCTATCTTTTCATAATCATGGGTATGTTTAATTTGTTGGTTTGTATTTTTAGCTTTAGAATGATTTAACTGATCAACACTTCAAAAATAGTAGCTGAAAGCACTCGATTTCAACATTGAGGCATACAAGATTAACATATGTAAGACATATTTATGATCGAAACCAATGTAAAGGGTGTAATTAAAATAGAGCTTCCAAAAGTTCATGGGAGTGGAAATTTTATGTGTCATAGAATGGGAGTAGTGGATCATGGATTCCAAGTGCATATGGGTTGTCTTATACCATTGCATGGAATATATGT
Source organism: Hippophae rhamnoides (assembly GCA_033030585.1). Taxonomy (NCBI): domain Eukaryota; kingdom Viridiplantae; phylum Streptophyta; class Magnoliopsida; order Rosales; family Elaeagnaceae; genus Hippophae; species Hippophae rhamnoides. The sequence goes on along the minus strand of CM065435.1, from coordinate 33,190,207 downwards.
GTCCCATTGTGCCCAACTATATGATCAAATTTTTTCTTCTTTTTCTCACCTATAAATTGGAACCTAAATCCCTATTTACAATCATCATTTTAATCCTTCGGTACATTCTTTAGCTGATTTCTAAGTTTCTATCTAGTTTTTCTTATCTATATTTTCATAATTTTAAAGTTCATTGTCAATTTGAGAGTGAACATATTTTATGTAGTAGTTTTCATTTTGATTCAATAAACAATGTTGACAATTCTGTACACTGTTTTTAGTTTTTCTAGAAACATAAATGATACCAAATTTCTCTAAGGATACACTTGTGGTATAATTTAAATTTATTCTTTTCAGATTAACTTTATATGCTGCTTTGAATGCTATGTTTAATTTGTTGATAATTTATTATATTAAACATATTTGGTTGAAAATACTATAGAATATTAGTAATGTTGTTATACTTGTGAAATATTAGGTAAAACATTTTTATTAAATGAATTAAGTTTTATTTCTTCATCAAGATTGAAACGAAGTTTGTAAAATAAAAATATATTGACAAATTATTTTTCATAATAAACAAGATGGTTAAATTTAGGTTTTAATTATCTAAATATGATTTAAAATAGTGCTTTTAAATCTTTGATTTATGCCAATTGTATAGTTAGAGTAAAAAATTTATTTGAAAGATTTTTACAAGAATTACTATTCAAAAATATATTGACAACATATTTTTAATAGTTTTAAAATATAAAATTTAGTTTTTAGATACTTAAATCATAAAACTAACTTTGACACCTTGATAAGAGTTTAAATTGTTGGCCCGACCGAAGGTAGGAAGTTAAATGGTTTGTTAACTTCTTAGAAAAGGAGCATAATTTAATTAAATTTTAATTTATAAAGAATTTGATCCCTACCCTAGGATATTCTCTTAAAATAAAATGGAGAATCAATAACCTTAATAACTTAATTAATACTAAGCAAGTGTGATTAACTAACTAATTTGAGCCATAAATTCTCTATTGAATGTAAGTATTTATTTGCTCATTATTTTATTGAATCTTCTTTACTTTTATGTCACTAGATTAGATTTCTCAAACCAAACTTGGTGACAAAATCTTTAGATTTAATTTTTGTTTTCAAGAATTTGTTGAATTATTTAAAAACCATGTGATTCCTTTTTAGATCAACCTTGAAAGTATACTTATTATTTCTTACAAAGTGATTCGTACACTCATGAGCTATTTTATAAAGCAACATCCATTCAAGGGTATAACCAATAAAATAGTGGCACTTGGTTGTAGATGGTTCGTTAAGAACCTAAATGCCACTGTTAAGTTAATAGTTTGGGGATTTTATGCTAATGTTCCCGATGTTATAAATAATCAGGAAATGGTAAGGGGTGTGTTTGTCCTATATGGCCTTTCTGATATAAATGTCATCTATGGAATAAAGGATGTTGGTTAAGGGGAGTATGTGGACTATTTAGAGAATGTGGATTATAATGAAGTAATAGAAGCCATAATTGGGAAGGGGAATGAGTGGGATATTGCCAATGGGAGACATAAATGTGTCGATGATAAATATTTAACAAAGGTCTGTATTTAGTAGTATTTTATCTACTCTAGACTAATTCCCACTACGCATTGAAATACTATGGACAAAGAACATGCATATTACTTTGCTCCATAACATCCACCAAGCATATGGATTTTGAGGAAATAACCAACCAAAGGATTAAATTATGCACAAATAATTAGCATTTAAGTTATTTTTCTCCCAACTCATATAACCCTTTGTGCTAAAGTACAAGTGAAATTTCTTAAAGGTGAATTTTTGCTATAGCATGGTGATTTATTGACTTCCAACAACATGAGAGACCTCATGAGTGGGACTAAAGCCATCCAAGGGAGCCAAAAAACCATTTCTTCTTTCAAAGCTTCAATCAAAGATCAACAAGAAGAGGTCGATTATATGAAAAACTATGTGCAAATTTACCATGCCCAACAATCAGAATAAATAAGTGAGAAAATAAATTTTCAGGGTGAATATATGCAATCTCTCTATGAGATGCAAATGTTACAACACTCCCATTATATAATTGATTATAGTCAAGAGAGTGCACTTGATAATCCTACTTATGATTTTGTTTACAAGTCTCTTGAAGCTACAATTGAGTATTGATGAGTGCTCAAAAAGCACTAAAATAACCATGATTTTATGCACATTAATTGATTAAAAATATATATATTTATATGTTTTATCATATATTTGTATGATTTTGTCTTTTCGGGAATCAAGGGTATTTTTATTGTTTTGAGGAAGTTTGGCTTAAAAACGCAATTTAAAGACACAAAGAGGAATACTTGAAGCAATACATCACAAAAATATCAATAAATAAATGGGGAAAGGTCAAAAAATATGGAAAAAGCTGGACAAAATAGGTCAACGGTCAAAAATGTCAAAAAAGGAGAAAAACGCGCCGCCCGGCCGTAAAGCCTAGCTAGCTCGCCCGGCTGACGCGCGCTCTGCGCGCGGCAACGCGCGCGGGTTCTGTTAAATGCGGCAATGGCAACATGTAGTTCTGTTCACGCTTGCTAGCCCAATTCCCGGCCAGCCTTGTATCGGCTGTCAATGCCCAGTAGCGCCCAATAGCGTTTTTGACCCATTTTTCACGTGCGAGCCTTGTGACGTCATCTTGGCGTCATTGATATTTCTCAATGATCAAAACACGTTTTTATTTTTTAATATTTTTTTTAACATTTTTTTACTCATTTTTTTCTCTCCATCCTCACCTATAAATACCCCCCTTCCATTCACTTCAAAACACACCTCAAAACCACACTTCTCTCTTTTTCTTTCTCTCATTTCTTAGTTTTTTAGTTTTTCTTATGTTTTAGCTAGTTTTTCTTATGTTTTAGCTAGTTTCTCTTTGTTTTAGAGTTCTTCCCTTTTTAGGGAAGAACTAGTTATGTTTTTGTAATATTTTAGCTTTTTGATTCAATAAATGGGAGTGCAAATTTCGCTTGGAGGTTTTCTAGCAACGGGAATAGCGTCGAAGTTACGTAAGGATTTTATTTTCTTCTGAGTTATTTTTTATGCTTTATTCTTACATGTTATATTTAATTTATGCTGTGATTAAATTTAAGCGTGCTAACTAATTCATTAATCATGTTATAATAATGACGTTGTTATGCTTGCGAAATATTAAATAGATAAAAATCTCTAAAATGAATTGATTTTATTTTTATTCAAGATTTTATATTAAGAATGTTAGAGAGAAATATATTATTTTTCATTACAAACTTAAATCTGAAAATTAGATTTTAAGGGTTAGTTATCCGGTCTGATTTAGAGTACGGCTCTTTTATTTGATGGTACAATGTAGGTAGTTAGAGTGAAGCTTCTATTTCAAAAGTTTTTATAAGAATTATTATGTGAAAAGGTATTGACAACATGTTTTCAATAGTGGTTTTAAAACTTGAAAGTTAGTACTCGGATAACTAAATTCTTGGGTTTAATTTGGACACCTTGAATAAAGTTTAAACTGTCTAACCCGCCCAAAGGTGGCATTTAAATAGTTCATTTTCAATCTCTTAGAAAAAGGAATTAATTTAATTAACCAAATTAGTTATCAACCCGCCCGTAGGTGTTAATTGATTTGTTTAGTTAACAAAGAATATCTAACCCGCCAAAGGTGGTATTAAATACAAAAAGAGAGAATCAATAAAATATCAATTTATATCTTTAATAACCTAAATAATACGAGCAAGCATAATTAACTTAGTTATTATATCCATAAATACTCCACTATTTATAAAAGATAAAATTTGCATGAATATTTATTGAATATGTATTTATATTTATTTTTAGGTAAATATTTATTGAATTTGTATCTATGTTTATTTTTTTATTATATTTAATTAATCTGTATATATGTTTATTTTATGTTATTAGATTAGGAACACAAAAACCAAACTATCGTGACAGGATGTTTAGGATTTAATTTCGTTTTTAAAAGTTTGAATAATAAATTAAGGACCACATACATTCCTTCCTTAGATCGACCTTGGGAGTATACTTATCATTTTCTACGAAATGATTCGTGCACTTGCGAGAGTTTTACAAATATTAAAACCAAAGTATTGGCAGGATCGGCGATGCCGGTTTTCGCTCATCAAGTTTTCGTTCATCAAAGTATTTGGCGATCACGATTCTGCTCATCAAGTATGAAGAGGAACCTCATGACATGGAGAATTCAACTCTATCTTCTTTTCGGAATATTTTTATGCATTTTTTATTTTCATTATGTTTTCTTTTATTTTTAATTTGATATATTTTATTTTATTTTTATTCATGTATTTTGAACAATATTTATGTTAGTTAGAACTATTTAGTAATCTGTGATTCTTAAGATGTCCACATTGATTCTTGTTGTGTGATAGAACTTGAATTATATGATAGATGCAACAAGAGTAACCACATCACAATGCTTAATCACATTGTGATATTACAATTGGGTAACATTTTTTTTTCTCTTTTTTCTTTAATTTACATTTGAATATTGAGAATAATGTAGATTCTAGATTGGGGTGAAGGAAAAATTACTTGTAAAATTATGGTTTTTAAATTTTCTCAAAACTTTGTTTGCTATTTTTTAGTTATTTAGGGACATTTAGGTTCAATTAAATTATATATATTATACAACATTATCATACTTTTTATTAATTTAAGGTGATTAATTGGATCTTTAAATTTTTTATGATGTCTTAAACATGTTCAAGGATTACTCTAAAAATTAGTTTTATTCCTAGTTTATGTTTTGGATGTTGAAATTAAGATGAACTCAAAATTAGTGTCTTAGAATTAAATAGTGGATACCATTTGTGAGATTATTATTGAGCGTATATCATTTTATTTCTAGTGATAATATTTATTCTACTCTTATAAACATTTTTTTTTTCTATTATTTTAAATTATTAGATGATCTCTATAAATTTTGCATTCAATGTTAGGATTTTAAACATCTAATGAAGTATCGTGTACTTATTTTTATTGCTTAGATTAAATTATTTGAGTAGAAATTAAAAGTGTGTCTATCTTCATTCATGCTTGACTTTTAGTAAAAGATAATATATATGAGGTTCCCTTAGAAAAAATAGCCAAAATAGCTACTTACTATAACACATAATTTGGTCATGGATCTATTCTCTAGAAAAGAAGAAGAAGAAGAAGAAGAAAAAAAATAGAGAGAAAAATAGTATAACTAAATATTATGATACTAAACTCTTCAAATTAGTGCCTTACCAAAAAAAAAAAGAATAACCCTTTGAAGTCTAAAGCATTTTCATTCATCTTGAGGCACATTCTTGATATTTTTTCTTAATGATATTGATTGAAATATGATGTAAGTAATGTGATGTCTTTATAAACATATGTGAACCTTTTGTTTTATTCTTTACATAACCTTTGTTTGAATATAATTTATTGAGTGTTTGAACCCATAGGATCAGTGTTATGTTGAAGTATATCTTGTGAGGAATAGAGTTGAAGCGAGTTTAGATTCTTAACACTAGGTTTGGGTGAGTCAATGTTAATATGTTTTAGTAAAGGAGAATAAATTTATAATGTGTAACTGATTTAAATGATGAAATTTGATCCTTTGAGATGTTGAATGAATTTGTACTAGAATGTTAAATTATGAAAAAGAAAATAAAACATGATAATTTTTTATTTTAGTTTGTACTTTTATTTTAATTTTTGTTATTAATCTTTCTAGTTTTAATTTTTACATATTAGGATATTTGTGGGTATCATCACTGGAAGCCCTCATGAGATTTTAACTCATCTATTAGGAATCGAACATGAAAATCAAACTAAATTCATGCTAAATTTCAGCCATCCCATATAACTAGAAAAAATTGAGCTGGGTTGGGTTGGATTCAAGCTAGCTCGTTAGCCAAAAATAATTAAAAAAAACTATAATACGTAAATGTTACAACTTACACACTATGTTAAAAAATTAAAATTGGAGAAATGCATCTCTTCTTAGTTCCTAGCCAACTCAGTCTCATTCTCTCAACTCTCTGCTTCTCCAACAACTAACAGTAGATGCTTCTCTACCAACCAATAGTAGCCACTTTTCCAACAATAGCCTTGTGTCCATTGAAACATGTTAAAGTATTTTCTATGCCACCCTAGAAAGAGTTTAGGGTTTAGGATTTAGGATTATGGTTTTTCTTTATATGATCATTGTATTTTCTATTTGAATATAGTAAGAGAGTTTTATATATGCATGGTCAATTTTGATGAAAATTCATTTTTTAATCTTATTTATAAATTTCCCTTTTTAGTGGCAATAGGAAATTCCAGTGAGACTCTGAGCTCTTAATTCAAAGTATGTGTTTTCATGAAGACACCATGGTCTCTAAATTTTGCATGAGACAAATTTGATGGAATTTACATTTTTCGAATTTATTTAGAGATATATTTTTTGCTTTAAGAATCAGCATTCTTTAGCTTATGTTTACCAGTATTCTTATTTTGTAATTAACTTATCATTGTAACATAACAAGTATATGTGAGATGTTGTATTATCACCTTGGAGTTTATTGTATGTGTGAGTTATTGATTTTATATTAATTTATCATTTATTCCAAAGAATAGTTGTTGTAATTCCTCAATTTACGTATTTTATGTAATGTTGTTTGAGTTAACGAGCTTTAATCATTAAATATATTTTTTTATTCATAAAAACATGTTCAATTAACTATAAGAGCATGCAATTAACAATTCATGCTAGTTTGGGTAAGTTTGGGCCTGCTCATTTGTCTTTTGTTTGGGTTCGGGCTCACCTTATCTAACTTGAATTAAATTTGAATTGAGTTAGGATTGGACAATTTGGGTTGGGTTAGTTTGAGCTAGCTTGAACTAACCTAGCTCACATGAATTTCTACCCTTACCTATTGCATATGCTAAATGCAACCATGGTTATCAATAAAAATGATTTAGATTAGCATAGTTTAATGTATTTAGTTTTCTTTTAGGTTTCTAGATTGCTTCACTTGCTAGAGATTAGAAAGAGGCTAGTTGGGGGTTGCTAACTTCTATGATTTATATCATGTTTATTTGAAATGAATATGTTTGATTATAACATTTTTATTTAATTATTTATGCAAATCTATTTTTTGGAATCATGGGTATGTTTTGTTATAATTTTAGGTGCTTTTAGCTTTAAAAGAGATAAACAATGTCAACAAACGAAGACACAAGACTTGGAATACTCAAATAGCACTCTAAGGGAAGAAAAAAACTAGGGCATGTAAGCCTTACATCAAGAAACAATCAACATGTAAGGGGCACAACAAATATCACCACAAACATGGGTGCTAGGGTGAAGGATTACGTGTGCCGTGGTGGATACCTCTTTGTATTTCATACTAAGCATGTTAAAAAAATTGATAAAATAATATCTTTAATTTAGTTCAAAATTAGATTTTACTTAATTCATCATCATTCTTTATTATGAAAAATTAAATAATAAAAACTTAGTTAAATAGATTTTAAATCTAAACTAAATGAATATTATAATTTTAAATCTTGCTTAAGAGTATTTTAAGAATATTATAATTTTTTAGAGGGTAAAATTGTCCCAAAATTTGTATTAAAAAGAAGGTGGAATGGAAATAAAGCCTAAGGGGGCTTAGAATGAAGTTTGAAAGGATTTGGGAATGAGTGAGGGATTTGAGAATTATTTCTTTTTCCTTTATTATGCATTTTTTGTTAAGTAAACATGGAAAAGTGAGTTATTCTTTTTCTTTCCGTTCCCTTTCCCAATTGATAAACACAATCTAAGATATAAAAAAGATGATAACTAAACTAGACATAATTATAAAAATTGTTTACCCTTTAGTGAATGTATTGAGCTCTACTTATGACAGTAACTACAAGGTACCATTTCGAATAAAAATATCAGTGATTATATACTAACATCTTATTAGAATAGATATAAGCATATTCATGCAATAAACTCAATATACACCTTAATTCATACATACATAGTAATGACATTTAAATATAGAATTTAACACATAAAAAATTAAGAATTAAATTAAATGTGTTTATTATATTAAATTTAATGAAATCATATTCTAGGGTTTAGAATTACCCACAATCACATCGATTAATTAGCTAGACATAATATTTATCAAATCCATAATAATAATAACTATTCCACAATAAAGAAGAAAAGGATAGATAAAATAATCTAAATTAAATTAATTATTGGAGTCAAAAGAACAAAAAAAAATATAAATCTTCCCTTGTAATATTGTAATGAATCTAATTTTTTTATGATTTTCTCTTTTAATTTTTGTACAATTCTAATACAATTTACAGGGTGTTTTTTTAGTATTTATATGAGAAAAACAAAACTTTTAGGGTTGGATTAAGATTAATGGAATGGTACGGGAGATCATGACAAATCTGGCGGACATAATATATAACTAACATGTATTAGCATATGGAATTAAAAGATGAACAGTGTTGCAACTTATTCGAGTAGAATGGAGATGGAGATGGATATTGTCACGACACGTGTCTCATGAGATATAAGTTGGGCTAAGTTGATCCATCATTTGAGTGCATCTACCTAATTCAAACAAAATTCATAAAAAAAAATCCATAAAAATTTTAAACAAATCTAAAAAATAAATATTTTTTTTATTAAATAAAAATAAATAATTTTAATTTATTATTATAATAATATATATAAATATAGAGCAATTAATATAAAAAAATGTGTATAAAATAGGATTTATCATTGGACATTTTTCAGTAGCAAAATAATAAATGTTATTTTATATACATGATTATATATCAATTTTTTTATATATATTATAACAAGCTAAAATTATCTATTTTATATTTATTAAAAAATATTGATTTTTTAAAATTTTTTGAGATTTTTCATGAAATGTTTATGATTTTTATTTGGCCGATAAATGTATTAAAAAAAAGGTACATTTATGTAGAAAAAAAATCCAAATTTATTGCATTCCTTACACATGTCATGCAGAGCCACATGTCATCCATATATATATATATAAATATGAAATATAGTAATCCGTCAATTAAATGGATTACCTGTTATCTCAATATAAATATAACATAATACCTTATAAACTATAAACAATATCAAAATTGAATGAAAATTATGAGAAAAATCATAAAAATACAAAAAATATAGAATTAAACTAGGGATAACAATTGAGAAGGAGATTCAAGAGATAATCAAAAGAATTGAAGAACATAATTAAAGATAATAATCCTAAGATTTCTTTCCCTTTTTTTAATTGTTTTAATAAATAATTTTCTTAGTTTATTGTTTTTCATGACTAGCTAATTTTATAATTGATAGTGTGTGATTTCAAAGCCCTAAACAAGGATTGTAATGTTTAATAAGATTTGTAGTGTTCTATTAATCTATTATTTCTAATTATGTATTAATTCTCATTTTTAATTTTTCTATGAATTTATTTGATTATTTAAGTTACAATTAAATAATCAAATTAATTCATCATCAATCAATTTTATCGATTGAGTACATAATCACTTGATCAATTTAAATAATTAGTGATAAATTTCTTGTATTGAGAATTAATTCTCAAGATAATTTAAGCTTGATCCAATTTACTTCTTAAAATTGATTGATTTCGATATATTAAATTTAAAAAACTTATTCTAGGTTGTCTATTAAAAAGAGTTTGGATTAAAAGCTTGTTTAACTCAACTAAAGGTAAGAAGATGTGTATATTTATGCATTCATGAATTTCTATAAGTTGGTATTGTAAGGTTTATTTAGGTGCTGGCAATAATCTTAAACAAAGCATATAAATATAATTTTAGTTTCTAGGTGTGTCATTTAAGAATATTTTCAAATTGATGAAACTATGGAGCTCCAACAATCACAATTTAGGTAATCTTTATTCCTATGTACGTTAGATTTCATATTAGACATATAAGAACATTGTGCATGTAGGCTACTCGATTCATTGAGCTATGTCTAGACCGATCAAGGTTAATTAATAGGTTGAATTAATTTTTGCATGGCTAGATCCATCGATGAATTAATACCTAATCGATTGAGCACTAGATCATTAGAGATTAATGAGTAGATCGCTCCACTTATTTCAAAATGACTTGACTAGATCGATCAAACTATTCAGGATCAATCGATCGATCAATCATGTTCGATCAATTGAGCTATTCTAGATTAATCGAGAGTTCAATTTTTCAAGTTTATCCTAATTTTTACTCAAGGTAATTTATTTTATTACTATATTTATGATTTAAAGCTCTCTTAAATATTTTCATGGATAGATTTATAATTGATCTTTGACCTAGGGTTTCTACTCGTGATATTTAGTCATACCATTAGCTCACAATTTTGTTGATCAAACAAGAGGATTTTTTTCTTCATCTTAAAATCTCTCTCATTTTTTTTGCAAAAACCATTCAAGTAGGATTTTCCATTGAGTTACTTTATCAAACATTTGTGGTTGTGTTTGATAAATTAGAAAACCTACAATATTTGTGATATTGTGGTTTAAACTGATTGTTTTAGGGTTGTTAGGTGACTTTGATTTATTAGATTTATTTACTAAATCATCTAGTTAGAGTTATTCATCATTGAATCTACTCGAGGGCACACATTTACACTTGTGTTATGCTAGCTTTTCAAATACTGGTAGAATGGGTTCAATTGCTCATGTGACTCAAGTTGTCAGAATGTTAGCCCAAATTTGAACACATTTCTTGTAGAGGGTATTATGAAAGCAACAACTTGTAAATATAGTATATTAGGGTTTATATTGGTGGGTAGTATAACACCTAGTCTTGTAATTGGACCTTATTTTTTTATAGTGGATAGTTAGGTGGTTTGTTAAACAGATGGTTTTCCTCATAGGTTATTGGTATAACCTAGGTTGTTTCCACTTAAAAGTATCATGTGTCAATCTTTATTTATTTTTACTTTATTTTATTTACACACGATTTCATATTTGACCATCTGTGAAAGTTTTATTTTGTTATAATTATACTGGTTATCTATTTATTCCTTATAGAAATTAGGTCTATAATAAAAAAAAGTTTCATTTAATTTGGTATCAGAGATGGTCACTAGATACACTTAGTATGCCTAGGACCATGTAATGGATCATTTAAGAGAGGGTTCTTCTCCAACATGTGCATCCTACTTTGATGGGTCTCATTTCCCATATTGGAAGGCTCATATGAGAGCCTTTCTATGGTCTATAGATGATAGTGTCTAGAACTCTACGCTTTATGGCTAGGAACCACCTACAGTTATCGAAGATAATGTAGTTACTCATAAGCTTAGAAAAGATTGGACTACTGAAGATAAAACTGGTAGTAATTGGAATAAAAAATGTATTAATGTCATTTTTAGTGTTGTATCTACTAATGAGTTTTGTCATATTTTATGTTGATATTGCTAAGCATGCTTGGGATATTTTAGAGGTTGTCTATGTGAGAACCACACAAGTTAAATGAACTAAAATTCGTTTACTTGGTAATCATTTTGAAAATCATAGGATGAAAAAGGATGATCTTTTATGAATTCTATATTAAATAATGTGATATTATTAACACCTCTACCATTCTTGGATAGAAAATTGATGATTTTAGGATAGTTTAGAAGATTTTCTACTTATTACCATATCACTTCCATGCTAAAATCATTGCCATTAATGAAAGTACGGATATGGCCACCATCAAAATAGAGGAACTCATTGGCTCATTTCAAACCTTTGAGATTAGCTTTTGAAAACCTCTAAAGAACAAAGATACCACATTCAAAACTACAGTGACTAATGATGGTGATAATGACATTGATGAGGATGATGAAGAATTCATATTTTTAGTCATAAGACTTAAGAAACTCTTAAACTAGAAGAATTCACAGATTAATGAGTTATGAAGGTAAACCTATTGGATCTCAATATTTTGAATGTATGGGTTATGGTTACTTTGTAGGTGATTTTACCAACAAAAAGAACAAAATTGGAAAAGCCTTTAATGCTATAGTTATTGACTTTGAAAGTGACAACGATAATTCAGTTGAATAAAAAATAATGATAGCTACTATTAGGCATTTACTACTGCTAGTCGATGCTCCAATAAGTCTGATACTAATCCATATGATAAGGAAAATGATGTTGAATTTCTACTCAATAAATTTAATGCAAAATAGTCTTGATGAATTACTTATTGATTTAGTTAACAATGAGAGACACAAGGATAAGTTACTTGTAGAAGTAACTAAATTAAATGATAAACTTAAATTCTTTGAAATAAACTCCTCAATTACAGAATAAGAAAATATTGACCTATCCGAACTTACTAATGTTTTGGATTCAAGTCTTGTATATCTTAAATAGAAAAATAAGAATCTAATGTAAGAGCTTAAACAATCAAGAAAAGATATAAAAAAAGTTAATCATTGGAGCAAAAAGGCTAGACAAAATTCTGGATTATAGAAAACCTAGACACAAGAGATGATTAGGCTATGTAAATGATGATTCTATGCCATCGTCTTCAAAAACAACTGAGTTTGAAAAATCTTCTGGTTCTTCTTCTTCATAGGCTACACATACAGCTTCAACATCAAAACCACATATGTAAAGCATTCTAAATCTACTCCTAATGCTACTCATTAAACACAAGTGAGTGCAGAAATTCGATGCTCCTAGTACCGTTCCTTTGATCGTTTTCTCATCTGTTTTAGGATCATAATTAGCAATTCAAGTGATGAACACAAATGAGTGCAGAAATTCAATTCAACAGGTTCGTAGACTTTAAATAATACAATTTGACGCACAAACTTTTTAAAATTTAATATAGATCCTAACTTATCTACTAAAATACATATTTATTATTCAAATTTTTGAGACCTATGTGTAAAGTTGTAAAGATTTTAAGACCCAATTACCCGTTTTAAAAAGTTAGAACGTAAGTGTGAATCTAGTTAAAATTTTAAAATAAGAGTATAATTTAATCCTTAATTTTCTTGCATTGCAATTAGTTTCTTTGCTGCTTTCTATAATATCTTGAGAAATGCTAATAACATAATATACCGTAACACATCACTTATATAATTCTTTTAATAAAATAAAAAAAGTGATTTACTTTTTAAATAATTCTACGGTATAATATATTTATTAGTGTAAATTAGTGTGTATATATCACTCCTCTACGTCTTTATTTGGATAAGGAAAAGCAAGTGAAAAACTTTACGGGTCCCAAAGGTCTCCTTAGTTTCAAACTTTAGATGATGGTAAAGTCACTAACATGCAATTATTATTTATCCACCCCTTTATTTGCTTAATCAAAAGTGAGAACAAAATAATTAATGACAGTAAACTATAAAAAAAAGGTTTGTGGGGGGGAGCAAAATCAATTCCCAAGCAGGTGAACAATCATAAGTTCAAATTGATAAAGATTGAACACCCACAACATAAAAGAAAAGGCTAAGTTATTACCGAGAAAAATATGATACAATTAATTTAGATTACGTATCATTGAATTTTTTAAATTATAAATACTGTTATCTAATTTATAAATTTTTAAAAAATAAATAAATTAAGAATAAATAACATTATTTTAATTTTTTTATATTAAAATGATGTGTTTTGTTAAGTAGTTTTTCTAAAATAAAAGATAAAATACATACTTTTAATATAAAAAACCAAATCACACTAATATATAATATAATGGATCTCTATTACCCCTTCCATTATTATATTACAAATAAAACATATTAATTAACAAATATGGGAGTTATTGTCACAAATTTTCGTTTTTTTAGGGTATATTTAAAACTAATTTTTTAGATTTCCAAAAACATAAATTCTTGTTTAATATATTTATTTCGTGTGGATTAAAAGTATTTTTGTTAATTTTTAAGACTAATATTAAATGTGCTGTGAAACTAGAAAAAAAAATTATAATAACCTTACCCTTAATTACAAAAAAAAATAAAATTATAAATCAACAATAGTTTGTCTTAATACATGTCCATTTTAATTTGAATCGATTATAATCAAAAGATATTTAGCATATAACAACTTTAGTTATGTTTTAAATTAATATTATTAGAATATTAAAACGTCTATGGCTAGTGATATTAGGAAAATTAACCTTAATTACTGCACTTTTTTTGTAAATGAATTGTTTTTGTAAAAATGTAATGTACTTAATGTGGACAAAAAATTCTCAAAACTTCGTCACGATCTTCTTGTTTTTTTTGTACCAGCTAGTCTATATTACTCGCAGTATATAGTTTAATTATTCTTTCTTTTGTGCTAAACATACATTATTATAAAATATGTGAACCATTTAGTCTAAAAATTTAAACGTAATATTTTAAATAGTCTTAAGATAATTGTATGCATTTTAAATACTAATTATTTACTACATAATTGATAAAAAAATTAGAATCCTGAATAAATTATAAAATAACAAAAGTACTAAGAGAAATAGCAGTCTTTACCGTAAAATATGAGTAATATCTAAAAATTAATAAGAGATGATTTAGAATTTTATAATTATAACTAGTAAATTGCCTGTGTAGCATGTGTAAATTTTTAAATTTTTGTAAAAAATAGTTTTTTGATGCATGCATATGCATAGGTCGGTAATTTAAATTTGTTAAGTATACAGTATTTTTAATTGTAAAGAAATAATTATTATTTCTCCAAAACTTTATTTTTAGAATAAAACAAAAAGTAAATCTTTAATAATAAATTTTTTGGTTGATTTTATTATAACAATGTGAAATTTGAAGTTAAATAGTATTGGTATGTAAAAATAATCTTAAAATAAATAAATAATTAATTTTTTACTTTATTGTAGAATAATATACAACAAAAATTATTTTATGTGCAATAGATTTCAAATACTATATAAATTAATATAAGTAATTTGACACAATATTGATAAAAATTGTATAATTTTAATTAAATAAATAATTTAAATATAACATGATAACACCGATGAAATTGTTTATAAACATTTTAAGAAAAAATGTCACAAGGGTCAATTTTCTTTAAGTAAAATTATTGTATAATTCTCTAACTTTAAAAAGATACTCATTAATCTTTTTACTTATAAAAAAATAATCATTAGTTATTTTACTTATAAAAAAGGTGACACAAAAATATTTTTATTCATAAAAAAATTTAAAATAAAGTTTTTTAAAATTAATGTTGATAAGGGTATTTTCGTCATTTACCTCTAACTTATCAAATAAAAGAAATTACAAGCATAATTGATGAGTGTATTATCATCTTTTACTTATACTTTATGACTAGAATGCCCCTTATAGTTTTTATTTTTTTAAAATAAATACAAAATTATTAAATGTCTCCTGGAACCATTTTAATAAGTAAATAGACTAAATATCATATTCTCAAAGTTAGGAGACTAAATAACACATTTTGTATAAGTAAAAGGACCAATGCGACCTTCCACTTATATTTTTAATATTATCTAAGAAGTTAATTCTACATGAACACAACATACACGTCTTGATCGAACTTAATAATTATTTTTATAAATATTTATTTAAATTAATTTATATTAATTGACTTTTTTATAATTTATTTGAGATATGACATGATATCGAAAAAAAATAATTAGTTCAATACAAATATGATTCACTGATAAATGAATTAACCAAATCTGACATGCTCATGAAATGGTAAACATGAATAGTATAAATTATTATCCTTAATGTAATCAATAAGATATATTAATTTTTATTGGTGTATAAAAAATCAATAAAGTAAAAATAATAAAAATAGAGGGCAATCAAAAGATCAACTTATATATATAGGGTAAATAACAATAATAATGTACTTAAACATTTGTTCATGTTGGTTTATATGCATAAGTTTTTGGGTTATATGTTATGATGATCCCATATTAGTTAAAAATTTGATATAATCCCCTCCCACTTGACTTTTTACACGAAGTGAAAAAAATCACTATAGTTTTCATTGACTAATTGTGATTTAATTTTGACTAGAAATTTGTCGAATTTGATAGGTAAGAATTGGATGACTGTCTAATTAGCCAAAGTTTTGTTGGCTAATGCCCTACTTATCACACCCAATTTGGACACGTATCTAATTGAACTACGCAAATGTCCAATTAGTGAGAGTTTGGTCAATCAGTGACTCTACTCATCGAAGTCGAGTTGGAAACATGTCCAATTGATTTTATTTTGAACTGGACACATATCCAATTGATCTAGATAGTTTTCCAACTATCCGGAGTTTTCTCGAATAGTGACCTTGTGTCCAACAAAATTTAACAATTGTATGAATAACTGAATTTTGATAAGACAGTGACACTACTCATTGGAACTGAGTTAGATACATACCCACTAAATCAATAGTTGTCCAATAGGCCAGTGTTTAGTCGGTCAGTGACCCTACTTGTAAGAGTAGAGTTGGACATGTGTCCAACTAAAATAGACAGTTGTCCAATTAATCGAATTTTTATTGGCCAGTGATCATACTCATGAGAATCAAATTCACATTAACATTACTAACATAATGAATCCAAATGCATATAATGTACAAAAAAAATGAATCCAAATGTATTGTAGGACAAACACTCTCAAATAACATACCAAATTGTTGATTTTGAAAATAAATGAGACATTGGTACCGTGCACCATACTATAAACTATGGAGAAGAACTGGGACAAAAACAAAAACATAAATGTGAAAGAATATGTGATGTAAATATATAATTCATTCGTTAATTAGCTATTTCTATTGCATACACAAAGATGTATACACAACTTCTACAATTTCATAGTCTCTTATGAATAGAATAACATATAATGTACATAACTATGTTCTTCTTCCCATTAATCTTCATTACAAAATTAGTAGGTTCACTAGGGAAAAAACCCAATCGCCTATGGAAAAAGCTTTGAAATGCACAACCTTGTAATAATATTATACTTTCCTTTTTTCTCAATTATTGTCCTCAATGCCTCATCCTTTTTTTCCTCTATGGGCATTGATTTTATTGCTATACTTGCTATGTTAGAAGACTTTCCTAACCATTGGCTTGGGGATAATATGGTGTTGAATGACACATTTTAATATTGTATTTGATGGTAAACTCATTGATGTTATGACCCGTAAAATGTCTTCTGTTATAAATAATGATTTCCTTGGGCAGGCTGAAGCAAAAAATTATAGATAATTTCATAGAGGATCTACCTCAATCCACTTGTAAAAATAATCGGTAAGCACTAATAAAAAATTATTTTGACCCCTTGCTTGGGGTAGAGCCAAGGGCTAACTACCCTTATCTTGTTGGTTGGAGGTGTGTGTGATAATGAGGTAAATATTTGACACTTATCGCACTCTTGGGTGTACCTTGTGAAATCTACTAGCATAGTGGGCCAATAGTACCCTTGCCTCATAATTCATTGGGATAGCCTCATTCCCCTTGAATGAGCATCACATTCTCTTTCATGGGCTTCAAACATTTTTCTGTCAGATCCTTCCCTAGCTATGCACAAGAGCCCGGGTTTGAGTATGGTCCTTCTGTACAATTTATCGCCTTTAATCAAGTATCATCCCACCGTGGCCTTGAATTCCTTTTCAAATTTGTGATCCTAGGGTATGTCTCCCCTTTTCAGAAAGTCAATGATCGGGGTGAACCATGGGTTGGTAGGAGCATCTATGCTCACGACTATTTTTTTGGTCACCTCCAAACTTTCTTTTGCCAAGATCATTATTGACACCATCCTATTGCAGTTGGCTTCTCGCATGGAGGCTAGTGTGGCTAAAACATCAGCATGACCATTCTCACTCTTTTCTTACTTGTTGTGTAGTTTAGTAACATCTCTTCTTTCTACCTTCTCCTAGGGATTTTGGTTGTTTTTTTCATTAGTTAGTCAACTTCCTTTCTTCTAACTATAGATGACATGAATTTTGTTGTTGGTCTCTTTTGAGGAACATTTTCCCTCTTTTTAGGCATTGTTCTGCCTTAAGACCTTCCTTGTCTTCTCTCTTGGTAGTTATCTTTTTTGGTTCCTTGAGACTGACAAGTCTTCTTTTTCTATCGTATTGCATATAAAATGAATTTTAGAGGGATCATGTCGTTATATGTTTAGCATGTATTTGACCTAAATTGAAGTGTGGATGTTTTGACTTGTATATTCCTTGAGAGCATGTATGGCTAAATTTTTCTTGTTCATTTTGTTAGAAAACTACTTTTCCTATACATATATTATCTTTGTAAATTGTATGGTTGTTTTGAGAAGCTACTCTGAATCTCCTACTTTGGTGATTCGTATTTCTCTAACAAGTTATAGAATCCACCATTAGTGGATCTAGAGGCAAAATTCTTGGTGCTGCTTGGTTAGAAAGAGGAATTATGCCATCCTTGAATCGTTGTTTCCTTCTTGCCACCATTGTTCTCATATCCTTAGTCTCCATTCTTTGAGCCTTTACATAATACCTTCATTTCTCTACACCTAAATAGTGGATTAGCCTAAATATTTATTCTCACTTACCTTTTCTACCCTTTGTTGAACTTGTTTGTTCTTGGTTGTCAATTTTGCCTTCTTAGTTCCTTGAATAGAGAAAAAGGGAATGAAAAAGGAAAAAGGTTGAAATTGGATTTGATAAATTTATAACAAAAAAATAGGAAAGATGGAAGAAGGAAAAAGAAGAAATTTTTTGAGATTTCTTTGTGTAAACAAAAGGAAGGAGAAAAGAAAAGAAAAGGTGAGAAGACGATGAGTATGTTAAGGCAGTATTGCATTAACATCTAAATTCAGTGTACTGTTCTCTTAACATCATTGGTTGAATTTAGAAAAGTAAAATTAATGAACCCATGTCTAAGGGTATAAGTGTCCTAGATATGGACTTATCTATTTAGTTAGATCAAAAAAGGTGTGTTCAAGCCTAAATGTCTTTACTCCCTTACCCTTACCTTAGCCAGTCATTACAATCTTTGAAAGAACTATTGATTTCTTCTTTGCTAGAACTTACATAGTTAACAGAGAGACTAATTATGGACATATAAAGCTTGCTTCAACTTGAGACTATATTTTGATTTTCTTGGTTTTCATAAGCATACCATGATGGCATATATAGTAAATGAATTTTTCATATCATACACATTGCATGTAATAAAAATTTAGTCATACCCTTACATGAATGCATCATAGATTAATGGACATATGGATATTTGTATTGAATGTACTATTTATTCTTTACAGTTCCTCTGATTTGTTACACTTACTTAGTTTGCGTCCCTTATTATGTGTTTCTTATTGTCTTCTTTGTGTTGATACTTCTGTGTTGGGGGTGTTTGTGAGTAGATTACATTACATGTTTATGTAAATCATAAATAATTTTTGGGAGAGAGATGGGTGTTTATTTTACTTCCTGTTATTTGTCCTATTTATGAGTTTTTCTTATGATGTACATTCATATGGTGCTTTCATCTCTTTGGTGTCACACTGCATGACCCATGTATAAATAGGACTGATAGTATGACATGTTATATGCATTGTATGCAATCTCTAGTTTCAAATGTTGACCTATGTATTTCTATGCTTCTACTTTCTTCTTGAAAGTTTCTCACTTGTCATTCATTGTCTAGTAATGTTTGTTAGAATACACAACATATGTTTTCTTAGGTAGACTAAGATTTTTTCTATTTGTAGTTATCTTTGGTTGCTCATGCATTTAGTTTAATGCTTATTGTATGTTTCTACCCTACTAGTGTCTTGTTGCTTCTTTATGTCCTTTTCTTTTGAAGCATGTGGTATTTCTGATTGTGCTTACTTTAGTCTTACCTGCTATATTGTGTAAATGTTAGAATTGTTGCATATTTTTATGCCTTCCTTCCCTCTTATAAGGGTATTCCTTTGACTTTTGTGTCGAAAAGGGGGAGAAGTTTTGTGCACGACTATGTGTTTATTGCCATGTTATGTATTACATAAGTTATGAGTGTAGGATTGCACTACATGTTGTTATCCAACTTGCATGCAATCAGGGGTGTATTGCATGAAGTTAGGGGGAGTTTTGCATTTTTACTTGTGTTTATGCCTATCAGATTGTACCGATGTATGTGTAACATGATATGCATATTGATTCTATATGATATATTCCTATGGTATGTGTTTGTTTTGTTTGTGCAGGTTATAAGTATAGAGTGAAGTGTTCAACCTTTGGATGTATTGTGTACAATAGGTTAGACCATCATGCTTCAGAGTGACAGAATAGATAAGTTGATAAATAAAGATGGATGGAGTGCACAAGATGGATTCACTTGGTATAGGTGTGTCTTTGAGGTTTTGGAATGTGTTTAGGTGTTATTCATGGGAATAATTTTTTTTAGTATATCTAAAAGATCTTCTCATGCTTGATAAATTTATATATCTAGTTATGTAGTGTTTTGACATGAAAAACCAAAGAGAGTGAATGTAAGTCCCATTGTACTTGTGTCTGCATGCCAGGTTCCCATGTACAAAACATAGCGTCTAATATTTTCCTTAGTGTTTTTATCTTCATCTATGTAAGGTTGTTTACTACAGACCAATAATTCACACATATACATAGTTAAGTACAATTGGTATGCAAGCATGTTAACACACGCCATGTGGTTGGTTTTCGTAGTGTGCATGCTAGGTAGAGTATTGGTTCTGACATTTTTACTTGTGATTTTTGGTGCATATATTTATGGGTAGAACTTGGCCTTTTTGGAAACAGAAAAAATGCAACATTTTAGCACCTTGCTATCAAACTTTCCACTACCCTTGGCAAGGTTTCTGGCAAGGTGGCCGATGAAGTGGTAAAATTAAACCCTATAAATACCCTACTCATTTCTTTCTTCTTCACCTGTTATTCAAGAGTTGAAGTTTTTCCAAAATACATATTGAGATTTATATATGATTTGGAAATTATATTGGAGAGCTTATGTTTGAAAGTGGTTCTTTTTGTGAGTTTAGTAATCAAATCATAATCTATGTGAGTACGTGGTTTGATTGTATATCCCTTATATGTGATTTAATATTAATAGTGGATTATGTGTAATGTGAGGTTATGAGTTGATAAATATACTATTACTGATCATTGGTTTCCAATCACATCACATTGGGTGGTGTTGGCTAGAGGACAATTGATTTCAAGAATTGAACCAAAAAGGTATGGAAGTAGCAATTGAGGAGCTACATTAAACTGTTTGTACGAAGGTCGTGACTGATAGAGGTAATAGTGGTTTTAGTGTCTATTAGTGTTGTAACCTATTTACTGCTTAGTGAATTGTTTGCTGCTAAGTGGTTTCCCTAAGCAATCCAAGGATGTTACCATATAGATACATTATCTATATAGGTTTACCTCCTTATATCGAGTGTTATGCATAATCTGAGTTTGTGGTAGTACAATTCAAGTTTGATGTGTGTATGTTTCATTATAGTTTTAGCTTAAACTTTGATTAGGAAGCATTTCATGTTTACTTGCTTTTTGTTTGACATATAATATATGCTATTAAAGCTTTTTTACTATTGATATTATACTATTTGTGCTTCTGCTATGTCAATTGTATAAGTTTTATACTGTTATATTCCTTGTAAGTTAGGGTAGAGTCCCTTGGGAGTCTATATCTCCTAACCATGGTCGTACATCGAGTCATGGAATCTTTCGCTTTTTTAATCTTTTACATACCTTTGTATTTTGCTATAAAAGACTTGAGCTTTTACGGAGGTCTTGGGCATAAACTTGATATCATACTTTCCTAACTAAATTGCAATATGTGCCAACCTTTCTACAACATCTAGCTTTCTCAACAATTTCTTTAGTGGGTGGGAGATGTGTACTATTATGATGTGTGAGCCAAAGTAGTGTAGTAGTTTTCATACAACCACCTTTTAAGTGAAAGCCAATTTGTCAATTATTGGGTATTTTCTATGTGTGTTGGTTAGGATGTGGCTAATGTAGTAGACAGAATGTTGAACTTTATTTCTTTCTACTAGGAGCCCAGTGCTGGATGTTTGAGGAGTAATTTCCAAGTATAAGTAATAATATTTCTACTGGAATAGGGCTTACAAATACAGGAGGCATACTTAAGTATTGTTTGATTCTCTAGAAGGATTTTTCATAGTCTTCATTCCAAATAACTAATGTGTTCTTTCTTAATAACTTAAAGAATGATAAGCATTTGTCAATGCATTTGGAAATAAGTCTATGTAGAACCACAATCCTTCCATTTAATTGTTGGATTTTCTTTAATTCATTGGGAGGTTTCATGTTAACAAAAGCCTATATCTTATCTAAATTTTCCTTAATTCCCCATGTAGAGATAAGATATGCAAGGAATTTCCTAGAGGTAACCCCAAAGACACTTTTTGGGAATAAGTCTCATGCCATACTTTTGGATAACACTAAACACTTTTTCCAAATCTTTGACATGGTCCATAGGTTGTAAAGACTTAATCACCATGTCATCTATATATTCTTCCATATTCCTCAATAGTTTTCCCTAAAACATTTTGTTGGCTAAACGCTGAAAAGTAGCCCTAGCATTCTTCAAACCAAAAGGAATTCACATGCAATGGAAAGTACATTCTCTAGTAACGAAAAATGTTTTTTTCTTCATCTTCTGGGTGCATTCTAATCTAATGATAACTATAATATGCATAAAGACAACTCATTAAACTGAATCTGACAATGGTGTCAACTATCTAATCGATACTTGGTAAAGGAAAATAGGTTTTTAGGTAGGCATCATTTGAATGAGTGAAACCCACACACATACTAGATGAGTCGTATACCATTTTCACTAACACCACATTAGACAACCATGTCAAATAATCTATCTCTTTGACTATCTTTGTTTCTTTAAGTGTAGCCACTTTTATTTTGATCACATTATTTTTCCCTTGGGATTTTTATTTTCTTCTACATGATTGTTCTAGCCTTGGGATCAACATTCAATCTATATGTTATAATCTTAGGTTCAATTCTAGGAACATCTGAAGGTTTTGATGCAAACACATAAAAGGTGGTGCTTAAGATATGTAAGATTTACACCTTAAATTCAAGTGTTAGGTTGTTGCTCAATCTTAAGGAGTGGTATTCTTCTTTACCCCCAACTTATACATCTTCCACCCTATATGTACCAATGGAGCTAACCAGACATCCTCATCTTACTTTTTTTTGGACGAACCTTGTTATAATTGCTACTTTGGAAGCAGCTCTTTCATCATAGCGTTATAAAAACTTCTAGATTTCTTTTGATCACTCCTTAAATCTTTTATACCATCCTCAGTTGGGTACTTAATGACTTGGTGAAAATTTGATGGAATAACCCTTATTTTTGAATCCATGGTCTACCAAGAATTGCATTGTAATGAGCTAGGATATCAATTACTACAAAATTCTTCATAAAATTGAACCAGTTACCATGATTGGAACTACCATAGTTTCTATAGCATATGTGGTGCTATTGTTGAATCCCACCAAAGGTAACTCTTTCTTGGTGATATCATTGTCCTTTACTTCAAACACCTTCATTGGAATGAGAAAAAGAAGATCAACCGAACTATCAGTATCAGATCCTACAAACGTCATATGAGCCTACCCATAGTGTGACTACCAACAAATCCTACCAACATATCCTTGTGAAAAGCACACTATTTTGAAGTGTCTCTCAGAGGTGCTTTCATCTTTAGTGGCTGATGAGTGCTCAAAAAGCACTAAAATTACCATGATTTTATGCACATTAATTGATATAAAAATATATATATTTATATGTT
Organism: Hippophae rhamnoides; assembly: GCA_033030585.1. Lineage (NCBI taxonomy): Eukaryota > Viridiplantae > Streptophyta > Magnoliopsida > Rosales > Elaeagnaceae > Hippophae > Hippophae rhamnoides. Next base: position 33,166,353 of record CM065435.1, on the reverse strand, counting down.
TTATCATATATTTATATAAATTTGTCTTTTTCGGAATCACAGATATTTTTATTGTTTTTCAGGTATTTTCGCTTAAAAACGTAACTTAAAGACTCAAAGAGGAATACTGGAGGCAATACATCACAAATATATTCAAAAATAAATGAGGAAAAGTCAAAAAAATATGGAAAAATTGGACAAAATGGGTCAAAAAGGTCAAAAATGTCAAAAGGAGCAAATCACTCCGTAGCACCACCTAGTTGCCCAGCCGAGCCGCACAGCACGCCCATCCCGCGCATGCACCCGATCCCAACGCGCGCGCCTTGCTCCTATCCCACGCGCGCTGCACTTCCTTTCCACACGCGCGCGCCCCTGCTACTTGCCGTGCGCCTCTATTGCTGTCTACGCGCACCTTGCCCATCTGTGCCCCATTCCGCGCACGCCACCTACCTGCTGATGTCAATTGACATCATTTTCACCTACTACGCTTTTCCTCCATTTTTTATCATTTTTTCACCCACTTTTTATTCCCTTCCTCACCTACAAATACCCCCATTCTCTCATTTCTTAGTTTTTTTAGTTTTTCTAGTTTTTTTTCTTAATTTTTAGCTTTTCTTAGTTAGTTTTTCTTAGTTTTAGAGTTCTTCTCTTTTTGAGAAGAACTAGTTATGTTTTTGTAATTTATTTGCTTTTCAATTCAATAAATGGGAGTGCAAATTCCGTTTGGAGGTTTTCCAGCAATGGGAATAGCATCGAAGTATTGTAAGGATTTTATTTTGTTTACAGTTATTTTTTATGCTTTATTCTTATATGTTATATTTAATTTGTCTGTGATTAAATTCAACTTTGCTGGCTGTTTGTAAACATGATATAATAATAACGTTGTTATGCTTGCGAAATATTAAATAGGTAAAAATCTCTAAAATGAATTGATTTTATTTTTATTCAAGATTTTATATTAAAAATGTTAGAGAGAAATATATTATTTTTCATTACAAACTTAAATCTGAAAATTAGATTTTAAGGTTTAATTATCTGGTCTGATTTAGAGTAGTGCTCTTTTATTTGTTGGTACAATCTCCTGGTAGTTAGAGTGAAGCTCTATTTCAAAAGTTTTTATAAGAATTATTATCTGAAAATGTATTGACAACATGTTTTCAGTATTGGTTTTAAAACTTGAAAGTTAGTACTCGGATAACTAAATTCTTAGGTTTAATTTGGACACCTTGAATAAAGTTTAAAATGTCTAACCCCACCAAAGGTGGCATTTAAATGGTTCATTTTCAATCTCTTAGAAAAAGAAGTTAATTTAATTAACCAAATTAGTTATCAACCCCACCCATAGGTGTTAATTGATTTGTTTAGTTAACAAAAAATATCTAACCCCACCAAAGGTGGTATTCATACAAAAAAGGGAGAATCAATAAATATCAATTCATATCTTTAATAACCTAAATAATACGAGCAAGCATAATTAACTTAGTTATTCTATCCATAAATACTCCACTATTTATAAAAGATAAAATTTGCATGAATGTTTATTGAATCTATGTTTAATTTTCTGTAATTAGATTAAAAACACAAAAACCCCAAAATATCGTGACAGGATGTTTAGGATTTAATTTCATTTTTAAAAGTTTGAATAATAAATTAAAAACCACATACATTCCTTCCTTAGATCGACCTTGGGAGTATACTTATCATTTTCTACGAAATGATTCGTGCACTTGTGGGAGTTTTATAAATATAAAACCAAAGTATTGGTATGATCAGCGATGCGGTTTTCGCTCATCAATGGCCACCAAATTTTTTTTCCCATGCTTATGACTGCTTGGGCCAAGCTTACTCTCAATGGTGAACCTCTAAATGGTTAAAGCGCTTTGTATCAAGGTCAAATATTTCAAGACTATTGACCTCCCCTTTTATGATTTAGGAAAAAATGTATTCTTATTCAAGATTGCTTTATTCTCTCTCAAGGTCAATGAATATTTTGGCCTCTCCATAATTCTCATCCATTTTATATGGTACAGTCTTGGTTAATTCAACAAACAAATCTAAATGTTTAACAGATTGCCTAAATGCTTCTATTGCAATTAAAATGAGACAGTTTTCAATTTCTTGTTTCTCCCCTCTAAGCATATATTCTTCTGTAGATTCATCATTTAACTGAGTGATTGATAAAAGATGATTAGAATCCTTCCTCATAGGCTTGTGACTGGCATAATTTATGATGAATAACTTGGAAAATTGTGTAAAGGAAGTTATATGGCATCTTGTTTGTCTCGAAGGAGACTTACAGATTCCATAGTTTTTTTGAAGTATAAGACATGGTTCCTAGGGTCCTTAATTCCTTGTTAGGAAATTTAGGGACACTAAATTTAAGGAATGAGGAAACAAACAGTTGCTCACAATCTATATCAACATCATAGTGGGATTTACCCTTATTTTTCTCTTTTTATTTCTTTGAGAGCTTGGGCTTGCTTTCTATTTGTTTCTTTGTGAGCTTGGGCTTGCTTTCTATTTGTTTCTTTGTGAGCTTGGAAATGTGCCTCCCACAACCTCCTTTCCTCAAAGAGCTGTTCATTATTGAACTAGATTCCATCTTGGCCTCACTAAGCTAGATATGTTTCAGGTCGAGCATTATTGTGTAAGATCTCTTCCATTATATCCTTCACCCTTGTAGGCACATTTCTCCTTAGGAGCTCAACTTCCTCAATCAAATTATTAGATTGACCTACATATGATGCTATATTGTTCGAGCACATAGTGCTTTATTTTCTTACCACATTTCCATGAGTTTCTTTTGACACTACTACAAAAACGGGCTTTAAAGTTGGTTTATTGAACCGACTTTACATAGTGACTTAAATACCCCTTTTTGTAGTAGTGTGAGCTTAAGGAATTGTTGTGCCAACTCCTAGTGAGAGTCAACCTATTCTAATGAGTTAGCCCATGGTTCAGTGTGAGCTTCCTTATGGTTAGGTTCATTGTTATCCTTGATATCTCTTTCATTAGCTAGTCTTAATCATTTCTTAGTTTTAGTCCCAACTATGGTGAATGTTGTATGGTAAGAGCATGGGGAGAAGGCCAAGGTGTATGATGAAATTTTTTTTTTGGATTTATCTCTTTAAACTTAAGGTAAATATTGAGAATATAAGGTTAGAAAGAAAAAATTGACCTTTAAATCATAAGCCTTATAGTGGGCTCCAAAATGTTAGGGATAATCCAATTTTGAGAGAGAAACTAGAGAAAAGTCAAAAGCATAAAAATGAATTGGACTGGTTTGATACCAGGTTCACATATATATAGAAAAATAGGTTTATATATATATATAGGACACCAGTTTCACATATATAAGGACATTAGATGCATATATTTTGATTACATAGGGGGTACATGTCACAACATGTTAGAGAGAAGTACATTAGTTAATGCATAAACTAGTTTAGGGTCAACCATTAAGACTAGGGCACTATGTGCTATTACTCTGGCACTTCAAGAGTAGGGCTCCAGTTTCTATTTATGCTCAAACAATATAAATAGCCAAAAAATGTTCTAGATGACCTCAAAAAAATTATCGTACATTTCTTTTGATATGGGAAAGTGGATAGGTTTAAATTAGTTCAGGTTTCTTGGAGAGACTATTGTATCCTTCTTTAGGAAGGGGGTCTTGGAATGAGACTTAATCCCAAAAGTTGTCTTTGTATCACAAGGTACTCTAGCATTTTGCTCTACTTACATAGTTGATATTTGAGTTAAGTAGAAGTTCCACAAAATCAATATGTTTGCTCTTTAATCTAGCCTACCTTATGACATCATTAGTGTAGTCCATTGGTGGAGTCTCAATACTTTATGAAAGCAAAGTCATTAATGCACTTTTTTACTTAATAGTTACTTGTTTTATTGAAAGAGGAGGGGCTACTTCTTCCTTTCTCAGTGCTCCTTGTGTGGGTTAGCTAAGGAGACTATTTTCACTTTATTTGAGTTTTCACTTAGTAAATGCACTATGGGATCTATTATTCTCCTTTTTAGTAGACGACCTAGTACAAATTCATTCATTCTAGATATATGGAAATGTGCAGTGTCGATTAACCTTGGGTCAAGCTTAATAATCTAGGGAATTTATGTATAATTTAAGTCATTTATGTAATATGGAAAGCTAAGAATGATGTTGGCTTCAAGGGTAGATTCTTTATGAGCTCTACATTTAACACAACTTGGCATTTTATTTGTTAAGCGGACTTATCACAGTGTGGATCCATGATATATTTATTGGAGGATCTTTTGGTCCTAAGAAGATTATGAGTGTAAGGAATTTCACGCCAAGTACCAACGATCATAAAGGTAATATAGAGATCATCAACTTCAGGATGGATATAAGTCAACATCAATGATGCCCTTTTTGGATCATCTGGTCTCACAGGTTATGCTAGGTTATTTTCAACATCAAGATCCCTTGTCAAATGTTGTTTATGTATTCCACTTGGGGTTGCATTTGCTTTTGAGGAAGAGCCCACAATAGCTATTATTATAGTATTTGTAAGTCTTGTTGTCCTTTGTGTCTTTATTGGCATTCTTCTATGCAAAATACAAAGTCTATTTATTAGACTTAGTTTATTTGTCTTCCTCTCGGTAAGGTTGGTTATTCTTGATTAGTAATGCACACATGTACATAGTTATTTACACTTTGTATATGAGTATGTTATACACACACTACATGATTTGTTTTCTTAGTAAGCATGCTAGGTTGTGAGTTGTAGTTTTTATTTTGTTGCATTTCTAGGTATTTAAGGAAAATTACTCAACAATTTTTAATATGAATATTTGAACTTTTTGCTACCCTAGCGTGCCCCTAATTAGATCCTCCACTTGACCCTCAGTGAGATAGTTGGTAAGGGTGGTTAGGTTTGGTTGGATTTTTTCTATAACTACCCCCTATTTTTCTCTTTTTCTCTAAAAAAAACAATAGCACAATTCTATTGTAATTTTCTCCAAATATTTCTACCATTTCAATATTCACTTTGAGTGTATTTTAGTACTTGTGTTACTTTTTTTGTGATTAAAATAACGCTCTTGATTAGTGAGGGTTTAAGACTATTTTTTGTTTCTCTTGTGAACAAAACTATTAGATTAGGTTGGGTTAGTATTATTTGAATTCCCAATACAATATTTGTTCATTTTCATGATTGAGGTGTTTCCTAGGTGTCTTATTCACTTTACTGATCATTGGTTACTAATCACACTACTAGTTAAGGTGTTAACTCTGGAGTAGAGTTGGATTAGTGTATCAGATTAAGTAGTAATGAAGCTAGCGAGTGAGGGCAGCAATAGGCAGTTAGAGTATCTTTATCACAACTGATAGAGGTATTCACGTTTATATTTTTGTCATGTTTTATTTGTTTATTATTTAGTGGATTATTTGCTATCGAATTATTGCACAAGTAACCCAAGGATTTTACCATATAGATAAGGGTTCTATGTGTGTTTACCTCATTACATCTATAGTTGTGTATGCTTTGCTACTATGTTTGTATAATCTTTTTTAGATTGTGTATGTATCTGCATACTAAGATTTAAACTCTTATTAGAAAGGTTTTATGACTTGTTTCATGCTTACTATTTTCTGATTATTATATCTTTTGTTTAAATTAATCTGCCTATTCTATGATTAATTTATACTACTATTATATTTTGGATATGTGTTTATGTTTTATAGATAGATAATTTAGGACAAGTCCTTGAGGAGTTAGTATCTCCTTACCCTGATTAGCATTAAGAGCTAGAATCTTTCAATTGGTATCAAGAGGGTTCACCTTATTTAGCTTGACCCCTCTAAAATTGATATGTTAAACTTTCTTTACACACACATATTCTATCTCACAGATGTAGAAGAGGGAGCTAACATAGGTAGGCCTTCTTGTAATCGCTTAAGGACTATTTCTAGTTTCTTGTTGAAAATAACTGGATGTAGCCAACCAAGACCCTTCCCGAAAACACTGTAATTCCTAAATTGATAATTGAGTGGACCAAGGAAGAAAGTAAAGAGATAGACTATAATATTAAGGGGCTATATTCAATCATTAGGAAAATTACACTAGATGAATATAGAAGAACTCAGAGTTCAACACCACCAAACAAGCTTGGGACATCCTAGAGATAACGTATGTGAGTACCACTAATGTAAAGATATTTGATGAGTTCTTAAAAAGCACTAAAATTATCATAATTTAATGTACTTTAATTGATTAAATAGATTTATATTTTATATGATTTTATCATGTTTTTATATAAATTTGTCTTTTCGGAATCATGGTTATTTTTATTGTTTTTAGGTATTTTCATTCAAAAATAACTTAAATATACAAAAAAAACATACTAGAGGCAATACATCACAAATATATTGAGAAAATAAATGAGAAAAAGTTAAAAAGATGGAAAAATTGGACAAAACAGGTCAAAAATGTAAAAAAGGACGAAATTATGTGCGTAGCCACCCATCCTCACTGAATCCTGCACACCGTAGCCCATTAGTATCAAGTCTTATGCACACCTAGCACATGGTAGTGCACACCCAGCACACCCTAATGGATGCCAACACATGCCCAGTACACACCCAACACTCATCCGCACATTGTCGGCACACGCCCGCACGCAACCAGCACACGCCAAGCCAGTGCCCATAGCCAGCATATGTCCCACCGATTTTGCCTTAGCCAGCATATGTCCCATTGATTTTTCCTATGCCATCACACTTCTACCCCATGTCCCTCGTGTACCCAAATCCCATTTGTTGCGAAAAATGCCCGTCTGCCAAAATATTTGTGTCCCATATGCGTGCCAACCTCTCTAAACGTGTCCAAATTCAAATTTTGAAATATTTTATCCCTTTTTTTGGCCTTTTCCTCACCTACAAAAGGACCCTCTTCCCCCATTTTAAAACACACAATTTTCTCACGTCTTTCTGTCTAGAAAGTTTTCTTAGTTTTTTTTAGTTTTTAGTTTTAAAGTTATTCTCTTTTTGAGAAGAACTATCTATGTTTTTATAGATTTTTAGTTTTTGATTCAATAAGAGAAAATGCAAATCCATCTGTAGGTTTTCCAATGAAAGAACCAATATCAAATTAGTGAAAGGATTTTTTTAAGGTATAATTTGAGTGGATTCTTTGTAGTTATGTTTTTTTTGTTTTATTCTTATATGTTATATTTGATTTGTCTATGATTAAATTTAACATGGTTGGCTATTTGTAGATATGATATAATTATAACCTTGTTATGCTTGCGTAATATTAAATAGGTAAAATATTTCTATAAAATATATTGATTTTATTTTTGTTCAAGATTTTATATTACGGATGTTAGAGAAATATATTATTTTTCATTACAAACTTAAATCTAAAAATTAGAATTTAAGGTTTAATTATCTAGTCTGATTTAGAGTAGCGCTCTTTTATTTGTTGGTACAATCGCTCGGTAGTTAGAGTGAAGCTCTATTTCAAAAGTTTTTATAAGAACTATTATTCGAAAATGTATTGACAACATATTTTTAGTAATGGTTTTAAAACTTGAAAGTTAGTACTCGGATAATTAAATTCCTACGTTTAATTTGGACACCTTGAATAAAGTTTAAAATGTCTAACCCCACCAAATGTGGCATTTAAATGTTTCATTTTCAATCTCTTAGAAAGAAGAAATTAATTTAATTAACCAAATTAATCATCGACCATACCCATAGGTATTAATATTTTTGTTTAATTAACAAAGAATATCTAACCCCACCAAATGTGGTATTCATATAAAAAAGAGAGAATTAATAAATATCAATTTATATATTTAATAACCTAAATAATATAAGCAAGCATAATTAACTTAATTACTATATCCTTAAATAATCTATTGTTATAAATGATAAAAATTTGCTTGATTATTTATTGAATCTATGTCTATGTTTATTTTTTTATGTTTTTGGATTAGAAAACAAAAAATAAATATCATGAAAGGATGTTTAGGATTTAATTTCATTTTTAATATTTTGAATAATAAATTAAAAACCATATATGTTCCTTCCTTAGATTGACCTTGGGAGTATACTTATCATTTGCTATAAAATGATTCATGCACTAGTGAGAGTTTTACAAATATAAAACCAAAAGATTCCGTAAGATCGATATTTGCAATGCCAGTGTTGTGCTCATCAATATCCAAAATCGTAAAGTTGAACATAGATTTCAAACTTTCGATAATGGAAGAAGATAAGACTTTTGACAATTTTTATGCTCGCTTCTCAAACATTGTCAATAGCTAATATAACTTGGGATGACCTATCACTGAAGAGAAATAAATAGAAAAGATCACTGCTAGTCTTATACATCATTTTCATGCTAAATTTATGGTGATATTTAGTAATGTATAAGTAGGGGGAACTCACCGTGAACAAGTTGGTTGGTGAATTGTGAGTCTTTGAACTTCATCACATACTCCTCAAACTAAACCAAAACATCGTTGAAAAAGGAAAGAGCATTATGCTCAAGACCACCAAGGGTAGTGTGAAAAACGAAACTAGTACTGTTGTTATAAATGACAAATATTCTAGTCCAAATGAAGAAGAGATTATGAATAAGAAGACCTTTTTTGGTTGAGTCATAATAGAAAGTTTGAGTAATAAAGGCTTAAAATCTATGAAGAATGATGAGGTAGACAAACATAGTAGGAGTCATGTCAACAAAACAAATGCTTTGAGTGTAGGAAGCTTGGTCATATTACATCAAATAATTTTCAAAGTCAAAATGCACGAACAGTCATAGGATGAAGGTTGAGGTTAATGTTCCAGACAATATTCTTAGTGATGATACATATGACACTAATTTTGTTTTACATTTATGGCTTCAAGAACTGTCAAATATCCTCCAATTGTGAACTTAGAGGATAAAGAAGTAATTGTTGAAGATGACGATGATTAGTTACTTGATACCTATAATGAGCTCTTGTTAGATCATATAAAGTCTAAAAAAGCTAAGAAAAACCCTTTGTAAAGTTTGAAAGACAAAGAACACAAGATAAGTGTGTTAAATTTCGCTCTTAAGGAGATGAAGTTCTTAATCTAATGTGAAAAGTGATCTCACTAACAAATGTGAGGTCATTCAAAAAAGATACTCTGATTTACAGGAAATATTTAATGCTAATCATGATAAAATGAAAATCCATGAGGTGGAGTTAAATAATTCTACTACTGGTCGAGCCACTCCTCTACTTGCCAACCCTAATCTCTTGTTTGATTAGAATTTTGAAATGTCTTACCTAAAGAAATAGATTATTAGGCTTGAAAGTGATAAAGAGTGTATAGTGTATACTTTTATCAAGAAGAAAGCTAAAGTTGAGCTATTAAATGTAGAGTAAATATACTCAAAGTTCTACCATTTATTTGGAATCCTTCCTTAAAGAAAAGGAAGATTTGATTAGAGCTTTAAAAGATAAGCTCTATGTGAGTGAGAAGAAGCTTGCTCATTCATCCATGATGGTTAACAAGTTAATGATCAATTCTTAGAAGCTTAATGAGATTATCAATATCACAAAGTCCTTTGGTGATAAAAGAGATATTGGTAATGAAGAAGGGTGTCTGCTTCAATGGGTGTTGTACCAAAGTTTTTCAAATCTACAACAGAAGAGAAAAAGTTGAAGTTTGTTACAACCATTACCAAAGGTAAGTCAATTGTTACACCCCAACCTCCTTCCAAAGCAAGGTGATCACTTTTCCTAAGGCTAGTTCTTCTTGTCGCTCTAGTACTGAACTTATTCCCTTACATACTGCCCTCTCACTTGTCACCATAGTCATGAATGTGGGCATCTGAGATCCAACTATGGGAAATTAACTTCTCATCCTTGTGTGAGAGTTAATATGAGTAGTTCTTCTTCTTTTTCTCTTCTGTGTGTTTTTCCAAGGAATCTGAGACCCAGATTCTCTAACTCATCTAATTGTCTGTGCCATCTATTTTTCACTGTTAACCACCATACTAGGTATTGTCCTAGATCTTTGCAAAGTACCTCACAGAGTTCTATACCTCACTCTTGTCCATATATTCCATTAGGATTCGATTACTATGGCTCATCTAAGCATCTTGAAGATGGATGCATATGCATCATAGGTATAGTACAGAAAGAAACAAATATTCTTCTAAGAGTCTACCTGGCCTCGTGTATAGGGATCACTTGATAGGTTTTTCAAGGATTTCTAAACAAAATGTATCTCAAATTCCATATACACGCATACTCATATGACATAGAGACCACACCTTGACTATGTTACCCCTCATAAATACTTTAAATGAAGGGATGTAGTTTAATCACTATTTTGGGTGATTTGTGTAGGGTTAAGCGATTTATTTTCTCTCTCTCTATTGACTTGTATTCTTTTGGTATATAGTTTATATAGTTTGCTTTGTTTGCTTGATATTCATTTATGTTATTTTTTGCACTTTATTGTTTGAAAAATAAAAAAATATCTATATTTAGTGGTTTGGCACTTTCTTTCTCTCTATATCCCTCTTCTTGAGACACATTTTTCATTTTTTTGCTATGCCTCACTATCATCTCGCATAGGTACTCATCAAGATGTGTATTTTATGCAATCATTGCGGGTTTTGTCGAGCACCCTAGTGAAGTGGTCAACGAGCTACGTTCATTTCTTCACACCACAGACTTGTAGTATTTCCCTTGTTATACTTGTGCCTCTTACCCTCTCTCTTAAAAAAAATCCTCAAAATGTATTCGAAGCTCAAAGAAATTGAAAGTAGTCTGAGCAAGTTAGCCCTTCTAGTTAGGCACCCATCACCTATAAGTGACTTGTCAATATCTTGACTTTTTTAATTTTCTTACAAAAATATCATGTCTTATAAAGTTAATTTTAAGAAAATGATAAAGTCTTGCTATTCTTAGATTCATTTCAAAAATATTTCATGGATTAATGTAATAATTAGTTAGTTTTTGTCATAATTAGTTTATCATGATAAAATGTTAAAATTATGATGAACCCAAAATCGGTGTTTAGAAATCAAATAGTTGAGACTACCATTGTGAGAATATGTTTTAATCCCTTATCTTCCTAGTGTGAGTGATAAGATTTTTTTCTATTCTTCAAACACTCTTCTTATCAATTCTAGTTGTTAGGTTATCTTTATAGATCTTTGCATTGAATGTTAGAATTTTTACATCTAAGAAATTTTCATGTATTTGTTTTTATTATTAAAATTGAACAAGTTAAGTAGAAATTAGAAGTATATGCCTTTCAATTCATTCATACATGACTTCTAAAAAAAGAGACATATATGAGGTTGCCTAAACCAATAAAATAAAAAGCCATAACTTAGCGATTCACCTATCATACATTATATGTACAATCTATGCATGGATCTTTTCTCTAAAAACAAAATATCTATAATGGATAGAGATAAAAGAAAAATAAAAACAGAGAAAAATGAATATTATAAACTACATACCATGACCCATTATCCTTTAATGTTGTGAGAAATAGCTACATACAAAAGAAAAAATATAGAAAATAATTTCATAATAAGTCATTTGCATTTTCTTCATCTCCTAAAAAAGGCTTTACTTGATATTTTTATTTGATGAATTTGATGAATTTGATTGATGTATGAAAATAATATTTGATTTCCTTATAAATCCTTTCATTTGATTCCTTTCGTGAGATAAACATGATGCACCACTTTGAACTTTTTATTCTTTGTACATATGCAAACTATTAGTTCATTTATATAGAAAACTATTTCGCATATACCTTTGAATGAGTGCTTAAACCAATAAGATCAGTATTATTGAGAGTATATCTAGTGAGGTTAGATTTGAAGTAAATTAGAATTCTTTACACTGAGATTGGGTAAATTTTATATTAATATATTTTTTATTTGAATATGAAAGTGATTTTGAAACTAATTATTATTATAAATCATGAATGTTTAGAATATTGAAATGACTTGTGCTATAGATTTTATTATTGACTTAAGAGAAATTTTAAAAGAAACTAAAATTAGTTTTTCTTATTCTTTTATCTTTTTACTTTGTTTTTATATTTTATTTATTTGTTTTACTTTTGATGTTTGTGGGTACTATACCTAGAAACTTCATGAGACTTCAACTCGTCCATTAGGGCAACCTAGGTTTTTAAAAATTTGGTGCATATGCTAAATGTAAGTGTGTTAATCTATAAAAATGATTTAGGATAGTTTAATTTCTAGTTTTTTTCTTTGTTTTTTTCCATTCTTGAAAGAGATTAACAAGAAGCTGGTTGAAAATTGTGAAAAGTGTTTAAAAAAACTTAATATATGGTGATTTTATGAATGTTTAATGATTATATAGAATTGTATTATGTGCTTGTTTTATTATCATTTTATACAAATCTATCTTTTTAGAATCACAAGTATTTTTTTTAGGTATTTGTTGTATTAAAACAAATCAACTTGAAGAATTATATTTCAAGCACTCCATTATAACTTGGAAGATTAAAAGAAAACATTTGTAAAACTTTACATATGTTTAAAAATTGGAGAAATAAACTACATGGAAAATAGGTTTCAAAGTGATATAGTTTGGACTATGCCGTAACGTGCAAGCATTATAAGTAGCGACTTGAGCTCAAAGGGAAAGATTAAACACGTCCTAGATATAATGGGAGCCATAACATGAAAACATTGTGTGATATAGAGTAAAAAGAGTGGATCATGCTCATACCGTGTGTAGACTGTGTATGTCGTGTTGTGAATAAAATGTATGTCACGACACTAAGCTGATATCTTAGCTTTCTTTATTCCTTTTTTTTGTTTAGTAGTTTAAAGTTCTTCTCTCGTTTGAGAGTTGAAATAATTTAGTTAATATAATAGTTTTTAGTTTCAATTCAATAATCAATGCTACAACACTATCTGGAGGTTTTCCAGAAGCAATCCTAAGAAATATATCGAGGCATATTTTAAATATATTCTTTTCAAAATATTTTTAAGTGTTGTTTTACATGTTATATATTTAATTTATGGATCATTTATTAAACTATACATGTCCGACGATAAATAATATAGGATATTAGTAATACTTTTACACTTATGAATTTAAAGTGGATTAAACATTTTTATAAAATGAATTAAGTTTTGTAAATGAAAAATATATTAACGAATTATTTTTCATAATAAACAAGAGAGTTACATTTATGATTTAAATTATATGAATATGACGTATAGTTACACTCTTAAATCTTTAGGTCTATATTAGCTGTATAGTTAGAATAGGTCCTATTTCGAAGATTTTTTTAATAATTATTATTGAAGATATATGAGGAAATATCATTTATAATATTTTTAAAATCTAAAAGTTAGTTACATATACTTAAATCATAAATCTAACTTAGACACCTTGATGTGAGTTTAAATTATTAGACCCAATTGAAGAAGAAAATTAAATGATTAACTATCTCTTAGAAAAGAAGGATAATTTAATTAAAATTAAATGCTAGACCCAATAGAAGGTGGTAAGTTATTTTAATTAATAATAAATGATAGATTTAATTAGTCTACTATTTTAAATTCAAGGGCGAATGAATAATCTTAATTCATATATTTAATATTCTACTTAGTATTGAAGAAGACAATTAACTGAATAATATATCGCATAAATTCTTTACTGCATGATAAATGTTTATTAAATCTATCTTTATTTATATGTTATTAGCTTAGAAACTCAACCCAAAACAATCGTGATAGGATGTTTAGGTTATTTAATTTTGTTTTTAAGAATTTGTTGAATGATTTAAAGATCACATGATTCCTCTTTAAACTAACCTTGGAGGTATAATTCTCATTTTCTATAAGTGATTCATGCACTTGCAAACTATTTTATAAATCATATAAAATTTATATGCAATAATTTTGTGCATAAAGTTTTTGGTGCTATTGCCGCAGAACTAGTAATGTCAACAAAAAATCACCTAATTCTGTATTATCAATGGTGTGGAATGAATAAGATTTGTCTTATATTTTATCAATCTCTATTCCCTTATATGTTAACACATGTACTAAAAGTATACCTTGAACTACCATGAAATGGCATATTCCCCAAGACAAGGCTAGTTTATATGCATCTCTTTAGAATTAATATAAGGTTACTAAGGAAATTATCAAATGAATCCCCATATATAGTAAAATCATCCATAAATTCTTCTATAAAGGTGAAATGGCATGAATTGATAAGAAAAGGTTCTAAAGGGGCAAGTGAATGTTGTCTTCTCTTGGTCTTCTAGAGTAGTGACAATCTAATTATAACTTGGAAAACCATTAAGAAAACAATAGTGAGTATGGCCTACTAAACCATCAAGTATTTGATCAATTAAACATAAAGGAAAATAATCGTTATGAGTCATAGAGTTAAGTTTTAGCCACCCTATTTGAATTTTGGAAGGAATAAACTAATTATCCTTATTCTTCACCATTATAACTTCTGACTTCCTTGGAACCACTTGGATGGACCTAACCCACTTTCTATCTAAAATTGGATAGGTTACATCAACTTCTAATAGCTTGATAACTTCTTTCTTAACCACTTACATTATTGGTGGATTCAATACCCTTTGTAGCTCTCTCATTGGTTTGGCATGATCTCCAAGTAATACTCAGTGCATGCATCTAGAGGCGTTGATTTCAATGATGTCAGCAATTGTCACACAGTCATTGATTTTTATTCTCTCAAAATATTGATTAAATTCTTTTCTTGAATAGTTGAGAGCGTAGATGCTATAATCATGATAATTGTGACACCGGTTCAATAGTATACATATTTGAAATGTTTTGCAAGAGTTTTGAGCTCGAAAGTGGGTACCTGCACAATATAAGATATTTGAGCATGGCTCACACATTTAAGGATATATGTATGGGATTTCCTAGCACTTATGGGTCCTTGGACACCTAGCTATGGATAACACATTTCTTTAGCTCTCCCCAACTCTCAAACCCGATCCTAGCCCTTTAAGACCTTATTAGGAACCGAGTTTGTAATGTGAAACTTAAATATTTCAACTAAAGATTAACAAAATAAAAATAAGGTTTAAATATTATGATGAAAATATGAATAAAAGAACAATTTCAGGATCATTCTCTACCACTAACATGTATTACAAATCAATAGAAACATATCCTAATATCTTATTCTTTGATTATACCAAATCAAAGAAATTCACAAGCTCAAAAGTCTCTGATGCACAAATTTTATATTTATAAAAAAACAAAACTCACAAGTGCATGAATCACTTATAATAAGTAACAAGTATACTCCTGAGATCGTTATATCAATGAATTGCAATGGTTTTAGCTAACTCTTCACTTTCTTAAAAACTGAAATGATCTATGACAAAAAATTAAACCTAAATATTGTATCACAATGATTTAGTTTTTAAAACCCTAAACTAATAAAAAATTATTAAAATTTCTAAATATAAATTTGACTAAAAAATCAAGATAGATACATAATTAATAATTAATGAAGAATTTATGAGAATGTTAGCTAGTTAATCATGCTTGATTAGAAATATTTAGGTCAATTAAAATATAAACTCATATTATTGATTTTATCTTATAAATATGAAAATTCCCATTAAGGGGATTATTTTCTTTATGATTAAATCAATTAATGTCATATAATCGAGATATTTAACTGATTGGTTAAATTATACTCAAGAAAATAGCAAACCATTTAAATCAATACTTTTAGCCAAGTTGTTAATTTAAACTCTTATTCAAGTTGTCCAAATCAGATCTAGATGTATCTGAAACCTAATTTCTAATTTTTTAATATATTATGAAGAATAAATAGCTAATAAATTATTCATAAATAAACGTTTAACCAATCTTGAATCAAGAAATAATCTTTATTTAATTTATTACAAAAATGTTCACCTAATTGATCTATACATACCTAGCAACTAAACTAAATTCCTATTGTTAAATTTAGCCATACATGCTTAAATTAAAATCCATGACATTGGTTTAAAAAAACATTCAATCAAGAAAACAATAAAAACATTAATCTAGAAACAAAATACTACTAATTAGATTTAAGTACAACAATGGATGGATGATGTTTCTTACTCCAAAATTTTGATCTTGATCTTCAATATGTTATTGAATCTTTAACAATCTTCTCTTCTTTTCTTGGATCCAAAAAAAAATCGCAAAAGAACTACCTCTAATCTGTTATGAATTTAATCAATATTTATCTAAAAAATTTAAAACTATAAAGAAAATTGTAGACAATTGAAAAATATATTGTACGAAAGCTTATTAAGAAAAGCTACTAAACAGGGCCTGAGAGTCAAACTTTCCATATGTGCACCATTTAATGCATTTTTCCCCGTTACAACCCAAGGCTTTATCACACTCGCACAATACAACCCGATAATGCCTTTTCATAACACACTTTGTTTTGTGTTGTGGCATGGAATGCTTAACGTGCCCAACATGTTTTCTCGAGAGGTGCCTACCGTAGCACACATAGTTCTCACCGTAGCACGCTTTGCTTTTATTAAATTTTTCTTGTGCCCCTTAACATTGGTTGGTTCTTGATGTAAGGATTACATGTCTTAGTCTTTTTAGATCTTAGGGTGCTATTTGAATGTTTCAAGTGTTGTGTCTTCATTTATTGGAATGTTTATCTATTTTGAAGCTAAAAACACCTAAAATACAACAAAATATACATGTGATTCCATACAAATAGATTTTCATAAATAATAAAATAAAATACTATAATCAAGCCTATCCATTTCAATTAAGTACAGTAAAATCAAGGAGTATGAGTGTTTTTCAAGTAGTTATCAGTCTCGACCTCTTCTTACCCATTTGTTGAATTAAATAAGGTCTTAATTCAAACTCTTTCTAATAGAAAACTTAGAATAAACTCTCCAAATTTAATCTACTAAAAGCATTCAATTTCAAGAAGCAAATTGGTTCAAGGTTAAACATATAAGTTTCGTTTAATTTTCTTGGGTACTAATTCTCATTGCAAGCAATTTATCACTGCTTATTTAAATTGATCAAGCGATTACATACCCAATCAACTAAAATGAGTAATGATGAAGTAGCCTAGATATTTAATTGTACACTAAAAAAATCAAGAAAATCCACATCTAGGTTTTGAAATCAACTACAATCAATTATAAAATTAGCTATTCATGAAAAATAATAAATTCAAAATTTTATTCATGATCAAAAATAAAATAAAGGAGAAGAAATCTTAAGATTATTGTCTTTGGATCTGATCTACAACTCTATCAAATTTCCTTCTTAAATCTTGTTCTTAGTTCTTGTCTCTAGTTTGAATATTTTTTTGGATCTTAAACCCTAATTAGCCTATTTAAAATACTAGGTTTAGACGGGAATAAATGGGATAAAAATAATGAAAAAACTGGGCTTTGTTGTTCATTTATGACAGATGGGCTATAGTGCACTTAATTTTATGCTGCATCATACAATCAACATTGTGCTCCTAATTAGATCTGAGAGAATTGTACCATGATGCACTTATAACCATGCTACAATGCGCTTTATCTTTCAAAATGCTTAGCAAACCCTAGAGGCTATACTATCAACTACATCATTGCCATGTTTATAAATATGAGAACAATGAAACTACATAAACGTAATTTTCTCTAAGTAATCAATTCAAGTAGAATATCGTAACAAGCGAAAGAATATTAATAGCTTTATAGTTCAAGAAAAAAAATATATATATATATATATCACAAAAGAAGTTGAGAAAACATATAATACAACAATTTGTTTTAAAAAATTAAATGTATCACATAATACATAATGTATGATAATAAAAATTAGGATAAAAATATAGATCATATTTATGAAGAAAACATAGAAAAAATCGAAAAGAAAAAAAAACTTATAATATTCAACATGTTTGAGAAAATGTAAAAAAAGTTTTAAGGATAAATTCAGTAATAATAATCATTAAATAAAATAAATTAAGAATAATCGCACACAATATATGGAACTCTTATGTTAAAGTTGAAAGGTAATATTTTTTTAAAAAATCTTGAATATAAATATATAGTAAATTCATAAAGTATTCAAGGGAATTCTAGCTTGCTGCATGTATTTTTTATTGGCTACACTTATAGATAAAGAACATATATATACACACTACCTTTTGGTATTTTTTATACATGGAACACAAAATGATTATATATAAAAAAATCATTAATTTATTTTTTATTTGAATTTAAAACCATTTGGCTTATAAGATTATTTAGAAACTACTTAGAATTTAAAACTCATATTTTCTACTTAAAAACAATAACATAGCCAACAACTTTATTTATTTACTTATTTTTTCAGTTTGTTTAAACTACTTAATTAAATTGAACGTACAACTTCAAATCATACTAAATAAAAATAAAATCTAGTCAAAGATATCTAAAAATGAGTATAAGTATAAATTAGGTAAAAACTTTAACAAAAAACAGCAAATAAATTTTATATTTATAAAGTTTGAGATTCCTCTCAATTAGTTTGAAAAACACAGCTCCCTTAACATAATGCTACACTCCCATATGTGTACACTTTAGGAAATAATGATAAACTGCAACCTACACTCAAATGTAATGCAACAAACCTTCTAGCAATCGAATGAGTTCTGTAACACAAACTTAAACCCGTTTTGACACAAAAGTGAAAGGATTATCTCTATTTAAGAGAGGAAATATATGAAAAATGCACTAATCCTAATCACTCATGCCACTAACAAAGAGAGATTAAAGCACCTAACAAGACAACATACAAACATATATTTTCAATACACATTTTTTATTTATAAATTTTGTTTTCATTGCAAAGATTTCATAGCTCCATAAAGTATATAAAAAATAGAAAATAAAAAGAAATCATAAGTCAAATCCATCCTCTTCATCCTCTAGGAATTGAAGTAGTGCTATCTCCGAACTCCTTACAGGGCTCCCACAAAGAACACAAAGAGATCTTCAAGAGATGAATTATTCAAGCTAAACATAATGTACTCTCACCAACAACTCAAATAGTGTAAAAAAAAGGCATCACCACTCACTTGTGATCAGATTGAGGGACATGAGTTGGTGGAACTAAGAGAGATGTATTGAGGAATATGATGCTTTAGTCTAAAAATATGATCATTAATCTTCACATGAGAATATCAATGAAAAGGGAACTCCTAGGTGGTAGTATTGTATTGAATGACCAAATACTATCTCACTACAATCATCTTCTAACTAATGGTTGTCAACACTTGCCATAGCAGAGTGATCTCATATGGTTGTTGACCAAGTGAAATGAAATTGCAATAAAAGTGATTAGAGGATTAGGAGTAGAAGTTTAGGTACTCTAAAAGGAAGTAGAATAAGGATTACATATCTTTTGAGTATGGGGATGGCAAATGGAAGGGTAGCTATATGCATTCAACTTCGACCTACCAAAAAAGATCTCTCCAAGAGGACCAAAGATCGCTTAACCCTATTAGGTGATCAGGGATGGGTAATGAAGACTAGTATTAAGAAAAGCAACATAACAAAAAAATAGTTCTCATGCCCCAAAAATTGGGCACATCAGATAGAAAATGGTAATTTTAAATTATATTTAAAGGAAAATGTAAGAATTTGATTTAATAAAATCTAAATTAAATTTAGGATATCTCTATTTAAAAACATAATTTAACAAAAAATATTTAAACTATTGAATACGTCAAATAAGTATATTGAAAGATGATTTATTTTAAATCATGTCTCAATATTATCTCTAAGTACTGGATTCAAAATGAAATTATAAATAAAACAACCCAAAATTTATTTCCTTTACTTCAATTTCAAATCGTGAACCACGTTAATGAACTTTAATATGGAGGAAGAAAGGGAAATGGGGTGGGCTATATATAGTTCAGTTTGAGTCTACTCTAAATAATATCATAACAATTCAATAATTCACGATGCATGTTATTTGTTAAAAAATATTTATGAATGCAAGTAGTCATCATTAGTATATAATGTGGGCAGATTCCAATCATTAAACCCTGGTATATTTGTACTTCCTCGCTTCTAGGTGATCGAGGAATTGTAAATTCGAAGTATCCCAATGATTATACAATATAAAATATGCTATATGATATAAATCCAATGCATGATATGCAACCCCAAATGTATCAGTCTCTAAAATACATTGGCACAAACACAGTTCAACTTCAAGAAGCATATGTGCCTATCTTCGATCTCATGTAAATCATAATACATATGGCATACATATTAGTAAAATCAACGTCATATGGGCCCTCTTCTAAAGGTCTGAAACATAATAGGGTTTCCAACTTTGAGGCCTATGTGTAGTCACACGTTAAACCACTAGATAGCAAACTCCGAGACACAACATGGAGTCTAACCTCAAGGACAATATGTAGTCAACAGTCTGAGGCACCATAGATGGAAAAACTTTAAGAATATATGTATATTCAATGCATATCTATAGTTTGTAGAAAAATAGTATGATGCAACAAGTGGAGCATATGTACCTTACTCCACAAGACAACATACAGATATACTCCTCGTGAATAAAATCATTTTCATGATGCATGAACAAAAATCTTGGATGCCATATAATATTTTTAATGCTCGTTGCATGTAAAAAGTTAGTACTCATTTTATTCAATGTATGCATAAAAATATTAATAATGAGTATATCATTTTCTAATAGCATTTATAATATTAATTATAAAATCATGGCATTTGTTTTTTTTTTTTGCTCATAATTTATGGTGCATGAAAATTTTATTAAAAGTAATGCATGAATTAAAAAGTTAGAGTAGGAACCCTATCTCAAAACTTGAACCGAACACTAGGTTATTTATCTTCCAAATGCGCTCCGAAATGTAGCAAAAATCCAAATGCTTTTAGAGACAAAATATTTTTACAAAGAGGATAGGAAATATTTATGTGAGAAGTGGGGGATTTTTGGCCTTTTATAGACCCAAAACTAGTGCTCATCGACCACCATCATCGAGGGTCCAGTAAGGTACTCACTATCGGTTTAGCAAGCGGTCCAATATAGAGCTTAGCGAGGCATGCAGAAAGTTTTCAAAAGTTTGCTTCTTGATCTAATTTTTCATGCTAAAACTTCTCGATAAGTACCTATATTTTAAAACATTGTTTAAAATTCCTTTTAGATGCTTTAATTATTTACAATCAATTTTACAAGATTCTACATTCCTACCCTCTTAAAAATTTCATCCTTAAAATTTACAATTCCATAAACAAGTACGGATATTTTGAGTGAAATTGAGCCTTTAAGTTGCATCTTCAACACCACGATGTCTCCATTAAACTTTTACTAGCAGTGTTGTTCTTCTTCTCAAGTTCCAAACTTGAAAATCTATTATCGACATTGGTTCTTCTTTATATAATGCACCTTTCTACAATGACAATTCTATCCGATTCAAAATAATGTTTTGATTTCGTTGACATTTTCACACAACAAACATGTGAAAGACATTATGAACTTGTGATAATTCTAAAGGTAACTCAAACTGATATGCTACATCACCAAATGTGTTTATAAGTCTAAATGGCCTTATGTAGCATGGTGCTAACTTTTCTTTTATTCCAAAATGTGTTACTCCCTTTCGATGTTGAACTTAAAAAAAAAAGGAATCATCTACCTTAAAGTTCAATGGTTTTCATCCATGATCAGCATAAGTCTTTAACAAGGTTTAAGCTATGCAAAGTTTATCTTGTGTGATGTGAATCTTTTCAGTTGTTTCTTCTTAAGGTCAGTCCTCATCATACTCAAATCTTTATGTTCCACCCAATATATCAAATATCTACATGGCCATCAATTTCGTAAGGATCCATCCCAATGCTAATATGATAGTTATTCTTGTAGGCAAACTCAACCAATGGTAGGTGTTCGCTCCTGTTTCCCTTGAGTTCCATAACCTAGGCTTGTAACATGCTTTTTAACATCTGTATACCACTTTTAGATTGTCCAACCATTTCAGGATGACAAGCCATGCTATACAACAACTCTATACCCAAAGCCTCTGATAGATACCTCCACAAATGTGCAGTAAAGTTTGGATGTCAATTTGATACAAACTACTTTGGGATGGGATAGGAACTTCTAAATGTACAACTTACTCTAAACATTTATTAATTATCGAGTTTTGATTGGAATGAAATGAGAATACTTTGTAAGAATATTAAAAATTACCCAAAAAGAATCACCACCATCAAAACTAATTGGTAATCCTATACAAAGTCCTTGGTTATGTCATCTTATTTACATTCCTACACTAGAAGTGGTTAAAGTAGTTTGGTAGTTGACTACGAATTATGCAATATCTTTCTTCATTCCTTTCCACTAATAGGTCATTTTTTAAATCAAGACTACATTTTTGTGCTTCCAAAATGACGGTGAATTTTAACCAATGCCCTTTTCCCATGATCTCTTATCTTAAAAATATTTTTGTAGGTATTGTTATCTTTCCATGAAAATGAAACATTCCATCGCTATAAGTATGTTTTTCCACCATCTCTCCTTCAGTCATTCTACACCATACTTCACAAATTTCAAAATCCTTAGATTGGCCTACCTTGAAGTTCTCCAATAATGTAGGACTGGTCACAAGCTTGTACAAAAATACTTATCTTTCATCATTATACAAGTTGAGCTCATAATAACCTTCCATAGTTCTAGTGTTTTGCTAGGAGTCCAACATCATTTATGCAAAAAAAACCTAACTTATGACTCAAAGCATTTGCTACTATGTTAGCCTTGGTAAGATTATATTACAAAGTGAAATCGTAATCTTAAAGATACCCAACCTACCATATTTTTCTTAAATTGAGATCTTTTTGAGTAAAAAGATATTTGAGACTTTTGTGGTCAGAGAAGATTTGGAATTTAGCATCATAGAGGTAGAATCTCCATAGCCTTAGAGCAAAATCATGGCTACTAAATCCAAGTCTTGTATAGGGTAGTATCGCTCGTGAAACCTTGAGTTGTCATGATCTATAGGCAATTACTCTATCATTTTTCATTAAGATAAACTCAAGCCCTTGTAGTGAAGCATCCGTGAAAATCATGTAGGTTTCTGTTATGTATGGCATAGATCCTAAAAGAATCTGACTCCTTTTCAAGTAAGCTTTGTCAATGGTGCAACAATCTACGGGAAGTCTTGTACAATAAATTGGTGGTATCTAGTCAGTCCAAGAAAACTTCAAACTTCAGTTACATTTCTTGGTTGATTCCAATTTAAAACTACTTCAATATTAGAGGGATCCATTGCAATTCCTCTTCCTAATATGACATGTTCGAGGAATTGAACTTTGATAATCCATAAATCACACTTTTCCAACTTCACTAGTCTTTCAATAAAGTAATATATCATCAATAAATACAATGATAAATTGATCTAAGTACGATCGAAATAAATGATTCATTAAGTCTATGAAAGCAATAGGAGCATTGATTAGACCAAATGCATAACACAAATTTAAAATGCCTAGATAGCATACGAAAATTAACTTTGGGTATATCCAACTCTCTGGCCCTTATTTGGTGATATCCAAACTTGAGATTGATGTTTGATTATAAACTTGCTCGTTTGAGTTGATCAAACAATTCATCAATCCTAGGTAATGGGTATTTGTTCTTTATGGTTAACCTATTTAGTAGACGATAATCAATACATAATCTAAAGCTTCTTTCTTTATTTTTGGAAAAAAGAACAAGTGCTCCTCAGCATGATGAACTTGGTTGAATGAATCATTGCACCAATAACTCATCTAAAAAAATTTTATTCCTTGTTTCTCCCTAGGTACCATATGATAAGGAGCGATAGATATTGGCATAGTTCTAGGATATAACTCGATCACAAAATTGATCTCTCGAGTTGGAGGTATTCTAGGTAATATTTCTTAAAAAAAACATCCCAATACTCATTCACCACTTGTATTCTTGTTAATCTTCTTACTCTCTAAGTCTAACTCTAGAGATTTTAAGAGAGCTATACTTAATAAGTTCTTAAAATCACTTAATATATAATGATTTCACTCATGTTTAGTGGTAATATAGATTTGTATTTTCTTGTTTTACTATCATTTTACACAAATCTATCATTTCAAAATCACGAGTATATTTTGTTATTTTTCCAGTATTTCTTGTATTAAAAAAATTCAACTTGAAAGAATTTTATTTGAAGCCCCCATTACATGTTGGAAGATAAAAATAATTTTTTTGTAAAACATTACATATGTTTAAAAATGGGAAAATAAAATTACATGGAAATTAGGGTTCCAAAGTGATGCTGATAAAAGTGTGCCGAGGCTCAAAATTATTGTGCACCCAACGCAAGGCCAAATGAAAGGATTAAATGCATCCTAGATATGATATGGGTCATGGCATGAAAACAATGGGTGCTATATCATGAAAAGAGTGGATCGTGCTGAAATCGTTTACATATTATGTATGCCACGACACCAAGATGAAAAATTCACTTTTTCCTCCTTTCCTTACCCTATAAATAAGACCTTATTTCTTTTGTTAAAAAAAAACCTTTCATCCCATCAGTTTTCTTATAACTGATTTCTTACATTTTTTAGATATTCTTAGCTTTTGTTTAGTAATTTAAAGTTCTTCTCTCATTCGAGAGTTGAACAAATTTAGTGAATGTAATAACTTTTAGTTTCAGTTCAATAAACAACGCAATAATTATATCTTAAGGTTTCCAAAAGAAATCATAAGAATTCTATTGAGATATATTTAAAATGTATTATTTTTGGAATATTTTCAAGTGTTTTTTTACATACTAAATGGTTAATTTATTGAGCATTTATTAAACTATGCATGTTTGGCTATAAATAGTATTTGATATGAGTAATGATGTTACTCTTGTGAAATATTAAAGTAGATTAAACATTTTTATAAAATGAATTATATTTCATTTCATCATCAAGATTTTAACCAAAGTTTATAAATGAAAAATATATTGAGGAAGTGTTTTTCATAATAAACAAGAGACTTAGATTTAGAATTTAAATTATCTGAAGTTGATTTAGAGTAGCGCTTTTAAATATTTTGGTTAATATCAAATGTATAGATATAGTAATCTCTATTTCAAATATATTGATATGTTGACAATATATCCTTTATAATAGTTATAAAATCTAAAAGTTAGTTTCACATACTTAAATCATAAACCTAACTTAGACACCTTGATGAAGTTTAAACTATCAGCCTGACCAAAGGTGGCAAGTTAAATGGTTTAGTAATTTCTTAGAAAATGAGCATAATTTAATTGAGGTTTAAATTATCGGCCTAATAAAAGGTGGCAAGTTAATGTTTAATTAAATAAGAAAGTAATCCCTACCTTAGGATATTTTCATATCTATAAGAAAGAATCAATAATCTTAATTCATATCTTTCATATCCTACTTAATATTGAATAAGCATGACTACCTAACTAATATATCCCATAAATTCTCTATTACATGATAAATGTTTAAGTGCTTAAATGTTTACTGAATCTATCTTTATTTTTATGTTATAAGTTTGGAAACTAAACCCAAAACAAAAGTGATAAGATGTTTAGGTTATTGAATTCGTTTTTAAAGAATTTCATGAATGATTTAAAAACCACATGATTCAAGTTTAAACCAACTTGGGAAGTATACTTGTCATTTTAAATTAATCATTCATGTACTTGTGAGCTATTTTATAAATTATATAAAATTTATACACCTAATTTTGGGGTATAATTTTTTGGTGTAATTGTCAAGTAAACTGGTATTATCACCAAAAAAAAGTTATCCTTTGCAAGAATAAAGCTTTTGGCACCTTTTCCAAAGAAGAATGACATTTTTAAATTGTTATTAAATATTTTATGTTGTAAATATTGTTATTTTTATTTAAAATTTTAAAATATCTAGGTTGTTAATTAATTTTTTACATTTAAAAATTTTGAATTTTCACTTATTTATAAAAAAAATAAAAAAAATAAGAAAAAAGTAAAAAAAATAAATTTTCTTTTTATTTTTTTTAAAACTTTATTTTCTTTTTAATTTTGAAATAATAAAAAATTATTTTTTAAAACAATAAATATTTATTTTTAATTTTAATTTAATTTTTATTTTCTTTATTAATTCTTTGTCTTTTTTTTTTCTTTTAAAACTTTTGTGTAATTAATTTATTTCATGTATATTTTATTTTACTAATATGTGTATAATTTTGTTATGCTTTGCGTTCAGTATTTCTCTGTAAGAACATATATTGTTTTATAATTTTGTATAATTATTTCTTTTTAGTTTTTTACATGACATGTAAAGTTAAATTTTATTTTTATTTATATATGCAAGGTAGGAGGTTCCTAGGGCATCCTCTATCACCTTTAAGTAATAATATAAATAGACCTTTTAGACTGTTAAGAAGATCAAACTTTAACATCCCTCAGCCTTTTATTGAACTACCTTCCAAACCTTACCTTGACCCTTCACCTAAGCCACTAAACATGGGGAAAACACACTATCTAGAGAGACTACAATGAAGGAGTTTGCAAGCCTTGTAATTGGCACTACAATCGCCTCTATCCACCTGGGAAAGGTTACTAGGAACTATGAATTGCAAAACTTTCATTTTTCCATGCCTCCTTCTTTTCATAGACTACCTAATGGAGACTTAATGTCCTTCATTAGGGATTTTTATTCTACAATCTAGATTTTCCCTCTTGATATAATCATCGAGGATCAACTCAAAATGAGGTGTTTTTCCTAATGACTTGGGAGGAAGCCTACAAAACATTTATGCAAAAAATTTTATTCCAATCGAAAGACATCAAAGTTGATAGGATATATTGGTACTTTTTCTCAAATTTTAGGAAAACCTTTCCATGAATCATGGGATAGGGTCAAACATCTTTTTACTTAGTTCCCCCATCACAGCTAACCACTATAGCTTCTAAACCAATTTTTCTATGATAGATTGAAACAATAGAGTGAATACATCATAGATAATGCTGCTAGTGGAGCAATGAGAGAGAAAAAGAACCTTAGAGACTTTCCATCTCTTTCAAATTTTGGGTGCTAATTCCTAACCAAAGAGCTCCAGAGTGAGGAGAGCTGGAGTCTATGAAATTGACTTAGGTAGTGAAGTTCAAATGCAGCTTGCTCAACTGACCAAGCAAGTTGTACGTCTAACTACACATGCCATAATAAATAAAGAACAATGTGGTATGTGTAGTACTTTGGGACATAGTACTAATACCAGTACCTATCAATCAAAACCTACAATTGGACCCAAGCAAGTATATGTACTAGGGGATACCAACCAAGATTCAGGTATAAACCCAATGCTAATGCCTATAATTCTAGGTGGAGGAATCATACTAATTTCTCTTGGAGTTAGAATGACCCTCCATTTTCTCAAAGTTTAAATCCATTGGGCCAACAATTCCACCAATAACTACAAAGAAATCCTCCCAACAAGCTAAATCTTAAGGAAAACTTGAATTCATTCATTCAAGCAAGTAGAGACAACTAGTCAAAGACTAATTAAAAGTTGGACTTTAAAGATATTTCCATTAAAAAAATGTAAATACTGGTGGAATAGTTAATTAAGAACTTGCAGAAGCAAGGCAAGGAATAGTTGTACGTAATGTTAAAAAACAAAAGAACTCAATAATGATGAGATATTAAGTTTACAAAAAGATGAAATCCGCCAAAACAATGTCTCACTAACGGCGATAAAATTAGTCCTGGATGAGAGGTAACCCATTATTGTAGGTAATATTATGTTATTTCATGTTTTGTGAATTTTGAAACTGTTTGTTGAACTTGTGAAAAGTATACATTTATGTAATTTTAATATGTTTTTATTGATGCATGCGCATGCAATTCCATACCAACTATTGAACAAGTTCAGAAAAATGGGTAATTGTTTGCACTTTACTCTTTATCTTGGATTTATAATTTTTACATCAAGGGTAAAGTAAATTATATGTTGGGGATAGCAAAAATTACATTTATAAAATAATGTGCAAAAATTGAAATTTTATGTTCACATGCTTACATTCTTATTTACATTCTGTGTACTTTTATTTTTATTTTTAGGAATTTAGTTTATTTTTAAATTTTCCCTACAAAATTATCATGTCTTTTAAAGTCAATTTTAATAAAATGATAAATCTTTGCATTTTTAGATTTATTATAACTACTATTTCATGATAAAATGTTGAAATTTAGATAAACCCAAAATTGGTGTTTAGAAATCAAATAATGGAGACTTCCCTTGAGACAATATATTTCGAGACATATCTTTCCATTCTGAGTGATAATATTTTTTCCAATATTTAAATACTCTTCATATCAATTCTAATTGTTAGATAATCTTTATAAGTCTTCCTATGAGAAGGACAAACCACGCACTACGTGTTAGCACGACATTCAATCCGAGTTTAGAGATTGGTCAAACCGCCTTGCCACGTGTCTACACGCCATTGCTCCGCATGTTCCACTCGTGTGCCATCCCATCCATTTCCACAAATCATGTTTCACCACATGGTGCTGACTTAGCAAAATTTGACTCTAACTAGTCTCCCCTTGCCACAAGTCGCGCTGTGATTGGCTAGGGTTATCAGTTTTGCTTGTTTTGATCACAACCTTTGATTTGAAGCTAATCTGATTGTCCAGAGCACACCTGAGCTATATTAAAGACCCTAATCACCCTATGAACCCTAAAGGGCCATCATTAGCATAATTTTGGTCAGTTTTTGAAGCTGAAAAGAGAGAAAAATATAGAAAAATTCAAGAGGAGACACAATTTTGGTGGAGATTTAAGAGGTGACACAATTTTAGTGGAGATTAACACTACAATTCAAAATAAATTATTGTATTTCTTCTTATACTCTTTTCTTTATCAATTTGTATGTTCAAGTGTATCTGCAAATGATATGTTTATGTTCAGCTTCTTGAAGACTTACAAAAATTTTGAAAACTGTGTATCTGACTTTTGTGTTTCCAATCTTTGAGGGAAGGGAATAAAGGGTTTGTAGAGGTTGTTCTTTTTTGGCTAAATTATTTCCTTTCCATTACTCTCTTTATCCACTAATTTCCCCTTATCCTTTTTAGTCTAATAGTCCTCCTTATCCTTTTGACTTTTATTTTCCTGCTCCAAAACTTTACCACTCTTCAAGGCTAATGATTTACAATGGTCTTCACTGATGAGCAAAATCGGGATTGTCAAAAACTTTGATGCCATCCCCGCAACGGAGTCATCCCCGGCAACGGCACCAAAAACTTGATGAACGAAAATTGGCATCGCCGATTCTACCAATACTTTGGTTTTATATTTATAAAACTCTCGCAAGTGCACGAATCATTTCGTAGAAAATGATAAGTATACTCCCAAGGTCGATCTAAGGAAGGAATGTATGTGGTTTTTAATTTATTATTCAAACTTTTAAAAACGAAATTAAATCCTAAACATCATGTCACGATATTTTGGGGTTTTTGTGTTTTAATCTACTTGCAGAAAATTAAACATAGATTCAATAAACATTTATGCAAATTTTATCTTTTATAAATAGTGGAGTATTTATGGATATAATAACTAAGTTAATTATGCTTGCTCATATTATCTAGGTTATTAAAGATATGAATTGATATTTATTGATTCTCCCTTTTTTGTATGAATACCACCTTTGGTAGGGTTAGATATTCTTTGTTAATTAAACAAATTAATTAACACCTATGGGTGGGGTTGATAACTAATTTGGTTAATTAAATTAATTCCTTTTTCTAAGAGATTGAAAATGAACCATTTAAAAGACAGTTTAAACTTTATTCAAGGTGTCCAAATTAAACCTAAGAATTTAGTTATCCGAGTACTAATGATGAGCGAAAACCGGCATCGCCGATTCTCGCAAATACTTTGGTTTTATATTTATAAAACTCTCGCAAGTGCACGAATCATTTCGTAGAAAATGATAAGTATACTCCCAAGGTCGATCTAAGGAAGGAATGTATGTGATTTTTAATTTATTATTCAAACTTTTAAAAACTAAATTAAATCCTAAACATCCTGTCACGATATTTTGGGTTTTTTGTGTTTTAATCTACTTACAGAAAATTAAACATAGATTCAATAAACATTCATGCAAATTTTATCTTTTATAAATAAGTGATATTTATGGATATAATAACTAAGTTAATTACGCTTGCTCATATTATTTAGGTTATTAAATATATGAATTGATATTTATCGATTCTCCTTTTATTTAATACCACCTTTGGGCGGGTTAGATATTCTTTGTTAACTAAACAAATCAATTAACACCTACAAAGGGGTTGATAACTAATTTGGTTAATTAAATTAATTCCTTTTTCTAAGAGATTGAAAATGAACCATTTAAATGCCACCTTTAAAGGTTGGGATTAGTTTTTAAACTTTATTCAAGTGTCCAAATTAAACCTAAGAATTTAGTTATCCGAGTACTAACTTTCAAGTTTTAAAATCACTACCGAAAACATGTCAATAATACATTTTCGTATAATAATTTTATAAAAATTTTGAAATAGAGCTTCACTCTAACTACGATTGTACCATCAAATAAAAGAGCACTACTCTAAATCGATCGATAACTAAACCTTAAAATCTAATTTTCGTAGTTTAAGTTTGTAATGAAAAATAATATATTTCTCTCTAACATTCTTAATATAAAATCATGAATAAAAATAAAATCAATTCATTTTAGAGATTTTTACCTATTTAATATTTCAGAAGCATAACAACGTTATTATTATATCATTTTTACAAACAAACTAGCACGCTTAAATTTAATCACGCATAAATTAAATATAACATGTTAGAATAAAGCATAAAAAAAATAACTCAAGAAAGAAAATAAAATCCTTACAAGATTGATGCCATTCCCGTTGCTAGAAAAACTCCAAGCAATTTGCACTCCCATTTATTGAATCAAAAGCTAAAATATTACAAAAACATATTAGTTCTTCCCTAAAAGGGAAGAACTCTAAAACTAAGAGAAATTAACTAAGAAAAGCTAAAAACTAAGAAAACATAAGAAAAACTAAAAATCTAAGAAAAGAGAGAAAGAAAGAGAGAAAAGAATGTATTTGGAGGTTTTGAAGGTGTGTTTTGAAGTGAAGGAAGGGGGTATTTATAGTGAGGATGGAGAGAAAAATGAGTAAAAAAATGTTAAAAAAATATTAACAAATTAAAAACTTGTAATGGAAATGTCGAGGTCATCAATGATGTCAAGCATGACATCACAGTGGGCCACGCACGTGAAAAATGGGGTGAAAACGCGGGCGCGAGGCCAGCGCACGCCAAGGCCGCGCATTTAACGCCGTCTGCCGCAAGCCGTTTTCGCACAAGATGAACAAGAACTGCCACACAAGGTTGCGGCATTTAACAAGACCCGCGTTAGCTTAGGCGAGTCAAGGCCGGGCGCTGCTGCGTTTTTCTCTTTTTGACATTTTTGACCTTTTCACCCATTTTGTCCAATTTTTACATATTTGTCGACCTTTTACGCATTTATTTATTAATATATTTGTGATGTATTGCTTTCCAAGATTCCTCTTGAGTCTTTAAGTTGCATTTTTAAGCCAAAAATACTCGAAAAACAATAAAAATACCCGTGATTCCGAAAAAGACAAATTTATATAAATATATGATAAAACATATAAATATATATATTTTTAATCAATTAATTTGCATAAAATCATGGTTATTTTAGTACTTTTTGAGCACTCATCACAACTCCCCAATCACCTTCGCTAGTCCCTTAGCAAGAGAAGCGATAAAAATTAAAAATTAAACTATCCTAAATCACTTTCGTGGATTGAAACGTTGCATTTAGCCTATGCAACAAGCCTTTTAAACCCCTAGGTTGCCCTAGTGGACGAGTTTGAGTCTCAGAAGGTTTTCAAGAATGATACCCACAAACATTGAACTAAATGTAAAAAACAATAAAAACAATGAAATCAAAACTAAAATTACAACAAAATCAAAAATTAATTTTTTTTTTGAATAAGAGAAAACAACATATCACAAAAATGTCTCATACTTTTTAATCTCCTTTAAGATCATAATTAAAATCTCAAGCATAAGTTATTTTAATCTCTTCAAACAATCATGATTTATTATAATAATTAGTCGAAAAAATCATTTTCATATTTCATGTCAAAAATGTATCAATTTAATTTCACCCAATTTCAGTGTCATGAATCGACTGCCGACTCTATTCCTCACAAGTCAATACTAAACACCGAATCCCATACGGGTTCAAACACTCATACTATTTTATATGCGAAAAGAGTTGATGTATGGAAATGAACTAATATGTTCGCATATGTATAAAGAATAAAGGCTCAAAGTGTTATTTTAACATTGATCTCATGAAAGGAATCAAATGTATAAATTATAAAGATATCATATATAAAAATTATTTTCATGCATAAATCAAACTCATTAAGAAAGAATTTCAAGATATATGCTTTTACAAATGAAGAAATTGCAATGACTTTTTAGGGAATTACTTCCTATATCTTTTCTTTGTAAATAGTATGTACTCACAACTTTGTAGGCAACGCTGGGTCATAAAAGATATGATGATACTATTTTTTTTATCTCTATTTTTTTCTCTCAGAGATATTTTTCAATATGTTTATTTTTTAGTAGAGTCAACCCATGTACGTATTGTACATTTTTTTGGATTTTGAAGTAGTTGGTTAATTTTGTGGCTTTTCTCCGTTTGATCTTGGTTTAGTGTAACCCCATATATGTCTTTTGTTTTTGTAAAGAGTCACATAAATGTGATATAAGCATATACTATCAATTTCTACTCAAATCATTTAATCTAAGCAAAAATAATAATAAAAAATATATGATATTCTATTAAGATGAGAAAAAAATTCAAACATTCAATGCTAATACCTATAGAGATCATCTAAAAATTTAAATAAAAAAGAAATGTGTTTGGGAGTAGAAAAAAATATATATTTCACTCTGATAAAGGAAATTAGGCTCAAATTATATCTCACAAAGGTAGTCTCCACTAAAAAAAATTCATAAACACCGATTTTGGGTTTAATATAATTTCTACATCTTATCAAGAAATACTAGTTATGACAAAAACTAACTAATTATCAAAAATAATTACAAAATATTTCATGATATGTTTTCAAAAATTAATCTAACAGTACAAAAGACTTAACTATTTACTTAAATTTGATTTAAAGAAAAGATAAATTTTTGTGAATTTTTTTTTTAATTCCAAAAATTACTAAATCACACAAAATAGAAATAAAACCAAACACACAAAAAATGAAAAAGTATATTTTTTATTTTAAAATTTTTTTTAAAATTTTTAAATTGTTAAAACTTTTTTTTTTAATTAAGCGTGGTAACTTTTCACCACCCCCAACCTAGAACTTACATTGTCCTCAATGTAACAATTGTAAATTAAAGATAAAGAGAAAAGAGAAGAAAGATTACCTATTTCCGAGAATGCTAAGTAGTAATGGAAAATGCAGTGCATCCATCATATTCATCATTAAAGTGTATACGTAAAAATCGTGGAACTTCTAACATCTCAACAAATATTTTTAGTTTTAACAATTTAAAAATTATTCACATGTAATTAAAATGAAATAATTAAGTAAATAAAAGAAATAAAAGAAAATTACCTAAAATGCATAAGTTGCTTCCCATCGAAGGCTTTTAGTTTAACGCCTTGAAGCAAGACGCACTGGGATTGCACTCCCATTTATTGAATCAAAAAGCTAATAAATTACAAAACATAACTAGTTCTTCCCAAAGAGGGAAGAACTCTAAAACTAAGAGAAACTAGCTAAAACATAAGAAAAACTAAAAAACCTAAAAACTAAGAAACGGAGAGAAAGAAAGAAGAGAGAAGGTGTTTTGAGGTGTTTTGAAGGGAAGCGGTATTTATAGAGGATGGGAGAGAAAAATGAGTAAAAAAATGTTAAAAAATGTAAAAACGCGTAATGGAAATGTCGAGGTCATTAATGACGTCAAAGATGACGTCACGGGGCGGCTACGACACGTGAAAAATTGGGGCGAATGGCCGGCGCGCCGAAGGGAAGTGGCGCTGCGACGAGCGTCAGGTATGGGCGGTTAAAGCACGTATGATCTGGAGGAAGGCACGCCATCTCACAGCAGGACGAGCACTCCACCGGGGCCACAAGTAGGTCAAATGTCCGGCGCGATTTTCTCCTTTTTGACATTTTTGACCTTTCACCCATTTTGTCCAATTTTTTCCATATTTTTTCGACCTTTCCCCATTTATTTATTAATATATTTGTGATGTATTGCTTTCCAAAGATTCCTTTTGAGTCTTTAAGTGATGTTTTTAAGCGAAAATACCTGAAAAACAATAAAAATACCCGTGATTCCGAAAAAGACAAATTTATATAAATATATGATAAGACATATAAATATATATATTTTTAATCAATTAATGTGCATAAAATCATGATAATTTTAGTGCTTTTTGAGCACTCATCATTCACCTTCTATTCTTAGGTTTACAATTGTGTCACTTGGAAGGTTACCTTGAGGCCTTTGACTTATAGCATGGGTAAGTTGCCCCATTTGGTTCTCAAAATTTGGAATTGAAGCCTCTTGAATTGACACTTTTGTGTTAAATGATTAGATGAAGTATTTTAGCATCCCCATTAAGGAATGTGTATTGTCCTCAGTAGGTAGCTTTTTTCCTTGGGCTTGTAATTGTTATGGTTGTTGGAAACTAGGTGGTGAAAATGATTGATAGTGGAATTGATTACCACCTTGATTATTGTTATTCCAAGAGAAATTTGGATGTTGTCTCCATCCTGTGTTATATGTGTTTCAGTATGGATCATTGTTTTGGTTCACATTACTAACAAAAAAGACCAATTCAGTATTATTTGGATAATTATCAAAAAAATGGGCTCCATCACAAAACACACATGACACCCTTGAATCTTGGATCTAGTTTATACTCGCAGGCGAGTTTTGAACCTTCAAAAGATTTACCAAAGATGACACTTGAGTTGTAAGTGCCATGATATCATTTACCTTATTCATTCCATCTACGCTACTTATGGCTATCATTTCGTTCATTGACCATTGATAATTATTGCTAGCCATTTTCTACTTATGCTTCTAATAGCACTAAAGGACCTGTCTAAATTAGAAATAAATAAAAAAATAAACAACTAAATAAATAAATTATAGTTAAAAAATAAATAACTAAAATAACTAAAATAAGTTAATAAAAAAATAATTAAATTAAAATTAAAATAAAAGTAAAGAAAAATAAATTAAGAAAAATAACTAAAATAAAATAAAATAATAATTTAATAGTGGAGATTGAGGTGCTAACCAAGTTTATGTTTACTAAGATTCTCAAGATCCTACAAATATTCTCAAGATCATACACAAAGGATAGATTTCGAATGTCAAATTGAATGCAAGGAATAAATTAGGAAGAATTTTTTTTTGTTTTAGTTAATTATGGGCTTTTTATGTTTAGTAATTTTTATTTTAGTTAATTGTGGGCTTTTTATTTTATGTCTTTTAGTCTTTTTATTTTTTAAGGTTGGATTAGGCCCAACCGACAACTAAATAGGCCCATTAGGCCCATTTCATCTAGAGTTTTTTATTTTAGGGTTTCTTGCTTATTAATAAGAAGAGCTATGTAATTTGGAGACAACATGAATATTCATTAATGAATAGAAAATTTCAAAAAGCTTCTTGTGTTCTTGATTGAATACTTGAATCTGACTTATCAAAGAGAGTGATCATTCTTTGTGGCATCTCAAGGTTTAGGTTTTAGGGACTTTCTTTCCTTAGGGTTCTAATCTGATCATCTGATCATCTTCAACACGTTCTTAGCAAATCTATTGTTTCTATTCCTTTGAGTTCGTGGGTTCCTAGGTTGTTCACCTAAAAGGTCCGCATCATTTGGTATCAAAGCCTTGGTTGTTGAAAACAGGTTATCTATCTTCATCTGTCTTTATTTTGAATTTTAGATTTCAAAAAAAATTCATCCTTCGATTGTTTTCTGTGTTCTTCATTCACAAATCACAAAAAAAAGGGAAATTTCGTCCTTGATCATGAGTCTTTCTTTAGAATTCTCATTGGTCAAGAGTCTTTCTTTAGAGTCTTCTTTGATTAAGAGTCTTTCTTTGGAGTATCCTTGTTCAAGAGTCTTTCTTTAGAGTCCTCTTTGATCAAGAGTCTTTATTTGGAGTCCTCCTTGCTTAAGAGTCTTTCTTTAGAGTCCTCCTTGGTCAAGAGTCTTTCTTTAGAGTATTCCTTGGTCAAGAGTCTTTATTTAGAGTCCTTATTGATCAAGAGCCTTTCTGTAGAGTCCTCCATGATCAAGAGTCTTTCTTTAGAGTCCTCCTTGATCAAGATTCTTTTTTAGAGTCCTCCTTGATCAAGAGTCTTCTTTTAGAGTTCTCTGTGGTCAAGAGTCATTCTTTAGAGGTCTCCTTCGTCAAGATTTTTTCTTTAGAGTCCTCCTTTGTCAAGAGTTTTTCTTTAGAGTCCTCTTTGCTCTTTCCTTTTGTCACACTTTTCCATTTAGTTCTTTTAGAATTCTAAATTTTGAGATTGTCACAAATAAAACAGTTACTTCTTAAGATTAGTTGGATTCTTTGATTTTGGTCAATGCCTTATGCTCTTTTCGGTAAGTGTTAAGAACACAAAGGAGATTAGCGTGAGCTTTGAGTCATAAAAAAATAGTGTAAATAAAAGAGCAAAAATAGTGTGAAATCAAAGAAGTATTAACAATCTTATTTGAGAGCAAACACGTGAGGGTATGCATGGATTATATCATTTTATTTTATAGGTTGACAACATGAGCAAGGAAAGTGGAGAACGATAAGAAGTTGACTTGAAATTCTTCATCAAATCTGGTGATGACCAATTTAAGAGGATGGATACAAGGTTGGATGATTTAGAGTCCTCTTCCAATTCTCAATAACATAGAAGAAGAAATAGAAGACATCAGTTTGAGGAAAAGAAGTTTATTCCAATGTGGAAGAGAGAACTAGTTATAAATGGGACAAAAAAACTAACTAGAAAGAAGATAGAAATATAGACAGTATAAATATGATAATTCCTCCCTTTCAAGGAAAGAATGTTCCTAAGTTATACTTTGAGTGTGAAAGAAAGGTTAAGCATGTGTTTGATTTTCATAATTACTTCGAGGAGAAGAAATTAAAGCTACTAGCCATAGAATTTACAGAATATTCTGGTATATGATGGGATCAATTGGTGGTCAATAGGAAAAGAAATGATGAGAGACCTATTCAGTTATAGGAAGAGATGGAATTGGTGATGTGTAAGAGGTTCATACCTAGAAATTACTATAAAGGTCTATATAGAAAGTTTCAAGGGCTGGTCCAAGGTTTTATGAGCGTAGAAGATTATTATAAGAAGATGAAAGTCACCATGATTAGAGTAAACATAGAGAAGTGATAATGGACATATTCATTTCCATGTTAACCAAGGAAATTGTTGATGTGGTTGAATTGCAACATTACGTAGAAATGGATGAACTACTGCACAAATCCATTAAAGTGGAGAAGTAAATCAAGTCCAAAAGGTTCAGATCTAGTTTGTCCTCTAGTTCTCCATGGAAATCAACTTGGAAGAACAAACAATCTACCATTAGAACAGAAGGTGAAGGAAAGTCAAACAATTCAGTTGTTGTCCCTAATGGTAAACCTGAAATAAAAACTCCTACTAAGTCACATGATAAAAGGGTTATGGTTGTACATGATAACGGAGAAATCAAGAGTGCCAGTTCAAGTGACAATGAAATGCCACCATTGAAGGATTGTCCTGATGTAGAATTGGAAGAACTTGTGCATGGGGAATTACTTGTCACAAGTAGAGCCCTCAATATACTACCTAAGAGTGAAGGAGATATGGAGTAATGTGAGCATATTTTTCACACAAGATGCCATATGACGGATCAGGTATGCATTTCACTAATGTAGCTAGTATTTTGTTGCTAGAAAAATTGAATTTGAAGTGGCAAAAGCATCCCAAACCGTACAAGCTACAATGGCTGAATGATTGTGGAGAAGTGAATGTCAACAAACAAGTTTGGGTTCCTTTTTCAATTGGAAAGTATGAGGATGAGGTTCTTTGTGATGTGGCACCAATGTATGTTGCTCATATTTTGTTTGGGAAACTATGGCAGTTTGATAGGAGGGTGATGCATGATGGGTATAAAAATTGGTATTCTTTTGAAATGAACAACCAAAAATTGTATTAGCCCCTCTCAAACCTTTTTAAGCTTATGAGGACCAGATTAGGATATCTAGAAAGTGCAAGTTGAGAGAAAAACAAAAGTGTAAGAAAGAGGAAAATAAAAAAAGGAGAAAAGTGAGCACAAAGGAGAGAAAAGTGAGCATAAAATGAGAGAAAAGTGACAAAAAAGAGAGAAAAGTGAGCAAGGAGAGAAAAATAAAAGAATGAATGCATTTGGTGAAAAACATGAGAATAAGAGTGTAATGGTGGCAAGGCAACAAGTACTTATACTTATGTACAAGGATGTTTGTCTTTCTACTAATGATCTTAAATCATTTCTTCCTAGTGTCATTGTATTTTTATTGCAGAACTTTAAGGATCAACTTCCTAAAGAGATTCTCCATGTATTACATCCTTTGCAAGGCATAAAACATCAAATAGACTTCATACCTAAATCCACAATACCAAATCGGCTTGCTTACAAACCTAAGATTTGAGGACGAATCTTTTCAAAAAGGAGAGGAATAATGGAGATTAAGGTGCTAACCAAGTTTATGTTTACAAAGATTCTTATGATCCTACAAATATTCTCAAGATCATACACAAGGGATAGATTTGAAATATCAAATTAGGTGTAAGGAATAAATTAGGAAGAATTTTTTTGTTTTAGTTAATTATGAGCTTTTCATGCTTAGTCATTTTTATTTTAGTTAATTGTACACTTTTTATTTGAAATCTTAGTCTATTATTTAATTGTGGTAACGGCGCCAAAACCTTGATCGCCATACAAATTGTGTGTGCAATGAATACACAAGTATACATATCGTAACAAATAATATAATGATAAGAAAAGATCATTCTCAAGGAGATTATTTTATTAGAAACTAATTTTTTAAACTAAAAAATAAAAATAAATGTTTTTGTGTTTTAATGTTTTAAGGAAGCAAAATCAAAATAACTAAAAGTAAATAAAAACAATTAATTAAATCAGATTTGTTAACTAAGAAGATATTTGAGAAAATATCAAGGAATACTTAATTCCCCATTTTTCAAAACATACGAATCGCTAAAATACCACCAATATAATTATCAATTGAATCTAACCTAGCATGTATTCCTCTCTCAAGTAAACTACACATCATATAGTAATCATGCCAATTAAATTGCATGCTACTCATTAAATTCATCAATTATGGATCACATACATATGAATCACACATCTCTACCTAGAAACTATGCATGTTATTTAATCAAGATAAACAATTAAATAATTATCTTAAATCTATTTAATTGTCTCTATAGATAAATTGTTGGCCAAATAATTAATAGCATAAAAATCAGATTAAATAATATAATTAAATTAAACTTATAATTGGGGTAAAATATTAGATCATCACGTGGTGAAAATTGAGTTCATAAGATCTCTAGATTAATAAATTAACTACACATAATTATGTCCATAAAGCTCGTATTTTTCATAAAATTGATGAAGAAAAGAGTAGAAGAGGAAATACAATCAATATTTTGAATTGTAATGTTATTCTCCTCTTGAATTTTAGCCAAAATTGTGTCTCCTCTTGAATTTTTCTGTATTATTCTCTCTTTTTAGCTCTAAAAATTGACCAATATTATGTTAATGATGACCTCTTAGGTTTTATGGGGTGAATAAGGGCTTAAATATAGCTTAGGTGCCATCAAGACGATCAGATCAGCTTTAGATCAAGGGTTGAGATCAAAACAAGCAAAACTGATAGTGCCAGGCAGCAAAATGTGATTTGCATAAATGAATGGCATGGTGCACGGGAGGAACACATGATGCAATGGCGTAAAGACATATGGCAAGGCTATTTGACCAATCTCTACACTCGAATTGAACGTCGTGCTAACACGTGGTGTGCAGTTTATCCTCCTCAAATGTAGTGTAACGTGATTCGTTGTCTCTACTTGCATGTCATCCATGTGGTTTTCCCAGTCAGCTCCCCTTCTTGCATGGCATGACACATGGTAGCCCTTGATTTGCCATGCATTAAATATTCAAAAAAGTCTAAAAATTTTATTTTTACCCCTTTTCACTAAAAAGTCTAAAAATTTTATTTTTACCCCTTTTCACTAAAAAGTTTATATTTTAATATTTTCGGCCCAAAAATACTATTTATTGAGTAAAACAAGTAAATATTAATTAAAAAACTGCGCTAATGACTCTATTTTCATATAGTCATCAAGATCATGTACTTATTTTTATTGCTTAAATTAAATAAGTTAAGAAGAAATGGTAGGTATATGCCTTTCTATTCATTCATCCATGACTTCAAAAAAAGAGACATATATGGGGTTACTTAAATCAATAAAATAAAAAGCCACAAATTAACTACTCACCTCTCATGTAATATATGTACAATCTTTACATGGATGATTTCTCTAAAAAAATAATATCTCTAAAGAAAAAGAGAGAGATATATAAAAGACAAATAAAAAAAGTGAGAGGAAAATAAATAGTATAAATTGCATACTATGACCCGTTATACTTCAAAGTTTTGAGAATTTGTTAATTACGAAAGAAAAAAATATAGGAAATAATTCTCTAAGAAGTCATTACATTTTCTTCATCTCCAAAAAGGAATATTACTTGAGATTTTTATTTGATGAATTTGACTGAAGTATGAAATTAATATGTAATTTCTTTGTAAATCCTTTCATTTAATTTCTTTTAGAAGATAAATATTAATGCACCACTTTGAGTTTTTCTTCTTTAAACATATGCAAACTATTAGCTCATGTATATACCTAAACTCTTTCGCATATACCTTTGAATGAGTGCTTAAACCAGTAGGATTAGTGTTATTAAGAGTATGCCTTGTAAGGTTAGATTCAAAGCAAAATATAATTCCTTACATTGAGATAGGGTAAATTTTATATTTATACATATTTTAATTAAATATGAAAGTAATTTACAAACTAATTATTATAATAAATCATGAATGTTTTGAATAATGAAATGACTTTTGTTATAGATTTTTTTATAGACTTTAGAAAAATTTTGAAAGCATGGAAAGTTTTATTTTTCTTATTCTTTTATATTTTTACTTTGTTTTAAATTTTTTTTATTTAAATTTTTTTTTACTTTTGACGTTTGTGAGTATCATATCTAAAACCTTTATGAGACTAAACTCGTTCACTAGGGCAACCTAGGTGTTTAAAGACATATTACATATGCTAAATGCAAGTGTCAATCTATGAAAATGATTAAAAATAGTTTAATTTAGCAAGAAGCTAGTTAGCAGTTATGATATGTGCTCAAAGCACTTAACATATTATGATCTTATGCATGTTTAGTGATTATAAATATTTTTATTTTCTTGTTTTACTATCATTTTACGCAAATCAATCTTTTCAAAATTATGAGTATATTTTGTTATTTTCAAGATTTTCTTATATCAAAAATATTCAGCTTGAAAGAATTATACTTGAAGAACCCATTATAACTTGGAAGATTAAAAGAAGACATTTGTAAAACATACCATATCTTTAAAAATTGGAAAAAGAAATGGATGAAAATTAGGGTTCAAAAGTGATGCAAATTGAGGTGTGCCTCGACATGAAATTATTGTGAGTCGTAGCATGAGACCAAAGGAAAAGATTAACCATGTCCCATATGTGATACAAACTACGGTGTGAAAACCTTATGTGTTGTGATGTGAAAATAGTGGATTGTGCTTAAACCCTGTACAGGTTATGTATACTACCACGTGAAAAAAAATGTATATCATGGCACGAAGCTTAAAAATCCACTTTTTCCACCTTTCCTCACCCTATAAATAAGACCCCATTTCTTTTATAAAAAATTATCATCTTCATCCTATCAACTCTATTCTAAATGACTTCTTATATTTTTTTAGATTTTCTTTTAGTTGTTTAAAGTTCTTTTCTCGTTTGAGAGTTGAATAAATTTAGTTCATGCAATAGCTTTTACTTTCAGTTCAATAGACATTACAACAATCTTGTCTGGAGGCTTTTTAGAAGAAGTCCTAAAAATTCTATTGATGTATATTTAAATGTATTCTTTACAAAATATTTCTAAGTGTTGTTTTACAAGCTATATGTTTAACTTATTGATAATTTATTAAACTATATATGTCTGGATATAAATAGTATGGGATATGAGTAATGTTGTTAAGCTTGTGAAATATTAAAGTAGATTAAACATTTTTATAAAATGAATTAAGTT
Organism: Hippophae rhamnoides; assembly: GCA_033030585.1. Taxonomy (NCBI): domain Eukaryota; kingdom Viridiplantae; phylum Streptophyta; class Magnoliopsida; order Rosales; family Elaeagnaceae; genus Hippophae; species Hippophae rhamnoides. The sequence continues at coordinate 33,123,795 of CM065435.1, read as the reverse complement.
TTATTTTATTATCAAGATTTTAACTAAAGTTTGTAAATGAAAAATATATTGATGAAGTGTCTTTCATAATAAACAAGAGAATTAAATTTAGGATTTAAATAATGTGAATTTTATTTAGAGTAGCGCTCTTAAATATTTTGGTCAATATTAACTATACAGTTAGAGTGAGCTCTATTTCAAATATTTTTATAAGAATATTCACGATATATCCTTTATAATAGTTTTAAAATCTGAAAGTTAATTCCAGATATTTAAATCACAAACCTAACTTAGATTGCTTGATAAAGTTTAAATTGTCTGTCCGATCAAATGTGGCAAGTTAAAGTTTAATTAACAAAGAAAACAAACTCTATATTATGATATTTTCATATCAATAAGAAAGGATCAATAATCGTAATTCATATGTTTAACATCCTACTTAATATTGAACAAGCATGATTAAGTAACTACTATATCAAATATATTCTCCACTACATGATTAATGTTTAATTGCTTAAATTTTTATTGAATCTACCTTTATTTTTATGTTATTAGTTTAGAAACGCAACTCAAAACAATCGTAATAGAAAGTTTAAGTTATTTAATTTCATTTTTAAAGAATAATTGGAATGATTTAAAAACCCCATGATTACTCTTTAGACCAACCTTAAAGTACACTTGTTATTTTCTAGAGGTCATTCATGCACTTAAGAGCTATTTTATAAATTATACAAAATTTGTATGCCTATGTTGGCATATCAAGTTTATGGTGTAATTGTCAGGTAAACCGATAATAGCACTGAAAATCAGTTAACTTGCATAATCATCAATACTTCCATGGTTCCATCTTCCACATAAGTAGCACTTAAGGAAGGTGCTAGAAAGGTTCACTCCCTTTTCACCTTAAAGCTAAACTTTTACTCCTTTGGAAGTTTAGACGGTAACCTTATTCTCTAGAAAATTTACAATGGCTTGATATTTGATGAGCTAGTCCATTCCTAGGATGATGTCAAAATAACTCATATCAAGTATAACAAGATCAATTAGGAATCGGTAATCGTTAAAGTTGATCAAACATTTCTTACAAATATATGAGACATTAGAAGGGACTCGGAAAAGAGTCTTTAAAGTTATGGGGATTTCAATTGCTTTATAAGTAAGTTTCAATATTTGAGCATAGACTAAGAAATGAATGAATATATGGCACCAGTATCAAAAGAAACTCATACCCAAGAGTAATATAACTAGATTATACCTTCCACAACATCCTTGTTTTGGGCTCAATTTATCTGTCAGATATTGCAAAGGCTTAACCTTGCGATCCTTGTTCTTGGGTGGCGATATCTTTGCTCTTGTCCCTTCCATTGGCAGACAGTTGACATTGAGCAGTAGGTACCATACTAGAATGTAGTTGGAAAGACTATCTAAGAGGCCGATAGGATCTAGAGGATTATTCTTGGAGTGATCACCTTGGTTATCGAAAATGTTTTTGGGTTTTCCAACCAGTTTGTTGTCCTTACTCTTTGAAATTCCTCCGAGTGTTTAATACTCCAAAACTAAAACTAGAATGAGATCCTTCTACACATTAACCACCGATGAGTTGAGGATAGTTGTGTTTGAGATGCTCTAGTTGGTCCCAATTGTAGCAAGTGTAAAGATGATAATGAGGACTTCTAAATGAATTACCCTCAGATGATCCGCTACTTTGTCACTATGTCTTCTTTGCCAAAAATATTTTTTTGTAAGATGATATGGCTGCTTTCAACTACTTTATGTTCACTTTTTCTACTCTATAAGCTACGAGAATTATTATAGTATAGGTCTTCCTGCCTTTATATAGTAGTTGCTTTTAGATATCATTTTCTCTATAAAATGATGTGGCTACTTTCAACTACTTTGTATTCACTTTTTCGACTCTATAAGTTGTAGCAACTATTACAATGTAGGTTTTCTTGCCTTGATACATTAGTTGCATAATATATCATCTCATAAGCCCATTAAAAACTTTGTAGCTTTGTCAAAGCCATTTTCTACCATATTTTCTACAAACTATTATAGTTGATTAAGAAGATTTTCATATTATATGATGGTTACGTTGTCTTATTTAACATTCATAAATTCTACCACTTTTTTAGCTTTAGCAGCTCGTTGAAGAATCTTTCATAAAACATCTCCTCAAATTCTTCCCATATAATTATCCCTATGTTTCTTCCTCTAATGATAGAGTCCTACCAGTATTCAACTTCACAAGTCAGTATATATGTAGCTAAACTAGATCTAAAACATGTAGGAATGTCTAGAACATTCATTTTCTTTTTGATTTCCCAAATCCATCCTTCTATGACGTCAATATTGGGATACCATCACATAGTAATGGCCTCGCCTTTTCAACCTATTTGATGTATTAAGATCTACCTCTTTACTTAGGTTCTCCACCATGAGTAATTAATCTTCCCATCGCTTCTAATAGACCCCAGTTTTCATTTGCATCCTATATGGGTAGTTCCCTAGTTGCCCTTTCGGGTTGGTTCCTACCTACATTTCTTCTTGGAGCTATGCTAAGGAAAAAATAGTTCATAAATATTTTAAGATTATGAATGAATATTATTCCTGGGTGATCAGAACCATGCTTTGATACCAAACCTTCATGCCCCAAAAAATAGGTACGTGAGATTAGAATAGGGTAATTTGAAATTATGTTTAAAGGAAAATTTAAGAATTTGATTTAATAAAATATAAATTATTTTTGGGATATCCCTATTTAAAAACACAATATGACAAAATTATTTAAATGATAAAAAATATCAAATATTTAAATTAAAAGATGATTTATTTTACATCATGTCTTAACATTATTTACAATTATAAGATACAAAATGAAATAAATAAATAAAAATAACCTGAAATTCCCATCTTTTACTTCTAGGTCAAATTGTAAATCATGTTGATGAACTCTAATCGGGATAGGAAAAGGGAAACAGGGTGAGCTACACATAGCTTCATAGGAGTCTACTATAATGAATATCATAACAAATCAATAATTCATGATACATGTTATTTGTTAACAAATTTTCATGAATTTAAGTAATCATCATCATTATATAGTGAGGAGAGATTTCAATCACAAAACCCAAGCTTACATGTACTTCTTCGCTTCTAGGGGACCAAGGGACTGTACATTTCAAGCATCTCAATGTATGCCCATACAATATAAAATATGCTATTCCATATAAATACAATGCGTGATATGAAACCCCAGGTGTATTAGTCTACGAAATACATAGACCCATGCACGGTCCAACTCTGAGATGCACGTGGGTCCATTTCTAACCTCATGCACAATCATAATACATATGGCACATGTATTGGTCAAATCAACATCATATGTGCCCTTGTTTAAGGGTTGAAACACAATGGAGGATCAAACTCTAAGGCCCATATGCAGTCACACTCCAAAGCCCACTATATGGGGAACTTTGAAACACAATGGGTGGTCCAACTTTGAGACCTATGCACAGCCAATAATCTAAGGCAACATAGATGACAAAACTTTGAGAAAATATGTGTAAATTATTACGTACCTGTATTCTATAAGAAAATAGTTTGCTACAACCAATAGGACACGGGTACCATATTGTGTTAGACAACAAACAAGTATACTCCCCATGAATAAAATCATTTTCATGATATATTTATAAAAATCTTATATTCCATGTAACAGTTTTAATGCTCGTTTTATGTCAAAAATTAATACTCATTTTATATACAAAATTCTCAATGTATGTATAAAAATTTTAAGAACGAGTACTACATTTTTTAACCACATTATAATATTCATTATAAAAGCATGGAATCTAGCTTTCATTTTATTGATAACATATAATGTATGAAAAATTTATTACAAATAATGCATGAATTAAAAAGTTAGAGTAGAAATCCCTACCTAAAAACTTGACCTAAACACATGGATATATATCCCTCAAACATGCTCCGAAATGTACCAAAAAATCCATACACTTTTAGAGAGAGAAATGTTTTGGGTAGAGGAATAGAAGAAGTAAAATATATGTGAGAAATGGTGGAATGTTTGGCCTTACAAAGACCCAAAGCTATTGTTCACCAACCACCCTTGTTGGGGGTCTGGTGAGGGGTCCGACGAAAGGCTTGGTGAGGGACTTGGAGGGGTATGTAGAAATTTTCCTAATTTTTCCCATTTGATCTAATTTTTCATGCATAAACTTCCCAATACATCCCTAATTTTAAAACATTGTATAAAAAGGGAGCATCTCCACCAAACCTATGGTCATAACCAACCGACAAGGTTGCATCCTATTCATATCTCCTAAACTAATGTTTTGAACTTCAAAGGAGAAATTTGCATCGAATATATTCTCATGCTCGAAAGGAAGGATTCTAAAAATCAAGAAGGAAAAAAATTATATTAACACTATCCCTTGAGAATGTGACTGGATGCCTTCAAAATTTGAAAGAAATAGAAACAAAATGAGTGCAATGAGGGTTTATAGCAGCATAAAATCTTTGAACAAAACTAGGATTTTAATAAATTAAATAGTATGCAATTTAAGTCGAGAAAATATGTAAACCTCTCTTGGATGATGAGGAAGTCATCTATCTATACCTATCACTCAGCCATGATTGGAACCCCTGGAGAAGGTGAAGCATGAGTGATAAAAGATTTTTTCAATGGTCATTAATACGAGCTTCTCAATTCTACCTATATTTTATTGGGGACATTTTTTGAGAAAATATAGGAATGGTAAAGGTTTCTATAATTTAAGCGGTAGAATGGGAAAAAGGGAAGTGTTTAAGGGAAGGAAAACGTGTTTAGAAATGACTGTGATTTGCAAATTAAGTGGATGAGAGTATAAATAGGAATCTATATACTAGTTGAACTCCTCATTGCAAGGCCTATAAGACCATAGGATATGTGTTAAAAAAATTCTCATCAAGACCTCAGTGAGGGATCAATGAGAGATAGTGAAAGAACTTGGTGAGCAGCCAAAGAGGAGAGAGAAAAGGTACAAAATTTAAAAATATTTTTTTTATTTGCTTGAAAATTAAGTTAATATCACTTGAAAACATAAAAAATGGTTGAAAGATAACATAAATAATGACAAAGACAAAAATTAAAGAATGAAAAACAAAACACATAAAAAGTTACTACACGAATATAGCGAAAAGAAGTAGAACATCCACACATGCTGATCACACATACAAAGTGATCAAGTTGCATCCCTATTTTTAGAACTGAATTTTGGAAGCGTAGTAGAAAAAAAATACAAGTTTTGCTTCACAATTTTCTTAGCTTAATGGAATACCCAAGTTTTTTATCTTTTTGAAATTTGGGGAAAAATAGTCAAGGTATCACCATATAGATTGCTAGGTGGGATATTTAAAAAATATTATTATTACTTTTTAGAACTATATCATTGATGCATAATTCTCCTAAAAAAGGTACTCAAATGAACCACAATAGTTACATCCTGAGTAATTACAGTGGGATGAGTGAGGAGATGATCTTTAAGTATAGCTCTAAGAGCATCTAGGGTACAATCTAGAAAGGTGTTCAATTTTACTACAAAGTAGCAAGAATGTATATAAGAGTAAGAGAAATAGGGTATTTGACTCTGAGTAACACTAGGATGAAGAGAGGGAAGAGAAGTAGTGCCAACACAACTCCCATTCATGGATGAGTAGTCAATCTCTAGAAGTGCGATCTAAGGTGGCATTCTCAATATAGTTATGACAAGTAATTAAAAAGCATGTAGGTAGGGGCAAAAAATCATCACTGGTACAATGAGAAGAGGTAGTAAAAAGTGAAGTGTACCTTCTGGAAGAGCCTAATTGGAGTGTGACTTAAGACTTACCTCTTGGATTTGCAGACACAGTTTTCATCTTTGGGTCAACAATTATGATTTTGATGAACTAGGAAGTAGCATTGAAGGTAGTAGAATATTTTTCAACAAAACCCAACTCTTATCTATCACTAGGACTATTGTTACAACTTAGAATTTCATTCAACTTATAAGTTCATAGTATTAGCTTCTTAGCTATTTCCTTGTAGTGTTCAAACTCCTTTTCAAGCTTGACATACTAGGATCCTCATCCCTTTAAGAGGTTATCCTTCTCTCTAATGGATTCCTTAAGGAATGTGATAGAATAACATAGATTCTTAACCTTCTCACTGAGAGTTTCAAACTCCCCATCCTTTTTGGATAGAGCATGTTTCAAATACTCTTAATCAATTTCCAATACAATCACCTTATTTCCAATAATATTCATTTGATCCACTTGATCCTTAGAAAAATAAGGGTAAATAACCCATTGATATTTTTCATTTGACTAAAGGATTTTCAAGTTTTCCACTAGAAACTTCATTCTAGAATGGTTGGATACAGATTCAACCACTACGCTAGTTTAATGCTTCCACATGATCTCTCACTTCTTTGAGAGATTTTCCTAGTCATGGTTGAGAGAGGAATTCCTTTCCTTAATAGTGAATTTCACCTCACTCAACTTCTTTCCATTTTCATAAATGCTCTCTAGAGCCTTCTTACGAGAATTCTCCAACTTCTTAGGAGCTCGTTGTAGGTTTCTATAAATTGATCCTAATCTTTGTCATCTATGTTCACGAACCTAGTATATTTTGAGGCAGTAGTATCAGGATCCTCTATAGATTTTGATGCCAAAAATGCAATGAAATGGTTGTCTTCCTTTTCTATATACATCTACTATCGAAAATAAAAGTTTCATCCTTCATTACCCTCTTATAAGAGTGGTTCTATTTGTTAGAGCATTAAAGAATAATATGTCTCGTTTTTCCACACTCAAAGCATTTGATTTAGCTTATGTACCCAATATTATATTATATGTCGTTGTAGTCATCCGAGTCATCATTCTTCTTCCCAAAATCGAGTATCTTCCACTCAATTTTTCACTTCTGCTCCTCCCAAAAGATTTATTCATACTTCTAAAGAACTTTGAAAACTTTTTGGAAATCAACACCCTCTCTTCCTCAATAGGGTTGAACTATAATTACAATTCATTGACTTAACCTTTTTCCTTACTATTTTTACTCTTGGGGGACTAAAGACCTAATCTCTTTTTTATCAGTAGTAGGTTTCCTTTTATTGGGCAAAATATGGTGAATCTTTAATGCTTTGAGTTTACCTACTAGTTCATAAATCTTAAGGTCTTCAACATTGTGAAAACTTTCAATTATAGTAACCTTTTCTATGAATCAAGTTGGGAGACTATAGAACTTTCTATGCTTGATCCTCTTTATAAATATGATAACCCAGATTGTATGAAGTGCTGACAAGGTCAAAAAATGTGGGATATAAATTTCAAAATGTCATTTCTTCCTAAATTTGAAAGAGTTCATAATCTTAGTTGAGATGGATCAACTATAGCATCTTGAATGCAAATTTACCCTTATGCATCACTTTAAAAAAATTCCTATCTTTCCAAGTGGTGCTATAAACTTGGATGCATCTATAATCATTTATTTCACTACTCAAGTAATGGTATATAACCCCTTATTGCTCTATTTAGACTCCTTGCTTCCTTTCGTAATACATTCGATCATCAACTTGGGAACACATCTGCCATCATCAAGTGTCTCAGTAAGGTACCTCCAGCCATTTCCTACTTGAAACAAGATACAATCTCCTTGTGAGGAAAAGAAAGCATGCATCTATTACTTACAATAGGCAAAGTTCATCCCATTGAAAAATAGAGGTCTTCCAATATTTCCTCTTTATCTAAAATCGATCTATGTAACTCTGAATGTGTGTAGCTTAGGATAAAAGAATCAACACTTGAGCAGTTAATCCTAAAAGGGTGTACTTGCTCTGATATGAACTGAAAGTTTAGCAATTGGTACAAAACCAAGGGAAGGTCACATGAGCATCTTATGACTTATATAGATCTTGCATGTAACAAAAAAGTATAAAACACAGGTAGTAAACAGAACTAGAGAAAAATAACCAATTTAAGTTACTACATCAAATAAAAAATATTGACAACCATAGTATAGAATAACAATAGCTGGTATGGCATACAGAAACAAAGTATACTCATTAAAGTAATAAAAAAGGTTTTCTGATAATTGTATTTTATACAGTTATTTTCGTCTATTTTATTAATTATAATTGCTATATTCTTGACATTTTTAGTTAATTTTAATGGAATAAATTAATATTTACTGTTAGTTTCTTAAGGAATATATTTTTAAGAAAATTAAAGAATTTGAATCGAAAAATGACTTAATTACAAATAATAAATGTCTGAAAATATAATTTAAATTAAAAGAGTGTTTAATTGCAATTAACTTTTAAAAAAAGTGTAAAAGTTAATTTAAATTAGAAAAAGGGCTTAATGGTAATTAACAAAAGTTTAAAAGTTCATTTGAATTAAATAGGGGGGCAAAATGCAATTAAGGAAAATTTATTTTCCTGCGCAGGAAAGAAGACCATGCGCATCTATTATCCACGCATGATACACATCGTCAGATCAGAAAATCAACGGTCAGGATCAGGAGCGTGGAGCCAGACGTGACAAAATCGAGTGGACCCAATTTTTCAAGATCGCACGTTGCTCGGCACGCCGTGTGAAGCCCATCTACCGCATAGGCCGGCGTGCAAGATGGGACCCACGTGTTGCTATGATAATTGTCCCATGTGATGCGGTCCAGATAAACATCGTGCACCCTGACATGCCAACTAATCAGACAATGCCACGTGTCTCGATATTCTTTCAGCGAATCAAATGCTAACATATGGCATATGTTTGTCAAAATAAAAACGCACAATCGGCGCTCGTTTTTCTAGCTTTTTATGTGGGACCACATGTCTCCTTGTAAAAATGTGATGTGGTGCAACCACATGCAAGCTTTCCCTCCCGTAAATTAAATGTTGCCACGTGTATCCGTTATTTCTTTTAGCCAGTCATATGCTGACACGTGGCATGCATTTTGAATTAAAAATAAAATCATAAATGACACACATTGTCCTCGTTTTTTGACCGCACAATATTTCTTCTGCATGTTTTAAGAATGTCTCCCACACTCGTATAAATTAATATTTTTGATATATTATTTGTCCCCCGCGTGTGTAAAAAAATATATTTTATGATGTATTTTGTTTGAGTGTGGAGCTATAAATAAGGGATATTTGTGATTAATTGAGGAGGTTAGGTGGGGGAGGTTATAGTGTTGGACTATGGTACACACAGAAGCCATTTTTGGCTTCTGTTGTGTTATACGTGTGCCAGAAATTTAGAGTGTAGAAACGTTTTAATTTTTTTTATGTTCTTCAACTAATATTCCTTAAATTCTATAATTTTAATTGTTTTTATAAAGTAATTTAATTTTTCTAGGGTTACGTATTAGCTAAATTTATGAAGCTTGGATAAATTATTTTTGAACGATTTATTAGATTTTTAATTTGTTTATTTTATTTGTGCTTAATGCTTTTGATTATTGAAAAATTTATCAATTGATCTATGGCACTTAAATAAACTTGGAAGATGCATTTTTGTGTACATTGCTCATGGATAGAATAACATGTATATATAAGGGATATGAATATACCTTTATTTTATGTGTGGCCATTTGAGAACTTCGAATGTAATGAATCTTGGTGAATTTAATTCTCATAGGAATATAGTGAATTATTTTAGCAAGGTGTGTCTATATGGAGCTTAGAAGAGATGTATAGATAAAATTAGAAGTTCTTGGTTGACAAATTAAATTTACAAAAAAATAAATCAAGAGAAACTAATATGATTCGAGTGGATTAATTTGGTAATCCTAGAATGTTTTTTATATTTTGTTATAAAACTCTTAATTAGTTGTTAAACTTTCATAAACTTTCGTTTGTTTTGGATAAAACCAGATTGAAATAATTTTAGTACTCCACAAACTATAGTGACAAATCTCCGTGGGAACGATAATTTACTTATCAAATTTAATTACTTATGACCGTGTATACTTGCACGTTTTCATGATCTCTTAAAGGAGACAACATTTTCCAATCACAATTAGATCCTCCTATGTAGAAACATCACTACTACAAAAGGGGGTATTTAAGTTGATATGTATATTTCCCTAATTGCATGAAGCCTATTATTGAAGAACAATAACTTTATACCAAGAACGCCTTTTTGAATCACGTACTATGGTTTTGGGTTGAATTTGAATCTCACAAAATGCTCTTAATTGAGTACTAGAAAAATTCTCTTAAATTTTTATATGTTGGCCCTAGCCATATAAGGGGAATATGGTGTATTTAAGTGGTTTTCATTTGACCTAGTTTGATTTGGATCAAGATCTCTAAGTTTTCTTCAATTAGAAATCCTATATAAAATCAAATTGTCTGCTTCAATGACAATCTCATTCCAATTATTTTAGCCTTATTACACCACATGTAGGAGCTCCTAATTATGTGCCACAAGTATTTAAATGACTTCCAAACATTTAAATTTAATATTTTTAATTACTCTTTTACCCTTATATATTTATTTAACATTTATGCTTATCATAAATTATCCCAATAAATAAATATATATTTTTGATCATATGTAATAATTAATTCCAAATAAATCATTTATTTATTTTGGAAGCAACATTGTTCAATCATTATTATATAGTAGACTCGGGATCGATGGAACTATAAATTTAAGCTTAAATAAAGCATTGATGTATTAGCTAAAACCTTAACTAATTATGAATTTTTATTAATCTTAAAGTTACAAGTGTAAACCTATGATTGAAACTCTTGAATATCATATATGATATTTATTGAACATGATATATATAAGTAATCCATTGATATATAACCATTAGTGTAGTTCAATCTTTCATTACCAATTTGTAATATAATCGAGATCATTAAATCTATTTTATCTCCTCTATTACATCTATTTGAGTACATACTCACTATGCATATCAATAACTATCTATAATCATATTATAGATATCATACAGTCATTCAAGCTTTGGATCCCTAAACAAGGAAATTGCTATCTAACATCTATGAACAGACAGAGTGAGGTACCTCCCAACCCATCATAAACATATCAAGATATAAGGTATCTTAGTCCAATACTTCGAGCATCACTAAGTAAGTCAAATACCAATGTGTTATAGTAAGATGCCAACTAAACCATTTTAAATTAAGATTTTTCTACATATGGTTATCAAGTGATATAGATAAACAAAAGAGTAAATAGATATTAATGATATTTCTAATATGTTTGGTCATATCTCGTATAATCAACTATTATTAAAAGTATCCCTAACTAGTCTCCAAATCAATCACACTACATATAGGTCACTCCATTCCAAATGGATATAGGTCATATTAGTGACTTAATTAAGTATCCAATTATATAAAGTTAAATTAATTTTCAAGAACAATTTGATTATTTCACGTAAAATCAATCATCATGTATATGTGTTAGTATACTGACTTTTAAGTGAATAAAAAATGATTTATTTGAGGAATAAAATAACATATATAAATAAATGAAATGTTCTTTTTATTTATTCTAATTTCAACATAAATTTAAAGAGAAACCCATTTGTAGTTAGGGCTCTATCCTAATAGTTGTTTCTTACAAGCTTGTTAACTTGGAGTCCCTTTTGCATATTCATTGCAAGAAATGGACAAAATCTTGTGGACTTTTCTAAGGGAAAAAGGTTATCCAATTCTATTACCTTTAATGAAAATATACTTTAACTCCATACCTATTAGGTGAGGCAATACAAGTATGCTACCATTACAAAAGGGTCGGAGAAGTCCATTTTATAAATTAATGGACTTATGCTTCCCCACTTGTCCACCTCAAAATTGGGATAGCACAAGTCCATTATTTTATAAAATGGACTTCTGTGACAATTTAGGTAAAGGTATAAGACTTGTGCATTACTAGCTAATAGGTAAGAGACTAAAGTACACTATCATTAAAGGTAGCAGACATGGATAACCTTTTTTTTCTTTTCTAAATTGGTATTATACTTTTAGGATCTTATAATTAGGAGCTTGTCTTGAAAAAAAAAACCATTGACGTGATACAATAGCTTACTTGAAATCCAGAGCCTCTTTCTAAGTATTCTCCATCTAGTTTGACATTTACTTCAACTCCAATTTGGATTCAACTTCGTGATCTTCATATGGATTAGAGAATTGATTCCATTATGAGAAAAATTGTTGAGAAACTTGGTTCAACCATTGATATTGATAAGTTCTTTTTGAGTAGTGGCACATGTTCATATTTGAGTGAGTTTTGAACTTTATCAATATTGTTCTAGGAGTTTGGATTCCTTTCTTGCTTTCTTATTCATGGAATAAGGTGAGTTATGAGTGCTTGCTTAAATTTTTTATTACTATGGTGGAAGTACACATCAGTCTCACTTTTATGAATCTACTTGTGTTGAAAATAGAGAATTTGGTGAAAAATATATGAGATATGGTAAATTCCTGCAATTTGACATAAACATGTGTGTTCTAATTCATATGATAGATATGGCTTAAAGCATAAAGATGATGATGGTTTTTTTTAATGTGTGGTGATACTTGCATAAGTAAGAAGGATGCTAATTGGTTGGGGTACAAAATAAGGAAAATCTTGGTGTGGGCACTAGTAGAGGAAGGCATGCTGCCCAAGGTAATCATGTTAAAACGGCTATGGTGGGAAACGACCATGAAATGGATTAGAGGATATAACTTTTCTCAGCAATCTTCAGTGTGAGCCAAGTCAAGTAGTTGATATTGCTCACTCTACTTCTAGCACTCATGTAGGAATTGGGGAAATTGTTATTGGTGATTCTATCTAAGTTGACCTACTAGATTGAACAATTTTTAAAAGCTTTTCTCAACCTCGATGATGCCTATTGATTTTTGTGATTTATTTTTTATTTTATTATCCTTTCTTTGGCTAGTTTATGGCTTAAATTGTGTTGTTTTCTTATTATGTCCTTATTGTATTTTTAAATGTTGTTAAAGACTATTTTTTTACAACATTCTTGCCACTTTGATCCTACAAATCACTAACAAACATGTCAAAATGAATGACACTTTGGGGTGTCTAATGAGTCACAAGACCGGCATTACAAATACTGATCTTGTAAAATACTTTGTGGTTTTATAATTTGTAAAACTCTCGCAAGTGCATGAATCATTTCATAGAAAATGATAAGTATACTCCCAAGGTCAATCCAAGGAAGAAATATATGATTTTTTTAATTTATTATTCAAAATCCAAAAAACAAAATTAAATCCTAAACATCCTGTCACCATTTTTTGGTTTTGTTTTCTAATCTAATAGCATAAAAAATAAACATAGATATATATTCAATAAATAATAATACAAATATTTATCATTTATAACAGTGGAGTATTTAAGGATATAAAAATTAAGTTAATTATGCTTTCTCATATTATTTAGGTTATTAAATATATAAATTGATATTTATTGATTCTCCCTTTTTTATATGAATACCACCTTTGGTGGGGTTAGATATTCTTTGGTAATTAAACAAATCAATTAACACCAATGTGTGGGGTTGATAACTAATTTGATTAATTAAATTAATTCCTTTTTTCTAAGAGATTGAAAATGAACTTTTTAAATGCCACCTTTGGTGGAGTTAGACATTTTAAACTTTATTCAAGGTGTCTAAATTAAACATAAGAATTTAATTATCTCAGTACTAACTTTCAAGTTTTAAAACCATTACTGAAAATATGTTGTCAATACATTTTCAAAAATTAGTTCTTATAAAAACTTTTGAAATAAAGCTACAATCTAACTACCGGGAGATTGTACCAACAAATAAAAGATCACTACTATAAATAAGACTAGATAATTAAACCTTACAATCTAATTTTCAAATTTAAGTTTGTAATAAAAAATAATATATTTCTCTCTAACATCCTTAATATACACTACTACAAAAATGGGTATTTAAGTCGATATGTAAAGTCAGTTTTTGGAAAAAACCGAATTATAATAAATTTAAAGTCGGTTTGGTATAGAACTAACGCTATCCACGTAGGATGTAGCATCAGTTGACATGTCGAACAGACGCTATCCACATAGCATAGCGTCGATTAACACCTAGAACCGACGCTATCCACGTAGCATAGCATCGGTTGACACGTAGATAAATTCTTTTCTTTTCTTTCTTCCCCAGACAGAAACTATTCCAAGCGTTGCATAACTCTCAAAAACCCAAAACCTCCTCCACTTCTCCTCCACTCTTTCTCATTTTCCAGCCACCTACGACTACCAATTCTAGGGCTAGTTAGTAGGTTTTCTTCCTCTCTAACTAATCTTTTAGATCCCCTATTTTTTTGAGCAAAATACTCAAAAAATTTATACCCATTTCTCACTTACAAAACACCATTTTTTTCTTCCTTTTCTTCATTTTGTCACTTCATTTACTTTTGTAAGTATTTTTATTAATTTTATGCACTTATTATTCATATTTTTTTCTATTATTATGTGTTATTATTTATGTGTATAAATTTTTGTATTAACTATGTAGCTTTGTATTATAACATCAGGAGAAGAATATCATGATCTTGAATAAAATAGAATAAAACCATGGTAATTGTTTTACTATTAATTAATATTTTATTTTTCAAATATTTGTATTATTTGAACTATTTTATAAACTACTTTTGGTTTTTTTCTACTTGAATATAGGTTTTTATTTGAGTATAATAGAAAATGAGTAAATTAAAAAAAAAAATTAAAGTCAGTTCACCACGTGAACTGACTTTAATGCCTTTTTTTGTAGTAGTGATAAAATCTTGAATAAAAACAAAATCAATTTATTTTATAAAAATGTTTTAACTATTTAATATTTCGCAAGCATAACAATGTTATTATTATATCATATTTACAAACAGCCAGCCATGTTAAATTTAATCATAGACAAATTAAATATAACATATAAGAATAAAACATAAAAGAAAATTGTAAAGAATCCATTAACACAAGCCTCCCTATCCTCTTGAGCAATTTTTAATGGGGTAGGTGGCCTAGTGGATCACCTAAGTATAATGTCATAGAGGTAGCTGGTCTTAGCATGTCCTCATTGTATTGTACCACTAGAATTGTGATTTTTTTGTTCCATTTTAATATTGGGATCATAAGCTTCCCAAAAGTTATTTCTATGTCTCATTTATAGTCATGATGAACAAAAATCGGCATCGCAGATCCTACCAATACTTTGGTTTTATATTTATAAAACTCTGGCAAGTGCACGAATCATTTCATAGAAAACGATAAGTATACTCCCAAGGTCGATCTAAGGAAGGAATGTATGTGGTTTTTAATTTATTATTCAAACTTTTAAAAATGAAATTAAATCCTAAACATCCTGTCACGATATTTGGGTTTTTGTGTTTCTAACCTAATAACATAAAAATAAACATAGATACAGATTCAATAAACATTGATGCAAATTTTATCATTTATAATAGTGGAGTATTTATGGATATAATAACTAAGTAATTATGCTTGCTCATATTATTTAGGTTATTACAGATATAAATTGATATTTATTGATTCTCTCTTTTTTATATGAATAACACCTTTGGTAGGGTTAGATATTCTTTGTTAACTAAACAAATCAATTAACACCTATGGGTGGGGTTGATAACTAATTTGGTTAATTAAATTGATTCCTTCTTTCTAAGAGATTGAAAATGAACCATTTAAATACCACCTGTGGTGGGGTTAGATAGTTTAAACTTTATTCAAGGTGTCCAAATTAAACCTAAGAATTTAATTATCCGAGTACTAACTTTCAAGTTTTAAAACCACTGCTGAAAATATGTTGTCATTACATTTTCATATAATAATTCTTATAAAAACTTTTGAAATAGAGTTTCACTCTAACTACCCGGCGATTGTACCAACAAATAAAAGAGCACTACTCTAAATCAGACCGGATAACTAAACCTTAAAATCTAATTTTCAGATTTAAGTTTGTAATGAAAAATAATATATTTCTCTCTAACATTCTTAATATAAAATCTTGAATAAAAATAAAATCAATTCATTTTAGAGATTTTTACCTATTTAATATTTCGCAAGCATAACAACGTTATTATTATATCATGTTTACAAACAGCCAGCAAAGTTAAATTTAATCACAGACAAATTAAATATAACATATAAGAATAAAACATAAAAAATAACTGTAAAGAAAATAAAATCCTTACAGTACTTCGATGCTATTCCCGTTGCTAGAAAACCTCCAAATGGAATTTGCACTCCCATTTATTGAATCAAAAAGCAAATAAATTACAAAAACATAATTAGTTCTTCTCAAAAAGAGAAGAACTCTAAAACTAAGAAAAACTAACTAAGAAAAGCTTAAAAACTAAGAAATAAGGGAAAGAAAGAGAAGAGAAGATATGTTTTGAGTTGTGTTATGAAGTGAAGAGAAATGGGGTATTTATAGGTGAGGAAAGGAATAAAAATTTGGTGAAAAAATGATAAAAAATGGAGGAAATGCGTAGTAGGTGAAAATGACGTCAGTTGACGTCAGCGGGTAGGTGGCGCGGGTGGGCAGGGACGCGCGCAGACAGCACCAGGGGCGCGCAGGGCATGCACGGAAAGCACCTGGGGCGCGTGGGAGGCAGTAGGAGTGCGCGCGGAGCATGCAGAAAGGGAGTGGAGTGCGCGCAGGATAGGAGCAAGGCGCGCGCGGGACCCATTTTTCCAATTTTTACATATTTGTTGACATTTCCTCATTTATTTATTAATATATTTGTGATGTATTGCTTCCAGTATTCCTCTTTGAGTCCTTAAGTTACATTTTTAAGCGAAAATACCCGAAAAACAATACAAATACATGTGATTCCGAAAAAGACAAATTTATATAAATATATGATAAAACATATAAATATATATTTTTTAATCAATTAATGTGCATAAAATCATGGTAATTTTAGTGCTTTTTGAGCACTCATCAAGTCACTATTAGGATGGTATGACTTGTCAAAATTTGGAAAAAAATATCAATGTGTTTTTCAAATTTGAATTTCCAAATCTAACTTTTCTTGCCTAATTCTATTAGATCTTCTCTCCATCTGAACCTCTAGGTCCCTAGTTGGATGGGCTATTGAGATTGATCCCAGTAGTGTATAAATAGACCTGCTCTTGATCAATTTCACCTATCTCATTCCCTTAATCAAAATGTTAAAGCTTTACGGTGTAGGAACCTCTCAACAGATTTCTACTTTAGGTAAGTCTTGTTAAGTATTTGATGGCCAAGTTTTCTAGATGACAAGAATCTAAATGGATGATCAAGATATTTGGATGTAGAACTCTTTAGTGGTTGGACTTCTATATTTTTTGATGATAAGGAAACTTTTGGTATAACTAAAATTGAACCAAAAGCCATGTGAAACTATTAGTGTAGCTTTGATTGAACTAGAAAACTAGGAATGATTCATGATTTTTGCTTCTTCTTTTTTCATGCCTTGTAGAAATGTCATCTAGTAACATGACTTCCTTAAAGAGCTTAGATACTAGTGCATTTTAGTTTATGTCGCAACACTTAGGTAGTTACTCTTGGAATTAAAACAATAGAGGGAAATTGCTAGAAAGGAAAAGAGGCATGCAAAACTCAGCTAGCAAAGCCAAGGTGATCATGGCAACAACAATGCATAATTGAGCCCATATCTTGCTTCCATCTAAGGACATTATCATGGAAGAAGATGCTCTATACTCAAATCCTATTCATGCATCATCCCTCACTTCTTTTCCTATCAAGAATAAGATTAGATCATTAGTTGATCATTCTAGCATCTTGAGGAAACAGTCTCAGAGATGTAGAGTAGTAGTTGAAGAATTTTTCAATAAGATAATGGCTTATCTTCAACTCTTAGAGGACACCTCCCTTGTAGCAAAGAGTTGCTAGGTCAAATATTTAAGATATTAGACCATGGAGTTACTATTCCATGCCCTTGAGGAGAAGCAGTGCATTATTGATGCCCTAGAAGATAACAGCCTAATCCAAGAGGACACTAAGAGTGCTTGAGAGATTTTTAAGGCTACTAGAGAACAACTTCGTGAAAGGATGACTTAAAAGGATTTAGAATGTCAAAGCTTGAGAACTAAGAAATAGAGATTTTCTTCTAAACTTGAAGAAATGACCAAGAATGTTGTGAATAAGTACCTAGACTCAAATGAATTTTTAGTTGACATAGTTTTTACTTGGGCCCATATATCTCCCTATCTAATACCTTTCAAATTTCTCAAAGGTTGTGACTAAGTATGACAGTTATGAAAAAAGCTCAGATATTGAAGGAATGAGACCCCATTTAGAATAGTGGCTCAAAAGTCTACCGATGTTGTGAAATCCATAGATCCCTTGGTGACCAGTGAGGTTCAAGAGGCAATGTAGGTGGTACACATCTTGTTTGTTCAATCAGGAGAAGCTAGTGAGGGTGATCATCATAGGATTTAGGTTTTTCTTTTTTCTATTTTTCATTCACTTAGTAGTTACTTTGTTGGCCAAAGTATAGTCACTTCGTCCTTATTTTTTGTAGCTCAAGAAGCATCATAACTTTAATGAATAATAAGAACTTGGAAATTTATTTTTAGATATTGTGCTTTAAAACTTACTTGCATTTTTTTTAATGTTTGGCACTCATTTTTTCACTGATGCGAGGCATTCATTTTTTATTGATGCAAGGCACTCAATTTTTGTTAATGTAGGTTAGTCATTTTTTTTAATGTAGGTCATTCATTTTTTATTATTAATGTAGCACTATGTCAAGACAATACTTATCCACATACATTGTTTAGATTTGGATCATAAGTGTTCACTTAACACTTAGTGAACCTGGGACTCGACGAGGTACACTAAGAGATGCTTGTAAACTATTTTGAAAGTTAGACAATGGATAAAAATGAGTCAACTTGCATTATCCAACTTAACCATTGCATCACCCCATGATGTAGACCCAAGAAAGTTGATGAGTGCTCAAAAAGCACTAAAATAACCATGATTTTATGCAAATTAATTGATTAAAAATATATATATTTATATGTTTTATCATATATTTATATAAATTTGTCTTTTTCGGAATCAAGGGTATTTTTATTGTTTTTCAGGTATTTTGGCTTAAAAATGCAACTTAAAGACTCAAAGAGGAATACTGGAAGTAATACATCACAAATATATTAATAAATAAATGCGTAAAGGTCGACAAATATGGAAAAATTGGACAAAATGGGTCAAAAAGGTCAAAAATGTCAAAAAGGAGAAAAACGCGCCGCACTCAAGACTCAGCTCTCCCAAATCATGCAGATTGTTTCACGCGCAGATGCGCGGTTTACTTTCATGCTACAGAAGATCACGGCGGTTTATCGTTCACGTTGCAGCAATGTTTCAAAGACGCTGCGCCAAGAAATGGCCTTCTCCGCGCCCAACGCGTTTTCACCCCATTTTTCACGTGCAGCAGCCCCATTTTTCACCCCTCAGCATTTCCATTACACGTTTTTTTAATTTTTTAATATTTTTTTTAACATTGTTTTACTCATTTTTTCTCTCCATCCCCACCTAAAAATAACCCCCTTCCCTTCACTTCAAAAGAAACCTAAAAACACCTCCAAAAACATTCTTTTCTCTCTTTTCTTAGATTTTTAGGATTCTTTAGTTTTTTCTTAGTTTTTCTTATGTTTTCTTAGTTTTTAGTTTTTCTTAGTTAATTTCTCTTAGATTTAGAGTTCTTCCCTTTTTTGGGAAGAACTAGTTATGTTTTTGTAATATTTTAGCTTTTTGATTCAATAAATGGGAGTGCAAATTCCGCTTGGAGTTTTTCTAGCAACGGGAATAGCGTCGCAGTTCGTAAGGATTTTATTTTCTTTACGCTTATTTTTATGCTTTATTCTTACATGTTATATTTAATTTGTCCGTGATTAAATTTAACTGCTATTGCTTATAATCATGATATAATAATAACGTTGTTATGCTCATGAATATTAAATAGGTGAAAATTTCTAAAATGAATTGATTTTATTTTTATTCAAGATTTTATATTAAGGATGTTAGAGAGAAATATATTATTTTTCATTACAAACTTAAACCTGAAAATTAGATTTTAAGGTTTAGTTATCCGGTCTGATTTAGAGTAGTGCTCTTTTATTTGATGGTACAATCGCCCGGTAGTTAGAGTGAAGCTCTATGTCAAAAGTTTTTATAATAATTATTATCTGAAAATGTATTAACGACATGTTTTCGGTAGTGATTTTAAAACTTAAAAGTTAGTACTCGGATAACTAAATTCTTAGGTTTAATTTGGACACCTTGAATAAAGTTTAAACTGTCTAACCCCACCAAAGGTGGCATTTAAATGGTTCATTTTCAATCTCTTAGAAAAAGGAATTAATTTAATTAACCAAATTAGTTATCAACCCCACCCATAGGTGTTAATTGATTTGTTTAGTTAACAAAGAATATCTAACCCCACCAAAGGTGGTATTCATACAAAAAAGGGAGAATCAATAAATATCAATTCATATCTTTAATAACCTAAATAATACGAGCAAGCATAATTAACTTAGTTATTATATCCATAAATACTCCACCATTATAAAAGATAAAATTTGCATGAATGTTTATTGAATCTATGTTTATTTTTATGTCATTAGATTAAAAACACAAAACCCAAAAATATCGTGACAGGATGTTTAGGATTTAATTTCGTCTTTAAAAGTTTGAATAATAAATTAAAAACCACATACATTCCTTCCTTAGATCGACCTTGGGAGTATACTTATCATTTTCTACGAAATGATTCGTGCACTTGCGAGAGTTTTATAAATATAAAACCAAAGTATTTGCGAGAATCGGCGATGCCGGTTTTTGTTCATCAAAAGCCATGTACGATGCCCAACAAGATGAGCAATGGTGAAGACAAGAGTAAGCATGGGCAAAGCAAAATAGAAAATTGACTATGGTATAACTATCGAATTGACCATAATGTAATTGATGGATGATCAATCTACTAATTAATTGGTTGACTTATTGACTGACCAGTTGGTTGGTTGCTCAATTTACATTGGTATTTTACTATGATGGCTAGTCTGGGGAAAGGCTAGTCAGTGGGACTATGTCAGTAGGGATCGTGATGAGCAATGGTTTACCTATCGAGGTCCTTCAAAGTAGGGATCTAGTAACTAGTGATCCCACTATAATGCACAGTGACATATTCCTAGTGAACCTTTGTTTGGAGTCTGAAGCTTGGCACTCATCTGTTAACTTAAATCTTTTATGTTCAATCTTTTTAATGAGTTCTATGGTGTGTTCTCATGTCTTGTAATAATATTTGAAAATTTTCCAAACATTATGTGGCCTGGTGGAGTTTTCTAACTCTTATTCCATTTGGTTGGAAAAATTCCTTGGAGTGATAATAATGTGTATTTTTCAGATGTCAATCTATACCTTCCATCTTGTTTACCAACGGAGTTATGTGATTGAGTGCTCTAATCCCAAGCCCAACATCTAGAAATGTCCTGTGACCTTTAGTTGTCTTATTCGAGTTCCTGATCTATGATAGGTAAATCCCCAAGTGTGAAGAAGTTAATACCTTTCTTCTTCTTATGGTGAGCATACCCAATTTCCAATTCCTTAATCTTGGACCACAATCACTATGGGTTCCTAGTTTATTTTTCACATAAGGATTAGTTCATTAAGACATTGGTACCATTGTCTAGATCCTAGACCATCATTTTTTAGGGTGCCAAAAGCCTTTCATCCTACTTTTTTTCCGCATAGAAGCTCATCTATTGAAACAATTATGAGGTAGAATAAAGCATACAATTGCTTGGTTTTTGGTCCAACATCGTTATAGGAACCGAAAGGATTATGGGCTCGCTTTATTTTGAAAAACTATACTCAATCAATTCAGACACTAATTTCATTTTCTGAACCCTAGACCCCAATTGTTGTAGGAACTAAATGTGTAGTGTGCCCACTTTTTTTTTGGCACAAGACTTTTTCTATTTGGATAATGGTGTAAAGAAACATTATGGGCATCTATGTTTGCTTTGTTTTTCTACAAGACTTTGTCAATTAAGTCACCATTGCCATTACCAAGATCCTATATAATAATCATTGTGCACAAATATGGAAAAATTGGACAAAATGGGTCAAAAAGGTCAAAAAGGAGGAAATCGTGCCGCCCAGCAACGCGCGCGCGCGTGCCCATCAGTACCCAGTCCTGTGCGCGTCTCTACGCGCCCCTACTGCTTTCCACGCGCGCCCTTGCTCCAGTCTGTGCACGCCGCTGCCTATCTATGCCCCATCTACGTGCGCCAACTTGCCCCATATCACCATGACGTCATCAATATGACATCATCATTCACTACTCCGTGTTTTCACCATTTTTTATCATTTTTTCACCCACTTTTTCTTCCTCTCGTCACCTATAAATACCTCCATTCCCTTCACTTTATAACAAACCTCAAAACACATCTTCTCTTCTCTTTCTTTCTCTCATTTCTTAGTTTTTAAGTTTTTCTTAGTTTTTAGTTTTTCTTAGTTAGTTTCTATTAGTTTTAGAGTTCTTCTCTTTTTGAGAAGAACTAGTTATGTTTTTGTAATTTATTTGCTTTTCAATTCAATAAATGGGAGTACAAATTCCGTTTAGAGGTTTTTCAGCAACGGGAATAGCATCGAAGTACTATAAGGATTTTATTTTCTTTACAATTATTTTTTATGTTTTATTCTTACATGTTATATTTAATTTGTCTATGATTAAATTTAACTTTGCTGGCTATTTGTAAACATGATATAATAGTAACGTTGTTATGCTTACAAAATATTAAATAGGTAAAAATCTCTCAAATGAATTGATTATATTTTTATTCAAGATTTTATATTAAGAATGTTAGAGAGAAATATATTATTTTTCATTACAAACTTAAATCTGAAAATTAGATTTTAAGGTTTAGTTATCCGGTCTGATTTAGAGTAGTGCTCTTTTATTTGTTGGTACAATCGCCGGGTAGTTAGAGTGAAACTCTATTTCAAAAGTTTTTATAAGAATTATTATATGAAAATGTATTGACAACATATTTTAAGTAGTGGTTTTAAAACTTCAAAAATAATTACTCGGATAATTAAATTCTTAGGTTTAATTTGGACACCTTGAATAAAGTTTAAATTGTCTAACCCCACCAAAGGTGGTATTTAAATGGTTCATTTTCAATCTCTTAGAAAGAAAGAATCAATTTAATTAACCAAATTAGTTATCAACCCCACCCATAGGTGTTAATTGATTTGTTTAGTTAACAAAGAATATCTAACCCTACCAAAGGTGTTATTCATATAAAAAAGAGAGAATCAATAAATATCAATTTATATCTGTAATAACCAAAATAATATGAGCAAGCATAATTACTTAGTTATTATATCCATAAATACTCCACTATTATAAATGATAAAATTTGCATCAATGTTTATTGAATCTGTATCTATGTTTATTTTTATGTTATTAGGTTAGAAACACAAAACCTAAATATCGTGACAGGATGTTTAGGATTTAATTTCGTTTTTAAAAGTTTGAATAATAAATTAAAAACATCATACATTCCTTCCTTAGATCGACCTTGGGAGTATACTTATCATTTTCTACGAAATGATTCGTGCACTTGCGAGATTTTTATAAATATAAAACCAAAGTATTGGTAGGATTGGCGATGCCAGTTTTGCTCATTAACGACATGTAAAAGATGGTTTTTGATCCAACAAGTCTCTTTTGTGCTGTGAGTGTAGTCTCATTCTCCTTGGAAGCTATTTGGTTTCTTTTGTAGTTGTTGGATATCATCGTATGATTCCTTTATGGATTTCTATAAGATTTTTTAAACTAGCTTTGGTTGCTAGAATGTTGGAGATTTTGATTCTTATGGTTCCTGTCAAGCTGCGATAGATGTGATATTTTTAGTGTGCAGCCATGTTATTGTTTGTTTCTTAGTCTATGCTATTTGTTTGTATTAGGTTTAGCCTTGGTTTTGGATTTCAATGGAAATCTTATTCTTTTGAACCATATTTTCTTTTTCTTCGTAATTGAAAAAAGATGAAGATGGTAAATTTTCACATATCCTGACTATTGGTGATGATAGTGATCGAAGGTGCCATATGAGTTGAGTTAGTCCAATTTGTTTAGGTGCAGCTCATCTTAGATAAACTATATCTCAAAGTTCATTTAAATTTTATGTGAGTCAAGTTTAACTCAAGTAACTTTAAATAAGTTGGGTTTAAATGCACATGAGTTGGCTCATTTACATTTCTAAAAAAATCAAAAAATAATAATAATAAATAATAAAATATTTTTTAATTTTGTTTATAAAAATACTGGAATAAATATTACATTTTAATTATATTTTTTAAAGTAATAAAAAATAATATTTTTTAAGTGTGTTTCTTTCGTAATCATATTATAGTAATTATCTTTTCAAACACATTTTTTTAGATGAGCTAACTACATGTTAATAATTAAAATGCTAATAAGTTAGGTGAAAAAATTGGTACCCAAATAGTTAAAAAAAGATTACTTGTTAAAAAGAAAATATGTTAAAAATGTATGTAGACAAATATACCCTTTTAAAATAGGTAAATTGATACCAAAAGTGAGATAGACTTATGGATGGACATTTTAACCATGAATAACTAAAATTGTGGTTATTCGCAAAAATTTGATGGTTTTCCCAAAATAATTATAACCGATGGCGTAGGGTAGGGATGGTTATTGCAATATTAAAACTGTGATTAATCGAAATCGAACACATATTGATATTTTTATTTTATATACATATAATTACATAAAAAAATATAATTTTAATAATAAAATACACAATACTTTGTATAATTATTTCACTTAAAAAGATGTATTAAATAATAATAAAATAAAAATTAATGTTAATATTTTAAATAATATAATAAATTAAGAATTAAATTAACATTTAATTTTTTTAAACTAAATATATTATTGAATAAATATTAAAAATTAAGAAACGTGGTTAAACCGTAGAAAAATTGCTATCGAATTATAATCGATGATTATTAGCTGAATATACCCAAAATTGGTAAAGGATGGTTATGATTATGATTATTAGCATAACCATCCAAATCCATCCCCGCACCTATTCATAGATATACTAGATGGTTAAAACATCTTAATTGTGCTAAAATACCACTAAACTATCAAGCCTTATGCTAGCTCTCTATTGGTACCCTCCTTTATGTTGATGAATTTGGTGATAAAATGTGGCACCGTCACTTCCTCCTAGAGAGGTTAATTTAAAAATAAGGATAAATTGATATTAATTTTTCAAAATTTACAAATAATTAAAATTTTATATAGTTTAGCATAAAATGTTATAGTAATAAAATTTGGATATTTAAATTG
Organism: Hippophae rhamnoides; assembly: GCA_033030585.1. NCBI lineage: Eukaryota > Viridiplantae > Streptophyta > Magnoliopsida > Rosales > Elaeagnaceae > Hippophae > Hippophae rhamnoides. The sequence goes on along the minus strand of CM065435.1, from coordinate 33,098,353 downwards.
TCCTTGTTAAAACTATGTCATTTGAAGGTACTAATTAAAACAAAAACCAAGGTATTTGAAAGGTATCGAACCCTAATACCCAAGAGGGTTTATATATTATAAATTTGTTACAAATACAAATAAAGTCATATTTTTATTGAAGGTTATTATTTAGGTTTTACAATACTTACTAATAACACATGACACGCAAGAGTTGAACTTAACTTAAGGATATGTTTGATACATTTTATCGGATATTTTAAATATTTGTATTGGATTGAATTATATTCAAATGTATTATAATCATTTGATATAATGTTTTGTAGTAACCTTTATAATATAGTTGAATAAAATTGATTATAAATATTTTAATAAAATAATTTATATTTAAAATAATATTTAATTTATTTTACGTAGATTTCTTACCCAATAAAATCTTTTTATTGTAAAATATTATATCAATATTTAATTTATTTTTAAATTTTTTCTACATTTAAAAATAAAAAAAATTATTTTAGTGTGTGAAAAAAAACTTAAGACACATAATTTTAGAATTAAAATTTTTAAACAAATTAAGTATACACTACGGTTTAAACTCACACACATTGTTGAAATTAAATTTCTACTTAATAATACAATTATTATTATCTAAAATGTGGGTTTACTTCGTAATCATATACTTGTAAGTATAAAAATTATATAGTTATAATGTTTAATGCTATATAACAAACATTTCTAAGAGTATTTGCCCTACATTGTATGTCATTATTTTTTATCCCAAACTTTGATGATGATTTTTGACTAATCCTGCTCTCATTTCCATGAATTGTATTAATTATTTTAGATTTTTTTTTCAATCAAACGGAAATATTTATGAAAATAAAGCTTACAGTAAGAGAGCATATAAAAGACTTCAAGTGGAAAGACATCACCAACACCTCTCAAAAACAAATTAAAAAAAAAAACCATAAAGTTCCGTTATATTAAAAAATTTATATCATCTAATCCATTATATTTTAAAAAGTGTTACTTAGTTCTTTATATTTTGTAAAATGTATTAAAGAATGATAAATTACTAAATATTTTAAAAGTTTAATGATAAAAATTTAACTTTTTACTTAATATTTTAATAATTTTTATATTAAAATAACAAAAGAAATCATTTTTATCCTTTGGTTATTTACCAATCAAATAAAATATGGTGAAAATAATATTATTTTATTAAAAATATTAATGAAAAATGATTTTTGTCTTTCTTTGTTCATTTTTAAGAAAATAAATGACAAAAAGATACTTTTTTTTCTCTTAAAAAAATAACAGAACATATTGAAAGTGATAATTTTAATAAATGCATCCATCACTCTTAACTTTTAGTATCCAAATATACAAAGAGCTTAAGAGAAAAGAACTACCATAAAGTAAGAAACTTTCATTCAACTTGAACTACACTTAATATCGACACCTCCAACTGTAGCACCCATGAATGACCATCATTCTAACAAAACTTGAGAATCATCATCGTCATTATCCTCACATGTTATCATCTTCATCATCATCTCCCTCCATGACTTCAACCTAAAATTGTGAGGCCCAAAAGTATTCTTTCTCAAAGGAACCAACAAACCATAACTATTGCAAAAGGAAAAGAATATGAGAAAAGATAACATAAAATTTAAGAGAACTTAAAAATTCCCCACATGTAAGAGGAGGAAAATGGGACAAAAATTTAGAAAAAGAAAAGTTAAAAACTAGGAAATGAAACTTTTTACAAATTTGTGTGTTTTGAGAAATATAACCATTAAAGACAATATGACAAAAATACTTGATTAATAGTGCATTTAAATTAAGAGAAAAATACTTTCATTATCTTCTACTTATTGCAAAAATGTTACATAGGTATGTATTGTCTTTTATAATAATTCCGTCCTAATTTTATAAAAAACAAGGACCGTACAAGGACAAAGATAATTTTTTATTTTTTTAAGTACATTACATAAAAAATATCATACCTTAAATAAAATGTAACTAAAAGAATTGAAGAAAAAATAAAAATAAAAATAAAAACATAAAAAATAATTATTTATTTTTGTGCAGTCATTTTTTTATAACAATAGTATTAAATTGTTACGAAAAACAAGTACAATAATTAAGTGTCACTTTTAGAACAAATGTAGGACCTTTATCATCAAATTCCTTTAAATTAAATGATATTATGTGTTTCAAATATATTATGTGAGGTGAAAGAAGGGAGTCATATATCCATTAAATCACAAAAATAAGAAGTGCAAGTCATTTTATATTATTGATTCATGTAGGAATTTAAAAAAAATGTATAGATCTAAATGAGTTGAATAAGTGATATACACTTGATTATAAGATAAACCACGATTAAAAATAGATTAATATGATCCATTAATTCATGATGTAAATATTTTTAAAATGAAATTATATTAATCCATTAATTCATGATGTAAATATTTTTTAAATGAAATGATATAGCCATTCATTAAAAGGTTGAAATAGTTGATCAAATGCCTTATATGGTAAAAGACTCATTCAATGGTTGCAACTTTTGGGAATGAAATATTATGATTTTATTGAAAGAATTTGACTTTTGGTAAAATTATTTTACTCTTGGTTATGTTGTAATTGTTTATGAATAACTAAATATACTATAAGAGATATAACTTTTGGAATATTTAAAAAATCATAGCTTATCAAAGAGTTGTAATCTAAATTGAATGGGTACATAGAATTCTACAAATACGTCATTCATTTAGGTTATTTAAAAGCAAAGAAAGAGAGAACAATTCAAAATGATTTATCTCCAAATCTATTAGCTTCCACCATTATTTCTTTATAAAGAATATTAGTGTTCTAAATACACCAAATTTAAAAGTCATGCCTTGTAGCTAACATTAATAATATATTAGTTGATATGATTTTGCAGTATCAAAATTGAAGAATTTAAAACTTGATTTGAAGATCATAAAGATCAATAATCAACAAAAAAAATTCAAGAATTTTCTTCAACAATATGAAGACAATACTATTCCTTCAAATTTGTTGTTGGCTTCACTACAAATAATAAATTATAAACTTCTTAAGTTTTATTTTGTGAAGCATGCTTATTAGCATGCAAATCTTTATGAAATTTGGTTATTTTATATTATGAGAATATGTTAAGATTTAGTAGAGACCCATTACTCTTGTTGTTTTGCAAGTATTTGGTCATGAAAATTTATGAAATCTAATGAAAATTTGCAATCCTTGGTAAATAGTCATGGCTATTGGTGAAGTCGTGATATGTGGTAAAAGGTTATGAAAATTAATGACATATATTAAATAGTCATAACCCTTGGTAAAAAGCCACAACTTGATGAAATGTTGCAACACTTTATGAAAAGTCATAAATTTTAGTGAAAACTTCGAAATTTGGGTTAAGGGTTATGACTCCTAGTGAAATATCACAACTCTTGGTGAAATATCATGACTTCTGAATAAATATCATGACTCATGAAAGGCCATGATTCTTCGTTAAGGATTGTGACTCTTGGTGAAGGATCGTGACTCTTAGTGAAAATTTATGACATTTGGAGAAAAGTCACGACCCTTGTTGAAAAATTATGACTCTTGGTGAAGCATAGAAACTCTTGGTGAATGATTATGACTCTTGATAAAAAATCATGACTCTTAAAGGATATTTTTAATCTCAATGAAGGATTGTGACTTTTGATGAAGGATCATGACTCATGACAAATTTTTGTTACTCTTGATGAAAATTCATCACTCTTCATAACTTTTGGGGAAAAGTAATGACTAATAAATCTACAAAATTAAAGTTATTTATTTATTCAAAGCTATATATTTATCTTATTTTGGAGTTAATATTAGCATAAAAACTTATCTTATGTATGAACGTGCTAATGTACGTAGAGTGACGTCAATTACAGCTTAAATGTACGTAAAATACCACTAGGTCATTCGATTGCTTCACTTGATTTCGATAAGGGGTTCTAGAGTAGGTTTTATTATCACATATGATCAATCCATATAGGTCTCAATTCATTGATCATGCCAGGGACATCCAGAGCAGTTTCATTTTTAAGTCCAGTTTTTAATCTCAATTGTTAGATTGCATGGATTATTTTTAATGGTTAATATTGGGTCAATTTTAACCCTATTAGCCACAGTTTTGAGTGGATAATAAAAAACTTCATCATGTATATGATTTAGGGTAAAGAGAACAACCATTGAGAGCCATTGGAAGGAGTTGGAGATTGATCTAGAGCAGAGCAAGATTTCAACAAAGAAATATGACTCTTTCTTTATAAATTTATATTCTCTCTATGAACTCATTTAATTTATTATTGATCATGTTTATAATGATAGTGGCTAGGTTTTCCATTTAGGATTTTTGTTAAACCTATCCATGTAGCATATAATCAAAACAAATTCATTTACGTAATTTTTCTCTTCGATTAATATCTTTATAAAATCATAATTAATGCTTCAATTAACCGGCCATTGTTTGCATGATATTGAGATTTATGTCTGAGCTTGAAAAGGTAGAATATGAATTATTCATAAAAATTTACATATGTATCAGAATAGTGTGAAAGGATGAATAATGAATATGTAGCATGATTGAATATTAGTTTAACTATCGTGTAAGTGAAATAGTATGAGAATGTGATTGTTTATATGAAGTTATATATTGTTCCTAAGAGTCATCGATACCTAAGATCATGTAGCTAGGGATCATATTTAGAGAAGTTATTAAAAGATTATTTTAAATTGAATGTGTGGGTAGGTGATTTCAAAATCATAACATTTTTTCATTGTTGAAATCATACATTCAGTATAGCTTTTGTTTAATAGTAGCATACTCAATTTCCACTTATTATTAGCCTAAATAGTATTGATAATACTTATTACTAGTACTCTATTACGAAATATCCTACTCCTTGAGGATCGATATTGGTGCTTTAGCACTATATTACTTGCACAAATTATGTATTTGTGGACCATATGTCAATAACTCTTGGTGAAAATATTTTGTTCTTAATGAACAGTTATGACTATTGGTGAATGGTCATGACTCTTGGTAAAGGGTCTGAATCTTAGTGAAGGGTCGTGACTCTTGGTGAAGGGTCATGACTCTTGATAAAAGGGTCACGACTTATAGTAAAGGGGCATAACTCTTGGTGTGACTTTTGATAAAATATTATAACTTTAAGTGAAGGATTATGATTCTTAGTAAAGGCTTGTAAATCTTAGTGAATGACTATGATTCTTGATGACAATTCATGACTCTTGGTAAAGGATTGTGAATCTTGGCGTATAGTCGTAACTCTTGGTAAAGGTTCATGACTCTAGGTGAAAGGTTGTAACTCTTAGTGAAAAACTATAACTCTTGATGAAGGGTTATGACTCTTGGGGAAGAATGTGACCCTTGTTAAAGGATCATTACTCTTATTAAAAGGTCATAACTCTTGGTAAAGGGTCATAACTCTTGGTGAAATAACATGTCTTATGGTGAATGGTCATGACTCTTAATGAAAATTCGTCACTCTTCGTGAAAATTGGTGACTCTTGGTGAAGGGTAATGACTCTTGCTTAAAGGTCATGACTCTTGGGAAAGATTGTGAACCTTGGTAAAGATTGTGACCCTTGATGAAAGATTATGATCTTTGGTGAAAGAATTTATTTGAATGTGGATTTCAATATCATAGAAATAATATAGAATAAGGATATGAATTCCCTAATTTTAATGGATTATTAAAGAAGCAACCAAGTCAATATTGTGGGTGAGCTATGTTGTGGGATCCTAATAAAAACAAGCTTGCATGTGCTCTACCTTTGATATTAATATGTTTATCCTAGCTTCATGTAACTTATGACCTAGATGATTAGAAGTCAATTTTTTAAGTATTCCTCTATGAATCAATTATGTATGAATGATGCTCATGGCTATAGCATTGTTTTATGTCAAGTAATATAAGAACTTGATAGACCCAGATGAAAAGGTCTATCAAGGGGATGAGATGGAAGTAAATCTTAAATAATCTCCAATGATGGAAACTCAACCCAAAAATTGAAACATCAAGATCTTGGGCTCAATGAACTAAAGTACATTATATGTTTATGATTGCAAGCACAATAACAAATAAAATGGTATTCCAAAGGTGGATGTGTATGATACATGTAATAGAACTAGGAGGATAAGATGCTTAGCATTTAATGAACTTATAACATAATTATATGTGGGATAGTTTAGTTAATGGTATGCTCACTTATATCATGGGTTCAATGAACTACAATATATCATATGTTTGTGATTCAAAGCACAAGAATAAATAAGTGGTGTCCTAACGATGGATGTGCTTGATATACGTAATGGAATAAAAAGGATAAGCTACGTAGCTTTTAGTCAACTTATAACATAATTAATTTTGAGATAATTTAGGTACATGGGTATCCTTGGTAACTTCACCTATGTGAGTGTGGGAGACAGCATTGTCTCCTATGTAGCTTGCATGGCTACTAGAGTACTAATGAAAAGTTAGGATATAAGTCACAAGGCCAATCAACATGTCAATGAATGAAGAATATTAGAAAAAAAAGATACCTTGTATGCGAGATATGTCCAGTCAATCGAACATGTTTACTAGTTGAAGGATTTGATTACCATGCGACCTTGGTTAACTTTGATGTGTTTTCTCTAAGTAAAGGCTTAAGTTAAAAAGACATATTGTTTATGCATAAATATTTGGATCACACTCAAGATAGAAGCTTTCAAAATTATATTTTTCCTTTGAAAATTGTGGGGAATTATTCGAATAATTTCAAAATAAAATGATAAGCCTTTGTCTAAAACGTTGTAGTGGTCAGTCAAGTGCCTTATGGCAAAATACTCATTGAATAACTGAAAATTTTGGGAATGAAATGCTATAGTTTATTGAAAGATTATAACTTTTGATAAAATAATATTACTCTTAGACAGATCGTAGTTATTTATGAACAATTATATATATTATAAGATATATGACTTATGAAATATTACAAAAGTCACTACTTATCAAAAAGTTGTAACCCAACTTGAATATGTATATAACATTCTGTATATAATTCATTCATTTAAACCATTTAAAAGCAAAGAAATAGATAAAAATTCAAAGTAATCCTTCCAAATCTATTCTCCCACCATTATTCTTTATAAAGAATATTAGTGTTATAATTAAATACTATAGACTTAGGACATCAATTACATTTAGTGTTGTTCAAAGTCAAAATTATTCTTAGTTTTTTTAAGTACAAACCGCTAACAATAAGAGCCTTTATTGTATTTTGAAGGAGTATCTACAAAACTCGATTCATCATCGAATTAGTGGAGGCAAATAGCGTCTTAAAGATAATGACTTAAAATTATGTCTCGAGGCCAACATCAAAACTATATTATATGATATGATTTTGCAGTATCAAACTCGAAGACTTTTAAGACTTGTTTGAAGATCATACAAATCAATAATCAATAATATATTCAAGAATTTTTCCTAATAGTCTATTTTTTTTTTATAAATACATAGACGTAAATGTTTTTTGAATAAAGGTTATAGTTGATAAAACTAAGATGTACACCATGATATCCTAATTGGGTTGGCATTCTCATATTATTCTTTTTCATCTAGCTTATAACTATGAGTATTATTAAATTAATAAAAAAATATAAATTAATACCCAATAAAACCTATAATTAAGCATATTATTAGCATAAAAAAACTTTAGAATGATGGGGCATTCTCCTACTATTTTTACTTACAAATTGATTAATACAAAGGTATGGTTAAAATAATACTTTAGGTCGGTTCATGCACTCACTTCACTTTTAATATATTATAATATATCGTAAGTTTATGGTAGATTTTTTTCATATGTAAATAATAATTCAATTTAACAGAGACATAATTATTCAATAAATTACGTGTTTATAAGCCAATCATATTGCTCGTGAGATTAGCTTATTAATGTGAAAAATACAACACATAAATTTATAAAAAATAATAACATTAAGCATGCATGTATCTAATTTACTTAAAATATCAGCATAATTTCTCCATTACATATGATTATTACATGGAGAGAAGAAGATGGGATATAAAAGAGCGATGGGCCAGCTAATTAATGATTAAAAATACCACTCAATCACATTCACTTTGCCCTTTTATTTTATTTTTCTTTTTTAGTAGAACCAATCAACCATAACGATTCATAATTAAAAAAGCATGCATCCTTGCGTTAAAATAATTGATACAAAAACTTTATTTATAATAGCTCGTTGTAATAGTATCTCAATTGATATTGTTGTTTCTCTGTTGGTTAAAAAAATCGAGTCTAATTATGCTAACTTATATATAATTATCATATCATTTATAAGATTATAACAAGTAAATTATAACATTATAACAAGTTGTAATAAAAAGAAATATTCAAAAGTTAAGAAAACGCACGTTCTTTGCTTTTCCTTTAGAAAATGTTATTGGGTCTGGACTCTCAAAGGAATTTTGTATAATATTGTTTTAATTGATGTATTAATTATTTATTAGTTAAAAAATTGAGTCTAATTATCATGACGAAAAAAGTGTTCAAAAATTAAGTAAACACACAATCATAGCTTTTTATTTAAAAAATGTTGGATTTGAACTCTCATACGATATTTTTATGTTATTTGACTTAAAAAACATCGTGTTATTTGACTTAAAAAATATCTATTTATACATGGTGATAAATTCTTTAAATCATTTTATTAATATCATTAGAACATTTTGATCACGTATATAGATTTTACAAGTGATATATAAATCACTCAATTTTTAAAATTAGAACATTTTAGTCACATAATTATGAAAAAAAAATATTTTAGTCACATAAATTCACGACTAAATTGTATCAATTTTAAAAATCAAATTATCTATATATTTTATGCGAACACTACATAATCAAAGTGTCTAAATAATATATATTTAGCTACCTCTCAATAATTTTTCCTAACAAAACTCATTTGAGAGCTCAAACCTAACATTTTCTAAAGGAAAAGGATTCTGGGTTTTACTTTTTTATTTTTTATTTATTTTTTTAGTTTTTCACTCCTTTCAACCTCTTTTTGATATATGGAAATTATTACCTTTACTAAGATGAGTTACCCTTTTCTAGACATAAAAGATGATGAGTTACTTCATAAGAATTTTTACCTATGTTGTACGGGAAAAGTTCAATATAATTTTGTTTATAATCAAGTGGGGAAGCAAAACGTTATTAGTTTTGATGGCTAATATTGACTGTAACGATCACTACTGTTAGTTTTTTTTATCGCCATGAGAGAGAACGGCAAGATGTTAATATGTCTTTTATATTCTATCAATATGATTAATTGTGTTTTATTGTTACTATTGTTATAAAATAATAGTTTTTTGAATCTGGTTAAATTCACAATGTTAAAGATATTGTGATATCCACGTAAGGCCTCTAGGCGTTGATGGTTCTTGACCAACGTAAGACACATTTTTTTTGCTCTTCAGAAGTTTCGAACCTCGGTCCTAATCCTTAAGACCTTATTAGGGAGTAACCTTGTACTATCTGGACTAGTACTTTATTAGGGAATAACTCGGTACCATCTGGGCTACTACTACAAATGGTACCAAATTACTCCCTAATAAGATCCTAAGTGTTAGGACTAGGATTTGAAACCTAAGGAGAGCAAAAGAAAAGTGTCCTAGGTTGGTCAAGAATCATCAATGCTAAGGGGCCTCACATGGATATCCCAAGATCTTAAACACAGTGAATTTCAACCATGCTCAAACATCAAAAAACGTCTTTTTTATCTGCAATCAATGTGCAAGGTTTGATATATCCACGTGGGGTTAGGGTTCTAGCGTTGATGCTCCCCACCGATCTATGTTCACAGTGGGGCGACCATAGCTGACACGTGTTTCTTTTGCCTTTCCCAACTCTCAAACCTAGGACATAACCCTTAAGTAAACCTTGGGAAGCAAGTTGGTACCATGTCCAGATAATACCAGCTTACTTCCCAAGGTTTACTTAAGGGCTATGTCCTGGGTTTGAAAACTGGGTAAGGTGAAAGAAACACGTGTCAGCTATGGTCGCCCCACTGTGAACATAGATCGATGGGGAGCATCAACGCTAGAACCTTAACCCCATGTGGATATATCAAACCTTGCACATTGATTGTAGGTAGAAAGAGCGTCTTTTTTATGTTTGAGCATGGTTGAAATTCATATTACTCATACATTGAAAGGTATTTGCACTACTACAAAAATAGGCATTAAAGTCGGTTCGCTGAACCGACTTTAAATTGAGCTACTTAAAATGTAAAGTCGGTTCAAGCGATGAACCGAAATTTTAGTGTATTTTTTTTCATTTTGGATATAACGGTTTTTCGGCATCTTTTATAAGTTTATTAAAGGTTTTGGGATCATCCTCGCGTAATTCATCTTCAACACCATGAAACATATTTTCTGTTTGTACATTATGATAAGATGTATGTAATCCACTCACATTCTTATTTATCTTTTCCCCATGAGTATTATCAATATTTTCTCGATGATAATACCAACATTTATAGCTCAAAAGAATACCATTACGAATAAGGTGATACTTAACCTCATCAAATTCATGAAATTGCTCATTTTTACATTTAACACATGGGCATTGAATCATACTAGTTCCAGTATTACTATTTCTACAAGCAAATTCATGAAACTTTAAACTCCAGAAATATAGTTTTGCTCAATTCTACACTTTGACATCCAAGATTTGTCCATTTTCTATTAATGACATTAATTAAATATATTACTTAATTATGTATCAAATGAATATATTTCAATTATTATTATATATAAATTTCCTAATTATTAGAATATATATCAAAACATACATAATACAAAACAGTTATCATTTTAATCATTTTTCAGAACCATTTCTATACAAATTAAAAAATAAGCAACATGCCAGCATGAATATATAAAAACCAATCACTTTGGTTGATTCTAATTTTTAAGCATGTTACTATATCATAATTAAAAAGTAATATTAATTATACGTATATAACATTCTATAGAAGTATACATGGACTACTATAGTAACATATTTAACATTTTAACACATAAGTAACATATATAAATAAAAATAATAATACTACTTAGTTTTTAGTTAATATTTGATTTTTATTAATATATATATATATATATATATATATATATATATGTTATTTAAATTATTGAGTTTATAAATATATATTTATAATTTGTTTAAGAGGCAATAGATAACACGTATAACTCTTATACCAATATAATTTCTTACAAATTTAAAAAAAACATATTATTTTTCCTCCACTCACTACCTAATAAAATATAATTATTTATATATAAATAAATTTATCCATGCACAGTAAATGCACAACATTTCAGATATTATTTCCACATAAAATAAGTCAAACATAATAACAAGCAAAATAAAAAAACATACCTAAATCAAAAATTTATACAAAAAATAAAACAAACTGAATAATAAGCTACAAAATTTTACATAATAAAATATAATTATTTATAATATATAAATAAATTTATCCACGCACATTAAATATATATAATCCATCAAACCCACAATATTTCAAATATTATTTTCACATAAAATAAGTCAAACATAGTAACAAGCAAAATAAAAAACATACCTAAACCAAAAATTTATACAAAAAATGGGTATAATTGTTTTTTAGTATTTTGCTCAAAAAAATAGATCTGAAAGATAATGAGAAGAGGAATATAACTCACAAAAATGACGTTGCAAATGGTGGTCGGAGGTGGCCGGAAATTTAGAAAGAAGGTGGCGGTGTAGCTCGCTTTTGGGAGAAAATGGAGAAAAGAAATGAAGAAACTAGGGTTCTGCGTAAAAAATGAACTGAATTTGGATATATTAGGTGGATAGCGTCAGTTCTCCACGTGAACTGATGCTAGCCACGTGGATAGCATCGATTTTCCACATCAACATACGCTAGTCACGTGGGTAGCGTTGGTTCGCCACATCAACCGACGCTATCCACGCAATTAAAATTTTTTTTTATCAATTATTATTTTATTTAGACTATGCATATACGTACTATAGAAATAGAAAAAATAATTACTTTAGAATAATATTTAATTAAAACATATACACAAAATTAAATAAAGATATATTGTAGGTACATATATAAATTTAAATATCCAAACAAATAAACAAAATTATATAATTTTTAAAACTAATTGTCTACAAAAAAAGAAAAATTATACTATTTTTATCCAACTTAAATTCTAAAGAGTCAAATAAAATAATAATTAATTTTAATTCTATTTACTTCATCTATTTTTTAATTTAAAAAATAGGACGTAGCGTCAGTTGACATAGAGAACCAACGCTACCCAAGTGAATAGCATCAATTCGCCACGTGAACCGACGCTAGCCACATGGGTAGCGTTGGTTGACATGGTGAACCGACGCTATCCACGTGGATAATGTCGGTTCTCCACGTCAACCGACGCTACGTCCAACGTTGATAGCATTGGTTCTACACCGAACCGACTTTAAATTCATTATAAGTCGGTTTTTTTTAAAACTGACTTTACACAACAACTTAAATACCCCCTTTCTAATAGTGTTGGGCGGGTCTACAAATCTATGTTTATTGTGTAAACCATTCCTTTCACATGATACCAGCTTCTAAGAACTTGAGGTAGTTAAGGGCTAAGTCTCAAGTTTGAGATTAGAGAAGGACAGAAGGAATGGGTTTTACGGTGAAGATAGATATGTAGGTCCACCCAGAAACCTTTCAAGGTGCGATTAATGTGAATTTCAACCATGCTTAAACAATAGTAACAATAATAATTTATATTTTTTTTACAATATGTTCATACATTTCATACCATAGTGGGACCAAGATATATGTCTTGAATGTCACTAATTTCAAGCACAAAAAATGTTTTCAATAAAACTTGTTACTTGCAACCAAGCATACTTATATTTTATAAAATATGGGTAGGGTGGTATAAATATTTTATTTTAGGTTATTTTGTTATTGGATTCCTTATATTACTTATGTCAATTAGCTTTAAACAAATCACAAATTAATGATATAATACAATATTTTAATGATTTATTAATTAAATATTATTTTTTAAGTAATATTTTAATAACAAAATATTAAGATAATATAATCCTTTTTCCAAAGCTAAAAAAAGTAAATGATATAAATTATAATATAAGGTATGAAATGACACAAATAATCTAATATGGAGATTTCTATCACATTATTTCTTTTAAAATATTAATTTTATAAGATATTTAATTGAAAAATATTTATACTCTCACATGTTTTTTTTGTGTTTGTTTTGTCATGTATTTCTGAAATTTACTTCTATTTGTATTTTTTTTATTTTCACCTTTTCCGCTTCGAAAAAGCTAGAACCATTGGCTTTATGAGATGTTCATACGATACAATACTCATATTAATATTTTTCGTTTTATTATTTATCAAATTTTTGAGTTATCCCTTAAAAATATTAAAATCATCAAAAATATACTTATTTAACAAAAAAAATATGTGTTTAAAATTTTAAAGATATTTTAAGCCTTTAATTATTTATTTTTACTCCTTTTCTCTTTTTTTCTTTCTTTCATTCTCTTTCTCTCTAGATTTAGTGTTTAAATTTAAAATTTAGAATTTAATGTTTAAGATTTATTATTTAGAATTTAATATTAGAATTTAGATTTGAGAATTAGGATTTAAAGTTTAGGACTAAAAAAAGAGAAAGAATTTTATATAAATAGATACTGGTGTCACAAAGAGATGAGAGAGAATGAAAGAAAAGAAAAAGAAGAGGAGAAATAGAGAAAAAAAAATGACCGAAAATAATTAAAAATTAAAATGCCAAAATTATTCTTTTTTTTTTTGTGTATAAAAATCATTTTTCATTAAATTATTTTTGTGTATAAAACTCATTTTTTATTAAATATGTACCACTAAAATAATTGAAAAATAATGGGTATTAAGATAATAATATGAGTACTACAAAGTTATTGGCACCTTGTTACATGCTCACCGGCCTAAACTTCAAGCATACAAAATTTATTGTGTTCAATACACTAGTAGTACTTTTTTTTAACCAAAAAGTACTTATTTAGACTCATATTCTCAAAAGTGGTAAAATAATAATCCCTTCGTTTACTTTAAGATAGATAAATGATTCAATTTAAAGATTTTATACTATGCTTGATGTTGCGTGTTTTTCAACACACGAACTCGTGCAAGTATACACGGTCGCAAGTAATAACATTTATAAGTAGAGTATCGATCCCACGGAGATTTGTTACTATAGTTTGTTGAGTACTAAAATTGTATCTCTCTGATTTTATCCAAAATAATCTTTGATTTAAGAAAAAGGTAATAAGAAAATAAAAGAACGCTAGGATTGCAATTCTTCACCAAACTAATCCACTATAATCATATTATTTTCTTTGGATTTATATTTTTTAGTACATTTAATTTGTCAACCGAAAACTTCTTTTTTATTCATACATCTCTTCCGAGCTCCGTACAAACACACCTCGTTAAATTAATTCACTATATCTCTATGAGAATTAAATTCACCAAGATTCATTAAGTTCTAAGTTCTCAAATGGCCACACATACAATTAGGGTATATTCCTATCCTTCATCATACATGTCAATCTCTTACGAGCAATATACCGCAAAAATGCCTTTCTGAAGTTTATTTTTATGCCACAAATCGTTTTGATAAAATTCGTAAATAATCAAAAAGCATTAAGCACAAAAATAGAACGAACAAATCAAGGAAACGTCTTATAAATCCATAACCAAAAATAATTAAAATTAAAGCTTCATAAATTTAGATCAAATGCAACCCTAGAAAAATTAAATTACTTCATAAAATTAAAATAAAAATTACAACAGATTCAGAAAAATTAGAAGAACAAGAATGAAAATTAAAACATTACGAAACGAAATATTTGGCACACGCAGAACACAACAAAAGCCAAAAAATGAAGCCTGGCGTGTTATAACGTCTAAAATCGAACACTACGAAATTTCTAAACTACACAAAACCTCCTCTCCAACCAAAAAAACTCTTAACTAAAAACTCAAAAAAACTCTAAACTCGAAAAACTTTTTTTTCAACTAAAAACTATCTCCTATTTATAGCTAAAAATACATCTAAAATATTACATTTTTATTTTACTTTTTTTATCGAAAACGCGTAATACTTTTTTATCGAAAAAAAAAAACACGCGTATCGATTTTTGTATCGAAAATCTTATTTAATTTACGCGTGAAACAGGGCCGCCGTTCTGATTTTTTTTAAATTCAAAGTGCATGCCACGTGGCAGCACATCATTGGGTACACAAACCGGCTGCACGTAGGAACGGCGCACAGGATTGGGGCGCCGAAAACTGAGGCAACGGTTGGAAACGGGGCGTGATCCAATGCGGTCGCGCGCATTGTAAATAGCCACGTGTCGGATTTTGATTAGCTTAAATATTCTTGGGACATTTGGCAGATTCTTATTCTGTCGATACTGAGGATACAATCTGCTACCATAACCCGCGTCACACAGGATTTTTACACGAGCGGCTCGGTGCGCAACAGCTTCGATGGACGCGCTTCAATCGGAGACCGTCGATGCGATCCAACGGTCGGCGATCGCCTCGGGGAGAATACGTGCGTAGGCACGTGGGTCCCAGACTGCGACGCTGCGCGCGACACGTGGGGCTTGTCACGCAACCTGGCAAGAATCTACGTCATCGATCTCTGGTCGGGCTTGATGGACACGCGCGAATGCAGTCGGCGATCCTTTGATCGGACCCGGTCCATGTTTGGCGAGTGTGATGTTGCGTGGACTTCATCTCACTGCGAGAAAACTCAAACTTTTATTAATTATGTTTTCACCACAATTTAATCCAAATTACATTTTTGTACTTTCTTAAATTACACTTTAGCCCTTTTCTAATTTTAAATTAAATTTTTAACTTTTAATAATTATAATTAAGCCCAAATTTAATTTAAATTATATTTTCGATTTATATAAATTGTAATTAAGAAACTATATTATCATAAATTATATTTGTGGACAAAAATATGAAATTAAGTACATTTTCGATACAAATTATTTAATTTTATTAAAAATGTAATTTTAGCAAATAAATGGAAAATATTAATTTATTTAACAAAAATTAATAAATATTAAACGAACATAGCAATTATCATTACTAAAATTGATGCAAATAACTGTATAAAATACAGTTATCACTTGACATATATAATATAAGTGAAGAATAATTATATTATTCGAAAGGTTTGGTAATTAATAGTACCCCTATTTAACAAAAAAAAAATTAGGTATGTAAATCCAGTTTTTATAGCTGTATATTAATAGTCACTACGTTTAATATTAAGTTAACATGTGGTCCAAAATTAAGATTTAATTATGAATTTTAGCATATCTTATACACATGGGTAAAAAATTAAGGGCAAACTCGTCTTTCAAGTTTCTTCCAATCAATAAACCACCTTTTAATTTTCAACCTCACATTCTTTTGTAACTTTTTGCATGAGTATCACATTACATGATTTTGTCATGTAATGCAAAGTACTAGGATGTCTATTTTTATAGTCATATCATTCTTATGATATATCCTATAAATTAAATCTTTTCTAATTTTCTAGGTTGTTATTTATCTTACCTAATGTCTTTTGTTGGTTTTTAATTTTTCTCCTTCTCTTTAGTGTTTATATTTTGCATATTGTTCCTTATGTTTTGCTTTAGATGTCTTTTTAAGAAAAATAAGGTCTATTTTCAAGTTTAAGTACTTAAGTGTTATTTTCTCTTCTCTCTGTATTTGATACTTGTTGTAGTTTGTCATGTGTATTTTTATGTCATATAGATTATTTACATGCATTTTGGACACTTGACATATAAGTATTGTTGTGATTAGACTAGTACATTTAGTTGAATTTATGTTGGTTTGGATTGTTTACCCTTTTTACACGTCTCTTGCTTCTGTTTTTGAAACTTGAGTCTTCTACTGTACTTAGATATTTTAGTATCAAATAAATGCTCTTAAGTTTTTCTCACAAACTCGCAAACACTATCATCTTCAATAAGATAAGTTCCTTTTAGAGTTTTTTCAAGACTCTCTCTCTAGTTTTTATGATTTTAGTTGGTTTTAGCGCTAAATAAAATTTTTTTGGTTAGTAATATTTTGAAGAAATTTTATATTATTTAATTATTTTACAGAAGAGTTTGTCTTTAATATTTTTCTCATGTGTGTAACACACGATACAATGATCAATTTAATCACGTAGTAATTGGGTTAGGCATCAAAGATCCATAATTTTTCAAAATAAATACTTTAGTCCCATAATTTTTAAGTTGAGCACCTATAATCCCATTGTTTAGGAAATTATGCACAATATATCCTCATTTTTATACTTTTTATAGATTAGAAGTGTTCATTGATAAGTGCTATTTTCTACAAAATTCATTTACATTTGTATATTTCTTATTATTATAATGACTAAAGTTATTTATTTTGTATTTATAAAAAATTTATTGATTTTTTATATTTTTTGGGATTTTTTGAGATTTTTATGGATTTTTTTTATGATGCTCATTTTACAAGTGGATTAACTTTGAAAGGAATTTGATATATTTCGCAATCTATCTTACTCTCTCAACCATCGCAGCTTATCCAATCGTTTTGATATGTGATATACACTAATCCTATCTCCACCAAAATACCAAGAATCCTAGTTAAGTCCAGATTTTATTTTTATCTTATATAAATACAAAACAACACCATATAAAATAAGGAGAGAATATTAGAATACAAATTTAAAGAGATAGACACATAATTAATGGAACTAAGCTGGAGGCAATAATTGAGAAAAAGAGGATTCAAAAAGTAATTAAAGGAGTTAAAGATCATATTCAAAAATAAAAATCCTAAAATTTCTTCCCTTTTCTTTTATTGTTTTTATAAATAATTTTCTAAATCTATTGTTTGCCATGAATAGCTAATTTTATAATTGATTATGGATGATTTTAAAGCCCAAAACATAGATTGCAATATTTAATAATATCTGTAATATTCTATTCAACTATTTTTTGATTATGTATTAATTCTCAGTTTTAATTGTATGAATTTATTTAACTATTTAAGTGTATAATTAAATAATCAAATTAGTTCATCA
This sequence comes from Hippophae rhamnoides, assembly GCA_033030585.1. NCBI lineage: Eukaryota > Viridiplantae > Streptophyta > Magnoliopsida > Rosales > Elaeagnaceae > Hippophae > Hippophae rhamnoides. The sequence continues at coordinate 33,080,054 of CM065435.1, read as the reverse complement.
TTAATCAATTTAGTTGACTGGGTATATAATCGCTTAATCAATTTAAATAATTAGTGATAAATTGCATGCAATAAGAATTAGTACTCAAGAATATAATTAAACTGAGCTTATTTGTTTAACCTTGACCTAATTTGCTTCTTCAAAATTTAATAATTTTGATAGATTAAATCTAGAGAGCTTATTCTAGGTTGTCAATTAAAAAAGTCTGAATTAAAAGCTTGTTTAATTCAACGAACCTGTAAGAAGAGGTAGAGATTGTTACTTTTGTGAATTTCTCTAAGTTGATATAATCAAAAAATAGGAGAATAAGATATGCTTTTGTTGATTTGTAATACATGCTAGTAGTGTAGAATGACCATGTAATAGTATTTTATTTGAATCTTTATCATAATCTTTATATTTTGTTTTTAGTTTTATTAATCTTTAATTGTTAGATTTAATTTTTAGTTTACAAAACCAAAATCCTTTTTTTTTAATAAATAAGAGTTAGCTTCCAAAATCCTCTACAAAAAAAAGACTCTTGCATGCTATATACTTATTTACAACATCTTAAGTAATTTAAAATAAGATTTAAATTGACTATTCATTTAAACTATATCATTCATACTAACAAATTATAGGACTGAAAATGCTTACTTTTCAAAATAATATGACTAGTATTGGCCCACTCAAAAATTTAGGAATATATATGTTCTTATGAACGTTAGATTGTATGTTAGACACGTAGGAACATTTTGAGATTAGGCTACTCGATCGATCAAGACATGTTTGGATTAATCAATCTATGTAGAATGATCCAGGATCGGTCTAACCAATTCAAAAAGCCTCAAATTCATATTTTCCTTGATTGGATTGATCGAGAATTAATTAAATCAATTGAACCAAGTACTCAATCGATCGTGTGGCCAGAGCTTTGATTTTAAAACCAATTTCTAACTTGAATTGAATTAACTCTTTACTATATTATTATTTTTCTTTAAAACTATTTTAAATTATTTATGGACAACACAGTAATTTTTCTTTGATCTAATGCTTCAAAATATTCTATACATACAAACCTAAGCTCACAAATTTAATTAACCACACAAGATCACTACTGAGGATTATTCTCTTCATCTTATTCTCTCTCTTATTTTGTTAAAACTATTTAAGTAGGCCTTTTTCATAGAGTTAATTTGTCAAACATTTGTGGTTGTGTTTGATAAATTAACAAGCCTACAATATTTGTTATATTGTGCTTTAAAATGATCGTTGTAGGGTTGCTAATTGATTTCGATTTATCTAATATATTTATTAAATCATCTAGTTAAGGTTATTCATTATTGAATCTACTCTAAGACACACATTTTTACATGTGTTATTGTCATAACTTTTTAAGTGCCAACTGTATAGGTTCAATTAACCAGTGTGACTCTAGTTCATCAAAATGTTGGTCCGAATCCAAACCGTTTCTTTTAGAGACTATGATGAAATTAGTGGCTTGTAAGTAGATTACTTGGGGGCATTACCTTGGTAGGTAGCCATTGAAAAAAATTAGCATTGGGTTAGCAATATCTATTTTGTAGATACTTTGGTTTTAGTGCACAAATCATTTTATAAAAAATGATAAGTATACTCCCAAGGTCGATCTAAGGAAGGAATGTATGTGGTTTTTAATTTATTATTCAAACTTTTAAAAACGAAATTAAATCCTAAACATCCTGTCACGATATTTTGGGGTTTTTGTGTTTTTAATCTAATTATAGAAAATTAAACATAGATTCAATAAACATTCATGCAAATTTTATCTTTTATAAATAGTGGAGTATTTATGGATATAATAACTAAGTTAATTATGCTAACTCATATTATCTAGGTTATTAAAGATATGAATTGATATTTATTGATTCTCACTTTTTTGTATGAATACCACCTTTGGTGGGGTTAGATATTCTTTGTTAACTAAACAAATCAATTAACACCTATGGGTGGGGTTGATAACTAATTTGGTTAATTAAATTAATTCCTTTTTCTAAGAGATTGAAAATGAACCATTTAAATGCCACCTTTGGTGGGGTTAGACAGTTTAAACTTTATTCAAGGTGTCCAAATTAAACCTAAGAATTTAATTATCCGAGTACTAACTTTCAAGTTTTAAAACCACTACTTAAAACATGTTGTCAATACATTTTCAGATAATAATTCTTATAAAAACTTTTGAAATAGAGCTTCACTCTAACTACCGGGCGATTGTACCAACAAATAAAAGAGCACTACTCTAAATCAGACCTGATAACTAAACCTTAAAATCTACTTTTCAGATTTAAGTTTGTAATGAAAAATAATATATTTCTCTCTAACATTCTTAATATAAAATCTTGAATAAAAAAAATCAATTCATTTTAGAGATTTTCACCTATTTAATATTTCGCAAGCATAACAACGTTATTATTATATCATGATTATGAACAGCTAGCACAGTTAAATTTAATCACAGACAAATTAAATATAACATGGAAGAATAAAGCATAAAAATAACTGCAAAGAAAATAAAATCCTTACAGTACTTCGATGCCATTCCCGTTGCTAGAAAACCTCCAAACGGAATTTGCACTCCCATTTATTGAATCAAAAAGCTAATAAATTACAAAAACATAACTAGTTCTTCCCAAAAAGGGAAGAACTCTAAAACTAAGAGAAACTAGCTAAAACATAAGAAAACTAGCTAAAACATAAGAAAAACTAAAAAAAACTAAAAACTAAGAAATGGAGAGAAAGAAAGAAGAGAGAAATGTGTTTTTGAAGTGAAGGGAATTGGGGTATTTATAGGTGAGGATGGAGAGAAAAAATGAGTAAACAAATGCTAAAAAAATGTAAAAACGCGTAATGGACATGGTGAGGTCATTGATGACGTCAGCATGACGTCATGGGGGAGAAATGGCGTCGGCGCGTGCGGAGGGCAGCTGTGCACGGATGAACAGTACCCACGCGCACATCTGTGCGCGGATGAACAGTACCCGCGTGCGAAGCTCTGCGTGTATGAATAGTACCAGTAGCGCGACTAGGTGATGGGCTTATTGTGTAGCGGGATAAATTTCCCGCGATTTTCTCTTTTTTGACATTTTTGACCTTTTCGACCCATTTTGTCCAATTTTTTTCCATATTTGTTGACCTTTCCCCATTTATTTAGTAATATAATTGTGATGTATTGCTTCCAGTATTCTTCTTTGAATCTTCAAGTTACGTTTTTAAGCGAAAATACCTGAAAAACAATAAATATACCCGTGATTCCGAAAAAATAAATTTATATAAATATATGATAAAACATATAAATATATATATTTTTTAGTCAATTAATGTACATAAAATCATGGTAATTTTAGTGCTTTTTGAGCACTCATCATTTACCTTGGTAGGTAGCCATTGAAAAAAATTAGCATCGGGTTAGCAATATCTATTTTGTAGATACTTTGGTTTTAGTGCACAAATCATTTTATAAGAACGTGTTGAATATGATCAAATTAGAACCCTAAGGAAAAAAAATCCTTAAAACCCTAATCTTGAGATGACACAAAGGTTAATCACTACCTTTGATAATTCAAATTCAAGCATTTAATCAAGAACACAAGAAGGCAAAGTAAAAGCTTTCCAAAATATACTTTTCATTAATCAACTATGGTCTTCTAAATGACAAGGCTACAACATTTTTTATACAACCCTTATGAAAAATGCCACTACAAATCCTACAGAAAAACACTATATTAAATGGGTCAAATGGGCCTATTTAGTTGTCGATTAGGCCTAATCCATCCTAAAAAAATAAAAGGCTAAAAACTTATGATAAATAAGGCATAAAAAACCCCGTAATTCACTAAAACAAAAATTGCTAAACATAAAATGCCCATAATTAACTAAAAGAAAAAAATTGCTTCCTAAGTCAATCTTTGCTCTCAACTTGATCTTCCAAATCTATCTCTTGCATAAAAAGGTAATAGACCATCCATTTTGATATTCCAAATGTATCCCTTGTGTAACATCTTGAGAATATTTAGGATCTCAAGAATATTGGTCAGTACTTGCAAACATCAACTTGAGCAGCACCTTGATCTCTATTATTCCCCTCCTCTTTGAAAAGATTTGTCCTCAAATTTTAGCTTTGTAAGCAGGTCAATTTCATATTACAGATTCAGGTATGTAGTCCATTTGATGTTGTATGCATCACAAGGGATGGAATCTATGGGGAATTTCTTCAGGAAATAGATCCTCAAAATCCTGCAATAAAGACACAACAACACTAGAAAAATATGAGTTAAGACTGTTAGTGGAAAGATAAATATCCTTGTACATAACTACAAGTACTTGTTTCCTAACCATCATTACGCTCCTAATCTCATTTTTTTTAACAAATGCACTCATTCTTTTATTTTTATCTCCTTGCTCACTTTTTTCTCCTTTTTTCTTACTTTACTTTTTTTCTCCTTTTCTCTTACTTTACTTTTTTTCTCCTTTTCTCTTACTTTTCTCTCCTCTGTGCTCACTTTTATCTCTTTTGTGCTCACTTTTCTCTCCTTTTTAATTTTCAACTTACTCACACTTTTGTTTTCCCCTCAACTTGCACTCTATTGCTATTCTAATATGGGCTAATACAATTTTTCAGTTGTTCCTATACTAAAACACATACATATGGCCTCAGTTTTTAACCGTGACCGTAGGTCTATGACCACAGTTATAAGAACCAAAGCCTAAGTGAGAGAGACCAAAGATTATTACCTATGGCCTTGGTTATTGAAAGATCGAGGCCATAGACATACTCTATGACCTCGGTTATTTGCCTCTGTCTTTCAATAACCAAGGCCATAAGGTATGTCTATGGCCTCGGTGTTTCAATCCCTATGGCCTTGGTGTTTTAAATAATTGAGGCCATAGATATACCCTATGACCATAAATTTAAATAAAAATGAAATTATTAATTATAATATTAAAAATTAATATAAATTATAATAAATTTATTAATTACAATATTAAAAATCATATTATATTAAAATTAAAAGTGTAATTACATTTGAGAGTTTATACACTAAAACATAATAAAATCTTAGTAGGTAATTCTAATATTTACCATGAGTATGAAGAATAGCCATATTATTACAAACTGACTTTTTACTATTATAATTTATAAATATAATTATCCAAAATCATTGGATCCAGCAACATGCAAAATTTACAAGTTGAAAGAAACTGGTCCAACACCACATCTATCCCTTGGATGGGGAAATTTACAAGTTTCTCCACATTTGCAAGTCCATGTCTTGATAAAATATTGGAAGACGTGTGGGAGTAGACAATCACAATGATATACAAAAGAGGAAAAGCTTAAAACGCAAAAGAAAATTTAACATGTTCTTTCATAATAACAAAAATTCTTAATTTGTTTTTCTTAAAAAAGGTATTGTGTAATGTGTATAATGGAAATAAGGAAATGTATAATAGATAAATAAAACTAAAAAGAGGACAAAAAACAAAAAGAAAAACCTGTGAAACAAAAGTAATGTTATTGAAATGACAGTTTTTTACATAGCTGCACAAACCAGTTTTCAAATAATATATGTAGTCAGGCTCAATAGGTGCCAGGCACCAGTACCAACGCCAGCACCAACACCAACACCAATGCCAGGTACCAAGCACTAGCACTAACACCAACACCAACACCAACTGTAGTGCCAGGCACCAGTACTAGAACCATGATATGCACCAGCACCAACACTAGCACCAACACCAGCACCAGGCACCAAGCACCAACATATGCACCACATTTGAAATAGGTACCAACACCAGCACTAGGCACCAAGCACCAACATATGCACCACATTTGAAATAGGTACCAACACCAGTGTAGATGTCAACCTTGTCATTAAATTTTCCATACATGAAGTATTTAGGTTAAGAATACCTAGGTGGTAACTTTAATTCCTACTGAACTACTAAGATCTGTCAAAGAAAACTCACAAAGTCCCCTACATCCACCTTCACCTTCACCTCACACAATCAAGAGTTCTTCTTTCTTCAAACATCATCCATAAACCATAAATCCTCAAATCACCATAATTCTGAATCATTAGCTTATGACAGCTTCTAGTAACATAAGACACCACACCATATTTTAAACACATCACATGCAATCTTTCATACAAGAAATCAAGCCAAATAAGATCAAGCTCTCTTTGATTAGTCCAAACACGAGGTAGGAAAGGTTTAAAATATTAACAATCACACGAATTCTTGCTCCCTTTAACACCAGTCCACTAAAAGAAGATAAATACACATCAATAACCCCACTCAAAGCAGCACCAATTTTCCCAAACTTCCTCACATTGATCCAATCATGAGACAAGCCAACCACATGAATCCAAAATGGACAAAAGCTAAAATCAACCTACCTAGCCACCATTCCAGCCAAAAATTTATTTAACACCACTATAGCTCCATCAAAGATACAAGGACTTCTATTGGAATAGAATAACCATCATGATCATCAATAAATTCAAAAATGAAAGTATTCTTGCCTTCAAACCCTTACTCCAACTTCATCTACAAATTTCTAGATTTTGTTCAACAAAAGCATCATTGCCTCAACTGATACATATTGAGACGAGAAGAATCTACCAATAAAACAAAAAACCTTCACTTAGTGGGTATTTGGAAAAAAGAGAGGGGAAAAGTGGAAAACCCTAAATTGAAAATTGAGAAGAGTGACAAACCCTAATCTAAATACCGTCTGAGATGAGAAACCAGTTACCCAAGTGAGTGGTCGGCGAGGGGAGGTGAGCACTAGGGAAGAGGAAAAGGAAGAAGATGAAAATCACGTAGCTAGTGTCGAGAAAATGCTCGAGTAGCTCACCCTGGGGAAGAGGAAAGGGGAAAAGGAAAAAGAAAAAAAAAGTGAAAATCTAGTCTAGAAAAGGAAAAATAATATACCAATGATTCCATCCACCATAAACATCAGGCATCCAAGTCCACCAGCGTGCAAACAACACCAGCAAAGTCCACTAACATGCACAAATTCTATCATCCCATCCGAGTCGAACCCCTAACTCTGACGCCACAACCAGTGACGCCACTAACGAATAAATTTTTCCAGAGCTTTCTTTCTGGCCAAAGTAAAAAAGAAACTAAAACGATGGAATCAGTTGGGAAAAATAAAAAAAGAAAAAAGAGAGATAGAGGGAAAATGAAAAATGAGATAGAGGGAAAAAGTTAAAAAAAAAAGAGAAAATGAAAAAATTAATAGAAAATTTTAATATTATGTATAAAAGAAAGATGGTATGTCTTTAACCTCAGTTTTTAAATAATAGAGGTCATAGGATATATCTATAGCCTCAGTTTTTAAATAACCGAGGCCAAAACTCTATGGGCTCTGTTTTTATAAAAACCGAGGCTAAATGTCTGAGACTATAGGTATGTATTATAGTAGTGTTCATTTCAAAATAGTACCAATTTTTATACCCATCATGCATCACCCTTCTATCAAACTGCCACGATCATCTAAGCAAAATATGAGTAGTATACATTGGTGCCACATCACAAAGAATCTAATCCTCATACTTTCCAATTGAAAAATGAACCCAAACTTGTTTATTGATATTCACTTCTCCATAATCATTCATCCATTGTAGCTTGTATAGTTTGGGATGCTTTTGCCACTTCAAATTCAACTTTTCTACCAAAAAAATACTAGCAACATTAGTGCATCTCCCACTATCAATAATAACCATACATACCTTATCCTTCACATGGCATCTTATGTGAAAAATATGCTCATGTTGCTCCTTATCTCCTTCATTCTTAGGTTGTATATTCAAAGCTCTTCTTGTGACAAGTAATTCCCCATGCATAGGTTCTTCCAATTCTATATCAGAATAATCCTCCAATTGTGGCATTTCATCGTCACTTGAACTAGCACTTTTGATTTCTCCATCTACCTGTACAACCATAACCTTTTTGTTTGGGCATTCAGATGCAATATGTTTGAGTCCTTGGCACAAAAAAAACTTATTATCACATGACATAGTAAGAGTTCTAGTTTTAGGTTTACCTTTAGAAATAGCAACTAAATTGTTTGACTTTTCTTCACCTTTTGTTCTAAAGGAAGCTTTGTTGTCTTTCATGGTTGATTTCCATGGAAAACTAGAGGACGAACTAGATCTAAACCTTTAGGACATGATTTTTTTCTTGATGAGTGCTTAAAAATCGCTAAAGTTACCATTATTTAATTTATTTTAATTGATAAAATAGATTTATATTTGTATGATTTTATCATATTTTTATATAAATTTTTCTTTTCGAAATCATTGGTATTTTTATTCTTTTTCAAGTATTTTCATTCAAAAATAATTAAAAGACTTGAAGAAAAATATCGGAGGCAATACATCACATATATGTTGAGAAAAAAATGAGAAAATGTCCCATGTCCCGTGTCCCATGCAAATGTCACACTGAGTCCCACACACGATAGTGCCCTTCTACCGTAAATCCTGCATGAGCCAATGCATGTCCTGTCAGAAATCTCACCCCAAATGCGTGTCAACCAATCCAAACGCATCCAAAACAAATTTTTGAGATATTTTCCAACTTTTATCCTTTTCCTCACCTATAAAAGGACAATTTTCCCCAATCTCAAATTACATAATTTCCCAACTCTTCTCTCTCTAGAAATCTTTCTTAGGTTTTGTTAGTTTTAAAGTTCTTCTCTTTTCGAGAAGAACTAGTTATGCTTTTGTAAATTTCAAGTGTTTGATTCAATAAACATAAATTGAAATTCCGTTTGGAGGTTTTCTAGAAACAGAATGAGCATCAAATTTCTATAAGGATTTTTTTAAGGTATAATTTTAAAATGAATTCTTTATAGTTATTTTTATGTTTTATTCTTAGATTTTATATTTAGCATGACTCTCTAGTTGTAAATATAATATAATAATAACATTGTTATGCTTATGAAATATTATATAGGTAAAAGATTTCTATAAAATAAATTGATTTTTTTATTCAAGATTTTATATTAAGGATTTTAGAGAGAGAGAAATTATTTTTTATTAAAACTTAAATCTAAAAAATAAATTTTAAGGTTTAATTATCTAGTCTGATTTAGAGTAGTGGCCTTTTATTTGTTGGTACAATCGCCCAGAAATTAGAGTTAAGTTCTATTTCAAAAGGTTTTTATAAGAATTATTATTCATAAATGTATTGACAACGTATTTTTAGAAATGATTTTAAAACTTGAAAGTTAGTACTCGAATAATTAAATTCTTAGGTTTAATTTGGATGTCTTGAATAAAGTTTAAAATGTCTAACCCCACCAAAAGTTGCATTTAAATGGTTCATTTTTTATCTCTTCGAAAAAAAAGAATTAATTTAATTAACTAAATTAATTATCGATCCCATGTATATGTGTTAATTGATTTATTTAATTAACAAAGAATATCTAATCCCACCAAAGGTGGTTTTTATATAAAAAATAGAGCATCAATAAATATCAATTTATGTCTTTAATATTTCACTATTATGAAACACACAAAAAATCCAAACATAATTAACTTAATTATTATATCCATTAATATTTCACTATTATGAAACACACAAAAAATCCAAATATCGTAAAAAAATGTTTTGGATTTAAATTTGTTTTTAAGAGTTTGAATAAAAAATTAAAAACCATCTATATTTATTCCTTAGATAGACTTTGGGAGTCTACTTGTAATTTTCTATAAAATGATTCTTGCACTTGCAAGAGTTTTACAAATATAAAACCAAAGTATCTACAAAATCGGTATTGCTAACCCGATGTTGGTTTTGTCTCATCACTTCTCCACTTTAATGGATTTGTGCAGAAGTTCTTATATTTCTACGTAATGTTGCAATTCAACCACATCAACAATTTCCCTGTTTAACTCGGCAATGAATTGGCTATTTTTGCTTCTCTATCTTCCTCTATGTTTTCTCTAATCATGACGATTTTCATCTCCTTATAATAATCCTCTACACTCATGGAACCTTGAACCAGCCCTTGCAACTTTCTATATAAGTCCCTATAGTAATGGATAGGTATGAACCTTTCACACATCACCAATTTCATCTTTTCCCATGACCGAATAGGTCTCTCACCATTCCTTCACCTATTGACCAATTGATCCCACTATAAACCAACATAATCTGTAATTCTATGGATGCTAGCTTTATTTTCTTCTCCTTAGAGTAATTATGATAATCAAATATATCCTCAACCTTTATTTCCCGTTACAAGTATAACTCAGGATCATTCTTTCCTTGAAAAGGCAGAATTGCCATCTATATACTGCCTATTTTACTATCTTATTTGGAGTTAGTATTTTTGCCCCCTTGGAAAGGAAAAATTGCCATCAACTTCTTTTTCCTTAAACTCAGGCCATCTATGTCTTCTTTTATGTGATTCAGAACCGAAAGAGGATTTTAAGTCATACAACCTTGCATTCATCCTCTTAAGTTGGTCGTTAACAGATTTGATGAAGAATTTCAAGTCAACCTCTTGTGGTTCTCCTCCTTCCTTACTCATGTTGTCAACCTATAAAATAAAATGAGATAATCCATGCACTTCCTCATGTGTTTACTCTAAAAAAAGAGTATTATCACTCTCACTCTCTTTTAAACTTTTTTTTCTCTTTTTTTACTACTCAAAGCTCACGCTAATCTCCTTTGGCTTCTTAACAAAATCAAATAATCCAACTAATCTCAAGAAGCAACCATTTTATAGGTGACAATCTCAAAATTCAGAATTCTAAAAACTTAATGGAAAAGTATGACAAAAAGAAATTCCAAAGAGGACTCTAAAGAAAGACTCTTTATCAACTATGATTCCCTTTTTTTAAATCAGTCTTGGGCAGTAAGAACAAAATAAAGGGAAAACCAATTTCAAAAAGAACTAGAAAACTCAACAAGAAAATAAGAAATAGATTCTTGAACAATCTACTATTTTTTTCTCCTTTTCTTCTTATTTATTCTTATTCTTTTTTGTTTTTTTTACTACTACTTCTACTGCTATGAATAGAAAATTCACAAAAAATGCACAACCCTAACGAACAAAAACCAAAAACAATGCAAAAGGATGCGACACAACTTTAACCACTCAGTAAGTGGTGTAAATGATGCAATTTGGGGTCCAAAATAGGGAGGAATGAAGGTGAAGTTTGGTTTGGAAAATAGGAATCAAAATTATCTTTGATTTGATATATTATAATAGTCATTTCGTTTCTAGAGTCCAAAGTTATGGTCATTTAAAGTTGTAACTCCGATTTATCAAAAATAATTTGAAACTGAATAATAACCCTATTCTCTTTTTTTTTAAGAACAAATATAAATTGAACACAAAAATATATAATAAGAAAAGATACAAATAATTCAAAGAAAACTATGAAACAAAATCTAAAAATGTAAACAACGACAACGAAATTGAAAGAAAACATAAGACTCAAAAGGACGAAATTTCTCTTTTTTTTGTGATTTATGACTAAGAACACAAAAAAAATCAAGAAAGTAGAAAACAATCAAAGGATAATTTTTTTTAAAAAAATTAAAACTCATTCAAAGATAAATGAAGATAGAAAATGTGTTTTCAGCAACTAAGGCTCTAATACCAAATGATGTGGATCCTCTAGGGAACAACCCTAGGAACCCATGAACTCAAAAGAGTAGGAAGGATTGATTTTCTAAGAACGTATTGAAGATGATCAAATTAGAACCCTAAGGAAACAAAGTCCTTAAAACCTAAATTTTGAGACGCCATAAAAGATGATCACTCCATTTGATAAGTCGAATTCAAGAATTCAATCAAGAACATAAGAAGGCAATGAAAAAGCTTTTTGAAATATATTTTTCATTAATCAACTATGGTTTTCTAAATGAGAAGGCTGCAACATTTTTTATACAACCCTTATGAACAATGCCACTTCAAACCCTATAGAAAAAATAATAGAAAAAATAACCCAAATGGGGCCTATTTAGTTGTGGATTGGACCTAATCCATACTCAAAAATAAAAGGCTAAAAAACTTATGATAAATAAGGAATAAAAAACACACAATTTATTAAAACAAAAATTGCTAAACATAAAAGGCCCATAATTAACTAAAAAAAATTGCTTCCTGAATCAATATTTGTTCCCAACTTGATCTTCCAAATCTATCCATTGCATAAAAAGGTAATAGACCATCCAATTTGATATTTCAAATATATCCCTTGTATAATATCTTAAGAATATTTGTAGGATCTCGAGAATATTGTTAGCACTTGGGAACATCAACTTGATCAGTACCTCGATCTCCATTAAAATGACAAGTATACTTCCAAATTCGATCTAAGGAATATATGTGGTTTTTAATTTTTTATTCAAACTCTTAAAAACGAAATTAAATCTTAAACATATTGTAACGATATATTGATTTTTTGTGTTTCCTAATCTAATAACATAAAAAAATAAACATAGATATGGATATGGATTCAATAAACAATTATGCAAATTTTTATCATTTATAACAGTAGAGTATTTATGTATATAATAATTAAGTTTAATTATATTTGCTCATATTATTTAGGCTATTAAAGATATAAATTTATATTTACTAATTCTCTTTTTTTATATATAAACCCCACATTTGGTGGGATTAGATACTTTTTGTTAATTAAACAAATTAATTAACATATATGGGTGGGGTATATAATTAATTTGATTAATTAAATTAATTATTTTTTATAAGAGATTGAAAATGAATGATGAGCAGAATCGTGATCGCCAAATACTTTGATGAACGAAAACTTGATGAGCGGGCATCGCCGATCACACTTAATACTTTGGTTTATATTTATAAAACTCTGCAAGTGCACGAATCATTTAGTAGAAAATGATAAGTATACTCACGAGTCGATCTAAGGAAGGAATGTATGTGGTCCTTAATTTATTATTCAAACTTTTAAAAAGCGAAATTAAATCCTAAACATCATGTCACGATAGTTTGGTTTTTGTGTTCCTAATCTAATAACATAAAATAAACATATATCTGATTAATTAAATATAATAAAAAAATAAACATAGATACAAATTCAATAAATATTTACCTAAAAATAAATATAAATACTGATTCAATAAATATTCATACAAATTTTATCATTTATATTAGTGGAGTATTTATGGATATAATAACTAAATTAATTATGCTTGCTCATATTATCTAGGTTATTAAAGATATAAATTGATATTTTATTGATTCTCTCTTTTTTGTATGAATACCACCTTTGGTGGGGTTAGATATTCTTTGTTAACTAAACAAATCAATTAACACTATGGGTGGGGTTGATAACTAATTTGGTTAATTAAATTAATTTCTTTTTCTAAGAGATTGAAAAATGAACCATTTAAATGCCACCTTTGGTGGGGTTAGACAATTTAAACTTTATTCAAGGTGTCCAAATTAAACCCGAGAATTTAGTTATCCGGTACTAACTTTCAAGTTTTAAAACCCTCTTGAAAACATGTTGTCAATACATTTCACATAATAATTCTTATAAAAACTTTTGAAATAGAGCTTCAACTCTAACTTCTAGAGGCGATTGTACCAACAAATAAAAGAAGCACTACTCTAAATTAGACAGGATAACTAAACCTTAAAGTCTAATCTTCATATTTAAGTTTGTAATGAAAAATAATATATTTCTACAACATCCTTAATATAAAATCTTGAATAAAAATAAAATCAATTCATTTTTAGAAATTTTCACCTATTTAATATTTGTGAAGCATAACAACGTTATTATTATATCATGATTATGAACAGCTAGCACAGTTAAATTTAATCACGAGACAAATTAAATATAACATGTAAGAATAAAGCATAAAAATAAGCGTAAAGAAAATAAAATCCTTACGAACTTGACGCTATTCCCGATTTGCTAGAAAACCTCGCGGAATTTGCACTTCCATTTATTGAATCAAAAATCTAAATTATTACAAAAAACATTACAAGTTCTCTCTCAAAAAGAAGAACTCTAAACCTAAGAGAATTGAACTAAAAACTAAGAGAAAAACTAGAAAAGCTTAGAAACTAAGAAAGAAACTAAGAAAAACTCAAAAACTAAGAAATGAGAGAAAGAAAAGAGAGAGAAGTGTGGTTTTGAGGTGTGTTTTGAAGTGAATGGAAGAGGGGTATTTATAGGTGAGGATGGAGAGAAAAAATGAGTAAAAAATGTTAAAACAAATATAAAAAAATTAAAAACGTGTAGTGGACATCTTTGAGGTCATCAATGACGTCGGCGTGACGTCATAGAGAACTCTTTGCACGTGAAAAATGGGTGAAAAACGCGTTGGGCGCGCGGCTGGCAGGCGAGGCTGTTTGGGCGTGCGCGCGCGTCTTGGCCAGGGCTGTCGGCTAACGCGCGCGTGAACGATAACCCCGCGCGGTCTTCTGCGCGCGTGAACGATAACCCCCGCGCGGTCTTTGCGCGCATGAAACGATACCCCGCGCGATCTTTGCGCACGTGAAGCAGTACCCCGCGCGCCTTGATCTGCGCGCATGAAACGATACCGAGCGCTTGTTTAGGCGGAAGAGTCTTGAGTCGCGGCATTGGCGTGGTGTGCGTTTTCTCCTTTTGACATTTTTGACCTTTTTGACCCATTTTGTCAGTTTTCCATATTTGTTGACCTTTCCCCATTTATTTATTGATATTTTTGTGATGTATTGCTTCAAGTATTCCTCTTTGAGTCTTTAAATTGCGTTTTTAAGCCAAAATACCTGAAAAACAATAAAAATACCCGTGATTCCGAAAAAGACAAATTTACATAAATATATGATAAAACATATAAATATATATATTTTTAATCAATTAATGTGCATAAAATCATGGTTATTTTAGTGCTTTTTGAGCACTCATCAATGAACCATTTAAATGTCACATTTGTTAGGGTTAGACATTTTAAACTTTATTCAAGATGCCCAAATTAAACCTAAGAATTTGATTATCCGAGTACTAACTTTCAAGTTTTAAAATCATTACTAAAAATATGTTGTTAATACATTTTTGAATAACAATTCATATAAAGTTTTTTTGAAATAGAGCTTCACTCTAACTATTGAGTGATTGTACCAACAAATAAGTATGCATTATTCTAAATCAGACATGATAATTAAATCTTAAAATTTAATTTTCAGATTTAAGATTGTAATGAAAAATAATATATTTCTCTCTAACATCCTTAGTATAAAATCTTGAATAAAAACAAAATAAATTTATTTTATAGAAATGTTTTACCTATTTAATATTTCGTAAGCATAACAACGTAATTATTATATCATATTTACAAATACTTAGCCATGTTAAATTTAATTACATACAAATTAAATATAAAATCTAAGAATAAAACATAAAAATAACTTTAAAGAATTCATTTTAAAATTATACCTCAAAATAATCCTTATAGAACTTTCATGCTAATTTTGTTTCTAGAAAACCTACAAATGGAATTTGAATTTTTGTTTATTGAATCAAAAAATACAAATTTACAAAAGCATAACTAGTTCTTCTCGAAAAGAAAATAACTTTAAAACTAAAAAAACTAAAAAAAACTAAGAAAGATTTCTAAAGAGAGAAAGGTAGAGAGAGAGAGAGAAAGATAAGAGATTTTTAGGCATTATTTTTATAATGGAGGATAAGGTCCATTTATAGATGAAGAAATGGCTAAAAAAAGTGAAACAATATCTTGAAAATAGTCTTGGAAGCATTTTGACAGGCTAGCATGCATGTGAGGGCACTAGCACGTGAGGTTGGGTGTTGGTGCCAATAGATGAGTATAGATAGGGGCATGGATCTCGGCTTGGTACGTGCAGGATAGGAAAGGCATGCGCTAGCACACACTACTCGGTGCGGTGGGTAAGCTCAACTTGGCATGGTGCACGTGGGCATTGGTGAATTGGGAAAATTTTGACCCTTTTGACCCTTTTTTTTTACTTTTTATCTTTTTTTATCAACATATTTTTGATGTATTGCCTCCAGTATTTTTATTCAAGTCTTAAAATTATTTTTGAATGAAAATACCTAAAAAACAATAAAAATACTCTTGATTCTGAAAAGACAAATTTATATAAAAATATGATAGAATCATACAAATACAAATCTATTTATTCAATTAAAATACATTAAATCATGATAATTTTAGTACTTTTAAACACTGGTCAGTAGCATTAGTCCTAGCCTTGTAATTGGACCTTATTTTTCATAATGGATAGTTAGGTAATCAGATGGGTCGTTGGTTTTCCTCTTAGGCATTTGGTGTGGCCTAGGTTGTTTCAACCTAAAAGTTTTGTGTGTCAACCTTTATTTATTTTTACTTTATTTTATTTACATGTGATTACATATATGATTGATGCATATTTTCGCAAGTGTACGAATCGTTCAAGTAATAAAGTGTACAAAAGTACGGATATCGAACCCACAAGGAATGGCATTACTAAGTACCGAAATTGACTAACCCTAATTTTATTTGAAAACCGAATTGTTGAAATTGTTTTAAAAGCAAATTAACATAAAACTAAACGCAAATAACAAAATTTAATGTTGTTCACAAATGATTAAAAACGCTAAGGCATTTGATTTCGCTAAATCAATTCAATCCGATTTCAAGTTATGTTATATGAGAATCAAAGTTAAAAGTGATGGTTGAAAAACCCAAACTTATCTAATACTCTTTCTCAAGTTAAATTAGAATTACTTATCTATGAAAACTGACTATATTTCTACGAAGATTTAATCACAAATAAGCACATTACGATTTATGGAATTTCCGGAATAACCACATACATCATGCATTAGGTGTCAAACTCGCATTCAACATACGGTATTTATCACAAGAAGCATTCATTACACATCTCCTCTCAGTCTCAATATAATGCAACAAATCATCTAAATCTTGATCAGAAATTTAAAAGCATTAAGCATGAAAATAAATACTCGACTTGAAAACATTGAATTCATATAACCATAACAAAAGAAATCAGATTTCCTTGATCTAACTACATCATAGCCTTAGCCAAAACGAATTAGTTCATAACGGAAATAAGAACAAACATATTCTCAATTGAATCCATGAACAAACAATCTGAATAAAATGCAGAAAATAAAAGCTAAGGAGAAGAGATGAAAAAACTCTTGAAGAGGAAGACTTGGTAGCAACAATGGTGATTATCCTTCAAGCTTCTCTAACCTTTCTCTCCAAAATTTCCTTTTCTCCTGCAAAAATAACTCAATTCTGCTCTCTCTGCCGTGGCCTCCTTCTCCATCATAATGTATATATAGGTCTAGGGTTTTGGAGGGCAATTTTGGAACAAAACAACATAAAAAATGTGTTTTCGGACGAAACTCGCCGGCGGCGAAAGTTATTCTCGCCGCGGCGAGATTGGAAAACTTACGATTTTGGTTCCACTAAATCTCACCGTGACGCGGGATTATTGGGCCGCGGCGAGATGCACTGTGGCAGAGAGATGTATTTAGCGCCGGCAGATGTACTGTGTGTGAGATGTACTTGGCCGGCGGCGAGATGTACTTGGCCGGCAGCGAGATTTCTTTGGGCGGCGGCGAGATTGCTTTGCCAAAATCCATGCTCTCGGGAAGATTTTCAACATTTTCTCCGTAAGGTTTTCGCCGGCGGCGAGAATAATCTCGCCGGTGGCAAAATTCCAAATTTTGAAATTTTGTTTTCTTTTTCTTTGATTCAATCCCGATCATTGTACTTTGTCCCTAACTTCTCCAAAATCATGATTTTACTTGAAATTGCATTTTAAACACGAAATACCCATGAAATGACATTTGTGGATTAAATAATCAAATAAACACAATTTTCACACAAATATCAACATTTATATCATAACAAAAATGAAATAATTTAGCTCTTATCAATGATCATCTGCAAAATTTATAATTTGTTGTAATTCTGTTCGTGATCTATTCAACGCCCTCTAAAAAATTAGGTTCGTAACTAAAAAAGAAAATTTCAATTGGTATCCATGTAATCATAGCATACACTTGGTATGTCTAGGACCTTATTATGGATCACTTGAGAAAGGGTTTGTCTACAACTCATGCTCCTTACTTTAATGGGTCTAATTACCCATATTTTAAGGCTTGCATGAGAGCCTTTCAATGGTCTATAGATGAAATTTTTTTAGAACTTTATACTTTATGGTTGAGAACCATCTTTGATTACCAAAGATAATTTTGTTACTCCTAAACCTAGAAAAAACTAGACCACTGAAGATAAAACTAGTAGTAACTGGAATCAAAGGAGTATTAATGCTATTTTTATTATTGTGTCTGTTAATGAGTTTTGTCGTATTTATCATGTTGAAACTGCTAACCATACTTGGGATATTTTGAAGGTTCCTCATGAGGGTACCATACAAATTAAAAGAATAAAACTTCACATACTTATTACTCAATTTGAGAATATTATAATGAAAAAAGATGAGACTCTTTCTGAATTCTATGCCAAACTATTTGATATTTCGAACACCTATATCAATCTTGGAGAGAAAATTAATGATTTCAATATAAGTTAGAAAGATTCTTTTCTCGCTACCAAATTGCTTCCATGAAAAGGTCATTATCATTGACGAAAGTAAGGAAGTGGACACTATCAAAATAGAGAAACTTTTGAGATGAGTTTTTTCTTCCCACAAAGAACCAAACTGTTGCCTTCAAAACTGCCTTGATTGAAGAATGTGACAATGAACAAGTAGAACTACTCTTGACCAGAAGACTAAACAGAATCTTTAACATCAAGAATCATCAAAACAAAGGACAACCAAGTTGTCAAAATGATTAGAATCTAAGAGAACTCAAAATTATAATTTATGATGGTAAGAAACCTAAACCCATTGGACCTCAATGCTTTAAATGTATGTGTTTTGGTCACTTTACAGCTAACTATGCAAATAAGAATAACAACACTATAAGAGCTTTCAACACTACACTTATTGACTCTGAAAGTGATAACAACAATCTAGTTGAATAAGAAAATAGTGACACCATTTTTTCTTACATTTGCAGCAAATATTGATGGACACTTCAGCAAGTCTAATATAGACTCAGACAATGTCGAAAGTGATTCTAAATTCTTACTTAAATATTTTAATGTCACTAGTATTAATGAAGTGTTTAGAGAGTTCGTAAAATGCAAAAGAAATATAGATAAGTTGCTTGTAAAAGTAACTAAACTCAATGAAAAACTAAAATTCTATGCTAGATATTATGGAATTAATTTTCATCATCTATATATGCTCTCCACCAATGATGAAAAAGAAAAATAATGAATTCAAAAATAAGGATAAACCAAAGATCAATTCAAAAATAACTAAATGAATTTAATCCAAACCAAAAGATATAATGAAACTAAAATTAAAGAAAATTTTGGTTAGGAAAGATTGCATTTTTTGGGTCAACTAACCCTATATCTCTCTCATCTAGGAATTTTTATTATGTGTTTTTTTATACTAGGTGATGAGCAGAATCGGGATTGCCAAAAACTTTGAATAGCGAAAACCGACATCGCTGATCCTGCCAATACTTTGGTTTTATATTTATAAAACTCTCGCAAGTGCACGAATCATTTCGTAGAAAATGATAAGTATACTCCCAAGGTCAATCTAAGTAATGAATGTATGTGGTTTTTAATTTATTATTCAAAATTTTAAAAACGAAATTAAATCCTAAACATCCTGTCACGATATTTTGGGTTTTTTGTGTTTTAATCTACTTACATAAAAATAAACATAGATTCAATAAACATTTATGCAAATTTTATCTTTTATAAATAGTGGAGTATTTATGGATATAATAACTAAGTTAATTATGCTTGCTCATATTATTTAGGTTATTAAAGATATGAATTGATATTTATTGATTCTCTCTTTTTTGTATGAATATCACCTTTGGTGGGTTAAATATTCTTTGTTAACTAAACAAATCAATTAACACATATGGGTGGGGTTGATAACTAATTTGGTTAATTAAATTAATTTCTTTTTCTAAGAGATTGAAAATGAACCATTTAAAATGCCACCTTTGGTGGGGTTAGAAGTTTAAACTTTATTCAAGGTGTCCAAATTAAACCTAAGAATTTAATTATCCGAGTACTAACTTTCAAGTTTTAAAACTACTACGAAAACATGTTGTCAATACATTTTCGGATAATAATTCTTATAAAAACTTTTTGAAATAGAGCATTTCTACCTCTTAGGGCGATTGTACCAACAAATAAAAAGAGCACTACTCTAAATCGGATCGGATAACTAAACCTTAAAATCTAATTTTGATTTAAGTTTGTAATGAAAAATAATATATTTCTCTACAACATTCTTAATATAAAATCTTGAATAAAAATAAAATCAATTCATTTTAGAGATTTTTACCTATTTAATATTTCTGCAAGCATAACAACGTTATTATTATATCATTTTTACAAGCATTATGCAGTTAAATTTAATCACAGACAAATTAAATATAACATGTAAGAATAAAGCATAAAAAATAACTACAAAGAAAATAAAATCCTTACAAGATTACTGCCATTCCCGATTTGCAAGAAAACCTCCAAACGGAATTTGCACTCCCATTTATTGAATCAAAAAGCTAATAAATTACAAAAACATAACTAGTTCTTCCCAAAGAGGGAAGAACTCTAAAACTAAGCAAAACTAACTAAAACATAAGAAAAACTAAAAAAACTAAAAACTAAGAAATGGAGAGAAAGAAAGAAGAGAGAAGTGTGTTTTGAGGTGTGTTATGAAGTGAAGAGAAGGGGGGTATTTATAGGTTAGGATGGAGAGAAAAAGTGGGTGAAAAAATGTTAAAAAATGGTGAAAGCGCGTAGGTGCAATAGTGAGGTCATTGATGGCGTCGGATGACGTCATAGGAGTGACGACACGTGAAAAATGGGGCAAAATGGTGTCGGCGCACGCGGAGGGCAGCTGGGCGTGCCTGTGAGCGGATCTGGAGGAAGAGCGCTGCTGACGCAGACTTGCGTCTTGTAGCAGCGTTCGGCGCGATTTTCTTCTTTTTGACATTTTTGACCTTTTTGACCCATTTTGTCCAATTTTTCCATATTTGTCGACCTTTTCCCATTTATTTATTAATATATTTGTGATGTATTGCTTCCAGTATTCCTTTTTGAGTCTTTAAGTGACGTTTTTAAGTGAAAATACCTGAAAAACAATAAAAATACCAGTGATTCCAAAAAATACAAATTTATATAAATATATGATAAAACATATAAATATATATATATTTTTAATCAATTAATGTGCATAAAATCATGGTAATTTTAGTGCTTTTTGAGCACTCATCACAACTGACGACCTTGCTAGTCCCTTAGCAAGAGAAGCGATAAAAACTAAAAGTTAAATTATCTTAAATCACTTTCATGGATTGACACGGTTACATTTAGTTTATGCAACAAGCCTTTAAACCCCTAGGTTATCATAGTGGACGAGTTTGAGTCTAATGTGGGTTTTCAGTAATGGTACTCACAAACATTGAACTAAATGTAAAAATAAAAACAAACAATAAAAACAAACAACTTAAAAATTAAATTTACAATAAAATCACAAATTAACAACATCTCACAAAAATGTCTCATACTTTTTAATCTCCTTTAAGATCATAATTAAAATCTCAAGCATAAGTTATTTTAATCTCTTTAAACAATCATGATTTATTATAATAATTAGTCGAAAATCATTTTCATATTTCATGTCAAAAATGTATCAATTTAATTTCACCCAATTTCAGTGTCATGAATAAGAATTCGCTTCGACTCTATTCCTCACAAGTCAATACTCTCAAAACATTGAATCCTATGGGTTCAAACACTCAGACTAATTTATATGCGAAAGAGTTGATGTATAGAAATGAACTAATATGTTCGCATATGTATAAAGAATAAAGGCTCAAAGTATTATTTTAACATTGATCTCATGAAAGGAATCAAATGTATAAATTATAAAGATATCATATATAAAAATTATTTTCAAGCATAAATAAAACTCATTAAGAAAGAATTTCAAGATATATGCCTTTTACAAATGAAGAGAGTGCAATGACTTTTAGTGGAATTATTTCTATATCTTTCTTTTTTGTAATTAACTTGTACTCACAACTTTGTAGCAATGTGGGTTATAGTATGTAGATTATACTATATATTCTTTATCTCTCTAATTTTTTCTGAAGATATTTCTCAATATATGTATTTTTAGAGAGTCAACCCATGAGATTGTACATTTTTTTGAATTTTGGTGAGTGGTTAATTTTGTGGTTTTTTTCTGTTTGATCTTGGTTTAGGTAACTCAGATATGTCCTTTTCTTTTTGTAACAGTCATGCACGAATGAGATAAAAAAATATATTATCAATTTCTACTTAAATCATTTAATCAAAGCAAAACAAATATATATATATATAGGACACTCTATTAAGATGAGAAAAAAAATTCATACATTCAATGCTAATACTTATAGAAATCATCTAAAAATTTGAAGAAATAAGAAATGTGTTTGGAGTAGAAAAAATATATATTTCACTCTAAATAAAGAAAATTAGGCTCAAATTATATCTCACAAATGTAGTCTCCACTAAAAAAAATTTATAAACACCGATTTTGGGTTTAATATAATTTCCACATCTAATCAAGAAATACTAGTTATGAGAAAAACTAACTAATTATCAAAAAACAATAAAAAAATATTTCATGATATGTTTTCAAAAATTAATCTAACAAGATACAAAGACTTAACTATTTACTTAAATTTAATTTAAAGAAATGATAAAGTTTTGTGAGAAATTTTTTTTTAAAAAATAACAAAAACAACCAAAATAGAAATAAAAGCAAACACAAAAAAAATGAAAAAAGTATATTTTTTATTTTTTTATTTATTTTTTATTTTTAAATTGTTAAAACTTTTTTTAATTAAGCATGGTAACTTTCACCAATTTCAACCTAGAACTTACATTGTCTCAATGTAACAATTGTAAATTAAAGATAAAGAAAAAGAAAGAAAAGATTACCTATTTCACGAGAATGCAAGTAGTAATGGAAAATGCAGGTGCATCCATCATATTCATCATTAAAGTGTATACAGACAAATGTTGTGAACTTACAACATCTCAACAAATATTTTTAGTTTTAACAATTTAAAAATTATTCACATGTAATTAAAATGAAATAATTAAGTAAATAAAAGAAATAAAAGAAAATTACCTAAAATGATGGGTTGCTTATCCAGTAGTTTAGCGTCTTAGCAAGACGTAACTTAGGGATGCATTTTAAGTAAACTCGATGTCCCATCATCGTTGAGTCAATCAAACCTTCAGGTAAAACAAGGTTGTCTCCTATACTTTTCGATGCCCTATTGATTTTCAGATTTCTTTCTGTACTTAAAACTAGAGGCATACTTTGAGTTTTAGATAACCCACATCTAGGTGCAAATCAAATAATTAAGTCATTAAAATACAATTGTACCTAGATCAAACAAAGCAACTAACTCCTTAGATTGTAATTAAAACTTTAAAATTTTGGAGATAGTTTAGAAATTTTTGTTTCTTTTTGTTTTTGTTTTTAAGAAAAAAAAATAACATAATCAGTATTAACGAGTCTTTCCCAGGAAAGAATGGTGGTGCAAAGACAAGCCCAAAAACCATCCTCCTGAAGCAAACAACGTTCCCAGGGAAAAATTGGCCTGAGAGCTTCGAGAACTAGTCTCCCGACAGTAACTCCTGATTTTTACTTTTCATGTTATTAAGTTAATTTAAATAAAAATTTAAGTTAATGAAAATCTAAGTTAATTAAGTTTAAAAAAAAGTTAATTAAGTTAAGTGAAGTAAAAAAAATCTAAGTTAATTAAGTTAAGTTAAAAAAATCTAAGTTAATTAAGTTAGTAAAAAAATAGTTAATTAAGTTAAGTGAAGTAAAAAAAATCTAAGTTAATTAAGTTAGTAAAAAAATAGTTAATTAAGTTAAGTGAAGTAAAAAAAAATCTAAGTTAATTAAGTTAAAAAAAATTAAGTTAAGTAAAAAATCTAAGTTAATTAAGTTAATGAAAATCTAAGTTAATTAAGTTAAGTGAAAAAAAAAGTTAATTAAGTTAAGGGAAAAAAAGTTAATTAAGTTAAGTGAAGTAAAAAAAAATCTAAGTTAATTAAGTTTAAAGAAAAGGTTAATTAAGTTAAGTGAATTAAAAAATCTAAGTTAATTAAGTTTAAAGAAAAGGTTAATTAAGTTAAGTGAATTAAAAAATCTAAGTTAATTAAGT
The DNA here is from genome assembly GCA_033030585.1 of Hippophae rhamnoides. NCBI lineage: Eukaryota > Viridiplantae > Streptophyta > Magnoliopsida > Rosales > Elaeagnaceae > Hippophae > Hippophae rhamnoides. The sequence goes on along the minus strand of CM065435.1, from coordinate 33,055,707 downwards.
TAAGTTAAAAAAAATCTAAGTTAATTAAGTTAGTAAAAAAAAGTTAATTAAGTTAAATAAAAATCAAGAAGAAAAAAAATAGCTAAAGAAAGAAAAATAATAAAATAATAAAATAAAATAAAATTGAAAAAGGTAAAATAAAATAAAAAAAATAAAATTATGATTTAAAATAAATAAAAATAATAATAAAAATTAAATTCAAAAAAATAAAATTTTGATTTTTTTTATTTTTTTTATTTTTTTTTATTTTTTTTATTTTTTATATTTTTTTTAATTTTTTTAATTTTTTATTTTTTTAGTATTTTTTTTTTTTTTTTTAATTTATTTTTATATTTTTTATATTTTTATATTTTTTTAATTTTTTTTTAATTGTTTTTATTTTTTTTTTCGAAATTTCAAATTCCAAAATTATTTTACTATTAACACTATATTTATTAAACAATTTAAAATTAGAATTTTTTTATTTTTTTTTTATTTTTAAAACTTTTTTTAACTATTTATTAATGGTAACTTTATTTTACTATTTACAATATAATTATTTTTTTGAATTTGTTTTTTTTTAACTTAAAATTTTTGAATTTTTTTTACTATTCATAAATGGTAAATTTTTTTTAATTCAAATTTTAAATTTCTAAATTATTTTATTATTCACGGCATAATTTTTATTTAAAAAATTTCTTTTTTTTTTGTTAATTTGTTTTACTATTCATGAACGGTAAAAACTTTTTACTTCAAATTTCAAATTTCTAAATTATTTTACTATTTATGTTACAATTAATTTTTTTTATTTTATTAATTTTTTTATTTTTATTTTATTTTATTTTTATTTTGTATTTTTTTTATTATTTCTTATGAAATTTGATGTTTGATTAAATTTTTTTATTTTTTTATTTTTTTACAAAAAAAAATCACAATTATTTACAACACAAAAATATTTTTAAAATTTTGATAAATAAATTAAAAGCTTATTCCTTACGTGATGATGCGAAAACTTGATGAATCGAGATTGCGAAAACTTTGATACTATTAAAATGCGGCGTAAAACTTGATGAGCGAAAACCTTCATCAGATCCCGCTAATACTTTGGCTTTATATTTATAAAACTCGCAAGTGCACGTAATCATTTAAGTAGAAAATGATAAGTATACTCCCAAGTCGATCTAAGGAAGGAATGTATGTGGTTTTTAATTTATTATTCAAACTTTTAAAAACGAAATTAAATCCTAAACATTGTCCTGTCAGGATATTTTGGGGTTTTTGTGTTTTTAATCTAATTATAGAAAATTAAACATAGATTCAATAAACATTCATGCAAATTTTATCTTTTATAAATAGTGGAGTATTTATGGATATAATAACTAAGTTAATTATGCTTACTCATATTATCTAGGTTATTAAAGATATGAATTGATATTTATTGATTCTTTTTTTTGTATGAATACCACCTTTGGTGAGTTAGATATTCTTTGTTAACTAAACAAATCAATTAGCACCTATGGGTGGGGTTGATAACTAATTTGGTTAATTAAATTAATTTCTTTTCTAAGAGATTGAAAATGAACCATTTAAATGCTGGCCTTTGGTGGGGTTAAAACATGATTTAAACTTTTATTGAGTGTCAAATTAAACCTAAGAATTTAGTTATCCGGGAAGTACTAACTTTCAAGTTTTAAAACTACTAAAAGCGTGTTGTCAATACATTTCGGATAATAATTCTTATAAAAACTTTTTGAAATAGAGCTTGACTCACAACCGGGCAATTGTACCAACAAATAAAAAGCACTACTCTAAATCGGCCGGATAACTAATCCTTAAAATCTAATTTTGATTTAAGTTTGTAATGAAAAATAATATATTTCTATAACATTCTTAATATAAAATCTTGAATAAAAATAAAATCAATTCATTTTAGAGATTTTTTACCTATTTAATATTTGTAAGCATAACAACGTTATTATTATATCATTTTTACAAGCGACCGCTTAAATTTAATCACCAGACAAATTAAATATAACATGTAAGAAATAAGCATAAAAAATACTTGACAAAGAAGAAAATAAAATCACTTACAAGTACTTGATGCTATTCCCGTAGTTGCAAAACCTACAAACTGAATTTGCACTCCCGTTTATTGAATCAAAAAGATAATAAATTACAAAAACATAACTACATCTTCCCAAAAGGGAAGAACTATAAAACTAAGAGAAAGCTAGCTAAAATATAAGAAAAACTAAAAAAAACTAAAAACTAAGAAATGGAGAGAAAAGAAAGAAGAGAGAAGTGTGTTTTTTAGGTGTGGTATGAGTGAAGAGAAGGGAGGTATTTATAGGTGAGGATGGAGAGAAAAAGTGGGTGAAAAAAATGTTAAAAAATGGTGAAAGCGCGTGAGTAAAATAGTGAGGTCATTGATGACGTCGCGTATGATGTCACGGGGAAATGACCGCACGTGAAAAATTATGACACAAGCCGGCGCACGCGTTAGCGGAGAGCAAGTGAAGTATGCCTGAGTAGCCTTATGGAAAACCACTTATGGCGTAACTTGTATGTAGTTGGCGCTGATGGAGTCTACTTTCGAGCGCGATTTTTCCTTTTTGACATTTTTGACCTTTTCGACCCATTTTGTCCAATTTTTCCATATTTGTTGACCTTTTCGCATTTATTTATTAATATATTTGTGATGTATTGCTTCCAGTATTCCTTTTTGAGTCTTTAAGTGACGTTTTTAAGCGAAAATACCTGAAAAACAATAAAAATACCCGTGATTTCGAAAAAGACAAATTTATATAAATATATGATAAAACATATAAATATATATATATATTTTTAATCAATTAATGTGCATAAAATCATGGTAATTTTAGTGCTTTTTGAGCACTCATCACTAGGAGAGCATCCTAGTTTGTTTAGTTTAATTATTTTCAATTTTGAATTTAGTAGTTTGATTCTGGAATTTGTTTTACTTGAATTAAATTAGTTATTTTAAAAAAATTCAAAAATAATAATGGGAGTATATTTTTCCTAACATTTTCATAAAAGAAAATATTATTTTTGACCAAGAAAATATATATTGTGTAACCTGATTTATTTTGTTTAATTATTGATTGTATAATTTAGTATCATGTTCTGTCCATTTATATTTTTTTCTTTTGCATATGGTGATTGATATTAACAAGAACTCACTCACACACTCACTGGACACATAAGTTATGTCATGCTAGAAGTTTATAATTAATTATGTGAGATTTTAGAACTTGAGGTAACCCTAATTATAAAAATTATGGTTGAACTCTGTCTCTTACCGTATAAAATACTCCTATGGAAGACACCTAGTTTTGAGCGAGCTATCTACTATGATGGGTGAACTACGCCAAAACCGGGCATTAAAATTGGTTATTAACCGACTTTAAATGGTGAGACTTAAAATTTAAAGTAGGTTTACACGTTGAACCAACTTTAAACTTAAAGTCGATTTACCTTCTAAACCTACTTTAAATTCTATATTTTTTTACACATTTTATTCATTTTCTACTATACTCAAAACCTGTATTCGATCACATAATAGCAGAAAAAACCAAAATCTGTTTAACAAAGTTTAAATAATACAAATAATTGAAAAATTAAATATTAATTAATTACTTGAGAATTAAATTAGTTAAAAAAATAATTTATATACAATATATATATATATATATATATAATTTAAATTATAAATAAAATAATGTCTCTTTTGTCATGGATTTTGTGATATTCCCACTTTATTTCAAGAAGAAGAAACTTGGTTTACTTAAAATCACTAGTATAGTAATCAGGAAACTAGGCATAAGAGATGAGATGGAGTTTGGGCAAAAACAGCTGGTCCATATAACAATTCATTCCCCTAAATACATGAGCACATAACCATCAATCAAACAAGCAGCCCAAACTTCAAAGATACAAGAAAAGAGAAATTAAAATATTATAAAAATTACCACGGTGTTGTTCTATGTTATTCAAGATCATTAGATTTTTCTCCTCATTTTTATTGTGATGTTATAATTTGAACCATGTGTTCTGTCCATTCTTCTCGTAAATCATAAAAAATTTTCATATCAAAGCACGAATTGTTCCAACCAAAGAACTATATTTAATTAAATTAAAAATAAGAATGTAATATCATGAATTCACAAAAATAACTTATATATGTTAAGAGATTAGTAAAAGAGATTACCACATCGATACCAGAGTGATATAATAATAACCTCATCCTTTCGAAATCATATTAGCATTGTATTAATCTTTTATTCTATAAATATGAAACTATTTGGAATCAAGCTGGTATTTTTAATGCTATAATGAGCTCTAAATATGAAGTCAAGTATAACTCCAATTTGTTACTTAGGTTGGTTGAGTTTTGGTACCCATAAACTAATACTTTTGTATTTCCTTTGAGTGAAACAACAATTACTCTTGAAGATATGATGATTCTTGGTGGTTTTCCTATACTTGGATGGCTAGTGACTACTATGATGTTATCATACTAGGAAACTAGGCAAGAGAGATGAGATGAAGTTTGGGCAAAATATTGGTCCATATAAAAATTCATTCCTCTAAATACATGAGCACATAAACATCCATCAAACAAAGCATCCATCAAAACAAGCTCTTCAAACTTCAGACACAGGAATTGAGAAATTAAAGTATTATAAAAATTATCATGATGTTGTCACATGCTATTCAAGATCATTAGAATTTTCTCCTGATTCTTCTTGTGATGATATAATTTGAACCATGTGCTTTACCCATTCCTCTCATAAATCATCAAAAATTTACGGGTCATAGCCCAACTTGTTCCAACCAAAGAACTACATGTATTAAATTCAAAATAAGAATGTAATATCAGATCATGAATTTACAAAAAATAACTAATATATGTTAAAAAGGTATATTGCTAAAAGAGATTACCACATCTTTAATTGGAATGTTGATATTTGTGACATCATAAACTTCATGACATAGTAACCACATATGACTTCATAATTTTGTTGTAGAACCTAAAAAAAACAAGTGTATATGATTTCCCATATTCGAACATCTTTATTATTTAATAGTAAAATGAATTATATTATTATTATTTTCTTGTACATACCATAACTTTGTCCCATATAAGCTTATGAGATTTTTTAAAGACAATGCCCCTACTCTTGTTCCACTGCTTCCATGTCCTATCAAAGTTTAAAATAGTTAGTTTTTTATTAAATATTACAAAGAACAATAGAAGAAAAATAGCAAGCTATAACTCTTACATTTCAACAACTGCTTTTGTATTTTTACTCAATTCTATGAAAGCTGAGTCACGGTACCAAACATGATTTCCATATAGATCAAGGATTACCAACATCCAATGATCTTGGCATTGTTCAAACTTTAGTGGCCAAGGGATTTTCAACTTTTGATTTCTATTAAGTGTTAATGCCCTATCACATAATTGTTTAACTCTGATGCTAATATCATTATCTTGATATTGATTGACAAATGAAGAATCATAGAACATTGCTAAATGTGATGAATGATTAGCTTGAAGTCGATAATAACATGCCCAATATAAAAGAAATATATATAAATAATTTAATAATATAAATATAATTATATATGTTCTACATAAATGAAAGTTATTTATTGATTGAGGACTCACCTTGTCCATACTTGAATTATACTTAAATCAATCATTTTATATTCAAACAGCTGTAATATACACTCAATCGATATATATGTTTGGCCAATGTCTATAGAAAGTGGCACAGTCCATCCATCATTTATGCTAGATGCCATCATAACAATATTCATCAAAGAGCCAAGATTTCTACTGAAGTTTATAGCATAATCATAGCTATACTTTTTCCATGGCTTCTTCTTGAATGATTTAGTGCGAGATGATTGCCCACTAGACATATATTTACCACGAGATACTTGCTTTGTATCTCTTAAATGTGTCACACTTACTAATTTTGGTATAATAGACTAAATAAGAATTATTATATATGTTAGTAACAATAAAAGAATAATAATATAATAGTAGTAAAAAAAGTGTTATCTTAAGTGTAAAAATAGTACCATGTCAAAATTTATCACAACTTCACTCAACAGCCAAGCCACATCTTGTCCAACCGCTTCTTAAACTATGGTAGCATCAGAAGGCATAGTTATTGGACAATCATGGAGGAATAATTGATCAATTACTATTTTCCAATAATTTGGAAAATATTGATTATGAATCATTTGATCATCGCTCAATTGTTGTACCGTTCCAATAGCAACAAAGTCCATTGATGAAGGATGTTTCAACAAAAATTTCATATTCTGTAAAAATTTAAGCGTTATATATAATAAAAAAATAAAAATAATAGACTATCTACATAAAATTTAAATCTTACCACAAATGATTCATCAAATAGAGGAGGACTTCTATGTGAGGTAGCTATTGGAAAGACATTCTCATCAAAACATTCATCATGATGTGATGGATGGTAAGTATGCATAGATTACATTGGAGATGTTGAACCACTACCTGATTGCATCTACATTCCTAGCACAAATAGAGGACTAATAGTATGATTATATCCCATAAAGAATATAGGTTGGGCACCATGAGATTACATGGGTGGCATGCTTGACAAGGATGGTGGCATGACTAGCATGGATGGCTACATACCTAAAAAATAGGGAATGCCCTGATTGTAGTATGCTACCATGCCTTACATGTGTTGTGATTGATATTATTTTAAAGTGGCAATCTCACTTAACACTGAGGCCTTAAAGGAGCTGAATTCTTCTTCAATTTTATAGTAATTGTCCATACTAACCATCTGAGGTTTTTGTTTTGGAATGTTAAAAAACTCCATATAACCATCATATTGGCTTCTTCCCCTAACACAACCAGGATGCTTGATGAGTGCTCAAAAAGCACTAAAATAACCATGATTTTATGCAAATTAATTGATTAAAAATATATATATTTATATGTTTTATCATATATTTATATAAATTTGTCTTTTTCGGAATCACGGGTATTTTTATTATTTTAGTATTTTGGCTTAAAAATGCAACTTAAAGACTCAAAGAGGAATACTGGAAGCAATACATCACAAATATATTAATAAATAAATGCGTAAAGGTTGACAAAAATGGAAAAATTGGACAAAATGGGTCAAAAAGGTCAAAAATGTCAAAAAGGAGAAAAACGCGCCGCCTTGCCATGTGTACTTGAATGCACCAGCTGCCCCATGGCTGCTTGTGATGATTCTTGTTCATGCCGTAGCACTGCTTGAGGTTACTATTCATCAGCGCCGACACTCATTTTCACGTGCAGCCGCCCTATGGCGTCATCTTTGCGCGTCATCCATCACGTCAACATTTCCATTACGCGTTTTTACATTATTTTAACATTATTTTACTCATTTTTTCTCTCCATCCTCACCTATAAATACCCCCTTCCCTTCACTTCAAAACACACCTAAAAACACCTTCAAAACTCACTTCTCTCTTCTTTCTTTCTCTCATTTCTTAGTTTTTGAGTTTTCTTTGTTTCTTTCTTAGTTTCTATGCTTTTCTTAGTTTTTGTCTTTGTTGTTAGTTCAATTCTCTTAGGTTTAGAGTTCGTCTCTTTTTGAGAGGAACTTGTAATGTTTTTGTAATAATTTAGATTTTGATTCAATAAATGGAAGTGCAAATTCCGCTTGGAGGTTTTCTAGCAACGGGGAATAGCGTCGAAGTTACGTAAGGATTTTATTTTCTTCTGATTATTTTTATGCTTTATTCTTACATGTTATATTTAATTTATACGTGATTAAATTTAAGCGTGCTATTTGTTTATAATCATGATATAATAATAACGTTGTTATGCTTACGAAAATATTAAATAGGTGAAAATTTCTAAAATGAATTGATTTTATTTTTATTCAAGATTTTATATTAAGAATGTTAGAGAGAAATATATTATTTTTCATTACAAACTTAAATGCGAAAATTAGATTTTACGGTTTAGTTATCTGGTCTAATTTAGAGTAGTGCTCTTTTATTTGTTGGTACAATGCCTTAGGTAGTTAGAGTGAAACTCTATTTCAAAAGTTTTATAAGAATTATTATGTGAAAATGTATTGACAACATGTTTTCAATAGTGGTTGTAAAACTTGAAAGTTAGTACTTGGATAACTAAATTCTTAGGTTTAATTTGGACACCTTGAATAAAGTTTAAGCTGTCTAACCCGCCCAAAGGTGGCATTTAAATGGTTCATTTTCAATCTCTTAGAAAAAGGAATTAATTTAATTAACCAAATTAGTTATCAACCCTTTGTAGGTGTTAATTGATTTGTTTAGTTAACAAAGAATATCTAACCCACCAAAGGTGGTATTCATACAAAAAAGAGAATCAATAAAATATCAATTTATATCTTTAATAACCTAGATAATATGAGCAAGCGTAATTAATTTAGTTATTATATCCATAAATACTCCTTAATATAAATGATAAAATTTGCATGAATATTTATTGAATCTGTATTTATATTTATTTTTAGATAAATATTTATTGAATTTGTATCTATGTTTATTTTTATGTTTTTAGATTATATTTAATTAATCTGTATATATGTTTATTTTATGTTATTAGATTAGGAACACAAAAAAACCAAACTATCGTGACCAGGATGTTTTGGATTTAATTTCGTTTTTAAAGTTTGAATAATAAATTAAAAACCCGCATTACATTCCTTCCTTAGATCGACCTTGGGAGTAAACTTATCATTTTCTACGAAAAAGATTCGTGCACTTGCAGAGTTTTACAAAGATTAGGTGCAACGACGTCGTGGGAACAGTACCGCGTGAAAAATGAGTGTCGGCAGCGCGGATGAAACAGTAACCCTTTAGCGGTTTTAGCGGAGGCTGGGTGTTGAGCGTGTAATTTGGGCGTGTGTGACAGCGTTTTCTCCTTTTGACATTTTGACCTTTTTGACCCATTTTGTCCAATTTTTCCATATTTGTAGACCTTCGCATTTATTTATTAATATATTTGTGATGTATTGCTTGGTATTCTCTTTGAGTCTTTAAGTTGCATTTTTAAGCCAAAATACACGAAAAACAATAAAAATACCCGTGATTCGAAAAAGACAAATTTATATAAATATATGATAAAACATATAAATATATATATTTTTAATCAATTAATTTGCATAAAATCATGGTTATTTTAGTGCTTTTTGAGCACTAAATCACAACCGAACTTCTTGCTAGTCCTTAGCAAGAAAAAGCGATAAAAACTAAAAATTAAACTATCCTAAATCACTTTCGTGGATTGAAGCAGGTTGCATTTAGCCTATGCTGACAAGCCTTTAAACCTATAGGTTGCCACAGTGGACGAGTTTGAGTCTCGTGAGGGTTTTCAGTAATGATACCCACAAACATTGAACTAAATGTAAAAAAAAAAAAAAAACAATAAAAACAATGAAATCAAAAACTAAAATTACAACAAAATCAAAAATTAATTTTTTTTTTGAATAAGAGAAAACAACATATCACAAAAATGTCTCTTACTTTTTAATCTCCTTTAAGATCATAATTAAAATCTCAAGCATAAGTTATTTTAATCTCTTCAAAAAATCATGATTTATTATAATAATTAGTCGAAAATCATTTTCATATTTCATGTCAAAAATGTATTAATTTAATTTCACCCAATTTCAGTGTCATGAATCGAGTCGCTTGACTACATTCCTCAAAGTCAATACTCTCGAAATCTTGAGATCCTATGGGTTCAAACACTCATACTATTTTATATGCGAAAGAGTTGATGTATAGAAATGAACTAATATGTTTGCATATGTATAAAGAATAAAGGCTCAAAGTGTTATTTTAACATTGATCTCATGAATCGCCGATTCTCGCAAATACTTTGATTTTAATATTTGTCAAACTCTCGCAAGTGCACGAATCTTTTCGTAGAAAATGATAAGTATACTCCCAAGGTCGATCTAAGGAAGGAATGTATGTGGTTTTTAATTTATTATTCAAACTTTTAAAAACGAAATTAAATCCTAAAAATCCTGTCACGATAGTTTGGTTTTTGTGTTCCTAATCTAATAACATAAAATAAACATATATACAGATTAATTAAATATAATCTAAAAACATAAAAATAAACATAGATACAAATTCAATAAATATTTATCTAAAATTAAATATAAATGCAGATTCAATAAACATTCATGCAAATTTTATCTTTTATAAATAGTGGAGTATTTATGGATATAATAACTAAGTTAATTATGCTTGCTCGTATTATTTAGGTTATTAAAGATATGAATTGATATTTATTGATTCTCCCTTTTTTGTATGAATACCACCTTTGGTGGGGTTAGATATTCTTTGTTAACTAAACAAATCAATTAACACCTATGGGTGGGGTTGATAACTAATTTGGTTAATTAAATTAATTCCTTTTTCTAAGAGATTGAAAATGAACCATTTAAATGCCACATTTGTTGAGGTTAGACAGTTTAAACTTTATTCAAGGTGTCCAAATTAAACCTAAGAATTTAGTTATCCAAGTACTAACTTTCAAGTTTTACAACCACTATTGAAAACATGTTGTCAATACATTTTCACATAATAATTCTTATAAAAACTTTTGAAATAGAGTTTCACTCTAACTACCGGGCGATTGTACCAACAAATAAAAGAGCACTACTCTAAATTAGACCGGATAATTAAACCGAAGTAAAATCTAATTTTCAGTTTAAGTTTGTAATGAAAAATAATATATTTCTCTCTAACATCCTTAATATAAAATCTTGAATAAAAATAAAATCAATTCATTTAGAAATTTTCACCTATTTAATATTTATGGCTTGCATAACAACGTTATTATTATATCATGATTATAAGCATTGCTAGGTTAAATTTAAGCACGAGACAAATTAAATATAACATGTAAGAATAAAGCATAAAAATAAGCGTAAAGAAAATAAAATCCTTACGAACTTGACGCTATTCTAGTTGCTAGAAAACCTCAAGCGGAGATTTACTTCCATTTATTGAATCAAAAATCTAAATTATTACAAAAACATTACAAGTTCCTCTCAAAAAGAGAAGAACTCTAAACCTAAGAGAATTGAACTAAAAACTAAGAGAAAAACTAAGAAAAGCTTAGAAACTAAGAAAGAAACTAAGAAAACTCAAAAACTAAGAAATGAGAGAAAGAAAGAAGAGAGAAGTGAGTTTTGAAGGTGTTTTTAGGTGTGTTTTGGAGTGAAGGGAAGGGGGTATTTATAGGTGAGGAAGGAGAGAAAAAATGAGTAAAAAAATGTTAAAATAATGTAAAAACGCGTAATGGAAATCTTGACGTCATTGATAGCGTCGGCACCTCATCAAAGCATTTACTGCGTGAAAAATGAGTGTCGGCATCGCGGATGAGCGGTAACCAGCGCGCAGTTTGGGCGGAGTTAGGTCTTGGGAAATGTGTGGGGCGGCCTTGTAATGAGTGCTTTTTCTCCTTTTGACCTTTTTGACCATTTTTGACCATTTTGTCGATATTTGTCGACCTTTACGCATTTATTTATTAATATATTTGTGATGTATTGCTTCCAGTATTCCTCTTTGAGTCTTTAAGTTGCATTTTTAAGCCAAAATACCTGAAAAACAATAAAAATACCCGTGATTCCGAAAAAGATAAATTTATATAAATATACGATAAAACATATAAATATATATATTTTTAATCAATTAATTTGCATAAAATCATGGTTATTTTAGTGCTTTTTGAGCACTCATCAATGCTCGCATCCGAATGCATGATATATAGTATCTCTCTCTGGATGTTCAATTATTTCACCCCTGGCTATTTGTTCTTGAACAGATCTCTACAAATAATAAAGAAAACAAACATATCATACATTATTACATCAATTAGAAAAAATAATAAGCATTTTGTATCAAGTTAAATTACTAACCAACTTATTTAGTTTTTCTTCTCCTTATTTAGTAATTGGTCTTAACTTCTTCATTTTAGGGGTCTTTATTTCTATATACAATTTAGATTGGGTAACTGGTCTACCCAATTCAACTTCCTACATAAATTAAATAAATTTATTAACTATGACATCAACTTAAATTTAAGGAAAATAAATATAAAAATATTTATAAATTAACAACTTAATAATATCATTCTTTATCTAACTTCAAGATTTGTAGACCTCCCAGTACAGTTAATAAGAATATTCTATATTTTCATATTTTGATTTTCTTCCCTAATAATTTGAAATTCATCTGTATGTCTATAATCCACAAAGTCTCTCCAAACTTATGGTTCAATCCAGGGATGTTCTTTAGGGATTTTTTATTGTTCTACTTCATCAAGTGGTTCCAAATATGAAAACACATAATTTCTGGCCAATCAAGAAGTTTTGTATTCCTTTCATGCCTTATTTGCAATCTTATAACACTTGCGCATCCAAGTGTCAGGGACTTAAAAACGATTCTATAAAAACACACTACAAAAGATGAGATATAATACAAAAAGACATAATATATGTAATTAGTTATAAAATAAAAGAGACTTACACAATTGGTTTTCCATATATTGAACTTTTTAGCTTCATTAACCTTAGTCCCATCATTTATATTAATTGGTAAACTTGACTTCACAAGTCTACTAATAAAGGATTTCAATTGTTGGCCATTTTCCCCTAATGGATTTCCAATAGCATCAAATATAATGGGTACTCTATCATTTGGGTTAAGTAGAGCATCAGGTATATTCGCCTAACCCCTTCTTTTCAAATGCCCCAATGGATCATTTGGATCTACAAGATTTAGTACCCTAGGATCCATGAAATATCTACAAACAATGAAGAAATAGAAATTAATTGACAATTTTAAGTCCATACATATAAACAAGAAAAAGTTATTAGCATAATATATAACATACATTATGTTTAATTGGGTTGTTGATCGTGTCTATATATATATTTCTTCATAATCACTTTGAGTCCATGACGAAGAATTATCTTCATCAACTAGATCATCACATACATTAGGTAATTTGTTTGAGAAACGACTAATATTGGATAATGTATCAAGCATGTCATCATCTTCTAAAGCATCACAATGGTAGAAATCTTTTTGTGGAGGCGTTAATACAACAAACCATCTTGTTTCCATTTGATCGATCACTTAAAATACTTGTTTTGCATGAAGTGCTAACGTGAAAGAATCATCAATGTGACTCATATTGGATAAATGTACAAGGGTAAATCCAAAATCATCTATTTTATATCCAACATTGATAACATCTTCGACCCAATCACACAAGAATATTGTTTCATGGAAGACCTCATAATCGAGTTTCCAAATTTCTCGAATTATACTTGATGAGCGAAAACCGGCATCGCCAATTCTCGCAAATACTTTGGTTTTAATATTTGTAAAACTCTACATAATTACGAATCATTTAGTAGAAAATGATAAGTATACTACAGGTCGATCTAAGGAAGGAATGTATGTGGTTTTTAATTTATTATTCAAACTTTTAAAAGCGAAATTAAATCCTAAACATCCTTTGTCCATGATATTTTGGGGTTTTTGTGTTTTTAATCTACTTACGTAAAAATAAACATAGATTCAATAAACATTCATGCAAATTATGTTCATTTATAATGGCGGAGTATTTATGGATATAATAACTAAGTTAATTATGCTTGCTCGTATTATCTAGGTTATTAAAGATATGAATTGATATTTATTGATTCTCCCTTTTTGTATGAATACCACCTTTGGTGGGGTTAGATATTCTTTGTTAACTAAACAAATCAATTAACACCTATGGGTGGGGTTGATAACTAATTTGGTTAATTAAATTAATTCCTTTTTCTAAGAGATTGAAAATGAACCATTTAAATGCCACCTTTGGTGAGGTTAGACCGATTTAAACTTTATCCAAGGTGTCCCAATTAAACCCGAAATTTAGTTATCAAGTACTAACTTTCAAGTTTTAAAACCACTATTGAAAACATGTTGTCAATACATTTTCACATAATAATTCTTATAAAAACTTTTGAAATAGAGCTTCACTCTAACTCTGAGGCGATTGTACCAACAAATAAAGAGCACTACTCTAAATTAGACGGATAACTAAACCTTAAAATCTAATTTTGAGTTTAAGTTTGTAATGAAAAATAATATATTTCTACAACATTCTTAATATAAAATCTTGAATAAAAATAAAATCAATTCATTTTTAGAGATTTTGACCTATTTAATATTTATGGCATAACAACGTTATTATTATATCATTTTTTACAAGCAAGCTAGCCGATTAAATTTAATCACAGAGACAAATTAAATATAACATATAAGAATAAAGCATAAAAAATAGCGCAAAGAAAATAAAATCCTTACTGATTACTTGACGCTATTCCGTTGCTAGAAAAACTCCAAGCGGAATTTGCACTCCCATTTATTGAATCAAAAAGCTAAAATATTACAAAAACATAACTAGTTCTTCCCAAAGAAGGAAAACTCTAAAACTAAGAGAAACTAGCTAAAACATAAGAATAACTAGCTTAAACATAAGAAAAACTAAAAAAAAATAAAAACTAAGAAATGAGAGAAAGAAAGAAGAGAGAAGTGAGGTTTTGAGGTGTTTGAAGGTGTATTTTGAAGTGAAGGGAAGGGGGGTATTTATAGGTGAGGATGGAGAGAAAAAATAGAGAAAAAAAAGTTAAAAAAATGTAAAACGCGGATTAGTGATTCTTGGCGTCATCGATAGCGTCGGCATGCAGCGAAAGCAGTACCGCGGTCACCGCGGATGAACGGTACCGCGGCTGCCTGATGCCAGCGGATGAACGATGCCAGCGGATGAAACGATGTCGCGGATGAGCGATGCAGCGGATGAAGCACGCATGGATAGGCAGTACCCGCGGATGAAGCGGTACCCGCGGATGAAGCAGTACCGCGGATGAACGATGTCGCGGATGAAGCAGTACCCCGCGGATGAACAGTACCCGCGGATGAGCAGGTGTTGCGCGCGACTTAAGTGAGTTAGGAGGCGCTTGTGAAGCTTGTGGCCAGCAGCGCGTTTTTCTCCTTTTTGACATTTTTGACCTTTTTGACCCATTTTGTCCAATTTTTCCATATTTGTCGACCTTCTACGCATTTATTTATTAATATATTTGTGATGTATTGCTTCCGGTATTCCTCTTTGAGTCTTTAAGTTGCATTTTTAAGCCAAAATACGAAAAAACAATAAAAATACCCGTGATTCCGAAAAAGACAAATTTATATAAATATATGATAAAACATATAAATATATATATTTTTAATCAATTAAAGTGCATAAAATCATGGTTATTTTAGTGCTTTTTGAGCACTCATCAATACTATAATATGTTCTATCAAAAAGTACAGGATTACTATCTTTTGAACTGAAAAATTGCATAGTTTGTGCAACCATATTCACACCATGATAACTGTATTTTATATAGTTATTTTCACCTATTTTATTAATTATAATTGCTATGTTCTTGATGTTTTTAGTTAATTTTCCATTAATTAATTAGTATTTATTGTTTTTTATATATTTTAACAAAAGTAAATAATTTGTATCAAAAATGTACTTAATGTCGAATTTATGTCCACAAATATAATTTCAAATATTATAGTTCTTAATTACAATTTATAAAAATCGAAAATATAATTTAAATTAAATTTGGGTTTCATTTTAATTATTAAAAGTTTAAAATTTTAATTTAAAATTAGAAAAGGGCTTAACTGTAATTAAAGAAAGTTGAAAATGTAATTTGAAATATGTTTGTGGGTCAAAATGCAATTAATAAAGTTTAATTTTCTGTGCAGGTGAGAATAATCTACGCGCCAATCTACATGCGCGAATCGTGGACCGTCCGATCAGATAAAAAACGGCTGAGATTCGTGCGTCCTTATTACACCCGACCAAAGAGAGTGGGTGCAGGTCTCAATTTTTCACGCGGCTCGGTACCCCGAGTGGGGCCCACCTGCCGTGCAGGCCAGCGTGCAGCGTGGGACCCATGTGTCTGACGCATCCAGCTGCTGTCCCCCACGTACGTCCACCTCTGATCCCGTGCGTTGATCTCTGCGTGCAACCGGAGTCTCAACGAATCAGAATCTGCGACGTGTCCACCTAAATCCATTCCTGGAATCAGAAATTGCCACGTGTCCCACTCTATATTTCATCCAATCATGTGATGACACGTGGCATGTTATCATGAGCGCGAAAGCGCAGGATCAAGCCCGTGTGTAGCCGTTGTCTCCGTGCTCTGATGTCTCCTGCGCACGTTCCGAGAAGCCAATCAGAAGCTGCCACGTGTCCGCATTAATTCCTTTTAGCGAATCAGACGATGACACGTGGCATGCATAAAGAATTTTAAAAAAATGCAGAATCAGAGCCCCTTGTTCACGCGTGATTTAATTAATAAAATCGATATGCGTGATTTTTGTTTTTCGATAAAATTATTATGCGCTTTTTATAAAAAAATAAAAAATGTAATATTTTAGATGTATTATTTTTAGCTATAAATAGGGGATAAGATGATAGTTTTAGGAGGTTTTTTAGTTTTGGTAGAGTTTAATTTTTGTGTGTTGCTCGGTTTTGGACTGCAGAACACGCAGAAGCCATTTTTTGGCTTTTGTTGTGTTCTGTGTGTGCCAAATATTTTCCCTACATGATGTTTTAATTTCCTTTCTTCTTCTTTTAATTTTTCTGAATGTGTTGTAATTTTTATTTTAATTTAATGAAGTAATTTAATTTTTCTAGGGTTGCATTTGATCTAAATTTATGACTCTTTGATTTTAACTATTTTTGAAAGATTTATAAGACGTTCGATTTGTTCATTCTATTTTGTGCTTAATGCTTTTTGATTATTTACGAATCTTATCAAAACGATCTATGGCATATGAATAAACTTGGAAGAGGCATTTTGTGTGTGTATTGCTCGTAAATAGAATGACATGTATGATGAAGGATAGGAATATACCTTAATTGTATGTGTGACCTTTTGAAAACTTAGAACGTAATGAATCTTGGTAAATTTAATTCTCATAGAGATATAGTGAATTAATTTAATGAGGTGTGTTTATACGGAGCTCGGAAGAGATGTATGAATAAAATTAGAAGTTTTCGGTTGACAAATTAAATGTACTAAAAAATATAAATCAAAAGAAAATAACACGATTTGAGTGGATTAGTTTGGTGAAAAATTGCAATCCTAGATTTCTTTTATTTTTTTTTTTAACTCTTTTCTTATTTTTCTAAATCAACGATTGTTTTGGATAAAATCAGAGCGATACAATTTTAGTAATCAACAAACTATAGTAACAAATCTCTGTGGGAACGATACTTTACTTACAAATCTTTATTACTTATGACCGTGTATACTTGCACGATTTTCTGTGTGTTGCAAAACACACAACACACCACTATTATGATTTTCTCAAACTTTATCCCTTTCTTGAGTCGTAAGCCTCGTTCCATTAATTGTGAAACTAGAAAATGATTTGACATCAAATTTTGGACCATGTGCAAGCCCTTCTAAACTTTCTATTATTTTATGATTGGGTTTGTTGAATTCAACTTGAATCTATGCATATAAAAACATGAAATGTGTTTAAAACAAAGTTTTGAAACATTGCATAGAAGTACTAATGAATTCTTGTATGTGACACTTACATGGTTGCGAAACCAATTAATAATATCTAGCTTATGTTCATCATACAACCATTTTTCTCATTTTTTTTATAACGAGGATCAATCCTGAGTAACTTTAAATGCATTATGTAATGTTATTAAAGATCTATCAATTAGTTATCATTAATAGTTAAATAAAAAATAATTTTATTTTAAATGAAAAGGTTGAACCTGTCATCCCTTACTCTATATACGATTGTGTCCCATTATTATTTACCAAAATGATTCGGTGTGCTTTTTCCCATCGATTGCGATCAATAAACAATTTCTTATCTACTTGGATCATGTGACATTCTAAGAACAACTTGTGCATAGGATTCCCAATTTCAGTGCAACCACTAAAGTATTCAGAATAGAACTTAATGGCCTCTTTACCAATGTAATGTTCCACCATGTATCCTTCAGGACAATTTCTATTATTTACATATCCTTTAAGGACTTGCATGTATCTCTCAAAAAGATACATCTACCTTAAGTAAGTAGGACCACACAATTAAATCTCTTGAACTAAATGAACACACAAGTGAATCATTATATCAAAAAAAGAGGAAAATATTTTTCAATTAGACACAAATTCTCTACAACATCTTTTTGTAAAGAGTTTAACTCACCAATTAATATAGATTTCTTGCATATTGTATTGAAGAATGAACATTGACAAATTATTGATAATTGAACATGTTTTGGAAGAATTTATCTAATAGCAACTGGTAATAACTATTGCATTAAGATATGATAGTCATGTGATTTCAATCCATAAAGTTTCTTATCGGTGATAGACACAAAATTTCTTAAGTTGGATGAGTAACCATTAGGAACTTTCACACCCACCAAACATTTACAAAACACATCCTTCTCTTTTTTTGACATTGTATATGATGCTGGTGACAAGTATGTTCGATTCTTATCATTTTTCACCCTTGGTGCCAATTCAGGTCGTATGCCTAGTTTCTTTAAACGAGTCTTTCTTTAATTCCATCCTTCATTTTTCCAGGTATATTAAGTAATGTACCAATCAAGCTTTCATATGTGTATGACATATAAGATGTGATGGATGTGTAGGTCTTTCAAATAAGGTAATTCTCAAAATATTAATTTTTTATTCCAACAACCATGATCTACTAAATCAGTAGCATTTTCATTTCAACCCTTTTATTAGTTGACCTCTTTCATTTTCTTCAATTAGTGAGTATTCTTTTTTTCATCTTTCCATATTGTTTGAATGTTATACCATTAAATAAGTTCCCATAGGAAGGAAAATCACTAATTGTCCACAAAAGGACCCCCTTAAGTTAAAGTGTTCTTCTTTATGTGCATCGTAAAAATTTACACCATCATTCCAACTCCGAGTTGTTTCAGTCTTGAGATCAATAATTTTAACATCATGAATTTTATTTTTATACACAACCAGGGAGGAAGGCTGTATGTTACCATAATTACTGGCCAATGGCTATATCTACTACTAAGGGAACTGTGTGGATTAATTCCATTAGCAAAAATGGCAAGATGAAGATTGTGTGGATCAGATGCAAATTAAGAGGATAAATTATTTACTACTTTCCAATTTGGAGAATCACACGAATGACGTAGCACCCCATCATTAGGTCAATTATCTGAATGCCAAGTCAACATCTTTGATGTCTCTTTACTTTTAAATAGCCTTTGAAAGCGAGGAATTTGGAGGAATGTACCAAAGAAACTTTGTGGGCATGCCTTTCTTAGGTGTTGGCTTATTTGTAGCATGCTTCCATCTCGATTCTTTACACATCGGACAATCATCTGATGTCTCATATTCTTTTCTATAAAGAATGAAATCATTTGGACAAGCATGAATCTTATGATATTGCATGCCAAATCGACTATGAGATTTCTTCACTTCATACATTAAAGATGGAAATTCAATATCCTCAGGAAACATATCTATTAGTATATTTAGTAATTCTATGAATCCCTTGTTAGAAAAAAACATTTTTCACCTTCACATTGTACAAATGAACCAATCTCAACATTTTAGTATATTTCTTGCATTCTGGCTACCATGGTTTTTCGACATCTTTTAGAAGTTTTTTAAAGATTTCGAGATCATCCTCATGTAGTTCATCTTCAATGCCATGAAACATATTTTCTACCTATACATTATGATAAGATGTATATAATCCATTCACATTCTCATTTATCTCTTCCCCATGAATATTATCAATATTTTCTCCATAATAATACCATTATTTATAACTCAAAAGAATACCACTACAGATAAGGTGATACTTAACCTCGTCAACATCATGAAATTGTTCATTTTTAAATTCAACACATAGGCATCGAATCATACTAAATTTATTATTACTATTTGTACAAGAAAAATTTAAATAATTTTCAACTCCAGAAAATGTAGTCCTACTCAATTCTACACTTTGACATCCAAGATTTTTTCATTTTCTATTAATGACATTAAGCATATTAAATATGTAACTAACCAATATATTTTAGATATTATTATATATGAATTCCCTAATTATTAGAATATTTATCAAAACATCATATAAAAATAAATACATAAAAACCAAACATAAAAAATATATACACATAAATATAATTATATGAGATTGATTGTAATTACTAATAATAATATGCCACATCATTTGAGTTGATTTCAAATTTAAAATATATAAAACAAAATTTATATAACAATTTTGTGATGATTAATCTTTTTTTAAATAACTACATTTTTTAAAACCTAAATTTTTAATGAACATCATATTGTTGAATCATGTCTTTCTCATTTCATATAAATAAAAATAAATAAATTAAAAACCAACTTTAAATCATAGTCATAAATATATAAATTTATTTATTACAAAAATGTATACAAAACCTACATAATAAAAATAATAACATACATAATACAAAAATTTATACATATAATATACAAAAATATAAAGAAATATGAATAATAAGTGCATAGCATTAATAGAAATACTTACAAGAGTAAATAAAGTGACAAAATGAAGGAAATGAAGAAAAAAAGGGTTTTTTGTAAGTGAGAAAATGGGTATAAAAAATTTGAGTATTTCGCTAAAAAAAATAGGGGATCTAGAACAGAAATTAGAGAAGAAGAAAACCTACTAAACAGTGCTGGAATTGGTAGTCGGAGGTGGCTTGAAAATGAGAAAGAGTGGAGGAGGGAGTGTCAGTCGATTTTTGGTTTTCAAGTTTACAACGCTGGAATGTTCTATCTAATGGGGAAGAAATAAGAGAAAAGAAAAATATCCACGTGTGTAGAATAGGTTAACATGTAGGACCGATGCTACGTCCTATGTGTAGCATCGATCCTACTTGTCAACCGACCCTATGTCCTAGTGTCGGTTGACATGTTGAACCGACACTACATCCTACGTGTAACGTTGGTTCAACACATCAAACGATGCTACAATCTACATTTTTGAAGTCAGTTTTTTTTTTCAAAAACCAACTTTAAATCTCGACTTAAATGCCACCTTTTGTAGTAGTGAGCAAAGAGTGCTATCTCACAACTAGTGTGAAAGTCATCGTACTAGGGATATTGGCTTGTGCATAATTCCTTTGCAAAATAAAAGTAATATGATAAAGAAAATAGCTACATACAAAAAAATAGTTTAATGCACAAAAGGAAAGAGCCACAAATGGTTATGAAAAAATAAAAATAAATAACCAATTTCTCATAAAAATAATGAAAGGGAATAAAAATAATAATTATTAATTAATGATGCTATTTACTTTAAAAAATTCATAACTAATCATAAATGGACAAATTGAGATATTGTTGTAGTTCAATATTTATTTCACCTTGAGTAATTGTCAATATGTCACCATATGTGTTTAGAAATATATGTGTGCTTTATAAGAATATGTATGCATACCGTGAATAATCCAATTTTATTTAAAGATGATTCTTATTCCAAAATTGATTATTTATGTCATTTTCATGTTTGAATAAAGCTACTACTTTTATTAAAAACAAATTGAAATAAAAATATATTTTTTTTAAGTTTTTTTTGTTTATCTTTATTTGAATGTTTCTTTGAAAAATTTGGGTAAATATAAAACTTGGTGGTGCTTTACATTTTTTAGAAATTAAGAATATTGATCGGTCAAGTATGAACTAGAACAATCAAGGTATGAATGTTGATCGATCAACACTAATCTTAATTGATCAAGTGGGTTCAAGTTATAGACATTCTTTCTTTTTCCTCCACTCCACACAAACCCTAACCCCTATATGTAGCTTCATTACATTTTTACTCAAAATTACATCAAATCCATTGATTTTTGTCCCTAAATCACTTAGAATTGATTTCTAATCTTTTTTCTAGCGTCAATCCTTAAAAAATAAGATTTGAGTAGAAATCAATAAAACCCAAATTCCCCACTTTTTCTCATTTTCTCACCAAACAAACAACTTTATGAAGTTTTTCCTGTAATTTCTTCCCAACATTGTTCTAATAATGTTGATTCTATAATTGGTTTGCGAAACTTTCAATAGTTTGGGTAATTTACACTTTAAGGGTATCTTCATCATTTTGAGTTTTGCACATGGTTTCTACAATAATTGTAATACATCGTGATCTAGCCCTACATTCCTCTCAATAGTGAGACAATGAATTAGAATCAAGGTATCATGCTTCTCTCTCTAAAAGTCCTATTTTATTTGAACGTGGGATAACCTGGATAAAATTTCATGAAATTAGAATTACGCGAGTCATTAGGACTCTAGGTTGGTAATCTTTATTCACACCAGCCAAATTATGTTATTTATCCCTTATTCATGAACTGTATACAAATATTGATCCCAAAATCCATCACTCAATACCTATGAGCTATAATATATTCATTCAAAACAAAACTATGGACATCTAACCTCAGATAATCAACACTCTTTTGTCCATTTCAAACACTAGAGATCCTGGATCTAAGTTAGAATGGTATAAAATTGCTAATGAAGAGTTGTTAACTAAAATTTCTGGTTCACCTAATGTTGGTCTCAGTGCTAAACGGTTGTTTATCTTGGGTTAGTTAAATTCCTTCTATCGGGTGTTAAACAAAATGGTATGTACAGACCTGTTACCCTCCAAGATATCCTTTGTGATTGTACACCTACATGTAAATATAGTATATTGTAATAGAAAAGGTATTCCATCCAATGTAGGTTGGGATGAGATTATAAACTAATCTCAGATTGTTAATTTGAGAATCGGGATTTCCTATGACTGCCTAATCACCCAAATGATTATATCTACAGATGAACAATAAATGAGGCATTTTGATACCAATCGATTGATGGGTGACATTGGAAGTTAACCATATCAATATCATTTGCTCAGACATCAAAGAGACAGAGATCTGTCGATGTTGAAACGAGTGGAGGAGGAGCTATAGATGATACTTTTGGAAATGAGAAAATGGAAAATATACATGCTTTTGAACTATCTCATCGGGATTTATTTGAAAATGAGATGTGGACAAGAATGGGAATGTTGGAACAACAAATGAATATTATAAATGAACGTTAAAAAAATGTTTTCTATGATTAAAGACACTCCTTCACATTATGTGTTTCTTTCTTCAAGACATTAATTTACTTTTATTTTGCTATGTTGTCCTATTTTATTGTGTTAATTTGGAAGTCAATATATTTTGTTATTTTCATATTTTAAAGTGTAATTGATATTTGCTTGGGTTGTATTTGGATCATATTGATCAATACACTATATTTCTTGCATCTAATAGTTTGTGTTTATATGTATGTTGCTTATTTTCTTGAGCTTGCTATGAGATTTTACATCTATTTTAATTGAAAATGCAATATTTATTTTTTGGTTTATTCTTATTACAAAAAGGGGGAAAATGGTTTGGGTATTTATGTTTTTGACTTTTAGTGTAAATGTGAGCTTTCGAGATTCAACCGAAAATGGTTTCACCCGATCATAGGATCGTACCACTATATAAAAATTTATTTTTCCTATGAGCATTATATAGTGAGAGAAAGTTTTTGTCACAAAAATATACCAAAGGTGGAGATTATAAGGTTTATGTAAATGTTGGCGATATTCGTGAACAAAATATACAAATGTAATTTTAGTTTCAAGTGTGTTTTTCGAGAATATTTTCAAGACGAAGAAACTATAGAACTCTAAAGATAAAAATTTAGATATATCTCTCTTCTTATGCACGTTAGATTGTTTACTAGAAACGTGGGAACATTTTAAGATTAGGCTACTTGATCAATCTACTCAATTTAAAAAGTCTCGAATTAAATTTTTCATTGACTTGATCGATCGAGAATTGACTGGATCAATCAAACTAAGTACTCGATCGATCGAGCAGCCATAACTTTGATTTTAAAACCTATTTATATCTCTAATTGAATTAACTTTTTACTATATTTTTATTTTTCTTTAAAGTTATTTTAACTAATTTTATGGATAACATTGTAATTTTACTTTGACCTAATGCTTCAAAATATTTTTTATATACAAACCTAAACACATAACTTTAATTAAACACACAAGAGAATTATTGAGCATTATTCACTCTCTTAATTTGCTGAGATTATTCAAGTCGGCATTTTTTATTGAGTTAATTTATCAAACATTTGTGATTGTGTTTGATGAATTAACAAATCTACAATATTTGTGATACTTTAAACTAATTATTTTAATGTTACTAGTTGATTTTGATTTATCTAATATATTTACTAAATCATCTAGTTAAGATTATTCATTATAAAATCTACTCTAGTACACATATTTGCACTTATGTTATTGTGTTAGCTTTTTAGGTGCCAGCTGTATGGGTTTGATTAACTCGTGTGACTTGAGTTCATTGAAACGTTGATCCAAATCCAAATATCTTTCTTGTAGAGACTATGATAAAGACATGACTTATAAGTAAATTATTTTGGGTTGTTAGTGGGTAGTTTAAGTCTTAAATTTGTTATTGAATA
Organism: Hippophae rhamnoides; assembly: GCA_033030585.1. NCBI lineage: Eukaryota > Viridiplantae > Streptophyta > Magnoliopsida > Rosales > Elaeagnaceae > Hippophae > Hippophae rhamnoides. The sequence continues at coordinate 33,030,982 of CM065435.1, read as the reverse complement.
TTAGTTTTCATAGTAGATACTTAAGTGATCCAATGAATCGGTGATTTTCCTTTTAAGTCATTGGTATCCCCTTATATTGTTTTCACCTAAAAATATGATATATTAATTTTATTTATTTTATTTATACGCCATTGTGACTGTCTACCAAAACTTTAATTTGTCTTAATTTTTTTGATTTTAATTTTAATTTTTTTTCTAACTAATTAGGTTTATAACTAAAAAAAAAGTTTCATAAGATATAGAATTTTATCATTTAGTAATCTCAAAGTAAATAAAAGATTACTATTACCCTATTTTATAAATTTATATAAATACGTTTTTTTTAAAAAAAACATACAACTAAATTACAACTTGAATTTATTTTATCAGTTTTGTTCATACCTATTCTTTGTTTCTTCTTAAAGTTTTAATCTTTTTTTTCACGCAGTACCAAAAATATGTGGAAATAACTGTTGCTCATAGTAAAGAAGCCGCTACCAAAAATTCAAAGTTGAGTCATATATTTCTAACATCTACGGATGTATTAATTAACATGAGATATTATTTTAATTCATAATATACTATTTTGATAATAATAAGATATTACATAAATAATATATATTCTATTTATTTTAAATAAAAATAAATCAAATAAATAAAATTATAAAAATAATAAAAATTTATAATAATCATGATTATATATAATAAATATAAATAACTTTAAATTTGATATGATTAAATTTAAATAAAATGTGATACATTTAATTTATATTTATAAATAAGATATGAAATGATATAAGATAATCTCTGCTTCGTCAAGTGCAGACTATTTTGGTTTAGTAAACAATAAACGTAGCTATTGATTTGATTATGAAAGAAATAAAGAAAGAAAAAAAAATAAATAAATGTTTGTAAAACGCGGGTTCCACTTATTTAATGAATAGTTTCTGTTTTATATTTGAATGAGTTGAAATTTTGGCAAACCAGTAACAACCGATAATTTTTCAAGAAAATAAGGAACAAAACTGGTGCGAGACAGCCAGATTTACAATCTATCTTGAACACAGAGTGGGCCTATTAATCAACTTTCATTGACTAACTAAAAAATAAGACATCAAAATTCTGATAAAACAACAAAACAAGAGGGAAATTAACAAAAGATTTACTGATGAGATTGAATTTTGATTTAGAGAATATAATTTTTATTTCATTTTTATTATTATAAATTTAAGTTTCAATCTTTTTATTTTTATTTAATAAAATAAGAAAAATTTGATGCTTTTTTTTTTAAGAATACTACTAGGTTTATTTGTCTGTAATTTAATTTGAAAAGATGACACCAAACTAATTAATTAAAAATTGAGATAATAGTTTGAAAAAATTTATTAACGTCATAATTGATATTGTGTGTTATTATTATTGATAAAATATTTATATTATTTTTAAAATAATAATAAAAATAGTTGTTTTATTATTTATATTTTTGTGTATTAATTTAACTCCATGCTTAAAACAGAAGTTCATAATAGGTTTCCCAAAATATATGTTATGGTAATTTAAAGGAGGGTACTATTTATATAACTTGTTGGACCTTCCAGGGTTGTATTGACATTCTGAGATTCTATTTTAGATTTGAACTATTTAAGAGATGATAACTTCTTGTTATAAATGTTCTTTTATGGAAAAAAAAAGGGTTTTAAAAGCCCTCAATGAACTCATGATAAAATCTCGTTCAATGACTTCTAATAAACATTTTCCTTTTTAGATAATTAACCTGGAGCAGAGGAATGAGATGGAGACTCTTTTCATGAGACAATAAGTTACAAAAGTGCCTTCTTAATTAAATTTAAATAAACTGATTACTGATACACTGAAATGTAATAGCATAATCAAGTTTTAACTAAAAAGGGTAGTAGATCCTAAAGATGGCCAAACACTTATAAGATGGTCTGACATGGTTGCTGAAGCTTGGTTAAATTAGCTCAATCAGTAGCACAGAGCCATTGGTTGAAGAATTCATATATAAATTGTCTGAAGAGATGGAAGTTGATGATAATCTTAGCTTAGCCTCTGAGTTACAGAGAACTTGAGCATAATTCAAAAGACCCATAATGAATTAACTCCTGAATCATTTGTTCTATATGATCATCTTCAAGAGATTCAAACTGGTGGGTATTTTCAACTTTAACTTTCTTGACAACCCAATTTGGCTCTGCTTCTTCTTCTTCTTCTTCTTCAGTTACCGTTCTCTTCTCAGGCAATTTCAAACCCATTCCAGGATTTTTCTCTATAATCTCATTTGATGTGTTTGCGCAAGAAATTGAATAGTTTTGAGGCTTGTTCATTTGAAGTGAAGTCATGTAACATCTATGCAATTTAGCTGTTAAAGTTGCTGAAAGAAGCTTTGAAGCTGAAGATTGAGGTGTATTTGGATTATAAGGAAAGTTAGTTCTTGCTCTTTGTCCAGACATAAGCCTAGCTGCTTCATCGTATGCTCTAGCTGCATCTTCTGCTGTTTCAAAAGTTCCCAGCCAGATTCTAGTTTTCCTGTAGAAATGAAAAACAAAAAACAAGACACGTTTCTTTGTTTTAGGAATCAGAATGCAGAAACGTGGTTGAAACTTTTGTGGGTTTTTTAAAAAAATTAAATTTACTTACAATAATGGGTGACGAATTTCAGAAACCCAAGAGCCCCAATGCCGTTGTCGGACACCTCGATATCGCTGTTGTGGTCTTGCCATAGTTAAACAAAAAGAAAACTTTTCTGTTTAGAAAGTGTTTGTGAAAATGGCTGGGTGAATAAATGTGTGAATGAAATTGGTAGTGAAAAGAGAAGGTGTGGTTTGATGGGTTTTTGTAGTTGGGCTTATCTGGTCCTTTTCTAAGCTCTCTGGCAACCATTTTTATAAATTTGGGTCCCACACATTGTTTGAGTATAACCTTCCTTTTTTCTGTCTATTAGTTACCAGTTGGATGATACCTCCAACTGATTATTATTAATAAACAAAAATGTATTAAAATTTTCAAAAATGACCAAATTCAATTCACAGGGGGTTTGATTATAGTTTTTGTTGAATAATAATAATAAATTGTTGTTTATCATATTGCTTAATTGTATTCATTTACAAAATCTAAGGTCTTAGTCTAACAGATTCTCCATGTGAGCTTAGTCTTAAGGTTGAATAAAGACAATCAAAGTTCACATCATTTGTAAAAAAATTCTTTAATGAGAAAAAACTATATTGTAAATAAACAATGAGTATATATATATATATATATATATATATATATATATATATATATATATATATATATATAGAAAAAACCCATAATTCATCATAATTTCATATGGAATCTTTGGAATTTCAGTTTCATGTACATAATTTGTAACTATATATTATTTCATCATTAAAGTAATGAAATATAAATTCATAGGAAACAGACTGCAATATATCAATTTGGGTGAGAATCAATATGATTGGGTCAATTCTATTTTGGAAAAGTTGATCAAAGATACTTGGATCACTATAATAACCCTAACAATCCACACCACTGAATCAAATCAACTTTATACTTTTGTGAGAACAATTTGCATCGAGAGAGGGAAAGAAATAACCAACTATAGATGTCGTGATGGTGAAATTAACAGGGTGCATATGAAAACACTCTAGATAATAATCATTTTACTAGGGATTAGTGATGATAACATAATACAAACATTTTGATATAGGACGAGTTGGTAAAATTTCTTTATATTACTATATTTATGTAAATTAATCTTATAGATTATAAAATGTATATTGTTTATTTCTTTAGATTTTATAAAAGGTATTAAAGAATGAAATTTTTTATTATTTAATCAATATTTTTGATAATTTTGATATTAAAATATTATAACAAAAAGTTATTTTTATTATTTAAATTTCTTATGTACAGATAAAATAAAGTATTAAAAAATAATATTAATTAATAAAAAATAATATTTGTTATTATTTGATTTTTTATAAAAATAAATGATCAACTATACATTTTTTTTTCTAAAGGACTAAATGACCCATTTTAATTTATTTTAAAGAACTTATGAAATTTTATTTTTGTGATATAAATATCAACACAACATAGAATTAATCAAATATAACAGAACACCACAACTTAATCAAAATTATAAATTGATTTCATATTATTATTTTATTTGTTAACCATATGTCAATTTCATAAGAATTTAATTAGGGGTGTCAATTCATACGCAACTGCTATGCTAGCCTAGATTAGTTGATTTTAAATTTATCAAACCCTAATCCTAATCGAAATTAAATTTAATTCGGATCATGAATTACCAACTCTAATCTAAACCACAAAAATTTGAATTGTTCCAAGCTAGCTCGAATTGGCACAATTGTTTTATTTTTAGATATTAATTAGCATTGTTTTAGTTTATATAACCCAATATTGATTTAAATAATTGTAATTTTCTTATAATTTTTAATCTATTTAAAATAATAAAAGTTTTGAATCGAATTCAATGCATTCTAACAATGTTAAACATATAAATAACAATTTTTTTATAAGTATAAAAAAATTAAAAAGTAAAAAGCTTCAAAACCATAAGTATAATACAAAACAACTCATGGAACCACTACTTAAAATTAAAGAAAATGCATATTTTAGACTTAAAATTTATGTAATTGTGATAAGTGATAATATAATATATTTACAAAAATATCTAAGAAGAATAAAATTATAAACTAATTTGATATACCTACAAACAAATTAATAAACTCATCATAAGTACATTATATGAAATAATTCATGAATTTAAAAGAAATTGTGATAGATCTCATTTTTAAATAAAATTCATAAATGCTCATATAATTAGTTATGTTGTTGATAAAATACTGTATAATTTTTATTAATAAATAAATATTTAAAATATGAAGACGAAGAAAGCTACAATAAAAATAGCAAGAAAAATGTTTTTTCATGACATGAATTAACATACTCAGTATATAAAAAATAGTAGTAATAGTATATAAAAATAATTATAATTATTTTTTATTTTCTTGTTGTCTAGTTAGCCCTAACTTGTTCACTTTCATGAGATTAAATTTTAGAGCACTAATAATATATATAATAAAATATTACAATTATAATAAACATGATGTTTTTTATTAAATAGAATGTGTGTTTAATTGTAATTATTAATAATCTTATATCACATTATTTAATATATATATATATATATATTTATTTTTCATAGGATGAATTTTATATATAAGATAGTGAGAAAGTCAAAGATGAGAATGTGAAGGCATGAAGTGGAGGATTTTGTTGTGTATTTATGTTGATATTGTAGGGGATATATGACATATGGGTGTATGTGTCCCATGCACACTTAGAATCATAAAACAGGAAACATTAGCATATGGGCCTGAATGTGAGAAGACAAAACAGTCTTTGTCTCCCATGTATATATGGTTAATGCTATTACATGCCCTTTTTTTATGTGCGACAGTGTGATGCCTAAGCACCCTTTATGTTCACCAAGGACACGCTTAATTTGTTCAAATGGTAAATTATTGTTATAAGTTCATGGTAGTATGGTATGATCCATTTTGACTTCTATATCTAACTCAATCTTGACAGTGGGAAATGAAAATGTATGTACATATTTATATAGTAGGAAAAAAGTTACTATAAGTATATTACATTTAATGAAAGTAAATTTAGTATCTTACTTATTAAGTTGTGTGCCATAAATTTAAGACTTTTATAAAAAGATCAGTAAAAACCCCATTTTTTTAAGCAATGTACATGTGCAATCTTAGTTTCCAAGAAGACAAGTGGGATAGCATGATTCTATTACTTAACAAAATAGATTTTTACGATCATTTTTTGTAAATATAACATACTTGTGTTACCCCACATTTAATACATACATGTCTATAATTTACTTTTATTAAAAATAACGAACTTAAACACCCTTTTTTCTATGTTATAAATACATGTTGATCACAATTCTACAAGAGTTCTAAACTTGTAAACTTGCATGTCCATACTTTTGTGACAATTGTAAATTGTATTGTGTAATTTCATTTTAATGTTTGATTATGCAATTATAATTAAGGTTATTTTGATAATAATACTATTATATATCACAAATTTATGATAATCACAAATAATATAACAGTACATTATTGGATACAGTTATATAGGTTTAATTGCATTTATCAATAAAATAGTGATATGTCTATTGCGATGAATAAATTTTTCTTTTGATAAATCATTATAAAACATATATTTCATTACTCTTTACAAAAGGTTATATTCATTTTTTCTACTAATTTATTTATTGGGATTTTAGCCACGGTTATATGTCTCCCAATCCCATTTTCCTTATAATAAGTGTCAAAGAGTTAATTTAAAAACTCTCTTAAATATCTTGAACTTTCTACTTTTTTGGTTTTCAACTAGGGCTTTCACTATTTAAAGGTTTATAAGATTTCATTTGTAGTTTTAGGCTAAAGGTTGAGATTTTTCCAATAAAGACTTATCGGTGTCATTTTATACATACATTGTTGCATCAATTCACATATTTATACATATATTGTTGCATAAAAATTTGAATTAATTCAATCAAAACTAGCAATCATATTATATGATTAATGTAATTATCTTCACGAGCATATATTACATTCCTTATCCTAGTCATGATAATCAATTTTTATCATTGAGTTCATATGCTTCATATCAAGCATGCATGCATTTAGTTTCCATATCACTACTACAATATATACATATGTCATCGGTTTTTAACTTTGATCGTAGGTCTATAGCCATGATTATAAGAACTGAGACCTAAATGAGGGAAACCATAGATCATTACCTAAGGTCTCATTTTTTTAGCCGGCGCCATAGGGTATATCTATGGCCTTAGTCTTTCAATAACCGAGGCCAAAGGTATGCCTACGGTCTTGGTTATTTAAAAACCGAGGTCATAGGGTATGTTTCTGGCCTCGGTCTTTTAAAAACCAAGGCCATAGGATATATCTAAATTTAAATAAAAATGCAATTATGAATTACAATATTAAAACTCCATATAAATTACAATAAATTTATTACTTACAATATTAAAAATCATATTATATTAAAATTAAAAGTGCAATTACATTTGAAAGTTTATAAACTAAAACATAATAAAACCTTAATAGTTAATTCTAATATTTACAATGACTATGAAGAATAGAATTACTATTACAAACTGACTTTTTACTATTACAATCATTTATAAGCGTAGTTCTTCCAAGCATTTATAATTGTAGTTCTTCCAAGCATTTATAAGTGTATTTCTTCAAATCAACATAATCAAGTCAATAATGAATTCAGCAAGTGTAGAGAAAAGGTAAATACCATAGGTGCTGTTAACAGTAGCTGGTGCGCCAGGGTGCTGGTGCATTAGTGCTTGCCTTGCTATTGGCTGAAAATAAAATAATAATACAATTTCAGTTAATAATATCAGAACCTGAAGATGCATATCTTTAAAACAACTAGTACTGGCAAGAACAACAAGATAAGAGGTTACTCTGATTTGTCAATTCTCAGTTCTGGGTTGGGCATAGTCATTATTTAGAAGGAAACCTATCTGATCTCTCATTTTCCAAGTCCATTGGAACCTAAGTACAAAGTGGTAGATTCTTTGGAGCTCAATAAACTATAACACGACCATTAGAAACTTCCAAATGCTGTAGATAGATGAATGTGTAACAATTATCCTATGTTTTAAACCAATACAATAGGAACGAAATAAACAAACTAGGATGGCAAAAACAATTTTAGCCATCCCATCACCCATGCCATCCAATGAAATAAATCATGAAGCTAATGCCTTCTTCAATTTTTCCAATTCAATTTTTACTCTTCTTTGTTCAGCATGCTGGGTAACACCATTTGCAAGTGCTTTATAATGAAAGTCAAGGATCTACATCAGGCTACCAAACCGCAAGGGTTCTAATACTTGCACACCTTAACAAAAAACAATGTCAAAAAAATAAAAAATAATAACATTTTAAGCACCAACATTAGCACCAGGCACCAACACTAGACACCATACACCAATACCAGCACCAGTACAAATATTAGCACCAACACCAGGCACTAGGCACCAAGCACTAGCACCAAGCACCAACACCAGAACTAGTACCAATACCAGGCCAAGCACTAGGCACCAACACTAGTACCGATACTAGTACCAATCAATCCAGCTTGAATTTAGAAGTGAGTGTAAACCATGGCCAATCTGTAATATATGGGCAAAATAAAAATCAATAAAAAGTAAGGAAATATATTTAGCAATAAAATGAAATATCAAGAATGACCTTTTGATCAGAAAAAGAGAAACACCTACTGAAGATGAATAGACATGGTTGTAATCAGGGTAGTAATTTTGAGCGACATGCCAAAAACATTAGAAAGTTGAAATGACACACCAATACAATTTTGACATACCTATACTAAATCCCATTTCCTTAGGATAATAATAATGCTCAGGTCTTTCCCAACTTGGATAAGACCTACTACGGCTAGCAATAGCATATGTTGAGTAGCAACATAGTACACTCTCAAAATTAATACATATATTTGAAAGGTTCCAACAAGAGGAAAATTAATTCAGAGTTATAAAGTTTAATAATTGATAGAAAACTTATAGCCAAAGAACTATTCGTGATGGGAAACTCAAGAAAAATTTCCAAAATCCAAGTGAGCTCTTGATGGATGATCATGAGGACTAAAATAAATTGGTGGGATATGATAGTTCAAAACAAGAAGACATCATAGTAAATATGCACATTAAGTCAAGTAAGATATATCTAGTTGAAGACAAAGTAGAGTATAATAATTACCAACCAATTTCGTGTACTGCCTTCTTGAACTAGAGAAGGATTCACGATCATAATAAGTATGCCTATCTAAATTCTTGAACCTTTCTAGAAATTGAGACCAAGAGCCAAAGTAATTGAAAAGGGATGCATGTGATACATATTTTTCATTAGCATTATAAATAAACACAATATTAAATAAGAGTGGAAAACACTTAGAAATACCTCATTTGTATCAAAACATCAAAATCTAAATAGTTTATCTCAACAATTAGCTTTTTCAAAATCTTGTCAAAAAGAAGAAGAAAGTTATTACTCATATTTTCTGCATCATAAAACTATAAGCTTCTAGTACAATAAAAATATTCCAATAATGCAACTTGGGCTTCTTTTCTAGTGGCATAGGATATTCTACCAACATTGTCACTAATTGATTCATCCCAATTTTTAGAACTTACATTTTCAACTATTGTTTTTGTTCCATAAAGCCTAGGGTTTTTTGCAATTTGGAAATACCCTACTGGGAAAAGATGGGATTTTGGCGATTTAAGATTATTTTTATCGAAAGTAGAAAGAACCTATTTGAGAATAGATGTTCTTTTGAGTTTTTGTAAATTGGACATGACCAATTTAATGAGAAATGAAGAAATTTTGTAAATTACTAAAATAATAAGTAGAAGCTTAATTGAAATGACAGTTCAGTTTTCAGAAAAAAATAAAGGAATAAAGTACCTTGGACTTAGTTGAGTACACTGAATGAGCTTTCAAGTCTAAAACCAAGAGGCTTCACCAGTTAAGTAGCAATAGACGATTACTGAGTAGGGCTTAGTCGCAACTGGATGATGTTTTGCATATAGAGAAGAGCTATCAATTTATAAGGGTTTCATAGAGAAGAGATATGGTATGCTGATACAACAAGAACGGAGTGCAAAACATAGAAAAAGTTTGTATTAAATACTAAATATTATAGTAAAGAATGAATTTCCTTCCCCTAAACATAAATTGTACATCGTTCCCAATGAAAATATATAAATATGAAAAAGTAAAGGGAAAGAAAAGTCCCTTAATCTTGGTACACCACATCTATCATTAAAATACTCAATATTATTGTGTCACTGCTCTCCACATTTATTCACCTACAAAACAAAAATAATGAAAATATAGGTAAAATAATGTTAGGTTGCCTCCGAACTAGTATCACATTTAATGTACTTGACTAGATGATCATATCAAGTCCTAACATACATCCCCTTGTGTTCATTTACTTTTGAGTTTGCCCAAAAATAGTTTGAATTATGATTTGTTAAAAAATACTTTATGTTCCAGTTTAAAAACATAGTACTCAATTATCTTATAATGCTATATATTTGTTTTCTTTTTTTTACTTTTTGGAATTCTTATATGCCTTCCACCATAGCTCATCCAATTTATGTACTTCCAGCATCTTTTTCACCTCTTTATTAAACTATTCCGCTTGCCTACTTGATTAAGAATGAGAGGGAAAAGGTTTAAGGTCTAAACTTGGTGGCCCTTCAATTGTTTAAGCTTAAATCCTATCTCAAAATTTTCCATAACCATATTAGGTATACCCATAAGAGATGCATCCTCCAAATAGTTCACACAATCGATAATATCAATCATAGATTTCATACTTTCAAAATTAAAATAGATTGAGTTTTTCCTTGGTGATTTTACTTAATTGTTCACAGCAACATGTACAATAATCTTAAGTGTGAGCAACTCAACAACTGCTTTTAAGTTATCATAACAATCAATAACATTTATTCTATAGCATTCATTAGAATTATCAATATCAGAGGGTTTAGATGCTTTAAAAACTTTAAATGTTACTTGTTCATCTTGCACTCTCATTGTAAGTTCACCTTTTTTATACATTAATGAGTGCTATTCCGATTGCTAAGAATGGACGAATAAGTATGATAGAAATTCTACGGTCCTCTTCCATGTCTAGTATAATGAAATCCACAGAAAAGAAGAACTTGTATACTTTTACAAGCACATCTTCCACTACACCCTGAGGTCTCTTAATTGATCTATCTACATTTGTAATGTTACTGGAGTGGGTTTGACTTTACCAACTTCCAATCTTTTGAAAATTGATAATGGCATAAGGTTAATATTGAAACCTAAGTCATACAGTGCCTTAGCTTGTCAAAATGGATGTTCCCAATAGTGCAAGGGATGTCAAAGCTACATGGATCTTTCAATTTTTTAGGCAGTTTTCTAGGAAGGATGACACTACAACCTTAAGTTAAGGTTAATATTTCATTATTTCCAAGCCTTATTTTCTTAGAGAGGATGTCCTTCAAAAATTTGGCATAAGAAGCATATGTTCAAGTGCATATGCAAATGATATATTTATGTGTAGCTTCTTAAAGACATCCAAAAATTTTAAAAACTATGTATCTAACTTTTTCTTTTGTAGTATTTGAGGGAAAGGAATAGTTGGTATGTAGAGATTACTCTCTTTTGGCAGAATTATTTTCTTTCCATTACTATCTTTATCCACTAATTCCTCCTCATCCTTTTTTTATTTTCGATTCCACCTTATCCCTTTTAGTCTCATGGTCCTCCTTATCCTTTTGAATCTCATCTTACTCCTCTAGAGTTTTATCACTCCTCAAGGCTATGACATTGTAATGGTCCTTACCTTCTCTTCTTGAGTTTACAATTGTGTTACTTTGAAGGTTACCTTGAGGCCTTTAGCGTATGGCCTAGGAAAGTTGGCCCATTTGAGTCTCTAAATTTTGAATGGAAGCCTCTTGAGTGGACACTTTTATATTTATTGATTGGATGAAGTCTTTCATCATCCCCATTAAGGAATTTGTATTATCCTCAGTAGATGGCTTCTTCTCTTGAGCTTATGATTGTTATAGTTTTTGAAAACCAAGTGGTGGAAACGATTGATAGTGAAATTGATTACCACCTTGATTGTTGTTATTCCAAGAGAAATTTAGAATTTCTCTCCATCTTGGGTTATATGTGTTCAAGTATGGATTATTGTTTCGGTTCATATTACCCACATAGAATACTGATTCAGAATTATTTGGACAATTATCAAACAAATGAGCTCCTCCAGAAAAGACACACGACACCCTTTAATCTTGGCCTTGATTTTATACTCATTGGTGAGTTTTGAACCTTTAAAAGATTTACCAAAGATGAAACTTGAGTTGTAACTACCATGATATCATTTACCTCATTGGCTCCAACTACTCTTCTTATGGCTGTCATTTTGTCCATTGGCTATTGATAATTATTGCTAGCCATTTTCTTATGTAAAATGTTGGATTATAAGATTTGGATAGTAGAGCTCCACTAGCAGATGCATTAACAATGGTTCTTGTTTGAGCATTAAGATAATCATAGAAAGTCTCCATTTGGATCCAATGAGAGATACCATAGTGAGGACACTTCCTTAGCAATTATTTGATTCTTTACCATGCTTCGTATTAAGATTCATTTTCATATTGTTGATAGGAGGTAATGTCATACCTAAGCTTGTCATTCTTTGTTGGTGGGAAATATTTCATCAAGAATTTTTTCACCAAATCATTCCAAGTTGTAATAGAGCCAAGTGGAAAAGAGTTTAGCCAAGCTTAAGCATGGTCTCGTAAAGAATAAAGGAATAAACAAAGCCTAAACGCCTCTTCAGTCACATCACTGAATTTAAATGAATCTCCAAATTCAATAAACAATCTGAGATTGAGGATCTTCTATTGATAATCCGCTGAATTGTCCAACTATTTGTAGCATTTGAAATATCACTAGCTTTCAATCAAACTAATTAGCTTGAATGTTTGGCCTCATAATACTTATATTCATCCCTTCCAACGTAGGTATGGCATATTCATTCATAAATGTATCCTTATCATCCATTGAAGGAATCTGATTAATCAAATTTAGCTTATTATTGTTTTTTTCTAATAGATTAGCCATTTCTTCCACTTGGTGACAACTTGTTGTTTTCTTATTAACCTTAAAGTACGTTCAATTTTGAGATCTAAAGGTAAAACTTTTCCCTTATGGACTCTATTAATACAATGGACTCAAATGTTACTGACACCACTAAATGAGATATCTAAATTAAAAATAAATAACTAAATAAATTAAAATTAATATTAAAATTATGAAAAAAATAAAGAAAAATAATTGAAATAAAATAAGATAAAAAATTAATTTCTAATATTTATAATTCTCAGTAACGGCGCCAAAAACTTGATCAGACACGAATTGTGTTCAATGAATTTGCAAATATGAGTATCACAACAAGTAATATAATGATAAGAAAATATCGTTCCCATATAGATTATGTTATTAAAAACTAATTTTTAAAACAAAAAAATAAAAATCAATTTTTTTGGTGTTTTTATATTTTAAGGAAGCAAAATTGAAAGAACTAAAAATAAATAACAATAATATGTTAAATCAGATTTAGTAACTAAGAAGATATGTGAGACAATATCTAGGAATACTTAATCCCCCAATTTTCTAAACATGTGAATCACTAAAATCCTCCCAATATAATTATAAATCAATTACATGATCCATTGAATCTAATATAACATGTATTCCTCTCTCAAGTAAACTACACACCATATAGTATTTAACCTAATCACATTCTCATGTCAATTCTACTACATACATACTACTCATTAAGTTCATCAATTATGGATCAAATATATAAGAATCATACATCTCTACCTAGAAAATAGGCATGTTAATTAGTCAAGACAAACAATTAAATAATTATCTCAAATCTATTTAATTTCCTCAATGGATCAATTGTTGGCCAAACAATTAATAACGTAAAAATCAGATTAAATAATGTAATTAAATTGAAATCATAATTGGGGTAAAATATTAGATCATCACATTGTGAAAAATTGGTTTCATAAGGCCCCTATATTAATAAATTAATTAGACATAATTTTGTTCACAAATCTTATATTAATTAGACACAATCTCTTGAATTGTAATTCCAATCTCTTCTTCAACTCCACCAAAATTGCATATTCTTTGGATTTTTTTGTGTTTTCCTCTCTTCTTGGCTCCAAAAATTGATATATATTATGTTAATTTTGGCTCATTAGGGTTTATGGGGTAATTAGGGGGTTAAATATAGCTCAGGTGGAATCTGGATCATCATATTAGCTTCAGATCAAGAGATGAGATGAAAAAGAGGAAAATTAACATCATTGGTGAATAGAAAGGGAGACTAGTCTCAGTCAATGCACACTAAGTCATCACCACTTGGAAATCTATGATTCACTGTTGAGGACAAAGTGGCGTGAGTGTTGACCATGCAACAAAATCGGAAGGAACGCGATGCTAACAAGTGTCAAATCGCTACATCACTCTGTACATAATTTCCTCTATTTCAATTGCCTCACATTCATGTGGATTACTCCATTAACTCCTCTATTTGTGTTGCATCCATGTGGTAACTTTTGATTGATCCTCCATTGAAAATTCATAAAAATCCATAAATATTCTTGAAAAATCTCAAAAAATTCCAAAAATTATATTGTCACATCTTTTCACTAAAAAGTTTATAAGCAAATATTAAGGAGAAAAGTACACTGATGACTCTACTTTTATAGAGTCATCAGGGAAGATAGTTGAATCACTATGAGTGTTTCAAATTGGACGATAGTTGAACTCCTAGTAAAATCCTTCTTAAGGATTTGTCTACACATTTTAGTTGCGTTGATGTTTGAGGGAAGATTGTTCAGTTACTAGAAGTGTGTCAACTTGAAAGATAGTTATACATCTAGTCAACATCTTCTTTTAAATTCATTGACACATTTATGTACCATTGGTGTTTGTTCACCTATACTGTCAATATGTTGTATGTAAATTGCAAAGCTCCTTATGCCCTCCTATAGCACATATAGATGCAAGGCTTCATTCTATGTATCACATTAGGAAGATGTTTTCTATCTGCACTACTCTTGGTTTATGTAGACTATCATTGTCAAATTTCCTTCTTGGACATCAATAATAGTCTTAGTAGTTCCATAAATAGTCTACCCAGTAGTATTATATGCTCTCTGTCCCAGGATGGATTTTCTTGTATATTTAGAACCATAAAGTCGACAGGTATTATTATTTTGTCTACATATACCATCACATCCTCAACTATTCCTTTTGGGTACTTAAGAGATCTATCTGCAAGTTTAAGGGACATAGTTGTGTGTTTTAAATCCCCTAAATCAAGCTGTAAGAATATAGAGTAGGCATCAAGTTTATACTAGCATCTAAATCAAGCATTGCTTTAGCGACCTTCCTATTCCATATAGTTATATTTATGATAAAACTTCTAGGGTCTTTCAACTTAGGGAGAAGTCGGTGCTGAAGTATAACACTAGAAATTTCTAATACTACTACTCGCTCATTAAGTTCATATCTCATTTTCTTAGTGTTCAAATCTTTGAAAATTTTAGCATAGGAGATTGCATATTCATAATCACTTCTAATAATAGTAAATTGATATTTACTTTAGAAAGCATAATAAAAAGCTCATAGAATTACTTATCTTGTTTGGATTCTTTCATTCGATGTGGAAAAGGTACTTACAT
This sequence comes from Hippophae rhamnoides, assembly GCA_033030585.1. Classification (NCBI taxonomy): domain Eukaryota; kingdom Viridiplantae; phylum Streptophyta; class Magnoliopsida; order Rosales; family Elaeagnaceae; genus Hippophae; species Hippophae rhamnoides. The sequence continues at coordinate 33,015,528 of CM065435.1, read as the reverse complement.
ATGGTGTGGTTCTATTGTCTTTTAAATTTTGGGGATGTCAGATAACTCCCTAATGCGTTTTTCCAAAGGTTTGTCAAGTTTAGCACTTGTCTCTCCTTTTTGTGAGACTAGAATTTCACCATCTTTGTTACTTGAACTTAAGATAGATCTTTAGAGATTTGAGGTAAACTAGTATTGAGTACCTTACCATTTTGAAGGGTTCTTACATCCTTCACTTGTTCAGGTTGACTGGGCAAATTTCCTGGTTATTACCTTTGCATTTGTTCTGGTAGCTGCCCAAATTTAGTTTCAATTCTTTTAATCGAAGCCTCCATGGTGCTCAATCTTTGATTATTCATCAATTGGTTATCATGACTAACTTGAATAAAAGCATTCAAGCTACCCTCCAAGGTTGGATTAAAAGATTGATTTAGTGGATAAGGGTGGCTTTTATATGGCCTTAGTGTTTGAAATTAGGTGTAGGCTTGGTAATTATTTGGTGTCCAATGATGGTTAGGGTGATTATTGGTGTTTAGATGATACCTTTGAAAGGAATTGACTTCTCTATGGCATCCAAACTATAATCAAAAGTATAGGAACAATTATGGGCATCATGCCTAATTGAAAAACACACTTCTTGATTTGGCATTTGGTGGGTAGTGAGAAATTACACTTAGTCAATTCAGCAAGTTATAAGGTCATTTCATTACTGGAGCCAACTTCATTGACTCCTGCTCTCCTTCTTCTAGTATGTCTTTGTTGGGAATTAGAACCCAATACCTCATAGACATTGTAGATTTCCTCTATGGTCTTTTCTCCCATAGCTCCTCCAATAGCATTATCAACCATGTATTGACTCTGAAGTGTTAATCCATCATAAAAATAATTGGTTATGTAGCTGTAATGGGAAGCTATGATAAGGACATAGAATAAAAAGGATGTTGAATCTTTCCTAAGCTTTGTTGTTGTTGTTTTGCAACACACAGAAATCGTGCAAGTAAACACGGTCACAAGTAATAAAGATTTGTAAGTAGAGTATCGCTCCCACGAGGATTTGTTACTATAGTTTGTTGAGTACTAAAATTGTATCTCTCTGATTTTATCCAAAACAATCGTTGATTAAGAAAAGTTTTAAAAATAAAATAAGAGAACTCTAGGATTGCAATTTTTCACCAAACTAATCCACTCCAATCATATTATCTTCTTTTGATTTATATTTTTTAGTACATTTAATTTGTCAACCGAAAACTTCTTTTTTATTCATACATCTCTTCCGAGCTCCGTACAAACACACCTCGTTAAATTAATTCACTATATCTCTATGAGAATTAAATTCACCAAGATTCATTAAGTTCTAAGTTTTCAAATGGCCACACATACAATTAGGGTATATTCCTATCCTTCATCATACATGTCATTCTATTTACGAGCAATATACACAAAAATGCCTTTCTCAAGTTTATTTTTATGCCACAAATCGTTTTGATAAAATTCGTAAATAATCAAAAAGCATTAAGCACAAAATAGAACGAACAAATCGAACGTCTTATAAATCTATCAAAAATAATTAAAATCAAAGCTTCATAAATTTAGATCAAATGCAACCCTAGAAAAATTAAATTACTTCATTAAATTAAAATAAAAATTACAACATATGCAGAAAAATTAGAAGAAGAAGAAGGAAAATTAAAACATCAAGTAACGAAAATATTTGGCACACGTAGAACACAACAAAAGCCAAAAAATGAAGCCGCGTGTTCTCAATTCCCAAAACCGAACACTACAAAAATTATAAACTAAAAAAAACTCTCTCTCTCTATCAGAATATCACCTATTTATAGCTAAAAAAATACATCAAAAATAATACATTTTTTTTAAACGCGTAAAAAAATTATATCGAAAACAAAACCCCGACATTCCCCTTAAAATCCGCAGTCACGCGAAAATCAAAAACATATTTTAATTCACGCTAGACAAGGAGCCGTTTCTACATTTTTTTTATTCATTGTACATGCCACGTGTCAGCGTCTGATTCGCTGAAACAAAATAGTGGGACACGTGGCAACATATGATTCGTTGAAGTGAATGGGCGCACGCAGAACTTGTCGCACAGAATCGGGGCGCGCGAAACGGAGGCAACGGCTGGAACGAGGGCGAGATTCTGCGCTTTTGCGTTCACCGATATATGCCACGCGTACTCTTATGATTCGTTCAAGGGGAAATTGGGACACGTGGAAGACTTTAACTCGCTGGAAGAACGATAGCACGTGGTTCAGCCGCACAGAATAACCCTCTTTGGCAGACGTGCATCAGACACATAGGTCCCACCCTACACGCCGACCTGCGCAGCAGGTGGGCCCCACTCAGGCACCGAGCCGCGTGAAAGCGCAGAGTCTGCACGCATTCGCGTTGGTCGGGCTTGAACTACACGCGCCAATCTTGACCGTTTATGCTTTGATCGGACGGTGGGTGATGAACGTCGTGATTTGTGCGAGTGCGATTCTTTTCCTGCGCAGAAAATTCAAACTTTTATTAATTATATTTTGACCCACAAATTTAATCCAAATTACATTTTGCACTTTCTTAAATTACGATTCATACTTTGCTAATTTTAAATTAAATTTTTAAACTTTTAATAATTATAATTAAGCCCAAATTTACTTTAAATTATATTTTCGATTTTTATAAATTGTAATTAAGAAACTATATTATCATAAATTATATTTGTGGACAGAAATATGAAATTAAGTACATTTTCGATACAAATTATTTAATTTTATTAAAAATGTATTTTTAGCACATAAAAGGAAAATATTAATTTATTTAACAAAAATTAACTAAATATTAATAGAACATAGCAATTATCATTACTAAAACTGATGAAAATAACTGTATAAAATACAGTTATCAAGCTCCATGAAAGAGTTCTTCATACATTTGAGAAAACATTGCTATCTTTATCTTTAGATTAGTAATTTTTTGATGAGAATAGAACCTACCCATAAAATTTTCATAGACTGCCTCCCATGTTGTTAGAGAACCCGGTTGTAGAGTAATGAACCATGACCAAGCTTTATCCATAAGGGTGTAAGGAAAACACCTCATCCTAAGATGGTCTTTATTAATTCTCTATAGTGGAAAGGTTTGGACAATAGCATAGAATTCTCTAATGAAATGAAAAAGGGTCTTCATTAGGGATATTGATGAGTGCTCAAAAAGCACTAAAATTACCATGATTTTATGCACTATAATTGATTAAAATAATATATATTTATATGATTTTATCATATTTTTATATATTTTTATCTTTTCGGAATTACGAGTATTTTTATTGTTTTTAGGTATTTTTGCTTAAAAAAGTAACTTAAATACTCAAAGAAAAAATAGTGGAGGCAATACATCACAAATATATTCATAAAATAAATGAGGAAAAGTCAACAAAGATGAAAAAAATTGGATCGAAAGGGTCAAAAATGTTAAAAAGGATGAAATCACGCATGGAGCTACCCAGCAGCGCCGAGCAGCGCATGCCACAATGCCCAACCATGCCTAGAAACGCACGCCACGTGCGCCACAACTCCCAACAGTGCCAAGCAATGCGCACGCATCGCACAGTCACGCTGAAGTGGTCGCGCACATAACGCCCAGTCCACGCGCACCTCTGCTCCATTCCGTGCGCCGCCGCGCTCCACCTATCAGTGACATCAATTGACATCATCATTCACCTACTATGCATTTTCTCCAATTTTTAATCATTTTTCGACCCAATTTTTCTTCCTCTCCTCACTTATAAATACCCTCATTCTCTCAACTCCAAAATACACCTCAAAATCATCTTATTCTTTCTTTATTTCTCTCCATTTCTTAGTTTTTAGTTTTTCTTAGTTTTAGGGTTCTTCTCTTTTTGAGAAGATCTAATTATATTTTTGTAATTTAATATCTTTTTGATTCAATAAATAGAATGGGAATTCCGTTTGGAGGTTTTCCAGCAACAGAAATAGCATCAAAGTACTGTAAGGATTTTATTTTCTTTGCAGTTATTTTTTATGTTTTACTCTTATATGTTATATTTAATATGTCAGTGATAAAATTTAACATTACTGTCTATTTGTAAACATGATATAATAACAACGTTGTTATGCTTGCGAAATATTAAATAAGTAAAAATCTGTAAAATGAATTGTTTAGTTTTTATTCAAGATTTTATATTAAGAATGTTAGAGAGAAATATATTATTTTTCATTACAAACTTAAATCTGAAAAAATTAGATTTTAAGTTTAGTTATCCGGTCTGATTTAGAGTGGTGCTCTTTTATTTGTTGGTACAATCGTCCGGTAGTTAGAGTGAAACTCTATTTTAGAAGTTTTTATAAGAATTATTAACTGAAAATGTATTGACAACATGTTTTCAGTAGTAGTTTTAAAACTTGAAAGTTAGTACTCGGATAATTAAATTCTTAAGTTTAATTTGGAAACCTTGAATAAAGTTTAAACTGTCTAACCCCACCAAAGGTGGCATTTAAATGGTTCATTTTCAATCTCTTAGAAAAAAATGAATTAATTTAATTAACCAAATTAGTTATCAACCCCAACTATAGGTGTTAATTGATTTGTTTAGTTAACAAAGAATATCTAACTCCACCAAAGGTGGTATTCATATAGAAAAAAAAGAATCAATAAATATCAATTTATATCTTTAATAACCTAAATAATATGAGAAAGCATAATTAACTTAGTTATTATATCCATAAATACTCCACTATTATAAAAGATAAATTTTTTATAAATGTTTATTGAATCCATATCTATGTTTATTTTTATATTATTAGATTAGAAACATAAAAACCCAAAATATCGTGATAGGATGTTTAGGATTTAATTTTGTTTTTAAAAGTTTGAATAATAAATTAAAACCACATATATTCCTTCCTAAAATTAACCTTGGGAGTACACTTATTATTTTCTATGAAATGATTCATGCACTAGCGAGAGTTTTATAAATATAAAACCAAAGTATTGGTAGGATCGGCGATGCCGGTTCTGTTCATCAGATATCATAAAAGGAAGGAAACAAAGAATAATGAATCTTTTTCAAATCTTAGTCCTTCATCATTTTCTACCTATCTCTAGCATCTCTCATGGCTACTTGTAGTGGAAATCGGTCCTCCTCCTCTTGCTTATCTTGCTCCTAAATTGAAAAATAGTAGATTTCTCACTTAACGAAATGTATAGGCTTAAAGAAGATGAATGCCATAGGGAACCTAAATTTTTACTTTTTATTGTTTTATTTTTATTTTAATTGAAAATCTAAGTTAATTAAGTTAGCTGAAAATCTAAGTTAATTAAGTTAATAAATTAATTTTTTTTTGTAATGAAAAATTTAAGGAATGAAAACAATTTTTGAAACAAATGAATCTCTATTATTTCATTTGAATTTTATTACACACATTCTTAAAAAAACAAACCAAAAGAAAGGAAAATACAATAATGGGTGACCTCCCACTTAGGACTAAAATTTATTGTCTTCTAGTAAGATGTTGCTTGGAGATTTCAGAATGATAAACTTAATGTCTCCTCTTCATTGAATTTATTTGATCTAATTTGACCATTCAATTAGTCTTTGCAAATAATCAGCTAATTGTTTCACTTGGACTTCTACCTTTTTCATAGAAGCTTCCATAGAGTCCAACCGTTGATTGGTTTTAGACTGGTTATCGCTGTAGACTTGAATAAAAGAATTCAAGTCATCCTCTAAGGCTGGTGGAACTTTTGGCCTGGTTGATTTGAGCTTTGGGTGAAATGAGGGTTGTCTTGCCTCCAGGAGAAGTTGGAATGATTTCTCTACCCAAGATTGTAAGTATTTGAATTGGGGTAAAATATTGGTCTATGTTGATATGTTCCCAAAACATTAACTTGTTCAGGTCTAGCTGGTGTTTCTCCTTGATATAGACAGGCTTCAGTACCATGTCCTATGTTACTACACAAAGCACAATGTTCATTATTGGTTTGCATAGTTAGAAGGAAACTTGCTTGGTCAATTGTACAAGTTGTTGTTGAACTTAATTGATGGAATTGATTTCATAAACTCTAGCTCTTCTCACTCATGAGCTTTTTTGTTGGGAATTCGCACCTAACATCTCAAAGAAGTTGTATGTCTTTGAGGCTATCTTCTCTTCTATAGCTCCTCTAGCAGCGTTGTCAACAATGAACTAGAAATGCTGTGTAAGTCCATCGTAAAAGAATTAGTTATGCAACTACATAGGGAAGCTATGATGGAGGCATTGAGTAAGGAACAGTTTGAACCTATAATAGGCTTCATGGAATAGTTCTCCTTCCACCTGAGAAAAAGTGGCAATCTTTGTTCTCAACTCTGATTTTTTTTTTATGGGAATAGAATTTGCCTATAAATTTATTTTAAACACCCTCCCACGTCATCAGAGAACCTAGAGGGAGTGACATCAGCCAAGCTTTGGCCTTGTCCTTCAAGGTGTAGGGGAAACTGATCCTCATTTAGAATATCGAGGTGGAAAGTTTGGACTGTGGCATAGAAGTCGCTAATAAAGGAAATATAATCTTAATTAGGTAGCCCATAGAATGAAGGAAGCATGAAAAAATGAATGTTTTTCAAGTCATAATTCTGAGTAGCCTTACCCAACTGGATAGAGGTAGTTGCCATGCCAATTACTGGCCATGCAAACTCCTTCATGGTGGTTTCCCTAACATGTGGGTTTTCTCCCATTTCTATTGGTTTTGATAGAGGATTAAGGCTTGGTTTTGTGTTTGGTTCAAAAATGGGCTGATGGTTAGAATCTAAACTTGTGGACAATTGTTTAAATTCATGAATATTATCTATGTATAGTGTAAAAGGGTTTCCTAAGGAACTTTTACCATGCATAGACTAGTAAAAGCATAAATTTAACTAAACAAACAAGTTAAGTTAACCTCTAAGTTAAATAACGTAATCAGTATGTGCTCCTTGGAAAGAATGGTGGGGCAAAGCCTCTTTAAAACCATCCTCCTAGACAGAGCAACGTTCCCACGAAAGACTAATGGCGCAAAGGCTTCTAAGAACTAGTCTCCTAGACAGAACTCCTTTAGATCTTTACTTTTCATGATATTAAAATCTAAGTTAATTAGATTTTTTATTATTTATTTATTTTTAAGAGCTCATTATTTAAATAATATTTTTAAAATTTTTTTTAAAAATATTTTGAACTCAAAATAAATGAATAAAATCACAATTATTTTCAACACAAAAATTTTTCAAAATTTTCATAAATAATTAAAAATATTTATTCCTTCACCATCAACAATGCCAAAAACTTGATGAAACAAGATCGGTAATGCAATGACGATCTTACAAATACTTTGGTTTTATATTTGTAAAACTCTCGCAAGTGCACAAATCATTTTATAGAAAATGAAAAGTATACTTTGATCTAAGAAAAGAATATATGTGTTTTTTAATTTATTATTCAAACTTTTAAAAATGAAATTAAATCTTAAACATTCTCTCATGATATTTTGGTTTTTGTGTTTCCTAATCTAATGACATAAAAAAAAATAAATATAGATATGAATTCAATAAACAATCATACAAATTTTTTGCATTCATATCAGAGGAGTTTTTTTGGATATAATAATTAAGTTAATTAAGTTTATTCATATTATTTAGGTCATTAAAGATATAAATTGATATTTATTGATTTTCTCTTTTTGTATGAAAGTGTCCTTAGGTGGGGCCTAAATTCTTTTATTTAATATTAATTAACTAATATCCTTAGGTAGGGCCTATTAATTAATTAATTATTAAATTTCAGCTTTATTTCTACGAAAATAGAAAACCATCTAATAATAGCTTTAGGTAGAGTTAGTTAATTAGAATTTATTCAATATGTCTTAATTAAACCTAAGAATTTAATAATCCGAGTACTAACCTTCAAGTTTTAAAACTATTACTGAAAATATGTCATCAATATATTTTTGAATAATAGTTCTTATAAAAAATATTTTAAAATAGAGCTTCGCTCTAACTACCGGACGATTGTACCAACAAATAAAAGATCACTACTCTAAATCAGATCGGATAATTAGCCCTTAAAATCTAATTTTCAAATTTGAGTTTATAATGAAAAATAATATATTTCTCTCTAACATCCTCAATAAAAAATTTGAATAAAAACAAAATCAAATTATTTTATAGAGATGTTTTACCTATTTAGTATTTCACAAGCATGACAACGTTATTATTGTATTATATTTCCAAATAGCCAATCGTGTTAAATTTAATCATAGACAAATTAAACATAACATATAAGAATAAAACATAAAAAATAACTCTAAAGAATTCATTTTACAATTATACCTCAAAAGAATCCCTACAGAACTTTGATGCTAATTATATTGCTGGAAAACTTTCAAATGGATTTGCCTTTCCATTTATTGAAAAGAGAAGAACTTTAAAACTAAAAACTAAAAAATGAAAACTTTCTAGAGAGAGAAAGAGTTGAGAAAATTGTGTTTTTTTAAAATGGGGGAGGAGTCCTTCTATAGGTGAAGAAAAGGCCAAAAAAGGTGGGAAAATATTTCAAAAATTGATTTTGGATCTGTTTGGATAGGTAGGCATGCGTGTGGGGCATGAAATTTATGGCAGATGGGCATTTGGCACACGTAGGTGCATGTGGTACATAATGCTAGCTTATGCTAGCACGCGTGGAAATAGGCACGGCATGTGCTGGGCTTAAGCTGGCTATGTGAGGGACTAGGCGTGAATGGGTGACTGCGCATAGTATTTTGGCCTTTTTTTACATTTTTGATCGTTTTGACCCATTTTTTTTCCAATTATACAAATATATATCTATTTAATCCATTAAATTACATTAACTCATAGTAAATTTAGTGCTTTTTAAGCACTCATCACTAATGATTTCCTTCGTGCAACATTTTCTTATTCACTTTACAAGTTATAGATCTTTAGTTACTAATCACATCACTATGGGTGGTGTGGGCTTTAAAGAAAATCTAGATTCGTGTGTCGAGTCAGGTTGTTGCAAAATCAACACGCAAAATCTACAATAGGAAGTTAGGACAAAGATTTTGGATAATAGAGGTAGTGGTGGTTTTATTTCTCTAAGAGTGTAACTATTTTATTGTTTAGTGGATTGTTTATTGCTGAGTGGTTACCTTAAGCAACCTGAGGATGTTACCAAAATCTTGAAAGAAATTGTTTCCATCATCCTTTTTAGGAAGACGAAGAAACCTTTATACTTATTTCCCTTTCAGAATGATTTTTTTCTTTTTTAATTAATATATACAACAGTGTGTGAAGCGCCCTACCATTCCCTATTTATTTTTTTCACACTTATCAAAGGTTTCTATCTTTTTAGTAAGTTTTATTTAATGAGTTTAGAAAGCATTTAAAAAGCTTTTTGTGTAAGAATTTTTTTCATAAGATTAAACAGCCATTTAATGGCCTTTAATAATATTGTAAGTGCTATTGCACTCTATATTTATGTGTTGGCTTCCCATGTGAAAAACACAATATCTATTTATTTTTACTCAGTATTATGTCTTTCTCTATGTAAGGTTGGTTACTGTAATAAGCAATTCATATCCATACATAGTTAGGAATACTTTATTTGAAAGCATGTTTTCATACCCCATACGGTTGGTTGTTTTTAGTATGCATGCTAGGTTTATAGTGATAAATTTTGGTTCATTTTGGGTAATAGTATTTATGGATTTTACTTGGCATTTCTCAGAATAAAAAAATATTTTTTTTGGCACCTTGCCACCACCCTTGTCACCAATCTCACCACCACCCTCGTCACCATATTTGGCAAGGTAGTTAGTGAGGTGGTTTGCAAATTGGCTGATTGAATGCTATAAATACCCCTAATTAATTTTTTAATTAATTCAAAAAACCTATCAAAACTCTGCTAAAATTCCTATTGATTTGAATTCCATATTCACTAATTACTTTGAAAGTTTTTTAGTAATTGTGATACATTTATGTGAGCATAGAATAGTGAGAGTAACTATTTTTATGTTTTGAGTGAGTACATCTCTGTGTAAGTAATATTCAAGGGTTGTGTTAGCTTATTATACACATTACTATTTTCTAGTATCTGATCACATCACATTGGGTGGTGTCAAATGTAGAGGAAAGCCACGTTCATGTGTCGAACCAAGTCATTATAGAAGTAGCAAACAAGAGTAGGAAGAGGTAGTTTGGATATAAGTCCTAATTGATAGAGATGATAGTGGTTTTATTTCTTTTAAAGTTGTAATTGTTTTATTGATTAGTGAATTATTTGCTACTTAGTGGTTGCCTTAAGCAACCCAAGATTGTTACTACATAGATACGTCTCTATGTGGGTTTACCTAGCAATATCATGTAATATGCATGCTCTATTATTGTGCTAGTAAAGTCTAAGTTTGAATTATATATGTTACAAATTATTATTGCATAAACTCTGATTATAACACTTTTATATTCCTTATCTTCTTTTCAGTTCTCATATAATATATCTTATTGAATATTATCTGCATATTTGATATTATATCATCACTATTTAAGCTTTTATCTTTTCCAATGCGTGTGGGGATATGTCCATTAGGAGTATCTATCTCTTTACCTTGGTTGTGTATCGGGTTGTGGACTCTTTCAATTGGTATAAAAGCTAGTATATCATATTTGGGCTTAACTACTATGGTATTGATCCTATCCCATTTCTCTATAAGTTTAATTTTTTTAAATATGTTATAATGGATGATATGGGAGGGTTGGTTAATAGACCACCAAAATTCAATGGATTATGTTACTTTTACTGGAGATCTTAGATGTGTTCCTACTTAAGATCTACCAACAATGATATTTGGTTTTTGATTGAGGACGGTTGGATGCTCTACACACATGTCTAAGACTGGTGTTGTTGAGGCTAAATTGGTCAATCTATGGAACAAAGAATAGCTTAATCATAGTAATTTAAACTGCTAAGGGTTACATCTTCTTACCAACTCACTTACTGTATATAATTATGCTTGAATTTCCAATTTTATAACTATCAAGGAAGCATGGAACTTTTTAGAAAATAAAAATGATGGGTGAATTCCTTAAACAAGTGTATCTTGTTCAGAAAAGATAGAGGATGTCACTTTTGAATGCTCTGTTCTTATGGCTTCCTACTCCAAAGATGACTATGGTGAAATTGAATAGTTCTCTCTATAATATTCCTATGATCACCTTGTGTATGATAATCTCAAGTTGAAAAAGGTTATGTCTAAGATCCATAGTAATATTTATGAAAAAGATAATGAGCATTTGAATCTCTCTTAGAAATTTCTTGATCTCATATTTGATGGTGATAAAGTTGTGGAAAATTTGAAATTAAATTTATACAATCATGTCAAGTATCTCCCGATTCTCCTCACATTGTATGGTGATAAAGTGAGCTTGAAAATTCAATTTAGGATAGAGAATCTGATGATCTTAGAGATCAAGATACTTCAAAGTCATCCTCTTGTAATTTAGAAGTCATATACAAACTTAAGAAATATGTTTGCATCTTGGAAGATGAAAAGGATATGATAGAGTCCTTATTAGAAGATTGTGATGTTGAACTGACTAGACTTCATACTCGGGTTGAAGTTGATACTGCTAAATTTATTCTTCTTGAATCTAGCCTACTAGAAAAATATGAGACTCTCTATCTGTAGTAGTATGAATTTGAGAGAAAAATAAAAAATTCTATTGAAATGTGTAACAATGGAGCTTTGGAGATACTTGTTTTGAAAATTTATTAAAACTTAAAGATATTCATCCTTTATTCTCTACTTTAGCTACTGTTCAGAAATGTTCTCATGTCATTGAGATTTTGAATGATGATTCCATCTTCTATGTTTTGGGTGCTCATAACTTTTCTTGAAACTTAGGTTACTTCACCTCTTCCAACTCTCAAAAATACTCTCCTATTTGTGATAAGGATGAGTTGAGTCATATGGAAGAACTATTTAAACTTTCTATCACATTGACTAGTAAAGATATAACCCTATAGAATGGTGCAATGTTGATTTTAAATAAGTTTAAATCCTCCCTTGGTATTACTGCATATGGTCAATATCTCAACTACAATGTGGTTCACACTACCCTGAAGTCACAATCTTCCAATTGTAGGTATTTTGATAGTGCTTGTTCCAGACACATGACCTAGAATAAGTCTTTCTTTACCAAGTTAACTATCATTAATGATGATTTGTTACATTTGGTGATGGATACAAAGCTTTGATCTATGATAGAGGATTTATTAGTGCTCATGATATCCTTGAGCTTAAGTATGTCCTATATGTAGAAGGACTCAAGGCTAATCTTATTTGTATTAGCCAAATTTAGGATAACAAGCATACTGTTAAGTTTACTCAAATAGACTACACTATGTATGGCAAGTTAGGTATAACTTTGGTCAGAGGTATTATATCTGAGGAAAATTGCTACTATGTAAGAAACCCTCCTAAAGTTGTGCGTAACAAGTATTGAAGAATTGTGGCATCAATGATTGGGTCATGTCAACTATAAATTTCTAGGTAAAATTTCAAATCTTAAAGTAGTTCGGGATCTTCCTTCTATTTCTTCCATTCTTGAGCACATTTGTAGTGCTTGTTAGTTGGGCAAGCAAAGTAAAATCCAACACAAGAATAATTAATTTTTATCTACCATATATAAGACCACTCCAACTATGGTATATAGATTTGATAGGTCAGGTTCAAATTGCAAGTATTGGTGGGAGAAAGTATATTCTGGTTATTGTTGATGATTTCCTTAGATACACTAGGGTTCTTTTTCTGAGAGAAAAATGTGAAGCCTTTTATAAGTTCAAATTCTTGTGTATCAAGCTACAAAATGAAAATTTTGAATCACTTAGAACAATCATTAAAATCAGGAGTCATCATGGAAGAGAAATCAAGAATTTTAAATTTAGTTCCTTTTGTCATAAAATGGGAATTTAATATGAGTTTTCTACTCCCAAGACCCCTCAACAAAACAAAATTGTTGAAAGGAAGAATATAGTTATCAAAGAGATAGTCAGAGTCATGTTGGAAAATAAAAACTTAGCAAAAAACTTATGGGCTAAAGATGTTAACACTGCTTGTTGTACGTTGAATCATAGGTTCCTAAGGCTTGGTACCTATCAGTCTTCATATGAATGAATGCATAGAAAAAGACTAAATATTAAGCACCTTTATATGTTTGGAAGTACATGTTATATTCTCAAGGATGGAAAAAATCTTGATAAGTACGAGGCCAAGAGTGACCTTGGAATTTTCATTGGATACTCTAGTAACAGTTGTGCTTACAGAGTTTACAACATAAGAACCTTGACTATAATGGAATCAATCAATGTTGTGATTGATACTCCAAAGCTCCAAAACTTATTGAATCCAATGATAGTGAGATATTTGGAGACACTCATAAAATTGTTGCGGACAATGTTGTGATACCCTTCACTACTCATGTTGATTCCTCTAGAACCATTGAAGAAAAAAAAAGATGATGAACAAGAAGATTCTTCCCTTTATAAATGGGCTAAGAATTCCCATTCTACAGATGATATTATTGGTAATGTAGAAGATGGATTTAAGATGAGATGTCAAGTATAATAAACCCTAAACTATAGGTATTTCACTTCCATCACCCTTCTTAAGAATGTTAAGGAAGCCTTACAGAATGTATACTGGGTCAACTCCATATAGGAGGAATTTAATCAATTTTAATGAAATAATGCATGGTACTTGGATCCCAGGCCTTTTAACAAGCATATTATTGGAATCTACTAGTTGTATAAAAATAAGGAAAACAAAAATAGGGCCATTGCTCTGAATAAGTCCCACCTTATTGCATAAATATATACCCATACTGTAGGAATAGACTTTGGTGAAACCTTTCCCCTATTGCATATCTTAAGTATGTTAGACTACTTCTTGATAGTTCTTTTTTGTTCAGGTAAGTTATAATGGATGGACATCAAGAGTTCTTTTATAAATGGAGTCATCAAAGAAGAGGTTTATGTGGAAAAAACCAAAAGGTTTCAAACCATGTAATGAGACCAAAGAAAGAGTTATATAGGTAGAAACAATCTCCATATTCTTGGTATGACTGTCTCACCACGTTTCTCCTAAGTAATTATTTTCCAAGAGGAGGTGGTGACAAGACTTTATTCGTTTCAAGAATTCAAGTTAAGGTTATTGTTGCTCAAGTCTACATTTATGAAATCATTTTTGGATCCACTAAAATGATATAGCATAATTTGTTTTTCATTATGCAAAGTGAGTTCGAGATGAGTTTAGTTGAACACTTAAAGTTCTTTCTTCAATTTCAACTCAAATAGATGAATGATGGGATCCTTCTATCTCAAGATAAGTATGCATATATTTGGTTAAGAATTTATGTTTGGATACTACCTCTCCTGCTCGAACCCCTATGAGAACCACTCTTAAGCTTCATCAAGACCCATCAGGAAAGGAAGTATAACAGACTTTGTACATGAGTATGATTAAGAGTCTTCTATATCTAACTATGGACCACCCTAGAATCTCTTTTAATATAGGAGTATGTGCTAGATAACAAGCTAGTCCCAAAGAATCACATCTTGTGAGAGTAAAAAGAACATCAAATATGTCCAGGGTACCTCAAAAGTTGGTATTTGGTATCCTAGGGATACTACTACTGATTTGGTTGGATACTCTAATGCCGATTGGGCTGGATGTAATGATGAAAGAAAAATTACATCTAGCGGCTGTTTCTATTTGAAAATTCCTTGATTTCATAACGTAATAAAAAAAAAGAGTTTGGTTTCTCTCTCAACTCCTAAGGTTGAATATATTATTGTTGGATTGTGTTGTTCAGAATTACTTTGGATAAAACAAATGTTATCAAACTATGGTATCAAGATTAAAAATCCTTTTTTATGTTGTGAAAACACCAATGGTACATATGTCTCAAAAAATTCAGTCCAAAATTCAAGAACCAAACACATTGATATAAGTCATCATAGAGATCTCGTTGAATCTAACACCTTGACTTTGCAACATATCAGCACTGACCACTAAAATACTGATATTTTTACTAAATCTCTAAACTTTTAAAGGTTTGAATCCCATAGAAAGGCTATTGGTGTTTGTATATCCTCTGAGAGGTTTTCTCTTGTGTTCTTCAAATTCTTATGAACCTGAAGAATTTTGCATGTAGTTATTATCTTCTTATCTTTCCTCTATTCTTATATTTGTTACTCTTTGGTGCTAGGTTTGTGTCCAATTTTCTACTTGTGAAATGAATTTTTTTTTATGGGCCCATATAGTTATATAGCTGATATACTTTTGACTTAATTAAAATATAGTTGTTTTGATATGTGTATTCCTTGAGCATATGTATGGCTAAAATGTTCTATTCTATTTGAAATGGAATTTTTCTCATACACTTTCCATGATTCCGTGAATTAGTATGGGTATTTTGTGAAGTTTATGTGGATTTATGCCTTGATGATTGTATGTCTCTAACAAGGTTTAGAATCCACTTTAATGTCTCTTGAGGTAAAATCCTAGATGTTGCTTAGATAGAGAGAGGATTTAGGCATCTTTGTATTGTTTGAAACTTTTAAGCCAATAATATTTATTTATCCTTCTTTACCTCTCTTTGGGCCTTTATGTTAATCTTTCTTTCTTTTGCACCTACTTTTATTAACCTAGCCTAAATATTTATTCTCACTTACCTTGTACACATTTTTTTGAACATGTATGTTCTAGTAATGCATGTTTTATCCTCTTAGGAAATCAATAAAAAAGAGAAGGTTAAAATGAATGATAAATAAATAAAAAAGGGAGATGGAGAAAAGAAAAAGAAAATGAAGTGTTGAGGAAATTGTTTTTTTAAAAAAAAGGGGGAAGGGAAAGAAAAGAAAAGAAAAGTGAAATGATGATAAATATGAAAAAGAAGGGGCGCATAAATTACTAGATTTTATGTAATAAACATCAAAAAGAAAGGATGCATAAATTACTAAATTTTATGTACCGTTATCACAACATCATTGTTTTTGAATGAATTTTGAGAAATAAAGAGAAAGAACCCTTATTTGAGGGTATAAATATCATGTACATGACCTTATTTGATTGTTTTTGGATGGACAAAGTTTGAGCTTAAATGTCATCTCTTCCATGCCTCAACCTATCATTACAAGCTTTGAAAAACTTATTGATTTCTTCTAGGTTGGCACTTACATTAGTGGAGAGAGGCTAAAAGTGGACATATGAAGTTTGGATATACTTGAGTTTATATTTCTATTTTCTTAGTTCACATAAACATATCTTAATCAATATAGAGTAAACAAGTTTAGCATAGCACACACTGAGCATATAATCAAACATTTAGACATACCCTTAAATGAATGTATCATGGATTGATGGCCATACAAATCTTTATGTTGAGTGCATTGTTTAATCTAAGGACACTCTTGTTCTTTCAACTTGCTCAATTTGCTTCTCTTTTCTATTTCATGCTTTCTACTATGTGTAGTTGCTTCAATTTTGGGGAAAAGGTGTATGTCTATCTATATTGCTGCATTATTGTTAGAATTATTACATGTTTGTATGCCTTTTCTTCCTCATATAGAGGTGTTGCTTTGAATTTTAGTGTCAAAAGTGGGGAAAAGTTTATGTACATAACTATATATTTTGACCATATTATATGTTGCATGGGTGGTGAGTGTAGGATTGCACTGCATCTTTTTTCCTTACTTCCATATATTTAGGGAGAGTGTTGCATGAAGTAGAGGGATTTGTGTACTTTTCTTATGTTGGTTGCCTATTGGTGTTTACCTGTATAGAGGTTAACATAATAGTATGTCGTTAGATTACATGTTGTTTTTCCATGATACGTTCACAAGATGTGTGTTTGTTTCATGTGTGCTACTTAACAGTATAGATTGAAGTCTTAAAGCTTCATGTATTATGTGTGCAGTGGTGTTAAGACCCTTGTGTTTTAGAGTTACATAATGGATGAGTTGATAGATGAAGATGGATAAAACGCACAAGAATGCTTTTAGTGTAGGTATGTCTTTTGGGTTATGGTATGCATCGATGGTTTGTTCAGGGGAACAAACATCTTTAGGTCATTTTCATGATCATCTCATGGTAGATGTGAGTACGTATTTAGTTGTACAATGTTTTGACACAATTATCCAAGGAAGAGAATGTAAGTCATGTTGCATTTTGTATCTGTGTGTTGGCTTTCTGTGTACAAAACACGGTGTTTATTTATTTTTACTCAATGTTATATCTTCCTCTATATAAGGTTGGTTATTGTGGACCAGTAATGCAGACACATACATAGTTAGGAATACTATATTTGGAAGTATGTTTTCACATACCATAGGTTGGTTGTTTCTAGTATGCATGCTAGGTAGAGAGTAATGGATTTTGGTTTGCTTTGGGTATGAGTATTCATGGATCTTACTTGGTATTTTTGGAAAATAAATAAATATTTTTTGGTGCCTTCTTCACCACCTTTGCCAACAACCTTACCACCACCTTCACCACGACCTTTGGTGAGGTGGTTGGCAAGGTTGGCAATTGTATTTTATAAATACCCCCTAAATAATTATTTAATTAATTCAAAAAACCTACTGAAATTCTACTAAAATTTCTATTGATTTGAATTACATATTTACTAATTACTTTGAAAGTGCTTTAATAATTGTGATACGTTTGTATGAGAGTAGAATAGTGAGAGTAACTATTTTTATGTGATGAGTGAATACATCTCTATATGAATAATATTCAAGGGACGTTGTTATAGTTTATTTTGCACATTACTATTCTATGGTATGTGATCACAATACATTGGGTGGTGTCAAATATGAAGGAAAGCTAGGTTTGTGTGTTGAAACAAGTTGTTGTAAAAGCAACAAATAAGAGGGAAATACGCATTTTGGATAGAGGTCCCAACTGATAAAGGTAATAGTGATTTTATTTCTTTTAGAGTTATAATTGTTTTATTGATTAGTGGATTATTTGATGATGGGTGGTTGCTTTAAACAACCCAAAGATGTTACTACTAGATATGGTCTCTATGTGGGTTTACCTAGTTTTATCGTGTGTTATGCATGTTCTATTGTTGTGCTAGTATAATCTAAGTTTGAATTGTGTATGTTACATAATAAAATGGCCTAAACTCCGATTAAAACACTTTTATAGTCTTTATCTGCTTTTTCAATTCTCAAATAATATATTTTATTTAATATTATCTACATATTCGTTACTATATTATCATTGCTTCTACTTAGTGTTTTGTTTTAGGATTTTATATTTTTCACTGTGTGTAGGGACGAGTCTATTAGGAGTCTATGCCTCCTTATCCTAGTTGTATACCAGGTCGTAGACTCTTTCAAATATTTTTAAAATCATAATGTTTTCTGAATTTACTTGATATAAACAAATGCTTTTTATTTTTTTAACTATGTTTTTTATACGTAAATGCTTAAAATAATATACCTTCCAAATTTAACAAATACCCCGTATTGCCTAAATTGTAGAAGTGTACATTGATGAGGAACTTTATTTCTATATTGTAAGTGGATGGCATAGCTTTGGCGGCGTGCATGAAGAATTGCCTCAATATAACGTTGTAGGATGAAGGGTTTGTATATTTTATATAGGGTATAAAAAACATGAGACACTCAATCATAAAATGTTAAACTTAAAAAAAAGGTAACCCATATACTACTTATAAACACAACATTAGTATTTTTCTTAATCAATGTGATTTTTTTATATACTAACATCCCTTACAAAGTGTGAGTCATTTGACCAAATACTTGTATTTTTAACATATTTTTATTATATTATAATTCTATTTGGATCACTTTTTTTTTTCTTTTTCCAAGGCTCATATTTTTTTTGGAGGCTCATTAGTTTTTTTCTTTATCCATTGACTGATTAAAGCTCTGATACTATATAAATTTTGTATAATATATAAGCAAGTAATATGAGTCATCCATTCATGATTAAAAGGTTAACCTTAAAGGAAGGTACTACTTATAGATATTATATTAATATCTTTGTTAATTAATATGAGATTATTTTTATACATGTTACCCACCAAATAGTTTACGATGATAGTACGAGCTGTCAGCCTTCACCTATGGTGACTAGGAGTTCCACACCTCCTTCAAGAGTCAAAGTGTCAATCCAAACATTTCTAAGAGTGGAGTGGAAATAGGCTTCATAGCCTAACACAACTTCATGTTCTTCTTTGAAGCATTTGATAACAGCACGTCCACTTAGCTACATTTGTTGGCCAGAATCATTTATCTACTTGCGTTTGTTATCTAATTAAATAAAAGCTATTAAAATCCCTTCATTATTGTAGTGAACTTAAACTCAACATATGACATGAATGTACTTAAGAATTATATTCAAAATAGTCTGTAATGAATTATTAAAATTGGCATCTTTAAGTAAAGTTATTAGTATGGTTTATATCAATTTGAAATGTAAAAATCACATTTGGGTTTTTGATGTGATGATATCTAGTATTGTGCGGTACTTTGTCTATTGGGATTATATACAACTGAATCAAACATATATGAAACACTATATAATTAACATCCATCATGTAAATATTTGCTCGAAATATTGTCATAAGATAACTATATATAGATCAATCTTAATCATAAGTAATAGTTGACTCCAATCTATGATGTTTTCAGATTTGTCTTACTCAGTGAAATCCATTTGTTGAGTTAATTAGATACCTTGTATCTTGGAGTTCATAACCATAAATTTGTCTTACTAATGTTTTACTCATTGTAAGTCATTGAGATGTATTCTTTGGGGTCAAGTTTAATTAGAATAGGATTCTAAGGACTCAACTTGGACACTCAGTTTAAATCAAAAATGAAAGTTTTAAGCAATTTTATTTTTAAATTGGAAACACACATATACAATATGGGTAAAAGATACTAGAGTTTTTCATAATTTTTATTAAATGGGCACATTAGTTACATAATTATTAGGTTAGTTATTAGGATACTATAATTTTCAAAATAAGTAATTTAGACTCGTAATTTATGTGTTAGGTAATATCAATATTTTTATTATAAAAAGTAAATACTTTTAGTCCTATAATTTATTAAATTTTGTATTTTTAGTCTATTAAAAATATTAAAAGTGAGCACTTATACATGTAATTTGTATGGAGCATAGATCTATTTTATACATGTAATTTGTATATAATTCAAAAAAATATATTATACCTAAAATACACACTATCAAAAGTTGAAAAGGAGTCGCGTCCCTCCTAACCCTTACACACTCACTATGACTTTTTAAAAAAATTATGGAACCTCTGTTGTTCAATACAATAATATGATTTGAACACATGCCCTCTCTCATTGCCCATACTAAGCAAATACTGTTGCATTACAAAATAATTGGTGTCTTAGGCTAATTCTTAATGTGTAAGAATTAGGGTTAGCATAAGGAATAAAACTCATATTAGGCCTAACACATTAAAAGAACAAGGTAATAGGTTTACATGTTGTACATAATTGAATCTGTGAAAGGATGCTCTAATCCTAGTCGGAACCGTATTCCTACATGACTTAAGGTTTGCATGATATATAGGAAGATCACGCACATAAGTGGCACCACCCATGAAAGTTTAGAAAGAAAAATTTCAGCTTCTTTTTTAGATTTATGAGACAAAAGAAGAATTAATGCACGAACTTAAAGAGATTGAAATTTTTGTTCAAAAATTTTATTCTTAGTTTTACAATTTTGTTTTTATGGAATACAATCTTACATGCCACACGTTCCATTAAAGTTTGTTGGAAGCCAAGGCTTAGAAAATTGTGGTGCCAAGAAGTCGATTCATGCTACGAAGGTATAACACTTGTTCTAATTAGACTAATAATATTAACACTTGTGTTGTCTACCTATACAATGTTTGCTTCAAAAATTTTTTAAAACCAACACTCACAACCAAGGTGTCAGTACAGTCTTCCACCTAGGTTTTTTCATTTCTGACTGATAGAAGAAATCCTTGAACGATCCATACATCCCTTTTTGATGGTCATTAGGTGAACTGCAATATTGGGCTCCTTTCTCTTTGTATAGGACTGTGTTAGTAAATGTATCCCAAATTCAAAAAAATAAATAAAAAATTCTATGATGCAAGATTTCAGAGTCCTATACCAAGTACAAGCCTTGTTCTCAAGTTATAGGGTTCATCCAACCCTTAAGCGCTTTTAGATGATCGATGGGGTTTCCATTTCCATTGTATTTACTCATCACCATCTTGAATTTCTCCCACAAGTGTGCCATGATCATTTGTGAAGTGAAGGCTATCTTAGTGGAATCTCACATGTCATTGATTGTCTGTCCGTAATTTCAACTTCATTTTCATATGCTAGACTTGAAGTTAGAGCCTATCATTCAAGCTCCCCTTACTAGGAGGGAAACTTGTAGAGTGGACATGCCATGGCTGTGCATATTAATAACAGAGTCGGTGAAGTCTTCAACATGATTGTCTTAACTCAAATGTGCCCAACATCTAGCCTCGAGTTGGTGCCTCATGTCTACCTAATCATGAGTTTAGCAAACTATGCCTGTTTATCATAACCTAGTCAAATGATGAAACTTGGGTAGACAATGGCTCATTGGTAGGAGGATTTTTGTCAGCTCAAAGCTATACAGACCAAGGGTTTTAAACCAGCAATTTGGCTCCTATTTGGGTTGATAGTGTATGTAGAATCCTTAATTTGTTGTCTTAAGTCTACTTGGGTTCGTGTATGTCCATGAAAGTACTAACGTTGGAAGATGTCACAGGGAGATTCTATGATGATGGGATCTCGGTTGCAGAGTGGCTGACAACTAGATTATCACTAACAATTTCTTGACTTATTGTTAAAGTTTGTTCGATCAAATGAACTTTTGGAATATAAAATGTAATGAGCACATCAAACATAACGAAGAACACAAAGAATTATGAATATTCTTTGAATTTTAGTTGCTAAAATTGTAAAAAAAATAATAATAATAATAATAATAATAATAATAATAAAGAAAAATTCTTACAGATGATGCCAGACGTTGAAATCATTTTCAATCTTTGTGTTAATTACCATTGGATCTTGTAAAACAGTGAACTTGGTACCAATATGTCGTTTGCCAAAAGCACTATAATACTTAAGTTAGATCACATATGTACATTGAAAAGGACATAATTTTAATGTTAAAATTTGTATAATTGCCATACATACATACATGAGTCGTAACATAAGGTTTTGGTTGTTGTAGTAACTATGGATGTTTAAACCAACACATTTATGATAACTCCATTCAAATAACTATTTTTTTTTATCTAGAAGGTACTATTTAATGGGATGATATATATACTTCGTAATGAGATAATATGCAATCTTTTTATTTAATAAACGCGAGATAATATGCATTTTGGATATTCTTTTCTTAAATTCATTATCATGTCAAGTGGAATGTTGACTCCCTATGTTTAATAATCAATTGCAAATATGGCTCAATAAAAATTTACCACGTACATGGGATGACAATATCCCCTAACATATTCAAAATATTTTTTTTAGAATCTTAGGTAACATAATTTAAACGACTTTGTTAGTATTATAGCAATTCCTATAATATAATTTAATTGACTAAGTTAGTCATTAATTTAAGAATCATTTTATTATTTGTATATCCATAATATAAGGATAATTATAAATATATCTAAAATATTTATTTATTTTTAATTATATTAATATCGTATAGATAGCGATAAAAACATGTCAAACTTTAAACATATTTTTTGGATATATTTTTATCGTTATTTACACGTTGTAGATATAATTATAAATTTAAAAATTTAAAAATTTAAAACGTTGAACATTATTTTATCTTTATTCATAAGTTGTAAATAAAATTGCAATAAAGTAAATATTTTATACATATTTATAACTAATCTTATATGTTGTACATATAAAA